>OZ035836.1:13226791-14567993 GCA_964034765.1 Knipowitschia caucasica
TGTCCCTGACAGCAGGAGAGCATGAACCAGTGGACTCGCTCCTTCACTGTGTCCAGCAAATCGGTGATTGGATGCAAAATAACTTTCTCCAACTAAACACCGACAAAACTGAAATAATTGTTTTCGGACCCCAGAAACAAAGAGAGAGCGTTATTTGTCACCTCCAGGCTCTCTCTCTACAACCCTCAAATCAGGTCAGAAATCTAGGAGTGATAATGGACTCAGACTTAAATTTCAAAAGCCACATAAAATCTGTAACATCAGCAGCTTATTACCACCTAAAAAACATTGCTAAAATTAAAAACATAGTGTCTAAGGCAGACTTGGAGACTCTTATACACGCTTTTGTCTCCAGTCGGTTAGACTATTGCAATGGCCTGCTCACAGGTCTGTCCAAACAGGCTGTAAAACAGCTGCAGTACATTCAACATGCAGCAGCTCGAGTCCTGACCAGAACTAGGAAGTACGACCACATTAGTCCAGTTCTCAGGTCTCTGCACTGGCTTCCTGTTCCTCAGAGAATAGACTTCAAAGCAGCTTTACTTGTGTACAAGTCTCTCCATGGTCTCGCGCCAAGGTACATCCATGACATGTTTGTGCCATATGAACCGACCCGGACTCTGAGGAGCACAGGGACTGGACTCCTGTTAGTGCCCAGAGTCGGTACTAGACATGGGCAAACTGCATTTCAGATTCATGCGGCTAGAGTCTGGAACAGTCTTCCTGAGAATGTGAGACAGGCGTCTACTCTGGCATCTTTTAAATCTAGGCTCAAAACAATTCTGTTTAGCTGCGCATATACAACTGAATGATTTTATCTTTTCATCTTTGTTTTTATCTTTAATCTTTTTAATGCACTGTGACTATTTATGATTTTAGTCCCATCTGTGATTTTAATGTTTAAAGGTTTTTAATTTTTGTGATTTTATTTTTAATGTTTTTAATATATCTTGTGCTCTTAATGTGTTTGATTTATGCATGATGTGATAGGGGATGTGAAGCGCTTTGCGTTGCCTTGTGTAGGAAAGGCGCTCTACAAATAAACGTTGATTGATTGATTGAATATGTTGTGTTCATGTGACCTCAAAACATTACAAAGAGCCAATAGTTTTAAGTTGTGGTGGAGGGCAGCTGAAAAACATTTCCCAGTAACCCTCACAAATAACATTTCTAGTCCTATCCATCCATCCATCCATTTTCTTCCCCTTAATCCATTTCTGGGTCGGGGGGGTCGCAGTCAGAGCTGCACCCAGTCCACTTAGCACCAGCCCCTCACTGATCCTCCTGCAGGTGGTGAGTCCACAGGAGCTGAGATCTTTCAGTTGGGGCTTTGGGCAAAGTAGGGTTAAGCAGAATTTCTCTTAAATCCATAACATTATACAGTTCTATGCAGTGACATTTTTCATACATGATTATCTTCTGTGTATTTCTGTAATTGATGAAAGTAGTCCACAATCTCTGACTGTTTGTTATGTATTTGTTTTTCTGTTTGTCACAATAGTCCAAAGGCTTGCACCTAAAGGGTTAAATGCTTCTTTCCCATAGCATAGTACAGTATTAGCACCTGCCCTCCAGCTCTTAACACAATTCTAGAACATGAATACAACCTATACATTTGGAATTGTACCTTTTTTTACATTTCCTTTTTTATGAAACATAAAAAGGAAATACAGAGATGTGACTGTATCAAGTATGGTTGTATGTTTTGGTTGCTCTTCTCCAGTCTCCGTTTGAAGGGCGATGTTGTGTAGAGGTTTGGAGCTGACTGTGTGTGTGGTGGTGCTCTGGTCTGCGTGTGTGTTTTTCCAGAGCCACAGCTGAAAGGCATCGTGACGCGACTGTTCAGCCAGCAGGGCTTCTACCTGCAGATGCAGCCGGACGGAACCATCGATGGAAGCAAGGACGAGAACACCGACAGCAGTGAGTGTCGCGCTTCCATTAGCCACAATATTAAGTAGCAACCAAGCACTTAGTCATATGATATATTTTACATTTATACCCACTGCATCATCATGTGTTTATTATAAAGTGATCACTGACCTTCTGAGAGTCTCACCCAGGAACCTATTCACCTCATGCCAACAGTGGACTACATGTGTTTCATTTAAGTGTTGCAACGCACTGTACAGAGCCGTGGGAATGGTGTGCGGGAATTGAAATGTGTATGCTTAAAACTAGAACTCCCAGAGCAGTCAATTTGACGGCTTTTAGTTTTGGAAGTGTAATTATTCATGTACTTTTTTGATTTTCTCAACTTTGTGACTTTTTCTTGTAGTTCCTTTCTGTGTAATTACTGTTATGAAATTATCTTTTAGTAGTAGTAGTAGTAGTAGTTTCAGTCCTAGTGACTTTTAGCGCTAGGACTCCTACAATTAGTGAATAGAACTAGAATCTTTTAACACTAAATATGTTCTAGCCAAAACACATAAATACAAGAATTCCCAGGGAGCAGGGCACAGTGCGAGGTTAGCAGTGTGAAGGCAAATGTTTACGGTAATAACACATTTTTGCCCTTTTACACCTTGTCAAGGGACTACACAGATGGAAACTACCTGTATAACTCATAACTAATGTTTATTAATGTGTACTGTCTCTATTCAAATAAAACAATCAAAAATAATTAAAATGGAATGGACAGAAATGATAGCAGTTAAAGTGAGTTAGACATCATAGAGCACATTATTACCATTCCATGACTATATTACTCTTACAGTATTGCCGTGTGTGACGTGTGTGTTCAAGGTAATGGATCGAGGTAATTGATCGGGATAATCGAGATAATGTGTGTGCATTTCTTCACTTTGGGTACCGACTCTGCCTCTTTAATCTTCTTCATTCTTCACAGTGCAAACTAAACCTTTACCAAAAAAGCACCACTTGGATTCTGATTGCAATGCCAGCACCTGTCTCCTGTTTGGGTTCGGGGGAAATCGAATATGGATTTGAAACTCACCCAGACCATATAAGCTTCGTTCATTGAACCGTGAAATTGTAATCATCCAAAAAGGTTGCAAACAAATCTTGATGATATATCCTGCCGTAGCGCCCGCCGTAATTCTACATGATGCTGCTAGTTAACTGAGTAAAGCAGAAAAGCTGAGTCGCTCTGACCTATAAAACACACTGCTTTGAGTGGCACACAGTTTTGATTGATTTCTCTCTGAACATGCGTGATTATTTCTGCACAACTCAATTCCTGGAAAAGCTATCAGCTAAAACTACCGCAACTGCAATGGTTTTAATTCCTGATGGGATCCTTGTCACAGGATTCCTGCTTGAGCCACTTCTTTGCAATATTTCACTGTCCAGCCATCGACTTTCTATAGTGGACTATGGCTGGATAAATAGTCTCTTGGGGGTTGTCGCCTGGGGCCGCACATCTCACATGCACTCCCCCTGGAAAACAAGGGAGTCCGTTTTTTTCATGTTAAAGTCCAAGATAATATAAGAAATAACAATATGTCGATCTGGAAGGCTTTTCGAAATGTCCAGGGTAATAAGGCAGCACGCAACCGATAAGGTCACAACGCTTAAGTCTGGATCTAAGATGTGGGTAATGATGTGTTGTACAGCAGCACATTGGGATTTGGACTTGATGTGCTGAGTTTGGAGCGATAGTAATGTGTAATATATAATACACACATGATTCATGAAAGGTCTTCTACTGTATATGAGAGCTTACATAAGAGGTGGAAAAGCCTGCACAATACTCCTTCCCTCCACAGCTATATATCATCGGGCCAGTGCGGCTTTTGTGTTGCATGTACGGGTTTCCCCACCTCTAGGTAATCCTCTTTTTAAGCAGTCCCACTGGCCCAGAGATGGAGGAATACAGTGAATTATTCAGCCACAGCAAACTAAAAATACCAGCCTCTCCGTTTGTACCAGATGAATTATTCCCTGTGTGAAATGCCTCCAGCTAAGACTGTGAGTGGAGACAGCCAAAGTACAGGTGGTGTGGGGAGAGCCATTTCATTTTTGTGCTGAGAAACTGAGACAAAGCAACACCTCAGGTAAGACAAAAAGGCGACGATAGAGTCAAAGTGAAGGTGTGACACAGACACGAGCCATTGCATCGCAGTTTGATATTCAAGTCTCGCAGCAGCTATCGATTGTCCGGCCGTATTATTGGAATGATAGATTACCTCTTGAACCATGTCACTCTCTGACCTGCAGAATCCGCAGCAAAGCAACCGATGGAATTCAGCCATTTGTTCTGTTATACTATGAGCAAATGGCATCCGGTGCTGCCCACTCGGTCTTCATCTTTAATCTCGAATAATTATTCTTCCGTAGACAAGAATATCGTAAAAACATAAATTAGGAGGACAGAAAGGGCAGTAGAAGGATGATGAGGGTTGAGCTGTAAAGTGTGCCATACCACAGAAGATGGATTATTTTCGATTCAATTTTGTTTGTGATTGAGCTGATGACAATTTGAAATAAAAGGACTGTAAAATGCTTAAATAAAGTTATTGATACAGGACTGACAGGCTAGATATAGTTGTTAAAGATTGTGAGATTGGTCCAAACGGTTCAGCACTTTGGTTTTCTGCAGTGGTATTTTGTGCTGAGGTCTATTATTTTTATATACAATACCAAAAAGATAGGCCTGGTATGTCAAAAAGAGACCATGTGTGCTGTTATTTTGCCTGGCGAGACACCAGTTTCACTTCACATGATTGGAAAAAGTGAAAGGGTGGATGGGGGGGGGTCTCCATTACTGACTGGTGTCCTTGAAGGATGGGTCAAATGCAAAGGACACTCCCTACTCGGCAAGAAAGCACACAACTCAGTCTGATCCCTCAGCACATGCAGTATTTGTTCTGATTTCAACGGTAATTCAGTAATCAACTATTACCTGATTGCACAAGTTGATTAAGAACCACCTGCCGTCAGCATACATCTGTCCCAATTTTGTGTTTTGTGGAACAAGGCATTCTTTTCTTTTGTCAGTTTTTCACACAACCTAAACACGCTACATTCTCTCTCTCTATGTGTGTGTGTGTGTGAGAGCTCTGCCATCTTTGTGCCGTGTCTGTATGGCTTTTGGAGAGGTGCCACGGCTGCACACGCTAACTGCAGGGACTTATTATGCACCCACTCCTATTCTACCTGCTGGATTAACTTGTAGCTGATTAACACCTCTGTAAAAAAAAAAAAAAACTTCGTCAGACTAATGAAAGATCCCTAGAACTCTCCTGCCCAGGCTAAGAAAGATACAGTAGGATTAGGGTTATTAGGGGGAAAGGAATAGCCCTGGGAGCAATCCTCAGGTACGCTAACAGCATTTAATTATAAAATCCATCAACCAGTGCAAGCGTAAATAGCAACGCCGAACATTTAGCACAGAGCTGAGCATCTCCTGTCACAAGCAGCGTATTATTTTTCGGCAAGTGAACGAGATTGGGAGAACAGCAGATGGCAATTATAACAAAATAGCATTAGAAAGCGGCATCTATTATGTCACTTCTGCAAGCGGGGCTATTATGGTAATGCTTTTAGGGATGGTTTCAACTCAAGTATGACTGCAGCAAAAAAGCCTGGATTTATTTGAGAGAGAGGAGGTGCCAGGGGGTGAAGCACGGCTGGATTTTTGTGAAACGTGACAGGATTTTGGACTGTGCCCGCCAGCCATGAAAGGCAAATGAGACGTTGGTCAGCGAGGGAGAAACGGAGCGGTCATACATAGATAGTACTGCAGGAACTTGGTGTAATTTTTGAAAAGAAAAAGGATTCGTTCAAACTTTTTATAGTTATAAGTAATAGAAATAGTTTTGAGAAGCCTATACATATACACATGCAGTAGTTTCTAAGTTTGATTTTTTCAATACATAATTATGAATCAGGCTCTTTGTGTGTATGTTATTATTAAGTGCTACCTGTATTTAAATATTTGGATTACAAATTGCCTTTGCCGGGACATAAGCGTGGGGTTTCAAGGGTCATTCTTTAAATCGTTGTTGTAGAAATAGTTGTGTTACTGACCTGGCAGCCGAAGTTGATGTATGTGTATGTAGATGGCGTGGGAGTTCATAAGTCTCACTTGGGGGTCAAGAGGAAAATGTATATCTGTATTAATGTTAAACAACTGAATCCTGTATGAACCTGAAACCAGTCGCGCTGATCCTTTGCAGGTGGTGGGTCCCAAAGGCCAATGCTCTATCAACTGAGCTACTGTCGCCCCCCCAAAATAAAAATGAAAAATGAAATGAAATGACTACATTATATAGATAGATAGATACTTTATTGATCCCTGTAAGAGAAGTTCAAAAATTCATATCTATACGATACAAACAAACGATAATCATTTATGTGACATTGAAGAACAATTAACTATGTATAAAACTCATTTTCCATGTTTTGAATCTCCAGAATATTACTACTTTTCTTCTTCAGTGGGGGTTGAGATTATAGAAGCCCAGGCCTGAAAAGGTTGGGAACCCCTGGTATAGAGTAATATTTGATTTACCACATTACAACAAGAGGAAAATGTAAAATGTATTGTGTTACTGAAATCACTCTTCCCTATTAGCCTTTCCCTTTCATCTGTTTGACCTATGCAGCATCGCAATAAGGACAGCCTGTTCCTGAGCGATAAGGACCATTGGTGAACTTGAGCCATGGTAGAGACTATAGCAGGCAGACTGTTAGCATTAGCTGTGTATCATCTGCAACAGTGGCCCGGGGGCATCTTTCAGTCATTGGCAAACGGAAGGAGCATGTCGATATTTATTGAGTGAAATTGAATCCGCTCAGAGGACGCACGCGTGTTGGCACGTCTCCTCCGGCCTCTGCCAGCTTTATCTGATAGTCCCCATCACCGCTTTCAGAACAAGCATTCAAACAGCACTTGGTCATGGGCGTCCTCACACCCTCGCCTCTGTCAGCTGGGCAAAGTCATCACGCTTTGGACAACAGCTAATACCATTGTAAAAGCGGGTCGATAGAAATGATTGCTGTCACCGTACCAAGTGTTTGTCAGTAATGCTATTATGTGGAATACTTTATCAGTGCAGTAATGAAATTGATTAAGGGGAAAAGAGCTCGAAAGAAATACTAATCACAACATAAACTGTGGAAGGAGTGTACGTCACCCATAGGGTTTGCCATTTTGTGGACGAAGCTGATTAGAGCTAACTCTATAAGGCTCTATGAGTGGGAATCTGCCACCAATGACATAGGTAGCAACGCCCTAGCAACCAACAAGCCAAGACACCTGATTGGTCAGTTGTTAGGCAAGGCAAGTTTAATTGTATAGCACATTTCATATACAAGGCAACTCAAAGTGCTGAACAAAATAAGAAACAATCACACAAGGAATTAAAATAAATAAATAAATCACAGTACATTAAAAATAGATCCTCCAGTTGTATGCACAGTGAAACATAACTTATTTAACCTGGATTTAAACACAGTCAGAGAAGTCTTACATTTTCAGGAAGACTGTTTCAGATTTTAGCTGCATGAATCTGAAATGCGGGCTCCCATGTTTAGTTCTGGGCTCATTACAGGATATATAGAGCGCTAAACTATTGATTTTGAAGTCCAAAATGGTGAGTGTGACACAAAAATGTTCTGAGCTAGAAAAGCTTAATTGTCAATCTAATTCAATAGGAGCCAAAGCAAGTTAAAGCAAAACTTTTCCCATGAGCACTTCCCTATTAGGCTTTATTGAGCTAGGGGTTCATCACTGTCTGTGTGTTTCGAAAATTACCGCATGGCTTGTTTGCTCACCATGGGGACCTAACCAAGCCAAGCCATATCCACACTAAGCCAGGACAATGGTGAACATCTGTTGTTTGATTTGGAAATACTTTTTTTTCACAATTACAACAAGCTAATGTGATCTCTGTGTGTCTCTCTTCTGTCCATTGCGCAGCCTTGTTCAACCTTATTCCCGTGGGATTGAGAGTTGTGGCCATCCAGGGTGTCAAAAGTGGCACCTACATCGCAATGAACGGCGAAGGAATGCTTTACAGTTCGGTAAGAAAAAGTACAGTCTTTTATGCTGTGTTATGTGGTTATTCATTACAGCACAGACATCCCCTTTAATCCTCCCTCTATTGATTCAACTGGTTTTCACATACGCCGCATTAGCTTTCCCACTCGTCTTCCTGTCCTTTGTTGTTGTTTTTGAAGCCACACGGGGCATGTTATTCATTTAATTTGACAACTATGATGCTTGCACCGTTTATTGCAAAGGCCTTTTGTTGTGCCGCCCGCTGACAAAAGCTCATTAAGTTGAAACGGTAAAGAGCAATAGCATTTCGATGTGTTTTGATGTCGGAGATGCTGCTGTTGGAATTGTTTTAGTTCACTATGGTGTTCAAGCAAATACTAACTTGCCCTGAATTTCAATGATTTGGTTGTTTCACATTGGAGGAGCAAAGGTCGGGTAGCTGGTAGGAATTCTTGCCCACGCAGAGCCTTCTAAAAATAATCCCTGTGTCCAAAACCGTCAAGTTGAGTCAAAAATCAATATTTAAGTCTGTTTCAGTTTCAGTATACATACTTACATACAGCATATTTGCATGGAGTCTTTTTCAGGAGATGAAAAATTCTTTATATCAGTTTACCCCATCTACACTAATCCTTTTCATAATTAATATAACATTTTCTTTTATAAAATTATCAAAATGTGTTGCACAACTCAGGTCTGACTATAGAAACATGAAAAGATAAACACTACATATCATATATATATATTTTTAAATATAAATAAATGAATAATAAACCAATTATTTCCATTAGAAAAAAAGGTTGTTGGCTATTGCAGGTTAGCACTTCATACATTTTCTGTGTATGTGTGTATAAAGTAATCGCATTGCACTGTTAGTCAGAAATATCACAATTACATATTATGTCAAAATCCTGCAGCCCTAGCACCAACGCAAAAAAAAATTCAATACTGTGAAGGCTGATTATTTGAATTTGTTATATATTTGTGGCATAACACAATATAGGGTGCTAGCGTGGGCTGTAGCTGAGCAGGAGAAGGATGATGCAGTCACGGATGTCAGATTGAGAAACTGTCAAGTTATAGCCTCTGCAATATGCACACATGTCTTCCCTGTCTCTTTGTGACATGTGAGCTCTGCAGGGACACATGTGGAGGGGGCAGAGTAGACCTAGAAGTGTGCAGTAACATCCCCATTCTCCTTTTGCGGTATATAAAGTGGCCATGCTTGAGATTCAGCGCATAAAGGCAAACCAGAACGCGCGTGAACATTGTCAGAAGGTTGGAAGCGCTGGTAGCTGAAGTGATGAATAAGTGACAAAGCTGGGACACAGACTGCCCATCAAACTTTATCAAAATGCAATCATAAAATCCCTCAAGGACACCGTGTAGCCTGGGAGAATTGCATTGCATTGCTTATTGATAAGAAACAGCGTCCACTGCGGCAAGACAGTGGGGCCTCGAGAAAGAGCATGTGCCAAAAAGAATGGATCACTTACTGCGATTTAAAAGTGCTTCTTAATAAATTGAAAGGCCAAACAAATCCAGGAGCATTCTTATCAGGCATTCAGTTCAAATACATAGAACGGTATACCATAAATGCTCTCTTGTAGTAAGCAAGTTCAGTGCAGGACACCCTTTGAATGGTATGAGTCAGTAGTTTCATTGATATCTATTATTAACCATCCTCCTACCTAACTGCATTGAACTTAGAGCACATTTTACTTCAGGAAACCTTTGCCAATGTCTGACCCAAACAGACAGCGACTCTATATCATACCGCTAATGGTTCAATGGTCATTATTAATCAACACAGACACTTGAGGTCGTATGACACCGCTCACAAATCTGCGACTTATCAACTGAAGCGACGTTGGGATGGGAGAACCTAAATTAAACTTTGAACTGGTAATTGCTCCTCCAGGCAGTCTTGGTAGTTTGTTGAAAAGAGATTTAATGCCATGGCTTGTTTTGCCCTCTGGTCAAATGGAGGTGATGCGAGTCCTCAGATGCGAATGAGAAGCCGAGTGCTGCTAATAGGGATCACGGGGTCGTATGAATGCGTTAAGAAAATGAAGGTTGAATATTTATGCCACCGTGACGCTTTGTTTCCCTCCCCTGAAGCTTAGCAGTTCTCAAACATATCCCTTTTTAATGTGATAGAAAAAAACGTATTATCTGGTACACTTTATAAGCCCAATTTAGTTTGTAAGATGAATTTTGACTTACCTTTCAACACTTTTTCACTGCAAAAAGTGATTTAAAGTAAGTCAAAAAATTTGCTAAATGTATTTAAGTTTTGAGCGCATTTTGGATTGCTTTGAAACAAGATGTGCCAATGGGAAAAGCAAAAGAATCTTGTTTTAAAAAGAAACAAGAAATGTCTCCCTTGGAATGAGATCAAAGTAAAAAAGGAGAGCTGGGTGGTTTTATTTTATTATAACCTGTGGTAAATTAAGTTGTAATTTCTGTCTGATAATGTAAGGCAAGGCAAGGCAAGTTTATTTGTATAGCACAATTCATACACAAGGCAATTCAAAGTGCTGAACAAAACAAGAAAGCATTAAAATCATAAATTATCACAGAACATTAAAAAGAAAGATAAAAATATAAAATCCCTCAGTTGTATGCACAGTTAAACAGAACTGTCTTTAACCTGGTTTTAAACATTGTCAGAGAGGAGGCCTGTCTCACATCTTCGGGAAGACTGTTCCAGATTTTAGCAGCATGAATCTGAAAAGCAGCCTCCCCATGTTTAGTTCTGACTCTGGGCACTAACAGGAGTCCAGTCCCTGTGCTCCTCAGAGTCCGGGCTGGTTCATATGGGACTAACATGTCACTAATATATTTTGGTGCGAGGCTATGGAGAGACTTGTACACAAGCAGAGCTGTTTTAAAGTCTATTCTCTGAGCCACAGGAAGCCAGTGCAGAGACCTGAGGACCGGACTTATGTGGTCGTACTTCCTGGTTCTAGTCAGGACTCGAGCTGCTGCATTTTGAATGTACTGCAGCTGTTTTACAGCCTGTTTGGACAGACCTGTGAGCAGGCCATTGCAGTAGTCTAACCTACTGGAGACAAATGCATGGATAAGAATCTCCAGGTCTGCTTTAGACACTATGTTTTTGATCCTGGCAATGTTTTTTAGATGGTAAAAAGCTGCTGATGTTACTGATTTGATGTGGCTATTAAAATTTAAGTCTGAGTCCAGTATTACCCCTAGATTTCTGACCTTGTTTGAAGGTTTTATGGAGAGAGACTGTAGGTGACAGATGTATTGTAATGTATAAATCAACTTTTATTTTACTGTTTTACAACAACCTGCTCAGGGACTACAGGTGTAAATTAGCACTGCTGCTACAACCTGGTACAAAGCATCTCTCCTTTTGGCTAATGTTTATGGTACACTGTCCCTGTAAAAAATTAAAAACCATACCATACCATAAAAATTGCAAAATAGTTCTTGAAATCAGACTAAATGGCTTTGTCCCAATAGAAAATCTGGGTTTAAGACAGTACATATTATTACCTCATATTTGATCATTTTTTGCAGTGTGTGGGCAAGTGGTGGCACGTGGCCTGTTCTCCCTGTGTCCTATGAGATATGAGATATGTCCAATGTTATATGTACAGTAGGTCTGGCATGCGCCTCCTGTTCGGCGACCCTGTTTGATTGGAGTGAAAGAAAAAATGCCCACAATTGTAGTGCGGTTTGTAACTCTGTCTGTGAAAAGTGCTGTACAAAGACCGATTGCTTACTCACGTTGTTTAGTTGGATATTTCACCCAGCTATAGCGTAGAAAGAAGGAGTTGGGTTCGGCCCCACGTCGGCTCGGATCTTTATGTGCAGAGCCTGTTTCTTTCCTGTAAGCCACACTTTATTGTCTCTGTAGGGACCTTACCATCGCTGTTTCTAACTTACCACAGCTGTTTATTGCACCTCTGCACTGTATTTAAATGTCTTTTCACATTAATCGAGTTTGCATCCAGGGAGAGTGTCTAATCATAGCACTGATGCACGTCATGGAATTTAAGGTTATTCTGGGCTCCGACAATAGTTTAAGCATTTATGTAAGTTCATTGATTTTACTTTTTGCTGATGAAGCCACAACGGAATTCTTGGGAGTGGAGGAGGCATTTATGTGGAAATCACAACACACCTGGTTTCAGTGATTTTATTTTTTGGCACACACACACATATCAGATATGACCACTGAAGCCAACATCGCGTAGTGAATGAGCTATGGATAGTATATGATTTTTATTCAATCCCATCCCTCCAATGCCTCCAGGGAAACCTGTTAAGACCAGGGGTAGTTATGGTAGTGTATGGCAGTACAATGGCTCCAGTTGTTTATTCTCAGCTCGGTCAGGACTAGTTTCCTCTGGTGCATAAGGCTCAGTGTAAAGAAGCTAGTACTGCTTAAATATCTATGGTGCATGTTTTTGGTGCAACATAGAATAGGGTTCATTCTTTAACTGCTTCTGCATTTGGGAAAGATTTCACAGCTACAACGTGTGTCTCCAGTTTGTGAGATAGGAGTTGGACCGAATCTGCTTCAAAAACACAAATATTTGTTTTAGAAGTTATAACCTATATAACCTAAGACTATTTCTCTACATTTTCTATCAAGCTCCTCTCTCATAAAACGGTGATTCAAAGGCATGACATTTTTGAAACTTCAGATTTAGTTAGAGCTTGTCTTTTTCTTGTTCCTAATTTTGTTTTGTCTTCAGAACAGTTTCAATAGTGCAACTTCTAAGACTGCAACACAACAATATAACACACCAAATCTAGTACTAAATCTCAAACTCTGAAATCCATTTCTTTTAATCAAACCCATTCCGATAGAACACTCAACTTTGGCCGCAGCCCCACCGCTCGTCCATGTCCCTGCAGTTTGAATTTACAATCCAGATTTACTAGTGCTGATTATGCACGTGATTGACGGCATACGAAGCGTGTTTCGAGGCGACAATAAAAAAGAACACTGTGGTTCTTATTCACTCTTTTATGGCTCTCCTCATTGTGGTTCATCCAGAGCTATAAAACAACTTACACGGTTTGCATCCTCTATAGTGAGAAGAGCTGGATATTCTTCAGAACCTATCTCAATACAGGGCACATTCAATTCCATTCCCTTCAGTAAAAAATAGGCTTTTGAGCCCAAATCTAATGCTCCGCCAAATTGGAACGAAAGCCCAGCACTATATAAGCATTTATAGATAGAGATAGATAGATAGATAGATAGATAGACAGACACTTTATCGATCCCCGTAGGATAAATTCAAGTGTACGGTAGCAGCATTAAAAAAAAAATCATTCATTTAAAAAGCTAACAATAGTAATAATATAACAGTACTTCAGGTCACAGCAGTTAGTTGTCATTAAAGTCAAGTGTTTTTTGTGTGTGAAAAAAAAACTAAAATAATTAATGTAAATGACTAAATAGAAATGTGTATTGTATCTATATTTCAAAAACGATATCTTTAAAAATATGAAAATATTTGGACAGCACGGTGGGACAGCATTTAGAGGTTGCGCTTCACAGCAAGAAAGTCCTGGGTTCGATTCCATCTCCAGGCCTTTCTGTCTGGAGTTTGCATGTTCTCTCCGTGTCTGCGTAGGTTTCCTCTGGGTGCTCCGGTTTCCTCTGGGTGCTCCGGTTTCCCCTACAACTAAAAACATGCACAATAAACGTATCTGAACTCTGAACGTTGCAAAGCGCTTTGGGTGACCTCGGGCTGTCCGATATAAAGAAACAGTACTTACTTACTTACTAAACCATATCTGTAGATTTTTACAAAGAGATGTGTAAAAGTCTATAGTTTTTGTTTTGATTTTTGCACACCCCTAATAGTAAGTAAGTCTGATTTATTATTAGATCTAGTTTGAATCTTCTAATTTCAGTACTGGCCGTCCTTGTGGTGGTCTTCCTTTGGTCTCCACAACCGTGCAGCCGGAGATGTAATTTCACCCTCTTGAGACGTAATTACTGAGGAGTTCTTCTATCTTCAACTCCTCTGTCCTGACTTTTACCTTGCTCTTATCCACTCCGCTCATCAGCACTCTGTCTTTCCAGCGAGGCAGCGTGACAGAGTTAATCTAGTCGACCAAAGGGAGCTACTGCGGCAGATTTGCGGCCAAAGCCATTCTAACAAGACCAGTGCGAGACCAGTGCGAGACGCCTCTTCCACAGTTGGCTTGTAGGCTCGCTTATTCAGGTGTGTTCAAAGTTCCTCTCACATCAGGGGGATGATAATGTCTGCGTGGAGTGTTGCTGATGAAGTGCGTGGGGGCTGAGCAGCTACAATGAAGTCGAGTTTTTCCTACATTATTTATACCTCTTCTCAATATGACCTAGTTTACAGTACAGCAGCAAACACTCTTCCATCATCAGTATGCGTGTAGTAGTGCCTATCGTCATTTGCGGAGAAAAAAAAAGAATCAGCCATTGATGTGGAACTACCATCTCTTTGTATTATCCATAATTGTACGTAGAAATGTGAAAATAATGTAAATGCTCTTAAAGAAGTCAGCATGTACATTTAACTTTGATGTCTCTCTTGACACATTAAAACACAACCAGCATCATGGTAAAATGCATGATAAATGAGGACTACCGCTTTACTTAACCAAACTTATCCAGGTGCCGACAACCCAAAGCAAGAGGTCTGACGTGTCCATGTTGATTCTCAGTTGACGGAGCTGAAGTTGGCTGAATAACATCACTATTAGGGCTACAAATGGAATTCTGTGCAACGATTCAAAGCCAATGTAGATGTTTAAAAATAAAAATAAATGTTTTATTCGTTGTATCAGCTGATGTTACTTCCGGGTGGTCAGTCCCCTCTCGCCCGGTGGTCTCTGGAGGAGGCTGTCCAATGTGTGCGACAAGAGGAAGACTCCCTCGTCTCGGTCGATGCAGTTGTTGCCCCGCTTTCTGATTTCAATGGCCTCTTTGATCCAGAGTTTGTCTTTGTTGTTTTCGGATCCGATGACCCGAGCCCCGTCCCAGTCCATAATGTGGTTATTTCTCTTGCAGTGATCTGAAATGGCTGTCTTTTCAGATCCCTGCAAGAGAAAGAGAAAGCGAGGCAACAACAGCATCAAGGCGAGTGACATTTCTGAAAATGGCTCGCAGCTCAGCAGCCGAAACATATAAACCAGATAATACGTCTAACTTGTCTTTTAAAAGAACCACCAAAAATATTTTAACTCAAAACAAAATTAACCTTCTTCCATCAATGTCGATATTGTCAAACCAAGTCCATGACTGGAATTAGGATGTTCTGAGCTTTGCACCGTGATATAGCATGTCCATATTGGCGGTGCTGAAGATGGCTGGATGACACTGTGAACTTGTGCTTATGCTCTCAATGGCTACATTGGTTAGCAAGGCAGAAAATGACCCGGGCTGGACTTTGAACATTTTTAGAGTAACAAAGTAGAGCTAACTAGGTATCAGAGGTGTTCCAACTGAAGGGAGGGGGTGCCAACAGAACCACTATACCTAATAACCTGCCCATCCAGAAACTGTCAAGGAACTCCCATGTGTGCTTGGTGTGTTTCCAACAATAGCATATCTATCTGTGGGAGCTAACCTTTGGGACAGTGGATCTGACGGCACATTCATTTTCCTCTACAGATGACGTGATAGTAATACATCATCAATGGATCACTTTATTCATATTATTGTCTACAGCGACAAGCTGATAAACACTTGGAAAAGCTTATGTCTAAACCTCCATGAGCAGTAGCGTCAGAATTGATTTTTTTTAACACTGTAATGTCTGTGATTCTTAGGCTTTTAGGCTTTTCACTCTCTTCAAACTAGCCTGATATATCACTGTTCTGACCCAAACTGACCGGTTCTCCTGTTGAGCTGTACTTAGACCTTTCTCTCGATAACAAGTTTGAAGCGCGAAGTCATGATTGAATAAAGCTTGAACAGTTGAAATATTTCTATAGTCACAATTTAGGGGTAATAAATCTAGCTCACCAGATTCATACCTATACATATTTTTTGTGTCTGGGAAAACCGGAACACCTGGAATGAACCTACTGACATGGGGAGGACATACAGTGTAACACCTGGGTTTGTTTTCATAGTTGGAGAATATATGACATACAGTATATATTTTTTGTACCCGGAATGAAAATGTAGCAAACCAAATTCACTCTCACTAAATGGCACTTTTTTGTTCTGCCTGCACGGTATTCCAAGTCCATAAATAGATTTCAAGTAATATGTTTTATTTTATTTCCTATCTACACAGTGTTATAGAGTAGCCTTATCGAGAAAGAAAAAAAGGTGGAAAAAAAGCATGGCTGGATGCTGCAGGCAAAGTGTTGGGAGACTTTTCTCAGTTAAGTAATGTCTAGACAAGCTCTGACACGGTTTTCACACAGAATAACGATGAGCTCTGTGGTAGTTTGAGGCAGACTTGTTCAAAGCCCAACATCTAAACCTCCAAACCTCCTCTCTCCTGTCACCTGGCTTTGTTTTCTGTCCCGACTGCCTCGAACACCACTGTGATGCAAGTCCAAACTAACATGCCCTCACGAAGCGCTTGACCTTCTCTTTCCACTTGACTTCTGTTGTCACTGTAAATTTCACTTTGCTCTATTTTTGCAAGCATATAAAAATGTTCCGATCTGAAAATTCCAAATGATTGTTGAATAGAAAAGGGCATACTGCTACTTTTACAGACTAACATCATAACATCACTCTACCTAACATTATCACGTTTGATCTAAACCACCCAAACTACAAGATAGTAATCATTCATGCCACTAACTGTTCTGAAGAATTCATAATAACAATTGCCAGCACTAATTATTGAATTATTATTTCAATAATCATATCAAGTAGAAAATGCTTCTGCCTGTTGAATTTCCAAATTATTCTCAATAGCAAGGATTATTAGGCTATCTATTTCCTATGAAGAGCCAGTTCTTTGAATAAGCTTGCCCATGTTTGGTTTCAAACCTGTGTTTATCTAATCCATCTTCACCACGGCCGGTGATGGCAGCGTGTAAGAGCTGCCACGTGTCCAGTTTCTTTAGCAAGTCCTTTATCTGAAGGATAAAGTCCTACTGCATATCAATGAGTGTCCTTGTAATAGTTTTACCATCAATACGTGTTACAGCACTTTTAAAATGCATCTTAAAAATCCCTAGAACTATTTGTTGAGGTCATTATGAATGTGTGCTGGAGTTACGCGCAGACTGCTGGTTTGCATTCTAATGCGATGCTTAAGTCTGGGTGTTTCTTGTGTGCGGGTCTGTGGTTCACACATGTCCATTACGAAGCACCATTAATCATATTGGAGCCTGGCCCTGTCTTCTTACCTCATTTTTCTGCTCAACTATAAACAAAGTACTCTGTCAAAGATTTCAAAGTCACTTACACTTCACCCCTATCATCCCCGAGCTACAGGCTCTGCACTGGTGCAAGCTTTTTCATAGACGCTAACAGCGCTGTGTCCTTGTGCAACATTTGGAAGGGATACCTCCACGTGTCAGCAAAGCAAAGGTGATCATCGCAAAGGTTATGTTAGAAAATAACTCATGCTTTTGTTGTTTTTTCTACAACATATAGTTATAATGTCAATTAGCAGCGTATATCAAGTTAGTTAGTGAGACTCATGCCATTTTTGTCCTTTGTTTTTTTCCACACAAACTAGCACATTTTTTGACTCATTCTGGTTGGATTTTTGATACTTATTACTTAAGGAACATAAGCACATGAAGAATAAAATGTGTTTTGATCCTATATAGTAGTTCAATATGACAATTAAATATGATGTTATTTAAAGGGTTAGTATTATTGATTATCAGGCCTATTTTTAGGTTACAAGTTTTGTGGTATGCTGTCAATCCTTCACTTTAAATGAGAATTGTATTGTATAACGATATCAATGTCATTACTTTGCGAGCATTATTTCAGTACAGATTATTTGGTTGCTCAAATACTGTGAAATATCTCAAGAAACAAAAAAAGCCAAACACTGTGAAAGGTGCTAAAGACTGAGTGCTGTCTACCCCTAAATCAGTTATTTCTCTTTGTAAAACTATTGGCTTTGTAGTGAGGGTCTGAAACAGCGAAGACAGAGGCCAAAAATACATGCATGAGAAAACCAGTGATAGAACCAAACTGTTTTAGAGCATGGCACCAGTTAATGGACTTTTATTCCAATTGTTTATGGTATAACAACTGCAGCCTCTGTATATACACACATGTGCGGTATAGTGTACATGCTGGTTGGTGCCAATATAGCTTTGTCCTTGCCAAACGACTGCAGGATATACGTTGGCTCGTCAGCAAAGGAAAGGTGATGATTGTTAAGGTTGTGTTAGTAAAGTGCACTTTCGATGACATTGTTTGTGTGTGACCTGATTCGGAAAAGAACAGATGATGCGGGGACATTGCCTGCTGGTGCCACATACATCACTGTCTCCAACATGCATGTCCACACTCAAGCACACGGGCCCCCATAAGCTCCGCATGACCCTCCGCGGCCCCGGAACCGAGAGAGACGTCTGGAGGGTGACAGTGTGACCCCCCCCCCCCCCCCCCCCCCCCTGCTGACCTGCCAGGCTCTTTGCACAGGCAGCCATGGCGCTCTGCTGTCTTTAAAGGAGACTGTGATCATAATGCATGTGTGGTGATCATCATGTCACTTTGGAAAAAAACATATTTACTATTTTAAATCAGTTATGTTTAAAATAATAATAATAATAATAATAATAGATGAAAAATGTAAACAAAAATATATAGATCTTTTGAATTCACTCCATTTTGTTTTGAATTTCAATAGATTTGACTCTAGTTTAATTTACCAGAGCATTTTACATTCATTTTTCTAACATTGCTTTTGCCAATATGGTAAAACAAATGAATCATTATACAAATTCTATTAAAGGCACAAATTAATGCTAAATTAAAGCATTCAATTTGAAGAGGAAGATTAAAGTATTAGTAATAATAATAATACTGGTTAAACTTGTACAAGAACCCACCGCATTTCGACACATGTTTTTACTTGTATACAAAATGCACAATGTAATGTAATCTAAAAATAAGTGTAAAAGTAAAAGTAAGTAGACTTTGTGACGTCATAATTCAGTTTTAAATTTATAGTTTTCCTCATACTTTTCAGGGTTTCTCCACATACTCGCAAACTGCTTGCTGAAGACAGTACAGTATATCAGCTCTCATTGGCCTGTGGCTGAGGTTTTGGTCGGAGCTGGTGGGATTTTTCCGCCCTTGTCCAAGTCTCTCCTGTCATAGCATTATCTCTCTCGCACACACAGCCACACAAACCTCTCTAAACAGTCACCTTCGACGGGGAGCAGAATGGGGCTGTCAGTCAAGAGCACAATCTAATAAAGGTCAGACAGGATCCTGCTGGAGAAATTAAGGAGCGAAAAAACCCCAGGACAAAATGTTACTTTCCGACACGGAGACTGTGAAAAGACAGTATGGACAAGGTTACTGCATGTGTTACATTCAAAACAATACATTTTTAACCCACATGTGTTTTACAACAAATTAAATCAGATGTAGCTTCCCCAATGCATTGTGCCAGATGTCCTATCTAGTAAATAGGGCGGTCTCTATAAAGATGACAATTAAAAAAACTTATTATATTTAATCACATACACAAATACAAAAATCTTTTATACATGCTGATCAAATATTTTAATTGTTTATTTGTTTTTGTTTTTTCAAATAGGGCCCTTAGGTGACAAGAAGACCCACAAGAATGCTTCACAAATGATTTCAGAATTTTCTAACAGCAAATAAAATCACTCAAGAAAACGTCTTAGTCATCCAATAATACCATTATTGTCATATTTTTTTATTTAGTTGGAAATGGCGAGCAATATCAACAACAAATGTTTTTGTTGTTCACCCTTGTCATTTACACAATCAAGCGCCAAGGATTTGTCCAAGGATTACTTTCACACAAATATTAGTGATGCCTGCTTGCATTGCAGTAAAGAGGGCCCCGTGAAAACTAGAACCGGCACTGTCCAGAGGCAATTTGTCCAGGGCCAAGTTTCCACAGATAAATGAATAAATACACAACACATTCAAGGATTTAAAAACATGTAGGTAAGTGCTAATGCGCAGTAGTTGAAGGTCCTCTGTGTGACTGGGGATGGGTCAGCCTCAGTCTCCTGCTGCTGCTGCTGCTGCTGCACTCGGCCCCTGCAGCCTCCCCCCTGATGGCACCAGCACACATTCACTGCAGAGATAAGGTCTAGGGTCACTGATGGTGTTTGTGGCTCATCCCGTCGCTGCCTCTTCAGAAATTGCCTGAATGGGTTTATAATAATTCAGAACAATTATCTTCATGGCTGTGTTGTGGATGTGGGCGAGCAGATACGTCTCTAAACCAGGCTCTTTATCTGGTCATATCTGCAGAGGCACTACAACATGGTAGAAACAGTGTCTATTAGTCGGATTGGGCCATAAATATCTGACATATTTAGAGTATTTTGATAGTAATAATCATTGAGCAATTGGTTCTACCTAAATTTGAAAATATAAACACATCTGAAGCACCATATTTTTAAAGGTGATACCGACTTCTTATATTTTTTATTTCTGTGTAATTTTTGGTAGTCTGGAATATTTGAAACATCTAGGAAACATCCATATTTCCTGCCTCTACAAAGAATTACAATCAGATGACGAATAATGATAATAAAAATAATCTTTTTTTTAAATTCACTCCATACTGACAAAAGTTATGCTGCCTATCTCAGCCATCAACACTTCTGTCCAGCGCCAAAGGAAACAAAAAACAATTTATCACTTTAAATTTAATCACTGGTGATGTCAGAGGTCTCCCATCACAGTACAAACTAGCCCCCATCCTGCTTAACTTTTGAGATCAGGCACTATCATCAACAAATCCCGTTGCAGCCTAAGTGGAACCTCTTTATTAACAATGGTGATGATCCAGGACATTTAAGGACATTTGTGGATCAATGACTGTGTTTTTCATTATTGCATTTCCTGTGTTTGAACGGTTTATTCTCTGATCTGTTTTGGCAAATCTACAACTTTGTAAAGTCCTCTGAGATAACTGCTGTCGTGATGTATGCTGTATACAAAAAATAATGTAATTAAATTGGATTGATAACATTGATAAACTCAAAAGAAACAGGGTAGACAGTTGAATTCTTGCTATACATGCCGATTAGGAGAGAGCAGGTTTAGTGTTTTTCCTCAGAGAGAAATGTGATCTTAGATGCAGGAAAACACAAGATTGATCGCACATATTTTTTAAAATACACCTGTGTCAAGAGGATACATTATACCGCATAGATAAATTATGAAGGAACACTGCTATAACACGGCTCAACGTCCTACGCAATATGTCCCCTTTAAACTGCAAAGAGCGACGTGCATGGTCATAGACGCCATTCTGAGCATTTTGTTTATTTGTTAAATGCATATTGGAGGATGTTCCCAAGCTTTAGTAAAGAACCGACCTCTCCACTTTTTGAACAAAACTCTCTGGTCTTATTTGACGAGCCCCAGAATGATTGACGATTGGGACGACCAATAGTCTTGATGATGCACACAGAAGTAGAAAATCCTCAACTGTGGAACAATTTGGGGCGGGAGATGAAACAAAGTCCAAACATTAATGTGTTCAAATTTAAAATACAAACAAAAGACTTTCGATAAGTACAAAGAGGAGGAAATTATTTGTCACTAGGGGGAGCAATCGGGCTAAACCAAATCTAACTTTTTGTTGTTGTTTTTATTTCTACTTCTTTACTTTATTTACTTCGTATTGTTGCTTAACTCACTGACTGCCAGCTGTTTTTGATGATTTCACTGACTTTCAAGACCCACAGAATATTGTGTGCTGTGATTATGAAAAATAGAAAACCAGATTCTGAAAGATTGGAACGTCTACTTTCATCTGAAAAAAAGGTTTGGCATCTAGCTAGTTTTGTTCTGCTGTAATCTTCAGTCGAATAGGGATAAGTTTGACAGAGATCCCCAGTCTCAGCCAAACACGTCCATGGCAGACAATGAGTTAATATTGTCATTGTCGACTTACGTTGTGGGGATTCCTTACATCTTGTCGTTATTGTCTGTTCTTTTCTTGTTACTGTACTATGTAAAATTTTTAAAATGTGTATCTGTTATTGTAGTGTTTTGGGGGTGGACACCAATAAGCTCTTGCTTCGGCCCACTCTTTTTTGAGCAGAACTTAAATAAATATACTTTTAAGTTTGTACTATTAACGTTACTCTCTCTTACGTCACTTTTTAGCCTGAAAGTTTTGTGCCGTGTCATCCACATACTGTAGTCGGGCCGATTTCTCCTCATTTTCACAACATAACTAATAACTGTTGTTTCCAATTTTTTTGTGAGCATCCCTTGCCTTTTCTCCTGGACTTGCAGATTTTATAATGAAGCCAAAAGGAAGGCGGGAAGAGGGAAAACCCAACATTGCACACCATTACTGTAATATCCCATTTTTATCGCTGGTGCTCTGATGATGTTTGTGTGAGAGTGGATTATGTTTACTGACCTTGGCGATGCACACGTCTGAGTTATTAGAATTGATGCTGGCACAGTCCTAGCATGTGTTTCTTCTTTCCAGTTGATTTACCCATCCTTCTTGTCTGTCACGGCACAAAAAAGCAGGCAGAGTTTAATCAGAGACGGACTCGTGTATTGAGCAGAGAGGAAAATATTGTGACTGACTGAGGTTGGGAAATAGGTACGGTCCCAAAGGGAGCGATTGAGAATTACTTTAACTGAAGCTGAGGTAGCTGCGAGACATCAATATAAACTGGCAGCAGCGTTCAGACGAGCTAAGATGTTATATTTCTAAACTAATCTGACTGGAATGGCCTGTGCTATTGATTTAATATGCAAATGAGTTTTTTATTTTGATGAAGGAAAAGATCAGCAACAAACATGACAAGTATGTAAATTAGATGTTTGTTTGGTCAATAATTAAAAACATATTTGCATTTTCAGTTAGTCAAGTTAGACAGCATTGGACTACCTAACTATGAAAGCACAAAACACAACAATGGAAGAAAATCCTGGTAGCTAGTTCATAAAACACTTTTTGGCTCTATCACTAGTTTCATATAAATGTATGTTTTTGTCTCTGCCACAACTTTAGATCAGAATCTTTCCGTGAAAAAGAGAGAACCAGCCGTCACTCAGCTCCGAGTCTGTAAAAGATCAAATGATTTTCTGATACAATAAAGACACAATAAAATACCGATACAATATGTTGTTCAAAAATTTTACTGAAAAAGGCTTATTCTCTGTTGGGACAAACTAGATTCATTTATGAAACAGAAACGCGGAGATGTCGCTGTCAGCATAAAAGAAAATTGTTCTTTCAGAGTCAAACTAGATTTTACAAATACAATAAAAAGGCCTTGTGCTTCCTGTGTGTTGTTTTTTCTACTTTAAAGCTGAAGTATTGTGTTTTTTGTAGTTGCTGCCGATGCATTCACTGTGCCATGTATTTAATTCATAAGATTTTTTTGCTTTTTGTCGCCACTATCACAAAAGTTTATTCTTTCTTTTGTTTTTTTGTTTGTAGGAGATGTTCACGCCGGAATGCAGGTTCAAAGAGTCGGTTTTCCAAAATTACTACGTGATCTACTCGTCCACTGTGTATCGGCAGCAGGAGTCGGGCCGCGCCTGGTTCTTGGGCCTCACAAAAGAAGGGCAGGTCATGAAAGGGAACAGGGTGAAGAAGACCAAGCCCTCGTCACACTTTGTACCCCGGCCCATTGAAGGTAATGTCAAAGTTTAAGTTGTAGTTTATTTAAGGAATCATCTCATTTTCGAGTGGGTTCTAAACAAAAATACAAACATGTAAACATACAAACATACACACATATGTAGGTACATACACAACAATTGACAGAGCATTAAGGATGAGAAAAGATAATTACATACAGTAAACACACAAAAAGGAAAAAGTCATCTTGTGCTGTTATTATCACTGTAAAAGGCAAAACTCTGGATACTTGGAAAATGTCACTGTTCAGAAAGTTGCTATCTGGCAGTAAACTATGCAATTAGAACGTCCCTCTGCAGCAATCAATGTTATCTATATCTGGGCCTCGGGCAGCGCTTAGAACAATGCAAATGAGATTTTTCTCTCATACAGTATGCTACCACCTACTTGACAAGATAAACGTTTAGTGCTGAAGTTTCTGCCAGAGTCCCAGGAAAACGTTTTATTGTGTTATTTTTTGATTATAAAGTATAATTACTCTTGCATAAGCCAAGGTATGAATGAAGCAAATTAAACACACACACAACATTTAAAGTGATTGTAATTTCTCAATCCAGGTGCTAAAGCCAAATCTTGTTCCATAAATAGGATCACTCGGGGGGGGGGGCTATTAATACCTTTTTTTGAACAACACACAAGTATTGATAAACAGGATACCCTATAATGTATGTATGCAATAAAATCATTTAAATGGTTCAAGAGGGATGCTTTTAATGTATGCACCCCAGGGGTCAAACACATTTGGTCATTTTTTAGGGTTTACGGCAAGATCTCCAACTTTTTCTTTGTTGTTTATAACTCATCTTTTGCATCTGATTGTTATATTTAAATTGTAAGTTTTCATTTAGCTAGGCATAATTTCGTTTTTTTCTGAACAAACTTATGGTAATTAAGTAAGTAAGTAAGTAATCTTTATTCTTGTTATTCAATCAATCAATCAATACAATTTTATTTATTAGAGCCCTTTACAACACACAAGGCGACCAAAGTGCTTTACAATAAAATCACATAAATTGCCTTCCTTACTTGACCCATCATTAATTCTGGTCTGGGTTCAATGTTTACAATACAATACATGGTTTAGTTGTTTTCTTGGTAAAATTATCTTAAAAATGATCTATAACATTCCATAGTAGCCTCCTCTTATCTATGACACCCTTAAAAGACCATTTGAATCCTTTTCTACCATGAAGCATTCGAGAACAAACGAGACGTTACTGAATCAAGGCCAACAACATCAAGAAAGATGCAGTCATTACACAATTAGCTAAATGGGTTCTTGAGCTTTCTTTGTCGGAGAATCATATCATTTGAATGTAGCCACTATTCACATTAATTCATTTTGCTTTGTTTTACAACCATCTCATCCCCTTGTTCTCATTCCGGGTCCTGGGCCTGGTGTAAAGGACATAATCATGAGAGGCAGTCGAGCGAAGCACTGACATGGTTCTAATCCTCTATATTGTCTCCAGCCCTAATCAATTCTCCTCACTATCCACGCTCCCTTTTCTGCCCCCTTTCTTCTCCTCCCACAGTTTGCATGTATCGAGAGCCGTCGCTGCACGAGATCGAGGAGAAGCACCGATCCAGAAAGAGCTCAGGGACACCCACGATGAACGGGGGAAAAGCGGTCAATCAGGACTCCACATAGCAGCAATGATTACGGGGCTTCCAAGGCACTGAGCAGGGGGACTGGCTGTGACTTTTGGACGCTTCCACCCCCCCCCCCCCCCCCCCCCAAAAAAAAACATCACTGACTATGAAGAAGAACGATGCTGTACCAACCCTAAAAAACTGATTCCTTGCCTGTGAAAACATTTTAGATTTATGAATATGATAACAGACATTCTCAATCAGGACATGACATTTTATGCAAAAAAGTGGCTGTGGTTTCTCTTCACACGAGTATCTATCATTTCAGAGTTATGCTGTGAAAATCAAGCTTTAAAACTTGGACTTTATTTTCTCTCATGCTCGATTCTGTTCTTGGTTATTATCCGGTTATCTTGACTGTGTGATATTTTTTGTGGTTCGTTTATCTTAAATCTTAAATGCACTGTCTCGCTTGCTCCAGTGTGAGGGAAAAAGATTGGATGTATCCACCAGTAGGGAGATTCGGAGTGCTTATGTCGGATGTATTTTATTCAGATGTTTACTGTAAGTTTAACTCTTTAATGACAAATAGGGCTGTCTCCAAAATCAATGCTGTGCCACGGCAACAGAACAAGACTGATTCTAGCAATATACGTAGAAAGTAATCTAGTACGTCTCCAGACAGCAGCTTGCCTGTGGTTGTCTGCTTGTGGCAAAAGCAAGTACAAGAAGGTAGAAAGACAAATGTTGTGTGGAATAAGTTCAATACTCTATTTTAGATGAATAGATGTCCAAACCTGACCAAAAATGGTAAAATGTATGAAATGATCAGCAGGAAGAGAAAGACCAGCATCAGCATTATGAGCCATGGCCTCCACTGGTCACTCCATAACTGCACCTCAAGTCCCAGCTAAGCTATGGAAATATCAGACTATAACTATATAACATGCTTTTACGGATATGATGAAATCTTAAAGACATATTATAAAATGCTTCAAAGAACTTATTTTTTGGCAAAGGTGTAGTAGAAACTGGTTTGTGGGCTGGTTTCGGCGTATGTGTTCCTGTTAATGTGAAAGAGATTTATCAATACTGGTGGACAGGGTGTGGCTGTTTAGATATATGGTTCTTTTCACATCGCTGTTGACGTCTCACTAAAGAGATATGTGGTTAATTAGGATGTACCGTCCCTGGACAAATGGTTATTTGTATTCTGTATTCTTGTGGTCCTTAGATCCCCCATTTCCTGGTTTTCTGACCCATGAAATGAACCATTTGCTGCTAGTGTAGAAAGCTCGTTCATAAATCACACTGACAGGGCTGTATAAACAAGGTGAATCGACTGGAATACGTGGTACTCCATGTATGCAGCAGCGCTTATCTAATGCCCACTTAGTTCATCTAACTCAGGAAGTTCTCTAACTGTTCCGTCAAAGGGTCCAGACTAAAGACTGGCTGCTCGCTGGTGACCCAGCACCTGTTGCACAAATCCTGGCCTCTGATGCATTCACTGACGCCAGGATTCCATAGATTTCTTAGTTAGCGATACTGTACAGCTAAACCTAACCTGGTTAGGGAGTCATTACGCATGAAGAGTGCATGTCTTGTATATGTATAATGAGGTGGAAACTGGTAAAAGATTTGCAAATAATTAGTTAACACTTTTTATGCAACATTTTGATCAGTCTTTTAACAAGGCTGAGATCTCTGTGGTATCTGGTTATTATTTTGTAGGTTGTGGTATGTACAGAAATAGCACACATTCAGCTGCACAGATGAATCATTACGATCCTGGAGGGTCTTCCAGCCTGAAGGGCACCAGGCCCACACTACGTACATGTACCAGTCAAAACAACTTGAGCAACTGCAAACAGTGACACATGCAGCATTACTCGACATCACACAGGCCAGACCAGCATATCTTTTATAGAGATTTATAACGGTGCAAATGAGACGTGTGGCTTAAGGCAATGCATGAAATTGGATGAAGTCATTGTGGACAGTTTGACAGGGAGAGTGAGAGAAGCGACGGCTGAAGCCTGGTGTTGAAGAGCCGAGGTGCAAAAGGCGCTCACAAAGCAGCAGAGCACTTTTGAAGGGTTTATTGATGTGTTAAAGTGAGAGAAGGCCACGGTTTTCTGTGTATGTATAATTTATTCTCTTTGTTTGCTGATGATTTCACAACATCAGAACATGCTCATATATGCATTATGAATTGTGAGATGAAAATTAAAAATATGCATTGATTATAAGATCAGAATGACGTTAGTGATTGTTTAAGAATAAAGAATATGTTATCAAAACATTTGTTGTGGGTCATTTCTTTGGAAAACAACATCACAACTTTGGAAACTCTCATGCGTTTAAACTTTCAATCCACCAGTTTGATTTATCTGCCAACCTTTCCCCAAAATCCGACTTGCCGTTTTAGGACGATTTTCCTTTTTCTCCCTTAATTCTCCTGTTGTCATGGAAACAGAGCGACGGTGTCTGCAAGGATTGAGAGAGAAAGACGGCGATTCCTCTTTTGGCTCCAGTGTGAGCTTCTCTATCCATTTCCCTTCACTGGTTGTTTCAGAACGTATGATCACTGCGACCTTTACCAATGCAAAAAGCCATGTAGGCTGAAAAGTAACAACTGTTTTTATACTTTCACATGAAACACATTCACTTTGAACTCGAGCTGTTCTTGGAGAGATTAAAATCACACTGAAAACAAAATAGTTGCACTTGAATTAGGTACAGTTATCCTCTTGATTTGATGTATTATGAGATTAGCAAATTGAGCAAGCAAGTTTTTTAGTCTTTTATCCAATCAGTAAAACAGAAGGTTATGTTTCTGAACCATCTTGGTCATCTATATTGGTCAAAGCGCCAAATAAATCTAATAATTTGATTAGTTCGACCAAAATAAATGGTCGAATAAATGAATCAATCTTTACCAATCATTCACGCACACCAGACTCAGACTAGACAGTGTACAAAAGAGAAGTGCTTTGCCTAAGGACACAACAACCATCTTTTGCTCCTGAGTTGTGACAGCATCAGGCTTTTCACAGGTAGACAATTTATTTTGGTATCGCACCAACCAATGCAAATATTGATCTATCCAGTAGCAGGATGGCCAATTATTAATTTCTAGAGTGTACATGACTTAAATCAAGTGAAAGGTGACTTGCTTTCTCTTACTTTTGGGCATTTCAGTTGGCACCATAAGCATACAGTAGGAGGCTTTTACCATTGCTTGTAGCATAATATTGTAAAACAAGTGTGTTGATAGTGCCTCAAATCTTTCAGCCGAGCAACTTTTCTTGTGCTTTTGTTTTGGACTAGTCCTTTTGGGAATCTCTGTTTTCTGTTATCTGGCCTTGTACTGCAACATGTCTGCGCAGCTCATTCTCTCAAAGTGGGGCATTCACATTCTTCTCATTAAAAATAATTGGACTGTGTTCAATTATAGCTCCACGATCCTCCTTTGATCTGGCATGGCTTAAGTCTTTTCCAATCGGCATTTGTTACATCTGTATAAAACGCTAAGAGATATGAATGACACTTTCTAATGCTGCATGGGAAGGAGATCGCTAAGCCTTTCCCTGGACTGCCAATTTCTGCAGTAAGGTATAAATGAGGCACCCACACAGCCTATATCAGCCCACTCAGCCAGCTCCTATCCCACACTAGACTTTTACAGTGGTGAGAGCTCTGCAGCAAAGGCATGGAAATGTGCAGCCTTTTGTTACTAAGTGAAGCAGGGTCCCCATAGCCCAGGGGTAGAACAGAACTGCTTCATAGCTATAATCATTGCACCGCCTTTGCGATGCCTTCCTAATCCGAATTCCCTCCGAAACGCTCCATACAATCTTGTTTCTATACATTTCTGTACTCGTTCAATGCCCTGTAATGTTTATCAGAGCAATGGTTCTCAAACTGCAGTACTGATACACAATTAAAGCAAAATGTGGTTCATGTATGTATGTATGCAGCTGGAAAGATGAATCGAGCTGAATCTGAATTATCTGAGGGATCAAAGCTATAATAAGCTTTGATCCCTCAATTATTCAGTCAATATGTATGAAGATTCAAACTATCTAAAACAGCTTGAATCACAATAACTTTTTTATAACTAATTTTGTTGTTATTTATGCATACTTTCTAAAACCCACTATTGTAAATGGCTTTCTGATGAGGGGAGTAAACCATTTATTAGAGGAAATTTAAATCTTAGTTTCACTGACAATATGTCTTGATAATCCAATCGTAAAGCTGATTTTCCTGATCTTTTGGATTCCCTTGTCAACTAACACACCTCTGGCAACGGTTCCTATTATTTCATGCTCCAATGCCTCTCACAGAATTCTTTTAGGGTAATAGATTTGCAGACTAATGATAGAAAGACATGAATATTGATCAAGTCCAACGTTTTTCCATTTTACCTATGGGAGACTAAAGGAGCACCATTCCATTCTTATTAAAGAGACAGACAGATGTATTTTAACAGCTATGCCTTTTGCCTTTTTAATGTCCTCATCTGCAAATTAATCTGCAGCGTCTGGACTCATACATTATGCATATTTTCTCTGCAGACCCAGGCATACGATGGTGAATATTCACACTGGAGATAGAAAAACGAACTTCTCCAATGCCTACCATGAATAACAATTATAACCATGAATGGCACTTTTCTTTCAGGCTCATGAAAATTTGTGCGTAGCAAACTCAATGTGGATCAGACAGTGCATTTCAACCATGTTATGTCCATGTGAGTGGAAGACATTTTGGTGAAAAGAAAAATCACATGAAATACTGTCTTATATGAGCTCATTCATTCAAACATGCAAGGAAAGTTACTTACGTGGCAATACAAAAATTATTCTGATTCTGACAATAGGGGTCTACACCAGGGGTCTCCAACTCTAGAGCTCGCCAACCTAGAGCTCGCCACTTAGTTTGTAGAGGGTGGTGAGCTACCTTCTGCAAAGTAGCTCTCCAAAGGATAATTTCACTAACTGGTATGATCCCTACTTTAGCTCAGATCACTAATATATTATAACAGATGGTTTTATGCGTATAACACTGCATTGTGAAAAATGCCAAAAGCCCCTAACCCTAACCCAAATTTGGCTAATTTGATTATAGAACCATTTGACAGTCTTGAATCAAGATTTGCCAATGGAACAAATAATATAATTTCCATACCATGCTTGACACAAGATGGAAGCGGGTTGTTCCAATTGAAAATCCTTTCATGTATTCTTTCAATTGGATGTTCTTTCATGAACATCCAAATGTATTCAAATCAATGCACAAACTACTAAGTGCATTGTAGCTCACAAATATTATTACTTTGTCTGTACTGTCAAAAGGAGGAGCTCACGGCCCCCAGAGAACCACTTTTTCGAGGCAAAAGTGGCTCTCTGGGGGAAAAGGTTGGTCAATACTGTAAAAAGAAAATGCTGACTTTTTCAGAATGACTCACTTCTATGTGATATCGGGAACATGTACTTATTACTTGTACTTGTTTACTTTAGTCTCAAGAGTTACACATGCTGTAGAAGGACAGTGCTTGTTCCTTACTCCAACAAAAGAATTTTTCCCATCATTGTTTGGCCTTATATGTACAGAGATACCATGAATAATGCAGGAACACAGTCGACAGTTTTTCCCCTACAGTAATTGAAAGGACACACATTGTAACACTATGTGACTACTGCAATGATTTATTCATACAAAGATGTTCTTTGGGACATGCTCTTTTGTGCAGGTCCAGCCACCTTCAGCAGACAGCCCAGGTTTTCCAGAAGAAGAAGCCGCATTTTCTATTCCACATACGTCCACTCTTTTTCTCTCTGTCCGTCACGCCTGGGGCTTCACTATCGTGTTCTAATGTGGAGAGCTTTACGAGCATCTCCAAAAAGGTGTGCAGCTTTGGCAAGTCCTGTAACAAGGGAAATATAACATACAGTTAAGGTAGCTTGTTGTATCGCAAAACCAGAACATTGATGTTATAACAACATGATTTTAGTGTAAAAGCAGTGATTTTAGATCTGATTCACTGTGGCTGTGGTGCCAATCATATACAGTAATAAATCTTGTCTAAAAATGAAAATATATTATAAAATAGATCTTGAATATTACTGATGAATGGAAAATGTACATAATTATTTGTGTTGAAAATTCTCAGGCTAATGAGAAATATGCTAAGTTGGGGCGACAGTAGCTCAGTTCGTAGAGCATTGGCCTTTGGGCCTGAAGGTCCTGATAAGACCTACTTCACGACTCCCACTGATGACTGCTGTCGTTGTGTCCTTGGGCAAGACACTTAACCCCACTTTGCCTGAAGCTCCCACTGAAAGATCTCAGCTCCTGTGGACTCACCACCTGCAGGAGGATCAGTGAGGGGCTGGTGCTAAGTGGACTGGGTGCAGCACTGACTGCCACCCCCCCGACCCAGAAATGGATTACAGTTTTTCTCAGTCGCTTTGGTGCATTTTTCACATCAGACTTAAAGTTCTCAAAACTTTTTGTTCAACTTCCACAACATTGGGTCATTGGTGCACATGATCACGGCAGTTTCTCATTCCTCTGAACACATTTCAAATGCTTTTGTTCATGTATCAGTTACTTTCATACAATTCTCAGCGTTTTTTCAACATCATCATTTGCTTCTGTCCTGTCAGTCAGAATGAAACATACTTATGACTTCTGAATAGTCATTCACAGGCCCGTCCCAAGGGGGGTGCGAGGCCCTGTGCGAACTCGAAACGCGAGGCCCTGCCCTGACACTTTTTTCCCAGATCTGAGGAAAGTTTTTCCTGTTATAATCTTTGACATGAATTCAGCACCACCTCGCGCGGTGCTTGACGAGATCAGCACGCGTGTAACCGAGTGTCTTCGCTCCTATGCAGCGTTTGGCGCGCGCACGTACACACGCACACACACTCTACGTGCAATATTGGTCGCGGTCTTTTTAGCTGACATGTCTCTTTCGTCCTGTGGCAAAATGGTAGAGCAACTCAAAAGATTGAACCAAAAGGAGTCTTTTTCTTCTAATAGTTAGATTTTGGCAAAATGCGCCAAAATGGCTATGAGGCGGAGTCAATATTATTATTTTCTCATCAAATAACGTTTTTGCCATGCCTCCACACACTCTGACAACATACACTCCTCCTCCTCCACGCTGACAACAACAAAATACTCTTCACCTCCTCCTCCACACACTCTGACCACAACAAAAACACTCCAGCTAGCTAAAGCTAGACATACAGTGTGTTTGCTAATGCTTTTAAAAATATGTTTTTGATGTGGATATTCGGACTAAACATTGGCAATAGCAGCGCTCACACACCTGTCACACCGCTGATCCTCTTCCTCCTCCTCTGCTCACACAAAGGGGTCTGCTCCTCTGCTCACACCTGTCTCACTGCTCCTCCTCCTCCTCCTCCTCCTCCTCCTCCTCCTCTGCTCACACAAAGGGGTCTGCTCCTCTGCTCACACTTGTCTCTCTGCTCCTCCTCCGCGAGTATCCATCTCTCCTACACTGCGATCATTCCCGTTACTTTCTTTGTATCTCACTCAGACACTGCTAAAGTTATCTGACAGTTTTTTCGGAGGACCCGTTGCATACATAGCTGCCCGCGCGCCTGCCTGTTTACAAATCGCTTTTGGTGAAAATTTGACTTTACTTGTAAAAATGTTCTTTTGATCAAACGAAATCAAAGAGGTCCAGAGAAAGGGGTTTAGGGTTCCAAATTTGGAGTGCAGTCTGCCCTTTGGGGACCCTTGAACTAGTGTATTTATAAAATAAAATAAAAGGAAGGAAGATTGCGAGGCCCCTGTGTGGTGCGAGGCCCTGTGCGACGGCACAGGTCGCACAGCCCTTAGGACGGGCCTGGTCATTCACTATAAAACTAACTGTCCTCATTTCATCGCTTTGGTCATCACATACAAAATTGTTGAACTAGTTCTCAAAATCATAACTGTCAAGCTAATTTCATACATTCCTTCATCTTTTTTTCCTGTAAATCTTTCTTAAATTGAACAATTTATCTCAGGTGAATTTCAGCTTCACTCTGAGGTGTGCTTTATTGTTCATTTTTGTCACAGTTCTACCATAATGATATTTCTTGTATGTTTGTTCTATGTATATACTACATTACAATAACATACAGTATACATACAGCATTGTGCAACAGAAATACAAAGAGCATATGCAGTACACATACATACATATACATACTGGACATACGTACATAGATACACACATACATACATACATATACATACTGTACATACATACATAGATACACACATACACACAGTACATACATAGATACACACATACATACATACAGTACATACATAGATACACACATACATACATACATACATACATACAGTACATACATACATACATAGATACACACATACACACATACATACAGTACATACATAGATACACACATACATACATACATACAGTACATACATACATAGATACACACATACACACATATATACAGTGCATACATACATAGGTACTCACATACATACATATACATATACATATATGTTACAGAATGTCAGTTAACTCTCTAAATACAGTCTTTGTGTAACTTTACTGTAGTTTTTACTGTAAATGGCTGTATAGGTCGTGTATAGAGTGCTCATAGTCGTGCTCAAGTGTCACCGAGGTCTGACTTTTTTACTCTGAAAACACAGAGAGAGTAAACTTTCACAATGAAAACATGACTAAGTCATTTGACTGTGATGTTCATACTCAATGTTGTTAGGACATATTATTTTGACGACACAGACAGTTTCATTGACGTTTGAACTTGCTTTTGAGGACATAACTTTTCATTTTGAGAAAGTGACGCACTTTTGCAGGTTATCCACGAGGTTCTGCAGTTTGCACTAATTGTTCTTAGAAATGCACCAACAGTTGTGCAAATGTGAAGAACGATGTGAAAAATGCACCAAAGCGACCGAGAAAAACTGTAAGGGGAAGAAAATGGATGGATGGATGTTTTAAGTTGATATGTGTAATATCACTGTAAGAATGTATATAAAGATACATTTCACAAACTTACTAAACAGCTTTGAGCAGAAAGTCGTTTAGCAGAAGCTTCAGCAAGAAATTAGATTTAATCAATCCCAACAAATACAACAAACAAAATAAAAGTCAGTTTCTAGATATTTGATGTTATTGGCACTAATGTATGTCACCCTAACACCTTTGTCCATTCCTTTTGTTTTCTGTTTTTATTTATGCTAATATTTTTTATTGCCCTCTGTTTTTAACCATGTTTGTACAGTGTCCTTGGGTGTTTTGAAAGGCACTTTTAATTAAAAATGTATTATTATTATTATTATTATTATTATTGTGGTGTGTATGTGGACTGTGTGAACCTTTTATTAAGTTGTTACTCATACTCATCATCCATTCTTCTTATCAATTAAATGTGTAAATGTTTTTCACTTGACTCTGAAGCTCCAGAGTTGGATGTCTGCGGGGTTGCTACATCTCCTGAAAGTAATTAAGTTAACAGGATGCGGCAGAATAAGTGCTAAACTTCTAAGTTTAGGTTTGTGTCACTTATTTTGGCCTAAACACCTTTGGTCTGTAAAAACTGTAATCTGGATGTGAGATAGATAGATAGAGAGACAGAGATAGAAAGATAGATAGATAGATAGAGAGAGATATATATAGATAGATAGAGAGAGAGAGAGAGAGAGAGAGAGAGAGATAGATAGAAAAATAGATAGAGATAGATAGATAGAGAGATAGAGAGATATTCAGAAAGAGAGAAATATAGAAAGATAGATAGAGAGATAGAGAGAGAGAGAGATAGGTAGATAGATAGAGAGAGAGATAGACATAGATAGATAGAGAGATAGATAGATAGATAGATAGATAGAGAGAGAGAGAGAGAAATAGATAGTTATATAGATAGAGATAGATAGATAGATAGATAGATAGTAACCAATTATTCTGTCTTTTGTTATAACTACAGTTTCACAGTGTTCGTGAGTTCAAATTTTATTTTTTGTAGATCAAAACTACACTTATTAAAACGATACACTTGATCGGTCAATAGCCGTTTAGAAGAAAGAAGAAACACTGCCGTTATCCTCTATGAAATGATATGATTTAGCACCAACCTCTTTATCCTGTATTTCTTTCTGCAGTTGTCCGTCCGTTGTCCATTCCAGACGTTGAGCCATGCATGATGTAAAACACAGAAGCGCCACAAAGGACAAGACTGTTTCCATTGTTTTTGGAGGAATTCCCTTCAGTGCCGGACTTCAAATGTCCTCCACGCACACCTCCACACGTATTTAAAGGCTGGTCACAAGTGCAGAGCTACGAACGTAAAGACAATATTGGTTTTAAGCTAGGTCACCGATGCATGTCTTTACGAGCATTGGGATAACTCATTCAAAGAAACACTGTCCCATTCTCAACCTCTTCATCACCTGAATGTCAAGAGAGGTCACAGAGGGATTTCACAATTCAAACTGAACAAAGGTGACCGTCCGGATTAAGACAGTTATGAGGATATAAACACTCAAATAATTACTTCATTATTAGGACAACTGTACCATAAATCTGAGGGGGAAACATAGATAGTACTGGACATAAAGGTCAACTTATCATTTGTTCCACTGCTGTGAGTCTGGTCAATGAATCTACCTAATGGGTTTTCTGGTTCAGTTAGCTTTACTACATACTTCATTTGGATCTTAATAAAGAGCTGTTTTGGCAAAGACATTTGTCAGCTGGGAGTACCGTCGTTTGAGGCGTGCAGTTAATATCATGTACATTTCAGATAAAAAATACTGTCTCAAACCAGTAAGAATTACTCCAATGCTCAGGTCCTGTGGCACAGAGAATAGACTGTGTACAAGTCTCTCCATGGCCTCGCACATCTGTGTACATCTGTGACATGTTACTTTCATATGAACCATATGAGCACAGGGACTGGCCTTCTTCTGGGACTCTGGTCTTCACAATTATTGATGAGACTGCTCTTTAAAAACAGATTGGTTGAAACCACCAAAAACCTGGAAATTTAAATCCAGTTTGCAGTTATGTGTCTGACCAATATTATGGTCAAAACAACCAATCTATATTGTCATAGTATAAACAATGCAATCTAGTTGGATAACACCAGAATCAAACAAGGCAAAATGGGTGAAGTGTCTTGCCTAACGACACATAGTTCTGTAGCACAGGTGTCACAGTATTAACCAGGACCTGCTCTGCTCAGCTTCTGTGGAAGGTTCGGATCAGGCTTTCACATGCAGGTTGCCCCACATTAGACAAACAGCATGTGCAACTTGTGAGGAGGTGACCTTTATTCTGATCAATACATCGGTCAATCCCGCCAATATCAGATTAGCCACTTAGATTTGTTGGCCCACAACCTACAGATCGGTAAATTTATATTTAATATAATTATAATCGTTAATCAAACCAATATCAGCTTAACCGTTTGAACCTTTTTTGCAAACCATGTGCTTAATAGTGAAACTGGATGTTTGGTGTTGTACCATGTTGTACCATGATACAATAAATAAAAGTGAGAAGCTGTAAGCACATGTGTAGGTTCATGGGGAAACCTAAAAGGATGTCCTTCTCAGACCAAAGACAACCTTGAATCATATCAAGTGTTATACAAAAGCCTCATTCTAACCCAATTACACAGGTGTAGAGGCTCAATCTGCCTGCCTAAACAATTAGTAAGTGCACTGTCGGGGCAGAATAATCTCATTAAGAAGGCTATGAGAGCACTTTACAGGCTCTGTGTTTTTCCAGGCTGTCTGCACCATGCTGCGGAACACCGGCTAATTCAAGGTGGCATTTCAAAGAGAGTGGTTGATTTGAAAATGCCGTAAAGCTAATCATTAATGTATTGTTTAGTTTAAATTAAAAAAAATCTCCTCGATTCTATGTACGATCTTAGTCTGAATATAGCAACTGAAAATGTAGCATATATGTAGCATACATCAAGTTGTGGTGTATGGTTATGATGACTTTCTGTATCAAAAAGGAGCTGCAACTGTCCCTGTGTTATTGAATGATTTTGACCTAAATCTCAAAATGTATTGGTTGTTCCACCAGAACCTTTCACTGGAAAAAGAATATGTAAAAATCTATGAAAACCTATTGGAGGGATGAAATTTACACCTTTGATTGATAGTGATTGTTTTAGACTCTTAAACGCTGATTTGCTCATTTGTGAACTAATTACTCAGCTACTCGCACGATCAAGCATGAAACAACCCTATAACTGACCATAAATTCTAGAACAATAAAGCAGGGGTTTGTGAATAATGTCTTCTTTAATCTTTCGGCTCTCCTGCTCCTTCACTTCAAGCAATTTCCTTTTTTGTTTTTGAGGTTGTTTTTTTAATAGTGTTCCTCCATCCTCTTTCAAAAAATAGTAAAAAACAAAAACAAACAGTTAAGAAAATATAATTGGATGTCATTGGCCCTGCACCTGGAGGCACATCTGGTCCAAGAGGAATTTGGCAAAAACCCAGAAGGGACACATCAACAGGGTCACATTAAAGACTTATTCAATTTCACAGTCATAGGACATTGTTTTTTCCTTTTACTTGCTGGATCAAAACTTTTGAAAAAAAAAAATAAACCTTTAAAATCTGGTTTTGTTTCAGGCGTGTTCCCCGAGGATCTAAATGCAATGGGTAAAGTTTATTTTAAAGCCTTCCTCTGCATCATGACATACAACTTGTGTGTCCACCACCAATTGTATGTCAGAATCTACTCTGAGATCCTGGGATTTATTTTAAAAAATCTCAACAGTTAAAAATTAGTAAATATCTAATAAAATGTAGGCATAGTCAATAATACACAGGCACACTCGCAGGTCATTGCAAAGTGCAGTAAATTCATGAATCTTGTGTCGCTTGTTGTTGTCGATACTGGACAATGGAAGTAAATGGTTTTACAGAAAACCCCAGACAATGACTGAAGACATCACAATGAAAAGATAATTAAGATGTATTCACAACTTAGTTTGCATTGTGTGGTCCTCTTACCCTGACCGCATAAGGCACCAGATAAGTTGGTGTATTACTGCCCTCTGCTGGTAGAAAATATAGATACATATTCAGGAATTACAGCGCTCCCTGCAATGACATCATCATATAGTGCAGGGCTGCAGCTATTGATTTATTTACTGTTCGAGTTATTTATCGATTATCTTGATTGGCTGAATAATCCATTACATTTCTTACTTTCTGTAAAACTGGATTAAGTGATTTGGTGCCAGAGTTTTTTATTTTATTTCAGAAATTTAATGAGACAAAAAGTGGAGCCCTGAACCCTTTCTGTATTTCACCAGTTATTTGACAAGAATTCGAGTAATTAATTAAATTAGGCCAAATAAACAACAATGAATTTAAAATGCTTCAAGTTTATGCTTCATCATTTCCTAATATTTTATTCAGAAGGGTAGCAGCAGAAGCCTCCCCTGGACAATGTCAAAGGTTGGCCATGTTAAAGAGGTCATGTTTGAAATAAAATAAAACGTTAAGATTATATACCAAATTGGGACATTTTTATTTGTATTATTCTTAATTGTACCAAACGGGTGAGGTATGACCATAGACTGTAAATATCAATGGTATGACACAGCGGGTCCCCAAAGCCCGGGAATCATGGGTCACAGGTAACACGCATGCGCACTAGTATAATACTAAAAGGTCCCTAGCACTATTTATTTTTACCCATGGGTAAGTTAATCCATTTTTATCTCAAAGGAACGACTTATGAGCCACGGAGTTTGCTGCACTGTTCAGGGGAGTCACTCAGGCCCAGCTGGAGTCATCCGAGTCCATTTCTAACTTTAATGAAGGTAAATACATTCATTACAAACATGCATGTCCTTATGAGTAATAGTGCTAGTTTATATTAAAGATATCCTGATGTTTTTGACTTTGCTGCTGCTCGGGCTGAAGCAACATGCTAACATGCTAAAGTGAGTTGGTTCTTCTTCAATTGTAGTAAGATAGCGATGTATTATGTATGTATATGTATGTATGTATGTATGTATGTATATATATATATGTATGTATGTATGTATATATATGTATGTATGTACAGTATGTACTGTATGTATGTATTTATGTATGTATGTATATATATGTATGTATGTTATGTATGTATATATATGTATGTATGGTATGTATGTATTTATGTATGTATGTATGTATATATATGTATGTATGTATGTATGTATATATATGTATGTATGTTATGTATGTATATATATGTATGTATGTATTTATGTATGTATGTATGTATATATATGTATGTATGTATGTATATATATGTATGTATGTTATGTATGTATATATATGTATGTATGGTATGTATGTATTTATGTATGTATGTATATATATATATATATATGTATGTTATGTATGTATTTATGTATGTATGTATGTATGTATATGTATGTTATGTATGTATGTATGTATGTAGGTATCATACATAGCATACCTACATACATACTGTACATACATACATATATATATATATATATACATACATACATACATACATACATACATACATACATACATACATACATACATACATACTATGTATGTATGTATTTATTTATGTATGTATGTATATATATATGTATATATGTTATGTATGTTATGTATGTATGTATGTATGTACATACATACAAGACTGAGGAGGCGCCTGTGAGTGAGCACGCGTTTTGACGTCTCTGCTCTGTTTACCCTTTTTAAGCCTTTTAAAGCCTTTTAAACACGTTTTTACGGTGTATTAGTGTCTTTTGTACACTCTAGTGTGTTATTATCTTAAATGCAATGGTTCCAGAGCATCACGTCTTTTAACACAAAGACCCAATCGAAACGCGCTAGCTCGGAGGCTACCACGAGCGCACCACAGACATGGAAAGTGACACTGCAATGACCACGAACGACATTAGTCGCCTCACATTGGAGCTTCGTGAGAGGGACCGTGCCACTATTGCAGACCTCCGTAAAGAAGTCCTTCGCCTCACTGCAGAGCTGCAGGATAAACAGTCACTCGTGTCCAAACTTTTTGATGTCGCTGGCGGGCAGCACTCACGGCTTATGTCACTGAGCGCTGCATACTGTGACACTGTCGTGTGGGAGAGGTCTGTCAGCTCTGGGCCCTCTTGCTCTACACCTAAGTGCCCGGTTCGGAATAAAGAGCCTGCGGACTGCGAGGAGCCATCCAGCGCCGTGGCCCATGTGCTGAGCCTTTCAAACCGCTATGCAGCCCTCTCCGCTGACATCCCAGCCCCCTCAGCAGAACCCCTGGACTCTGCAGCAAACTCTACTGCTGTCCGTGGATCCAGGTCCACTGCGAGAAAGACACTCTTAAAGGAAGCTGTCCTCAGACGAAAGAGTGATCATTCCCCTTCTCTGACCCCAGTGCATCACCACCGCTTACCTTCACCGGGTCAGCAGCAGCGACCCGAGCCTGCTCCTCTCGCTGCTCCACGTCTCCGTGCACACAGCGTGGGTTGCCCGGAGCTGGGAATCAACACCCCCGCTCCCCTCCATGTGTTCAGCAGCGCCCTGGTTCGGACCCATCCCTGGATGAGCCCGCTGGTTCCGGCCATGGACACCGAGCGCCCTCTCCGCGGCTACGTCCACTCTTCGCCCCGACTACTTTGATTGTTGGAGATTCCATCGTGAGGCACGTCCGCTTTTTTAACGCGGTCACTCACTGCATTACTGGAGCTACTGTCCCAGATCTGCTCATCCGTCTCCCTCCTCTGCTTCAGTCCCTGCCTGATACCATTTCAAAGGTAATCGTGCATGTGGGGATCAACGACATGAAGCTGCAGCAGTCCGAGGTCACAAAGAAGCATTTTATGGATCTATTCCGCCTCCTCCAGTCCTCTGGGTTGTGTGTTTTTATCTCTGGTCCAGTCCCGACTGTAAACCGGGGAGATTGCTTGTACAGTCGCGTTGTGGCGCTGAATATGTGGCTCCAGTCTGCATGCAGCACTTTTAACTTTGTTTTTGTGAACAACTTTGGCCTGTTCTGGAAGCGTCACGTGGCCTATCGTCCAGACGGTCTGCACCCGAACAGATACGGCACCAGTTTATTGATGGACTTTTTACGCCATGTTGTTCAGTGCTCCCCGAGGGGGGCGTGACTGTTTACATCCGAGGCCCCTCGGCCCCCACTACCACCTTCCTCCTCCACTCCAGCACCGGGTGAGTACTGTGGTGCAAACACTGACCCCTGTCCGTCTGGCAGTGTAATACCAGTCCTGCCACTGAACGGCACTTACTCAGTCATGCATCTGGAACTTAACAAAGTAAAACAGAGTTCACTTCTTAAACCAATAGAGACTGTGTGTGTTCCTCGCACCGGCTCAGAAATGTGTTTTAATTTGAATAAACACAAATATAACAGAAGGACAGCAGTTAGACGGTCCAACTCAGGAAATCTAATTCCAATTCTTTGTAGTCAATCAACTAAACCCACTGACACTGATATTATTTTTAACCTTGCTCTGCTTAATGTCAGATCACTATGCAATAAATCCTTTTTAATTAATAATTTTATCTGTTCTTATGATCTTGACTTTATGTTTATGACTGAAACTTGGCTTGACCATAATACAGAAAATGCAGTCTTAATAGAAACAACACCACCAAATTTCAAATTTGAATCAGAAATTTGAGAAAATAAAAGAGGAGGAGGCACAGCAGCAGTTTTTAAAGATTGTATTGTCTCCCATAGAGTACCTCTTGGGAAATTTTCCTCATTTGAGTATGTCTCTTTTAAAATAGAACAAAAACAATCTTCTATTCTTATTATTGTTGTGTACAAGCCGCCACAGTCATGTCATAGTTTCACGCATCATTTCACCGAGTTGCTTTCAGTTGTGTGCACAGACTTTGATAGTTTAGTCGTCATAGGTGATTTTAATATACATGTAGATAACGTTGATGATAGATACGCGAAAGAGCTGAGCTCTGTGCTGGAGACCTTTGGTCTCACTCAGCATGTGAGTGGCCCCACCCATAGCAGAGGACACACTCTCGATCTGCTAATTACTAAAGGGGTTAATATCTCAAATGTAAATGTGGCCAATGTTGCTCTGTCAGATCATTTCTGTGTATTTTTTGATATGTGTCTCAATAGTAAAGCACGAGCTGAATCCTCAATTGTTAGAAGAAGAAGACACATAAACAAAAATACAGGTGAACTTTTCATGGGGATGATAAACTTTGATAAACACGTTGTGTTCTACTGTGGATGAATTACTTAACTCTGTCACCTCTAGTGTTTTGGATGTTCTGGACACGATTGCTCCTGTAAAGGTCAAAATTGTTACAAATAAGCAAAAGGCGCCATGGACAAAAGCGGACTCTGTCAGGGCACAGAAGAGAGAGTGCCGGAGAGCCGAGCGGAAGTGGCGAAAGTCAAATCTCCAAGTTGACCATGAGATCTTCAAAGATGCATTGTGCAAGTTCAACAGTGTGCTACGTAGAACGAGGGAAACTTATTTTTCCGAAACAATCGAAGGTTGCAGTAACAATCTACGCGTTCTGTTCTCAACAGTAAATAAATTGACAAATCCCCCTGTTAAGATGCCATCAGAGCTTACCTCCAAAACCAAATGTAATGAGTTTGCAGAGTTTTTTAATGACAAAGTCCAAGGCATCAAAAATGCCATCACCTCCACAGTAGAAATTACAATCCAACAGCCAGTGAAGCTTTTTGGGCTGACACACTTTACACCAGTACAAAATGAAACTGTCCAAATGATAATTACAAGTCTGAGTTCTTCTACATGTAGCCTGGATGTATTACCTCCTAGATTTCTTAAATCTGTTCTGAGCAGTCTTTTACCTTCACTCACGCATATAGTAAATATGTCTCTTGAATCTGGAACATTCCCAATGGCCCTGAAAACGGCAGTCATCAGACCCCTCCTAAAAAAGAGGAGTCTGGATGCCTTGGCACTTAAAAATTATCGGCCCATTTCAAATCTGCCTTTCATGGGTAAAATTCTAGAAAAAGTTGTCTATCAACAACTTACAGAATTTTTAATAATCAATCACTCTTTTGATATGTTCCAGTCTGGTTTTAGACCCCACCACAGCACAGAGACCGCTCTAGTGAAGGTAACAAATGACATCAGACTTAACACTGACGCAGGAAAAGTCTCAGTTCTTATCCTGTTAGATTTAAGTGCTGCTTTCGACACTGTCGATCATGGTATCCTCATTCAGAGACTTGAGGACTGGGTTGGTGTTTCTGGAACAGCCCTAAGCTGGTTTATATCCTACCTACAGGACAGAAAGTATTTTGTGGAGATCGGAAACTGTATCTCAGACCATCTGGCCCTAACCTGCGGAGTGCCACAGGGATCAATCCTGGGGCCTCTCCTGTTTAATATTTACATGCTGCCTCTGGGTAGGTTAATACACAGTAATAACGTGTCCTATCACAATTATGCTGACGATACTCAGGTCTATGTGTCCCTGACAGCAGGAGAACATGGACCAGTGGACTCGCTCCTTCACTGTATCCAACAAATCAGTGATTGGATGCAAAATAACTTTCTCCAGCTAAACACAGAAAAAACTGAAATTATTGTTTTCGGACCTCAAAAACAAAGAGAGAGCGTTATCTGCCACCTCCAGTCTCTCTCCCTAAAACCCTCAACTCAGGTCAGAAATCTAGGAGTAATAATGGACTCAGACTTAAATTTCAATAGCCACATATCATCTGTGACATCATCAGCTTACTTCCACCTAAGAAACATTGCTAAAATTAGGAACATTGTGTCTAAAGCAGACTTGGAGATTCTTATCCACGCATTTGTCTCCAGTCGATTGGACTACTGCAATGGCTTGTTCACAGGTCTCTCTAAACAAGCGGTAAAACAGCTGCAGTACATCCAAAATGCTGCAGCTCGAGTCCTGACTAGAACCAGGAAGTACGACCACATTAGTCCGGTCCTCAGGTCTCTGCACTGGCTTCCTGTGGCTCAGAGAATAGATTTTAAAGTAGCTTTACTTGTGTACAAGTCTCTCCATGGCCTCGCACCAGGGTACATCCGCGACATGTTGGTGCCATATGAACCAACTCGGGCTCTGAGGAGCACAGGGACTGGACTTCTGTTAGTGCCAAGAGTCGGAACTAGACATGGGGAGGCTGCGTTTCAGATTCATGCAGCTAGAGTCTGGAACCGTCTTCCCGAGAGTGTGAGACAGGCGTCTACTCTAGCAGTTTTTAAAACTGAACTGAAAACAGTTCTTTTTAGCTGTGCATACAAGTGAATGATTTTATATTTGTTTTTATCTTTAATCTTTTTAATGCGCTATGATTATTTATGATTATTTATGATTGTAATCCCTTGTGTGATTTTAATGTTTTACGGTTTTTAACTACTTGTGTGATTTTATATATCTTGTGCTTTTAATCTGTCTTTTTATGTTTACTTAAATTCTAATGTTTGATGATTTATGCATGATGTTATATGGGTTGTGAGGCGCTTTGCGTTGCCTTGTGTAGGAAAGGCGCTCTATAAATAAACGTTGATTGATTGATTGATATGTATGTATGTATGTATGTATGACATGACAATACATCACATTTACATTTCAAATATTTGTAGTCTGGTCACACAAATGAAAAGGATGTGGTTACCTTGACATGTTTCGACCATGGATGTATTTTAGGTTTCGGTGGTGTACTTCAGCCTTCCTCAACGTCTCAAAAAGTCACAAATGACATCAGCTACTCTTCCGCCCTCCATCAGCCGGTGGTCGCTGGAGAAGTGTGTCTCATGTTTGGGAGATTTGTGCTGTGTCTTTCTATTGCTTCTTAGATCCAGCGCTTGTATTCATTGGGTTCCTGATCAATTGTTCTTATGTTGTCCCAGTCCATGAGAGGGTTATTGCGTTCGCAATGATCTGATATTGCTGATTTCAAGTCGTCTTCCTTTTCTGGTTAGAGACTGTTTAGTCTCATTCTCACAATCTTTTCTATGTTCACTTTTTCTGTAGCTGAATGCCCTCCCTGTTTCTGCTATATATGTTTTTTGCATGATTTGTGCTGTATTACATATATATATATACTGTATATGGTTCTATTGTGTCCTTGGGGGGACACAATATCTACTACTTCCATCTACTAAGAAGACAAGATCAACCTTCCTAAACTATGTTAAGATGCTTCATGGTTTAAGGTATCGATGGATTTACCCAAGTGTTAGGAAAGAACCACCCTCCACTTTTTGAACATAACTCTCTGGTCTTATTTGACGAGCATGTGTCACCAGAATGATTGACAATTGGGAGGACCAACAGTCTTGTTGAAACACCAGTAAGTAGAAAATCCTCCTATATACCATTAACATCTTCTAAAGACAAGGCAATATTTCAAATCCAGGCTAAAAACAGTTCTGTTTAACTGTGCATACAACTGAAGGATTGTATCGTCACTCTTGTTAATGCACTGTGATTATTTATTATTTGAATGCCTTGTCTGATTGTTTCCATCTTGTTTTGTTAAGTACTTTGAGTTGCCCTGTGTTTAAACTGAAGTTATTTAGGCTCATGTGTGGTTGGAGAAAACTGTAAAACTTTTAATTTGTTGTTTGTTACCATTCATGTTGACATATCTCACATTGATTTGCTTAGTGGGCTGTTAGCCGAGCAGGACTCTTTGATTTAAATGGGGAACGATGAGCCAAAGTTTAATTTAAAAAAATGCCTTTTTCAAAAAGCCTACTGTAATGACATGTCTTGAAACATTTGGTGTCCAAACTCTGCAACAGCTATACACTATATATTTTTTATTTATTGCTAATTATTTATTTATGATAATTATTGCTTTATATGATTTTGCGTCTTTAAAAAAACAAAAAAAACCTGATAAGAAATCAATTTTTTTTAACAATACCTGTTAAATGTGTTCAAGTGAAGTGGCTATACTTCCTAACTAGTTCATCAATAGTGCCACCTGGTGGTTTAAATGAAAAGTAGACGTTCGCTTCAGTAATTTAATCGTCAAAAGTATTGCAAATTACACCTGATGTGCCGCATCAGGGAGGACCCGACCTAGACTCAACTTTATAAAGCATATTCAGCAGCGATGGTGAGAAAATAAGCTATTCCCGCAACTTATTTTTATCTTCATGTTACTTCCAAGGCTCTGTAAAAAGGTGGAGTGACAGAGAACCACTAAAGACTAGAACAAGAATAAATCCTACAAAAATGTAATTCAGAATTTGTGGATTCTGTGTGGCTGTGGAGAAAAGGTTCCTTCTGTTGACGCTTAAGTGATGAATGATTCTCATATGCACATATTTTTTAAATTATTATTATATTTTAGGACACACATTTTTGTATAATGAAACTCATGAAAAGGTTTATCATAACAGGTTTTATATTTATTTAATTCTCTCAACAGAACCCATGTGACAATCAGAATACAGTACTTTTTTCCTCCAACATATTTTCCTTTTTTATTATGCAAAACAAGAGAACACTCAGTGCAATAAGACAGAGGACTCTGACAGTGCGGTGCTCTCCCTACCTTTTCACAGTGCACTTTTATACACAAGAAGATTGTACATCATCATTATTACAATTCCAACGTCCACCCACCACATCATGAAGAGGGCAAAGTGAATATCTTAAAACAATCATTTGAAAGATTCGACTTGCATACGGTGTTGGCACACGCTCACACAGCTCCCTCCCACAGACACAGACATGTACACCACGTAGGAGCCTCTGTCACGGCGGCTCTCAAAACAAAAGGGATACTGCACTGGCAATCTGCGGGCTAGTGTTTGGTCAGCTCGTGCTTTTTGGCCACTTTGCATTTCATGGTGCAAATGAAAACCAATTTGGATGTTGTGTGAGGGAGGCTGAGGTAGAGGGAGAGAGCAAGGAACAGGATTATGTATGAATGAGACCAGCCTGATCAATTGTGATAGAAGAAAATGGATAGTGCAGTTTTGTTTTAACAAATATTTGCAGGCCCTTGTGCAACCATTGTAGTTGTAATTGAGCAGAGCTGTAGCCATGTTATAGGTCCTTCTTCTCTTTGATCTTAACATCGGTTTCCAGCCAATCAGATTACGCATGTCACTGACCAGATAACCAAAACATGACTGTTGTACAGCCATTCTCCTGAGGCTAAACCTTTTCTGCCAATGAGTCAAACTTCCATGGCACAGCTCTTCACTCATAGTCATTTTTATAAAATACATATATAAACATAATCTCCAAAATCATTTCTTAAGCAAGTGCATATGGCTATTATAATCTGCAGGACTGTACTAAGCGCTCAGGTGTTGATTGTACGGGCTGGTTGTAGGTATAAGTATTTACATTGTGTCATGGTGCGCATGGTGCCGGGAAACACACAATAAGCTCACAGGCATTCACCAGCTAACGGCACCAATCTCATTTTGAGTAATCTGCTATCCAAAGTGCAACCACACCCCTCTCGCTTTAATAGGCTTTGGCTGGTTTTGCAAATTATACTGTAAATAATTTATGTTATAACTAAATTCCCAACCCACCCTCAAAGTGTCTCAAGATTACAGCAAAAACAAGTCACACTCTCTGTTGCTACATTACAACATGCCAGCCAAATGTTTTTGTCAAACAAACGTTCATTTGCTTTGAAAGGCTTGGGCACAGTGACTACACAGCTCTTACTGTAAAATACAAACACACATATTTCCTGTTGTGTTCTAAAACTGATGTTGTACATGTTAGAACCAAGTGTTCCCGGGATGAGGGGTGCTGGAATTTAAAGCACGCTGACGCAATGCCTCCATTTACAATACAACAGTAAAATGCAGTAAAGAATATATTCGACAGAATTAATTGTCCATTCATTACTGTGCATCTAAGCACAAAGAAGAATTGGGCATAAGAAATTATGCTACTACAGTACGAGTATTGATAGATTATGCTTTGAAAGGCAAAATAACAGAAAAGAAACAAACATTAGATTCCATCTATCTACTGTACATAATTTAAGTTGATTTTAAATCTCATCCCATCTCATTTAGAAAATATCTATTCATCAAATACCTATTCTACTAATTATTCTACAAGTATCCAGTCACAGGAAATAGAAAAATATCAAATATCACCAGTGATGATAAGAAAACATGACAACCTGAACAAGCAGAAATATTGCTATGGTCTCCACTGTCCTTTGACATCAACTAGGCCCTCTGTGCTCGAGGAGGCTGGTCGCCTGATGTGATGTGCAGGGGCACTTTAGGACAAGCCCGAGGAAAGAGGGGTGGTAATATGGGGTTGTGTGGCAGGGAGGTGTTTGGTGTGTCATTAATGTCAGATGGCTGTGTCCCAAAACACTGTTTTCTGAGTGGGGTAAGGGGGTGGACGGATCTTTTTGGCCCCGTTGTTCTTGCCCCAGCCTGGGAGGACAGATGTGCTTTCCTGCTTGCACTGATTGTGCTCCAAATTCTTGTCATCACTGCGATCTGGGGACCGTCTCTCCAGAGACTTCTGCAGTTTTGGGTGCTGTCGGGAGCGAATCTCCTGGCACAGAGTGCGTTTCCTCTCAATCTGCTCCAGCATTGTTGAGTCCCCACAAACCCAGGGCATCTGTGGCATCTGACGTCAATGAAAAAAAAAAACATTCAGTTGCTTGTGATACCTTCAAACGAATCACAATGGGTTCATCAGTGCTTACCTGACTATGTGTTTCTGAAACTTTTCTCTGTGGGGTTCCCATTGGAGAAGGGTTAGCCGACACAGAGGGTGAGTGACCATATTTGGGAGTTCCTTTCATTTCTACAACAGAAAAAACAGAACAAAAGTATACTTAATTAGAATTGAAAAGGGATTTAACCCTGATGTCCTGAAATAAATTCTCACCTGGCATTGTTGGGCTTCCACTGGGTTTTCCTTGGCGAGTAGGTGTAGTTGTAGACGAGGACTGCCCTTGCATTGTGCTACTGTTCCTGTCTTGTGCTTTGGTCGGGTCCGTTGTACTAGTTCCTCTGTGCTCTCGTCGTGGCGTGCCATCTGACCTGTATACTCGCTCTTTGTCACCCCGGTACTCTCGTGCGGTGGGGCTCCTTGTGTGTTTTACATCGTAGTGGTGCTTATCCGAGCCGTTCAGATTTCGATCAGCACTGTCTCGTCTCACCTCCAGACCTGTTCTGCCCAGGTCTCGACTGTCCTGTCTGGGCAAAAGAGGAGGCGGCACATCCCCTCCATTGTGGCAACTCCTCATATCCTGTTTGGACTCAGAACTGTAGCCATTTTTCTCTTTATGACCTCTGGATGTTTCTTGTCGAGGGAGAATCTCAGGTGGTTGGTCTATTCTACCTTCATGCTTATGTTCTATTTCACTCCTCATTCTTTCTTTGCTGTCCTGCCTTGGTAACAAATCAGGTCTATAGTCTTGCCTGTAGTCCAGCCCCCCTCTGGATCTGTCTTTACTATCTTGCCTGGGCAGAAGTTCAGGTGGCTTATCTCTGTTTTCATACTGTGAGTCCAAACCATTCCTTTGTCTGTCTTTGCTGTCCTGGCGGGGTAAAAGTTCAGGTGCCTGGTCCCGCAGTCTCTCTTTGCTCTCATGTCTACAGTCCACTCCATTTCTAAGCCGCTCTTTACTCTCTTGCTTCGGCAAGAGTTCTGGTGGGTGATCAGACGGTTTCTCTCGGTCTTTGCTATCCTGTCGTGATCCTAGGTCAACACAGAATCCACTGCTCCTGTCTTTACTGTCCCTTCGAACCATCATATCACCATTGCTCGCCCCTTTGTCCTTGGAATCTCTCCTGACCATAGCGGCAGGTTCCAATGAGCTGCAGCCTCTGTCTTTGGAGTCCCGTCTGACAGGAATGGGCTCAACACTGCTGCAGCCCTGATCCCTGCTGTCCTTGCGAACCAGTGGAGGATCTAAAGTCCGGTCTTTACTGTTGCGGCGATGAGACAGAGACTCCCTGTCACGGTCTTTATCCTTGTCCCTTTCTTTGTCTTTGTCCCTGTCCTTGTCCCTGTCCTTGTCCCTGTCCTTGTCTCTGTCCTTGTCTCTGTCTCTGTCCCTCCGGTGAGAGGACTCTTTGTGTCCATGACGGTCCTTTGATTCTCGTTTCGAGTCCTTGCTGTGTCCATGGCTGTGCCTTTCTTTACCTTCACGCTTGGACTCATTGTGGGATTTGCTCTTTGATTCAGCTGTTGAAAGAGAGAAAACGGCTAATGTTAATATTCGACAGATACATTCTTAAAATGTTAAAGGGACCATATGTAATATGTTCCTTTTGAATGACATCTACATCTTTTTTTGTGTCCCCAGATGATAGGTTGACAAATCATACTTGACCTCACTGTACCTGGTTAAAGTGGAGGTATTCTTAGCAATCGACATAATGTGCATAATAATTATGTTGACATTGTACGAGCAGATTATCCAATCAGTGATCAGTGCTCAAGAGCTACATGTGTGACGGGCAGGTTAGATTCTGGCAACAAAAGTTGGATTGTAATTGTGATAACTTCAGACCACTAATAGAACATATGTGTTCCCTTTAAATTAAAAACATTTAATGATTGATCTTTAGATAAATGATTACTAACTGAAACAATTTTAAAATTCAAAGGTGACATGGAGAACACACACATTACATGTGATGCACATACTTTACCTTTGAAATCCACCAGAGGTCACTCATTACCCATTTTAAAACAGACCCACTTTCCACTGCACAATGGATAATTCCAATGTTAGTTAAATCTTAGTATATACCTACTACCGACTACCTATACTGTTTTTTAAAGAGTGGTAAATCATTGAAGATACAACAATCCTTGTTAGATGCTTTTCTTCTTGGAGAGTATGTGTATGGATTGAAACACACTAGAGACATTATATATCTTCAGTGCATGTATACATTTGCATGTGCATGACTGATCTTTATGTGAGATCTGCCTATTAAGCCCTGACGTGTGCAAACGGCCGCTATCTCTGCCACATATGCAGTGATGTCTATGGCGTTTGACTGCACGAGCATGCTTAGGGTGCTGAGAGTGAGCAGTTGGTAAGTGGGTCAGGCCAGCGTTGCTTCCATCACTGCCTCCGAAAAGAAAGGGAAAAAACTCATTCATGTTTGAGGTTTGTAATCATTAAATCAGACCCATTGCACACTCACCCTGTCAGTCCATGTGGAGCACACAGGTGTTGGAATAATAAGCACGTTCATTATTTACAAAGACTAGTAAACAAAAATGTCTTGTATGTACGAACGTACAAATCTATTTGATATAAGTGTCACAGTGCAATCAGACTCTTTAATGCACAGAATTAAAGTAATGTTTTGTGTAAACTCACCAATTTTCTGAGATGTGGAAGCAGTCATTTTCAGCTAAGGATCAATAGTTTAGTTTCTACTTGACATGTGTGAATATATGTTCAAGCTTGGTCTTGCTGTGAACATTCTTAAAACCTAATGTCAACATGCACATCCAGTATGCAGGGTGTAGGCCTGGTTCATCGTTGGAGGAGAGATCCTAAACCAGTATTTTTAAACATTAGTGTGTCTTGAGTGGTTTTTTGGTGTGCTGCAATACACAATATCACCTAAGTGGTCAAAAATGTTAATACATGTTTGTATCAGTTTCAGCTGGTGGTGTGATTGTTTTCAATAATATGCCACGGCTCAAAAAGGTTGGGGAACACTGTCCTAAACTGTGTCTGCAACACAAGCAGCCATTCATTAAGAGTTTACTAAGTATGCAAGTCATTACATTTGTTCCTCTGGCCTTTTCTTAGCATTCTACAGTATATCCTTTGCACAAAGACGGATCCCATCAAATGATGTTGGGACCAGTTTTAAAAGTGTCTTAAGAGCAGCATAGCTGATGGTTTAATGCCATGAGTGGGTTAGATCAGCAGTCTGCTTTATTCACTTATCCCCACAGCTTAAATCATATGATCTCTGTAAGATTATTTCAGCAGCATCGACTTAAACTTTGTTAGCGCTATATGCATGTTTGTTTATTTAGTTCATACAAAATCAAAAACTCCTCAAACGCAGTGCTCTGAAAAGCAGTAATATATTCCCTGAGAGATGGTGGCCCTTGTTTGACCTTGCAGCTAAACCAAATAGTGCTTAGAAAGCAAATCACTCACTTTCTCCAGGCTCTTTTGACTTCCTGCCACTTGTGTTCTTCTTTAGCATATTCCTGCCTGTGGTGAACAAGTTGGTGAGTTCATCTAGAGGGCTTGTAGGGGTCCTAGAACGTCCAGTTGACACATTTTGCATGGAGCCATGTAGTCGTCCAGCACTGTCCTGTGGTGGGGATCCTTTCCCATGAGGTGTGGCCGAGGCACTGCGAGGCAGACCCCCTGGAAAAGGCATTGGAGCGTCGAAGGGGGGTGTGCGCATGAGGCTGAGTGGGGTCAAACAGCGGCCCATACTGACCGGTGAAGGACAGGCGGAGTGGCTGCGCTGATAGTTTGATGAAGAAGATGATTTATACAGTGTACAGGGCAGAGGAGGAGCTGAAGAACGTCCTGATACGGTGAGGGTCGGAGTGGCGGTCAGCTCCCTGCGGATATGTGCTGAAGAAGGGGGCTCTGTGGAGGATGTGGGGGATTTACTGTACTGCTGGTTCTCCAGCATTGGCAGCTTGGTCACATCTAGAGGAGTGAGGGGCGACTCGTCTGAGTTGGGTGAGCATTGCGCTGGTGCAGGTGGGAACACCAGCAATGGAGGCCGATGGGTCAGCAGGTTTGGGAAAGGAGCAGGAATATCACAAAGGGGAATGTTGCGAGGGGTGGAACAGCGACTGAGGGGTTCCGGGTCATAGGGTGCTGGAGTGGGACAGGCGGAACGACATCCGATAGGATCAGTGCGATATTCATGGTCGTCTAAAATGGGGTACTTCATTTCTTCATACACCGACTCCCCGGGCTCGTCATCCTCACTTTTGAGGGGCTCCCTTGGTCCAATATCGATGCCCCCCATCTCGATGTAGACCGGCTCGTCCTCACAGTCGTCTGTGGGGCTGTCGTCACTCTGAGGGGAGCATGTGCTGTGCTCGCAGGGTGAGGTCACATGATGGAGGCATTTGGACGAGCTGTGGCTTTTGATGTAGGACTCGTCAAAGGAAACGCTCAGCTGAGTGTTGGGGTTCCTCTTGGGCTTTGGAGGTGGCACCCTTTTGCAGTCCTCACTGCATCCTTGTGGTGCTGCCAAAAAAATAAGAATGTTAAAACGTAATCAATGCATTTAGTTCTACATGGCTAAACACAATTAGGCTGCATGCACTTATTATTATTCATATATAGTTAAATCCCATCTCACACCACATTTTGATTTTTTTTTTTTCTCTGTCTTCTTTGTAAAGTTAATGGAACTGACAATAAAAGGTTTTAGACAGAAACGTTTTAAAAGTAACAAATTGCATTTCAGCATTCTACTGCAAAAACTTGACAACTACTCTTGAAATGGCCATCGAGGCACCTGTGATCGATGGCCATTTCAGTTCAGCTTTTATTTTTACATTCTAAGACTCGAGATTGTAAGATTAATATAATCAGATATTTCATTTATAGTGAAGATTAATGAATCAATCACAATTCACACTGTTCGTCATCATCTTTGGAAGCACACAATAGTCCACTCTTTTTACACATGTAGTAATTTGATTCATATTCCAATCAGAGAATTAGACGGGTCAAAGGTTGGTCAATTGATACAGCTGAAAGCACATGTTACTAGTCATATATGTGTGTAGCATATGCATGTTTCTAGGTCGTACATAGCAGCAGAGCAGTATGTGAGCATAGAATCTGGGTCACACGCTGTGGAGCTTCTTTATGATAGTGGTGACGTAGCAATGCGGAGTGAAGCTCTTCAGATGTGCTGCGCAGAATCAAGACACTACTGTAGCTCTAATAGTAGTTTACTCACTCTCTACATTAGCTGCGTGCTGGATTTTAGGTCAAAGCAGAAATGTTGGGCTATGACCACCCCCCTAACTCTAGTCCTGCCAGGAAGCAGATAAGTGTAGTTAAGAGCTGGACCATGTCTGAAATCTTCAAACTGTGGATTTTTTACTTTTAATAATTCAGTTGCCAGATGGCATGGATGGCACGCTCTCTTCCTGAAACTGACTCACCATCACTTCATGCACACACAGGCTGTAAATGCATATGCTCTCAGGAAAGCATAGCACAGTTTTAGAACATTTCCACAAAAGTGACTGCCCTCTTTCCAACTATAGTGCCTATATATAGATGTATTTTTATTTAGCACACAAGCAAAAGCCCCTTTCTCATGGATGCTGCAGGACTGCGATTCTAATTCAATTCTAATTCTAATGGAAGATGTGTTTAGTGTTTAGTGTTCTTAATTTAAAGGAGCAGAATGTTAAATCCTTTGTTAGATCATATGTGTCGCCAGTTTCTTGTGAAATGGTTTGGTCTCGACCTTAACCCAACAGTTGAAGGTGTGTGTGTGTGTGTGTGTGTGTGTGTTGACGGACTGATAGATGTAGATCAATATCCAAATGTGATTACTCTGATTTTTATGAGTGATTATAAAAGTATGAAAAAGATAAAATGTCTTGTTTGGAATGACAAAATAATGGTTCTGCCTGACAACAAGACGAAAGATACTTGCTGCTTTGTTTATCACTAGCTCCTTGTTTAAACTTTAACGGTTGTCTTTGCAATTAGCTAATTATGACCACTAAATAGTTTGATTCAGTTGCGTGTCATTGTGCAGCTCAACCTTTTACAACACACAAAAGTCACATGCAGGACAATACTTTGCTAATGACAGTGCCCATGTAACAAGGGTGAAGTACATGCTATTATTTTGTTCATGAAGTTGTTTAAGAATAGATTTAAAGGGGTTTTTTATGGTTCCACATGGAGGAGAATTATAATAATAATAATAATAATATATAGCATATCAACATGATGGTGAAAAACCAACAGTGGTTGAAAGAAATTCCTTTTTCCACTGTTGTCCCGACCCCCTGGTCAAAAAACACAGGTTTTCAGTGTATATAGGCTTACTGATTTATTTAGTTTTCATCCTTTTACAGCAGTGTGGCAAGTTCTAGTTTTGGGAAGAAAATCTCAGATGTTGAGACACAGCTTGGTCAGGACTATCTAAACTGGAGGATTTGACCTATTGTGCACATTTTGGTGGTGGGGGAAATCCGAACGCTCAGAGGAAGCCCACACAGATAAATGTAATGCAGATTTCTGTGGAAGCCAAGAATACTACTATAATATTACAGTAGTATGTTGACGGTACAATGGAAGTTAATAGCTAGCCAATATTGTTATAAAGAAAACAATTACACATTTGTAATATGTCTGGCTTTGGACTGCCACCTGCTACACCTGTCTCATTGGACATGTTATGGTTTTGCATGGATAGTTCAAAGTTTTATATTTGAATATATATAACCAGCAAGTCTAAGTAAGTCCAACTAATCGTGGCACTGGGAAATTACAAAGCGTGCATTCGTACACACATTTTATGTGTGACTTTCCACATGCAGTTTGTGATCAATGACCTAAAGAAAATTTTGATTTAACTTCCAGAAATGGGGTATAAAGTGCTGCTCTGTCTAGAGAAAAAAATATGAATGAACAGGTTTTAAGGGTTTTTGCATGTATTTGTTCTTGCTTGTATGCACACTAGAAGAGAAATTCATGCAAAGTGTATAAAAATGAGGTCCCAGATGTGTGAGAGGTCAGCATCAGACTATACTGTAGAGAATTGCAGGTAAGAAGTAATAAAGTAATAACACATTACTGTAAAGCATTTTACAAAAAACAAAATATCTCAAAAAACATATTTTTTTGAGACATATTGAAAAACACTTCCCTAGTTCAATGTGCTTATATTTGAAAGTAGAACTAGGAGTGTGATATTTGTCAGATTTTGTCTGTTTTAAATCTTTTTAATTATTATTTTTTTTAAACAAAAGATAGATCTCTGCGGTTTGCACATGTATTGTTCTATGTCATGCTGAATTACATATCTTAATCTGATTCAGTGCTGACAGTAAATTCCGCTCTTCATACATCTCTTGTTGCGGTCCCCTCTCCCCCTCTCCCCCTCTCCCCCTTCCCCCCATAGGGATGTGTTTACCCGCATCGCCCTCCCCCTCCCGCTCCTCCTGGGGAAAACAGAATCTAGGTCAATCGCTCCTCCTGAATGAATTTTGCACTCGCAAGCTCCGCCTCTTCCCGCCAGAGCGCCAGCTACAGAGCACGCAACCCTCCCCTCACCCAGGGACACCCCCACACGAGCTCTCTGATTGGTTGCTCTGCCTCTGGCTTCAGCATCTCTGCAGTGTGATTGGCCTGCGCTCCACACTCATATTGTGATTGGTTGGGCTGCAGGGGGTCTTGTTTCTGTGGGATGGTTGCCGTGGTGCCCAGGAAGATCTGTGTGCATACAGAGATCTCCACCAATCTGAGCCAGCCTCGGCGAGTCCCTAAACATCACGTTGGCAACAGAGAATCAAAACGAAAATGGAGTCATGGCTTCTTGCAGCCACTGAAATCACTGCTCCCATCTCTCTCATCTGTCTCTATGACCAGTAGGGAAAAAGTATTTTTGCTATCATTTTTTATGTGCTGTTCCTGTTGACAACAAAACATGTCTGATTTTATGGATCAGGCACTGCTGTACATTACTTCTATCACCAACTAATAAGAGAATCACTTGCAGTACTATATTACTATAGTACTATATTTTCTAAAATACCTTTTTGTCTTTTCTTAATGGACTCACAGCAAACCATTTGCCCCCTTCTAGGCTGTGATTTGTCTGTAATATTTGTGAAATTGGCAAAAGTTCTCCATTTTCACTTTTTGGTTGTGATTGGTAGTTTTAAGGCATTTTGAGGACATTCTCTATTCTTCCCACCAAGAGAAAACATGACAGTCAGATGTTTCCCAAACTGCAATTACAGAACATGTGTCTGGGTCTGTCAGAATGAATGTTGAAAGGCAGAATAAGTTGTTTTTGCGTTATAAACAGTTGAGTGAAGGTACACTCCTTGTAACTGATTTGAATCCTACTCACTCAAATCTAATCCTATGGTATTTCATTTCTTTGATTGTGCTTTTTGACTTGTAAGTGCTGAATGTTGCATGGCAGTGAGCTTGTGACGTGCTGTTCCATCACATCATTATTATTCATCATTGTACCAGAGGAACCATAGGCCACTGAGTGCATTTTTGACTTGTGTGGAGTGTGCATTAACCAGCTTAGATGTCATGTCATTGTTGAGGAACTTGGGCTGAGAGGACACTGCAGAGAACATCTATATTTAGTGCACAAGTCTGGTGTGAAGTGCCAGCGCCACTCACCATCACATCTGTCCCCGCGGCAGGTGGACGTGGGATTGTGGTCCACCGCCTCGGACGACATGCTCAGTTTGGTGGCCGGGTCCCTCCTGGGTTTGGGAGGGGGCTGTTTTCTGGAGGTAGGACTTCCCACTTCCTCCTCTCCTCCTCCACCACCACCACCGCCTCCAGTGTTCCCACCACCGACGGAGTGCAGCGACTGGGAGCGCACGGAGAAGCCTTGGCCGCATGCGAGGGCGTGCGGATGTGGTACGGGCACGCGCTCAGGCGGCTCCAGCACGGTGATTGAACCCATGCGGAAATGCTTGCCTTCAGACGTGATGTCCTCGCCCGTTCTGGAAAGACAAAGAAGACAAAACAAATATGAAATAATACTTTGTGTATAGCTTTAGGTTCAAAAAGAGCGACATGTACTTGATATTTCAACAAAACAGACAAAAAAGAATGACTAGTTGTTTGATTAAAAATGCTTCATCCAGCTACCATCACAAAGGTATATACTGTAAACCTCTGAGTACAAGTAAATGACTTTATTATCCCGACCAATGTAATTGTTGGAAATGTAACTTGTTCCATCACCAGTGTCTTATTTCTTGAAGGTAAAAATAACAAATATCAAAACCCAGTTTTAAACATGTAAACAGTGTCTGCACTGGGAGAGAAAAATCCTCCAAGTTGTGATGGTGGATGTGAAGAGTGTGCATGTACTCATCCTGATGTGGTGAATGCACATGTTGTCATGGAAACACGTGATTCTACTACAAAGTGCAGAAGTGTTCTTTGAAAAAATATCCTACACTATTCCTCTTTAACTCCTTACAATTCAGACCAACACAAATGTTCAATCAGATCATAAACGTGTTCCATAACTTTATTAAATTGACAGTACAATTTTGAAGACCTCAAAAATACAATGTATGTCTGAGGAATACATCTTTTTAAAATATTAAGCGATGTTTGTGATCATAACAAAGAGCCACTCCTGAGAGTAGCACTTGCAGTTGCCTTATTGTATTTAGATTTTTTATTTGCAAGACATTAGCAAATCTTTCCGATATGAACCTCGGAAAATTTGAATACTTTTCAAAAGTCTATTCACATCTGTAATCCAACTTGTAAAATTAGTATATGACTCATTAAATCCCTCATAAAATCAGGCATTTATTTGTTTTAATGTCTATTTTTGGCTCACATCTTGTAAAAAAAAAAAACATATCAGAAAATGTGTATATTTTGAATATGGGCTGTAAGCCATAATCATCAAAATGATAACAAACAAAGGCTTGGCATATGTCTTGCATGTAACAAGTCTATATTATTGAACTTTTAAACCGTTGTCTAATTTCCAGACTTTCACCTGTGATAGTTCAAACCTACAAGATTGACATGTGAATTCAAGTATGTGAGTCCACCCATGTTGGAATCCTCATACATCTCTCCAAAAATGTGCAAATGTACTTCGACCTCATGTTTTCTCATTGGTTTGCAAAGCTGAGAATAGCCGTTGTCTATCGGGATGCAGCAGATAAAGGCCATTGATTTGTGTTTTACTGGAGTGCGGCTGGTGCTGTTGACACATTGCACACACATAATGGCACTATGGATGCCTCCCAGCTTGAACACAATCAATCCTGATAAAGGCTTGATTTGCCTGAATGAACAGTTAATGATGTCGGAGTCTGTTCTGGTTGTGATGCTGTAAAGTCATTTTGAGAGAAAATTGAATGTTTTGCTGCTTCAAAACAATAGGCGTGCGTGTGATGATTTGACTTTGTTGTTGTCCTCGTATGACTGATGGAGCTCCACCCAAAGTTTGAGGTCAGAGATGCAAATGTTTATGCAAAAGTCAGTCGCAGAGGAGAATTTGCGTGAGCACTTTGGGTCTCTTTTTGCTGGTTCATCCACACGTGCACTTGTGAGTGTTTCTGACCCCACACTGACTCTCCTCCGTCGGGACAGCTGCTAAACAGAAGGCTCTTGGTTGGTGGGATAGGTTCATTGGTCAAGGGCTTATCCTTGCCTAACAACAGGAGGTTACCCTTGGAAACCAGACACAAACCCAGCTGCTGCCTCACAACAATAATAAAGTGCACGTGCAGAACCAAGCTTGTTGGTGTGACGCAGCCTTGTAGGCAAATCACTGTTTTGTCTAAAAAGCCACCGGGGCGCCACTGTGGCTTTTACATGAGGAGCTACTCTTGCCATTTACAGCATGCAAATACTGATGTCATCAACTTAAATATGGCTGTACACAAGTTACAGAAATGCCCTTTTATATGAACTGCCATTTTTATATTTGCATAAGTCGCATCACCTCTGTGCATGTGGAGTGGAGGTGACTGAGTTATTTATAGGTTATTTGCCCAGTGATTGGCTGGGGGACACACCACAGGTGCAGATGGACTTGTTGGATAGATATTCTCATCATGCTATGTATTTTATTGCTTGGCAGAGATGTAACACACACAATGAGCGGTTGCAATGAGAATGTAATAATGAGATGTTTGGGAGGGCTTTGTTGTGGTGTATTTTCATGTCAGATATATCCCTGCGTGACAGTGTTTACACAGTCATGAAGTGAAAAAAAGTCAGAGAGCTGCAGCAGAAAGTCCCGCCTCACTCAAAGCAAAAGTGTTGATCTGATTGGCCTATGGCAATTCCAGCTGTCACCAGGCAGAACACTTGCACTCACACTGATGCTTTTTTCCTCCTTTTTATATTTTTTTCACACTTTTGTTTCTCCTAGGCAAAATTTTCTCTTTCAGACAAAGCTGCAACCTACTGTTCTCCAAGACAGACAGGGGCTTCATGATTGTCAAATCCTAGACAATTACCATGTTTGCTAACTTGCCTCATAAAAACACTGTACACGTAGAGCAGGGATTTTTTTCTGCATCTACAATATATATTTCATGCATATTATTAAAAACTGCATTGATTATTTATCAAACTAGAACAGAATTAGAATGTGAAATGGCTTAATTTGTAATTAAAAATGGTAAAATGGTTTAATTTATTATGAAGTCATTATAAAGTTTTTTTTGTAGTTGTGTTGAGCTATTTACTTTTATCTGAAGTGTTCATTCTTAAACCTTTCTTCAAAATGATACAGACTCTGCACTCTGCATGAGATTCCAGAGGCAGTTTACACAATATGATAAAAATGATACAATTCTCAAATACCAGTAATCAAGGATTGAGCCAAAGTTATATTTTGTATAAACTCCCACAAGCAGACTTGGCTTGAATTACTAATGTCACAACATCTTGAGGGTTCTTGTCCCTGTGTTTATGCTGTTCTGTTATTTTTTACCCAACATTTTTTTTAGCACAAATAAACGGTTGTTGATTGATTTGTCAATACCTTTTGGTAAAGCTTAAGCAGTGGATGAACTGCTTATGTCTGACACGTGTCCTTGTAAGCATCATTTGAACAGATCATAGATAAAATGAGGGCCTATCCACATTTGAACGTATCACTTTTGATTCTTATGATCTGGGTCTTGTTCTGAGCTTTATATAAAATATAATAAAACATAAGGGAATAACATGATTTGTTTGTTGTGATTTTGCTAGTTTTAGTAAATTAACCAGTTTCTATTGTAGCTAGTGACATAACACATTTTGACACAACAGACTGGAGCAGTTGGGTCAGTTCAGGACAGTTATGTAAAGTGCACACCAGGAGAGCTTATAAATGTGTCATTCATTTCAGAATTAGCACACACTTCATTCTTAATTCTAAAAACTTGTCTTGTCTAAAAATGGAGCAGTTGATGACCTCCTTTCAAGGACAAGTCCCAGATTCTCATGTCCCAGAACATGAGAAACAAACTTTTCTCAATGGACTACTGTGAACCAACCATCACCACAAACTCCTTAACCTCGCAATCTCATGGGGCAAGCTGACATCCCCAGACATTGTGACACAGACCGCAATGGGACTGGCTAATCTAATTCATAAAAACCTCTATATACTTTAGTAAATACGTTGTGTTCTTACCTCTTTATGGCTTCCTCCTGCTTCCTCTTTTTATCATTCTTCTCCTGAAGGTAAGTCCGATTTCTCTCATTCCTGGCATGGTCCAGGTTTTGAGCTATAAGGCCATTGTAGGCTCTCAGCCCATTCTCTTCAACATAGTGGAAAAAACGTAGAGTTTTTTCCTCTTTGGAGCTCATCATTCTTCAAGTTTGTCCACAGCATTCTGAAAACAGCAATGACATGATGTTTTAGGAATGGTTTTATGAGTGTAAATGAAATTATACATATTTCTCCTATTCACAGTAGATGTTGATGTTATTATGGTAATGTGTGCACTACTATCTATGGTTGCTGACCTTTACTTCAGCAGGAAGATCCCAAACCTGTTTGTAGCGGGAGCCATAAACCAAAGGACCCTGAAATAACTATATAGATACAGGGAGAGCATGTAAACTCCCACAACAAGTCAAACCAAGGGCTTTCTTTCAGGGAGTCCTTACAGCACCATCAGACCAGCACTGATTAAATTAGTGGATAAATAGTCCACTATCTAATGTCTAAAAAAATTGCCAATATTGATATAAGCTCTTACTCCCTAACAATATTGATTTTTGTAAACTATATAGATACATAGATAGATAGATACTTTATTGATCCCCGTAGGAGAAATTCAGGTGTCCAGTAGCAGTAAAAATGAAAAAATAAAATTGATCAATATATATATCAAAACTTCATTGAGCGTTATTGAGGAGACAGTGGTCCCCCTCTAAACCATAGCCATCTGACACATAGTTTCTTCTTATTGTGGCATTTTCTCAGTCTTATTTCTTTGTATGCAATTTAACACAACAGGAATGATAAGGAGTTGCATCAGTCTAATATTGGTGGAAAAATTCACGCTTCTATTGCAGCAGAGATGATTGGTACATTAAGGATGGTGAGTCTTGCGTCAGGAACCATCGTCTTAAGTATTTTCCCATGAGATCTCGCTACGTGATACATTCTCCGCAATCTCACACTCTTACAATCTGGTTACAGTGACAAATACGCTGCTTGAGTGTTTTCTTATTGGCTGCAGATTTGTGTGGCTGCTCGTTTTTCTCAGTTATATTTGTGCTATTTTGGGTTCAAATTACTGGTTTTATTCGTTGAACGTCTAAATAAACTTGAATTAAGCTTTCATCCCTTGAAGTTCAAATAAGTGCCAGGGCTCAGATGTGGGAAAGAGGCAATTCTCTTGGGAAAAAGCCGGCAAGATAAAATTAACCACAATTTTCAGTCAAAGGGTAAAAATACATCTCCTATATACTCTTTGTCTAAAATTGGTTCCTTGTTTCCTGAATGATATCCTTTCTAGTCTCCATACGATTGCATGCATGTACTATTGCCTGCAAGCATGTGCAACTGCATGCAACATGGCTTGTCACATGTGCAACAGCTCATGTGTGCAATTTTTGGAGGACCCAATGGACGAACGGAAGATGCTTTTATGTAGGTCAATGTTTTCAGATCAGGCTAAGACTTGTGCTTGTTTACGTGTGAGCGAAGAGGGTGAGCGTGCGTGGAAAGAGGGGGGTTGGGGGTTCTTGATAACTGTATGTAATATGTTTGTATGTGTGTGTGTGTGTGTGTGTGTGGATAGCCAAACACAGAGATGGGGGTCTTGGAAGGCAGCCAGATGGGGATTGTAAGGCCAAGTGATGAAACTATCATTGTCTGATCATCTAAACCTAATTTCCTTATTGTTTTGGATGAAGAAACCAGACACAAAGCTTTGGATGTGGACGTTTTGGCCCAATCCTGTCCTAAATCTACCCTTGCTTTTTTTGGATAATGGCTGGAATATGAACAACACAATCACCTTCTCTGAGAAACAGTTCAAACTAGGCCACAGTAACCTGGTGTCAAGTGGTGCACATTTTTCCCAAAGAACATTATCCAGTCTTATCGCTGACACGCAGAAACACTTTGAGATCTGAAGCTATATGAAGATAATACGTTTCTGTGAGGTAGAGATGTGTAAAGCGTGAGGCAATTGCAGTTCAAACAGTGCTGGGGCTGAATTAAGCCTGCCTGCCTAATCCCTGTAAGCCTGCAGCAGCACTCTGCACTGGAATCAACTTGTTTATCACATTGTTTTTTTCCCCTCAACCATCCAAGCCTTTTTCACATGAGATTGTCCTCCAATAACTCCAGGATGTGCATGGTGCAATTTGATTATTCCTGCAAAACCCAAATCAATCCAGCTTCCCTTTATCCATGGCTCTTTATCCTATATTAGATGCATATATTGGTGCGTCTCATCACTGCTTTGTACCTCTGACATGAAGGGCACATGCAGAGGTCCAATTTAAAAGTAAATTTAACTGACACCCCATTGCAGTATCCAGGCAACGATATCAAAGGAGAGGAGCAGCGTGGATATTCCCAAGACATAATGTCAAATCGATTGCAAGGGAGGCACTGGTGGTGTCACATGCAGGATTACGGTCTCACATCTATTGCATGTGTTTTATTGGCATGTCTGAGATTTCAGTTTTGAGAGTTGTGACATGTTTGTAGTGGCTATACTTACAATGAGGCTGTGTCCCTGCAGGTTTGTGGAGGTCTTCTGTTTTACCCTCCTCACTCCAGTGCACACTCTTGAGCTGTGACCTTTGCTGGAGCGCCGGCGCAAGTTGAAACCCAAATTGACATACATCCATTGTACGGTCCAGTTAGAAGTGACCCAGGTGCAGGCTGGTGCCAAGGAGACAGGGAGAGCTACGAGGTGCACAACCCGGTGATGCCTCCTCCTCCCCTGGGCGCAAAGGGGGCACTGCTGCAGCCCCTCGCTCCTCACAGTCAACTCCAAGCCGGGTGCAAGCTTCACTTCTTCACACATCTGGCCATGCTGGAGACAGATGCGGTGAGGGAGGTGCAGCGTAGCAACAGACCGCACCCCGTAACAACAAGCATGACACGGATATGCTCCTCCAAAAAAATAAATTAAAAAAAAGCAAGGTTAAACTCAGCTGCAAATGTTTTTTTGTTTTGTTAAATTACATCCCAGAATGTCTCAAAACTAAGTCAGCCAGGTCACGTATAGGTGGTTCAGATCCTCTTCGAACCTTTAGTCGTGAGAGAAAGGTACAGCGGATGGCATAAATTCCCAGGTTTGCTTCGCCCTGTCAGCTCCACACACACGCATATCCACACACCACACGCTCTCAGCTTCTGTCTATCTGTGCCTGTAGGCAGATGAGACCGGGCTTCCCAGCGATAACTCACAACAACAAGAACACGCCCACAGCCCACTCCTTTCCACCTTACGCTACGCCGTCACACTTTCCTCATTGCCTGCCAAACAATTGTCTTGTTGCCTCCCACAATTCTGCTCAGGTCCAGTGTGCGTTCGCTGCAGCTTCGTATGTCTTCTCCCACTGTACGCTGAATGGTGTTATTTTTTTCCCTTCTTCTTTCAGCACCACGGAGAGCTCACAGATTGTAGGGTGGAGGTGGGGGTGGGGGGTTGAGTGGGTGGGCATATGAGAGAGGGCCAAGCAGAGAGATAGAGTAGGAGGAGGAGGAGGGGGAATGGAGGGTAGGTAGGAGGGAGGAGTCACTGGGTTGCCAGGGTGTGACCTCATTAGACAGAATCACCAGCACCCCATCTTTTTTTTCACCCCTCCCTTTCTTCGTCTCATCTCGTAAACAAAACCACCACAAGAATATCTTAATACAAACAATACATTTTCTTCATAGTTTTGGGGAGTGTGAACCCAAATTGTGCTCCAGTCTGGTAGTTACAAACATTTGAATATGTTTGCATAGACAAACAAAACACAAAAGAGAGTTCCCAGTGGCCACAGTGAACCCAAGTTGTCTGTATATGTGAGAAATGCAACAGTAGTTTTTGTCCCCCCTGCTATTAAGGCTGGGGCATTGAGTTGTTTATGTGATCGGAGTGTCTGGCGATAGGGAGGGGTGGAGGGTGGTGGTTGGAGTTTGGTTGGATGGATTAAACACCACGAGCACAAAAGGATTAGGCATCAGAGATCTGTTGTTTTCGTCGACCCTGGCCTGCAATTTCTCTTAACCTCTGGCGATATTCTCCCCTCCTCCTCCTCCTCCTGCTATTGCTCATTCTGTCAATGTCAGGGAAATGTTAGAGGTCACATGTAGGGAGCTTAGGCGATTCTTGTTGGGAAGATGCTCATTATAGTTCCTGCGTTGATTCCTAGAAAGGCACAATGAATGAATGTTGGTCAAAAGAGCCTCATGGCATAGATGAGTTTAAAAGGGCAGAGGTTAAGCAACATACAGTATATGAAGTGTTATCCTTGTAATGCATTTGCAGGAAATACATAATACAAGCATAAACTCGAAGTGATTTATACGCGTTTAATAAATAAGTTGCGTGTGAAAGCTTGCCAGACTTACCTGCCAACAGAAAAATTTAGGATTATTAAGATTCAATCGAGGATAAAAATGGTTCTATTTGGTAGTGCATGTGATTTATTGGATCTGTCTAATTTTTTATTAGCGTTTAGACATTTTTATTGTGTATTTTATATATGATTTATCTGTATGTGTATTTGCACAGATTTGTTTTGGGCTGTAATGTATATCTTAATCTTTTTTGGATGCTTGTTTCTATTGAATTGAATTAAATGTATTTTTGTATAGCCCTAAATCATTGTTTTCATCAAATTGTTTGTTTTTTGGGTTATGGTGAAGCACTTTGAATTGTGCTGTACAAGTAACATTTCACTTGAGTTGATTTGAAGGACCATTTACTGTTTCAGTGTTTTGGTTTTGCAACACTGAAAAGAATCAGAAGCAGTTTTGCAACCTGCTTTTAATACATTTTAAAAACATGATATTTTATTAGTTGCATTGTTTTATATTGTGCACACAAACATAATATACCCACAGTGGGAGAAATGCAGTTGCACAGGTGGAGAACAGATTCTAAGGGAGCACTCAAACCAAGATATACATAACTGCAATTATGTAGAAAATAACTATCACCTTTATGCTTTAAAGTTCTTAGCTGCATATTGCAAACCTAATACAGTTTTCTATTGCAGAAAAGGAGAAACGATGCAGAAGTATGAGACATTTGTTGCTATTTTTAAACTACATACTCAACTTGATCAGTTTTCCCTGCAGTGTAGGGGTCAAAAGTCGTATCAATGTAAAATACATCATATTTCAACTAGATTTTTATTTGTTCAAGTATTCAAACAGAATAAATGCACAAACAGGACAACATTTTACATTTCTTGAGCATCCATTGATACAAGCTAAATGAAACTCAGAAAATTAGATTATCGACCAAAAGTCCATTTACTGCAAAGTGATATATAAGCCTTTTGTTTTCATTGTTGATGATTGGCTCCCAGCTTGTAAAAACCCCAATAAAACATCACATGATTACTAATAATAATACTTTTATGAACTTTTGAACAGCAATCTAGTTTTACAAGTTTGACCTGTAATAATGTATACAAAGAATCATAACATAATTCAAGGCAGGATTTCTGGTGCGTACTATCCTGGTGCACCCTGGGGTAGTCTTGCACAGTTTTTCCAATGTGGTTCTACTGCAAATGGCAAATAAATTCTTGAATCTTGAATGATTGTGCAACATTTTCAATATCGTCCAGCATCGCTCTGCTTGACCCAGTAATGTACGCAGTGACTGGATGAAATGACAGTAGCGATGATCTCATTGAGCTCAAGTGATCCATCACCCCTTTTTCTGCCCATTGTGGTATCTGTGGTTGACTGGCCCAGCACAAAGCCCGCACACACACACACACAGCACGCCGTGACCTCAGCCTAACGCCGTCTCAAAGGAAGTACTTAGATCCCCTCTAACTTCAATGAACACACACAACAAGGAAATATAAAAGGGTAAAGGCTCAAACATATTTTTCCACCTACATGCACAACACTATTTTGTTTTGTGAACGGTTTGGGACACTCCCACTGGGACAAAACTCAGAGGGTGAGACGAGATCCAAGAAGCAGAGTTTTGAACACATGCAGAGAGTAAAGGAGGATTCAGACACTCATTTAAATTCATTACTTTTAAATAATCAATTATTTATAACTTTTTATAACACAAAACACACACAAATCCTGGGCATTAACAACAACAAAAGAAATACATATGCCTGCTTTAACTATGTAGTCTCTTAGGTCTGAGAATTGGACCTGATCCTCTTTAGGCCCTCTTGACTTTTCCATGTGACTCTAACTGCATGTAAGATTCATTTTATTTGCCTTTTGCAGTAAAACCACATTGGAATACATTCAAAAGCCTCATCCCGTCAGATATGAGAAGCTAAACAGGGAGGGGCATGGTTAGAATAGTGATGGTAGACCGCTGACAATATCAAATGGCATAGTGGAAGGTTGGAACGTGTCAAACTGTCATTGTATCCTTAGGCAAGACACTTTGCCCACAGGTCTGCAGTCTGTGTGAGTGATTGGTTGCGGTCAAAGAGGCCTTTGGCACACATTAGTAGCCTCTTTTTCATCAGACTGCTCGGAGGAGCTGTGGCGACTGTTGTAGTTTACCACCACTATGTAGAAAGGGAAGGATTAATACCATGCATTATAAAATGGCTGCATTAGTATAAACATAAACAATGCGTACAGATAAAAAAAAAAAGTCAGACTGAGTATTTGCACACAGACTATATTGCCTTTGGCAGACGTCTGCTTGTCCGTTTAATCATGCATGTAATGGTGCGGTATTGATCCATGCAGTAACGGGCTAATGAATAGTCCATAAAAACATTACAACAATCAATTACGAAAGTGGACCTTGTCTTTCTCCCGAAGGGTTTAAAACGCCTATAGTGAAATGATCATGCAGAAAGAGTCAGACGGGACTTGACTGTGGCACTGAAATTGTAATTTGCCCATTAATGATGTATTAGTTACTTCCACTGCTCATGTCTGGAGCAGAGAAATGGAGCGTTACTGACCAGTAATGTGCCACACCTGACCACTCATGTTTAATGTAGACATTCAACACATAACAGGAACTCAGAGGCTCATAAATGCACCAAATCTGGATCTCTGTTGTATATATATATATATATATATATATATATATAAATAAATAAATGCTTTTCATTTGCACATGATTGATGACTGTTTTCACATCAATTAATCTCAGTCTAAGTCTCAGTCAAGCAGAGACTTGTCCAACAGGAACAGTTCACTATCACCGAAAAGAGGCCATAACAGGAAAGAGTCTCTCTGGCCATAAACACAAAGCACTTTCATGCAATCTGTCAATGTCCAGTATTTATGATGTTATACGAGCTGGAACAACAGGTATTGCGATAGCGTAAAGAGACAGATACAAACCTAATCCTCGAATATTTGGCCATATGTAGGGCAGCGCATTGACCCTAATGTGAACTATGCCTATAGCACTTTACACAAACCTCGTGGAGCCAGGTGCCAGCCATCCAGCCAGGGACCAAGGGCGATATAAGGAATCAAATAGCGCCATCTGCTGTTAAGATTTAATATTAACTGTACATTTTCTCTTGCGTTGAAAATCACGATTGGGTTGAGTACAAATGCAATATGGGTATTGATTATAATGACAGAAAACGAAAATGATCGTCCCGACAAATGCAACAGTTGTTCTACATAGACACCAAAAGGCTTTCACTCAAAAAACTACAATTCGGGTCAATATACAAACGTCCAACTCATTTATGAACTTCGTCCATGGACTAACATTGCAATATAATCTGCTGCCTTCGTGACAACCAAATGATTCACATTATCCTTTCTCCTCCAAATCTATATTGGGAATGTGTGGTGATCCTTTCATGGCCACAAGATGGCAGCATGACGCACCTAATGGTTAGTGCGTGTCCACCTTTACTCACTTCTCTAAACTACACCAGGAGCAAATGCCTGATTCATCTACTATGTCCATGTTCCTCCATCATTGTCTCATGCCGGAGCCCATTGTGTCCTACTTACAGAGAGTTTGTGTCAGCCTCTTTTGGCAGATTTGTTCTAATCGGACACAGTCCAGAGTAGAGATGAGGCGCTTGGCTGAGGGATGAGGTAAACAGAGAGGGAGGGAGGTGCGCAGCGCGCCGCGGCTGTGGATCACACATGCAGACGAACTACTGCAAGTGTTGTGCTTTAGCTCACACCACTCCGTGTCCCAGAGTCTAGAGAAGAGCCAGGGCTGCTGACTGCGAGGCGTCTCACTCATCACAGCCAATAATGTGACAGTCAGACGGGACGTTTATCAGATGTTTGAAGCCATCGCGTGTTGCCTTGCTCCACACAGTTTTCCGTCACTTTCCTGAGTGTTATCCACGAGGATACCTGCTCTGAGATGCGGCAATGTCCCGAGGAGCATGTCCACGCGTGAACTGTTGCGGGCTCCTGTGGAGCGTAGTGGCGCTGCTCTTTGGCGCACACGTCTGTCACGTGCACGCCTATAGCTGTCATGAAGTGAGGACCGCTTTCCAGCTTCGCTCTGTCGGACCAGTGAACCGCGTTCCAGAGGCACCTGGCGTAGGTAAGCAGCGACTGAGGTCCTCCAAGTCACAAACTTACCAGTTACTACATGTCATGGATGTCCTCAACTTAGAGCCAACGCCACTACTTACACCTGCCTGTATTTACCCTGTGCATTGTATATTGATATAAATTCTCAAAATAATACATGTACTCCATACTTCACACAGTTCCAAATATGTTTGGATAACTTTTTGCATCCATGCCTCTGAGGTAGACTGGTTGCAGATATCTGCCCTGCTGTAACAGAGACAAGAGCTGGGGCATACCTAGAGGTGCATCTCGATCATTTGATCTGTTTGTTTAGCAGAATGTCACCACTAGCAACCAGGCATGCAAATTTCTTTACAAGCTGTCATTTAGCATAAGCCCAGAGAGACGACAGGAGCCGGTCTGAAGATGCCAGCTTAGGAGCTCTTGTAGCTGATCAGCTCTGCATCAGTCTGTCTGTGCATTTGTACAGATCGTCCAAAAATGTATGAATCTCATAAGTACTGTATGTACTGAGAGCTGCTTTCTTTGATGGTCATCCTTACCATGACTGTTTTGGTCTTGTGTTGCTTTTTTTTTCTTCTCTTCAGGTCAGACCTCAGGTTTTAGGTCAGAAGTGATTTAATCTTCAAAGTAAAAGCCTCTGGACTGGTGTTGAGAGTGAGTTATTTGGTATAGCTGCAAATATACACAATTATGCGACTCTTCCGAGCATCTTAGATGGAATGCCAATATAAGCAAAAATTGAAAATTGAAGTGGTCAAACCCCAAGCCTTTTTCTGAGGCGTGTTTCATCCTTCTACTCTGAACACTTTCTCACAAAGATCTCAAAGTATGTTGATTTACCAATAATATATTTGGTGTTTATAATTAAAGTGTCTTCAAGTGAATATCATTGCCAAGTTTGGTCTTTCACCTGGGACTTCAAGATGCTTACCCAGTGATTACTTACTACATCACTTTGGAAGCACCAGCATATCCTGCCAAAAGCTCCATATTGAGATTACCCTGAAGCGGTGAGATGGCTCCTTGGAGGGAAACAGGCAGCCAACAGTTCTGATCTTTGTCACACAAGCTTTTCTTGGCCTCACGCACATTCACTGATATGATCTACCAGTCCGAGCAAAGCTAATGTATTGTGCAAGATCTCTGCTATCATTAACAATATTACTTTTGGGGGTTGCCACCACAAGATTGTGGCTGAGGCATCAGGCCAATTTATGCGAGATTTCGAATAGAGGGTGATTTTGTGTGGGCCAAACTGTTGCCTAAACATCAAGACAAATATGTTCATACTTTGGAGTGAAGAGGACTCTGCAAACACACAGCTACACTGCTGTCGGACCAAGGTTGCAATAAAACCCATTTGATAACATTTAGGGTACATCTTTGAAATCTACTCTATACACCCAAAACAGACAGAGCAGAGCTTCTATTTTTCCAGATTTCAAACAATTGCTTTCTTCCTGCATGCCTCAATCAATGCTTTGAGCTTAGTGTTGTGTGCAGACGTTACGTGCTTTATGACACTTACATGCTGGAGATTGTAAACTTAATGCAATCTCTTCTGTATAAGTTATGCTCTCTCAAGTCTAAAAACTGTTCTCTGCCAATGCGCAGTATGTTGGCAGGATTTGCTTGTGGTCTTGGAAAATTAAACATTCCCAGTAGGTTTTAATGTTGCTGAAAAATGCAGGTATGTAGCAGAGGCAATTTCAGGTGTGTTTATATATGCCTGGATCCATCTCAAACATGGAAAAAAAGTGCCCAGAGTCAACATCCTGTATGTTCGCTGCTTCAAAGAGTCATAACTTCCTTCGGTAGTGGGAGGAGACAGGCTAATTGGTCAAATTTTGACAAAGTTACTTTTGTGAAAAGTCCACTTCGTCTTGAAATACACCACCTTTATAGAGTATTACTCAGATTATAACATTATTTATTACAGGTCTTAACCTTAATAGATATGCTATTCACAGCATGTATTGTATCTTTATATTGTCCTAATTATAATGTTGTCCTACTAAAAATGAATAATAATAATGTACACATCAATTTGCTATTAGGCTTGTTATACAGCAGCAGTTCCTCTGCCAACTTGTTCAGTGAAGGGCATTGAGTTGTTTACTAATGGATTTTGACTAATGACTCCTAAACCATGTGATTATTACGCTAATTACACCCATGGCATTTGGTTGGTCAAAGATTAAACAGGGAAGCAGAAAAGAGCTAATCTTGGATCATTCTCATGGTATAACATAGAACAAAATGTTTAAAGGACAAACCGTAATGTTGGTATTGGTTTAAATTGTTTCCAATATTGGTGATCGTCAGTCTCTGGCAGCTGTGGCTTTACGGTATTTAATTCTCTCTGTATCACTTACTCTAAGCAGCCTCGCACTTGTGACAGGAGGCAGGCAGAATTCCACAGACAATTCCTGGCGGAGCCTTTCATATCAGTAATAAAACACATACTCATAAGGCAGAACGTGTTGCAGTTTAGCCAAAAGTATATGGCTAATATCAAAGTTTGATGATATGATGTTCTTTGGAAAGTGAGTATAGCCATTTCAGGCATATTAGCAATATACCTTATGTCCAAGCAGTTGATTTTAACTATAGTTTTTGGACCAAAGTCACTGTGACTTGCCAAAATAGTGCTAAAAGAAAACTGTCCAAGAACAGTCCTGCCATAGAACTGGATGTAATGAGCTAAAGGGGCAGGGCGGCCAGTTATGACTTCACTGGTCTGGCTCCGAGATGGGAACAAATGGAGCCTCACTGGGTAATTAAGAGACACCCAGGCCTCGCAGGGATATGCCAGGCAAATGGACAGAGGCAGCAGAAAGGGAAAGAGGGATCCAGAATGCAACCCTATTGTGTTTCATGGAGGGATTTGGACAGAGAGGCACTGCTCTTGTGGTCTGTCCTTAGGCTACGCTATAGGCTCTAGTTACAACACCTGCCTTCATCTGCCCCCTTCCATTGCTCCAACTGTGAAATGAGTTATCATTTCAGAGCGTTCCATAATGGAAATGCCTTTCAAAATATGAGAACTTTGGCAAGATACTGATGAGTTAAGCTATTTACTTGTGACCATTAGAGGTGAGGTAATGACAGTTCTATATTGGTGTGAACAGGTGGTATGGAAATGTAGGTTGCACTTGCCCTTATTTTGCCAATTACCTCCTATTTAAATATAAAATATTTATATGTTTACAATTTGAACAAATCCTTAGGTCTATTCCTTTATGTTCAAAAACAAAAGTTAGGTCTACATTGTTAGACTGTCATCTACACTAGAACTTTGTCTGCGTTGTTAATAGTCAGAGACAGTATTTATAGTGGGAAATGCTGATGAATTCTTGGTCTGCTTTCTCACCCTCCCATAGCGCCTCTTCTGTCTCCCAATGGAGTTATGGCTTGTCTGCCTATGTGCATACCGCTGACTAAACTTGCACTCTTCATTTGTTCAATGATCTATGTTCACTGTAAATGCATCATTCATGGGACAATATTTCACCTATTGATGTTGATATTGATATTCTTAGTAGGAAACCCTAATGCATTCAATTGAATGTGTGTTATAGATGTGGATCTACTGCTCTGCAAGCATCCGGGACTGTCCTGCTGCACTCGGAAAATGGAGGAGAGTTACCTGATTGCTGTCAAACGAGAGACGCTTCACAACATCCAGTCTTACAGCTATGAGCTCGAACACCTCTTCTCAGGCCACGCCGATGCCTTTCAGGGTGAGTGTGAAGGCAATGACCATCTCTGTTTTTAGAGGAGTTCATTTTTAGCCATTAAAATAATTCTGTATGTCTGAGTCACAGAGACTTAGATCGCAAGAGTGCTCTAACAATGGTTCATTAAGTTTTCATTTATTTTTCCTTTTTTCACTCCTGACAGTTCTGTGCTGTCACAGTATCCCCATCTCTATTGTTGTACTGCACATGGAGATAACTAAACCTAATATTTTGGATTTGTATGCTCTGGTTACTATGAAACATACTGAAGAAATGCAAAAATAGCTTACCAGTGATTAGTTATGTGCATTGTTAAATTCCTTTATAGTAGGAGTATTGCTAAGTGATTTGACAGGAAAGTAGCAGTGGTATGTATTTCTTCATAGATCTTTCCTTTCTTAGCTCATGTCTGAGCCTGTCCGGAGGATGGGAGTCAGGTGCTCCACATGTCCACAAGTGGCCAAGATGGAAAATAACAATGGATAAAGTAGAAATTATGATGTCATCATACCACAATTTCAGGCCTTCTAAGGACAGTGTCTGTAAAGTCCAGTGCCCTGGTAAGAATACACCTTGGTGTATTTCTTTAGCAAAGAAACAGCAGGATTTAGTCATTGTTTCCAGTGATTCAGTATGCAGTTTGTTCTTAGAATATTCATTCAGGGTCTATTGTTTTGGCTCCATGTATAAAAGCAATTTCTTTCTTTTGTCCTTTTGAGGTATGCCTACAAACACACTCTACATGTTTGTTGTCTCTGGCCTGCCTTTGTTGAGACAGAGCAAAGGGCCTACTGTGCTCTGTTATATGTGGAGTGTGTGGAGTGTGTGTACGTATGACGGAGATGCTCAGATTACACACTTTCTTGATGATATGGTAATGGCGAGCAACAACTCTATAGTTACGTGTGTATGGTCTAATGTGATGTATATCTATGAGCCTCTCGAACTCACTATAAGCAAAGCCAAGTATACATGTATTTATTGTTATCGCTGGTTTGTCTGGCAGCTCTCACTCCGTCTGTGATCTCTTTAGCTTCGCCGTCGCACCTCATCATCTCTTCCTCCCACTACCATGTCTGCACTGCTTTTTCTCCGCAGATGTTTTGACCGACAGGGATATTGCTCTAGAGGCTGACGCTTGGACACAAGATGACATTGTACTGCACCATGAGGTCATACACAAATTAGGGAGGATATCCGGAATCTATCCCTACACGTCTCATTTAATCATAGAGGGTGTGGAGGGAACGTGTTTATGGACCTAATAGTCCAGTGATCACATCGCCTGTGAGAGTGTGCGTGTTGGGGTTTTAACAACGCCTTTTGAGTCTCCTGAACAGACATGACATACACAGGCTGAGCTCTGTCTCCGTGTTAACAAGGAGAAGACTCACTGGAGAATGCAGGAGAGGGAGGAGATGTGAGATTCAAAGTCATGTGCCACATTGAGGCTAATGACCTCTGCTTTCTATTGAAACCCTAATGTGTGAAAGGGAGCAGAGTGTTGCACTGAAGTATGTTGGTCATTTCAAGTGCTCGCAGGTGTGTTGACGCTGGGTGTCATGTGTGATGTGTTGGTATGTGTTGGGTTTTCAATGAGGCTCGCAGGTTTAACAGGCTCTAGGTGTGGAGAAGAATGTCTTTACAATGCAGGGCTTCTTCAGAGGTTCTTATATATGCCTTTAGAAGGGGTGGAAACACAATATATCCCATGAGCAGGTGGGAATTGTGTCAGTGACATGTGTCTTAAAGATTACTATACAGCTCAATATTGGCACAGTCTGATGCAAGTACTACATTTTTTGACAAGAGTGCGATTGACAAAAGTTAGATGATCTTAAAAGTAAAAAAACCCTAACCCTAAACCTAACCTTAACTAAGTAATACAATCTATGTCACCACTCCCTTCTGCTCAAAATGGTTTGGTTCTAGATCTATAGCTATTTATAGTTGTTATATAGCTATTTCAATGAAAACGAGAGAACCCCTCACTCAAGCTGCCAGCTCTCATATGTTCATAAAATCACACCACTACAGAGATTATTTCTGTTAGAACAAAGAAAAAATCATGCAAAAAAAAAGGTAAGCCTCTCCAGTCTGATTTGTTTATATTTTTTGCGTCCAATGTACAGTTTAAATACATTTTCCATCAGACATAAATGTTGAAACACACAACAAACTTAGAATAACATTTATGTATTTCTCAACATAACGCAATGGTGTAATCTCCCCATAATTGACATTGAAGGTGAACTTAAGAAAGCTGATACGGTTACATATGCGACTGCCAAAATCAGTCATCATTCTTCTAATGCCCCTTGAGTCTTTAGTTAACAACTTGTCTATGCCTGAAACTAGAAGAGTGTGGATAATGTCCAGTTATGTTGTTTTGTAATGAGACTAAAGGCTCATGGGGCTTGTTCTCGAGCCACAATATTTGGACATGTCTGGAACATATTGGTCTTGTCCTTGGGGATTGTTTCTCTAATGCTGTTGATTTGTTTGGCCTGGCTATTTCCTGTGTCCTGCTTGACTCTGCTGCTGTCTCTCCCCAAACCAAACCATTGTTGTAAATTATATCTGTGTATTGGGTGGTTAAAAGAGCTTGGATTCTTGCGCAGAACTGTTGGCAAGATATGTGTTCCCATTCCAAGTTTATGCCTGAGCATTACAATGACATGTTATTGGTGAAGAAAGCTAGCTGGTCAGTAATTGTCTATGTTTGCGTGACAACCGTGAGAAGTGTGGGTGCCCTGCCTCTTGGCTCGGGTGCAGACCTATGATGTCTGTTAAAGATCTCCTTGTGACTCATGCTTGTGCTTGTGCCTGGTTCTCGGACAGAGCTGGCCATTTCACATCCACTCACTTCATCATCCCTTCATCAGTTTCCATTCAGTTTCTGTTTAGTGTTTAGTGTTTAAGTCCTCTTCTGCCAGCGGTTTATGGCGGAGACCAAATCTGTGCTCCTTGTTTTTCATTAGGAACTCCCTATTGTATCGTAAAACTAATGGTATCCTGTTATTCAGCCATACTCCTGTTGAGCAAGCATTGACAAAGGCTAGTTTGATTTTCATGACATCTTTAAATATCAGTTAACGGTTCTTTTGAAAGACATGGTTAGACCTATTTACCTTATATTTACTTATTCTTTGCAGTCATCTTTTTGTGACAATAATCAAAGCATTCCTTAAAGGTGTTGAAGCCTCATATAGAATAAATTGAACCACCTGTTTCGAAAGTTAATTTTAATGGAGCCTTTTCATCTTGGCTTCATTTCACACCTCAAAGAGTCCAGTTCAAGTTAATCTTAATATGCCAGCCTACAGTTTCCTTGTATAATTTGTGCTCACTAGCAAATTAGCAAGTACATATGTGATACAGCTATAGACCACAAGCAGGTTTTAATTCATGTATCAATCTTTGGCATTATTATTCTTGTAGGGCTGTGGGTTTTTGGACAATAGTGAACCTGGGTGCATAGTGGTTCATAAGCTTAAACATGGGTTGTGGAATAAAAACAACATTTCAAAGCCAATTTCATAATCTCAATCTGTAATCCGTCAAGAATTTGCAGATTCTTTCAATGTTTTTCATCATCGGATGTTACAGCCCAATTCAAATCCATGCATCTAATTTTAATAACAGTAATCAGTCTGCAGCAGCCATCGAGATTATCAACACAAGTTCACAATGTTGTCCATTTATAGTATTTGCTAAAAGATAAAATAAGATAAGATAAGACTTTATTGTCCCAAGGGAAATTTGCTGTGTGTTTGGGTTAGGGTGTGCTACACAGATCTGCATGAATGAATAAAAATATCAATAAAAAGTAATATTACTGTAAAAAAACATAGACGTAAGTGCAGTAGTGCTTTGAAGTCTCTGTTTGGTCCAATTCCGCATCAAAATAAATAATAGGTCCTGGATAATAAAAACAGTTATACAGTTTTAGAATTTATTAACTTATTTTTATTCAAAAGGGCCACTGATGTTGAGTTGCATAAAGGTGAGTCCAATACTTATAAGGTCATTGCCCCAAATGAAATAAAATAAAATAAAGTGGGTCATTCCCTTTTTGTGTCTCTTTGAACTAATCCATGCAACACCAGATACCTCTCCGTAGAAATGTTCTGAAAGCTGCCACATAATATATTACATCATGCTGTGCTGTGGCGGGGGTCACACCAGGCCTGTGCCATGTCAGAGCAGAGCAGCAGAGGCGCAGTTCATCAGTCTGTCAACAGTGTGCCACACAGCCAGTCTCCGCATTTCCCCTTTATGGTCCGACCCCCTCCCAGTCCCTCTCACGTCTGCTCATCCCATGCCTTCGATCAGGTTTCTCCGGTCGGGCCATACCACAGTGCAATGATCCCCGGCCCAATTTCCACCTCAGCTCCCTATACCAGCCACCCCACCACTGCTTCTGGCATCTGTGGAATTGTTTATGTTTAGGAGTTCTGATATAGCTGTAACATATTATTAATTTGAGGAATGCTGACTCCCAGATTTTCATCCATGTCATGCCCGTCTCCTCCCCCAGAAACCTTCAGTTTCTCATGTGCACATGACTGTACCTGTTGACGACATGGAGCAAGAAAAGTCGAGGGCACTACAATTCAGGGCAGAGGTGAACTGGGATTTGTGCATTTGGATGCGTCTGTAACTAACAGCGTTTTAGCTGCTACTTTTGCCTTAGCAACACGTCTGTTTTCTGATGGATGACTCATGCAAGCAGTTAAAGCTTCGGTACGTGTATTTAATGCAGTGTGATGATGAGTCATTGAGTCGATTTTAGTTCATGATTGAGGTCTTTGCTCAAATGCTCAAATATGAATATTGCATGACAAAGCAACTATCCACAGTATCTTCATATGCACCAGGCTGAGAGGGATTGGGAGATAAGTTTCTGTACAGTATGACTGCTAATTAAAACAAGGATACGTAATCGCCACACGTGTCTCTGTGTCACATATCTGTGTAGTGACCTGAGTGAAACACTAGCCCTCTGCAGGATTAAATGCTTTTACCTTGGAAGACACTTGGTCAGGCCTCGCTGGGAACCAGTGCCAGGATAGGAATGGCCTACAGCTTCATGGTATGAGAACAGTGTCTCCAATCTCATTATCGCAATATTACTGCATCACCACATGCTCTAGTGGAGACTTGTATGCCATGGCACCTCTGTGAGCTCACACGACAGTTGAAGTTGCCAGTGTCATTTTTCCATGACAAGTTATCCAACAGCAATGAAAAATACCATACACTGTTGATGATCTGCTGTAAAGGATCAAGTTTATAAACCTCATATCTGAGTTTGGAAAATCTCACTTGCAACTAATTTCAATGTGTACATCATACGCCATGGTCTGACTAAAGTCATGGGTGAATGTTTTGGTATCGCTGTTTGTTGGACAATTTTTAAAAAGAACCAAAATCAGAAGATTGACACAACAATGAATACATTTAATTGAAAACCTCCTCCAACATTCACAGTTTTTTGGACCATAGAGACTTTTTACAAATTGCACTTCACCAGAAGTGCAAAGTTTATTGTGGGAATTCAGTGACACAGTAATGAAAGCCAGTCCCCTGCTCTGTGTGTGCGGAGTGTCTGAATGCAGCGCAGGCTTCTGGAGATCCGCCCACTGTGGTTACATCAAACAAATCTTAGCATCACTAGATTTAAATAGTGTTCTTACAAGCCTTCCAACTTTGTTCATTCACATGACAGTGACATTGTTACTCGGGATGTCGCAATCCCACATTCTAAAAACATATACTGTATGTTTTAAAATTTATGTTTTTTATCTATTATTATTTATCTATACCAGGGGTCTCAAACCGGTTCCAGAAAGGGCCAGTGTGGCTGCAGGTTTTACTTCCAACAGTTCCAAACTGAGCAGGAGCACAGATGACTCCTCCCATTCCTCAAATCTTCAGGTTAAAACTGGACTCACCTGAGGAAATGGGTGGAGTCATCTGTGCTCCTTTCTGCAACCGGTTTGAGACCCTTGATCTATACAGACAGGGCTGATGAGAGGTTCCAGACTCTCTCAATGTGGTCCCGCTACCAGGAGCCAGGGGTATACGCATGTCCCCTCGAGGCAGAATAGTGCCAGCTTCTCTGCACTTCTGGGGATCCATACTAAACAAACAAGCAAACCCCATAATGATACATTACCCGATAATGGTACTGTTACTATCTTTCTACTGCATCTGAAAGCTGGATATACAACTTTTTGGCTTGTAACACAAATGTGCATCCCAGCTTTATTTGTAAGTGCAGTATACACCAAATTACTTGGTCAGTGAAATGCACTATACATTTAAATATGACTGAGATTTCCTCCTTAGAGCTGATCAAATCCACTACACAAACAAAATGCCATATATTAGGACTTGTCGTGTGAGTAGTGAGCACAGCAGGTCACGCTCTGTGAAAAGGCAGTTTTATATTTAAAGAAGATAGTATGTCTGAAATATGTGAGGAGACAAAGGGATGTGCAGTGAACCCAGAGGCCAAACGAATCCAGATGTGTACAGTCACAAGGTGCAGTGCACTTATACAGTAGTGTTGTTTTTCTTGTTGAATATTTTAGTTGCTGCTTAGTTTTGGGAGGGTTCTGGTGGATAGTTCCCAATGTCTTAGTTGTTTTGTCATCCTGCCTTTTAGATAAATATTTTCAATGTAGAGCTGCAAAGTATGACACAACGTTTGAGCAATAGCCAGTATCAAACCCTAATATTCAACTCAGCATCCACCCAACCCAAAGCTTTCCATCACCCTTTCTCTTGTATTGAATTTGTATTTAGTGCATATATTCAAACATAGACGTGCAAATTGTGAAAAGTGTTGAAACTCAAATTTAAAAAAATATGGATTTCGATCCATATTCAAGACTGGTATGAAAGTGAAATGTTTTTATGAAATTATTTTGATAATACATTAGAGCTTAATATACGAAAAATATTCACAATGTTTTAGATTTCAGTATGACAATTTATTCTTACTCAAAGCAACAGTGCATATCCATTGTCTATAGTACAATACTGTCCTTTGAGATATTGGTGGGCCGGGTCCTCATGATTTAAGTGGACCATTGTTGAAAAGACTCTCTCAAGAAAAGATCATTTTACGGCCGTAATGGAAACATACGTTAAGTTTCAAAATCTGAAATTTAAATTATTTTCTAAGATATTGACGCTACTGTGTTTGATTCAGTTAATGTTCATGCAGAGATTTGCGTGCGGACTTCTGGACATTACTGCCTCATAGTGATGATTCTAATCATCATTTAATATCACACTCTGTCATGGACTATAACCTTATTAAGTGAGTGCCTCTCGGGTGTCTGCTTCTGCATGTGACCTGTGGCAGTTCCCCACAAATCATATCTCATGTCTCCGTCTGCTGTCATTCTATTACAACCAGACGTTACTCATGGCCTTCAAAAGCCATTCAAAATGTTTTATATATCCAAATGGCTCAAATGATCCTTGTGTGGGTGCCACTGCAATCATTACAATGCTTTCAGAGTCAGCGGTGCCTTTCACTGGTCTGTGGGGAGTCCATGTGTCACAGACAGTGGTCATATTAGTGCAGCTGTTGAGGAGGACATGTCTGTTGTTATTAGCTGGGAGGGGCTGGACACACACACACGCACGCACAGGCAGGCACAGGCACGCACATTTACAGACACTCATAGACACACATATATACACACACACACAGGCAAGCACACACACATTTGCAAGCACATACGCATTTGCACACACACACACACGCAAATTGAGGTACGCACGCACACACACACACCCACACACAGGCCCGCACATGCACACACACACACTCACACACATGCCGTCACGCACACATAACACACACACACATGTATATAGAAACATGCACACACACACACACACACACACATATATAGGCACGCACATGCACACACTCGCACACACACACACTCACACGCACACACTCATACCTGCAAACATACACGCACACACACACACACACATGCACGGCAACACACACACATGCAAGCACGCACACACACATACCACCCACACACAACACACACACACGCACACACAAACACACACTGACACACACACAAACCCACACACACGGTGCCCCATGTCTTTGTTGACGTTATAAAGTCATATTTTGACGTAATATGTAGCTTCAACCAGTAATGCTCTCGTATGAATGAACTCTTCTTATATATAGCCGTACACAGGAGGCTAATGAACAGTGGGGGCATGGGTAAACCCACCTTCTCCAGTTTCAATTTCTGTACAGTTGCTACTGCTCCTTCATGTTTTGGCATGGCTTTTGGCTGACATCACAGCTAAGAGGAGAGTTCTGAGCCCAGGGCACAATCACAGGGCACTAACTAATGCTTTGAAAATAAAAGATGTGTGTTTTGTTTATTATACCTTTTGCTGTATTCAGTAGCAATACATCAAAAGGTATGATAAACCTCAATAAAGGGGGTATCAAGGAGCTAAAATTCATTATGGTGTGTTCACGTGACCTATAGTTAAAGATGGTGATGGAGGGCTGTGGAAAAGTCTTTCCTGGTAACTATGGTAACAGTCAAATGTAATTTCTAGTCTTAGTTTAGCGGTAATTTCTCTGTCATTTCTTGGCCAATCCACCTGAAACCCAATCTGTGGCAAATTTCCACATTGTCTTTGTCAGTACATATCATTGACGGTCTAATTATTTTCTCATAATTGTGAATCTAACAAAGCTCTGGAAGAACATTTGGACATTTTTTTTTTCAACATTTCTTTCATTGAACGCTTCTTTCCCATATGTCGAGTAGTGCTGACTGAAAAATAAGTCTAGATCATGAACACAACCATTCGCCAAGTAACTTTATTTTTTAGCAAATTTGTCAATTCAACCTCTTCTATTTTGCTTTTTACGGACACACAGTGGATAGTATACAGCACACGGAAATTTACATTATTAGCATACTTAACAGGAAATTACTTAATTCTCTCTGATTCAATCATTCGTGTTAGTACTACTCAGTACATTTGTAGACAAAATTAGATCATGTTGGGCGGACACAAATGTCGGATCTTAAAGACGCTGGTTTTACCACTGTCAAAGCCAAGTGTATGTGGTTTGGTCTTGGCTGAATGCTTTTGTGACAATTCTTTGATGTACTGTAGCTCCTTGTTTTTCTGTATGCTTGCCCACTCTGTCCCACTGGCTCGTTTCACAATCATTAAACTTTATTGAGTCATGGCATTATTTGACGCATTTATAGCTAATGCGCCAGTACATGGAATTCTGGATTTGCATTAGAGGATTTGGTTTTTCAAATATTCAAGAGTAATTATGAGCAAAACAGACTGACATGAACGCTAAATCTCTGTTTCCCCTTTGATTGCAGACATGTTCCAGTACCTTCTCTCCTTCTCGCAAGGACACCTGAGTTCTCTGCTGGAGGGTACATACCCCACCTTGTCCCGCCATGCTCTGCCCCATGTAAACCAGCTCTTCTCCTCTCTGTCCCGTCATCTGCGTGGGGCCAATGTCTCAGTAGAAGCAGCAGTCCACCAGTTTTTCAACAACCTTTTTCCACTTGTCTACACTCAGCTTATCAACCCTGGCCTGGACAGAGAGCTTGTGTGGAGAGAGATGGGAGACTGTCTGCGAATGATCAGACAAGACGTTAACCCGTTTGGACCTCACCCTGCAGTGATGGCTCAGGAGCTGGCTGGAGCTCTGGGTGCAGGGAAACATCTGGGACTGGCTCTTGCTGAAGGTCTGGAGGTCTTGAATGCCACTGAACACATCATCTTGAGCAAAGAGTGTGTGAAGGCTTTAGTTAGGATGGTGTACTGCTCGCATTGCAGAGGCCTGACCTTGATCAAACCTTGTGATGGCTTCTGTCTCAACGTGATGCGCGGGTGCTTAGCCAGTGTGTCGGAGCTGGACCAGCCCTGGAGAAGATACACCACTCTGTTGGAGCAGCTCACACACGCCATGGCCAACCAGCACAGCATGGAGCTGGCTCTGCTGGGGGTGCGGACGCATGTCAGCGAGGCTCTTCTGTATGCACAGCTCCACGGCCCAGTCATCACACCCACAGTGAGTCTACGCTCTGAATGCACTCCAGCCATTTTAACGACACACAGAAAACTTCAAAAGCTCCCATGTCATATTTGTATTAAGTATGTTCTTTGGCTCTGGTTAGTGTATTGATTGGAAAGATTTTCCTGGCTGCTGGGATACGAGCGATTCCATTTTTTCCAGCAATTCAACAAAGAACAGTGCACAGTACATTAATGTTAGTATTGAAATTATTACAGTCTAATGTTTATACTGCAAAAAGAAAATGGTTTTTACAATGACAATACAACTGAAGATCAATCTTGTGTTTTACTGCAGGGAAATCTAACTGTAGAGTATTTGTTGGAAAATGGATGTGATGTGGAAAGAGTGCACTTTCATGCTCTGAGCACTACCACATGTTATATGTGGTTATAGGTTTCATGAATGACTGCCAAACTGTCCTTTACCTAATCTTTAAGAATTTATTACGATCTCAGCAACACTGTGGTTTCAGAATGAATCACTGAGTTCAGAGGTGCATGGGGTTTAAGTAAAGCACTAGATTTCAAATGTAGTCCACAAATTAAAGCATTATCCTCATGTAACCTCTTGCCAAATTAATCATTTTGGGAACAACGCATGTTAATGGACCATGTTGTAACTTAAATCAGAAATTCAATTTCTCAATCTTTATCAAAAATGCGTTTTTATTCTTCACTTTACTCCATTAACTTAGTCACAAGTTTGCACTCTTCACGGTTGTCAAGTTTCACCTAAAAGTTATATATTTGTTCATCACACACCGCTTTAATTCAACAAATCAAGCATAAAGTCTATGTTATGCTTTCTGTTTTTGCTGATTCAAATGATTAGATGAAGTTGTTATTAAAGATTTTATTGAAACTTTGTGGTTCTTACACTGGGCCCGTATCCCGGAGCATTCAGTGATGCTTTCGGCTCTGACTCGTGGCCAGCTGCAGACTACACAGACGGGCTCTATATGCTGCTTATACGTCATAGGCTCTGCCCCGGTCAGCAGGCAGCGTGCTTAGGTATCAGGTTTTTAGAAGTCCCGTAAGGAGCCTCGATGGGAAGCCCACCCCGGGACAATACAAGCGTGGGGCGAGTAGCTGAAAGGCACCTATTGACAGGCTGTTTTAACACATTCCTTCTCATTGAGGCAAAGCGTGAACTGCGGCCTAGGGAAGTGCTTATGGATATTTGGGGATTTCGGGGACTGGATTATGTGAAGTAGACACAATTATGTTTCAAACTGGAAAATATATAGTGAAAGTGGTGAGTCTTATTCGACCCTAGAGGCAATAGTGATTTTTCTCAGGCCAAACAGCTCAGTTCAGATCCTCCATTCAGTCTTGTTTAAAGAGGCCATGTATTGCTGTTTATTGACATGGCTGTAAAAATGATATGGCTCGTATGACCCAGTCGAGGTGGTGACTTTATATATTATACTTTCATAAGATATAGCTTTAGTTTCTTAATGAGCTATCAACAGTGCGCTTATGAAAATACTCGCAGTGGTCCAGATTACTGCAGTTTATACTCGGGTCTACCTTATCCCCTTGTTGGTTTTACCCCAGCTTCTCATTACGGTTTTATGCAGGAATGATAATAGCAGCCTGAGCCGTTTGGAGAATGGAAACCTAGCCAGGGTTTTGATCGGAGGGTTTTCACTCCATAGACGATAGTCTCTCAAAGCCGCAATCAAATCAAATAACCCCAGTGGTGAAGAGATTATTCTGTAAACTTATATCTGCCCAATGTAGATTCATATGTCTCACATTTGAAATATGTACCAGAACATTTTCCAGGATAGATATTTAGCTGAAATGTCTCACAAGTAGTTTATGGACATAGCCAATGTTTTAACTAATGGAGTTTTGGCCAACCTTGACTCCGACCAAATTAATTTATGAAGACTTGTCCATTAGCTAATGATGCTGCCGCTCCTGTTTTTATCAAACCAGACCTTCTTTTGTGCTTACTCTTTGCTTTGAGTGAGCATTTTTCAGTAAAACTCTGATAAGTAGGTTGAGTTTGAGGCAGATGTTGACTTTCACACCAGGAAAAATTTAGATCACCAAAGAACTAAAAGTAACCAAGTTGCATTTTACCTATTTGTATTATAATTAGTCTTTTTTAAATTGGATTAGTGTGTTCTGGTTGTGCATTGTTCATTATTTTAATACCATTTCACTAAATTCTTATGATGGCCAGTGCAGGGAGGCAGTGTGGAGAACAGATACTATCCACAGACATCAGAGTGTGCTCCCATAGTGTTTAATGCGTAAGAAGACAATTAACTCAAACATGCTCCATGGGTAGGTCCTTCCCATTCATTTAGTTTTATTTTATTTTATTTTTTCGAATTGAAAGGGACATGGTGCATTCCCTGCATAGGTGTACAAAGATAATAACGTGGACCTAGCAACCAAAGAGCCAATCAGGAGCACTGGTGCTCAGTTTCCGCCCTGGCAACCCGCTAGACAAAGCTGCATTCAGGAACAGAAAGTATCTGATTGGTAAAGGCTCATATCTGGATTTACAAATGTTTTATAAGAATATAATCACCAGGCTCACACGGAGCACTATACCACAAATGTTTAAACCCAAAAGGAGGGTTACACCAAGTTACAGGTATGATGTTTACTTTTCAATGTAAGTGAAAGGAGTCAGAGCGAGTTGGAGCAAACCCTGTCCATCCATGAGCACTAATAGGCTTAAGATGCGGCCCTTTGGACGTTTCTAACCGGCCCCTGAGCCCTCCTCTGTTTATATACAGGTAGATAAAGTAATATTGTCTCTCTCTGCCGCAATATTTAATGTTTAACATAATACATTTCTGTGTTAAAATTGAATTGAGAGGAAAAGTTTGCCCGTGCAATTAGTCGTTGTGAAGATGTAAAAAACATGAATCCATTACCTTCCACTTTACCCGTAGCCAGGTCATGGAGGCATCAGTCTTTCCTATCCACTTCCCAGGCCAGTTGAGTGACATAGTCCCTCCAGCATGCCCTGACTCAGAACACCCGGTATATGAAACATCCAATTAAAACTAATACATGCAGGGACAGGTACAACCTTTCAAACATGCAGTTACGGTTCAAATTCCAGCACTTGTGGTTAGTTTTACATCAATGAAAACCTTGAACTGCCCAATTTTGATGGAATTCCTTATTCTGGAATATCTTCATCGTCATCGTCATATGTTTATTTTTGTCACTATCGCTCAGCCCTCACAACCAGGTGTTTTGTGGCTGAACCTTTTGATCTCGGTACAAGGAATAAACCACTAAGAGATTCTACAGTACTTCAGAAACACCAGAGCAAAACCTGTGGAAATATGCATCTGTGTTATGCTTTTAATAGTTGTCACTGGTTCATTGAAAGACTTGAAAATGGACACACGGGCTGCCACATGGGTTCCTCCAGCGGCCACATGCTTATTTGACTTGTGCATCTTTGCTCCAGCAGCACAGATGTCACGAACCTATTTGACCTTCTGCCTGTGGTTCATCATCACCCTTTCGACATATGCCACATCCACTGTGGTGGAATTCCCTCAACACTAGAACACCTGGAGCAGTCAATTTGACGGGTTTTAGATTTGGAAGTGCCAAATCACTACCACCTGTGTACCTTTCTGATCCTTTTCCTGTACCTTTTCCTAATTTTATGACCGATTGAAAAATAGGAGAACCAATAGTCTTGATGATCCATCCGGAAATAGAACATCCTCCTATTTATTAATTCATGCATGCATTCATTCATTCATTTTTTACCTCTTTATTAGTCAATTTCTGTGTCGAGAAGGTGGCAATCAGAGCTGCCACCCAATGCTCGCTGATCCTCCTGCAGGTGGTGGGTCCACAAGAAGATGGCTGCTGCTCCGTCAGCGGTGACACAGCCTTGGTCTTTCAGTGGGGGCTTCGGGCAACGTGTCTTGCCCAAAGACACAACGACAGCAGACATGAGTGGGAGCAGTTTGAGTAGGTCTTGTGGGGGGATATTCACCAGTTTTAGCCCAATCAAAAGTGAGTAAAGGTAAAACCCTTATTAGATTACCTTCTTTTAGTGTGTCCTATCACAATTATGCAGATGACACCCAATTATATGTTTCATTTACTGCAGGGGAATATGGACCAATACATTCCCTCTGCCAGTGCATTCAAACGATCAGTGAGTGGATGCAAAACAATTTCCTTCAACTTAACCCAGATAAAACTGAAGTTATTGTTTTTGGCCCACAAAAACAAAGAGAAAGTATTAACAGTTACATCCAGTCTCTCTCCTTAAAACCAACAAATGAAGTAAGAAATCTTGGGGTAGTAATGGACTCTGACCTTAAATTTGATAGGCACATAAAATCTATAACATCAGCAGCCTTCTATCATCTAAATAATATTGCCAAAATTAAAAATATGTTGTCTAAATCAGATATGGAAAAACTTATCCATGCATTTGTCTCCAGTAGGTTAGACTACTGCAATGGCCTGCTCACAGGTCTGTCCAAACAGTCTGTAAAACAGCTGCAGTACATCCAAAATGCAGCTGCTCGAGTCCTGACTAGAACCAGGAAGTACGACCACATTAGTCCAGTCCTCAGGTCTCTGCACTGGCTTCCTGTGGCTCAGAGAATTGATTTTAAAGCAGCTCTGCTTGTGTACAAGTCTCTACATGGTCTTGCACCGAAGTACATTGGTGACATGTTGGTGCCGTATGAGCCAACTCGGACTCTGAGGAGCACAGGGACTGGACTCCTGATGGTGCCCAGAGTCCGGACTAGGCATGGAGAGGCTGCATTTCAGGTGTATGCCCCAAAAATCTGGAACAGCCTTCCTGAGGATGTACGGGAGGCCTCATCTTTAGCATTATTTAAGTCTAAGCTGAAAACCGTTCTTTTTAGCTGTGTATATGACTGACTTTTATATATTGAGCTTTTTATGCCGTTTTTAATTCTGAAATTCAGTTTGAAATGTTTATTTTTATGCAACAATTATTATTGTTTTTGTTATTATTTTATATTACGTTTTATGTGTTTTAAAATGTTTGTAAATGTCTATGATCTTGTGTTCTTGTGAAGCACTTTGGGCTGCACTGCATGAATTGTGCTTTATAAATAAACTTGATTGATTGATTGATTCTTTTATTAAAACTGGTGAAAAACAGGAAGGAGACCCTAGGGAAGACCCAGGACCCGCTGGTGGGACTATGTCTCTCAGCTGGCCTGGGAATGCCTCGGGATTCCCCCGGATGAGCAGGAGGAGGTCTGGGTGTGTCTGGATAGATTCTAGATTGATGGCAACGGGTGAAGCAGAAGAAAATGGATGGATTGGTGTTGTAAACTAGCTCAAAAGCACAACCCATATTTACACAGATACATATATTTTTTCATCCGTGAGTATTTGTGTCGAGTTAAGCTAGCCTCAAAGCGAATAGATGTGGCGTGAGCTTTTCCTTATTGGAGCTGCAAGGACTTTGTGATATATGAGGCTCGGAGTGGCTCTTTAATTAGCACTGACATCACTCACACAAGACCAGACGAAGGGGGAGGAAGGGAGGAAAGAAGGGATAAGGCGGACACTGACTGCAGATGAGCACTCAAGTGATGAACACAAACTGATTTGGGAAAGTGAAGGGGCATCTCCGAGCGCAGGACGGGCCTAAGAAACGAGGGGCTGTAAATCTTGTCCACTTAGTCAGGGCTTTCTGCGGCGGCTAAATGGAAATCTGTCACGGTTACGTATGAGCTGTGTGCAGTACTTTCTGATATTCTGTGGATATTTGTCGAGCAAAAGACTAACCACCTTTAGTCAGTTAGTTTGTTTATTTAGCCATTTGCAGTTTTTATAACACTGTCCTCTGACCCATTCTATTCTTCAATGCCATAGACAAAGCCTCTGTCAGGAGCAGGGATCACTATGGGAGCCATCTCCAGTTGTTGATGCTCGGCTTGGAGCTGGAGAATTACGACACTGTAAATCACTCTGCGTGCATTTACAAAGCACTAGTGAAAACCAGAAAATTCGTCTCGTCCAAACTAGAGAGCACACACATGTACACCTGTCAGTTTGGCCTAACTGGATCAACATTTCTATTCATTTTTTGCTGGATACTACTGAAACAAGGCCAGAAGATCCATGTAAGAGCACAGGGAAATAGACATAATAATGATCATTGTGATAAAGCATTATTTGAACAATGACTGGTTTTTTGTACCACTTCCTGAATTGTTCTTCTTTAGTTCCTTGAGTCGCTCAGTTGCTCTACCAACTGAGCGACAGTAGCTCAGTTGGTAGAGCATTGGCCTTAAGCCCAGAAGGTTGTGGGTTCAATTCCCACCTCTGCACCTTCTCCATCGACTCCCACTGATGACTGCTGTCGTTGTGTCCTTGGGCAAGACACTTAACCCCACTTTGCCCAAAGCCCCCACTGAAAGATCAAGGCTATGCTCACACTCAGAGAGCAGCCGTCCTCCTGTGGACTCACCACCTGCAGAGGGTCAGTGAGGGGCTGGTGCTATGAGACTTGGCATCTCTGATTGCCACCCCCCTGACCCAGAAATGGATTAAAGGGTAGAAAATGGATGGATGGATGGATAGTTCCTTTCCTTGCAATAATAAGTGACAAAAATTGCATTTTCCACTGTTCAGATATTCCATAAAGTTAAAGTTTAGTAGTATTCATCACATAAAAGGCAAGCCTGTCTAGAGCTTTCTACAGTGCTCCCCCAGAATCCTCTTGCCAAATTAAGTGTTATTAAATGTTTTTTGATGCCAGTGTTTTCCAGCACCATACATTTTTTCACTGTTCAGGGACTAACACCAGTTAAAACTTTCAAACAAAGAAACAATTTAACCATGAAATAAAATCATTATAACTACTCAGTTAGATCTAGTTTTCAAATATGAAGGTTGGCCTCTGTCACATCTTTCTTACAAGTATGCGAAAGATCACATGTTTTCTAATAAAATAAAGAAAACAGGATGTAGTCACTAGTCTTAGCACTCACAAAATGAACAAAATGTATTATATATAAACACAAAGTTATAGGTACGCAAGCTTTAACTGTATAGTGATTTCTTAAGACATCCTTAACAGACAGGGGCAATGACCACTAACAATCACTTGTGGTCTTTCAACAATCCTCCAAAGTAAGTAACGGCATTTCTTACATAAGGTAACATTTTATGCTTGTTACAGATTGTCAGCATTTATCTGGCACTCCACCCTGAACCACTTTATTCGAAATAGTCTCGACAGATTCAGTCATGTGATGTGAAAGTCCAACAGCTGCCCGCCTGTCTGTCCCACTCTGTTCTGCACTGAAGACTCTTCTTGTCTGCAGTCCTGACGATATAATGGTTTGATAAACTCAACAAGCCAGCATCTCTCTCTGCTAATTGAAAACATAGCCACAAGAGACTGTTTTATTTCCTTAACCCACCTCGATTTTCCCATATGGTTCCAGGGTTTAAACTGGCAGCGTTCCAGTAACAAGCCTGCATCCTTAACCCCAAACTCTCACAAGCGCAAGAAGTCAGTTTATCTTTTCTTCTCATCACTGGCCACTGAACTGTTGAATTTAAATACATTTTATATGAGATAGAAATGTAAATGATTGAATTATTTCCCCACTGTAGGACAAAAGAAAAAAAAAAGACATGTACTCTTATATTACCTTGCTTATGGTCAACCAATCAAACCATTTCCTGTGTGGTGTGGCCCATGCAGGATATGGACTTTGGGTAAACAACAACTGTGTAACAATATTGAAGCTGTTTTTTTTTTTTATAGGAAGTAAAGAAACATTACATTGGTAATCTAGTGAATTGGATTGCAACACAATATATTTTCCTCTATTTTTGTAATTCAACCGATTTGACTTTGTCCAGTTCGTTGATGTTGTTTCTGGCCAGTAATTGTTGATATAGACACTTTAGCCAGGACATTTGTTACTTCAACACATTTGGGCTGTGGAATACAATGTAGTGTCTCTCTATTTGTTATCCAGCCTCCACAGTAACATTCAGCCACACTTTTTGCATAAATATGTGTGCATGAATGATTGCTGGTGGTCGGAGAGACTGATGGCACTGGAATGGGGTTAGCGCCACGTGTGGAGTGAATAATATACTGGGAAACATTCTGGTTGTGTTCAAATGGGTTCTTTTTATTCTGTTCTGTCGGTTTAATAAGCCAGCATTGTAAACATTTGACCTCTCACCAGTTAGTATGTATGCAGTGAGGTTTATGGCTGGTGACACTAAGTTCATCACAATCAGATTTACAACTTTATCAACATAACCTATAATTGGCCAACTTGGCAAAAGTTGTCGGATTGTTAAAAGTCTCATCTCTACACATCATAACCGCATGTAAAAGTGTTACTGCGATCTTAACTTTACCTTATAACAATTGATATAAGTCCAAACATCACTCATTCTGAACAAAAGGATAGATTATCTTCTACATATTTCTTCAGTTTTCAGAGGTTAGAACTTTTGATATCTAATCTCAAGGCCAGTTGAGTGAATAAAGTAAAAACCCAACTTTCTGAATTTTTAGGCGCACCTGTGTATAAGCCTCACAAGCTCCATTTTTAAAGAAAATATTTTTTTTTCCACATATAGGCCGCACTTGAGTTGCATGGTTTCTTGTTGTAATGTAGCAGATAGATGACCGCTTTAACTGGACCTGTTGTTTTTGATAATATACAAGTGTCGTATACAGTAGCTACTAAAACTCGATTAAACTTGAGTCCATAAACTCTGCTCTGACGACTCTACCACAATCAAAAACACACATAATAGATGCATCACTATATAAACTGCAATGTTCAAAGATTTAGAAAAAAGGCCTCTAAACAGGAAATTACCTTTTTGTTGTTATGTTTTTGCTAATTTGAAGCACTGATTAACTTAATTCATCATTAATTTTCCGTATTCAGAATCCGAATCCACTTAAAAGGATCTTGACAGCTGGCAGGTTCTAAAGCAGGAAAGTGTGTTATGTATGCATGTGAAATATCATAGAGAAAAAATATTGATTGCCGTATTGAACCCTGCTCTTCTCGTATGATTCGATATAAAAATAAAAACTGTCCAAGGCAGCAACTTACTTGAGATGAACTTCTAAACCAGGCCGCCTGTTGCTTGTGTAGGTCAATCCCAAGGAAATAAAGGGGAGACTTCCATTGTCTATTTCAGGCCTTCCAATCTCCTAATGCCATGCACTTGTGTGGAGCGAGGGGCTGAGAAAGTTCCATTCGGGGTAATCCCTTGATAAATAAACTGGGAAGACAAGACCACCACCGCTATCTGTAAACCAATACTCCTAGAGCAGAGGGATGGCCCGAGGCTGGGCTCACTCGGACATGGCGACACACATACATATCATATCAGCACAGAGCTATGACTACATAAGGTAAATAGTTTAGCCTGTCCTTTCAGCATCCATGTCCAAAATGCGCGTACATACTGTCGTCATGGTGAAAAATGCTGCGCTAGTCTGTTGCTTCGCTTACACAAATTTCAAGCCGTGCGTTTCCCCCAAAGTCATCACATATCATCAACACACATGCAACTGGTTTTCCCACCCCATCAGCTGATATGTCCACAGGCGATCACACAAGGAATGCTTAGGAGAATAACTGAAATTGTGAAGGTGTAATGAGAACAAACAGGTGCACAAACTCCGAAGCTGCAACCACATGGGCTTTCCACTCTCACGCCATCATCAGGTCAGGGGATAATTGATTTACGGCCAAGTACTGGTCTGCGCCGTAACTCAAGCTGTCAGTCTATTAGCTGGAAGGATTATTCTGTCACAAGATTTGAGAAAAAGACATGACTCAACTTTGGCGTAATCAGTCTGAGCTGGAATCACCAAAGGTTGTCTTGTTTGGGTCGAAACTGTTGTAGTGATTCCTTGATAAAAATGTCTAAAAGCTATTTGCGCAAACACAACTGTGACCGGCCGCCTGACCCCTCTCAATTCTTCACTGGCGTGTTTATGTTCCCATCTCACGAAGTAAACCAGTGTCACACAAAAGGGAGGTGAGAAATTGTTTTAAGATACAACTCCTCTTGGCCTCTTAGAGAAGAATCTGTCCCAAAAGTTCACGGCTTCAGAACAAAGATAACCTTTTTTGGTGATTTTAGCGAGCTTAGACCTCCCAGACGCCGCTGTCTGGACGTGATGTAATGGGATTATGTTGCGCCTTAAATATGTGTTGTGAATCTCAGGAATGCTTTGTGTGACAAGAATTATTTGTGAGCCTATAGGGCAATTGGACATGCTATTTGGCAAGCATAACATTTACTATTTATTGAATCGGGCTTCATTTGACTTTGTCGGTTTGACGGTTGATTGGTTGATTCACAAGCTGTTAGGAATGTGCAAATGAAGAATAGTATATTTTTTAAACTTTATAAAAGTAATGTGTTTAGATGAAGCATATTTGAATGCTGCATGATATTGTCAGAATGATGTTGGATTCAAGACGTCACAACTGGAATAATTCATAGACAATTGACGTGACCTGACGTTTTTTTCTCATGATAAATGGCCCATTCTCAAAGGCCTTAATGCTCCCTGGTGAAATGAAACCTGCTAAAAGTGTGAGAATGTTTGGCCACATGTACGTAGCATTTGTCTCGATGATGATATGGGCCTTTGCCAACACAGTTGCTCTGTTCCGTCTTTTATCGCTGTGGCTCTGTCGTTGCAATGTAATGTGTGTGTATCATGTGCACGTGTGGCTCAGGACTGCTCCACCACATGTGAGCATGTTTTATGCCTCCAGAGGGAGTTAAGGTTAATGCAATAAAACAACCTTCCCGTGCCCAACGTCGGCCTTAAAAGAGGATTTAAGACCTGAGTGGAGTGTGGACGGAGCAGGACAGAAGCAGTGCAGTAAAGGCTAACTGTGCTGTAAAGAACAAAACGAAGGAATGTGCTGGTTTGATTAGAAACTGTGAGTCTGGCCAGCCAGTTAAATAAAAAACCCAATTAACTACATTTATAAGGAGGATAAATTCTGCCACCGATTGAAGACAGATTTGAAAGGATTTTGCAACAATTTATAAGCTGTAAGAGTGCAATTTCAAACGTCTTAGCATCACAGATACTCTTGTGTTAACTATTTAAATGACATTGTAATTCCTTATGTCTTCTTCTGTATACACGTCTATATCCTCAGACAAATAGAGCTGTAAATCTATCAGCTTTATTAACCGACCTGTTTGGGAAGGAATGTTGTGACTTCCCCAGAAGTGAAGCCTGAGGGTGTGAGGTGACCATGACTGACCATGACTGACCATGTGCCCGACACTTCTGGATGCAGGGCACACAGACCATGAACAAAGATGAAGGCCTTTGCCTTGGCTCACAATTGGCACTCATTTTTCTAGAAACCACAGCATGGCGAGGAACATGGTCAGTCTGATAAATCTGCCTGATCGGATACTTGACATCCCATGTTATCTCTGAAGAAGGGGGATGCTTCCGCTGAAACTTGTTGGATAATTGAGCTTGTAGAGTCTTTGCTGTTCTTGTCTCCTCTAGTTTATATAAAAGTGTATTTTTATACCAGTACTTTGTGTGTGATACATGTAGATCCCTGTCTTACTTTGTGTGAACTCAAAATGACTACCTCTATGAAAGCCTATAATTAAGCTGATTACTGAATCCATCAGTGAGTTCTCCTATGAAAATATTTTGCTCTGGGAAAAGTGAATGAACATTGATTCAGAATCATATGCTCCTGTGCAAAAGCCATTAGGCAGACATTGGTTAATTGAGGGCCACTTAATAACACAGCACCAAGGCTTTTAGGCCAATGAGATCTCATTGATTTTACATGTTGGTTGTAAGCTTGTGCTACTACTCAGCAGTTCCTATCTTCACAAGGCCATGCTGCCTGTAATAGGCCACTGGAGAGGTGAGCTATTATTGCAGAGTGCATGTGCTCTACCTCCATGATGTAGTGGAATGTTCTGCATTTACTGTCAGCCCCCTGCTCTCAGTCACTCATCACACATTCTCTTTTATCATGACTGCGTTCATGAACAACTACACATATTTCACGTTTTGTATTACAAATCATTCAACAGGAATTCATTCTTTAAACTGAGGGCATCTGGGTGTCCACATGTATATGCATTCATGTGTGCAGGTGTGTTTCAGTGGTTTATAGAAGCCACAGTCTCCACCCTTTGGATGTTTTTAGCTTAACAAGTGTGTCTGCTGTGTGTTCTCCACAGGTGGACAAGGTGTGTGGCCTGTCTGTGAGAGAGCACTCTGGCATTAAGCCGACACACTCAGAGGTCACCACCTCCAGTATGAACCTGTCTACTGCCGCCCCGTCTGCTTCCCAGCCGCTATCAGAGCAGTCGCTGGCCAAGTTAGCTCACTTACGAAGGTAAGACAATCTATACATTCCCACTGGCCAGACATATCTTATGACGACGTTCTTTAGACCTGACATCAACAACTTTCAATAATACATTTGAGCATAAACATTTCCATTTAATTTTCAATATGAAATTGGCTCCAAAGTTCAAGGTTTCTACAACCTCTTGGTAAAGCATATCAGTGACAAATTATTCATTTCAAATGACCAATTCTAAATTCAAATTACAGTTCCATTTGTTTCACATCCCATTTGACTCGTTGGTAAGGATATATTTTTAGTGTCTGGCCCAAACAAACAATACATGACATTTGAAACCCAAATATTTAATTCCACAGAGACTCCATAGCCTTAGAGCATCCATGCAGTGTCAGTATGCAGCCTGTGCCCTCAGCATGGCCCCTGAGCTAGTCATCCCACAGCAGCTGCCAGCACTGTGCCATATGAAAGAGGGGCTGGCTGGGATTTATGTTGACAGACCAACAATTTCCTGTTTACCCAGACGTCCATATACCACCAGCTCTGAACAGTGACCGTGCCCGGCACAGAATGGCACACAGAAAGACCCAGTTGCAGTGCTGTTTGCTCGACCTTGTCCTAAACCGTGGATCTCTGTACTCATGCCAAGAGGGCTAACAGGTCCGGCTCTGGCACTTCCACTACCATTCATGGCAGCACAGTCCCAGCTCCCCACATACTGCCAAGTCTGCCCACCACATGAGAGGGAAACCACTTCACAGGCAGCAGCGGCATCACAGCACACTGTTGAATGCATGACACTTCACAGATCCAAACTGTTTACAAACATATTGTATGACATCCCCCAAAAGTATAGTCATTTTTTGTGTGTTTTATGGATGTTTGCAGAGGTCTTGTTCAGTGTTGGTGCATGTGCATGATCGGTCACTCTCGTCCATGGTCAACTGACTTTGTCTTTTCCTTCCACACTGGATTTTGTTTTGTTTCCCCCACCCTCCTTTCATCTGTCCCTCTCACCTCCGCCTCATCCTTCTGCATCTTCCATGCTTGTTCGGACCACGGCTTCCATCATTCCCAGCTCGCTCCCCCTGAAACCCTCCAAGAACAATAAACATGATCTGAGAACATTGTCTAGGTAAGCATGACCCCGACTGGTGTCTTCTTTATCTCTTATGCTGATAACTAACAATTACTAATGTTTGAATTACCGAACACTCCTATCACAAGTACCTGTTCTAATGGATATACGTACATTCAGAAAATCACTCAATCATAGAATTCATTAAAGATGGGCAGCAGGGGAGTGGTTAACAGTGATTGGTAAGTTCAAAAATGTTATCATATTTACATTGTTAGTTACGAGGATACAGATATAATATATTTGCATTGCAATATTAATGTTTTTAATATGTTCCTGGGATACACAATTTACTTGTTACTTTTGGTCAGTAATTATGGATCTTGAGTAGTGGTACAGTATCCATCCTTCCATCCATTTTCTTCCGCTTAGCCCCTCACTGATCCTCCTGCAGGTGGTGAGTCCACAGGGGCCTTGATTTTCCAGCGGGGGCTTCAAGTGGTACAGAAACATGATATATTACCGATTTTCACTTATGAATTCCATTCAATACAATACAGCAGTGTCTCCCAAAGTGGGGTCCGCGGCCCCCTGGTGGGCCGCGAGGGTACTGCAGGGGGGCCGCGGGAGGTCATTAAAAAAAAAAAAAAAAAAATATATATATATATATATATATATATATATATATATATATATATATATATATATATATATATATATAATTATTTAATGTTAAATTTATAATGTTTTGTTTGTAATATTAAAATATTTGTGTTCATTATTTGACTTGAATAATCCACTGTAATCATTTTTGTATTACAATGTTTGTAGCAGAGGCTATTTCCCCAAAATAAAATAACCAGAAGAGCCTATTCTTAATGTTGTCTTCTTGGTTATTATTTTGGGGGGCCACGTAGACCCGTCAGATTTTTAAGGGGGCCTCGGGGTTACTGAGTTTGGGAATGGCTGCAATACAGTATTGCAATAGTGCAACTAATTACAGTAGTTACTGTAATGTAACTGGTGGTTAGCACTCTCACGTCTCAGTAAGAAGATCCTGGGTTGGAATCGAGGATGACACAGGGCTTTTCTGAGTGCAGTTTGCATGTTCTTGTGTCTGCGTAGCTTTTATCTGGGTGCTCTGGTTTCTCCCATCTCACTCCCAGCCAGCTGAAAAGGAGATTCTGAAATCTCAGTGAGACTTCCTTGGTTAAATAGAGGTCAATAAAGAACATGCAGTTAAACTTTGTCTCTGACATTAAGCTGCTTTGTAGGCGATTACCGTTCACCTCACAATTGATTCATGAACTGAACTGCAATGTATTTTTCTTAGCGTAGAGCATAATGCACTATATGAATAACACTGCAGATGTGTACAGTTGTGCTAATACCACTCTGTGCACTGCATTGACTAACATTGACTTTGTTTTAGTGCATATTTCTGGTCCAGCCATCTAAGGTCTGTTCTCTGACTCCTCAGAGAGTTCCTGACCTACATGCGCCGGTACCGGCCGTTTTTTGTGGTGCTGCCAGAGCTGCTGTGTGAGCGGGAGAACGGGATCGGTGACTCCACGTGCTGGAGCGGAGATGATGTTGTGGAAAGGTGAGTCTTACTCCATTGCTGGCTCTAAGACCAAATCAAATATTGATTTGTGAAATTTAGGACATTACAGAAAATCAAAATGATGATTTGTCAAACTAACATTCATGATGATGAAGTTAGTGGTAGTTCTAACCTTTACCGCAATCATTCTATGGTACACATAGAACATTAAGAAACAACATGTTGGATGTAAACGTTTTTCTCACACAATTCTTTTAGATAATGCGTGAGATCCATATTTATTTATTTTTTTATCTTATCTCATCTTTAATTTCCTTTTTTAATTTTAAGGAACATAAATAATTGTAGTCACAATTTGCTGACTGCGACCATGGACGTTTTGATTTGATTGTGATTAAAGTACTTGGTTGATTATTGAGCACACATTTGAACACATTTGTCCACATACCTGTATAGGCCACACTTTTTTTTTCACTAAATATTGCCAATAGACAACTTTTTTCACTGCTCACGACATGTTTTAACGCACTGATGATCAAATCACTGGTAAATGTCATTTTGACCAAAAAAATATGTGTTTTCCATCCCTCATAAAACTTGATGGCAAAAATGAAAGAATAAAACACTGTACATACAATACATTGCTATATACATTGCAGGGTGAAAAAAGTATAGTCTTGAGATCATACTGCTCTAATTGAAACAACTTTATACCACTGTTGCAATTCCAAAACATTTTCAATTTGTCTATTGTTTTGGCTTATTTGGCTCAAACTGTTTTTTTCTAATTTGCAGATGATATATATTTTCTATAATTATTGGTACTGGCCCAGATGTGATAATAATTCCCCATAACGAATGCTGCTGCTGTTTCCTGGGGCAAGACACAACCCAACTCACCCCAGTGTCTGCGCATACCTGAGCCTTTGTGAAGATGTCCTGAAATTCTTATCTGTAATGGATAAATCAGTCTAAAAAATACCTCTCATTTCTTCGTGATCCCTGTTATCTTTCCTTTGTTCTATATTGTGTTACATTATATTTTTGATTAATTTTTTAGGCTTTGTTTTGGCTGATTTATAAGTGTGGCTTTGGCGTCTGCTCATAGTTTTGCATTGCTCCGGGTGTGTGTATATGTAAACTCTTATGTTTCCACTGACACAGAACAGAAAGTGGAGGCAGAGGACTGAGCCAAAGTCTGCGATCCATTCCGTTGCTGCATTGGGTTCTCAAAACATTCAGTCCGCAATTATGATAAGGTTATGCTATCTTTTTGTCGTTGCCCCAATCCTGATGGCAACACTCACTTTCTGCACATCTAGTGTTGGCTTTAACTCAAAAAAAGATACACTCCCTCTAATCTATCAGATCCTCTGAATGTTAATCTTTCATCCTTTGGGGTTTGGAGCATGTTGTCAGAAATGTTAGTAGTTTGGCAGCTTTCACAATCCCATTATTTTGGGTCTGCTTTGTTATGTTCTGTTGTTTTGGCCTGGTACTCTCCCGCCCTTCCCAAAGTCGCATCATTTGCCAATAGCGGAGACACATTACGCAGACCACCCATTCATCAGGCGTCATGACAGTGTGTCAGGACAAACACAGAGCAGACTTAACATTTCTGTACAGCAAATCCGCCATGCTTCTATTCAGTTACCTTAACTGCCTAAATGAGTTATAATCATGTTTTATCGCACACTCTGGTGTCCATGGGGTCTTTGCTTGTGGTGTCAAATGTTTTTTTGGTTGAAAAGAAAATAGCCTCCTGCTGGGATTTTGGCACCACTCATAAACTGCTCACATTGGCTTGTGGCTGTAAAGCTGAAGTCTTGTACTAGACCTGATGCTGTTGGCAAGCATATAAGTCGAGCAAGGCGCTGACAAAGCCTGGAAAGAGGTGGGGTTTTGGTGTGGTGGAGCCTCCTTGTGCCCCTGATGAGGGGAGCATGGTGGGCCAGTTAGGGGGAGTGGACCTTGGCAGCATAAAGAGCCATTGTGGAGTCAGTGGAGTTGGGCACAACCTCGCTGTGGGGACCCCAAAGCCTGGAGGGGAAACAAAGACTGTCCTATGAGGCTGCATGGGAAAGACAGCAAATGACTTGGACACTGCGGCCTGACTGCACTGACCAGGCCATCCATGCCTGGTCGGTTGAACTGATTAAGTTAAATAGGTCGTTGTGAATGTGTCTTATTCACTGTAAACTATGGACAAAATAGATGCTCAAGGCCGTGCGCTGTGCTAAGCCTCTGTCATGTTTGTTTCCGTCATACTTCCTGTGGGCACAAAGACTCAGGGGGACTGCTGGGTTTTCCCCACGAGCTGACGACGTGTAGACACAGTCACTTATCCATCTGTATAGCACCCATATGCCAGTCAACAGCTGGAGAGGCTATCCATTTAGACACAATCACACTGACAATGCCTCATACACTCCACACACACATTCTGTTCAAATACAGCACACACGTTTGATGTGGGGATTGACATTCCCTTCCTCTCTTATTCTGCAACCGATGACAGAGGGCCAAGGCAAGAGGGGCCACCACTTGTACTTACAACATGAAGTACATGGTGGCGTTTGTTCAGCTATTTCTTGACATAAATACAGCTGCATGGGTTAAAAGTGCATGTTTGGAGACAAATGGAAAGATTGGAAATGGTCATATTGAATATAGTCACTTCAATCATTTCTTCACACCAATTTCATCAGAATATAATACATGCTTATCTTAAGGATAGCCCAGGCTTTTTATCATAATGATACATTTCTACAGTAAGTTAACTTGAAATAATGATTCAGTAAGTCAACTGTAATGATATAAAGCATACATTTGATGAGTTTTAATGAGTCCAGAGATTAAGTTTGTTAGTACTATATATTCACTATATTGCCCCCTGAAACACATGTGTATTCTTCCAGGCACAACTTAATTTACTAAAAGCTGTGCTTGAATCACAAACCGATTGACTGTGTCCCTGAATGCCTCAAATATTTATAAAGTTATGATGATCCGTTTGTTTATCATTCTGACATCTGGAAGTTATTGAGTTGTTGCAGGAAAAGCAGGAAGAGTGCTGCACTAGGCAAAGCTAACACACATTCCCTCCCACTCTGATTCCGTGACTCTATAACAATCTCACAGGTCAATGAGCTGCAGTTTGAAAAATGTGACTCAATTGGATAATGAATCTTCTGCAGATTGGGCAATGAATACGCAATTGTGTGCCCGTTTTTTTAGAAAAAAAATACTGTCAGCAAGGAAATATAGACTTTATTGGCGTCGTCATTAGGGCATAACAGAGGCTTTCTAATGCTTGCTTCATAACTTGACTTGACTCGGAGGCCCATCCCTTTCCCATAACCCTGGGATTCTGAAGAGGACCTCGGCCTGACCTGTTCTCTGCTACACAACATCACACAATATCTATCTGTGTTTTGGCCCCGACCACAAGAGAAAATAACAGCGATCCTATTACAGATTGTGTGTTTGGGTACATTTCTAAATCTGTTGTTCAAGAAAAGTGGGACCAGTGGTGGAAGCATTTTTGTCTGTTTGGTGTAAACACTTAGATGTAACTGACCTCATAGTGCCTGATTCGTCCCACTTGTGACTCTGTGGGGGGCTGTTTGTGACTTTGCTTTCTCATGTGTGACTTTAATTGCCTTTGCTTTGTTTACATGAAAGTTCAAAGCTTTGTCATATGTGTATCACCATAACTACCAAAAATTATTTTCATTTTAGTAGACTTTGGGGTTATTTTATGCCTTATTGCCTAAAATACAATACTTGACACCCGATACCATGGTGATTATTTATCAATACCCTTTTTGGACAATACAAAGTTAATTTAATATTTTCTATATATCCATCCATCCTTTTTCTACCCCTTAATCCATTTCTGGGTCGGGAGGGTGGCAGTTAGAGCTGCACCCAGTACACATAGAACCAGCCCCACACTGTTCTTCCTGCAGGTGGTGAGTCCTCAGGAGCCTTGATCTTTCAGCGAGGGCTTCAGGCAAAGTCAGTTTAAGTGTCTTGCCAAAGGACACCACGACAGCAGTCATCAATAGGAGTCGGTGAAGAAGGTCTCAGGGTGGGCCCGAACCCACAACCTTCAGTCTCATAGGCCAATGCTCTACCAACTGAGCTACTGTCGCCCCTTTTTTCTCTCTATATATATATATTTTTATATAAACGTAAATGTTATATATGGTGAAATCAATCAAAACATTCTAGAGAAATCCTAAATTCTGTCTGGTTTATGTCATTTTGTTCGGAATCTCTTTACTCAAATTGCAATCTAGCATGGATATTAGTGTTAGTATTGACTGATTTCTGATTTTTGACCCCAGAGGAAAGCGCCTGGAGGAAAGCCACCCAGGCAAGGGGAGAAACTTAAAAACTCACACAGAAAGCCTCGGGCCAGGAGTTTACGTTGTGATTTTTGTGAGGCATTAGAGATACCCACTCCTACAGTGAACCACCATGCATAAGACGATCAGGTATAAGTCAGTCATATTTCATAATTCGGTAACGCTTTATATTAAGGCGTGCTTGTTAAGTATTAATAAGATATTAATAGACATTAGCAACATGCTTATAGATTGCTTATATGTACTTATAAACATATTAATAAGCTGCTCAGTTCACTATTCTCTAAATGATGTTCTAGTTCTTTTAAGCATTTAATAAGTAATTAGTAAGATACTTATTAAAGGAGGAATATGTTTATAAATATATGAATAAGCTGCTTATTAAACTATTATCGATACCATGTTAATAGGCCATTCACAATATGCCTATAAAGATATTAATACGCTGCTCATTAATAGGCAATAGTGGTAATAGGCCACTAAAAATATGCGTTAATAAACTGCTTATTACACTATTTTGCAGTACCTTAATCTAAAGCGAGGAGCATTTTTGTTAATGCAGAAAAAAACACAACAATGATCTAAGATGTTTTTATTTATTCAAACAGCAACAATTAAAGTATAATATATGAAAATTAAGTTTGTGCCAAAAGTTTGTTAGTAACTTCAAGGAGCCATGATGAACCCACTCATGCTCCGACCTGCTCTGTTCATGAATTTGGCTTTGGCAAAACAGTGAATCAGCTGACTTCACGAGCCTGAGAGATTAGCGGAACTCGCCTAATTTTGGGCATCGTCTGGTCCTCCCGGTTCTGCGCAGTGGACGAGCTCCCATGATGCTTTGCGCCAAATACGCTTGCGTGGCTGTCATGCACGTGCACAGAGGGGCCGTGCTCTGACCAATCAGAGCTGCTGATCAGAGCGAGAGTTAGAGCGGGAGCCAGACGAGTAGAGTTTGTGGCCGTAAAATGTGGATTTAAAGGACAACTCACCCTCAAATCCACATTTTTTTTTTGCTGATAAACGGTATAAATGAGTGTCCAATAGTGTTGTCTACATATCCTGGTCATAATTTTGTCACTTTGGTGCAAATTAGTTGAAAGTTAAACTTTCTGCCTAAAACCATCTGTGAGGCGCCACCTGCTGGCGACCTGTATTACTACATTTACTTAATATATGGCTACATTACGCATCTCCATTCTATTTATCATGAAATAAAGAGTTTTTGATTTTATTTATGCCATAAATTGGCATATTGTATATTTCTGACCAATATATCAATAATCGTCATATCGTGATAAAATCGTTATTGTAATCTTTATCGTGAGCTTTGTATTGTGTATCGTATCGTATCGTGAGGTACCCTTAGGTTCCCACCCCTGTCCGCTAATCTCTCAGGCTCGTGAAGTCAGCTGATTCACTGTTTTGCCAAAGCCAAATTCATTAACAGAGCAGGTCGGAGCATGAGTGGCTCCTTGAAGTTGCTAACAAACTTTTGGCACAAACTTAATTTTCATATATTTTTTCATTTAGACTTTAATTGTTGCTGTTTGAATAAATAAAAACATCTTAGATCATTGTTGTGTTTTTTTATGCATTAACAAAAATGCTCCTCGCTTTAGATTAAGGTACTGCAAAATAGTGTAATAAGCAGTTTATTAACGCATATTTTAGTGGCCTATTACCACTATTGCCTATTAATAAGCAGGGTATTAATATCTTTATAGGCATATTGTTAGTGGCCTATTAACATGGTATCGATAATAGTTTAATAAGCAGCTTATTCATATATTTATAAACATATTCCTCCTTTAATAAGTATCTTACAAATTACTTATTAAATGCTTAAAAGAACTAGAACAAAATAATTTAGAGAATAGTGAAATGAGCAGCTTATTAATATGTTTATAAGTACATATAAGCAATCTATAAGCATGTTGCTAATGTCTATTAATATCTTATTAATACTTAACAAGCACACCTTAATATAAAGCGTTACCCATAATTCAAGTGATTTAAAAAGCCAAGGGCAGGCAAGTTTATTTGTATAGCGCAGTTCATACACAAGGTAACTTAAAGTGCTTTCCAAAACAAGAGAGTAAACATTGACATTATACACATACATCATAATACATCATACATAATCACAATACATTAAAAATAGTGTGGATACAATCTTTCAGTTGTAAGCACAGTGAAACAGAAATGTGTTTAAGCTGGATTGTCAGAGTAGAAGCCAGTCTCACATTTTTAGAAAGACTGTTTCAGATTTTAACTACATGAATTTGAAAGGCTGCATCCCAGTACGTATAACATTAGAAAACCATAGTGGCCACAATAACCCCCATAGATACAGTACATCAGGGATCTCCAACCAAAAGATTCAAGAATTTACATGATCCTAAATTATTCCCTTTTGAGACGTTACATCTAATTCAACTATTCATCTTTTCCTGAATGCAGAGATAGCGTACAGTACAATGGTGTATAATACATGTGTGCTCTCCATGATGTGCTGTAGTTATTATAGACATATTAGTAGTATTGCCACTGTTAAAGGGAGTAGCTCTCTGCCGTTTGTGTTTGATAAAAGTAGCTCTCCAATCAGAAAAGTTGGAGACCCTTGCTGTATATGCCGCAATCCTATTTCAGGTAAGAAGGATGCTGACACAAAGAGGATCTGTGTGCAGGGCAGAGTGAGGGATGTAGGTTAGTGGAAGCAGGAAGCAGAGCCTCCGGAGCCCTGTCTCCGTGGCCTAAGTGTCTATGGGCCTCGCCGAGCCCATTTGGAGTCCGCACAGCTAGCGTGACTGGGCCCAAGCCAGCTCACTTGTTTGTTTGAGAGACTTGTGCTTGTATTGAGAATTTCTCCGTCACAGTTTGACACAGACTCTCTGGTCTGTAAACAATAAACAAACCCACCCGGTCAATATTTCCCGATTGCTCTAATGCACGGATTTAACAAGCACTCCCAAACTGAGAATAAAAGGAATCACTCATGTAATTTTGATTGGATGTTACTGCAGGTCATAAAAATCAGCACCACAGCTATGTATAACAAATTGTTTGCGTTCAAGCTATGGCTGAGAAAGGAGAACAAAGCGATGGAGCCATTATGTTCTGAACAAGAAGGTTGACAGACGAGGGTGCACTCTCACCAGATGACTTCAAGTGAAACCAACCCTTTCAAACACTTTCAAGAAGTATCGTTCAGTTTGGTTTTGGCTTTATTTGGAAGGGCACTGCACAGAGACAGACAAGACAGAGATGTTCTGCACCAGATATAAACATATTTTCCATCTGAAGTCCCTGCTTACAAGAATAACAGTCTCTGACACTGACCCATGCACACACACTTGATTGGGGCTGTTGTCAGAACACACTTTAGGGACTTTTTATTTTGACTTCATCGAGAACTAGCACGATGGGACGGACATCTATTGTCAAATTAGATTGGATTTCCCAGAGTGCTTTGATTACGAGTGCTATACTGTATGTGGGGGAAAAAACGTATCTGGTGCATTTTATACACAGATGCGGTTAATAGCTCAGCAAGTACTCTTCATGGATACACTTCATAGTTCCTAATATGTCCACAGTTCTCAATAAATATATATTAAGCTGCAATACTTACTTACTCAATGACCCATCCTGTGTTTAGAAAAAGTAGTGCCAGTTTGTTCCGCAGTCACTTTTTAAGTTCTTTGGTAAACAATGACTTTGCAGAGCAGTTGTGAGATCATTCCTCTCCTTTATTGCTTTATAGCTGAAGACTGCCAATTCTTAATGTGTTTGATTCAACTATCCTAAAAGCTTTGGCTAAGATGTTGTAGTGTCTGACACGTGCCATGAAACACACTTGCCCGTTAGATATTCCTAAAGAGATAAAAAAAAATTAAGGCAATCAAATATTCAAAGTGGCTCTTGACCTGTTGGTTCAATACAACTGAGGTCCATTTCCATTATTAAACAAGCAATGAAGGAATCATTTAAACTGACTTTTTGTTTGATTGGAAATGTGACTGACTGTTTGTGATGTTAATTGTAACAAGTACAGAGTGAGTTCCTGTTGCGTTTGAGTGTGAACGTCTGTTTGCACAGTGTGGCATTTACCGTCAGGGTGAGAATCTGAGCAGCGTGCCCTGATCCAGTAGCTCCTCTTACTGTCGACTGGGGCCGAGGCCACTGACTGACTGTTTGTGTAAGTTCACAATTATAATGAATGACAGGCACGGGCGGAGAGAGGCAAAGCTAACAAATCCAACTCTGTCCAAACAACAAAAGTACAGTATTGGACTGTGGTGGGTGTGAGGCCTGTGATCCGTGCCCTGTGTGTGCGGTAACCTGAAACCACAGGGAAAACGTTCCTAGAATTCCGGCTGGGTTTGGTGTCGTGGCTTGCTCATTGGAGCCCCCTGAGTGGTGCTGGGAATGCGGCCTCTGCACGCAGCCCGAAAAGACTGGAGCAGCTCCACACCCCACACCTAGTTCAACTTCTTTGATATGATAACATTGTATTAATGATAATATTTAGATGGCTCTGAAAGAACCTTATTAAGATCCCGAGATTTGGGGATTTATGAGTTGTTTTAATTCTAATATCATTATGATTCTATCAACAACATTCCGATTTATTCACTCTGTTCAACAGTTGTGTTGCGGGGAAAGAGCCAATCTTCATTTTGGTCCTTCCACTTTCACAATCAGAACAGTGATGAAACTTAAAAATAACAAACTCAATATGGTCATGCGTCTAGCGATCCAACAAAACTGTTAGTCTTGATATGCATTTACAAATATTTCCAAGCACTGGGCTTTTAAAAAGAGTTCCAAAGGGTGATTACATAAATAATTTACATTTACATACAATCATTTACATTTGTGCCCAAACCATACTAGTCATCTTTGTTTATCTGAAAGAAAATTAATGGTTTGATAGCCTCTAACAAAGCCCACATCATTCAATACCAAGCATTCACCTTTTCACACCATTTAATCCAAAGCTGTGATGTATGATTCAAACATACGCACATAAGCATCAGTGCTGAAACTTGTGCCCAGAAAGTCATTTTGATCTTCATTTTTTTTGCCAGCGCTACCATCTGTTCCTTTTCATTCAGATAAGGACCTCCACAGATTTGGGAAATACGTGGCACCCTCGACGCCTCAAGTTTACACAGCATCACATGTTATAATCCCTAATGTTATTCTGGTGTCACATGGCTGTAATTAGAGCCCAGTCTGTATCTTTCCAATCTGAAATGTGCTCTCGGATGTCTGCCTTATTGGCCACCAGGGGACCACTTGTTATAAAGGCAGTTTTTTTCTGATTGCTTATATGAGGCGTGGTAAATGTAGTGCATGGCTGTCAGTGTATGCAGCACATGTCTCTATATCCACGACAGGAGATGGCCATGTGCCCTTTACTGCTGCGAGAGAGCCTGATCCCTGACCCCTTCACTCAGCACCCCCCCATAAGCTCTGTGTGCCTATGTCTGGGTATGCGAATGCCGGGGCGCTTCACTCGGATGCACTGTACATGCGAGTGTGTATGTGAGACTTAGTTTTAGTTTCTGTGTTTACCTAAACTACATATGTTCAGGGCATCATTAGGGAGTGTCGATCCAACGGTTTTCAGTGGAATGTTGTACTCAGAAAAGATATTCTATGTATGGTGTGATAGTAACAGGCTTTATAGGTTGTATTCATAAACCGAAACCAAAACAAAGAGCTTTAAAATTGTTACTTTGGTAACTGTCAAAAGTCAGTCTTCTAGTCTTATTCATCACTTATTTCTCTGTAATTTCTGGGCCAATCTACATTATACAAAAGTGTCACAAAGTCACACATATTCTTTGTCAGTATCAGTACTTATAAATTAGTCTAAATGTGGTGACAATAGAAGTGGTGACAGCATAAAAAAACACATTTGTATGATGTTAGCCAGCAGAAAGGACCCTCAGACATATAAATGATATGCAGACTTTGTGAAGTTAATCTTTTTCAAATAGTGATCTGGGAATGGCTTTTTTTCTATAGAGTTGTATCAGCATTGTTTAAGTAAACATGTAATGGAATACATTTAAACATGCAATGGAATACATCACTTATTTTTGTGTTCAACCTAATAAAACATTCTAATGAAAAGCCTACTTTAAATCGAATCTCATCTGTGTGCAGCGGTAACATAAGAGTCCACTCAAGGTGAAAGTGCTGTGTTTGGAAGCCCCCTTTCAGAGCGTGTCGCTCAGTGCTGGATGAAACAGGCAGACAAACAGGTGGTCGTACCACAGCAGAGGATCATGGTCCGCTCCACCCTGTGTCTGTGCTGTGAGGCAGAGTTTACCTTCCAGGCTTTGCCCTGCCTGCCCTTGTCTACGTCCATGGACCAACTGCCCCTCTCCCCCCAGACCTCTAACCTCAGTTATCCATGCCGTGCTCGGCATGTGGCCATGTGTTTGAAAAGCCATGGAGGTAATTGCTCTAGGTCTGATTCCTGTGATATTATATTGCACATTTCAAGTCATTCACTGATTGTGATGTCATCTGATAGACATGCAGTCGTTTTCTTTGAATTCTGTGTTTTGTATGGGAAATGTTTAATTAACACATGACACTTTGGTAGTTCTCATAGTCTGGGAAATGCTGCCACCTATTGGATATTTAGTGACTTGCAAGATGTCTTTTAACATTGGAATGTCACTATGAATTTCATATTTACATATCACTGAACAATTTACCATTTGTTATAAAAAGCAAAATATCACAGTTTTATGCAAACTATTATTACATATGATTTAAACATGAGAGTACATTTATATATGAGAATTCAGATTCAGATTCAGTTTATTTGCCATTTGCAGTAAAAAAAACCCACATTGGAATACATTAGCAAAAAGTCTCCAGTGTGCACAGACAAATACAGACATAAAACAACAACAATTGTAGCTCAGTACTCTTATACTTTCATTATTCCATTTCAGTGGATATTTCTCTGTGCATATGTCATTTGCATCCTGGACAGAGAAGACACTGCTTTTGATGTGTCCTAATACTTTGTTCCCAGACGTCTGTGTGGTCTGTTGAGTCAGCCTGCAGTATGTCGCTGGTGAATGCAGAGAGGTGGGGAGCAGTTACACCCAGTCACAGACAGAGTCGGGACAGTGAGGCATGGGAATGTCCTGAAACCAAACCACTGGACGGTCCCTGCTGCAGGCTCCACTGTCCGCCTGTCAGCCCAAAGCTTAACCAGCGACATTAGAAAGAGGATGTGCTTCAGTCGTGTCCCTGGTTCTTGGACTCGGCCACTTGTACTTTATTGTTACATCAGCAGATAGTTTTTCCTGATGAAACCATTAATGTGGGAGATGAGGCTTGGCGGTGCTGCTCATTCAAAACCAATGTTATGGCTGAAACTATAAGCTTTAAATTAAGACATGGTGGTAAATTCAGCTAGAGGTATGAAAGTTCATGACAATATAGAGTTAGTGATCCCCTGCAGACAACATGCACGGATTGAAGATTATTATTTTTGTTTTAAGTTTAGCTATTGTCTGTTTTTATCTGTCCCTATAATTCTAATCCATATTTTTTCAATTAATTTATTCATCTGTATTTTTTATGATAAACAAATAGACACATTTAATTTACATGTAAATAGTTAGACTACTTACTACTTGCTACTACATGTAAAAAAGGGTTCATTATGTCCCCTTGTCTTTAAGAACATTTATCTTACATTTTATATACATGTTTTATCGGTGCCCAGAGACCCGGAAAACACTGTTTACACAAGTTTGACATTTGCTGATTTACTCTAAATACAAAATTGATCATCCATCATGGCCGTATTACTCTCGGTTAACTCTCATTTCTCAAGTTGAGTCACTAATCAGAATGAGACACACGTGAGTCTCTTATTTATTATTGCAAGTTCCAGAGGTGATTTCAGTTGTTTTCATCCCTCACTAAACTCCAGCACCTGGAACAGCAGCTATTTTCTTCTGTAAGAGGAAACATAAGGATTAGTTGCAATTGTAATCACGTTTTAAATCAGTAAGAGCCCACATTATTGTGCTTAAAATTCTTGTTCGGAAGGTACATACTGCTCCACAACCCACACCATATTCAGTCAAACAAGTCAATGTTTGGTTTTAGGGTCTGTCAAGGTCTTTGAGAAGAATGTCTACATTTGTGGCTGGCATAAATCAATTCTTGAAATGTGGATTGTCCATGTGTAGTATTCACTAGTAGCCACTAGAGTGCAGTATTGAAGCAGTTCATAGACTTACGAGCTGTTGTGTCCTCCTGAGTTAATTTAATCTTCAGATGTAAACTATTGACATTTTGTTGATACTTTGTACACAAATCATTTATAACGAGCAGAGTGAATACATTATCCATAGATTATAGCCGAGAAACTTTATTCTATTAGCTTAGGCCGCTTCTTTTCAGCCATGAGGATGTGTGTTAAAATGAAAGTGAAAAATTAGATGCCAAAAGCAAGTCATTCACACTGAATGAATGCAGCTGTGGCGATAGTTAGATAAATCAATAGTTGCTCATTAGCCTGAAGTAGCCTTGAGATGAAACGTGCTTGGCACTATGAGCCTGTAATGTGCTGCTGATGAGCCAAATGGGATATTATTGACAGTACTTGGCCCGCAGACCAAACACGGAACAGAAGGCCTCTAACAAAAAGTAATCACCATATGTAATTACATGATGTGTCAAGGCCTTTCGCAGCCATCATTGTCATCAGGCATGAATGGCTCCATAACACTGTAGGCCTTCATAGAAGACAGGTTGTTCTTTTGACACCTTAAAATCTTGTTAAAAACTAGTTCAAAAGACACATTCTTCAATTTGCACACTGTTAGACAATGTTTGGACTGTAGTACATTTGAGATCAAATATAAAAAACTTGGAGGATTACAGGTTCAAAATCTGCTTTGAAAACAAGTCGACTTATTCAGGAGCCCATTCAGTTCTGTTTCAACATGTTTTATTGCACTTTAGAGTTTAGATTTCATTCTGTAATAGCTATTAGTAACTTGAGCTGTTGGCCATTCAACTATACAGTCATTACAGTAACCAGGCAATAAAGTGGCTTGTGTTGGTAATCACCCAGGGACTTCTTAAGAAGTGGCAATGCTTTTGGAAGCCACACATTGGTGCGTAATTCCAGCTGGACCACAAAGCCATAAACAGCCATATTTCATTGGTCCATAGTGACACCATATCTGTGCACAGGTGCCCTGCTCCAGGTAAAGTGGGCCCCTGGATGGTTGTGTCACAATGGACAAAATGCTCATGCATTTTTCCTCAGCATCGTTCAAGGGCCACATGAGGGCAACATGGTGGCGCCGCGGTTAGCACTTGTGCTTCACAGCAAGATGGTCCTGGATGTCATTCCACCTCCAGGCCTTTCTTTGTGGAGTTTACATGTTCACCCTGTGTCTGCGTAGATTTCCTCAAGGTGCTCCGGTTTCAATAGTTCAGGGTGAATGAGTGCAACTAATGCTAGAATCCGGAGAGGTGTGTTCACTAACGTTCAAGCTCATGTTCGAATGTTAGTGAAAGTTCGAGCTCATGTTTTGAGTGACTGATAGATTTTTTTCCTGAAAGTTGAAACTTCTGGTAAAACCGTGATTGGTGTTGTTTGACATCTTTGACTTATGTCTTTGATATCTTTGACTTATGTCATTTGATTTTCCTGGTGTGCCAAGCATGCAGGGCTGATAGAGAATAGCAGAAATCAAAAGAACCACATGGTAAAATTGGTGACTTTTCTCAAATAGAAGCTCATTATCCCTGATGTCACAGAGGTTCTGCACAGTCACCAGGCTGGAGTCTCACAGGGACAAACCCGATGAAGCTGTTCCCTGAGCAGCAGCAGCAGCAGCTCAACTGAGACCTTAGGTCAGCGGTGAACTTTAGTGCTTTGACCTAAATATGCTTTATTTAGGAGGTTGAGAAATCCCCAAACAAGTGTGCTCTGGTCCACTAATCACTTGACTTACGAGTACTGCATTTGTGAAGTTGCAGTCAGAGTGACTCAGGAGTTAGAGTCCTGCAGGAACCCAAACTCTCCGTCCTGGGTACAAATGAAGCATGTAACCAGCTTCGTCTTGTCTGATCTGCACATCTGCATTGTATCACTAATTTCGATAGAAGATATAAAATGAACACTTGCAGCTTGTGTTGAACAGGAGAGGCATGGCATGATATTGAAAAGAAAAGCAGTCCTATCAAAGCTTGGCCTCCGGACAACCTCTACTTGTTAGTTCTGCGAAAATCATTTACAATTTACTGTATGTTACACCACATAAAGTGCAATAAAGATGACTTTGATTCGTATAAACACAGCATAGTACATCTATAGAGTATTTGAACAACCACAGAGTCCCGAGTACCCTCACCATATATCACAGTAAATCAAGTGTTTTTTCTTGTACCATGCTCTGAGGCTGTGTTTGCACACGCTTGTGTTTACTGACCTGAACATATCTCATGCTGATTAAATGTTTGGTTGCGTCTTTTGACCAGGTGCCTGTCTCTTGTAGTGATTCGTGGGATTCTGTGTGAGAACAGACTGGCCTTTAAGGACAAAACCTCCTGTTCACTGCATTGCGACTTGTCCCACTCGTAAAGTCCCTGGCTACAAACTCTTGCTGTCCTTTGCTCTCACTTGCCACATTCTTCCTGCTTCACTTTCTTGGCGGTTGCAGCAATACTTATGGCAATATGTTACCTAATATTCCTAAGTGTGTTCTCAGCTCTTTCGCTTGCTCCAAGGTCTAACACACAATTCATTCTGCATCATAATATTCTCATTTTAATGACAAACTGATTTAAAATTCTGTTTTCTATCAACACTCAAGATGCACTGATGAAGCCTAATGTTATTCAGCCAACACAGCACCACTCTGCTTTACCTGAGGCCTGTTCCTCAGACACCCACACTCTCACCCGGGAGCGGACCACACTTTGTACCTCATATCTAATGTTTACATACTCAAGCAGTTATTATTCACAGCTTTTGCACTGAACGTATTTTAGCTGAGACCCTCGCTGTTGGGCTGTACATAGATCAGGGCTGCTGAAAGCGGGTCAGTGTGGGGCATGCAGTGCGGGTCACTTCTTGCTTACACTACAGGCTGCAGAGAGACAGGAACAGCTGCGTTTGGGGAAGAGCATCAGTTATATGTTCCGAGGGAACCTAGTAAATTATTCCCATAGATGTTAAGAAGTCACTATTGAAATGATCTGGAGTGAGAGCAACAACTGCAGCATTAGGCTTTCCCCCACGGATCATCTGCAGAATGGTGGAGTTCTAGCAATTACATTAGGGCTGCAACAAAAGATTACTTTCATAATACATTAGCACAGCGATTATTCATCTGATTTAATTGATTTGATGTTTCAAACGCAGATATATGATTTTTATCGACATTTGATGCAGAAAAAGTGGAAAAGGGAATCCGCTGGAGGTTATTCATCCATTTCTAGACCCATTGTATTCACAAGAAACACTGTGAATACAATCAGTCTGAAAATATGTGAATCTTTTAGCTCTGAGGCTGTATTACTGTATACCACCTACCACCATTGTGTTTGTTTATCTGGGCTTGGGGCCAACACGCAGCTGTAATAGGTATTAAGTATAATTATCACACAACCTAAATATTCCTCTTAAAATCCTTTTCAAATCTACATCACACGTATTTTCATCAGGTGAAAGTCCCTGTGGTGTCTTGTTGTGACAGGCCTGATAGAGCTCCGTGTAAAATCAAACTAACTCCACGGCGAGAGCAGCCAAAGCCAATCCTTCTGCCAAATGCACCCTTTTGTTAACGGCCCATCTGATGAGCTCACATCCGGACCAGCGCTGTCATCGTGGGCCAAGCCTGCACACACACACACACACACACACACACACACACACACACAGCTTTCACTCTACACCGCTGCTTAAAGGCCTGTTTTATTCTTCAATTAATCATTCGTGTCCAGAAGGGCGGTCAGTGCCCAAACACGATCGATTGTTCTATCTCGATACGGGAAAACTGCTGACAATTGACAGCTTGATTAGATCTCTCAAGTGAACTATGTTGCTGTAAAGAGTTTTTGTTTGGTTTTAGAGCTTTGCGATACTTTTGTTGAGATATGAAAACAAGGCAGCAGCGATCGCACCTGTAACCTGGTTTATTATCGAGTCCCTTCAGATCCAACAAAAGAAGACAAACTAAGCTATTTACTGTATATGATTTGTATCAATGTGCATAAGAACAGAGATATCATCATTTGAGATATCACTGACGCTGAGCCATAAGACATAGATACTGTAGTAACAATGTGGATCAGAACAAATACATTCAGTTCTTCAAATAATAATATTTAGCAGTATATAGATGTTACAGGGGTCCACACTACACAATATGCAGGTCAGATTCCACTCAGAGGTCCCAAGTGACAAATATACAGGTCACATTTTCTCCTATTCAAAAAGGGTGTTTATGTATAGATGGACAATGCTAACCCACTAGCTATATGAAGCCCAATAGGAAAGTGCATGGATTGTGCTATAGAAATAAACTGAATTCAACTTTAGCGTCTTTTGCATTTAGGTATTGAGTTTGGCTGACAGTCCGCTCCTAATATACAGTCAATACCGGTATCAAATATTGGTGCCATTCGTGGAAAATTGTTGTATCAGTTTGAGAATACTGATTAAGCTTATATTCATTTACAGGATTTTCATTAATTCCGTAAACTTTCACTCAAACTCATAGTCACTGTATCAATAACACAATTGGACCAGTTTTGTGATAGTTGTGAATGTAAAACTTTCCCACGATTGATATTGGCAGCATTTGAAAGTCATAAAAATCTGTGTGGATGCATCCTATGTACAAAATACGTGACGTAACTTAATAATTGTGTGATGTTGGGACGAGGACTGAAGGTTCTTCCCAGTGTCAAATGGCCAATTGAAATGGGAAGAAGGTATAAACAAGAGTGGCATGTAAAGTAATGGGTATCAGCAAAGGCTTATATGGGGAGATGTTAGCATTTTATGGACTGGCTCTAAAATGCAGTGTCAGCGAAATGAGGAAGCACAGACCTTATCAAGACGTTGCTTAGATCACAGGCCAAAGAATCTTCACTTCAGCACTTTTATGATTGCTTCTTCTGATATTGACTAGAATATATACAAGTGGGGACACGCACAGCCTCACGCACACACACGCATGCACAAACAGAAACACGCACACAGACACACACATGGCCTCCCATAAGAGCAGGACATACAAAGACACTAGCACAGTGCGTATATATTATAATCACTGCATCCACCCTTCGCAGGGTGTGAAAGCATCACTTGATCCAATGCCAACTTGCCATTCCCCTCAAGGCTGTTAAAAGTCTTCATGCAAGATTAAAATCATCTTGTAATTGCTAGATTACATTTAGCAAAGGAGACTCTAAATGAGTTTCTTTCTAACGTGTATATTCTTGTTTTTATTGCAGCTACACACGCAGAGTGGTTGGAAACGGGCTGCCTGCTCAGAGGCAAAATCCCGAGGTTAAAGTCCGCACGCCTGATCCTGGATTATCGGCGGTCAAGGAAAGACTCGATCGCTTCTGCCAGGTAAACACGAATATTCTTTTGTACACACAAAAGTATATTCCAACTTTAAAGCTGTACCTGTTTCTCTCAATATTTTCACAAACTCACCCCCAGTATTTTGTTCTTTCTAAAAAAGGATGAGGTTGATAATTATATTTGTTAACTGGACCACATAATCTGAAACACTTTAATATTAAACAAATATAATTATCATAAAACATAAACTGTTCGGTGACTGGTCCCCTACAGTTAGCAAAAGGCCTGATTTTCAACGTAGCATGAAAGTTAAGAAGAAGTCTAATGTAAAGGGCACAGCAACCACAAACTGTGGATTATGTTGAGAAGAGAAAGATGAGAGGAAGGGGGCAAAAGTTCAGCAGTGAGTGACACATGGGCCGCGATGACGGGGGCAGCTTCAAAGTCCCCCACGTTTGTCATGTAGATAGGGCACAGGCTGAAAGGGTCCCGAAGAAAAGAGCTGCTTCACACACATCCTGGAGGCCATGCACACACACACACACTCACACATACACACACATACACACACACACACTCACACACACTCACACATACACACATACACACACACACACACACACACACACTCTCACACACACACACTCACACTTTAGAGCTGAGCTACACTTTCTCCTCATTCTGCCATTAAAATGGGGTGTCTTTTGATCTTGGGATTTTTGTCATTTTCATCCCCAATACACAAAAAAAAGGAACGTTTTTACTTGGATTTGTACAGTATATTTTGATTCAGGACATAAGGGTAAGCAGGGAAAAAACTCTGGATCCTGAATAGTCTCATTTTTCTTAAGTGTGCTTGAATGGGGATGACGGTCTCAAAATGCTAATGGTGTTTGTGTGGTCTATAGAATTGTTGCTAAAAAATAAAACAAATAAAAACAAGATTCTTGGCAGTGATGACCTCCCGTTTCCAAGTATAAGATAAAATATGAGCATATGACCTGCACTAAATCTTTTCGTCAGTTTAAGTGAGAATAAAATGAGACAATAGTTTTGTGGGAAAGTACTTCAGGGTCCTGGGGAATCCCGGAGATGTGAGTCAGGCTTTCAGAGCTTGGCTGATTTCTCGATGGCTGACAGCTTCTCATCATTTTCTGCAGACTGTTACGTCTCATTGTACAGAGAATGTCAAGAGGTCTGTTGCCATGGTGACTTACATCTGAGTTTTGGTGGAATGTTTAGTTGAGGGGTCAATTCACATTTATTTTACTCCTAACAATGTTGTCTAAAAATGCAATTAGTAACAGTCGTCCCTCAGCTCACAACATGCTTCAAATGATTTGCTTGAATGTGTGTCGATGCTAAACAGCTGTGCTCTTCTCTTCTTCAAGTTAATTATACACAAACTGTACAAGTGGATGTCATACAGATAAAGATAGAGCACGCTATTTCAAACTACCTGCCATGGCGTCCAATGTTTCCATAAAACTACTGGTATTTTGTTCTCGCCAAGGGTTTTTTATCATGTTTGGTTTTATTGTCTGATAATTATAATAATAATAAATAAAAAAAATAATGCATCGGTTTTATACAGTATATTATTATGTGGATAGTTGGAGCACTTTCTGTTATGCATGTAGTATTCACCCAAGGTTTAGGAGCATGATTCTCAGCTAGTTCAGTGAGAGTGATGAAGGCGATGGTAGTCTCTGCGGGACTGTGCTTCAGATTCGTACAAATGAAGTGGATCTGAGTCTATGATTTATTTAAATCCTGCACAACACATTTTCACATACCGCTTTCACAGACGCACATTTGACAAGTACATGGTTTGAAAAGTAGTTGCAAAGCTTTGACTTTTCTCTATACCCACTGCAAATATTAAAATGAATAAAATAATACTGCAAATATGCACGTCTGGGTACTTGGTGTAGTCTTGTCCTGTGTTACGGCCCGGCTCGTGAGACCATAACATGAGAGGGAGGACACGACAAACGGAGAGATTTAAACCCTCTGTGGGGCATTTATTTAAACAATAATAAAGTAATCTGTATGAAATCAGTGTAAGTGAGTTGTATGCTGTGGGGTGCAAGGTGTTGTATATGAAAGTCAGTAGGACAACTGTTGTGGTGCAAATGTTGTGTTGTAGTGCGTGTAAATGAAAAGACAAACTGGCGTGGCGTGGCGGCTGGTCCAACAGGGCCCAGAATGGTAGCGGCAGTCCGGGCACGCCGGCAGGTGCCCAGAAGCCAGGTGAGAGAGAGAGAGTGAGGGGAAGCCGCTTTATGAAGCATCCGAGAGGTCACATGACTTCCCAGCTTCCTCCCAACATCTCAGCAGAATGTCATACGAACACTGCCACCACAGGCCCAGCAGGGGGGGCCGTCACATCCTGCATCTCTTCAAATTAGATTAAATCTGGTCTGTAGTTTTACTGAACTATGGGTGCTTATCATAGCGCTTTTAGCTGGGATGAATATATGGCACATTCAGATCTGGTTGGATGACATCTTGCATTGTCTATCTAAAAACAGTGTATGCTGTAAACTAGACAATGGTCAACAAATAGATGGACACTAGGTACTTCCTCGAGAACAATCTTTGTACAACGGTGGCACAGACAGGAACAGAGCTGCTTTAGTGCCCTGACGAAGACCGCTGTTGGTCGAAACGCGTAGGCAGTCCACTCCATTAAAGGACTTTTAATTTTTTCACTAAAACAGAGTGCCTCAGACTACCTTTGTTCTCTTCTGACTTTCTACATGCTTAGATTGCCCCGTCTTCGAAGAGCACCTGTTTTTATTGCCTTCTATCACACGTACCCTCTGCAGCACTCACCTTTTTTACTTTTAACTAAGAGCTGCTTTAGTGTTTGAAAATCACAAATTGGTAGTAATGAATGCTTCAGTGTATCATCTGAAATATCCTGACTAGACGGGATATGCAATTCAGACATCTACAAACCACATGTAGGTGCAGAGTGCCATCCATATTTTCCTTTCGTAACCGAAAGCCTTTGAAAGTTGAATAAGCTCTACTTCCTGGATTAGCGGCAGTTGGGCTGGTGTATTTTTTAATAGAGGAAAGTAGTTGGTAACTGCTGCAGTAAGAGGATTGGCACAGCAGACACCCACACACACACGCACACACGCGCACACACACACACACACTCACTCTTCTGCTCGGGACATTGTGCTTTTGAGCGGCACATGCTAAACCAGTGCAAGCATACAGTATACACAACAAAGGTAAATGTTTGTTGCATAGTTATCCAGGCTCAGCGAAATGCATGTCAACACCTCGGCCATATTGATCTACTTTTCACCGCACAAGCCTAAGCCGAGCTGAAGTCGTCTCCTGTGTGTCGTATTGTTAGTCTTCCTACTCAGTGCCTGTAACTACTGCTTATATGGATAATACATATTTTTAAAGCCTATTTTTGACACGTAGCCTCCAGTCCAGCTGTGTCAGGGTGGGGACTCTTCTCACAATGGTCTTTTTATGTGAGCAAACAGTGAATCATTTGTCAGTCTCTCAATTTGTATATTTAGTTTAATCAGTAGTGAGATGAACAAGGCTACTGCGAGTAAATATTGTTCAAACCATGCACATATATCCAGTGATGTCTGAAAGCGTGAGTAAGTTATTTATGTTTTTATTGGTGGCACTTGTCACTACCTTCTGATCAGACAGAACCGTGAGTATACTGTAGCCCCTTAATGCTAAATCAAAGAATTGTCCCATAGATCATTTAAATTATCCCAAAATGAAGCTTTTACAGATGGAATCTTTATGGAGAGCTGCTTGAGCTGCACTGGGGCTATACAAATGTTACTCTTGAAAACAAATCAGATGCAGGCGCACACACTCAAGAATAGTCTTTTTGTATTATTTCGATGGAGTCTGAAACTTTTATTTTCTTGCGTTTGCCAGCAAGAATTTCTTGGATGTTCCTCTTAGGCATGCTTGGTTAGTGTGGTCTGAATTAGATTTCCATTCCAAGTCCATTTGAATTTGGTTCATCTTTGGATCTAACGCATTAGAAGGAGCAGTGATGTTTGTCCTTATAACCAAACTATAGATTCTTCAGTGGGAACATTTCAAAGGCCTCACCTTTAGATTCCAGCCCGTAGAGCTGCTGTTATTTTTGAGCTGTGCCTGTTGCACATGTAATGGACTGACTTTAAAAAGTTAGTGGGGACCTGGGGATAAGCGTGCTGGCAGTGTGTTTCAGGGAGGGGACAGATTCTTTCCACTTGAAGACGACGATGGCCGTAGACTGGGCTGTGCCGCCGCTGCTATGGCAACATCACACCAACAACTTTCACCAGAGAGCTCCGAGCCTGGCAACAAAACTGGACAAAAACAGAAAAACACAAACTTGATCACCATGACTTACCTTCTCCAACTTTTTTGTTTTAACTAGAATCAATATTTAGTGTAGAACAATGCAGTAGGTATTAATGGATTTTCCGATGATGTTGAAAAATCACTAGACATGTTTTTACTTTATGGACGACACATGACAAAAAGTAAAGACCTTTTACTTTTTACTATGCTGTTTTTCACTGCGATGTTAACGTGTCAGGATTGATAGAAAATCTCAAAATTATTCAGATTAAATGGAAGGAATTTGTAATAAAAGAAATAAAGGAGTCACACTATACACTGCAAAACATGATTAAATATGGGTTAATAATTGCTTGAATTGGCTGTTTTTTTTTATCTTAATATGAGTACATTCTGACTCTCTTAAAGCAAGAATTTTCAATGGGACAAAGCCATTAAGTAATCTTTTAAGAACTATAGTTTGCTTATCCCATTGGCAAATTTTGACTTATTTTTCAAAACTCAGGCTATTTCCTTGTTTCTACACCCTATCACCTGTCCATTTTCAATATGCAAAAATGCTACACTCCTATGATCTCTGGTTTCTAGTGGAGACCATCAGCTAAAATCTAGCACAGTCCTGGCGTGTTGAGGTTATCTGTGTCAGGGATTACAGGTCCATGTGAACTCACACGTTCACCACAGTATTAGAGCAAGTGTGTTTTCTGAGTAAAATCATTATGTAATGGTTTGGGATTAACATTGATTTAGTTACAATGTTATAATGTAAATCAAACATTTTTTATTTTTTTATTTTTTACATGTATGTGTATTGGAAAGGTGAGTGCAGAGATACATTTCTGTTCAGACTTGTAAACTCCAGATGACTGTTACTGTTGTGCATTTTTCTCCGGCGGTTTACTCACTCATTTCAAGGAAGGATGTGGCAGTTTGTTTGGATTAACTCACGTATCGCTGAATGACATGACGTTTAGTTGTTTTAAGTCATGTGTTGCTTGAAAGACCAAATCAATGGATCTTGTGAGAGGTGTGCTGGGATCACTTGTGTGCTTTGTAGAGCTCGCTTTGCCTCAGCGAGAAGCCAGTATTTGTTTGATTTCTTTAATTGAAAAAGTGATAATTTTGCATAATCCTGGACAACTTTTGAACGCGACTCTCTTTTTCACTGTCAAAAATGTGATAGAGGCCAAAAATACATGATTCACTGTTTTGAGAGCTAGGGATGAGTTACATGCATTTTATTACATATTTATTTTTTGTTGTTTAAAAGTTAGGTACTCCAGCTTTAACAAGAGGCCTATACTATGTTTTGTACCAGCATCTTTATTGTAGTCTAAATGGTGAAAGTATTCTTTTACAGTTGAAGGAAAACATAATTTCACTCTATACCAAGTAGTTTTGAGTTAACGTGTTAATTGCTATCCCATTAGTAATTATATTTTTTATGACCTGGAATATAATTGCAGCTGTATAAAGCCCTATTTTTCATTTCATTGGACTTAACAAAGCATCTCAAATAATCGTGTCACTAATGATCTTGCAATGTCAACAGTCTGTATTTTTTGAGCTATATTAATGTTGAAATAAAATACTTTGGTTGTGCTGGAAATGTACAATGTGTCTAGTTCCAAAGACGGCAGGCGAAATAACTAGCTTTCACTGGTGGCTATAGAGGCTTTTTTATTGGCCTCATCTTTAACAATTGAAGTGGACAGCAGCCGAAGCCCACAGCTGCCTGCACAGCTTTTGTAATTCTAGATTTCTTTCAGCATCAACAATGGCCACTTCTGTCCACTTTTACTGTTCCACTGCTGTATTATTCCATCCAAGAAATGAGGACGTTGTTGCCTACTGCAGACCAAGCCAATTTCAATATGACCACCTTTATGAAATACAAGCAGGAATTTAGCCCCTGATTCCCAAAACCCGCCAGCTAACCCCTCACTGAAGAATGCTTTTGAAAAGAATGCAAAGAGGGGATGAGTTGGCAGCCTGAGAGGAGACTTAAAATATTTCTTGAATTGGGATATCATTTAAAGCCTTTTGGAAATACCTGATTTGTCGTTGGATGCCAAAGTGATTTCAGGGAAAGTCTTGCGTACAAAAGCAGGTAGCTTGTTTTGAGTGCAAATAATCTCTACTTCTGTTCTGAATTTCAAGTATTTCTCATTTAATTAAAAGCGAATGTGAAGGAAAATAGAGAAAACGTTTACTTTAATACCAAGACAGATGTCTTCAGTTCAGCTCCATTGCATTTGGAAATTGGAAATTGTAAATCTACATTAGCACATCTACACAAATTAATTTGAGTTTAGTTTGAGCCTTTGTACAGAAAACTTCCTGAGAAGAGAACAGAGGAGGACTAACTGCTCTGGGCATGGGCCAGTGCACAGTACAACTGCCTGTGGTTTCCATGGCAACATTGCCTTAATTGATTCCTTCTCTAATTAACATGCTTTATGTCATTTGGCCACAGCACATTGTGCTGAACGTCAGCTGAACACCACGGCTATTATCCTAATACCCAACTGGTTATCGGCTCGCTGGTGGTGCACAGCCTGAGCTGCTCCAGTGTGCAGACACTTTGTCTTGCTTTTTTTGTGAGTGGCCTTTACACATTTGTGCTAACTATACATACACATGTAACAATAATTAGAGAAATAATTATGTAAAATAGATTTAGCAAAAAACAATTTACTTAATTATGTCTCCGACAGAAATTCGCAGTTTTGCATGCTTCAGAATGTTTCTGTTTTACATTTGAAGATAATTAAACACATTATCTCTAAGTACAGCATTTCAAACCTTGCCTGCGTGTGGTTGATAATAACATGTATGTCCAACACATGCCTCCAAACAAGTGCTAGCATGAGGTGCATACTTGCAGTCCAGTTTATCATTTTAGAGAAAGCCGCCTTCCCTCTCTCCTCACACACTGTATGTAATATTGATGCTTTGACCATGTCTTATACTCCAAAGCAGCATTTGTTGTTGTGTCAGGAGGGCTCCTTGTCAGTCATGATGTGGTAGTACAAAGACTACCTTGATGATGGTTTGCAGCAGGAGGGGGCAGCGGGTGGTCCAATTAGTGGGCTTCATACTGACATCTGACGGACCGAGGTCTGCAGCTCTTCACGCCCTCCTCGGCTCAACTAAAAAGTCTCTTGGTGCACTGCATTTATACTTTGTTGTTTACATGCTGATATGGAAGAAGGGAATAATCTGGCATGGGATAAGAGTGTACTGTAGATTAACAGAAGCCACTCTCTGGCCCGTAACGTAACGTAAACTAATCCTAATCTTAATTGAAGAAGAAATATTCTGCTTTATTATTGCCTCTTAAAAATGATGAGACATGTCACTTTGCCATTTATTGTTGTAGAATGTAAATTAATATTTCAAGTAGAGAAAGTATGGTGAAACATGTACGAAGGCCTGTGACTCCCTATGTTACCACCAGAGGGAGTACAATTTGGTTCCAAATGTTTTTCTGGTTCAGAATTTTGTGTGATTCCACTCCAATTGAGTGTAAATGGGAGGTAGGTAAACTGAATAGCAAAAGAATGTTAACTAAATAATTTGACTCATTCTAAAAGAGCTGAGAATTATCCTCTGGTCCTTTGCATTGCCCCATCTTTGCACATTTCTCTCCCTCTCTCTCCTCTGTGCACCTGCCTACTGCCTCTGTGTCCTGACGCACACAGATCTGATGAAATGTAATACTTAAAAATACTCACACCAGACCAATGCAGAGGTTAAGTATTTGTTAAGATAGACGCGTAAGGTTTAATCCACAAAAAAGTTGAATGGGGAAACCTAAGTATGGATATATTTTCGAGCCACATTGCATGCCACATTCCACGGCCACCAGGACTGGGTTTGACCTGCTCAGCGATATCCCCGGTAGTGTGCGTGTGCTATGCCAGGTTCTAGCCAAATTCGGGCTCATGAAAAAATGGTCAGGCTCGAGTTTGGTTTGGTTCGGGCAGATTCTGGGCCTGATCACAGCTCTAGGACTTTTTCCATCACTGTACTTTTACAGAGCTGAGACAGGAGGGTTACATGTTTGTGCCACCAGAACTTAGCGTGGAAGGACAACTCTAGGTCCGTCTTTGATGAGGGAACAGTGTGGTAGCATGGTTAAAAGCTCAAAAAATGCAATTATTTATTCATTATTGTTCTATATTTTTAAGGATACATCTCCGTAAAACCTTTGAATGGATTTGTTAACACACGACTAAAACAACCAACAACTAACGAGTGTCAAGTACCTGTTTTGGTTATCATGACATTCTCACTTAATATGGCAGCAATTACAGTTTTTTGGATTCATTTAAGTACTCCCTCGATGCCTCTCTGAATTTTTTTGCCGAGAGCTGTGCAGATGCCATGAAACTTGTTGGTCCCTGAAAGTTGATTTCAGGGACCAACAGGCTCGATCAGTGAAGTAATGCTTTTTAGGTCGACATCAAGGGAACAATGACTAGAGAAAATTGCTGTGGTTTAAGCTAATGCTCCTATCTCAGGATGGTTCTAATTAAATGCAATACATCACCCACGGAGCATAATGTTGTTTACCACACTCACCGGCTTTATAATAGACTACCAAAGTCCGATTTTCTTTTAAAAGTTACAAAAACGGTGTTATTCTATTGGAAGTGCAAGTTGAAGTTCTTGCTATGACTTACCAAACTACATCCAGCATTTCCACATCAATATGAAGCCTAGACTGCGTTTCCCCAGAGAGATGAATAAATAGGTGCGAGAGGTCGGTACAGTGTCTTGTACAATGTGCTAACATCCACTCTTTCCCTGCGCATTTTCTGCAGGAGACTCACGAGAGGTTCCCGAATCTGGGTCAGATAGAAGCCTGGGACGAGCTGGCCAGTGGAGAGGTGGAGGAGGGCAGCACGGACTGTGATGACGAGGACGGATGTCAAGCGTCCGGAGAGGGGCCGGACAGGACATGTGAGTTCATACATACATGTATACAGTACACTCAAAGGCCTCGCACACCATATATGAAAGCTGGAATTTTTAAAGTAGCAATATGTAAGATTTTCATGTCAAGATTAGGGCCATTTCATCCTTAAATGGCCCTAATCTGTCTAAAGGCATTAATAAACCATGCTCCTTTTTACTGATAACTGTAGTACCGCCGAGATATTAGAATTAAAACATTAGTTTTTGCCCCTAAATCCTGTTATTGTTTTTAATTTGATGTCCCGGCCTCAACTGTTATACCAATTAGAAAGTCTGTGATCTGGGTTGCCAGAACCCGGTGACATGTGGCCGCAAAACTAAAAAACAAGTCTCGTTATGATTCTCAAATCATTAATGACAAACAATTAATAGAACAAGGATTTCTATCGGGGCCTTTGTGAAAAAGGTGTTGGTTGTTGACAAAACTCTTGTCTGTTTTGTTATTATTATTATGGTCCCATAATAAATTCGTCTGCATATCTGGCAACCTGGGTCAGAGAGAGTGGGAGAGGTTGCAGTGCCACTTTTGGCCAGATTTTTACATACTGCTCCTTTAAATGTACACTAATGTAAAAATTGTTTGTTTATTGAGTAGATGCAATTATCAGCTATCATGTGCTGAACCATTAACATATTGGCATACAATATTTAAGTTAAAATGCTGTTTAAAAAGTTGTTTTTTACTATACATTTAAACAATATTATTGCATATAGTTGCCACTTACAGAAGCAGTACTTAAATAATCTGGTAATCTAGAAGCCATGAGATGGTACTCGTGAAGGCCTCATCTAATGGCCAAATATCCATCTGCTGCTGTTAGTATGGACTGGTGGTCAAGGAGCCGACCTGCGGGAATCTGTGGAAATCTGTTCTTTAGATTGTCTGGGAACCCGTTCAATTCTTTGATAGCTTTTTAATTTAAATATGAGTTTGTCTTTGAATTCTGAGCAGTGTCTGATCTGGTTCCCTGAATACAAAATGACATACTCATTCACTTAGTAGCATTGTATTAGAACTGACTGTGGTTTTAAAAAAAATAATTCAGAAAAGGAGAGAAATAATCAATAGTTAAAACAGTTTTGTTTGTATTTCGGCATCAAAAAGAAGAAACTCTTGTTAAAATGGCTGAATAAACACGCTGCAATTACGATCATTCAATATTCATCCATCAACTCATTAACTGACAATGTTGTTTACCGCATTTCTGTTTTCAAACAAGGATTAGAATCACATCCTGCATAGTAACGAGGGTTTGTTTACTTTAGTGAAGACGCAGACGCTCACTCATTTCGCCGGAACATCCCAGCTCCAGTATCAGTACACCTAGTCTCGCAGAGATTTACTCTTCCTGTTTCAGCACATAAAAAGACACATCCGCCGAACAGCAACTATTTTGTTACAGCCGTCTAAAATGTATTTCTTTTGGGAGTCGTAACAAATCACTGTGTGCCACCTATCTGCTAAGTCAGCCTCGTCACTCACATTCTGATTCTTTTGATCCCACTCCCATGCGGTAAAAAGTGAATTTCACCACACATTCAAAGAGATAATGACGCATTACTTAAATTTATGGAAATCTGACGGCCAAACTGGTCACCGTGCAGTCTCTCCAAGCCACCTATACGATAAGATAAGATAGACTTTATTGATCTCAGACTGGTGCAATGTACTTGTCACATTTAGCATGGATATAATCACTCAGATTGTGCAAAAGACAGAAGTGTGCAAACATGTTAAGATTAGAAAGTATAGTCTGTGCAGGATATAATTATGTACAATAACAAAAAGTGGCAATAAAAGAGAGAATGGCAATAGCAGTGCAGAGCAGGGTTTTCTCATAAGTGACTTGAAGTGACTTTTTATACAATCTGACAGCGGTGGTCATTGAAATTCCTCCACTGTGGGACGAATAAATAAAGGATCTCTTAATCTTATTGTTTTGCTGCGTTTGGATAAAACGATTGAATCAGATAAGATTAATTTAATTCATATTGTTATTTTCTTTTCTCCATACCATGCATGTTTGACCAAGCAGGTTTGGTAAAGCCTTGTTTCTAGTTTTTTACAGGTACTAAGAGTCATAAATACACACCATGCAAAAAATAGCAGCAGGTGTCTGGTGGTTGAGGAGCCGGTTGGAAAGTAGGCCACAATGAAATATGCTTAGATAAATATATGCCGGGACAAAGAAGGCTTTACAGGTTTGTGATCAACACAATTAGCAAGCAGTACTTTTAAGGCAATATAAGCCCAAATATAAAACACATACAACTCACTGTGCTATAGTCAAAGTTTTTCAATCTTAGTTTAAGCTTATTATTAGCTTATTATCAATCTTAGCTTAGCTTATTATACTGCTTTGTACCAACTTAACACACAAAATAAACTTCAGATCACTTTTATGAATGCCAAAAGTTTATTTAATGACAACAAATAAAGTAGTCCCAAAAAGTTTTCCCGTTGCTCGGCAACCGCGGGCAGTGGCTATGCTAGCAACAGTCAGGCTGGCAACTTCCAAACTAGAACTCTCTGGAACTGCATGAAAACTGAACAAAGAATTCTGAACATCAGCGGTGAGTGACCCATACATAAACCTAACCTAAATCCATAATTCGATCCTCTGCAAATGTGTCCGAAAATGTGCCGGTATCTACTCCCGGGTTTTTCGGGATCGCCTTTTCTCGCATTACATCAGTGTTTTTTTTTTTTTTTTTTTTTTTATTTGCAGAAAAAAAAAAGAAGACATACAAAACAACAGTGATACAAAAACATACATAGACATTCAGGTATACATAAAGGTGAACATACAGGTAGACGTACAGGTAGACGTACGGGTAGATATACAGGTAGGGAAACAAGTATTGGCGGTAAAAAGGGTTGAGGGGGGAAGGAAAAAGTTAGTTAGTCAACATCGGCGGTAACATAGGATTCTTTAGTTGGAGAGAAGGAAGCGTAAATAGAAGAGTGACAGTATTTGCACATCTATACACCCACAAACACACTATGTATATATATGTGCCTACATATGTGCACATATACACACATACACACAATACACACACATACATCCATATATACACATATATATATATACGTACACACATATACCCATACCCATACATACACACCCACATAACGCGTATATATCACACATATACTAACATACACATACATATTTAACTACATATGCATACATATATAACTATACGCCCGTGCATATACACATCTATACACCTCTATTCACATATACAAGAGAGACATAAAATAACAAGGTTGGGGTGGTGATAACAATAATAACAATCAGTAAGGAGAAAAGGGCAGGGGGACTGTAACAAGAAGGGTGTGTGGATCATTATTTATAGATCTTTATATTACATTTATTTATTTATTTATTTTTTAATGAATTAATATTTACTCGTGGGTGTAGTTGAGTACTAAGCCAGGCGTGACCCCCCCCCCGACCTCCAGAGTGCATCTCTTCCAGCACACCCCAGGACACCAATTCCGTGTGCGCTCGCTGCCCATTTTTGTGGATTTGTGAAAAGGTTTTCTTTTATCTTTTCCCCTGGTTTAATGAAGTGCATTAAAATAAGCTTAGAGCTTACCCTATTCTCAGTGTATGCTGTGTTGGGCCCTGACTAGTGTGTTGCGTTAAAAACAGAGCAATCATGGCCAGTGTGATGGGTACTGGAGGGACGAGACTGAGATGAGAGGGAGTAGAGCCGGCCCAGACCGCACACCCAACTACCCCCACTGTAGGATTTCATTAATTCAAATAGTTAATTCTGATATTATATAAACAATGATAAGGAATATTAATATAGTAATATCATTAATATCATTATTATTATTATCATCACTGCTAGTGTGATAAAATACATAGTTCTAAAATACACACACGCACACTCAAACATACACACTAATAATTAGTTATATTGTGTTTTTATTTTTATTTTTTTCCATTCCTTCTCTTCTTCCCCCTACATAATCTTTTTGGGATGTACATGTATGTACATCAGTGTTTTTGTCATGAAAACGTAAACGGAAAATTCTGAAAACTTCCGTGCACTTGTATTAAGACTGGATATGTATAATTCACTCTCCGATAAACATTTCATTGCGTTGATTGATTGGCATTTGCGTTTATTGAGCGGCCAGAACTACTTCCGGGGTTTTCACGATCGCTTTTTGACGCAGAGAAATAGTATTTTTGTCATGAAGACAAGACCAGAAAATTCTGAAAATTTCCGTGCACGTGTGTGAAGAATGTATATGTATAAGTATTCTCCGATTAACATTTAAGTGTGTTTATTGAGCGTGGCTAGCTCCGGAGTGGCCGGAACTACTTGCGGAGTTATCCACGCATTTGAAAGACAAGCAGAGAGTGCGTTGCCATGGGCAGCGGTCATTATTGTTTTGAGAGGTCCGTTATAGAAAATAATGACCGGTAGAACGTTTTGAAATTACATTCAAATCAATGGAGCGTTCTACTGCTGCTCTGAGGAGCCGTATAATAAATAATTATAGTTAACGCTGACCTAGAAGGGATCCAACATTCTTTTGAGTTAATAACTTTGCTGCTGTGCTAAATTTGGGCCATATCTCAGCAGTGTGTTTTAATTTTCTGGGTGTATCAAATCCCTTTGTACGTGTATTTTTCCATGTTTGATTTGTTTTTATGCTGCTGGCATCTTAAAACAACATTCCCCTCATTTCCCTTTGCTGTTCCACAAAATCTGTAGCCGGCTGTTTCCAGAGAGCGCTCATTCAACAGTACATCTGGTGACCAGCCATATTTATGCAGGTGTCTATTTTTGTACATCAAATTCATTGTCCGTTTTCCTTTTTCAAAAATGTTGCTTAAAACACAACCGCATGTGTCTTTTGAAAAGGCTTGCGTAGTGGCTTGCGTGCGAGGTTGCAGAAGAGACGCTGTGCTACTTAGAAAATAAGCAGTGGTGACCGACTTTTTCTTAAATCATAAATTGTATGAATTCAGACGAGGCCAGATTTGACTGTGAATTTTGAGCTTTACTGTATAGCACAAATTTGTATTCTTATAATCTTATTTTTATTTGTATTTATTAGAAAGCACCTTTAATACTGTTGGATTCTATGCTCAACCTCCAGCTTCCCCATTGGACAACATTAAAGCCCTCTCCCCATTGGTGAAAGATTGCCAACAATAAAAATAATAAATATCATGAATCTGACTTTTACCTACTCCATAGTACTATCCACTATCCTGGCTAACACTGTTTAAATATAAGTGATATTTAGTTTGGTTACCATCTGTTAATTTTCTCGTATAGGAGAGGTGTGGATTGTCCATAGCCCTTTATTGGGTGCTACGACTGGATACCATATGCGTCTGCACATGCACCAATCATATCAATTCTACCCTATAATGTATATCGTGTGACAGAAATACCATGAGAACAGAGCGATTAGAGCGTTTGTGCAAAAGTTAGCTTTGATCTGTAGCATAAGAGTCTGTGAGCGTCTGTCTGTCCTATAGTGCGTCATTTTTGTCCTGCCGTCCCCCCCCGTGCTGTGATTGGTCCCCAAATCCATGCAAACAATTTCTAGCTGTATCCATCAATCAATCTTTATCTGTGGAGTGCCTTTTCCTACACAGGGCAACACAAAGCGCTTCACAGTCCACATCACACAAAGCACAAATAATGACATAAAACGCACAAAGTCACCATTAAAAACACTATTCAAATCACAAAGGTAATTAAAACCATTAAAACATTCAGATCACACAAGAGATTAAGATCATAAATAACAACAATGCATTGAAATGAGTAAAGAGTGCAGGTAAAATGATATGAGGGCATACAGCAGCTCGGGATTCCAAGACTAGGTTTCCTCCAGGTGCTACGGTTTCCCCTACCACTTAAAACATGTACAATAGGTCTGGCATGAGCCTCCTGTGTGCCGAACTCGCTTCCATCTGTGTGTGGAGCGAGAGACAAATGCCCACGATTGTAACGCAGTTTGTGACTGGTCTATGAAAGGTGCTATAAATATGACTTACTTACTACTAGACTAGCACAGGGCCATGTAGTAAAAAATATGCATATGAAGTTTACGTTATTGAAATCTCTTTTAGGCAGAGCCATCTTGATCTACTTTCATGAGTTCATTTATTGCACTATTTATATTGTTTTTATTGTTATTAATTTTTGCTTCAGTCATTTTCAACAGCAGAGACAAAAAGACCAGTTTCATATACCAGCAAAAATTGACATTATAAAGCCAGAAAGGGTTTCGCTGGAGTTCAACACTTACATTACACCGACCCCGATTGAAAATCCACAAACACTCATCATGTATTACACTTAAACATTGCTCTATTGATGTTTTAGTAAACAATCTCGTTTTGTTCTGGAATATTCCGTTGTGTGCGTGCACTTGTTTGCGTGTCTGTATTGGCAGAGCTGCTGAGGTTGAAGTTAAAAGGGGTCATGACCGCCTGCTGCTCAGAGAGAGAGACTTCATTATCGGGCTAATGAACGCTGCTAATCTGCACAAAACACACTCACTGTCGCCATAATTATTCACTTCTGATACAGAGGACATGGGGCTTCTGTTAGCTCCGTTATTCCGACACTCTTAAGGATAGAAGGTAAGGGCAGAAACCACATTTGTTCATCGAGTCCCCCTCCTCCTTTACTCTATAAACTGTATAAACTGTGTGTGTGTATGTATGTTTGTGTTTATTTGCCCTTGTAGCGGACCTTGTAGTGTGTGCGTGTATGTGTGTATTCAACAGTGCTCGAGGATCAATGGTTTTGCAGATTTTTGGGTGAGAGTGAAAACCTAGCCTGGCCTTAGCCATCCGTACACTCCGCTCAATCATCATTTCACTGCATGTAACGTCTGGGTCTGGTCCCTGTGTTAGCGAATACAATTGCTTGAATTTCGACTGACCATTCAGAGAGCGCGGAAGGCAGGTGTTGTAGTTAGTTGTAGGTGACGTCAAGAGTTTGCGTCGAACGGGCAGGTTGTAGTTTGGCAATGCCGAAAAATGCGATAGTAAAGTAATCCGGTCTGGTTCTATCAAGAAATTGAAGCCGGAGCAATAGGAATGTTTACAAAATGTTTAGGAAAATTGTGGCGCTACTCCCCACGGGCTCCGTTAGCGGCAAAGGAGATGGCTAGGCTAAATGCTAAATTCTAACGACAGACTTGGGCGCATTACATACGTCACGGTAAACTCAGATCCAATCGTTTCAATCTGCAAAAGGAGTTAACCCCCTGCCACCTGTAAACGGAGCTCAATGGAGCAAATCCAGACCTTAGTACGAAATGTAATTTGTACTATGGTGTGGTACGACCAGGCTAGTGAAAACCTGGTTAGCAAAGAAAACCTTCCAAACAACTTGAGCATCATACTGACCGCTGTGATGGAAAGCCGCTGGGTCACTGCATCACTAACTTTTTTCACATAAATAGTTGCATAATGCACCTTTAAATTTATGGTTTCAGTTGTCTTGACTATGAAGTTGAAAGCACAAGACAGATATTGAAAACAAATATAGACAAAGAAAAATCAGGTTGGATGGAAATGAAATGATGTATGTAATTGTCAATTGTCTTCTCCAGTGCATGTGTTGCATAGACATTATTGTTAGTATCTAAATGTACTGGCACCTTTTCATTCGTAGATTATGGCCTTGAAGAATCAAACATAATCTGTGTCTCCATTGTAAGTGCTGTGGCTGTTGTGGTGCAGTTAAACCTGGAGACACTACAAAGGCTCTGTGCGGACGACATCATTATCCACATGTGACGTCACTCTTTGTTCTGTCATTGTGTAACATCAGCCTCGAGGAAAGCAAAGAGTGAATGTGTGACATACATGCTTCCATTGTTCATGTCTTAAAACTTAGATTTAAAATTAATGCTACTTTTTCTTTTTTTTTTTTAACGATTAGTCACCTATTAGATACTTTTTATAGATAGATATTTTTTTTTCTTTTACAGTTGTCAAGATAAATGGAAACAAGCGCAATTGATAATAGCAATAATTCATACACAAAAAGCGCTTCACACGGCATTCACTCCGTATACGCTGGTTGTATGTACTACTGTAGCCACAGCTGCCCTGGGGTAGACTGACAGAAGTGAGCCAACTATCATGTGTCATAGGCCTTTCAGACCTACACCCTGTCTCATTCAGACACCAGTATTATTCTAGGTAATGCAGGGGAAGTGTCTTTTCTAAGATAAGATCACAGTGACAGTTGGGCACTTTACAGCTGCCCCACTTACCTGGTGTTCCCAAAGGTCTCCCATCACACTACTAACCAGACCCTACCTTGCTTAACTTTCACAAGCACAGATGCCACCATATTAGCAAATAGCAAACACAATGTTGCCGGATTGCTAGAATGAATAAGAAATGATTCAAATTCAATGAAATATATTCTTGTATAGCCCTAAATCACAACAGTAGTTATCTCAGAGGACTTTACAAAACCGTCAAAAATCGCCAACACAGATCAGAGAATCAAACTGTTCAAACACAAAGAATGGAGAACACATCGGTATTGGCCCATAGCGGGGAGTTGACCAATGTCCATGAATGTTGATAAATGTCCATAGATGTTGTAGAATGTTGACTGGGCAGAGAATCCCCCATGCTCCTACTTTACAAGCCCTCAATATTGAACAACAGCAAGCATCATATGAAACACCTCACATTTATGGCAGATAATGAGAATGCTGATACAAACCCGACTGTTGTTGACCATGTCTGCATATGTATACAGACTGCCTGATGGTGTCTACACTTAAAGAGTCACATCAGCAAGTGTTGAATTTAAAAACCATCGCCACCCGAGCAGCCCGCGCATTCCTCCATCCATCAGTGCCCCCAGTTATTACTCTTCCTCATCCCTTTTGCTCTGCACCCACCAGATTATATGCGCCGTCACAGCTGTATACATCAACTCTGACTCTGTTCAACATTTTGTTCAACATTTCAACATCCCAGACACAAACAGGGCCTAACTCTGACCCCTGCGGAACAGTGTGTTTGCGGAGTGCTGTCCTGCATGTCGAGGAGGATCATGGGACTTGCTAATACGCCACAGAGGTGTACGGCAGCTGGTTGTTCTGGCAGGAAAAAGGCAAATTCCTCGTGTGAAGCAGCTTCTTGGGCAGGATATGGCAAATCTACACCAGTGTTATCCTGGATTAATACAGGCTCTACTGTTCTCTGTTGCCCTGCTGCATACACGCACCTGCCTTTCATGTGCAGAGGTTGGATAAGGCGCTGGAAACTAGAAGAAAGTTTCCGAAAGAATGTTGAATGAGGGACTGCAGGGAAAGAAGTGTCATGGTGTGGATTGTAATTATTTTATTAGTTAATTCGATTTATACATTTTATTTAATTGATTGTATTTATTTTATTTATTTATTTGATTAATTGTATTTTATTTATTTTATTTGTATTATTTTTTTTAATCTTTTTTATTTATTTTATTTATTTTTATCTATTTCATTGTATATATTTATTTATCTATTTTATTGTGTTTATTTAATTTTTAATTTTATTGTTTTATTATTATTATTTTTTTTATCTATTTTATTTTATATATTTATTTATTTATCTATTTTATTTTGTTTATTTGATTTATTGATTAATTATATATATATTGTTTTTATTTATTTATGAAAGACAACACAACAGACAGACACATCACCATTCAACAAAAACACAACGTAAAACAAAGACAAGACAATAACATAAAGTAATAGTAAAAAAAACAAGTAAACAAAGGTGAAAAGTACACAAACAAACAGAATGTTAGATGTTATATTTAGACTCCGTAGGTTTGGATGGATTTCATATTTGTACTTTTGTTTTAACTTCAGTTCTGTGGTTCTGTCTTAGTTGTACTTCCTGTCCCTGTGCCCCTGTGTCTCTCTGTACCTGTGCTCCCCTTGTTGTTGGTGCATACTCTGTCCTTTGTCCTTGTCTTTTGGTTTCCTGGTTCTTATTTTCTGTTGGATTTTGAATTTAGAATTAGCTTGGACTTTTATTTTTCATCTCTAAATCTATATTATTTGTGCATTCCTGCATTATGAGTCCTCTTGCACTTCACCTCACGACCAAAAGAGCCAGTTTCAGGTCTTTTTCTGACCGTGCTCTGTTGCCCGGATGGCCAGCAGATGTAGGGCTGTGTCCCAGTGCGGATATTACCAGAGGGACTGCCATTTCCCCCCAGCCTTTCATCTGCAGCTCAAGAGGCTGAGTGAGCTCTGCAGGGCACACTCACTGCATAAAAAGAAACAAATGGATCAGAGATGGATTTGGTCAGGCAGAAAGATGATCTGTTTGTGTTTGGATTCTGAAGACATCAACACAATGTCATCTGATATGCACAATTGTTCTCACTGCACAGTATTGCATGTGACGAAACAGTGGTATAGTGATCTCCAGAGAACGTAAATCTTTCAACTTGACCTCGAAATCACCTGGTTGTTTTCTCAAAGGCCAGAGATATTAGTTATAACTGTAGCTATAAACTGAATTATAGTCACTATTAATTCTATCCATCCATCCATTTTCTTCCCCTTAATCCATTTCTGGGTGGGGGGAGTGTACTGGGTGAGTTGCACCCAGTACACAGGGCACCAGCCCCTCACTGTTCCAGAGGGGGCTTCAGGCAAAGTGGGGTTAAGTGTCTTGCCCAAAACATCAGTGGGATGTCTGCTGTCGTTGAGTGATGAGTGATTCTATTTATGCCAAATTTCTCCATTGTGAGATCAATAAAGTTTATCTTATCGTATATTTGATTCATGTAATGTTAAACCTTTATTTTTGATTCTGTGGCACACTCATTTTATTTTTCAAGGCTTAAACTGAAATACAGCGTTATCAAAAGTGTAATGCATTGTATTATATATCATATTTTAGATGGACTCATTTTGTATAGTGGATGATACTGTAGCTCTTTAGAATTATGTTTTTTTATTATTGCTCTCATCCCACACTATCATCCACGTGAACCTGGCTGTTTTATATTCAGATTGGTCTTCAGATCTAAATACCATTCTCTGAGACCTACCCAGCCAATATGTTGCAGCTTGTTCTGTATACATATATCAAAAGAAAATTAGTATAGTTTCCTCTCACTAAATATTTCTATAAACACTGTGTCCAGACTCATAAAGCACATTTTATTGAAAGCTGCAGACTCGAGTTTTATTGTGTGTGTAACACCCTTGTATGTCACTTCCACTGCTGCCTTCTATTAAGGCTCGACCCGAAAGCTTCAGTCCAGCCCAATTTAGCCACAGAATCCTAGTCCTGTTTATGCAGACGGCAGCGACTGTGTGCCGGCCCAGTTTATTACAGCGCCGTGATTAAAGCCTTTAGCCTGGATTCTCTGTTGGGGGGCCCATATAAAGGCGGGCCGCGGAGGGTGGGGCGCATTGCTGTAGTGACCTCTTTGACTCGGTGGACTCGCCCCAAGCCCAGTCCTAGTTACTAACACAGAACCTGGCATTCCTGCAGTAACACAGTACTGAGCAAATAAAGGCAGACATTCCACTGATATTGAAAAATACACTGGCCGGATAAAGCAGGGATGAGTCTGATTCTTATTGTCTTAGCTTCGAGAGGTATGTACCGGGAAATACTCAGAGTCTTGAGGGAAGCAGGAGAAATATATATACGCTCAGTCAAGAGGTTTTTCTGGAATAGAGAACAACTTATTTCTCTATATCAGCCATTCCCAAACTCAGTAACACCGAGGCCCCCTTAAAAATCTGACGGGTCTGCGTGGCCCCCCAAAATAATAACCAAGAAGACAACATTAAGAATAGGCTCTTCTGGTTATTTTATTTTGGGGAAATAGCCTCTGCTACAAACATTGTAATACAAAAATGATTACAGTGGCTTATTCAAGTCAAATAATGAACACAAATATTTTAATATTACAAACAAAACATTATAAATGTAACATTAAATAATTATATATATATATATATTTTTTTTATGACCTCCCGCGGCCCCCCTGCAGTACCCACGCGGCCCACCAGGGGGCCGCGGACCCCACTTTGGGAGACACTGCTCTATATGTATCGACTAGTACATTAAGTCTCGAGAATTCAGCATCAAGTTTATAAATGGGATGCCAATTACAGAGTGGAGGCTGCAGAGACTGAATGTAAGTGGTGGCGCATAAAGGAGTTTTAGTACGTGAGGTCAAAAGTCCAAGGCTGCAAAGAGTTGAGAAAAGAGCTGCTTGGAATGTAGTGAAAAGTGAATTGAAACATGTAAGAAGAAATGGAAAAAATATCACTGGCGCCATTCTGTAATACACGTTATACATTGCGTTAGACCTGATTTGGTAGCATGTAACGTTTTGCCCCATAACACACAGTTTGGTGAATCCCTTTTCTTCCAGACACACATTTTATGATAAAATATGAGGTAATAATGGCTTGAATCAAGTGGTTTTTAACTTGAGTATATTCTGGCTGTTTTAAAACAAAATTTGCCAATGAGACATTTTTGCTTTTAGTCTTAAAGGAGCAGTACGTAAAATCTTGACAAAGGTAGCTCTGAACTCTCCCTGACTCAAGTTGCCAGATATGCAGACGAATCCAGCTGGAATCATAATAGTTGAATAGACAAGAGTTTTGTCAACAACAAATCTATAACCTACACATTTTTCACAAAGGCCTCCCCAATAGAAATCCTTGTTTTTTCCTTGTTTTGTAAATGATTTGAGAATCATAACGAGGCCTTTTTTAGTCTTGCAGCCACATGGTACTTTACCAGTGAGATTAACTCAACGCAGTGAGTTCTGGCAACCCGGATCACGGACTTTCTAATTGGTAAAACGGTGGAGGGGGCGGGACATCGAAATAAAAACAATAACAAGATTTAGGGGCTGTAAAACTAATTTGGAAATCCAACTATCTCGGCTGAACTACTGTAATCAGTGAAAGAAGTATTGGAAAAGAACATGTTTTATTAATGCCTTTTGACAAATTAGGGCCATTAAAAGATGACTTGACATGAAAATCTTACATAATACATGTTGACTTACTTTTCATCACTTTTTGCAGTGTAAGTCATTATTTTGTCAGTGTATCAATGTGTGTGGAAGAATGCCTGGATTTTTTGCTTTAATTTTGCTTTCCCATTTGTCATGTTTTATTGCTCTCTTGTCAATGATTAGATACCATTACTTTCAGTTCTGGTGAAGTTTTACAAATCCCCTATTTTTACATTATAATAAACTAGAGTAATCCAGAATTTGAATCTGAAACGACAAAAGCTATTCCCGGCTTTTACAGATGAAATCATGTATCTTGCATTTTTAAGTCTGTAATAACTGCAGCGAGCAAGTTGAGCAAGCAAGAGTTTACATCAAAGTGTATGTGTCGCCCCCACAAAATGAAACATTTATAACAGCAGCGCAACTATTTTCTTTTTCGAACCAACACACTTTGAAGTTGAAAAGGCAAGAATTCTTATGTTAGATAAATTAAAAAGGATTTGAAAACATGTTTGAAAAGTTGTGTAAGCCTCAGTCATTTGCAGTCAACAGCAACATAGTTATATTTTCATGCACTTGTGCACATTTCAAAAGGAGAGTTTCTCGTTTGAAGACACATCATTGAAGGAGTCACTGAGGTGCAGGGAGAGAAAGTGAGAACAAATAAAAGGAAAAGCATCTATTTTGAGATTGTGCAGATTGGCAGGCGCGTAATTTATCTGCAAAAATGCACTCTCCTGTCCTCCCAGATGTCTACCTTTCCTGTCGTGTGAGAAATGTAAGAAGAATATACTTTTGCACCATCTTTGCCATCATCTGCAAGAACAAGGAATAATCTATACATACTCAGGTCAAACGTTCAAATCTGGGGAATGATTGATCGATGGTATTTTCTTATATTTCTTTTATATGACTTATATTTTCATTACCTTTAATTAAGAAGTCCCCTCATCAAAAACAGACCTAGAATTGCTGTTAGATTCTTCCATGCTAAAACGCAACACTTCTGGCACAAACATGTAATGCCGTCCCATGTCTGAAAGCTCCTGTCTCAAATCTGAACTAGTATGATGTCATTGTACCACTGTGACATCACAATCAGAGCATTCTTCTGATTCTTCATTTTAGAAAATACAACAAAAGACAAATATCCTTGAGACCATATACTCACCATACATCTTCAATTTCAATGAAAAAACATGAATCAGAATCATTTTATATGAACTAACAGAGTAATAATAAGTTTAATAGCCAAAATAATTCAACATTTTCCTTCTGTAACTGACTCTGACATGAAAAGTCGTCAATAGATGTCAAAACACTTTTAATCCTGCATTATCTGCTAATGAGTTTCCGTTATGCTAATCCTTACATTTCTTATGCAATGCCATTGCACAGGAAGGCAAACTTCAAAAATCTCCTTTTTCCATCTTGGGAATGGTTTCCCTGACTGGTAGAGGTCAGTGTCCTCCCAGGGCCCCGGGCCTATTTGTCGTCCCTGTATTTGTGTGTAGAAAGGGGGTACATCTTAATCTTGCCAAAAAGCTTAATAGTCATGTACAGCCAAGAAGCGCAGGGCTCAGATTCCACTGAGAGGTCCAGGCCGGGAGTTGCCACGCCGCTGTAACCGTTGCTAGGTGAGTCTGGGCCATAGGATGTGTATCTCTCTGTACTTCTGTCTCTTTTGGCCTTTTGGGAGCCTGGCAGAGACCCTGTTAGCAGCCCCAGATTGTCTCGGTAAGACTAAGGGACATTTCCCAGAAAAGAGTGTGTGCACAAACTCCTTGTTTTTACTTGAATACAAAAACCCAGATTAGTTTAAATGGAGCCCCTGCCTGACAAGGGACCACATAAAGGCTGAACCGTGGAGAGAATGTGCTCCGAGATGGATGGGCCGTAATGCAGTGTGTGAAAGCATCTTCTCTCCTTCACATAAACTTGTTTGGAGGAAGTTCCTCTGAATTTGTGGAGCGAAGACAGCAGTCCTAAATAGTGGTCAGTGTTTTAGCATTCTGCTGCTACGCTGATCAGACCCAAGACAGCATGATCCATGGACAGACACAGTCCATCAGTCTCTAATTGGTCTCCTGAGGGCCGATCGAAAGCCAGTTGCCCGCTTTACAAACCACAAAACAAAGCTTTGTGTCTAACGTTTTGAAATTAATTATTTTAATGATGCCAAATGCCACAAGTAAGAATTCTCTGTAACTCAGAAAAATCTAATAAATGCCAAGCAGAAATATTTTCCTGTACATAGTGGTTTTAGATGTTAACGCATCGGTTTGATATAGTGCTTTTTTAGACACTCAAAGACGCTTCACATTATTCATTCACTCCATGCACAATGGTGATAAACTGCTACTTTAGCCACAGCTGCCCTGGGGCACGCTGACTGAAGTGAGGCAATCACTATGGGCCATCGGCCCCTCCGACCACCACCAATCATTCACACACCCCAGACTCATTCTAGGCATCGTAGATGAAGTGTCTTGCCTAAGGACACAACAACAGTTTGGCACTTTACAGCCACAGCTGCCCCACGGTGGCATGTGGCGTTACCAGAGGTCTCCCATCACAGTGCTAACCAGGCCCTGCCCTGCACAGTTTCAGAGGCTTTCACATGCAAGTTTGGCCAAGATGTTAAAAGTCATTAGAAGGAAAAGGCATATGAAATACCAAAATAGTAATCTTCTCATGCATTGATCACCTGAAGCAGCAGCTCAACGTGACACTACAGTAAGGTTTTGGTGGATGGTCTGTCACCTCCATGGAGAGGGTTTTTGAGAGTCAAACACAATGAATCATGTTTAAGGTATTTAGTTTTATACAAGCACAAGTTGAACAACCAATATTATTGTTAGTTTTGGTTTGTTGGCCAGTCATTTGTGCACTGAGAGAATACGGAAGAGCAGTCAATAAGGAAAACAAAACATTGCATTTATCCATCCTCAAATACTTTGTGCAAACTGATGCAGACCATTGTCATTCCGCCCACTCACCTCCTGCTCTGCTCTGGCCCCTGCTCCCTCCTCACCAATCCCTTTTCCTTTGGATTTGGCCTCAGTTTGGTCTGTATGCGTACAGTAGATGCAGCTGTGGGGAAGGGCCCTTGAATCCCGTACATTTTATTGTCAAGTTTTAGATTGTTTTGAATAAGAAAAAGTATTGTTTTTTGTGTCTATTGTATGAGTCTTGTGTGTTTGTGTGAGAGTGGTGGTGGTCAGAGGAGCAGATAGAGCGACTGTAAGACATGACGTTATACATTATTACAAATTTACAATGATTTATGTCCAATGTGTCATGTTTTAGCAATATCTTTAAGTTTATATAAAGGATCTATATTTTAATGTAAATATAAGATTATTACAGGAATCAATACAAGAATCTCTTTGTGTCTTTAATTTGTTGTAACTATTCTATACTTTATTACTATAATTGTTTATTAATTGTTTATTTATTTATTGGCACATGAAGAGGATATTGGGAAAAATTGATTAAATAAAATAAAAAGTGTCTTGCTATGCTGTATGTAACAAGAAAAAATGTGAATGAGTGAACTAGTGAAGATGACGCACTAAAGTAACAACAAAATAATAAATACATCTCTCTCTCTAAATGCCATTAGTTCTAAATTACAACAGAAGGTTTAGTTTGCGTAACAAAATCCTAATTTGAAAAACTTCTTAATGATAGGAATGTTTTCAGCTCATGTTGCTCCGTGGGCTCTTATCCACCCACAGCATGTCGGACTTAACTCTCATTATAATTGTGTATTCTGGTGAGTTCCATTAATTAGCTGGGGCTCAATCCGTGTAAAATATTATCCGAACTATTCATTTGCTGCCAATTTCCCCCCCAAAATCACAAGCTCTGGATTTGGAAAAACAATTTGTCGACAGAAATGAATTGTTTTGAGAAATAGAGTTTGTCTTATTCAGGAATAGTACCTTGACTCCAAAACAAAACAATCAATATTGTTATGAATAACTCAAGTGTAATGGAATCTGTGAAAGAGAAATTCTTTAGTTTTTTAGTTTTTAGGCCACAAGGAGAGTATGCAAAACCAAATTGTGTATCTTTCTTTTACTTTCATGTCTCGATTTATTGCATCCAAATCCAGCCCAATTCAAATGTACAAATGTTAGAAATACACACCCAAAATGCGTTTAATTTAACCTGTCTAGTTGTTTGATTATGTGTCCAATGTGTCCAACCAATAGATAAATGGTAGTAAAAATAATAATGAATTCTAATTATAATTATTATAATTATTATTACAATTATTCACACACACACCAGACAACAACAGTTTGGCACTTCCCTGTTCCCAGAGATCTTCCATAATCAGACCCAGCTCTGCTTAGCTTCTAAGATGCGTAAAATGTGTTACTAAAAACATATTGAAATACAGTTCAATAACAAGTTACCAACATAGTAAAGGTAAAACCATAGACTGTACATATTAACGCCTATCTCCGCCGTTCTAACTAATGGGCCAAAAATTGGGCTTTCACGGAGTGATTCAAAACGGCCGCTGGGGCTGGAAAATCTGCGCATCTGCGCATGCGTCAGCCGGCACGAGCCCCATTCATTTAAACGAGTGACTTCAAAAAGTCACAGCGAGTAAACTAGAGTGGTCCAAAAAAATTCACTCCCCTCAGCATTGACACACATGTGGAACGGAGCTTTGGGCCAAGAGCCAACTTTTAGACCATCCTGTAAAGACGTTATCAAGAGCTAAGAAGATGCTATATGTTAGCCTTGGCTAATTCTTATTCTGGGTCCACTCCCATCGGCCCGGGATGGTATTGCAAGCATGTGGGCGCGTGCAGTCATTTTGGCCACTTTTGACCCGGGACCCGCCCCCACTGGGTGAAACACATAAGGGCATGCCAGGTAATCACACAACAGGAAGTAGAACCAAGGAAGACACAGGGATACAAGTTACAAAATAAAACTGGAAATAAACCTAAACCATGACAAGTAGACTGTCATCCATTTAGTTTGCATATTTGCTTTTTCTAAATCACCTGACCCCGGAGAATGACCACATCGGACATGAATGAAATATAAATATGTGATGTTGTTGAAAGTCCTAAAGCCGCCTGTGTGATTATGTGGCTGACCCCTTTGTCTGTCTGTTGCAGCTCATCCAGACATCCTGAGTGAAGGCAAGTCTTTGGGGAGCCAGCCGGGCGGAGACAGGCTGTACGTCAAGCCCATCAAGCCCACCTCTGTGATGGTGATCGGGGGCTCGGCGACGTCTTTGCGCCCCCGACCGTGGATCTTTGCACTGCTCTACGTCGCACTTTGCACACTGTTGACCTTATGCCAGCTGTGAATGCTACTGCCCAATACCCCCCCTCCCTCCCTCCCTCCCTCCCCCCAAACCACAAGGAAGGAAATCACTTACATTTGATCAATTTCCTCAACTTAACAAAGAATAAGCTGACAGAAAGACTTATATCTTGTATAAAACAAAGTATGAGTATACAGACATGCATGCTCATCTGCATTGAAAATCTGCTGCTTTCACTGTACCAGGTTTTTTAGTTTTTTTTGCTTTTCCCATGTTCGCTTTGCGGTTCAAACCAGGGATATATTCTTAAGGTTCACCCACAGTTAATCCACTGCACTATCACAGCCGCCAGAGCACGGTCCTTCTGTAAAGCGGACGAAGTCAAGTCGGTTTTTTTGAGGATTATGAGGAATGCATGATGGAATGATAAGAGAAAAACCTGTGCGACCCAAAAGCGGAAACGCCGACGTGATGAACTCTTTTGACTTTGTGCCTTGACAGGGATTAGAATGTAATGAGTTCACAGGTAGAGCATGTGTATAGTATGTAATTGTATATAGAGAGATTTGATGTATGAAGCTCAGAAAAAAATATTTGTACATTCACTAAGAGAGTGCCTATAAAGCCTTCCGACTTTTTCACTGTTACTATAATGGTTAGGTTAGCCTGGTCTTACCATACCATCATACTCATTTCATTTCGTGTTGAGGTCTGGATTTGATCTATTGAGCTCCGTTACCAGGTGGGAGGGGTCAACTCCTTTTGCAGATTGAAACGATTGGATCTGAGTTTACGGTGACGTACTGTATGTAACGCGCCCGAGTGAGGTGAGGTATTTAGAATTTAGCCTAGCTTTAGCCATCTCCTTTGCCACTAGCGGAGCCCGAGAGGAGTAGAGCCACGACATCTTTGCCAGCAATGAGATTTGCTAAACATTCCTCTTGCTCCGGCTTCAATTTCTTGATATTTAGAGCGGAACAAGAACGGATTGAAGAGCTTCCTTTACTATCGCATTCTCCGTCGTTGCCAAACCACAACCAGCAAATTCAGCGCAAACTGTTAACGTCACCGACACCTACCTACAACACCCGCCTTCCCCGCTCGCTGATTGGTCGGATTGGATACAACCGAGGTAACCGCAGCCACGAGGATCAGACCCAGACGTACACGTAGGGAAATAAAAATGTACCTGAGTTTACGGAAGGCTAAGGCCAGGCTAGGGTTAGGGTTAGTTTCACTGTTACTATAAGCAAACCAGGTGTGCAAAAACGGTCATGAGAAAAAGAAAGTGCCAAATCGCAAAGCTGTGTCTTTGAAAATGAGTTTTGTGGATTCATCTTGTGTGTTTGCTTGTGGAATTGCACACACATGCATGATAACCCTGAGAAGAAGAACTTTAAAATGAAATTATACAAGTTTAAGAGCAAGATATTTTTTCGTATTGATTTTTTTTCTTGATGAATGCACTTAAATGCACTTGTTCCATGATGTAGCAGTATTTTTGCTTCACTACAGACAGATCTTTGTGAGTGGCTCTGGAGGACGCTAAAGAAGTTAAATATTCTTGTGTTATAAAACCCTTGATCGTGGTAAAACATCTATTGTTGACAATCCAAATATACATATTGGAGATGACCTAACGCAGTATTTATTTTATATTTAGCAAAAATCATGAGTAAGTGTCCAAAACAATATGCATACACAATATAGGCTCACCAACTTCCACATGTAATTACTGGAAAATCTTGCTTTTCTTTAACAAAACTGAAGGAATGAACCTAATTTATGCAACGTCTTCAGATTGTCATGGCAACGGCACTGTGTAAAATGCTTTGTTTCTTGTATGTGACTGGTGCTGAACCTGCTCCCTGCTCTCTAACAGGCATATCCTCCACCTGTGTATAAATGTACATATTTGAAGTCACGTGCCATTGTTTTGTGTCATATTTTCAATTTTTTTTTTGTATTCTCCGGTGTCGTTGAGCTCTATTAAAGGTGCTCTGCTTTTTTCCTGGTCTCGAATCGTCTCTTTGAAATTCGTAAAATGAAGTGGAATTGAATTTTCCTCTTCACTTTAGTTTCCAGTTAATCTTCTTTCACTCTCTGCAGCACTGTCCCCGCAAAAGGAGTCAGAACTCAGGGAAGTGTGCCGATTTAACACGCTTTTTTTCTTCAAATCATCACAACTTGGCTTATTATGCAAGTTCCCTTTTGTAGGATATGATTTTGTGTCAATAATAAGTGTGTAAGTATTCTTTATTTACTGTATATAGCGCATTTCACAAACCGAGGTCACACAACAGCAGCGCTTCTGCTTCATCCAAATAAGTGCTGATTCTCATATTCTACTTTTTTAATGAAAAGACATGGGTTTAGCCTTCATCTGCAGACTCGAATGTTTTGACATTATGCAAAAGTTGATATATGCAACTTGATAAAACTGATATTTTTCACAAACATCACCGCCCCTCTTGAAAAACTTTTTGATTTGAGCGCAAAATATGCAGCCTCTACAACAGCCTCCCAGACACTGTTCAAACATGTGTATGGCTTTCCTTCATTTTACATGTATTTTTCTTTTATCCCTTTAATTAGTGGTTTCCTCAAACTTTTGGTGGATCACTTTTTGAGTCACTATTTCTACTTGAAGCTTGGAGCTGAAATCTACCTTTTTTTTTTTTTTTACAAAACTTCATAGCCATACAAGTTATACACATTATATTTTGCAAAGTTTGTCGTTGTTTTGTTAAAGGGAACTCCCAGGAAGCTGCATGAGCGGGGCCCTAAAAACAATACATGAAAAACAAACAATTTATACCTTTATACAATCCTAAACTGTTTTTGGTTTTAAGGAACTCTTACAAACTTCAATTCTTTATACCAAACTAGGTATAAAAACCCCTAATTTATACCTAGTTTGGTATAAAAACTAGGGGTTCAACACATTTTTATTATTTGTGTTATTAGTGCACCTACATCTCTGAAAATAAATAAAAATGTGCATTGTTTTCTTCAAGGAGTGAACATAAAAGGGTTATTCTGGTCAGGTATTCGTTATCCTTAAAGCATTTTAAAGACAAACTGTGGAATAGTTTGGTTCATGAGATGGAATATTATCGATATTCAAAAATATGGTTTTCCTGCACCACATTTTCCAAGACGTTGAAGAAGGTGACAGTCTGGGATTGTGTCTTTAATCCAGACAGAAGAAGAAGAAGATGTTTTATTGTCAATGGTAGAGACAGCACGAACAAATATGTTACAGACTGCAAATGATATTTTACAGCATGCAGGAATGAACACCGTCCAATCAGCTTTCTCCGTGGTGCTAGTAGCTTGGCCTTCAGAAATCAAAACATGCTGTGGAGAAGTACTGCCTTGTGCATTGTTAGAATGATGAGTTAGAACTTTACCACAGTAGCTTCAAAGTGTCAGAATATCTCTAAAACGTCTTTTCCCTGAACACATTTGGGTTGAAGTCCAGTCAAACCTAGAATACTTTTTTGATTGTTTCATAAACACATTTTGTTTGTTCCATAATAAAGAGCCTTGTTTAAGTAACGGTTTATGATCTAATCAGTCGACAACGTGCTGTATCTTTAGATTACATTAGAGCTCATTGGCTGAGTGGTGTAGTATTTATTTTTTACCCAAATAAAAACATATCCAAAGATGTGAAAGAAGACAAACATACACAGATCTTTTTGAGAGCCAAAAACTAGTTACTTGGATTTCATTTTAAATTTTCTTCTTGCCTCTTCACCTCCCGAATATACACATAAAAAATAGACGTGCTAATTATTGTTACTAATTTATATGAATGACTTTGGGAGACTGTCACTGTCATTGTAAGGTATCGCTTCCTTCCTCCGAATACTTTTAAATATATCTGGAAATGTAAACGGAATCACACCGCGGGGGACTTAAGCTGGGAGGAAAGAAGATTAACTGTGGCCTTGGCTTCACCTTCTTTTTGTCAATTTTCAACTCAGTTATTTAAATCTACAGAGGAAGTAAGACGATAAGTGAAGGTATTTTTGAAACTTTTTTTTATCTCATTCTGTTCTCACAATTTCAAAGGCAACAATTATAACACATTGTTTCATCCCCAGAAAAGTATATTGTAAGTAACCGGACCAATAAAAACAGTGTGATATTAATGGATTTGATATTCAATTGTACTTCTTTTTAAAACATGCCCAAATAGATATACAAACAAGAAAAGAAGACACATTAAAGCTGGAGTACCAATCTTCAAAACCTTGAAAAATGGTTATGCTACAATCACCTGTAACTCTTGTTCTTCAAAGTGTGGTTTCTTCAGTTGTTTTTTAATCAGCTCTGAGTATGTCGAGAAAAAGACTCTTCCCAATGGGACAAACATAACATAAACTTTAACTGAAAGATTTTTTTTGCTTTGAATATGTCATTAAACTCTTCCTAAGATACGTCAATTTGTCGAAAAAAAACAAAACAAAACGTTCCACAAAGTCTAGTATTTCAATCATTATAATAATAATCTTTATTCCGGACTCAAGGTTCATACAAAAGACAACACAAGGACACCACACGACCCAGAAAAACACAACAAAGTCTGATGACTCATGTACGAAGACACTTGTACCAGTGATCCCAGAAATGAGAAATATAGCGTGTTGTACTGAATTTAACAGGAACATTAAAGAGAGACACACTTGCATACATCAATCAATCAACATTTATCTGTATGGCACCATTTGCAATTCAAAGTGCTTCACAAGAGCAAGGTAAAACATAGATGAAAATGCAAAAGAAAAAAAAAAGAGATCAATAAGGCACTACAAATACATCAATATACAACAACGTCATTTTAAAACAATGCAACATAAAAGTTAGGGGCCTATATCCCTTATTAAAATGGGAGATTAAAACACACACATGTATATGCAGAGCTGCACAAACAGATGGTCAAAACTATAGCAACACTTAAAGCGTAAATGTCTTTTGTGGTTAACTGGACTTGTCGCTGATCTATAGGGGGAAAAGACCTTGACCTTCTCCTCCTGCTAAACTTAACCGTGTGAGTGAGCCGCACACAGGAGTCGGAGAGAGCTCGTGTGGTGTTGGTCAGAGCTGGTCAGAGCAGGGAGGCAGCCAGTGGTGATGACAGCTAAGTCACTCACCTCCTGTGGTTTTACTGTGGGAAAAACAACACTGGATATTCTGGCATCGCTATTCCGATCGGAGAAAGTGCCGCTGCTGTGTCTACGAGTGTTGCCAGATAAGTTATTTTAGATGTGAGAAATTGGTGCAGAATTTGAATCCGATTACTGAGATGATATGGCAGCGTTACACCTGTTTTTTCTATTATTGAGAAGTATATACAAGACTTCAGTTGGACAAGGAATTAATACACTTGACGACCTAAAGTAATAAAACTGATAAATAAAAAACAAACATAAGGGGTTAAACGAGACAAATATGTATTGTTGAAGATCATAATATTTTTTTTCTTTCTCCGAATTCAAGTTTATAGTCCATAGTTATTGTTCAGTATCGGGACAATAGAGTGTCATGTACTATCAGACAGCTGGACGTTGTTTTGACTCCCAAAAATTGAGGGATGGGACTTCATTTATTTTTTTAAACAATGCACGGCAGCTTTTTTGGTACAGTTGGGAAAAATTACCATGGCCTGCTTACCATGATCTGCTGCTATGTCTGTGCTTTGTTGTCATGACTATTACCATGACGCATAAGCAGCAAAGAGCACAAAATCATGGCCATTTTTAGTCCAAACATTAGGCAGGCTCATTTCTGTAAATAGATCATTTTAGATCCACATAGGTGTCACATACAGTAAACAGTACTGTGGATCAAAGCACAATGAACTCTGTGAACTTAAAGGGGCAGTGTGTCAATAATTGAAATGACATCTAGATTCGTGTGTAACTAGATAATAATAATAATAATACGTCAAAATGTACAAATCATAGCTGACGTTTACTGTTTGTTACAGTAGGTGAAAATCAGCGAGTCTTGGCTCTCTTTTTATTTTATTTTTTTACAAATGAGAAAAGTCGCATTAGGCTGTGTATTTCTTGAACATATTCTTGCAGTGTCTGTTCTGGCTTGTGTTCACTTTTTTTGGGGTGCCTTTTCATACTTTTCACATAACAGCACACCTGCGTTTCAAACAAATCCTTAGCAAACCCTGATACTAAAACCTCTTGGAAAACTCTGATAAAATTGGTACAGTCCTGCACCTCTGCTCACTTTTTCCTGCCGTGTGATCACAGAAGTATGCAATGGCAGCGGCCCGGCGACAGTGGCTGTTCCCAGTCTCACCACACCTCCCACTGTTTTCACCATCAGTCCGGGAGCTCGCAAGTTAATAACAGTTTCCTGGCTAAGTGCACTGTCCACTCACTCTTGTTCTCTCCCACACACACATGCGGTTCATAAACACACCCGGTCCCTCTGCTGTTCTCTTCCAATTGCACGTCGTCTGTATTTGATCCTGCGAGCCTATTTCATGCTCGTTGCTGTGAAACTGAGAGTGTCTGGTGCTGACGAGCGGAGAGAGAGAGAGAGAGGGGACCAGGCCAAGGGTATATCGTCTGAGCCTGAGCTGTAATTGGGCTGCATTGTCCCCCGCCTGTCTGTGGGACGACTGTAAAGCAGCTCCATGTACAGGCATTTCAGCATTCTTTGGCTCATCAAAGGTGTCTCCAACCTGTTTTGCCCAGAGAGCTACCGTCCCGGGACGATAAAGGCAGAGAGCTACTCCTTTAAGCACCCCTTCGGAAAAATGTGCTGATATAGTGGTGTGAACGAGCCCGATACTACCCGCTACAGTCATTATTTATCATAGCATATTTGATACAAGTGCACAAAGTTAGAGCATGTATAATAATAGATAAGGTGAAAGAATTATACAATCTGAAATAATAAGTATAATATTTGATTTTATCCTTTGGCGAGCTACTGGTGGCTCCCGAGCTAAAGGTGGGAGACCCCTGGTTTACACATTGCAACAAAGCTAGCGAATTTGATGGTTTTGGGACCTTGTATTTGTAATTTGCGTCTGTCGTTGGATAAGAACCACCAATAAAAATCCAATCCAAACCCCTTTTATAAATATAGAAAATTTTATAAAACAAGTTTCTAAAGTTCTGAACAGATAAAAGTAACACATTTACATATACAGGTTTGTCAGATTTATATGTTTTTAAAAAATGGCATAAGTATAACATTATGTACAAAGTAAAAACAATAAAAAGGCAATAAAAAAATAATGAAATAGCAGTTGTCTTATTTAAAAAGTAAAACTAAAAACAGATAAAACAGAGGACCACACAAGTCGGTTCTCTATCATGTGATCTGTGACTCTCATGTGGTTTATATGAAATGTTTAAATTGAGCTAAAATTAGGTTATGGAAGAAACAGGAATATGAACTCCTCTTATGTCACATAGCTCCGCCCCTTTATGGAAGTGTCTCAGAGAAACGTGCAAAAAAAGTTTCGATGCGAGGCAGGTGAATCCTCCACATATCACGGATTCAGAAAATAAAAGAGAAAGTAAGACACGGGGGAGGGGCTTGGTGCCGGTAGTTAGAGGACTGAGGAGAGAACAATGGCGGTGTGCGTTCATGTCAGGATATAACTGGCTCAAAAATGCATGAATCGTGCTAAAAACAGAGTTGTGTGTGTAATTGACAAATGAGAACAACTATAACATGGTGAAAAGCTGAGAAAAGGTTTGACATTTCAACACACAGCTGGCCCCCACTTTTAAAGGCACTTGTATAAGCAGGCCCTCTAGAATATTACTGCATTTAGTGGAATGAATAATTGTATGGTATTATTAATGATTTGAAAAGATTTTTAAAGTAGTTTTTATTTTGGTCACTAACACTAACACTGTCACACTGACGGAGTTAGACTGTGATGGATCGAGGTGTTGCTTAAAATTCTTGTTCTGTTTCAGAACGTATAGAGCTCTTTTTGTCGCACACAAGTTGCAAATAATTATCTAGTTTTATTGTGTTGTTAAATAAATTGTAAACAGTGGAGGAACAGAAATAATGTTGCTAGAGTTTGCTAGAAATACTGTTTTTTTTATGGTGTTATACAAATGTGTTGCGTAAAAAAGGAAGACCAGAGATGAGGCGGATGAGGAGGAGTATATGGGTTATGGAGATAAAAAATAAAAAATAAAAACATGTGCAATGAGTTTACACGTATTATCACATCCCTATCTCTAAATATGAGCATAAAAAATGGTTAAAGGAGAAGTCATTTATCACTGCCTATGACCATTAACTATACAGTGGCTTCCCAAAAAAAGAAAGATAGCACTTTTAAAATCTGGACCATAATAGTGTTTCCAACTGCAAGGGGGAGAGATCTTAGCACGAAGCTTTTAAGCCAAATACAGTCAGCATAATGTATGAAATGGGCATGAAAGTTTAATCGTATTATACAGTAGAGCCTCACAGCAGGAGAAGGAGCCGTGTGGACACTGAGCGTAAGTGAGAGTCCAGGGGAGCTGAGGTCACAGCTGCTCAGCTGTCTGTCTGGGCTATTTTCAACAGTAGCACACATCAGCGCTTCTGTACCACTGCCTCCGCCAAGTCCACACCTCATGTCCTCGCCATCACAGACTGTGTAGGCAACATGACCAGAGAACCTTCAGCCCCCTCAGTGCATGGCTCTCAGGCTTCTTATAGTCCTCAGACCATGTACAAATGGACATAGTATGTCCGTGTCAACACACAAAGTACATGATTGATGATTGCTTATGAAAAGGAAATGTGGGAGCTAATATTACATCACAGGTTATAAAATCAATATTTTTTATTTTGTGTAATGTGTTGTACTGTAGGGAAAAGCTCAAGCAGGGACAGGAGTTGAAAATTAGCATTAGCTGCACGCTCTGTACGTGTCGACTCTGTTACATATGTCATGCTGTAACTATGTATGACTGCATTGTCCCTATCAAATAAATAAATACAAATTTGGACATGCACATGCACAAATTGCATGTAAAATTTTATTTCTATCAGCATTTAGGTAATGTGTGTCGTTCAGTTTGCGTATACTTCCACAGTATGTCATGAAACATATCTATCGCTTTGAAATGATTTTTGAAGTGTGGTTTAAGGTCTGTTTTTTTCACCCTAAATATTTCACTACGTAGATTTGCACTATTTTGATGTTGTTACATTAAATTAAGGAAATATTGTGTAGAGCCTGTAAAGAATCCTCCTGCATCATTGCATTTCCAGTATAATAGCCCTGGCAGTCTGGGACCAGGGATCTCTGAAAAACAGATTTAATAGAGCCTCAAGTTTGTCAGTCACTCAATACAACATTTTAACATTGTAGATCAGTCTTTTTCAACCGGTGTGCCGTGGTGTACGTTAGTAATGACCCAAAAAGTATGGTCAAAAGAATGTGAAAAGAACATAATGTGAGAAGATCAGAAAGACATTTTTGTGTTTATTTTTGATGAGAATGACTTTGCGTTGTTCATAAAGACTGCAGTGTTTCAGGTCTGCATCAGTTTGAGCTGGTACTGCGCCATGTGATTGTTGTCGATAAAAAGGGTTTACCACGGATCCAAAAGGTCGAGGTGCACAGCTGTGGATGTACGTTGAAAATCCTCCGAAATAACACATTTCAGCACAATCCAGCAAACAGCAAGCTTAGCCCTGTAAAAAAGATGAGCTGAATCTGTCTGAAAACACATGGAGCTGTTGTGCTTTGGGCCACTTTGTTTGGCCGCTGCTCACTGGTCATGGAAGCAGACTCGGCCAACTCCATATGCCTTAAGCAATCCAATAGAAAAAGGTACATTAACACATTAACCATTTAATGTTCACTTATTGAAGAAGGATATCTCTTTTTTTTTTCTTTTGATTTACTAAGATGTAGGAGCACTGATGACACTAAAAGTATCTATGTTTTTATTTTTATTTTATTTTTTATTATAGGCCTAAAGCAAATGGTTGAGATGCAGTTTGATGGTAAAAGTGACATGGTTTAGGTTCATTTCCTGTTTTCTCTTGCAATTAGTTGTCCCTGTCACTCCCGTATTCGTCCCGGAAACCGGATTCGTCCGGAAGTTCAGTTTGCGCATGTCAAAAAGTTTAATATGTCCTTAAGTGGTGACTGGTTAAGTTTAGGCGTCTGAGTAAGATGGTTAAGGTTAGGGTTAAGGCTGGGTTGGGGTTATTTTATGGGAATGGCTGGTTAAGTTTAGGCATGAATAGGTAGTTTTTTATATTTACTTCCGCTTCCGTCCAGATTCCGTGACGTAATCTACTGCTGCGTATGCTCATTGGATCAAACTGAACTTCCGGACGAATCCGGTTTCCGGGACGAATACGGAAGTGACAGTCCCCTGTGTCTTCTTGACTTATACTTCCTGTTTCCTGATTACTGGCCCCGCCCTCATGTGTATCACGTGTGTCTCGTTAGTCTTGTACCTTCACTTCCTGTTCCATCATTGTCGTTCCTTGTCTGTTTTAGTTCCTTTCGTCAGTCCCTGTTTGGTTCCTTTTTTGCGTTTACTCTAGATTCTGTTTTGTTTTACATTTTATTAAAGCCATCATTTTTTCGGTTCTGCACTTTGGGTTCAGAACTGAAATGATAGGCATTTGATATTTTTAGAATTTGAAAAAAAACAAAAACAATTTTCATCTTTGAAACGATGAAATGAGAATCCACTGTTTCAATGATCTTAGCATTTTATCAATATCAACCCTTCACCAAAAGTCACACACATGATTACAATATTTTTACTGTATATTTGCCTGACTATAAGCACTACTTTATATCAAACCGTGACAAAAAGTGCCTTAAAACAAGTCATAGAGGTCAAAGTCAGTTCCAAGTTTGCTTCAAGTAGAACTATTGACTCAAAAAGTGATCCACCAAATAGTTGAGGGCACCATAAATGTTTTAAAAGTTATACTTTAGTCAAAATGAGGAGAGAGAGTCCACATACTGGGTTATATATGATTTAGAGAACAGTCTTTTCTGCATGGACTGCCTGGATCAAAGCTGCTGTCCTCTCCTGGCTTCTCCATCGGGCCGTTTGGCATGCACCAGGCGCCTCTCCTGCTCATGCTGCAGAGACGGATGAGCTGCTGTGTATGTTCCGTGGATCCCCCGAGCCACATTCTACCCTTCTACCTCTGTCCGTGGCTTCCATGCTACTCACTCTGGCAAGTGGACACACACAAGCACCTGCAACATCCCCGCGTCAAAACCCTAATAGAATTCTAACATGAGTTTGACCATATGTCTAGGTTTGGGGATGCCCAGTGGATGGATCGGCTGGTCATCATTGATTTGCTCTGATCTGGATTCGCCCTTACCTCTTGGCCTTGCTAATGAGGCTGGAGCGGAAATCCATCTATGACAGGACACAAGGCGACATACACCAAGACGGCTTGTACACATACCAGCGAGGATTAAGATTATAGTGCTGCGACTCCAAACAGCTGAATCTGTGGGGACAACAAAAAGATCAGGTTTAGATTGAGGACATAGAGCCTTGGAAAACTTTGCAGTGGCTCAAAACTTTGCAGTGGCTCAAAACACATGCGTTCTGTTGAAATGTAATAAACAATGGATAGAAAATCTTAGCTTGAAACTTGTTATTATTGTATGGTTAAAGCTGGAGTACCCAATTTTCAAACCACAAACAAATGAACGACACATGCTAGAAAATCCATGTAACTAGTTTTTAGCTCTCTTTTGTATTCACATGCATGTATTTCTGGTCTCTGATGTATTTTTAGAGTCATGAAGTAGGTCTTGTGGTGGGCTCGTACCCTCAACTTTTTAGGCTCATAGGCCAATGCTCTACCAACTGAGCCACTGTCGCCCTCTCAGTTCACAACACAAAACGCACAAATCATCATATAAAACAAACACCAAAATCACCATTTAAAACACATTAAAATAACACAATGGATAAAAATAGGAAATTACAATGAGTTTAAATCCTTCAGTTGTATGCACGGGCAAACAGACGCACACAGGTCTGAATGGATGGCACTCTTGCTTCGCAGCAAGAAGGTCCTGGGTTCGAATCCCGGTCGGAACAGGGCCTTTCTGAGTGTAGTTTACATGTTCTCCCCGTGTCTGCGTAGGTTTCCTCCGGGTGCTCCGGTTTCCCCTACCACTAAAAATATGTACAATTGGTCTGGCATGCGCCTCCTGTACTGGTCCCGCTCCCATCTCTGTGTGGAGTGGGAGACAAATGCCCACAATTTTAAACCCCTTTGTGACTCTGATCTGTGAAAGGCGGAATATAAAGACAGATTACTTACTTACTTTTACTTACTTTACCTGGAATTGAACATTACCAGAGAAAAACATGTGTTGTCCAAGAAAGAAATAAAGTGACCCCAGCTTTAAATCAGTAGAAACTCGGCTGTACACTATAGCCGCAAATTGTCTCACGCAGCATATTACAATACCCTCTTTAGCTTATCCAAAACAGACCTCTTACTTATATGGGGTTTGGTGGCCTGCTCTGGATCACTCTCACTACAGCAGAGACTGTGTCCATCTGGCTTTAAGGCGTCGTTTTGTTCCCAGACCAACCTCATTCATTTGGCTTCCCGCTGCTCTCATCCAAATATTTCACCTTCCCTATTTGTCACATGTCGTCGTACAAGACAAATGAAATGCTCCCCTTGTCTGCCTCTCGCCGTGAACGCTCATAAAGTCAGGTGACGGGATGACAGCGCTGGGACGTTCACATGACCTCCACAATGAACCTCCGTGCCCATAATAGAATTAGTCAAATGGGTCACAAGAAGTTGGATTTCTTTGGTGAAACTTTGAATTTAACTTCTGGTGTGTATGTGTATATCTGTATGTGTGTGTGTGTGTGTGTGTGTGTGTGTGTGTATATATGTATGTGTGTGTTTGTGTATATGTGTGTGTGTGTTTGTGTATATGAGTGTGCGTATATATGTATGTATGTGTTTGTGTATTTGAGTGTGCGTATATATGTATGTGTTTGTGTATATGAGTGTGCGTATATATGTATGTATGTTTGTGTATATGATTGTGCATTTATATGTATGTATGTGTTTGTGTATTTGAGTGTGCGTATATATGTATGTATGTTTGTGTATATGAATGAATGAATGAATGAATGAATGAATGAATGAATGAATGAATGAATGAAATTTTTATTTTTGGTCAGTTGTTTGATCAATAACACATTACATTCACTGACTATATTACAACCAAAAATAGGATTGGGCTGAAGCAACTTGCTTGTATAAGCCCAACCTGACATCATGACACATACAGGTCATTAGCTACTACACAGCAACTATATAAACAAAAAAACAAAAAAAGTACACATTTCTGATTTAAAAGATAAATTACACATTTGGTAGAACAATGTACTTTTATTTTTTTCACTTATTTCTTTTTGTTATATCTTTATTATTATTACTTCTAAGACAAGGTATATGACTTAATTATTTCACATTTTAAGGTAGTTTTAAATAATGATAATGTATTAATTAACTTAAGCTGGTCATTAAGATTATTCCACATTTTTACTCCAATGACAGACACACATCTATTTTTAACGTTAGTTCTGGATTTTCTTGTTTCCAACTGAAGAAAACCTCTCAGATTATAGCAACTTTTTCTTATTTTGAAGAAAGACTGAATACCTACAGGAATCTCTTTGGTTTTTACAACTCTGAATAAGATTTCTAAAATTTTTAACTTAACTATGTCCGTAAATTTGAGCATGTTATGTTCTATAAAAAGTTGATTAGTAGAGTCACGATAACCCACTTTATTTATTAAACGTACTGCCCTTTTTTGTACTTTAATTATAGGATCTATATGTGTTTTATAAGTGGTTCCCCAGATCTCTGAACAGTAAGACAAATAGGGAAGCAAAAGTGAAGAATAAACTATATGCAGAGATTTAGCATCCAACACATGTTTAGTTTTATAAAGTATACCAATTGTTTTTGATATTCTACTCTTGACATATTGTATAAGTGGTTTCCAGCTGATCTGGTGATCAATAATCACCCCTAAAAATCTAATCTGATTGACTCGCTCTATTTCAATCCCATTCCAGTACAATCTTATATTAGAATGAGCTCTACAGGGTCCAAAAATCATGAATTTTTTTTATTCTCATTTAATGATAAATTGTTTAAGTCAAACCATTTTTAACTAAAGTCAACTCGGTTTCAACCTGTTCAATTAACTTATTCATGTCATACCCTGAGCAAAACAAATTTGTATCATCAGCAAAAATCACTAACTTCAGTATTTTTGATACTTTGCAGATGTCATTAAAATAAAGAATAAATAATTTACGCCCCAAAACAGACCCCTGGGGGATTCCACAAAGTAATGTTTCAGAATGTGATTTAGTTCTATTAATTTGGACATATTGACGTCTATTATTCAGGTAACTCTCAAGCCATTTATTCACCACACCTCTGATACCATAACCATTGCATTTCTCTAGAAGTAGTTTATGATCAATGGTGTCAAATGCTTTTTGCAAGTCTATAAATATTCCAATTATATTTTCTTTTTTGTCAACATCTGAGGTTACATTTTCTATCATGTCCATGACTGCTAGGGATGTAGATCTGTTACTGCGGAATCCATATTGTTGATCACTCAATATATCATTTTTTTCTAAGAAACAGTCTAGTTGTTTGACAAATAATTTTTCCAGAATTTTAGAAAATTGATCCAATAAGGAGATTGGTCTGTAGTTGGTTAACAAACACTTTTTACCATCTTTAAAGATTGGGAGGACTTTGGCCAGCTTCATTTTCTCAGGGAAGGTTCCTGTTGTAAAAGATCTATTGCAGACTTATGTTAGAGGCTTAACAATACTATGAATTACCACTTTTATCAATGACATGTCTATATTATTACAATCAGTTGATCTCTTATTTTTACATTTCCTGACCACTTCTAAAATATCACTCTCAAGTACGGCCCTAAGAAACATGGAATTGTTATTTTTGTCAGAACAGGCCTCTGCTGCATGAGTATGTTGTATTTGTTTAGCCAAGTTTGGACCAACATTGACAAAGAATGTATTAAATTCATTTGCGATCTCTTGCACATGATTTGTTTCTTTGCCATCATTTTTGACTATGTATGTAAATTGATCCTTGGGATGATGCTGATCAATTACCTCCTTAATTACACCCCAAGTTTCTTTAACATTAGATTTATACTTTTGCAGCAGTGTGCCATAATAGTTCACCTTCTGTTGTCGAATTATGGTTATCAATCTATTTCTATAGAGTTTATACTTTTCTTCATTTTTTTTTGGTTGGCTGTTTTATGAATGTTTTATACAATTGATTTTTCTTTTTACAAGATTTATGCAGACCTCTAGTGATCCACGGATTTAGTTTCCATTTGTGTCTTGATTTAACCTCCCTCACTGGACAAAAGTGATCATACAGTGACATAAAAGTTTTGAGAAAAGCATTATATGATTCATTCACATCTTCAACATAAACCTCACTCCAATCATGATTTTAAAGCTCAACTTTAAGGGCCTCAATGCTTTCTTGGTGTCTAATTCGCTCTAATTTATAGTTATCTACTCTATGAATCTTACATTTCATTTCAAAAACCACAAAAACTGGCAAATGATCACTTATATCTGTTAAAAGTAGTCCACTTTGAATTTTTTTGTCCATTAAGTTGAGAAAGATATTATCAATCAATGTGGCGCTATCCTTTGTAATTCTGCTTGGTTTTGATATTAAAGGGTACATACCCAAACCAAACATGTTGTTTACAAAATCCATTGTTTTTATGTGTTCACTGGATTTCAATAAATCAATATTAAAATCACCACATACTAATAGACTTTTGTTAATTTGCTTACAGTATAACTCAGATAATTTGCTATTAAATTCATCAATACATGATCCAGGAGTCCTATAGATACAGCTTATTATAATACTTTTCTTAACCAATTCATTTTGAATCTCAACAGAAACACACTCGAGTAGCTCATCTACGGCAAATGTCATATCCTTAATAATGTTGCATTTTATACCATTTTTTACAAAGAGGGCAACTCCTTCCCCCTTTTTGTTTGTCCGATTTTGTTTAAATAAATCATAACCTTCCAGTTCAAAATCCAACTTATCATTGTGCAACCAAGTTTCGGACACTGCTACAACACTAAAATTGAATTTAAATCCACTTAAATAGTCTTTTATTTTGTTGATGTTTTTATAGAGACTCCTCCTATTAAAGTGGATCAAAGAAAATTCATTTGTTGATGCTTTAATTTCGTTTTCAGAATAATAGCTACAGTCCAGGTTTAATTTCTCAGACAAATAACCATCAGGATCAATGTCTGTTTCTAAATCATAGGGCATATGATTGTGCGTTTATATGTATGTGTGTGTTTGTGTATATGAGTGTGCGTATATATGTATGTATGTATTTGTGTGTGTATATATGTATGTACTGTATGTGTGTGTGTGTGTGTATATATATAAATGTACATGTATGTATGTATGTGTGTGTGTATATGTATGTACTTTATGTGTGTGTGTGCCGTATGCTTTTCCACGTGGTCATCTTTAACATTATTTCCGAATGAAATTCCATTGTTTGATAATTGACAAGAAAGCAGCTAATATTTACTTTTTCCTCACTCTTTTTTCACTTTTTTCTTTCTCTTTTGAGGTCTTGGAACACTAATCGCTTGAAATAAATAAATAATGCAAAATACTGACAAAAAAAAACTTGACATATTCTTGGATATGGGTTTTTGTGAGCAGAAATTGTTGAAAATTGTAGGTATGAAGTTAATGTTAGTTTCTTACATTGTCTATGGGTGTTTCAGTGTTGTACTGCTGTAATTATGCTCTGATGCTACATGAGCCTTTTTGTTGGATATTTAAACATGTAATGATAAAATGTAACCGTCAAACTCTTGAAAATGTGAACAATCTAAATGAAGATGTTTATATTTAGTGGTCTCTCACTAAAACACGCTTCACCTTTCGTGGCCTTGCTATTTCGTGGATTTTTTGTGTGCGATCTTGCGTGTTATTTTTACAGCAGTGATTCTCCTGTGCTGTGTGTGTGTACTCCAGCGACATCATCAACCACATTATAACAACTTTTTGTGACTTTGCGGTCTTCCCGTAGCCCTCAGTCCTCCCCCTCGAATAAAACTGTGTTCTCCACAGTTTTATTTGTATTTATGCATGCACGGCTTTTGACAGCTGCAGCAGCACTTAGACCGAGAACAAACAGGTTTGATATATCTGCACTTCAGTTGTTAAATTTGCTTCATCTGAAAAAAGGGGAATTGTTAATATTTCATATAATAATATAATAATATAAAAGTGGTCGTTATACAGTCAAATAGAGCCGTTCCCCAGACACCCGCCACATCCTCCTGCATTTATCAAACAAAAAGGCAGACTTTGAGGTTTGACCTTTCTCTGTAGAATGGTTTCCACCTATAATTAGAGTAAATGAATTATCACACCCCAAAACAACAGGGCACCAGCTTCACAGGGCGGCACGGTGGCTGAGTGGATAGCACTCTTGCCTCTCAGCAAGAAGGTCCTGTGTTCGAATCCCGGTTGGAACAGGGCCTTTCTGAGTGGAGTTTGCATGTTCTCCCTGTGTCTGTGTAGGTTTCCTCCGGGTGCTCCGGTTTCCCTTACCACTAAAAAAATGCACAAGTATGAAAGTAAATGAGAGAGTGAATGGATGGTGTTGGTTGGGGGCGGATGGACCAGTAAGTAAGTAAGTAAGTAAGTTTTTATTTATATACCGCCTTTTCACTGCAGATCTGAGTCTCAAAGCGGTTTACAATTGTTAATTTTTGGGCATTTGTCTCTCACTCCAGACAGAGATGGGAGCCGGGTCGCCAGTACAGGAGGCGCATGCCAGAACTATTGGACATGTTTTTAGTGGTAGGGGAAACCGGAGTACCCGGAGGAAACCTACGCAGACACGGGGAGAACATGCAAACTCCACTCAGAAAGGCCCTGGTCCGACCGGGATTCGAACCCAGGACCTTCTTGCTGAGAGGCGAGAGTGCTATCCACTCAGCCACCGTGCCGCCCAGTGTGTTCTGCGCTTCTGTCAACACCATGTGAGGAATGATTGGAACAAACTCTGAACATTGTAAAGTGCTTTGGGTGACCATGGTCTGTAAAATGCTATATAAATAAACATTACTTACTGACTTACAGGGTCCAGTTTTAGTTTTGTATTCCAAAGGCTCCTAAAACAGCTGATTTTTTGTAGGTGTTTTGAGGGAAAAAAATATTGGAGTCATAATTTACAAAAGAATTTACAGAAGAATCAATGTAATCTTGTTGCTGTTTCTTGGGCTGTGCATCACAAACTGTCTTATTTTGTGAGAAATTATAGGTATTTGATCATTTTTGAACTTTGAAAAAAAAACAAAAGACATCTTCCACTGAAATTAAAATGTTGGCCCTTCACAAAAAGTCACACAAATGATAACAATATTTTTTTTACTGTATTTGCCTGACTCTAAGCAGCTACTTTATGTCAAGTTCTTTGCACTCTGCGGCCTTTGTAGAAACTTGGACAATTTGTTTCTTTTTTTCTTTTGTTCAGAAAAGATAGTTAGACACAGCTCTATCAGATGTTGATCTCCAAAGCTCAGGACATAGCACACATTCCTGCTTCCCGGTGAGTTTAACAGCAGAGAGATACAAGGAAAGGCTTAGGGAAATACACTGCTCTTGTTGTTTTTTTTTTTTTTATGTCATTAGAGCTGAGTTTATTGCGCTTTTTATTTTTGAATCCGTCAAGCCCTGGTGAGGATAGGAAGCATGTTTATTATCAAAATATTTACCAGAGCACTTTGATCATCACAAATTAACCGTGCAGCGCGTCGCGGGATCCCACTGCGGGGGTTGCAAGATAGTTTCCATAAAAAAAATTTAAAATAAGAAGTGGAACAGACATAACCCTTAAATATTTTTGTTGAAATTCATTTGATTTAATATGACTGATTGTTAACGTATGTTTGGACAAGAGTTTAATCAAATTCTTGTATATTTTAATCACGTTTTTTTTTCCCCAGACAGTGCGAGATTACACCAGCGTCAATCAAAATCAAGTGGGGGCAGCAGCGCATTTATCACGGGGGTCACGGGGTAAAAAGTTTGGGAACCCCTGCCTTAAAACACCTGTAGTGACCAGTTAAAGCGTTCATCTATCCTTGACAAAATGTATATTATTTTAAAATTCCCAGTTTATGGTTTTGACTTCATGAGAAATTTAGAGCAAAGGTTTTGAGACCACATAGTAATACAAAAAACAACCGAAAAATCCATCATTTACTTTGACAATAAAACGTTAAAGACCCTATCTGCACAATAATATCTCTACTTACTATTCAGAAATGTTCTATTCATGTATTATTCACCATTTAGAAGAAATAGAAATCACGCTAAAAGCCTTCTGGAATGTTCTGTATTGCTGTAGGTTTGAAGCATGTCATTTATTTTGACCCGACCTGGATGCTGACCTCCTTGTCCAAACACAGAATGTAAATCCTCGAACAACCACATGTTTTCTCTGCACTTACAGTTGCTTTATTTAGTTTTATGTGGTTTTGTGTGCGATGTGTGCCACTTCATTCAGGTTGGCAGTTGTTTTCTTCCAGGCTGCTTCTGGAAACAGTGGGAGGCCACATCTATGCGGTTCTCAGCCCCCTATGACGGCTCCTTCATTATTTTCCCACTGCCACTTTAGAATATCCACACATTCCGGGGGCATTCCTGGGCCCTCCCCGGTACAGCGGCACTTTATCGCATTACTCCTACTCACATTTGTCCAATTTGGTTTTAATGAGTTGGACACTGGAATGTATTGAGCTGTGATCGCTGCGCCGCAAACACAGAAGTGACGGAAGAAACTTGTTTTTAAGGTTGCATTTTCTTTACACTGATTTTACTTTATTTGGTTTTAGATTTTTAAGTTATTACAACATAACCAGCATGCTGACCTTCACGCGGTTTTATGACTATTGTTAGCTACTTTTAGAATTTTTTGTTTTCTTTTTTGTATGGATGGATGTGTTTCTGCAGATATACTGGACACCTGATTCTCTCCTACAGGGGATCAAAAAAGTATCTATGTACTTTTTGTTTCATGTTTTACTGATGTCTGCCTTCATCTTTGTGTTTTATAAGCCGGGCTGGACATCTTTAGGTGCAAGACATCACACAAGAAATAAACAAAACTAAAAAACTAAAACTATCTATCTATTACATTAAACATTTAGTTAACATCTTAACAATAAGTTTTTATTGTTTTCTTGGAATATCCTCCACTAAACTTCTTTGCAGCCCTAACTGCCTTACTGAGCCTGACCCTATCAGAAGCTAAGCAGGAAAGAGCCTGGTTCGTACAGTCATGGGGGACCTCTCTGGAACATCAGGTGCCAGGGCAGATAAGGCTGTAAAGTACCAAACCGTTGTGTCTTTGGGCAAGACACTTACCACATTGCCTAGAATAAATCTGGTGCGTGTGTATGAAGGATTGGTGGTAGCCGTAGGGGTCAACGACTCAGATTGGCAGCCTTGCTTTTGTCAGTCAACCTCAGGGCAGTTGTGGCTATAGTAGGCGTTTACCACTACTGTGTATGGAGGGGATATATATTATGCCCTTTGTCTGGGTATTATATATTAATTAATAAGTGTCTTTGGGTGCCCTAAAAAAGCGCAATTTAATCACTGGTGTTTTATGGCTTACTGTATAACTTTTTCCTTTTGTCACATATCTTGCTTATATCCAATTGAACCCCATACTGTAGAACATGTGTGTATTTCACCTTTCAGTGCAATATAAACTATATAATTTGTGTTCAGTCAGGACCTGTATTAAACGCTGAGCAGCTAATGGGGATTTTCAGTCTGAATGAATGACAGCCTCAGTCCTCCTTTCATAGGGTGTAGTAAAGCTGACTATAAAGCAAATGTAGCTTGTAAATCTATCGAAGCAAAAACGTTCTGTCTTCAGTTATGTCTCAAATGAAGCCGTCATTTTACAAGTTTACACTTCCTGCAGCTCACAGCGGAAAAAGGCTGAGGTTGATCCTTTGCGGGGAAAGTTGCAGAATTTCAGACGTCCTGTATATACAACAACTTGCAATACATGTGGTGATAAAAGAGCAATCATCAACAAGAGCAAAATGTGTGCTTTCTCTGCAAAATATTCAGCAGCATCAAAAACCCTTCCCCATCATTTTTCTATACCACACTCTACATTTTAACACTGCAATGACGTAAACATGTTGTAGGAGCTCACAGCCGGAGCAGGTCTCCACAGGGGGCGTACTCCTCCACTGCCGCTCCTGTTAACAAAAATAACCACTGACTTCCAGCACTTGGACCACATTGGCCAGTGGTAGTACAGTATATTTGTGTAATTATATCCTTCCTCTCTCTCTCCCCCCCATATCCCAAACTCTCCTTCCCAGAAACTCCATTTGTTTTGCCTGTCTTTCTTGTACAAACCCATGCTCTCAGTCTCATCTCCTCCTAAATGTTTCCTCCCAAATCCTTTCTCCAAAACTAAGCTCCAGTCCCTTCCTTCTTGGCCTCCTCTTGCAATTTCTCCGGCACAATACTATCTGTCTACCCTTTACGCTTGGCAATCCAAATGTCTCCTTCTTGTGTCATTGGCCGTCTGGAGCGACAGGGGAGGGCTCTGAACGTGGCGAGATATGCAGATGGATGTGTTTGCTCAAACCGACGCTGTGTGATCAGGGAAAGATGCAGCGCAGCAAAATGCCAAAGGGACTGGAATAAATTAGGGCTACGAGTTTTTTGTTATTTCCTGGATCAGAAAGGCTGTGTGTATGGAGGGGGGCGTACAGTATAGCAGTTTGTTCAAATGCCAAAAACTTTTCTTAAATCATCAATAGTAACGTAATTTTCCCTTATGCAAGTGTTATTACAATTTCATACCATTTATAAATACAGTAAATCATCGGTTTCCAAACTTTTTTCCCACTGAGAGCACTTTTCAGGACAAAAACTGCAGAGAGCTACTCCTTTAGGCAGTTTAGGATTGTTTTATTGGTGTTTAACAGTAAATATTGATTATTTTATGATTTTAATATTTATTTTCTTGTTTTGTAATAAGCACCTTGAGTTGCCCTCTGTATGAATTGTGCTTTACAAATAAACTTGTATGGCCTTACCAACTGTTATACATCTTATATGCACAAAATGAAAGATGTAAACAGGTGTGGGCATTGCAAATATTATCTTTGTCTGGTCCCTCTCTCTCTGGTCTCTCTCTCTCTCTCTTGTCTCTCTCTCTGGTCTCTCTCTCTCTGGTCTCTCTCTCTGATCTCTCTCGCTGGTCTCTCTCTCTTCTCTCTCTCTCTGGTCTCTCTCTCTTATCTCTCTCTCTGATCCCTCTCTCTTGTCGCTCTCTCTGGTCTCTCTCTCTCTGGTCTCTCTCTCTGATCTCTCTCGCTGGTTTCTCTCTCTGGTCTTTCTCTCTCTGGTTTCTTTCTATCTAATGTTTTAATTATTTAAAAAAGAAACACAAACACACACACCGGCAACCACAACAGAAACCAAAAATAGAATTTGAAATTTTGAAAAGCCCTCACAAACTTTAAGTAGTCCACATGGTAATAGTATTTTCCTTGGTACCGTGAACTCTCGCTGACAATTCCAAAACACACCATGCCCGCTGAAGTCCTCATCCATTGACGATGAGTCAATGAGTCTGGGAGTTATGTGCATTTAAAAAAATAAAAATAATCTCCTGACCATTCAACACTTTTTCAAGTTGATGTATATTAATTTGTGTCTGAAATTAGCCTCAATGGCAGCCTTCCATCCTTCGTTTCCTCAAGTGCATTCTGAGCTAATAGCCGACTTAAAAGCCTAAGAGTCTGCCAAATTGATGCTATCACTGTATCCAGGATGAGACTGGTTTAGCACGAGGACACAATGATCTCTCAGCTCAGACTGATTACATCTGTTTAAAAAGCACATTGCTATTTACATAGAAACCCCAGTGAGGCCCGGCAGCCGGCACGCTAAGCTAACCAAAGGAACCTGCGACACTGCTGCTGCATCTCAGAATGTGTAAGGAGAAACTGTTCTCATGTGATCCGCGGGCTCATATCAGATCTGGATGCACAATGCTTTCTCAGTCATCTTGCCATTCACTTTTGGACGCTGTTCATGGGATTGCTGCAATATAGTGACTGTTATATTCTCAAGAGGGTGAAATGTGTTCCGTTTTATTTGGGGTTTTGGAGCCGCATTCATAAGCTAATGCAGCGTCCTGGGAGTTCCCTTTTACAAAGCATTCACAAATCATCGGAATTAGTCAAGTGTATAAACTTTGATGAAGGTTTTGTAAATAAATAGATTAGAATTGAATTATGTTGAATATATCTGTTTACATTGTTGGAAAAGACCCAGCGTTTACTACAGTTTGTCATACAGATCATACAGTATAAGGATACACAGAGATCTACAATTGTTTGATATGAATGCACATAACAAAATGAGAACATTATATTTATACACTACACATACTTATGAGAGAATCATTATAAAAACACGACAACACCCTTAAACCATCCATGTTTATCCAAGAAAGAAATATTGTGTCTTGAGAATATTTCTAAAGATGTATTAAATGCTATAATATGCAACTCTGGTTAGTTATCATGTCTTTGTCTGTACATGAACAGTACATAAATACTTTCAGTGGTTTGTTCTATTTCAAGATTAATGACTTTGTTGACTTGATTTGTTTTCCTTTAAGATCTTGTAAAGGTTGTCGTTTTTATGTTCAGTCGTGTTGCTAACTAACAGACAAACAAACAGACCTTGTTGATTACATTATCCCCTGGCAGAGGTACAGTAATATGATTAATCCAATAATGATGAAATGCATTATGGCTTCATATCTCTTTCTTCCATAATACTGATATTTAAGGAGTCTTAATGAAAAGGTTTTTTAAGCACAAAAGTTAAAAGTTATTATATGACTGAAAATAGAAACTGTGGGGAAATTGTCAACTTGTACATTCATATTTACACTAAATACACGATACACTTCATCTAACTATTGCTCTGGGTCTTGAAGAATGATAATGTCTGAGCCCGGCCCTAGTGGCACTGAATGATGGGTCAAATGCAGTAGACTAATTTCCCTGCAGAGACAATGAAGAATTACTTACTTTAATAACATCTTCCCCATTTCAAGGCTATTGGCGTTTATGTCACACAGAGGCACACTGAAGGACACGTGACAGGGAGTCTGATATAGACTGGACCTGGACTGAGACTCAGGCGAGACTTTGACACGCACGTACCAAGGTAGACAAGGCTCCGGCAGCCAGCACTGAGCCTGCGCCACAGAAACATCGTACAACTGTTAGACTGATGGGTCATTAAATCTAATCTACGTAAGAATTCCTGCATCTTCGAATGCAGTTGTATTTGTGAAAAGTTGCTCTTGACCCAAGTGATGCTTTTGGTATTTCATGTCCTGTACACTTAAAACCGTGTTCCTAAAATAGCTCTTACAGTGACATTTCAACTGGAAACCTCTTCAGTGGAAGGCGACCACATAATGAGAGCATGTGTTTTCTGACAGTGGCTGAGTCGTACAGTCTCTCACCCTCTGCTCCCATGCTCCAGCCCTGGTCTCCCTCACTTCCCTCCGCATCCTGCTCCTCATTAGAAAAGCTCTTTCATGGTCAGGGCCAATAAAACTTCAATGGGAGGCAACCTGAAGAAAACATGGCTGTTCTGTAGCTTTAGTGCGCGTTAATTACACCATCAGCGGGTCCCAGACGGAGCAGGGGCCACTGACCTATGGCTACATGCAGGACACACTCAGACATATAAAGCAGCCTCAACACACGCACCAATCAGCACTGTCGGCCATGTGCGCGAGCAGGGGATGCATGTTGATCCAGAAGGCGGTGTTTGTCAGCCGAGGGTACCCTCTTGGGGGTCTGCAGATCCCCTTGAAATGTTGAAACTCACCCAGAATGTTGAAGAACTCACTTGCATTCATAATCACACCTTGGATATGGTCCTGACATATGGTTGTGATGTTTCCAAAAGTAATGTCCTGCCTCTAAATACACTATTATTGGATCACTTTTAATTTCACTTTCACAAAAGACTTTCCTGTGGCGTGGGATAAAACTCAAATAAAAGAACCATCCATCCATCCATCCATCCATTTTCTACCCTTTAATCCATTTCTGGGTCAGGGGGGTGGCAATCAGAGATGCCACCCAAGTCTCATAGCACCAGCCCCTCACTGACCCTCTGCAGGTGGTGAGTCCACAGGACTAGGCTATGCTCACTGAGTGTGAGCATAGCCTTGATCTTTCAGTGGGGGCTTCGGGCAAAGTGGGGTTAAGTGTCTTGCCCAAGGACACAACAACAGCAGTCATCAGTGGGAGTTGGTGGAGACGGTGTAGAGGTGGGAATTGAACCCACGATCTTCAGGCTTGAAGGCCAATGCTCTACCAACTGAGCTACTGTCGCCCCCTCTAATAAAAGAACCATTCATTTTAAAATAACTAATACAGCCAATATTTGATACTATTCCATGTGAGCCTGCTCAGGGCAGCACCAGTCCCATGGTCATCAACCAAACTGTGGACAACACTTTGGAGTCCTTAATATCTGCACTGGATACAACAGCCCCCCTAAGACCGGTGTAACGCCGAGATACACTGTCTTGAAGAGATGCACTGCCTCAGCTGTTTATGATGTAATGCAAACCTGCGCATGCGCGTCTCACGGCAACCGAAGCATACCAAGATGGCGGACCGTGAATTGCTTTAAAAGTTGAAATACGAACGAATTAAGACACGAATGTCACTTTTAATGCAATTTGAGGCGAGATGTTGATGGTTCCGTTTTGTCACATGTGGGTTTTAAGAGTCAAAGTTTTGTGCAAAGTTTAGTTTAAGCAGTCAACTGCGCCTGTGAAACCACAAAGCTAATGTTTTCATAGCAGTCCGCGGCAGCTGACGTAGGCTGATGACGCGTCCTGTGGCCACTCTACACTCTTACACTGGTCTGTCGGGTTGATAATGGAACATGGGGAAAAAAATCAATCTAATTAAATATTTTGTTTGAACACACTATTGTTAATCATATTAAATACAGTACGATACATGTATTGAATGAAATTTATTATTTCCATTATTCGTATTTCAACTTTTAAAGCAATTCACGGTCCGCCATCTTGGTATGCTTCGGTTGCCGTGAGACGCGCATGCGCAGGTTTGCATTACATCATAAACAGCTGAGGCAGTGCATCTCTTCAAGACAGTGTATCTCGGCGTTACACCGGCTTCCTCGTGGTACAATACCAAACTGCGTTCACTAAAACTCCCATCCACTCCAATTCAGAGCTTGCCCACAGGGAGTGGAGAAAAAGTTTCCTTAACAGGAGAATGCCCTTCATCGGGCCCAAACTCAATACTATTCAACTTTCATGAAAGTTAATCAAAATAACAGAAGGGAGAATAAGGATAACTTGCCAAACTAACTGTAACTGCTTCATGGTGTAATGATGGGACCCTTGAACCCGCCCTCTTTTACCTGTATCTGTGGACTGTGTCCCCTGCCCGGACTTGTGGTCTGCAGTCCCCTCCCCGCCTCCTCAGTCCTGCAGGGAGCGGATCCGGATTCCCCTGAGATTTGACATTTTTCCCATAGGGTTCTTGGAGTATATCCTTTCTGATGCAGGAGGTTCTAAGGACAGTGATGATCTGGGATATTTAATGATAATGACATTTATGGACATTCAGTAACATTTATGGACATTGGTCATCCCTATGTTATTATTGCATTTCCTGTGTTTGATTTGATTTTCTAATCTTTTTTGGTAAATCGACAACTTTACAAAGTTCTCAGAGACAGCTGCTGTTGTGATTTAGGGTTTTACAAAAATACATGGTATTGAACTTGCAAACAACTGTGTCAGGGGAAAAATAACAAAACAATTTATTTGATTAATAACATTGGACCAATAATACAATTATTTTTAAGCCTTTGGAATAACTTCCCATTATTGCAGGGCCTTTGACAACCCTTTTGCCTAAAGGATTAGATCTCGAGTACACTACATATGATTTTAACAGTTTTTCATGTCTAGAATGTCTCTGTTTGTTAAATAGCTAACCCTGAAACTATCAACTAAGTGTTTATGTAATTGACTACCAAAGGCTTTAGTGGCCTGATCAGCTTGGGATTGATGCCAGAACAGACATTAAGTCAGGTTGGACCTTTAGTTTCAATTACAAGAAGCAACTAATCCCATTTCTGGGATTGAGGACTGAGGACAACACAATTCCATTGTCTTTCCTTGTCTGTCATTGTCCAAAACACTTTGAAATCACAGTTAGGAGCGCCTTATGGCTTAACAAGTACTCTTTATGCCCTTTTTGCAGCAAACCCATATAATGTCAATGTCATGTTGTGTGAAACAAAATGGGAATGAATGGGAAACAAAAACGTTTCCCATTCATTCAAAACAATGTCCAGTTTTACAATGACAATCTGAGAGATGTGGAAACACAGCATTGCTATGAATATGAGGTTGTTTTCCTTTTCTCAGTCTGTGTAACTTGTATTATAAATGATTCTGGGTTATTTTAAGCTTGTTTATTCACAAAAAGTGTCACCATGGCATGTGTTATTTGTACACTCAGTTTGGCACCTTGATCAAAAGAAGCATCAGCAAATATGATTGTGTGTTTGTCTCTATGGCCACACTCTGTATTTGGTTTCAACGTTTTTAAGTAACCAATAAAACACAAAAAAAGATACCTTTCCAAAATCACTTCCAAAACACATTGCCAAAGCAAAATGTCATGTTGATTCCAATGAACCGGGTGACCCTCCTGTCTCTCATACAGCATTAGTTCTGGACATATTGCTGCCACTGGCCGTGACAAGGAGCTTGACTGTCGGAATCGGATGCTGGGAACTGGAAAACACTGATCCTATTAGAAGTAATGAGGAAACGGAGGCATTTCAGGAATGTTTAACAGAAAGATTGAAACCAGTGAACTTCATGTTTAAGGCATAAGCAGTCAAATGTGACGACATATTACTATAGAACACTGATATCCTGCAACAATTTAAAGTTATCGGTGAGTTCAGCTACACATCTCAGAGAAATAAGTATCCAATAGACTCAGGATGGGAGTTTCTCTAAAAGTGAAATGTGACCTATTGTCCACTTACAAAAGAAGACAAACACTGTATTAACAACAGGCACTTGATCTCTCCCTGTAGGGGTCAGACCTGCTGTCGAGGGTCACTACTACTGATGGAAAATGCTGCCACTCCAGAGCTGTTCCAATCTTTACTTTCAGTGGTGGAGATGAGAGTAAAGAAAATCTGGCCAATTGAATATTAGCTTATGTCATTTAATAGCATATGTGCCCAACAGACTTTTACAAATTAACAAAAATATGTCTTGTAATGTGTTTAGTTTCAATTTCCGGATGTAATCCACTGTATAGCTCTATGTGCATACACTTTGCCACTGGAACTTTGTAAAGGTTTTTACACTTGTCCTTCCCTTCAATAAGCAGGATTGGACTGGCTCTTGGTCACCTTCTATTTAACATCTTATACTGGTTATTCTGCAATGAGGCTTACATCATTTATGAAGGTATGTAAACACAGCATACTTTTTATTATGATATGTAAATATGTTCAAGCCCACCACAAGACTTTCTCCACCGACTCCCTCTGCTGTTCTTGTCTCCTTGGTGTACCCAGAGGTTTAGTGTCTTGCCAAGGACACAAAAACCGACTCCCTCTGCTGTTTTTGTGTCCTTGGCAAGACACTAAACCTCTGGGTACACCAGATGCCACAGTGGGGCGGCTGCGGCTGTAAAGTTCCAAACTGAGTCTGATGTGTGTGTGAATGGTTGGTGGTGGTCAGCTGTGGCTACAGTAGTAGTTTATCACCACCGTGTATAGAATGAATGAATAGTGACATGTAAAGCTAACGTAATGGTACCCCTGCATGTACTCGTGCTGTGTTGTTAACAAATGTTGGAAAGTGAGAGACCTCCGCCTTGGTTAGCGCTTGTGCTTCACAGTAAGAACATCCTGGATTTGATTCCACTTTCAGGCCTCTCTGTGTGGAGTGTGCATGTTCTCCCCATGTCTGCAAAGGTTTCCCTCCAGGTGCTTTGGTTTCCCCGATAGCACTAAAAACATGTACAATAGGTCTGGATGTCATGACTGAGTGAGCGGATGGTGACAGTCGGAGGCTTGGATGAGTCAGGTGTTCTGCGTCTCACTTCTGTCATCATTGTGTGGGGAGAGAATGAAAAAATTGTGTTACTGATCTGTGAAATGTGCTATATAAATAAATATTACTTACTTACTTGAAGCAACTATCTAAGCCCCAACAAGAAAACCCTTTGTTGCACAGTGTTAAGACGTGCAGAGAAAGGTCATTCAGAAGGACCAGGGAGCACAAAAAACTAGGGCAGGAGGACGGACAGATTATCGGCCTAAATGGAGCAGTGAGGAGGGCTTCCAAGTTCTCCATTCAAAAGAATAATTATTATAAAAGATAGAAAATGTATAATAACTAAAGTATTTTTTCAAATATTAAAAACACAGTAGTGAACATGTTTCACTGTATTATGTGCTTTAATTGTGCTCAAACCACATTGTCAATTGCTCTGTGGAGTTAGAGCCAGGTAGAGCCAGATTTCCCCCGTTATGTCTTCAAACTTATTATTTTGACTTTTTAAAAACCACTGCCCATTCAGATAAATGGCTTGTGCTCCCCATGGACGTCCCAAACATTAGTGAAGTCTTGGTTTTGGACAGCTCTGGTTCTCCCGGTCTCCTTCACAAAGTTTGAATTCAGAGAAAACCAAAGGATCCAGGATGACAAGAGACACTGACATTTTTACCTTGAAAGCTTTAGGTTCCAAGTCAGATGAGAATGAGCCGTTTTAGTTAACCTTGAGGTCTTTGGGGAAAATCTCCTGTACAGCCCTTGTGAATCCCCATGTTAAAACTCCTATGGGGATTTTGAAAGGAGAATATTCCTCCTGGGAACCTGTAGAAGTAGTAGTTTTTTATGTCATTATGAAGAAATAAACTACACACATGTTTCAAAAGATCAAACACATTTTACAAAAAGAAAAAATGAACTAAAACGTGTATACTAAGAATGTTAGTGCTAAATAATGCCTTCCCACTTCACAGCTCCCCTTGATATAGTGTACTTCATAAATCTTAACCACTGAGATGAACCAACATGTTGCTTATAAGTTTCTATTGACCTTTATAACCAGGATAATATAGCTGAGATTTTTTTCCCCTCCTTGACATAACATACCATTCTTTGACAATCCAAGTTCCAGTCCTTGGCCAAACAGTATCCGCGCAGAAGCATAATAGAGGCATTCACCACTTGACAGGTACACTCGGAAGACCAGGCGCGTACGGACTTGTGCATCGCCCATAATTGCGGCCCGAAGAGTGACGCTGGCTGCGCTCCGGCTGCAGCGGTCACCTGTGGATGCGAGGGGGCGTGGCGTGAGGCTACGGGACACGCCCACACGTCACCTGCGACACCTGGCTTTGACAAGACAAACATACTCCTATGTGAGACCGTAAACAGGGGATATGATTATGTAAAGAAAGACATGCGTCACGGATCCAAGAGGAGAGGGACATGAGCTTTACGCACACGCACTACCCAGTCTCCTCTGCCTCCTCCTCCTCTTCCTGCTGCTGCCTCTGCCTTGTCAGTCCGCTCTGTGGCAGCTCTGGCATTGCGCCGCTCCAACGGGACATAGCAGCAGCAGCAGCAGCAGTAGCAGCAGCAGCAGCAGAGGCAGCGTGCGCACGTCACAGAGCCGGTGGCTACAGGCGCGCTCGGTCAGTAGACAGCAGTTGTTAGAGCCCGGTAGAGCTGCAGTCATAACATGGTCATCTGGCTGCGTGTCTTATTGCCCTTTAGGTGAAGAAGGCGGACAGAAGAATTGGTCATTAGTGAGTGAGTGAAAACCTCAGCGCAGACACTGCAAAGAGGAGAGGAGGTGAAAGGGTTCTTGTGCTCCTGTGCCCATGACAAGCGGCTGTTGATCTGGAAGTCTTCGCACTCGCACTTGTCTCTCTCAAACAATCTGACTCGGGATGGATTCCTACTTCGTGGCTTTGTTTTTTGCACTGTCCTCTCTTACCACCGTGGTCCTCGGGGAGAAAGGCACCAGCAAAGCGCGGAGTTGTTCGGATATCAGACAGTTTTACAGCGGGAAAGGCTTCACGTTGGAGGGAGTGCCACAGTCTGAAATATCAGGTAATTTTTGTTAAATATATTTTTTATTTAACTGAAATACAGTGTTCAAAACTGTATCCTAATCATTACACGTGCCTCTCATGAGTCTGTCAGCCATCACACAGGAACCACAGTTTAGTCTATTGAAGGATGATCAGTTAAGAGTTTGCGTCTTGCTTGATTCCTCAAACTTTATTTTCTGTTGACAGCCATTGAGCTGTTAGTTGTATATGTGACCCCCCCTTCATTCAAACAAAGCTCTAACATACAGTAGACACATGTCAGTTCTCAGTCCTTCATGCTTCAGGTTTTGCTGCATACTTCTGGTTTAGAATGTTATTGTCCATTCCTTTATCTCTGGGATGGTCAATTGGCAATGTCCCAACCACATCTTTTCCCTGAATCATAAGTATGGTAAATAATGCCCATGCTCATTGAGTGCATGATCCGTGTCTGGTTTAGTTTACTGCTGGAGACTTGTTGTTGGTCACTTGACTGTGCTGTAAGCGCACAAATATGATGTGTGTCACTGACGCTCTGATGTCAGACAGTCACAAGCCCCTGCTCTGGAGCTCACTTGATTACATGTGTGCCTTTCTTGGAATTCAGCCCAGCAGTCCATGCAGACCAACAGCCCCACTCTTATCGCACTTACAGTACAAAACATGGGAAAACTCAAGGACTGGCAAGAAGTTACCTAGAATTTGTGCAAGAATAAAATTGATAAAGACACAAGTTAACAATCTATTTTTGGGGCTATGCTTGGCCACTTTCTGCTGTGCACTCCAGTTCTATCAAAGGGTGAGAAGATATAAATTGTACTTTGTGTTAAAGTATATATGTAATGTGTTATCTTCAACCTTTATGCCCAGAGTCAATGTGTGGGGTACTAGAACTTTCTACACTCTTTAAACATGATTTTGCTTATTCTGTCACATCTGACTTCGCTGATTTAGGGATGAGAATTGTGATAAAGGTTACACTACAACATAATAAGAACACTGTCCAAACTGGTGCTGTCCAGTTAACCTCGGCCAAGCTGAATGTCAGGATCCCGGCTCATACATTTCTTTTATAGTGACCTGTAGACTATGGTTAGTGTGAATAGAAAACTCTGTGTTCTGCTCTAGGGATGGCTCTGAAATGACATGTACCCATTATGTACCTGTCTCTAAAGCCTCACAATTACTGCTCTTAAGATGGACATTAAGCCATACCGTAAAAATCTCCTGCCGTCCATCCGAGTGATTATGCTGATAGAAGATGGGATGTGGGCGGGGCGGTAATGTGATGAAACTGTTAGTGCATGTCATTGCGCCATAGATCATAAAGTAGTCCGCACCAAGTCGTAACTGGACCCTTCTAATTGAATTGATTGACCGCACTGAATAAATCATCTCGCTGAACTAATGCCACAACGGGACCTCTTTGAAATCCCCTTTTCAGTCCAAACTGTGGTAATCCATAATGCTTTAAAGAGCAAATCTGTCTTGTCAAGACACCGGCCCGTTCCTCTTGTTTCAGTCAATGACGCAGAGCTTACTTAAGCCTGGGGTCAATGCATCCTTTGTGAGAGAGAAAATACTTGTGAGAAACAGCCACTAGACTAGAGAGAGGAGCAGGCTTGTTGCACTTTGGAATATTTACCGGCCCGCTCATCTCTGTGCTTTGGAGCATAAACAATGTAGCAAATGAAACACCTCCCCTCGCTGGAATATGAAGACTTTAATTTACACCTTGAGTTATGAGCCTCCTGAATGTTGTCAATGGCGTTTGGACAAGGACGTTTTTCCTGTTGTGGGAGAGGCGTGATCAGTCTAATGTATGGACCAGGCCTAACTGAAGGTCACCCCCCAGTTCAGTGTGTGTGGGACTAAAAAGCCGCTACGTCCCCCTCTACTATTAACTTATATTCGTATGTTTGAGTTACGCCCCCTCATTACCAGCCCTTTGTATTTATGAGACAGTTTGCTGGCACATATCGCCAAGACACACACACACACACACACACACACACATACACACGTGCACACACTCCTCTGAGATCATATCAATCCATTATCAAAACCATCACCTCCACTTCAGTGTCACGGCTCCAGTGTGTTCTTATCTGTGTTTCGTTACAAGCCTGAAGATGTTCCCAATTATGATTGATCTCAATTTTCTTTTTTTTCTCGACTACATCCAGTATAGTTCACATTTTGATGGTAGTTCTTACATTGCAGCAAATAGGTTTTTATGTGGATCTGAAAGAATCGGCTGAAGGATTATTGCTATTTATAGTACCACACAATACCGTTGGTGTTTAACAATGCAATGCCTTGTTTCATTATGACTGTTTTTGTGGAAGACCAAGACAAAGACATCACATATGAACCAAATCAAATTGATACATGATTTTATTGTTTAAATCAAACAATGGCATGAAATGGTAGAATTGCCTCTTACTACAATTACAGCTTCTTCAAGATTCAAGCTCTTTTTGGGGATTGGTCTTTGAAAACTGTGTAGATCGATAGATAGACTTTCTTTGCAGACTCAAGGTCCAGATCAACACAGACACAGACAAAATAAAATAAACAACAGACAATAAAAACCTCTGAACTTTCCAAAGCAGCGACGTGTAACGTACCTCGCTGCACACAACACTGAACAATAAAATAATCACAGCATTACACAAACCTATAAACTTTGTCATAAAAATTCGCAAGACAGCTTGCAAAGTATTTACTTTATTTTACACAAAGAGTTCACTGGCTCTTGTCCATCTGGGCTTTTTAAATACAATTCTCAGCGCATCATTGTAAGCAACTGTAAGTTTCTGAAAGCTGGACTTTTTGTAATTGACCCACAAATGTGCTGTGTACAGAGGTGACACATCCAGAGACCGAGGTGTTTCACATTCTTCTTTGCAAAACAGCCCAAACGCTGCCAGATTAGATGGAGAGAGTTTGTAAACATTGCTTTATTGATTGCCAAATTTCAAATTTGAACATGAAACACGAGAAAATAAAAGGGGGGGGGGGCATAGCAGCAGTTTTTAAAGATCGTATTGTCTCCCATAGGGTGTCTCTTGGGAAATTTTCATCATTTGAGTATGTTTCTTTTAAAATAGAACAAAAGAAATCTTCTTCCATTCTTATTATTGTTGTGTACAAGCCGCCACAGTCATGCCATAGTTTCACTGATCATTTCACTGAGTTGCTTTCAGTTGTGTGCACAGATTTTGATGGTTTAGTCATTATAGGCGATTTTAATATTCATGTGGATAATGTTAATGACAGATACGCAAAAGAGCTGAGTTCCATACTTGAATCCTTTGGCCTCACTCAGCATGTGAGTGGCCCCACCCATAGCAGAGGACACACCTTGGACCTGCTTATCACGAAAGGGGTGAATATTTCAAAAGTTAATGTAGTTGATGTTGCTCTGTCGGATCATTTCTGTGTATTTTTTAACATGTGTTTTGCTACCAGACCACCCGCTAAATATGAAATTGTTAGAAGTAGACACTTAAATGAAAACACGGGTGAACTATTTATGGGAATGATCCATTTTGAGAACACATCATGTTCTACTGTAGATGAACTGCTTAACTCTGTCACCTCTAGTGTGTTGAATGTTCTGGACGCCATTGCCCCTGTGAAGGTAAAAATGGTCACAAATAAGCAAAAAGCCCCATGGATAAAAGCAGGCCCGGTCAGGGCACAGAAGCAAGAGTGCCGGAGAGCAGAGAGAAAGTGGAGAAAGTCCAACCTCCAGGGTGATTATAGACTCTTAAAAGAGAAGTTGTGTGAGTTTAACAGAGTACTACGTAGAACAAGAGAATTATACTTTTCTGAAACTATTGAAGGCTGCAGCAACAATCTGCGTGTTTCTATTTTCAACAATCAATAGATTAACGAACCCCCCTGTTGAGTTGCCATTAGAACACTACTCCAAATCCAGGTGTAATGAGTTTGCACAGTTCTTCAGAGACAAGGTTCAGGGTATCAGAAATACCATCACCTCCACAACACAAGTAACAATGCAACATCCAGTGAGGCTTTGTGAGCTAGCTCAATTTGCACCTGTCAATGATGAAACTGTTAAAAAGATAATCACAGGTCTTAGTTCCTCTACCTGCAGTCTGGATGTACTACCTCCTAGATTTCTGAAGTCTGTTATGTGTAGTCTATTACCCTCATTGACACAAATAGTAAACATGTCTTTTTTATCTGGAACATTTCCAATGGCCCTGAAAAAGGCAGTCATTAGGCCCCTCCTAAAAAAGAGCAGTTTGGATGCTGCGGTACTTGAAAATTACCGTCCCATCTCAAATCTGCCTTTCATGGGAAAAATTCTTGAAAAAGTTGCCTACCAACAACTTACTGAATTTTTAATATCTAATGACTCATTTGACATGTTTCAGTCTGGCTTTAGACCACACCACAGTACTGAGACCGCTCTAGTCAAGGTAACAAATGATATTCGGCTTAACACTGATGCAGGAAAAGTCTCTGTTTTAGTCATGTTAGATCTGAGTGCCGCTTTCGACACCGTTGACCATGAGATTCTCATGCAGAGACTGGAGGACTGGGTTGGTGTTGCTGGTACCGCCCTAAGCTGGTTTAGGTCCTATCTAGAAGAAAGGAAGTATTGTGTGGAGATTGGAAACTATGTCTCAGATAATATGGCCCTGACCTGCGGAGTGCCACAGGGGTCGATTCTGGGACCTCTCCTGTTCAATATTTACATGCTGCCATTAGGTCAGTTAATTCAAAGTATGAAAGTGTCCTACCACAATTACGCTGATGACACTCAGATCTATGTCTCACTGACTGCAGAAGAGCATGCACCGGTGGACTCACTCCTTCGCTGTATCCAGCGGATCAGTGAGTGGATGCAATGCAATTTTCTCCAGCTAAATGCGGACAAAACCGAAATGATTGTCTTTGGTCCCGAGAAACAAAGAGAGACCGTCATTTGTCACCTTCAGTCTCTCTCCCTAAGGCCCTTAAATAAGGTCAAAAATCTGGGAGTAATAATGGACTCTGACTTAAACTTCAATAGCCACATTGGATCGGTAACATCAGCAGCTTTTTATCATCTGAAAAATATTGCCAAAATTAAAAATATTGTGTCCAGGGCAGACTTGGAGATTCTTATCCATTCTTTTGTTTCCAGTAGGCTGGATTACTGCAATGGCCTGCTCACAGGTATCTCCAAACATGCAGTAAAACAGCTGCAGTATATTCAAAATGCTGCAGCCCGAGTCCTGACTAGAACCAGGAAGTACGACCACATTAGTCCGGTCCTCAGGTCTCTGCACTGGCTTCCCGTGGCCCAGAGGATAGACTTTAAAGCAGCTCTCCTGGTGTACAAGTCTCTCCATGGCCTTGCACCAAAGTACATCCATGATATGCTAGTCCCATATGAACCAGCCCGGACTCTGAGGAGCGCAGGGACGGGACTCCTGTTAGTGCCCAGAGTCAGGACTAGACAGGGGGAGGCTGCTTTTCAGATTTATGCAGCTAAGGTCTGGAACAGTCTTCCTGAGGATGTGAGACTGGCTGCCTCTCTGTCAATGTTCAAATCCATGTTAAAGACTTTTCTTTTTTCCCGTGCATACAACTAGAGAATTTTATCTTTTTAACACACCTTGTTATTTATTGTTGTAACTTTTTGTGTTTTTAACTATTTTATTGTTTTTAATTACTTGTGTGATTTTTATGTTTTTAAATTACTTATGTGATTTTAATGCTTTTTAATTACATATGTGTTTTTAATTGTATTTTAATGGTGATGATTTGTGCATTGTGTGGTGTGGACTGTGAGGCGCTTTGTGTTGCCCTGTGCAGGAAAAGCGCCCTATAAATAAAGATTGATTGATTGATTGATTGATATTGCCATATCTCAGTCTGGACTTTGACTGGGCTATTCTAACACATTAAACGTGGGGTGTCTGACTTTCTTTCTCATAAATATCACATGATGTTAACCTTGACAGAAAGAGAAACAATGTGTGCGCAAATCAGAGCACAACATGCCGCCTTCGACTTATTGGAAAATATTGGAAGAAGTTCTGTGAGTCTATTTGATCCTGAATCTGATTTACCGAGCAAGAGATGTTCTCATTTTCCCTTTTCTGTATTCAAAAACCGATATAAAGCTGTGAAAGTTGGGTAACTCTGTGTTAGCTTGTTTTGATTTAACCAATTCTATTGAATGGAAATGCTTTATGTTGAGGGAAGTAGTCAGAAAACTTCCTCCCCACAAACAATAATCAGATGACGAGGCCTGCAGCGAACGTTCAGTAATTACTAACTATATCGAAAATTACCTTTTTTGATTGATAACATATTCTAATAACAATTCATATTTGAAATTAAATAAGCTTAATGTATTATTTTACGTAAGAGTTTTTTTTTTCTTGATATGCAACAATTCCACATCATTGAATTAGTTATATACATGAATCACTTCAGCCCAATATCCCATGATGTCCTCTTTTTTTCTGCATCACTTCTATCTCACCTAGTGGCACATGCTGGAAGTGTCAGAAATCATCCCTGTTATAACGGTGAACATAATTGTTAATCTGTTTATGTTAAAAATGCTCTTTGGACAACATTCCTAACGTTGTGCCCAGCGCCGGTGTTGTGCTGCTCTTTGTTATTGTTGATTGCTGGTTGCTACTGGCTCTCTGCTGTGAAGTGTCATCCCTAACCAGTGTTTGGCTAATGATACAGTGGGAATACTGCTCTCCAGGCAGGAGCGGCTGCAGACTGCAGAGTGGCTTGTGGCTGGAAATCTGGGCTGTCAGAAGATGCTAGCTGCCTGTGAAATGTGTGTGAAGATTGGGCTCATAATTCTGCATGGGTCTTTGAAGCTCAACAGTTCTCCGACATGCTCTATTTGACTCGTGATGATGGTTCTAGCCCATACATTTATATCCTCAAAACGAGCTCAGCGACAGTAATCTGCGTATTCAAATTCTCGTGCTTCGGATAATACTGATTATCAAAGAAATAATGCACATTTTGTTATGTTTCTTGAGACAAGGACTTAATTGTTCAAGGTCAAAGTCCACCATGTGCAAATCAACAGCAGCCCTGGTGATTCTCGTGGCTGATGGCTGCTGTTGCGTTGCCAGTCTCTCCACAGGCGTTGCTAAATCGCTGAAGTCGGTAAGAATCCTCCTGAAGCATTAAGCCATAATGGACTCCAGAGAGCTTGAAACCGACCAGTTTGTTTGATGTGCTGCATTGAGAGAGAGGCAATGGCCAGCGCTGTTCGGGCGGCCATACTCTGGTCCGTCTGGGTCAATCCTGTACTGAGACAATCCAGAAAGAAGAAACAAACATCACCCAAATATACTGTAAACTTCCCAAAATAAATGTTATGAAAGCATGTGGGACATTACCATATTATATCGCTTTCATATTCCGATCTGGAGAAGGCATGAAAAATGTGTGAGACAGCTAATCCAAAGGCATGCATTTGATCTGAACCAATATATATCATTTGGATTGTCTCTACAGGGTGCACTTCGCTTTGAAGGCTCTGTCAGAAGTGGTGGGAGATGAATGCAAAAGTGTGCCCAGCATCTGTAGGCCGAGGCAAACAGTCAGGAGATTTTGATTAGATTTTTGAGAGAGTTGAGATTAGTGTTTTCATTGGTTTGGTCCCTGCTCCCTCCAGAATATACATGTATTTGTTGTTTGCTTGGACAAGATATTCACTCTCTATAATGGTGTACACAGTGTATTATATGCGTGAGAAAAGTTTAAGGATGTATAGTTATAGAAGAGAGTAGGTAGAGATATACATACAGTACATTCATATTAGACTTGAGGTTGTTAGTTACAAACAAAGTAGGGCTGTGCCAAAAATCAAAAGGTTGAAAGATTGACAAGATCAACGCGACGGACAAGACATCATGTGGCACAGTGAGAGAACTGAGTTAGGGACCAACAAGACAGCATACTGTATTTATTCTCTTGTCTTGAAGATACAATTTAACCACCACTGCTTCGGTACAGATGAGTTTTCAGTTAGAACATTCAAAAGTCAAGATCAATGAAGGAACCAAGCCCTACAACAAGGTGAAAGGCCTCAACTCAATGTGACAAATACCAGTCCACTGTTTTTATTTTCTGAAAATGGGATGGACCCTTTGTCAAGAGATAGAAGTGAAACTCAAACTTCTTGAGTATTATTTCAGGTTTTTACCAGCTGCGACCCAATTAAAAACTTCATAACACAAAAAGGCTTTATATTAGGGGTTGGGCAATATGGACAAAATTAATTATCTCGAAAAAAATTGTTGTCACAATATCTTTCAAATCAATAATTTTTACACAAAATGTTTTGCTGCCAGTGCATACTGTAGAGACAGTGTAGATTTAAATAGAAGCTTTTTATTTGTAAAGTGCTTCACACATCTTTCCAAAACATCCACTAACATATATTAACATTAAAAATCAAATTCAAGGGACGCAGGAAGAACACATCCAAAAAGACTCTATATTTACTGAAATGTACAAATAAAGCAGTGATTGGCTTTTTAGGCACACATTAGACCAAATGAGCATCTGTCCTTCTCTAATTGTAATATGTTTTGGAATATATATATTTTGCCCACCCCTACTTTATATATGTCACTTTGCGTGTATTCTGCAACATAATAGGTTCACATTGTAAGTTGAATCATAGAAGTAATATAAGTAAATGGACTTTTGAAGGAGTAATTTCACTGTGTACCGCATATAAAAGGTCAGATGGTCTGTCCCTTTGGCCTGCTTTACCGCCTGTTTAAGATTGAGCCTCCCACACACCCGGCTCACTGGGATTTGCGTCCCATATGCGTGTCCTCTGTATGACTTCAATAAGAGAAGGTCATTGATAAGTTCCACTTCACTGGCCGTCTCTGCGGTGTATGCGTTCATACTGATATGTAAATCCATAGATACTTGGTGGCCCCCAGCGTCTAACCATGTGCGTATCAGATTTGGCTCACTGCTCTCTGGCCCCCCCACAGTCTGAGCAGATGGCACGGATCCAAACCAGGATGCCCACCGCTGGGTTAAGTAAAGGCACGCTGGAGGAGGCGTCCAGGGCGTCGCACACTGTTCACAGCTGTGGTTGAGTGTTTGCTGGGAAACTCCTTTGCATCTTGTGTACACATCGCTAGGCAACGACAGCATCATAAACATTAGGTGATCAAGCTAAACCCAAAAACAACTTAGAGATACATTTGTCGTTATTTTAGTGGACTCTCTTGCTTTTTCTTCCAGGTGAATTTTGCCTCAAAACGTGGATGATAAACACGGTTTGTTAGTTTTTTTAACCGTGAACTTATGGGCAATCTGGGAAAAAAATAAATAAATTTTGACCAATATTAATTTCCAATACTATGTTTTTTTAAACTCAACGAACAATATCTTCTGCCAGAGGGAAGAAGCTGGAACATGGCTTTCCCAGGGGCCACATTAATTATTGTTATTTTTTTTTTTTTAAAGAATCATGAAAATGTTGCCAAACAGGAGAATCCCAGAGAAAATAAGAAAGCTATTAATAATAAAGTACAAAAATAAGTAAAATAATTATATATACAATTTTTACAGTCGCCAGTTGATATTGTTATGTTATGGACAAAACATTTTTGCAGTAATTGAATAGAATAGTTTTTTGTGTAAGACTTTTTTGTGCTTGGATCGGCAGCACTTTCCCGTTGAAAAGGCGTCAGTATTCTCATGGTTATAGGAAACATTACAGGTCAAACCACCACAGAAGGAGCTTTATCAGGCTGAAAGTGTTTGTGTACGAGTAAAGGGCTGACGCACAGGTGTTTGTGGGCTGTGAATATACTCTTTGTCTTCTGTCTTTTTCCCGAGGTGTAAACATCGGCCGCCCTAATCTGTTCCAAACCAGGCCTTGGATCAGTCTGAGACCAAAGCTGTGTCCGAGTGTTTCAGGCCTTTGTTTAACAACTGCACATACTGTAACTGCCGCTGGTGCATTCTGAAGTCTAAGGGCTTCATCTGGTGGACCATCCAGCTCAGGTCAACATTCATTTTTGAGTATTGTAAATCTCCCAGAATTTTGAAACAACTAGAACTCCCAGAGCCTTTTGACTGCTCCTTTTCAAACCATTGGAATTTTGAGACATTCCCCAAAAATGTCTCTTGGGGAAAAACTTTTAAATAAGTGCTAAAACTGATGAATATAACTTGAAATTCAACAAAGGCAAAACAGAAAGGGCTGGACAGTAAGCGGCGTGTTGCTATGGTTACTAGCACTGGCTGTTCACTAAAGGGGTTAATGGACTAGAACTACTCACATTTCAAAAATAAAATATAATTTAATCAAAACAACGAGATACGAATAAAGTGCATATACATGTAGATGCAGAAAAAAAAAGTCGTTATGAAGACTAAAAATGTACATACGCAAAAGCCGTCAAATTGACTGCTCTGGGAGTTGAGATATTAATAATTTAAGGCTCTCCACAGCATTGGCCCGGGTGTGGATGTTTGCCTCTTTAGTAATGTGGGCACGTAAAGTCGATAATAGTCACAACTCACTGACGGCAAGACAGTGAGTGAGGGGGCTTCCACTTCTAAGTCTGAGCCAGGAGCAGTCATTCAGAAGACTTCCATGTGCAAAAAGGTCCTAGTAACTCCACCATGACATAAAATAAATGTATTATATTTTCATGCATATAAAAATCCTTTTCCTGATGACTCGACTAAATAGATTTTATCCTGGTTGTTGCTTCTTTGAACTTGCCGCAAGCTAATCCTCCCAGATGGAGGACAGTAAGTAAAAAGTGTGTGTGAATCATATTAGCTTTGATATTGTTTGTGGGAAGATTCTCCTTGTTGTGGGGTCTTTTCCCAAAAACACAATGGCTCAGTCAAAAAACACTTTTCACAGTGATTTATTATTTCCCATTATTATCCCAGTGCAATACAGTGCAATATTTACAAGTTGTAGGCGCATGCTCATCTCAGGTTCTCAGGTGTTGCCTTCTCTGCAACCAAGCATCACTAAACTCGAGCAGGCCAGACCGGTCCTGCTCTTAAAGCACAAGCCCCTCCCCTGGGCGTTTGACAAACACAAAATACATTCACTGACTTTAAAGTCCATTTACCCCCAAAACAATACTATAGAAATAGTCCCCCACTACACAGTAAAGAATAGGATAATCCCCACACTGAATAATCCCCCTTTACAGTCATAAGAAACAAAAACACAAAATAAGGATCACATGACGCTCCTCAACACTTATAATGTGTGTGTGCGTCTCTGCCTCTGTTTGGCCAACCCACGGGACACACGCGCGCGCAGTCCCGAGGAGCGCACGCACGTGCGCGCACACGCGAACGGTGAGTAGCACAACGGTGAGACCTAGTGTGCACCCGAGATCTCACCAAACGCACTCACACTCCCCCCCAGACAGAGAACTAGCCGTGGGTAATGTGTAAACGCTGCTGTAGTACGTGCATAACACGGACGCTCCAGAGAAAAAGAGCGCACGTCCCAGTGCGGTGCTCTCAGTACTAGGACAAGCTGTGTGGCCCCGTCACATTACCCTCCCCCTCTGGGAGGCTAGCGATGTGCGGTAGCCTTGACAAGAAGTCTGCCACGATATTGTCTTTCCCAGCCCGATGGCGAATTTGAAACTGGAATGGTTGGAGGGACAAATACCAGCGCGTCAGACGGCTGTTCTGATCTCTCATAGTGTTAATCCAAGTTAGTGCTCGGTGGTCCGTCTCTAAATCAAATTCTCTACCTAAGAGATAGTACCGTAAACTGTCCAATGCCCACTTTATTGCCAGGCCCTCTTTTTCTACGGTGGAATAGCGAGTCTCTCTCGGCAACAGTTTGCGGCTCAAATATAGGACTGGCTGCTCCTCCCCAGGGTCTCCTTGCGCGAGAACCGCTCCAAGGCCCACAGCTGAAGCGTCCACTTGGAGCAGAAACCGTTTGGTGAAGTCAGGGCTTTTCAAAACTGGTGAAGAACAGAGACTAGCCTTTAGCGTCTGGAAAGCAGTTTCACAGGCATCGGTCCACACTACAGGGTTCTTTTGGTCTTTCATTGTCAATGATGTGAGGGGTGCTGCAATGGAGGCGAACTGTGGCACAAAGCGGCGATACCAGCCCGATAATCCCAGAAAGGACCTCACGTCCTTCTTCGTCCGGGGCCTGGGGCAGTTGCGAATCGCCTCCACTTTATCAACCTGCGGCCGCACTTCACCCCGTCCAAGACGATAGCCCAGGTACTGAGTCTCTTTCTTCGCCCACTCACACTTTGAAGGATTCAGGGTCAATCCAGCCTCCTGAATCTTTCCCGAACCAAAGATAAGTGGTTCAAGTGTTCCTCCCAGGTGTGACTGAACACCACCACGTCGTCCAGATAGGCCGCGCTGCACTGACCACACCCTTGGAGGACTCTGTCCATTAATCTTTGGAAGGTGGCCGGGGCTCCATGCAGTCCAAAGGGCATGACAGTAAATTGAAAGAGCCCGGCTGGTGTCTGGAAGGCGGTAAAAGGTCGGCTGGACTTCCCCAAGGGCACCTGCCAGTACCCCTTACACAAGTCGAGGGTGGTGATATACCGGGCACTTCCAATGCGCTCGAGCAGTTCGTCAATACGCGGCATGGGGTAGGCGTCAAACTCTGAAATTGCATTGAGTTTGCGGAAGTCAATACAAATCCTGAGGGAACCATCCTTCTTCAGCACTATCACTACTGGGCTACACCACTCAGAATTAGACGGCTCAATGACTCCTAACCGCTGCATCTCTTCCACTTCCTCTCTGAGCTTGTTGACTAGGTGCTGTGGAACGCGATATATGACCGTTGGCGGATTGGGCGTCCCTCTCTCAAGCGGATCACATGCTCTACTAAAGTAGTCCGTCCAGGTTTGGCTTGGAACAGGGATGGAGCTTCTTCAAAAACCTGGAACAACTGTGTTGTCTGCTCTGGAGTGAGGTGGGCCAACACGGGAACTGCAGATTTGGGCAGGGACTCCATCCCCAACTCCTCCTCATCTGAGTCTACTTTCTTCACCAGTAGGGATTGCAAGGAAGGTGGTGCATCTTTCCACGCCTTGAGTAAGTTGACATGATAAGTCTGTTTTGACTTCTTTTTGTCTGGATGATGCACCTCATACGTCACAGGGCCCATTTTGCAAACAATTGTGTAAGGCCCCTGCCACTTCGCCAATAGTTTGCTGTTTGCCGACGGCAGCAGCAAGAGAACCTTTTGTCCAGCCTGGAACTCCCGATGACGAGCCTGCTGATCATACCAGGTCTTTTGGCTGCGTTGGGCATCCCGCAGGTTCACCTCTGCCTCCTCCTGGTACTTCCCCAGCCTATCCCTCATGTCCAGGACATACTGTACAATGCTTCGTTCATTGGGTTGAGGGGTGGCTTCCTCCCAGCCTTTACGCAGGAGATCCAGGGGACCTTGAACATCCCAGCCGTAGAGGAGCTCAAATGGCGAGAACCCGGTCGAGGCCTGCGGCACTTCTCGATAGGCGAATAGACAAAATGGCAGCCACTGGTCCCAGTCCTTGCCAGTGTCTGATACAAACTTTCGCAGCATCTTCTTCAATGTCTGGTTAAATCTTTCAACGAGACCATCAGTTTGAGGATGATACGGTGTTGTTCGGAGTGGAGAGATTCCCAGCTGCTTATGGAAAAGCTGCATGAGCCGAGAGGTGAAGTTTGTACCCTGATCTGTCAGAATTTCATCAGGGATTCCTACACGGGAGAACAGCTGAATGAGAGCACGCACAACCGCGGGAGCAGTTATTGTTCGCAGAGGAAACGCTTCCGGAAAACGGGTGGCATAATCTGAAATAACCAGGATATACTGAAAACCTCGGCTACTTTTCGGGAGGGGTCCAACAATATCCATGGCTATGCGGCGGAAGGGAATGTTAATGACGGGTAAAGGCTGAAGGAAAGCTCGGTCAGATTTGCGGACAAAGCATGTCTTTTGGCAACTTGGACACGAAGCACAGTATTTCTGTATATCGGAATACATGGATGGCCAATAAAATCTAGAGCTAACACGGAGATAGGTTTTATGTCGGCCCAAGTGCCCCGCCCACGGAATAGTATGTGCAAGGTGCATAACAAGTGGTCTTGCGGTGGAAGGTACTACCAGCCGTTTAGAACTTTCCCCCACATTACACAACACATCATTGTCAAGTACAAAACATTCCTGGTCAAATTTAGCTTCTTTTGCACTGTTAATCACCTTTGAAAACAGCGGTTTCAACGTACTATCACCCTTCTGTAACTCTGAAATGTCCCCTGGCACTTCCCAATGGCCTTTAATCTCCCCCCGCTCGTCTGGGCACTCCCTGTGCAGCTGCTTTTCAAAACGGCGCTGACGCCGAGACTTTCTCAGCCCTTTAGAACCCCCCTCAAAAACACTGTCATCAAAAGAAAATGGTAGATCAGGTAAACTATCACCAACTGGATTCAGGCTACCCCCAGCCCCCGAGTCCAATGTCTTTGATGCCACCTGGAGATTGTTCCTAGCCTGCGCCCGAGTCAGTACCGCACAGGATTGACTGGTTGTCTCCTTCTCCTCTGGGTCATGTCTATTGTCCAATAACAAGTCCAGTAGTATGGGTAGGTCCCAGCCAAGTATTACCTGAACCGGCAGGTTCTCCACAACCCCCACAGTCAGCAGGTAGGTTTGCCCATCAATGTCCACAGTCAAGTCAGTGGTTGGATAGAGGTGTCTGTCACCATGTACACATACAATGTCCTCCTGCACCCCATAGTCTATTTTACTCACTGGTACAAGATCCTGCCTTACAAGAGACATGAAGCTGCCACTGTCCAACAAAGCATTCACTCTTTGTCCATTTACTACCAGAGGCTTATGCCGTCTCAAAGTCACAGTCTGTCTGTCTCTTTCAGGCCGTGGCGCGTAACATGCACCAGAGAGCTTTGTTTTACGGATAGGGCAGAGTGAGGCCTTGTGTCCTGATTGTTGACAGTAAAAGCAGATAAGCTCCTTACCGTATCCTGGTCGACTTGAGGGGTGTCCGGAGTTACCTGGAGGAGTATCATGGCTGGCCTCTGGTCTCACCAATCTGGGCGGCGGTGCTGGTCGACGAGCAGAGCTGCTGGAGTACGACGTCATGCTCCCCTTCCGAGCATTGAAGTATTGGAGAGCCAGCTTGGAAGCTGCCAGCCCATTCTTTGGTTCATGTTCCTTCACCCACGTTCTCACCTCTCCCGGAAGAACACGAAGTAGCTGCTCCAGGATGATAGCCTCTCCTATATCCTCCTTGGTGTGTAGCTCCGGATGGATCCAGCGTCGATAAAGGGACTTCAGACGGTGATACGTTTCAGTTGGGTTTTCATTCGGAGGGACAACGGTTGACCTAAACTGCTGACGATATGTCTCTGGGGAAATGTCAATTTTTTCCAGCAGTGCAGCTTTGAGCTCTGGATAGCAATGAGCTTGCTCCTCATCCATTGCTGTATACGCCTCTAATGCTTTGCCGGTAAGCAGGGGAACCAGGCGGCAAGCCCACTCGTTCTCTGGCCACGCCCATGTCTTTGCAATGCGTTCAAAGCGCAGGAGATAGTTCTCAATGTCCTCTCCAACCTGATACAGTGGAATTTTGGGGTCACTGTACGATCTGACCTCTGGTCTCGGTTGTTCCAGTACCCCGCTTCTCTCTCTCATGGAGTTTTGGCCACGCTGCCGAGGTGCAGGAGTGGGCAGGTCGATTCGTGGACTCCAAGCGGATGAGCGATCTCCATCTGGGGAACCAGCCCGCTGTGGCCCTGATGCTCGGAGTTCTCTGAGCTCAGCGAGCAGACCTTCTTCCCTCCTCTGCTGTCCCTCCAGGAAGCCCCGCATCAGTGCCAATAGCTCCCCTCCTGATCCATCGGATGGAGGTTGGCCACGGGAGGAGGGCTCCTCTTCGTCCTCCGTCGCCCAGGCATCTTCATCTCGCTCTATTCCCCCGGTGGCCCCCAAAGACAAACTCTCAGTCTTCTGTGACCTGAGTCCGGTGCGTTTGCGCGGAAAATAAGAATGCTTCTTCTGACTGGCCATCTCACTTCTGACACCATATGTTGTGGGGTCTTTTCCCAAAAACACAATGGCTCAGTCAAAAAACACTTTTCACAGTGATTTATTATTTCCCATTATTATCCCAGTGCAATACAGTGCAATATTTACAAGTTGTAGGCGCATGCTCATCTCAGGTTCTCAGGTGTTGCCTTCTCTGCAACCAAGCATCACTAAACTCGAGCAGGCCAGACCGGTCCTGCTCTTAAAGCACAAGCCCCTCCCCTGGGCGTTTGACAAACACAAAATACATTCACTGACTTTAAAGTCCATTTACCCCCAAAACAATACTATAGAAATAGTCCCCCACTACACAGTAAAGAATAGGATAATCCCCACACTGAATAATCCCCCTTTACAGTCATAAGAAACAAAAACACAAAATAAGGATCACATGACGCTCCTCAACACTTATAATGTGTGTGTGCGTCTCTGCCTCTGTTTGGCCAACCCACGGGACACACGCGCGCGCAGTCCCGAGGAGCGCACGCACGTGCGCGCACACGCGAACGGTGAGTAGCACGACGGTGAGACCTAGTGTGCACCCGAGATCTCACCAAACGCACTCACACTCCCCCCCAGACAGAGAACTAGCCGTGGGTAATGTGTAAACGCTGCTGTAGTACGTGCATAACACGGACGCTCCAGAGAAAAAGAGCGCACGTCCCAGTGCGGTGCTCTCAGTACTAGGACAAGCTGTGTGGCCCCGTCACACTCCTATATTCCGTTTTTCAGATATTTTTCCTCCAGAGCTGTTCCTCTTCCGTATTCAAGACTGCTGCTGCGTTTGCTTGACTTATGATAGAAGGGCTGGATTTGATATGGCTTTTTTTTTCCTTCTGTCTGAGAGTGCTTCTTTTAAAAGCCCACCATTACATGTGATTTAGAGATTCCACAAAGAACAACATTACCCAGGCACTCCTGTGGGAATTCATTTTCTCACACTCGCACACATCCAACCATTTTCCAACTTCCTCCTCGCTGGGTTTTTAAAGGAGAGGTTTTATTAGCTTCCTGTGCTTGAACAACTGTGGCTTTCCGTGTTTTGAGTGCGGCGTGATGCTCCTTCAAGAATATCCACTTTCAGCTCCTCTGACCTGCTTAGTTTGGTGCGTTCTAAGCACATTTCACAGTAATTAGATAGCGCGGCTGGTTTTGTGAGACATGAAGTGTTAGTTGTGTGGTTGAGGAAAGCCCCAAGTCCCAGCGGTTTGAGCATGCGTGGTTGTTTACCGTAGGCCGAGAAGACTGGCCCAATGACAAGCCCTTTGAGAATCAGGTGATAAGAAGCTTCGGGGGTGAACAAAAATAAACTTATGGTTGAAGAACTCAACAAGTGCAGGTGTTTGTGTGGTCCGGACATTCATAGCTCAATGTAGAGAGCTCTTTACTTGAATTTAAGTTATTCATAAAAATCTACAGATTCAGTTTACTTGCTGTTTGCAGTAAAACTAGATTGGGATAACTGAGTAACGAGAAATTATATACATTTTCAATTCATTGCAATGCTTTTTATACTTTTATAGCCCTAAATCACAACAGTAGTTACTTCAAAATCGTTGAATTCGCCAACACAGATCAGAGAATCAAGCTTTGTGGTTTACAATGAACACAATAACAATCTATGCATTTGATATTTTGTCAAAGTCTTTGCTCCAACACCCAAAAAAGCAGCCTTAAAGCATAATATTTCCCTGTAATGTAGTTGGATGACAACAACATCAATACAGACTGTTGCAGACGTGGTGTGAAAATACAAAAGACACTTAGAAATGCAAACTTTTTATTTTATGTTAAGTTTAATAAATTTTTTTTGTCAAGAACAGAATCTCTTTTGACGTATCGGCACCTTGAAATATGTATTTTAAATTATCTGTCTTTATTCAGTTTTTATTTTATTCGTCCAATAGGTTGCGCTCATGTGACATCACAAGATCCCAATCATCCTAAAGTCTGAAGTTTTGAAAAGTGGTACAAGCCAAGTTCAACATCTTTGTCAGTACTTATACAACTCATTTTCTCATAAAGGTGTCCAGAAAAGGGCTGCACGATATATCGGAAAAATATTGTTATCGCGACATTGGTGCGTGCGATGCGATATCCATGTCAAAAATATCCGTAACTACTAAAGACAACAAAATAGACAGACACATCAACATTCAACAAGAACAAAAAGTGTATAAATATTTGCATTTCAATGTCATTAATGTTGTGCATATTTTTTGTTATTTGTCTCTTGCGTTTCAATGCAGATTGCAATTTTAGGTGAAAGACAAAAATATCGCAATGATATCATTATCGCAATACTAAACCCTCATATCGAATATCACACTAATTTCCAATATCGTGCAGCCCTAGTCCAGAAGTCAAAAGGACTTTCAGACACAAATATAACAATTCAACTCAAATTAATGTATTTTAAATCATAACTGCAGTCATCTTGTGGGACTTCACAAAGTTGCTGATTCACGAACAGGACAAAAACACAGCTCAAACACACATGGAATGCAATAATAAAAACACATTTGGCAAGTTTGCGATCAAATAACAATCTGGGAAAACATTTGGACATTTTTTTTTTCTTTCAAAAACACCATAGAGTTGTATCGGCCTCTTCCCTCCAACTCAAATATTCTCTAACATGAGTGCAGAAAGGAGGAATCACTTCCTCCTTTCTGCACTTTTCCAATATAATTTCTAATATCGAGCGTTCCAGTCGGACTTCTACATGCTGACCTGTTCTTTCCCACCGTGTCAATGTGTCTCCATTACCCAAGTGTCCAGGAGGGTTATTGCACAGTACAAACAGCGTTCCCTCTCCTCTTCACAGGAGGCGACCGCAAGCAGCGAGCTAATGAACTTGAAATGACAATGACTTATTTAGCTCCGCGATTCTTTCTTTCTCTCACCATTTCTGACGCTCTTTCTCTCCCATTCCCCTTCCCTCCGTCCCTCCCATCCTCCCCGCAGAGTTGTCTTCTAAATATTTTACATCTTCCAAATGAACTCCTTCAACTTGGGCTTGGCTCCTGCTCGCTGCCTTGTCAGTATAGGCTTGTTGCTGTAAAACATTTGGAAGTGTCATAAGTGATTTAGATTGAAGCTGGTTAAAGCTGGAGATTCACAGAACAACAGGGCTAAAAAGCAATTCAAAGTCTTCAATAATCAATCATTTTAGTATTGATTCATCATTAACTGCTCTTTATAAAAACACATTTATTTGTAGAAAGAGTTTGTTATTTCATCACGCTAAGGAAGGGAAGGAATAGCTTAGAATTGTGCAAATGTCTTGGTTTTTAATGATAAAATGGTCTGTCCTGGGGGGGAGAAGAATATTTAAATGTTGTCTGTTGTGCCAAACTGAGATAAAATATTGTATCTTTGTTCTAAACTAATCGATTCTTCTAAGCATAAAATATTCCTGTCCAAAAAGGTTCATTTGGTGTTCTGATTGATAGTACCAGGATTGATTTTCCCACTGTTTAATGACAAAATGGGAAACAAATGACTTCACCTTCACAAACTTGCTCTCAGATAAAAAAGTACAATAGTTTGAAATTAATAACAATAATGATAATAATAATGTAGTTAGTGTTTTTTATCGCTCAAAGACGCTTCATTACCCAGGTCATTATTAATTCACTCCATACACAGTGGTGATAAACTACTACTGTAGCCACAGCTGCCCTGGGTCACACTGATGGAAGCAAGGCAACCAGAACCATATATGTGTGCGACTCGTATTTATGTATTGTAGGCAATTTTGGTGAAGTGTCTTGCATAAGGACAGAACAACAAATTGGCACTTTAAAACCGCAGTTTTTGCCCAGAATGCCTTAAAAATTGTAAATACTTTTCTGTAACTGAAATATGAATTCTCCCAATATTTGAGTCAGTTCTGAGGGCCACAGACCTCTATCTGGAGCTAAATTATTAGTAAAACGGAGAAACTGAGGCTATTTTTGAAATCGTTTGTTTACCATACAAGGGGAGGGGACTGAAAATACCATTTCTCCTTCTCACTTATCTAAACCTATCAGAACATGGGTGCAATATTGGTTCTCATGTGTGAGTTTGTGTATGCCATTATAAGTCTGGTTGGTGCAGCCATTTATCAGGACAAAATGTTTCAAATCATTTATGGGCTGTTATTTCCACAGAAGGTAAGCAAAAACAAGATGATTATTGGGTTAGTCAGAGCATTGTCAATCGAGCATGATTATTTAAGTCCATTTATCTGGCCGTGATGGCAACAGCTCCATAGAAAACCTGAACAGTGTGCAACAAAATAGACAAAAGCTTTTATCACCACGCTCCCCACCTCAACCGTCTTTTTCTGCCGACCTTTTAGCCCCTTCACCAATTCCAAAGGGAATGTATTTCTGTTTTTATTCGCCGTCCTGGGCATTTGTTCTATGTTTTGTGTTAAGTGCACTGTCTTAGAGCCTGGGTCTGTTAGAATGAAAAGCTTTTAACATTTTTAATCTTTCATGTGATAGTATATTTAGAGATTGAGTGGTCACTGCCGATATTGGTATTGTTTGTTAGGTCTGCATGATTTATCACAATTTTAGTGGTCGTAATTGGCCAGTGGCAAAGACAGCAATTATTATTTTTATTATAATTACATTATTTCTGTTGTTACATAAATCTGGCTATACCTGTGTTTTAGAGCTCTGAAACAGGCTTAGAAATACAAGGATCACCGCAATTTTTAAAACAATTATTTTGGCTGTTATTGCTGGATTTCAGTTTACCTCACGCAATGGTGTAAACGTCTTCAGAGGGATAGGAAGTACATTTCTCCATAAAGAACTATGTAAATCTTCACTGATTCAGAGCCAAAATTCGTATTTTCTGTGTCGTGGGCTATTTCTCGTATCAAGTAGAGAACTAATGGAATCTCTATTTGGCTAAAATATATTTCTCTAACAGGAAAAAACCTAAAAAGGAATGGAAGAAATGAATAATCCCGGCCACAAACACAGCTGACAGACGTCAATCTTCACTTCGCTGACTTTCAGAGAAACAATGCAGTCCATTTGTAAGGTTGTGGTAACCGAGGCAACAGGGAGAAATATGTTTTAAATGCCCAAAGGTCATCTCTAACTATGGTGTTCTTATAAAAGAAAAAAAGAAAACAGATGAGGCTGAATATTCTAGTCTTCCAACATAGAATTTAGTTTTAATCTAGCCATTATTTTAAAATAGTTTTTATCTATATTTCCTCAACTGGGACTGTTAGAACCAGGGTCTGGGACTGTTCAGACCAGGTTAATGTCTAAAGCGGTATCCGAGTTCTGTGCCACTAGGTTCGGCTGCAATCGTTGCAGTCCCCCGCTGTTAGCTTACCGCTGTTAGCTTACCGCTGTTAGCTTACCGCTTACTGCTGAAGAGCTTCCTCCTGGAGCTAAGTCCAAACTTTTATTTATCACCTCAAATGTTCCTAAAAGTAATTTTTATGTACTATTTATGTAATTATTGATCAGAGCTTTCATCTTGGACATGGCTTCTGTTGATCCCAGAGCCGCTTAATCCTCCTCATTGGAAATATTGAACTAATTCAAACTATACAAGGCATACGCTGTATTGAAGTTTGTCCACGTGATTGCAACCCAGCAATCTGCAAATGGACCAGTGGTTCTTTGGTTGCTAGGCCGTTGCTATCTGTCATATGGCCCAGGTTTACAGCTCAGGTAGCATGTTTGAGTTAGCTCTAATCGGCTTCTTCCACATTAAGAAAACTCTATAGTGATGTTAGCACTTGGTTAGTCCGCTAATTCTACAGTCTATGCTCGAACGTGTGCTTTGCAGTAGTGGAAGTTTGTCCCTCAGCAGAGCCCGTACCACTCTGCCCCAGGCCTTCACATCAGTCAGTCAAATTGAATCACAAATCCTGTTGGAGGCTGGGAGGGCTCAGAACAGGCGGCTACTTTTTCATCTGATGTTCACTGATGAATGACCAAGCCGCAGGTACAGGCCAGATACTCGCTACACAACAACTCTGAAACTCATGAAAGAAACTTTGTGTCTTCTTGTGGGACATACTCAAATGGAAATCCACACTCCTTGAATTATGGATGAATTCAGTGGCTGAGAATCCAAACAACTTTGTGGGAGGTGTGAGGTGAATTAGTAACTGTAAATTCCTCTTGATTATAAAAGTAATTTAGTGTTTGTTCTTCGTCTGTCCTCTGTTTGGGGTCATGAATGTTAAAACGTCACTTACATCAAAATTAATTATGTATCATGTAAATGTGTGTGTGTAATTATTGAAAATAATAAATTTCTAATTTGTGCCTCTAAAAGCCCTGTGTAAGTATTGCTCTAATCACACACATTAATGGACTGTCAATTAACCATGTTTTCTTGTATACTGCACTATATATTTTTAATCAGATATAATATTGATCTAAATGAATACAAAAAAACAGACCTTTTTGTTTTTTTCTTGTGTTGCTCTTTTGACATTGTTTTAATTAAAACAAATGGCTTGAGGTTATCTTGACCTCTTCTTCTCTCACTTTGGCTTGGTTGCTGTGATGGACCACAGCTGTGATCTTCACAAAGAGAATGTTGTAGAATGTTGTTGTTCAGTTTGGCTGCGGCTTTGAGGTGACGTCAGGTGTTTGGACACATGGTTGGGTCATGCAGCTTTTATGGTGATTAATTAATCATAGTTTTGCATCGCTTGATACTTAAAGGTGCTCTATGCAACCTTGAGGCCAGCTATACCTACTGGTTGCCATGGAGACCGGGTTTTCTTGGAATGTACCATAGTATGGTATAAAAGTTGTTTTTAATGACAGATATTTTTAATGTTTGCTTTGGGTCAGCTTGCCCCTCTGCAGATATGACCTGTAACATGGTGCCTAGTGACGTCACTTTCTTGTCTTCGATTATGTAAAGTTTGTGCCATTCAAAGTTGCATAGAAAACGTTTAAATCTTATGTGCAGTAATATTTATGTTGTTCCCTTAATGTGTGTTTATTCAATCATTTATTTGAACAAATCATAAAAACATACAATACAATTTATTCTTGTATAGCCCTAAATCACAACAGTAGTCATCTCAGAGGACTGTGCTGGGTTGAACAAAGTATACAAAGTATGGCATACTATATACAACCTTCTACAATACAATATTAAACCTCAAAATGTATCGTTCCTTCCTTCAATTGTTGAATGATAAGACTATGATAGTAATTATTCTGACAGGCCTAACATGCGTGGTTGTCCGTGTCTCTCAATGGAACTTAAAAAATCCCTTTACTTTCTTTATGGCGTAAAATTGACGTTGCTTTTGTCCTAATTTCCATCATTTTAAAACATTGTGTCCTCCCTTTCGTTCCCATTCAGTTCTGAATGGGAACCTCCCATTCAACTCTCTGTGTAGGCAACTGTTTCCACAGTAAATGACATGTGCCCCACTACTCCCACTTTAACCATTTTGTAAATGTGTGTGTTTCTCAGAAGAGCCCACGTCTAATGCACCATGGCACCGCAATAAATACACTTGTCACAGTCAGTGCTCCCATTTTCACTTTTACTGTCAGATTATTGCACCCACTGTTTTCCACACAATTATTACAATGCAAGACCGTGAAAGAGACGTCCCGCTGATGGTTTAATTGAAGTAATTACAGTATTGTTCCATAAATTTCAATTTATCTTTTTTACAATGAAATCCAAACACTGTGGAAATAACCAGTGATGAAAACCAGGCAAAAAAGGTTTGAATAAGTAAATAAGTAAAAAGTTCTTTAAAGTGCAGTAAGCAATGTTGTTAGCTTAGCCGTAGCACCAACTGGAAACCCCTCCCCTCCCCTCCACGAAACCAAACATCCAGCATTTTCTTTTCTTTGTCACAACAGGGAGAGTGGGTGGCAAACGTGAAATTGGCATTTTCTGTTCAGCCCTTTTAGGTTTTAGAAAATCCGTTAACTCAGGTGCGCGCACTCGCGAGAAACTGGAAGAGGGTGAAGGGGGTTAACGGTTTATTTTTTATCAGTCCGCTCCAAAAATATGTTTCATTAATTTTTTTAGACAATAGACATCTGGTCAATTCCATTACTATTTAAAAACACATGATAACTTCTCTACTTTTACGGTTTACGGACGTTTTCCTACAATATGTAAAATAATACGTCTGGAAAAAATCACTGACTGCATCTTTAAGTAAAAAAGTACTATTTTCAATACAGTACTTTTCACTGATAATTCTAGAAACCTCAGATTACATGTTTCATACAAAACTTGACACATTTTGTAAAACAGATTTAATTCATTTTGAACTTCATGTTGAGGTTTAGCTAATCAGGGCTGGAGCAGAGACAGTAGTACTGTATATGACAGACGAGCGTTATTATTTTTAAAAGTAAGTAGTTATAAGTTCTTGGTGGGAGTTTTTTTTTTACATAATACACATTAAGTACGTATTTAAAGAGTCTATTCAATCTGGTCAAAATGATAACTTCCCAGACAAAAAACGCAACGGCTCCAATGTTTGCTGATATACCATCGCCAATTTCCCATCTCTAAAAACTCCATCGGCCTTTTATGTCTGGAACAGTTTATGTTCATTTTATTGAGACTGACAGCTCTCGTTGTTTAACAAATTGTCTTGGGAAGTACCACAACTGTTTCGTTAATTGAATTGTTCATAAGTTCCAGCCAGGCAATAAATCTAGATCTAGGATAAGCACCAAGACTAAATTAACCTGTGTTAGTCTTGTTCAATTGATCTCATTATATTGTGTTATTACATACAGTGCACTGCGACATGACATTACACAAGTTTTACTGCCTGTCTGGTGCAGCTGCTGTGAGTTTGCAGAGGACCCTCAAGTCAACTCCCTCGGTTGCTGGATGTTGTGGATGTGATACGAACATATTCGCAAAGGCAGATGGCTCGGGCAGATGAGCCGCTTCCCCATGGAGTGTCATGTGCAAATTATTATTACAGTTTACTAACAGACCCACTGACAACACAATCCTTCTGCCGTTCGCAACGTGGGTTACAGAGAAAAGATCAGGAAGTGTGGGTCTGTGATGGGGGACCAAAGCGACAGGCTTCTTTAGGCAAGGCAAGGCAAGGCATGTTTATTTGTATAGCACAATTCATACACAAGGCAACTCAAAGTGCTGAACAAGATAGCATTAAAATCATAAATAATCACAGAACATTAAAAAGAAAGATAAAAATATAAAATCCCTCAGTTGTAACTGCCCTGATGAATACTAGGGGTGGGGGAAAAATCTGTTCTGTTCAGTATCGCGATATTTTAGGCCCTCAAGGAAATCAATACAGTAGAGAAAAGTGATGCGATATTTAATTAAATAATTTTCTGTTTAACGTTTGTCTTTTCTCTAAGTTTATATCTGAAGTTTATATTACTCTATCATGTCTTCTTTTTGTTACTCTGGGAGCTCTCCCTTAATGTGAGAGGGAGTCGTCTTGTCCTGTAATAAGGTCCTGTGTCCTGAATGTGCAAGGATAACGTTTTTGCACTACCCTCCTGTGTTTGCACTTCAGTCAATCTGAAGATCATTATAAGTGTGACATTTGTGTCTCCACTTGTTTTGTAATTCCTTTGAAAAAAGAAATTGCAATATTTTGCATTTCAAATCGCAATACTTGCTGTATCGCAATATGTGGCCCATTCTATTGAACCGTCACATTTTTGTCAATTTCCACTCCTACTAAAGTTAGTTAATATCAGGAAATACTGGCACAACCGTGTAACTGTTTCTATTTTTTGCCCCTGTTAAAATAAGAAAAAAAACATTGATCTCACAATGGAGACATTTACATATTTATTTACATAAAATAATTCTACCACTATGACATCACACTTTTAAAACTTTTGCCCATAAATTAGTTTTGGCAACTTATCAAGTGAAATTGTGTTTTTTACTCTAAGCTAATAGACTGTGCAACTGATGTGTCTGAACTGTACTAAAATACACAAATATATCTAAAAGTCGTGCTTAGTTTATATACTCTCTTTTCTTTTGTTTCTACAAATATCTGTATCAAAAGTCCTGTGCACTGTGGCTCATATCTGGTCCTTTCTGAACTCCGCTAATAGGAACTTTGGAATGCCCCATAAAACCAACACATTCACCAAACCCAGCGTCCTCCTGCTCATTTAGCCCCCCGTAAAGCTCGGCGACAGCAGTGTGCCGATGGATAAGTGTCTCTTTAACGACAAACAGAGTGCATTAAAAACCATCATGTTTTCACCAGGCTGCAGGAAGGCTTCCATGGAAGTTTACAAACGGTTATGTCCGGATGTGTTGCTTTACCCTGTCCTTGACGCCTGCGATATCGTCTGGCTTAGCGCAGATTGGGCTCTGTTCTCATCGCTCCCGGTGCCTTTGCCTCGCCTGTGAATGGTGTGAGTGTAGCAGTGTGTGAGAGTGTGTTGTTTTTGTCAGGTCTGATCCTAGTGGTGGGCAGCCCGCGGCCCTTGCGCAGGCCTCGGTGGAGTTCGGAGATACAGTCGTCTGCCCTGCCGTTTACTGGTCACTCCCTCCAGTTATTATTGTAGTTTGTAAAGCGCCGCACTGGCCTCTCGGCAGACAGGAGCCTTAATAACACTGTCAGCACTGGGCTCTCTCAGAGGCAGCTGAGAATATACTTCATTATCTTTTTGTCCGTATAGTCTCTCGCTTCTTTCTTCTAAAACCCTGCAATCTATTTTAAGCTTTTGTAGACTGGAGAGAATATATAGATGCAATGTCCTCATGAAATGGCATTTTTAAGTGGGAGTGTATAACTTTTGAACCGTTAAAAGATAGATGGATTTCATTACACAGTTCAGAGTAAGAAACAAAACGTTTTTATAGCTCAAACTAGTTATAACTTCTAACAAGTTTCGGACTCTAAAACAGTTTTAATCTATAACTACTAGTTTTGACATTTATGTTTTTTGGTTTCTGTCACATCTTTAGATCCGCTTTTTCAGACAGAGAAGTGAAAAAGAGTGGATCACCCTCACTCAGCCAATCAGAACTCTTTCTTACAAGATAGAATGTGTTTCTTTAGTTGCCACTTTCTATTGTACATGATATATCCTGCACAGACTATATTTTTTTGCCTTTAACATGTTTGCACACTTCTGTCTTTTGCACAAATCTTGAGTGATTCTATCTGTGCCAAATGTGAGATGTAAAATTTTTCCAGAGGGAGATCAATAAAGTCTATCTTATCTTATCTTAATTATGAAAACAAAGGTTATTGCAGCTTTAAAAAGACATACTCTACTCTCTGATATCTTACTAATTTCTGACACCCAGGTCGTCTTTACATCTCAGTGTTAATATAAAACAAATGTAAAAAGATAAGAAAGTTTCTGTCCGGATCACACATCAAGTTATAATGAGATCTTTTTATATTCTTTAACTCATTAACTCTATTTAACCTCTCTTGTGAAAGATGTAGTTGCTTTTCCTATTATCTAGAATGTCTCACCTTTGACTATTCAACATGAAACATTTAAACTATTGGAAGGTGAGTCCAAAATGGTGGACGTTTGTTTTGAACGAGAGCGCCCAGTGGCACAGGAAGCCGATAAAGTTATTTTCTTTCTCACAATCTCTAATTATTTGTTTTCTTCCTTTTGTGACCAGCTCGGAACATTTAGCAGCTGGAGCGGGGGAGCTCTGGATTAGCGTGCATTTAGTCAAGTTAACTTTTAGGAAAACTAAGGATTTATACGTTAATGTAGTTATTAGTGGTACACAGAAATCCCCTCTAAACCGGACTTTGGTAAAAGCTGCGGGTGCACTGTCAGCTGAACACGAGCTGTTTGAACTCATGGAGAAAATATTTTGGGTCCAGAGGGTTTGGCCAGAACCGATCCTGGCATCAAGAAAGAGTTGGAGATGCTTATGGCAAGAAAGCATGTGCTATATATAGAAGATCCTGGATTTGACTCCCAGGCAGCACTGAGCCTTTATGAGTGAAATTTGCATGCTCTCTCTGTGTCTGCGTAGGTTTTATCCAGGTTTCGCACTGGAACTACAGAAAAAAACTTGCCTTGAGCCCTAATCTCCATATACAGCAGTAGTTTTCATTAGCACATACAAGTCCATTTCAAATGAATAAATACATATATTTTTACCTGGGATAATGTACATGGAGTTAATTTATACCACATTTATAACATTGATATCAAAGTATTACGAGCAAGACAAAGTGGCCACCCTTTGTCATGCTCTCATTTCTTGGAATTTTCAAAAATACAGAATCTTGAGGAGTTTAAATGGGTCCGGCCCTGACATGCTTTGGCGCAGCGAGGTGGTAGCTGACAGATTTGAAGTTAATGAGTGCGCTCCATTGTGCTCTGACTGATGTTAGCCGCTGGTGTCGGCCCGGTACGACTGATGTGGGCGAGGCCACCAGCTGGACCTCACAATGGAGCACTTTGTAGGTGACGCACATTCGTACATTTGTGTTTAGAATCAGCGGAGCAGATAATAAAGATCAAAACACAGGTGGCACCAGTCTGTTGGAGACTTTCTGTATTTTTGTGTTTTGAGTTTCTGTTGAGTTTTTTGTGTGTTGACAAAATCCTTTCTGCACAACAGTACAAGCTAAAGATTAGGAATAACCCTGTGCATATTAATGACAAAGGTTATGGTTGTATACAGAGCAACCTATGGACAGGAATAAATAGCAGATAAAGTGACTCCTCGACTCTGAATTAGTTGTTTGGATCCTGAAAGTTCAGTGAATATGGGACTTTCTTCTACATTCACAACAACAAAGCTCCAATTTTACTTAATTTAATTTAATTTTCATCTCTTTATTTATCCATTACTGGGTCAGGGGGGTGGCAATCAGAGCTGCCACCCAGTTCACAATGCACCAGTCCCTCGCTGATCGTCCTGCAGGTGGTGGGTCCACAGGAAGATGGCTGCTCCTTCAACGCAGATACGACCTTGGTGTTTCAGCGGGGGCTTCAGGCAAAGTGGGGTTAAGTGTCTTGCCCAGGGACACATCGACAGCAGACATCAGCGAGAGCAGATTACATGGGTTGTGGGGGGATCAAACCCACTCTACCAACTAAGCCACTGTCGCCCCACACTGCTCAAGTGATCTTCATAAATATGACGTGTTACACAATGGGTTGCTAAGACACTTGTAGAATTGTTTTGTAGTCATATAGAACCTCTTTTCAGCATGTTTGACTTTATTTAAGGTTAAATTTTGGTTAATTTAGGTTAAGTTGGATTTAGTTGAGCCTAATCGATAAACCTAGGCTGTTAACAACGAGTGAAAGTAAATAAATAATCGTCACTATTAACTTCAGATTCTGCAGTCCCTTCGAGAACTCCCATCGCACATGTTTGGCACTATCCTCCGGCTGATGTGGGCGATAGTAGCTCCATGTTCTGCAGTCCTGCCTTTGTCATCGTGGCAGCAGATAACGTCCTCTGAGTCGGACACAGCAACGAGGCAGACCACTCTCCCTTTCTTCTGCCCTTGGCCATAAATCCTCGCGTCCCCTTCTCTGTGGTTGGGGGGGATAACCATCTACCCTTTCAGCAGAAGCCACTGGCCTATCGGTCTCCTGGTGCATTCCCCCACCACACACACACACACACACACATACACACACACACGCACACGGACACCGTTGCCTTCATCTTGCTCGAGGGGATAACCATCTAGTCTTTCAGCACAGGCCAGCTCTGTCTAAGGACTATTTCCAGTGAGGGACGACATTGGTGCAACTTTGTCTCATCAAATTTCAGCAGTAAGCGAATGTCTGGTCTGGTTTTGAGACTGGAAGAGAGAAAGAAGGGCAGCGCACTTCTCAACTAGAATACCTCAAACCAAAATACCTCTAATGGTTATATATCTCAGGGCCAGAGTTGGTGATATTGGGGATTTAAGTCGTAGCGTTCCTCTCCTTTCTCCGCTTCAATAGTCCGTGAACCATGAATGCTGTAGGGAAGCGTGATCATAAAAGTATTGTACAGACGCTGACATCCCAGATAGAGTCTAAACTGTTTCCATTTTCTGCTGTATGTGTTGTCTACACTTGCGTTTTGGCTTTGCGACTTGACAAAATGCGTGGCGGAAGCTACGGATGCTTGAATTAATGCACTTGTGGAAAATGAGGATTAAATACAAATTTATTCTTTGAAGGTTGTCAAGAAAGGAAAAAATATGATTCATTGTTCAATATATATATATTTTTTTTAACCAAGCCATTTTCCCCCACGTCTACAGTATCTGCTGCCGGGTCAAAGGGGCAGCAGACTTCCTTGTTCACATTCTGACATAGTCCCTCCAGTGGGTCCTGGGTCTTCCCTGGGGTCTCCTCCCAGTGGGACATGTCTGTTCAGGTGGCAAACAAATGCTAGAGCCAACCGGCTCTTGTTGACGTGGAGAAGCAGCGGTTCCACTCCAAGTTTCCCCCATGCATGTGCATGTTTCATTATGTGTTCGCTTTCTTTAATAACACAAAACAAATTAAGTTTGGAACATTGAATTTGACTCATCTTATTTCTAGGAATTGAAACTGATTTGTTCTCGCTGCCAAGCACGAGCGCTACTCACTCAGCCACAGATCCCTAATTTGATTGTCTATTAAAAAAAGTAAAAACATCTTCAACAAGCTTCTATGAAAAGCTTAGAAAATATCTCACAAATCTTAATTTGTTAGAAGTCACCTGCAAAGTCAGTGAATAGAATACTAGTGGTTTGGACTTTAGTATGTTACAGTTACTTAGAAAACTCCTGAAAAACATCCATGCTCCCAGTTTGTAATAGATTCAACAGCATTAGATAACTGCCCTCATTCTCAAGTTGTTTACTTGCTTGCCTCAGAGTTTGAAAAGAAGACTTGAATCCAACAAATTAGTTTCTTTCTCTTACCGTTTAGTTGAATAATATCTATCCATAAGGTATCCAACTTTGAAGTGTTTGGATGAGGCATTAAAATCATAGTTGAAGCTGGGAAAGAAGAGTTGCATCAGGCGATGGCTAAAGAACCGCTGCATGGTTGAGTTCAGGAGTGCACTCTTGACAAGCATTTAGGCCATTTTCCACTGAAGACCGTCTGAAAATCTTTCTTTCACACAATAACTGAAGGAGGATTAGACCCAAGCGCAGCAAGTGAAAGACGCAGACATTCCTCTACACATCTTCAGCATTTACCTGTCAGAGCGCTCCAATAACGCGGCTCCCAAACGGGCAATATGCCAACGATCACCGTTCCACTGCCTAAAGGGCGACGTGTCACTTTGTGCTACGGCTACTGTGGGTTTTTAATAAACTTCACAAGTGCATTGGAAATATTTGCACAAGAATGGGGGTGAAACTGGGGCTTTATTAGTGTGTGCAAAAAAGAAAACTAAAATCCATCTTAAGATAATGATATATACAGTATAAATACTGTATATTTTAAAATCGGGTAAATTGAAATAAATAAATGATTTTTATAGTATATATAGGAATATCTTGATTTGCAACTTTTCTTACAAATTCATCCTTAATGTATTAAATATAAATGCATCAGTATTGTTTAATGAATACATATCATACCCAAGCTCGGATACCCAGACCTAAACTGGGGGGACACAGTGCAGGAGCGGCTAGAGCTTGTGCTTCACAGCAAGAGTTTGCATGTTCTCCCCGTGTCTGTGTAGGTTTCTTCCAGGTGCTCCGGTTTCCCCTTCCACTAAAAACATGTACAATAGTTATGCATGTGATGAGTGAGTGAATGGGTGGTGTTGATTGGGGGCTTTGATGCACCAGTTTGTTTGGTGTCTTGCTTCCGTCATCACGGTTTGTCGAGAGAATGGAAAAATATCTGAACTCTCAACAATTGTAAAGCTCTTTGACTGAGCTTGCTCTGTAAAACGTGCTATAGAAATAAAGATTACTTACTTACTTACTTACTTACTACATACAAAATGGAAATGATCAGGACAAGACCATGACCCAAAGGTAACAAAGCCAAAGTGAAATGGGTTCACACTTCCAAGTGGACTCTGGTGCACAGATAAGATAAGATCAAACTTTTTTGATCTAACAATTGAGAAATGCACGTGTTAGATTTGGCTTCAATAGGATCACAGGACGTGCAAATAAATTGGAAATGTGCAAACAGTCAACAAGTACATTTTAGGAACCTTATGTACAATAGAGGTAGACAATGTTTCTTGTGTACAATTTCAAAAAGTGACATCAGCAGTTTGAACATTTGCCTGTGTATACTTAGTTTGATGTGTTCACGTCCCAACATATGTGCTCCGAGGTCCACTAGCACACCCCGAGTCTACATCAGGACTGACCCTGATTAAGGCTGTTGTCCTGATGTGACCGAAGGGCTTTTGTCCTTCACCCATTTGAACGATGTGTCACTTTTACAGCAGTCCGCTCATTCATCTCACTGGGAAATCACACTGTTTGAATGACCCATTACTTTCATGAGTAAGAGGGCTGTCATGTTCAAACAAAAGTCTGAGCAACTGTCTGATGAGGAATTCAAAGAAAATGCTTCTGTACTCCATAGAGAGGCCAAATGTTGTTAGATACTGATCTTTAGCTATTTAAAAATTCATATAAAAGTTGATTTTAGGTTACACTGGGTTCATCTTAAGTGTCCCGTATTAAAAATTCTGCTGTTTAATGGTCTGAACTAATAACTGCTATTGTGGCTATATTAATTGTATAAGAGGTTACATTTACTGTGTCCTCATAACTTCAGAACAGAATGTACAGTATGCATATTTATCTAGACAATGTACTAAAGAATTAGGCATAAAAAGCAGTGTTGCACATACAGTACATGTACTCTATATGCTACTAATTTAAAATGCAATGTCCTCCAATCCCCCAGGCCACCAATCCTGCCTTTTCATTTTAACAAGCACAAAGTCTTGACAAACTTGAGTGTTTTCTGAGTTTTGGTATCAAGTGTGGAATCTGCTAAATCCTTTTAATGTTGCTGTTTTCATCCGGCTTTTTGACAGAGATTAAATGATGCACCCTGAACTTGTCCATGGCTAAATCTCTTCACTTCCTGGAAGACCTTCTCTTTCGCCCAAATGATCACTATAACTGTGGCTACGCAAGTGAACAACACTAAATAATACATCTAACTTGACAACCACAACCATCTTAAATCAATCTATACTTTCATTTACCCTTCTGTTTGCTCTTCTTTCTTTGGGGATCTTTTTGTTTGGACCAGCACAATTATTTTGACAGACTTAAAGTTCCACCTACATTCAAACATACTGTAGCCTAGGGCACATGGGACAAACGCTAAATGATAAGTTAGACGATAGTGCCACTCAAGACTATCATAAATCAAATTAAAAGGGACTATTAGTGCAACGTAACAACTTAAAGATGCCATATTACTGCATGGACTTGTGCCAAATGGTTTCGGTTGAAGTATGTTATATTACTCCAGTATTCGTCAACATATCCATGGTTGCAGGTGGCTTATCGGGAGGTTGCGCCGTGGGTCTTTCTATCAAGACCCACGGCATCTTGCATCACACAGTCAGGGCGGTACAAATATGTTTTATGTATAATTTTATGATTCAAAATACATTTAAAACTGTAACCAGGGGCTATACAAGATCTCACTCTTTTGTCATTTAGTCCAGCCCAAGTTGACCCCCTCAAAAAAAGCACTCGTAGAGCACAGACCTTTCTTCTGCTCCATGTGTGTAAAAAACTTTGTTCCAGAAGGTGATCATAATTTGTTCCTTGTGTCAATATGTGCTTTCCTGAAAATGTTGTACAAATCTAGTTGAGTTGTATTGCAAACTAAAAACCAGAGAGGCACACAATCAATCATTTCAAAACATGCACAATCTTTAACTGAGCAAAAAAAACCAAAAAAACAAAATTAACACATTTTTGAAATACAAATTGGAAGAAGAAAATGTAAAGAAAAATACGTTTTGTCATTGACATTATTTGTATATAGAAATCACAGCCATAAGATCAAAGCAGTAGCACATGTTATTTCTTTTATTTTATTTTCAGTTCAATGGTTGCGTTTGCGGTGCCGTTAAATGCCTCAAAACCTTTTAGATTCTCACTAACAGCCTCATGTCCACACAGTGTTCCTGCACTTTGAGCATTTCTTGTTTCTCTGACACAATCTTCCGGGCTGCGTCTGTCTGCCTGTTGTCAAACCCTTTCTCATTGACTCACTGTGACTCAGAGCGGCCTGAAGTGCTAGCCTGTCCTGACCTGACTTCAAAATAGACACTTTGGCACGCACTCGCATCACGAAAAAAACAGGACTCTCCTTGTACACAGCACCCAGTTCCCATGTCAAACACTTTCTTTCACATCCACTGGCACCATGACTCACTGGTTATAGGCCTAAGAACAATCTCCCGTCGTCATAATGCTGCTGATTGTCTGGAACACACACACACGCACACACACACACACACACATGCGTCTTTGTCCATTAACTGCTTACACACGGCGGCTTGACAATACAGCTCCAATGTAATTTGAATGCGGTAAGGCAGACATCACACTAGTCACAAAGATTTATAGCCCGAGATTAATGCCATCAAATAATCCCAAATCTCCGCAAGGTATGGATTGTTGTCTCGCCGTGAATAAATCATTTGAGGATCACAGCAAGTAACGAACTGCTATTTGGAAGCTGAGTCCCTTGCCGCATTCCTAGCCGCCGGCGAATTGGGGGGAAAGAGATGACTGGAGATGCTTTGATGTCAAGACACCCAACAACTTTGTTTTGTCCCTTCTGTGAATCTATCCTCAATCAGATTATCTCACATTTCTGATTTATTACGGCTGGGGCTAAAGTTGAGCCTGTTGTGGATTTGACAGCCCTTTCTGCGTCTTTGAAAACTGTTTCGCAGGGAGTGGCCCGTGTGTGTGTGTGTGTGCTGTTGGATTTGTGAATGTTGATTGATGTCTTTTGGTTTCATCCTTCATCACAACTTTTGCGCAAAGATAAAAGGGATGGGATGAATGACTAAAATTGATCCCTTAATTTTTCTTTATGGAGAACTTTCTCTTTCATGCCATGTTTTCTAGAATATAGCTTCACCTGGAGATGGACCTGAAAATGGGAACGGAAAAAATGGACATAATACGCGTAACCCTGCCAATCCATTTGGTTATACAGTACATGTAGGTATCTTAAAGATGCAGTCAATGATTTTTTCCAGACGCATTTTTCAAATATTGTGGGAAAACCTCCCTAAACCCTAAAAGTAGTCAAGTAATCATTTGTTTTCAAATAGTAATGGAATTAACCAGATAGTCTCCAAAAATTAATAAATTTTTTTTTTAATATTTTGGAGCAGACCGATAAAAATAACCAATGGGATGTGTTTACCCCTTTCACCCTCTTCCTGTTTCTCGTGAGTGTGTGCACCTGAGTTATCGGATTATTTTCTAAAAAAAACCCCATTATTTTATTTGTTTTCCTTTATTAAATAAAACAAAACAGACACATCAACATTCAACAACTACATATATTTATATACTTTTTTGTTTGTTTTTTGTATTTGATATTAAAAAAATATCGCAATATTATCGTTATTGCAATACTAAACGCTCATATCGAATATCGCTCTAATTTCCAATATCGTGCAGCCCTGATGATAATGCTGGATAGGTGCATCCCTCAACTGGCTCCTCTCAACACGAAACAATGTAAACAGACTGGAAATGTTTCCTTAATATAGTTTTTGGACTTGTTCATTTCAATTCAATGTATCCGTATAGTCATAAATCACAACAGTTGTTATCTCCGAGGACTTTACAAAACCGGTGAATTTGCCAACACAGATCACAAGAAATGCAATTATAAGAAAAACACATAGAGCCATTGGTTCATAAGGGGCAGATGACCAATGTTCATAAATGTTGATAAAGTCCATAAATGTTGTTGAATGTCGAGTGTTCTGAATCATCACCACTTGTTAAGCTGCTTGGTTATTAAAATAATGTCTGACAAGTATGGGCAAGAGAATTTTCCCTTTAAACTTATTTTGATGTGCCTTTTGTCAGTTCTGTCACTGTTCCCTTAGTGTTTGTATATGAGTTTATGAGTGTGTGTGTGTGTGTATCGAGGCTCCTGCAGCCCCGACAGGTCATGGTCTCCCTGTCACAGCTCAGTGTTTGTTCTTCAGTGTGAGGAGACGACGCTGTCACAAAGAAGAGCTTTAGAGCTGAGGCTGTGCCGTCATAACACCGCTCTGTGGATACAGTACATGCACGGCTCTGCCCCGCTCTGACCAAGGTGACTGCTGCAGAAAACATGAACATGGAAAGTCAGTGTGTATTTGCCAAAGTGCACTTCAATACACTTTAACACTGACTCATCTCATTCCATGCACATATAATAGAAAACATAAAACCATACTGGAATATAGTAAATAATGTAAGAACAAGTCAAACTCGGATAATTAGAATATCATTCAAAAGTCCATTTACTTCAATCAATCAATCAAATTTTATTTATAAAGCGCTTTTCATACATAAGATGCAACACAAAGTGCTTTACAGATTGGTTAAAAACAATCCCGCCGACCCAAGACCCCTCCCCCAGACCACCCAACAGACCCCCCCCAAACCACAGACAAACACACACACACGCGCTCATGAACACTCATACACACACACACACACACACACACACACACACACACACACACACCAGTAAAACAATAAAAACATGATGAGAGACTTGGCAGGGTTCAGATGCAACCAGCTGAAAAAGCGTCATCCAAGGAGCCGTCTGCACCAGGAGCAGAGAGCCGCCCGTAGCCACAGGGGACGACACAGGACCCAGAGGAGACATGAAACCGAGGCCCCAGGCCCCCACCAGGCCCAAGAGTCCGACCCCCGCAGCCACACCGACCACTGCTCCCGGTGCAGAGGGCTCCTCCAGAGGAAACACTGGGTACACTAAAAACAATACAATAAGTAAAACACTAAAATGTGAGACTAAAAGGAACACACAATACATGAATAATAGCAATAGCAATATAATAAATAATAAATAAAAAAAGATAAATAGAATGGAATAATAAAAACTAATCAAAAGCTACTCTAAAAAGGTGCGTCTTGAGCCTACTTTTAAAAATATGAACGTTCTCTGCGGCCCTGAGCTCCTCCGGCAGACTGTTCCAGAGACGGGGGCCGTAGTGCTGGAAAGATGCCTCGCCGTGAGTGTGTGTCCTGACTTTGGGGATGGTTAGGAGTCTGCTGCCGGAGGAGCGCAGGAGCCGGGAAGGTTCATAGGATAAAAGCAAATCTGAAAGATAAGAAGGCCCAAGACCATTAAGACATTTAAAAACCATTAAAAGAACCTTAAAATCGATTCTGAAACACACGGGGAGCCAATGCAGCGATTTTAAAACTTCTGTTGTTCAACTTAGAGTGAAACTAATATATTACAGGCAAATGTACAGTATGGCTTTATTAGGCAAGATGTTGGAGAATGATCTCTCGAATCTGTATGAGCAGCGAGTTAATTGATGATGAATCTGTGGAAGAATCGGAGGTTTTCACTGTCATCTCAACAAGGTATAAACATATTTTCATCAGTTTTGTACATACTAGTGTGCAACTCTTTTAACCTTTTAGCCTTATTTGTGAGATTCAAGCTAATCCATAAATGCAATAAACACCTATTAACGGTTTAATTAACATTTTTTTCAATGAATGCCTCACATGTATTATGTTAGCTCTTGTGTTTATGTTTTCAACTTCAGCAGCTTTTTGTTCATAAAAGTAACATATGTGTTTAATTCAAGTTATTTTGATTAGCATTTTTGGATATTACAATGTACATTGTGGTAAATAAATCTAAGGCAACCAAAGTGAGACTGGCATAATGCAAAAACTAATATTAGCCTTGTTAGCATGTTTTATGATATCTTGATTTCAAGTAGCTAACTTGCCCAACACTGGGGACCGTTAGGCCATGTAATTAGCTTGAATCTCACATATAAGGCTAAAAGGTTAAAAGAGTTGCACACTATAATGTACAAAACTGATGAAACTATGTTTATACCTTGTTCAGATGACAGTGAAACCTCGGATTCTTCCACAGATTCATCAATTAACTCGCTGCTCATACAGATTCCAGCCAAGACTGCTGTCGGCTGCTGATCGAGGTCATCGCCGCCATTGTGGCTCCCCCTTGCGTTTGTGAAAAGGTGCAACTTCAAAGCCGTTTTTTTAACATAATTCATCTGAACATGTCAAATTAAACACCCGATGTATTTCATGGGTTTTTTGTTGTTGTTTTTTTTTGTTTTTTTTAATCTTTTGTGCCTGTGAAGCACTTTGGGCAGCTGGTGTTGTTGTAAATGTGCTATACAGATAACATTGACATTGACATTGAAGTTTGAAAATGGACTGTTTGTAAAATGCACGACCCTTTGCATGTAATGAGTCATGACACCAAATTCTAATTCCCAGAGCTTAACCTGCATTTTTAATAAGAGTAATACAAAGTGTTTTTCATTATTGGATGATGTTAATTGCCGAATGTAAAAAGAAAATTAAACATCATTACAAAACTATGTGAATTTTAAAGTACAGAGGAGCCTGTTGAGGCGACTTAGGCATCTGTTTAGGATCCCTCGGTCTGGACTCCTCCCTGGGGAGCTGATCAGACCCTTGGGAAGACCTAGGACACGCTGGAGGAATACTTCTCTCACCTGGCCTGGAAACGCAATGGGATTTTTCCGGATGAACTGTAGAAAATGTGTGTGTATATCTTATGAAGTGTGTGTGTTTCTGCTCAGACTGCTACCCCAACGACTCAGCAATAGATAAAGCAGAAATGCATTGCAGAAATTGATGAAAAATACGTAAAAAAAGCTTAAATTTGGCATCTTAAATTAATTTGAGAACATTTTGACTGCATTAAAACAAGACTGGCCAAGCAAAATGATCTTGTTTTAACCCTTTAAAGTCTTGTTTTGCATTAATATATTATATTTATAAGTTTTTACCAAATGGTTGAGATTCAGTTTGATGGTAGAAGAGATAGATTTCAGTTCCACCCTAGCTTCAAGTAGAAATAGTGACTCAAAATATGTTCCACTAAATGATTCGAGGAAATTAAAGGGTTGAAAAATGGTGCAAGAAATGCGAAAAAATAAAGAAAAAATAAACAGTTCTTGAATTAAGACTAAATGGCTTTGTCCCATTGACAAATTTTGTTTTAAGACACTCAGAATGAACTCAAAACAAGAATAATAAAATAAAACCCGGTGGATTTAAGCACCTCATATTTAATCATTTTTTGCAGTGTAAATGTCTGGGGAAAATGTCATATCACAACATCAAGGTTTTAAGCATGTTATAAAGTTGTTTCCACGTGTAGTACTATTGCCTAGTTTTGTTTTCTATCCATCCTTGTTGTGTAAAAAGGAGAAATGATCGTACGGTCAGTTGCGACGGCCACATGACAGCCTTGCACTGTACCTGCTGAAAGGGAACGGGTCAGTTCACATGCCTTTTTACATTTGTGCGTCCTCCAGTGAGTAGTAGAACCAACATTTCTGCCGTACGGATTTGTGTGCGTGTCTTTCTCTACCAGTCTTATCAGAGCGACCAGTCATGCGTGCGTCTCAGGCTACTGCAAATTAATCTCAAAACCTGTTGTAATCCATCACATCCCTCGCTATCTCTTGAGCTAACATGAAAACGTTTCTCAAGGTTGCAAAGTTTCTCATAACACATTTTTTCCATTGCACAATAAAGTCAAGTTTACGCTATAATTGTTTGGTTAAGCCCACTAACATTTTCAGTTAATCTAGGGAACAAAAAAAACGGAAAAGACATTGCTGATTCAGTCCAATGGGTAAACAATGACACGATCGCTTTTGTTTTGAGAGCGAAGTATCCCGGCATCTGGTGCACATCTGTTGCTACAGGAGATGAGATAAACCATCAGAGAAACACAGATATGATGCATAACGATTTTATTAATTTCCTCCGCCTCAAGCAAGTGCGGTTATAAAAGTTGGATCGCTGTTATTGTAAGCTTTTTTTCAGCAGATTATGCGCATGAATTTCTGCTGGAATGAAGATGTGTGCGTGTAAATGCGTATCAGAACCTATGTGCAAATTAGAACATTTTGTTCCTGTTAGTGGTTCAAGACGTTTTTGATCATATCTCAGCTTTCATCTTGTTGTGTTTTATTTGCAGTGGTGACTGAATAATGGTTTCATTAATTGTAACCAGAACCCCTGAGGGCAGTATAGACAGACTGCACTGGAGACAAGACCCTTAGCCGATGTTGTGAATGGTGGTACTGGCTAAAACAGAGAGAGTGTAGTGTCATTTCCTCACATTTTAAACAAGTCCAGAAGTTTTCTATCCGTTTAGGGGCGTGCTGAAATATGAATTGCTGAACTGATCTGAGAATCAGCATTTTATTTCCTGGATTTTTCTAAATATAATTTATTTCACAGGGCAACAATGCATATGGGTGGCACCTGCATAAGTGATCAGCGGAGCATGTCAGCGCGTGTGCTCGTAAAGGGCAGTCTGCAGATCAGCTGGCCTCAGTTGTGATGTGTTATTAATGTGTTGTGTGGCCGCCACCTCGTCTGGCTCTGCACAGCTATTTCTGTGACTTTGGTCTGGACTCACATTACCACAGCGTGCAGTGTTTAGGGTCTAGGTTAGAGCCATGCTGCCTTCATGCTGTTCCTTGTGTGAGAAAGTTAACACAACATGCACAGAGGAGGCCTGCACTGCTCCAAACAGCTCTGTGTCATTATGTGCAGCTGTATGCAGTCCGTGGGGCTGACCTGAAGTGTTTTTATGTGCACAAACTAATCTAGTGTTCAAGTCGAGGGTGTGTGTGTGATTCCTGCTGCTCCATGCCTGTTTTCTTTGGCATTGGCAATAATCCATGGAGCTGTGGACACACATGTATGCATTTTCACTAGTGACTGGATTAGACTGCTAATCTCCTAAATCCTGGAGAATGTGTGCATGTACATGCAAAAACACACACAATGGATCCTTGGATCCCACTCAGCAGTAGAAGCTGTGGCAGTTATGCAACAGAATCATTACAAGCAGCTCCGTGCCCTTTGAGCTATTGGTCATGACATTTCTACAATGCTCTCAAGAAAGAGGCTTGGAGATTTGCCATATGTTCAAGAGTCATTTATTAAATTCCTTTTGACGAGATTAACAGTTTCTTAATGTGAAATGTGTGTGCCTTGATTTACCACAATAGACATAATGTAGGGCATGTTGAGAGCTGTAGTTGTCAAAGTTATAATATATGATATAAAATTATATATATATATATATATATATATATTATATATTATAATATATATATATATATATATAATATATATATATATATTATATATATAATATATTATATATATATATATATATATAAGTATCTACTGATTCAGCTGTATCAATTGTAAATTGATTTTCAGAATTGGTAATCAACAGAGCAGAATCACAAATTATCTGCATTGTATCAGCAAAAAAATCCTAATTTGTTGTTCCCCAGTGTGAATGAGACAAAAGCATATAAATATTATCAATTACTTTTTGACTAATGACTATTATCCGTGTGTTGACCCTGAGGCTGTCCTGAACAGCCCACAGCTGATTGTCTAGACAGTTTAGGACTCAAAGTACTTTGTTGCTTTGACCCTTGGAAACCATTAGCAAAGACAAACATTACATCTTTATTAAGGAAGGGAAGGCTGCAATAATATTTCCTTTGTCCCGTAACATGCTTAAAGCCACTCCTTGGATCAAATGCTCTTAAAACTCTGTATAATAAAATGATGGCTTTTTCTTTTGAAGGGTGCAGCGTGGTGGCTTTGTCTGATGGCTGACTTCCTGTCATGTCTCAGATTCCCTGAGTCGCCATCCCCAAAATGTCACTCTGCTTTCTCTTTATCACAGCACGTCCGCGACCTTACCATGCCCTTCTGGATTGGTGCTTAAACATGAGCCGTCCTCCCTGGAGTCCGTTGATAAGCTAATGGTTTTGGAATTACTTACCATTTAGTTGGCCTGTCTATCACTAAAAATAAAAGCAGAGCCTACTGTGTGGTTTGTGCGTTGAAAGAAGGTCAATTATTTTCTGGCAAAGCTGATTGGACTCCGAAGGTGGTTGATTAGCAAAGAATACCAACTGTTACAATATGAGCTTGTTTGAAGCCATCTTGATTATTCAAAAGATTATTTTGCCACGGTTATGATTTGAAAACATCCTGTGCAGTGACTTAAAAATAACAATTGACTGCATTTTGCCTGCAGTAGAACTAAAACAGACCACTCAAATCTGTGACAGACTTTTATTATTGCACACACATTTGAGTTGGACATGCGTTCCCTTAGGGCTCAGTGAAAAATATTCAGGTTGAGTTGATTTTGTTAATGTCAGAAAAACGAAACTCCGTGCCAATGATGGCATATGTTTCCTGAGGATTTGCTGTGGCCTCTAAGTGGGATTTCAGGACACGAGCTCTTCCAAGATTAAATACCAATTGTGCAATAACAAAGGCTCAAACATTTTCCAAACATGCTTTTACATTTACCTTCAAGTGATTTTGACTGGGTATTTTCGACACCTTTTGGCGTCAGAGTTCTTCCAAACAGTGGTAAAATATTTTAACTATGCTATTGCTACGTCTGAGGCTTACGTGAGGCGCAGTGGTCGCCGTAGTAATAGCGTCCGGGAATCCATCTCCAGATGTTAATGCTGGGCTTGGTCAGGACCAGAGCTGGAGGATTTAACTTAGTGTGCATGTTTTTAGTGGTAGGGGAAACCGGAGTACTTGGAGGAAACCTACGCAAGCACAGGGAGAACATGCAAACTCCACTCAGAAAGACCCCGTTACGACTGGGATTCAAACCCAGGACCTTCTTGTTGAGTGTCCTATCCACTCAGCCAAAACCTTAGCTTGAGAGGAATTGATTTTTTTTATTCATATATCTTGCAGCCCTAATGTCAAGTAGACCATTGTATTTTTACCATAGCTTTCAGCACTTCAAACTGCCCTATACGTGGGACCGGGAGGACAAAGATTATTCCTTTTTATTTTCAGAAGCCTCAGCAGGTAAACAGTGATTAACTCGGGTTTGCGCCACAGTAAATAAATGTGTCTCTGGTAGAGGAAAAAGGACAGCCAGATCAATACTATCAATAAGTATGTGTCTTGAAAACAGCCCCTGCTCTGAGCTGCATAATAACGACCCGGGAGCATTTCTTTTATTAATCTGCATCTGTTTGTGTTCTCGATACTCAATCAAACCGGGATGATTCATAAAGTTACAGGATTATAAAACGGATCTGTCCTGAGTTGACATTTCAACAGACCAAAGTTAAACCGTCAACTATGTAAACTAAACCCAGAGATTGCTTCATCCTGTTGTATTAATCGGTCTTTCAACAAGTAATAGAACAAAAAACGCTTCAATCTGTTATGTTCCTCTGTCCTCTGATACAAAACAGGTTTCCAAAGACATGAGTTTGCTGTTATTTGGAAGATATGGGGAATTTGTGTCTGTATTATTCCAAAGCAGGTCAAAGAGAGCTTTACACACTGCAGAAACTGTGGTCATTTATCTTTCATAGATATATTTGTTTCTCGATTTTCTGTATAAAGCTGGCATGCTGAAATCTGTTACTATGAGCATTACTTTGGTAACCTGCTATAAAACGTTTTATATATATATTTCAAATTTTTATAGAAATGTAAATGTCCTTTATACCCTTGTCTTGTTCATGAATTATAATGTTTAGAATGAATAAACAAAGCTGCAAAAAATGGCTCATTGTAAACTAAACTCAAATTGGACTAGAAAGTGACTAGTCTATATCTACAGTCAATCATTTTTCTAACTAATTTTGCTGCGGTATCACTTTTAGGTTGGACTGATGTGCAAAAAAACCATAGATTATTGTAATTGGAATAAAGTAAATTGTATCTTTTTCATTCTACCAGTATGCAAAAGTAGGTTTGAGTAGAAATATTGATACTTTTTTGCTGAAATTTTAACTCCTCCATGTTGAAAACAGCACAAAACTGAAGGATTGTATATTTTAATGTACAGATTTTTTATGGTTAAGATTAAGGAGATTCTTTCCCTGGCAAATTTCAGTGTTGCATTACCAGTTGCAGATTAGAAAGAATGAGTAGCACACAGCAACAAGATAATAAAACAATCACTCTATATAACTCTCTTTTAATGATACCGTAGGAAAAATAAAAAAATACCATAAAATCTCTATCTTTAGCATAATGAGTACAAAAACTCTGACTTTAGCATAATAACGAAGTATGGAATCTCTACCTTTGGCATAGTAAAAAGCAAGTACTGTGCATTCTAGCGCAAGCAATAATCCGGACATGTTAGCAGCATGATTTTAATGCCTTTGAATTTTATATTTTGTTTAGCACTGAGTTACCCTGTGTATAAACTGTGCTATACATATAAACTTGCCTTACTTTCTATCATAACCTGATTTTTCTTCAAACATTCGCGTCTACGAGTTCTTACAAATTACCGTTCTGAAATGTGCGCTGCCTTTGCTAGCTGTAAATGACAACAATAATAAAGACAAAAAATCTCCATTCGGGAAGTTGTCCAATTTGCAGAGAAAATCCTGACAAACAAGCGTACAGCGTGGCGGGCTAAACGTCCACAATGCACCGTGTTCTTCTGCTTCCAGCTTCACTTTTGAACCCTTGGTGACATCCTTGTTTAATTACCCTTCCTGTTGGACTCGGTGTTTGTCCCCGGCTTCTGTGAGAGCACACATTTCCAGTGTGTGCGGAACAGGCATGCGTGTCGGACAGCTCATTAAAAGTGGATGGGGGTCTCTCCGGCTCCAGCTCGGGCTCCGGGATGCGTGGCTGCACTTGTCACAGTTAAACCTTGTGGTGCCAGGTACTGAGGCGGGCACCCAGCCATTCAACTCACACACACACACACACAGCCTCAGCGCCTACAATTCCCACACCCACCCATGTCCGATTAGCTTGAAGAGGGAATTAGGTTTTCAAGAAAAGGCCAAGTTTAATAGCATAAATCATAGTGTAGCGTTTCTTAGTCATTTCTGCTACTACTGCTATTAATCATATTGCTGCTGTTGCTACACACATTTGTCAGGTCTGTTGTTGTTGTTTTTGCCACTTAAGCCAGTGTCGCTTCTGCAAATACATACAACATTGCACCTGGCAGCACTACTACTACTACTACTACTGTATTATTAAATGATGCACCATCACCACTGCGAGTACAAGCGCTATGAAAAGACTGGGCTATATGAAGTGTTAAAGGGGAACTTTTTATGTGACCTGTATGAGCGCTCAGCATGGTGTCTTTACTTTCTATCACAGTTGTCTCTAGGATGCTACAAGATCAATTGTTTGGAGGGTTCTCTCTGATGAGGGACCACTGCACCAGAAAACCTGAAAAACTATTGATCCTGGAGCATTGTACTCATATAGCACCATGCTGCCCTTTCTTACTGCTACTAAGCCTCTAAATGGAAACTTTTTTCCTTACTACTAATCACTGTCAATCAAAATTTCCCAATAATCATTAAATTATTGTAGTAATCAATGAAATAATCCCACTGGGTTTTTTTAAGAGTTTTTCCTTGCCGATGCAGGAGGGTCTGTTGGGCAGTTAGTGTCCAACTAGAAGGACTGTGGTGATGATCCAGGACACTTTAACATTCTACAACATGTATGATCATTCATCAACATGTGTTCTATATTCTTTTTGTGTCTTAACTGCTGATTCTCTGATCTTTGTTGGTGATTTCTATGGTTTTGTTAAGTCTCTGAGATGATTTCTGTTGTGATTTAGGTCTATACGAGAATAATTTTCAATGTATAGTATTGTATAGTACAACTAGAATTATTGAAGTTAACTGCCATACTCCAGAACATCCATGTTTGAAGAGATTTGGTTTCACGGCTAAAACAGAGTATCAATTACATGAAAAAAAATTGCCTAAATGTCTTGCTATAGATAAGTCTTTCAAAAAACATTTACCAAACTGAAGCCTCCGGTGGCTTCTCTTCAGCTTGACCAATATAAATATATTGTTTAAAAATAAAATGTGGATGTTTATAACTCATAGATTGATTTAAAGATGATAGATAGATAGACTAATCCAATATCATAATAGTTACAGCCATAACTATTATGATAACTGGAACCACTTTAACTGGATGGAGATGGGGACCGGATCAAGTGCACCTGGTTCACCCGAACAATTTCATTTGAACTTGACATCACAAATTCTTCCAAAGTGATCCCAGTCCTCGGTCTGAACCTCCTCTTGCACTGCATTAAAATTATATTACTGTCTTAAATAGCAGGATAGCATAACGGCTCGCTTGTTTTACTGCATTAGAAGGAGCTGAAACATGAAATATGCGGCTCACTTTGTTCTCTTCTCTCTCTCTCTCTCTCTGTGGGGTCGCCCTGTAGGAGAGCATCTGCGGATCTGTCCCCAGGGATACACTTGCTGCACCAGTGACATGGAGGAGAACCTGGCCACGCTGAGCCGTAGAGAGATGGAGGGGCTGCTGAAGGAGGCGGGTCGAGCTCTGCACACCTCTCTGGCAGGACAGTACAAGGCCTTTGATGGTAGGTCTCATTTTTGCATTCATATTTGAAAACACCCTGTATCCATAGTTATTATCGCACTGTTTTAGCTCAGTTTGGGCAAGATGCATAGACTGAACTCACAAAAGATTAGTTATGTCTGTCGCTCTGTTTCAAGGGGGGTCCTTAGATATTATAATCAGTGTTCTGTAGGTTTGAAATGAATAATAACAAATATATTTCAGGATGTTTTTAAATAATGATTTTAAATTTTAGAACTAATTATAGACCTAAACATTTTAGACTTTTAGACATTTTAATATAAACTAAATTATGGCCTTAACAAATCTAAAACTACAATAATGACTGTCTGTCCACGAGCAAGTAATGCGAGCAGAAACAAGCCAGCGCTGCTCCTGATTGGCTCTTTGGTTGCTAGGTCTTTGCCGACTCTAGTTTGGCTCTATAGTTCTCCACCCACGGAGGTGTTTGAGTTCTCTAATCAGCTTCTTCCGCAATAACACTCTGCGTGACGTTGAGCAGTCCACCTCTTCTACGTCTGTGATAAGATATAGAGGAAGGACATGTAACAACAAAAAATAGTTAACAAAAATAAATTCATGCAGGTTCATGTATTTAATCTCATTACTGTCACATTTAATTCAATTGTTGTGGTCAGTTTTGTGTTGTTGATGACACCGTGGCACTGCTTTCATGGAGTTTGCATGTTCTCCCTGTGTCGGCGAAGGTTTCCTCTATGTGCTTTGGTTTCCCCTATAGAACTAAGAACATGTACAGTACTTGGTCTCCATGGCGGTTGTAGAGACTGGTTGTTTGTAAAGAGCTTTACCATTTACTAAAGCTCTATACAAACAACCAGTCTCTACAACCTTTACAAATGGTAAAGCTCTATATACATAAATAGTGAGTTAATATAACTCCTGAACCTCAACCAAGACATTTAGAAGCATGTTTTTGTGCTAGCATGTATTATCCAAAACTGCTACATTGAACGGATATGTTATTTTTTTCTCATTATATAATGTTGAGCCATGTGCTTATCGGATTAGTCGCACTTAAGTTGACCAAGAATGTATTGTTGTCCTAATGACCTGGAATTACAGATCCCCAGGCTCCATTGTGCCGTGAGACTCAATAGAATTTAGATCATGAAAAAAAAAGGAAAACGTGAATTTCAGAGATTTCAGTCTTCTGTTGAGCTACATACAGTGCCTTGCGAAAGTATTCGCCCCCCTTGAACCTTTCAACATTTCGCCACATTTCAGGCTTCAAACATAAAGATATAAAAATTTAATTTTTTGTCAAGAATCAACAACAAGTGGGACACAATTGTGAAGTGGAACGAAATTTATTGGATAATTTAAACTTTTTTAACGAATAAAAAACTGAAAAGTGGGGCGTGCAATATTATTCTGCCCCCTTGCGCTAATACTTTGTAGCGCCACCTTTTGCTGCAATTACAGCTGCAAGTCGCTTGGGGTATGTCTCTATCAGTTTTCCACATCGAGAGACTGGAATTCTTGCCCATTCTTCCTTGCAAAACAGCTCTAGCTCAGTGAGGTTGGATGGAGAGCGTTTGTGAACAGCAGTCTTCAGCTCTTTCCACAGATTCTCGATTGGATTCAGGTTTGGACTTTGACTTGGCCATTCTAACACCTGGATACGTCTATTATTGAACCATTCCATTGTAGATTTGGCTTTATGTTTTGGATCATTGTCCTGTTGGAAGATAAATCTCCGTCCCAGTCTCAGGTCTTTTGCAGACTCCAACAGGTTTTCTTCCAGAATGGTCCTGTATTTGGCTCCATCCATCTTCCCATCAATTTTAGCCATCTTCCCTGTCCCTGCTGAAGAAAAGCAGGCCCAAACCATGATGCTGCCACCACCATGTTTGACAGTGGGGATGGTGTGTTCAGGGTGATGAGCTGTGTTGCTTTTACGCCAAACATATCGTTTTGCATTGTGGCCAAAAAGTTCAATTTTGGTTTAATCTGACCAGAGCACCTTCTTCCACATGTTTGGTGTGTCTCCCAGGTGGCTTGTGGCAAACTTTAAACAAGACTTTTTATGGATATCTTTGAGAAATGGCTTTCTTCTTGCCACTCTTCCATAAAGGCCAGATTTGTGCAGTGCACGACTGATTGTTGTCCTATGGACAGACTCTCCCACCTCAGCTGTAGTTATCTGCAGTTCATCCAGAGTGATCATGGGCCTCTTGGCTGCATCTCTGATCAGTCTTCTCCTTGTTTGAGATGAAAGTTTGGAGGGACGACCAGGTCTTGGTAGATTTGCAGTGGTCTGATACTCCTTCCATTTCAATATAATTGCTTGCACAGTGGTCCTTGAGATGTTTAAAGCTTGGGAAATCTTTTTGTATCCAAATCCGGCTTTAAACTTCTCCAGAACAGTATCTCGGACCTGCCTGGTGTGTTCCTTTGTCTTCATGGTTCTCACTGCACTTTAAACAGAATCCTGAGACTATCAAAGAGCAGGTGCATTTATACGGAGACTTGATTACACACAAGTGCATTCTATTTATCACCATCAGTCATTTAGGACAACATTGGATCATTCAAAGATCCTCACTGAACTTCTGGAGTGAGTTTGCTGCACTGAAAGTAAAGGGGCCGAATAATATTGCACGCCCCGCTTTTCAGTTTTTTATTTGTTAAAAAGTTTAAATTATCCAATACATTTCGTTCCACTTCACGATTGTGTCCCACTTGTTGTTGATTCATGACAAAAAATAAAATTTTTATATCTTTATGTTTGAAGCCTGAAATGTGGCGAAATGTTGAAAGGTTCAAGGGGGCCGTATACTTTCGCAAGGCATATTCACTCTGGAGTTGTTGATTCTGCAGCTGCTTGAGAGGCATGCCATTTATTGCTTGATAAATAATAGCATTTGAAATTGTGGCTGAATGAAAACAGAACAGTTATTTGACAATCGTCTAATGACATGTTGTCGTGACTAACAACATCACATTAATGACATTGATTTGTATGTATTGTTGTGAGTCTAGTGCACTGCGTGGTTAGCCAAGAGAAAAACCTCTTTTTTTCTAAACACACACATAAATGCTTTCGAGTACAAATTTTATTTTGTCCTTGTCCAACGCATTCTATTGTTGCTAGCACAGATTTCAAAACAATAATTATTTTTCATGGATACATTTTCTGGCTCGTGATATTTTGCACAAGAAGGTCTTTTATTTATGAAATTTCAAGGGTTGTTACACTGATAAAGGGGCACCACAAACACTCAACATAATAATACGTTTAAAACTCATATAACTGTGCTTTCAAAACTGCAAAAAGACGCAAGGTAAGTTTTTTGTATAGAAAGGAACAATGCAACTGAATGAATATACAAACCCTCAGTTGTGTGCACAGCTAAACAGAACCATTTCAACCTTTAGACATTGTCAGAGAATAAAAGCCTGTCACATTTTCAGAATAAATCTGAAATGCTGCCTCTCTATATGTTTAGTTCTGACTCTGGGCACCAGCAGGAGGTCAGTCCCTGTGCTCCGCAGAGTCCCAGCAGGAGGCCAGTCCCTGTGCTCCTCAAAGTACCATTTGGTACTTAAATGTCACAGATGTACTTTGGTGCGAGACCAAGCCAATTTGGAGAGAATACAATCCATCCATCCATTTTCTTCCGCTTAATCCTTTTCTGGGTCAGGAAGGTGGCAGTCAAAGCCGCACCCAATTCACTGATTACTAGCCATAAGAGAGAGAATACTATAATCACTGAAATATTTAGTAATTATTAAACATGTTTTTATGATTATTGTTATTATTATTATGTGAGCTTGATTTTCCACGGTTATCAAAGTTCAGCCGTTTTTCAGTTTTCACACATAGATTCTTGTACTTAAATAATATAATTTTTAGACTAATGCAACATTGCAGTTGACTAAGACACCCTCAACAGTAATTTCCTCTCAATTGTTTTCAAATACAATCATTATTCTGTTAATGAAAGGCCTCGCCACTTGTCTGTGTACACCAAACTCAGACTCAGAGGTGCTTAAGGTGAGGGAGAGGACACGGAACAAAGTGAGGATGGATTTTCGGGCTGAGAGCAGCAGCACGGCGAGCCCATTATTTGTGTGTAATGATCTGCTCCGGTTAATAGAAGCTTGTTCCTCTGTTCCCACCGGCCGATCACTGACAATGCATTTGTCAGTGGTGACTGTGATCGGGGCTAGTTAGGCTGACCTTTTCACATCAGTGATTAGTGACATTCGTTTACTCTTCCTCCACTGCACTCCCTTCATCTTTTTCACAGTCGCTCCTTTTCACTCAAGACCCAAATGAATGTTTACGTCCAAAAAGTCACTCGAACGAATCTATCCAAGTTACACAAATCTTTCCAACAGTTTGTGCCGAGTTTGTTTTGTGTGGACTTTTTGTAGTTTTCTGGAAGACTTCTTTAAAAGCAGCAGTGATAGAAGCATAACTAAAGCTTCTGTTACTGATTTTTGACAACAATATTTTGGCACCACTGCATTTCCTTTAAAAACATGAAAGTGAATGTCTGTTTCTCCCCGTCTCCTCAGTTTGAAAAGTAACTCTTGGAAGACGAGCACTGGTTAGACCTGCCCATGCTCACCACCACTAGGGGTGGGAACCTCAGGGTACCTCACAATACGATACGATACGCAATACAAAGCTCACGATAACGATTATATCACAATATGACGATTATCGATATATTGGTCAGAAATATACTGTTATAGAAATCTTTTAGTAAAGCAATCAGAATAAACACGAAATAGTTATAAGTACAAGTTATCAACTAATTCTCAACTCTGGATTCAAATACAGCACATACTGGCATAAGTAAAATGTTAAGTGAAAATACACTTTGTGTCATGATAAATGGAATGGAGATGTGTAATGTAGCCATATATTAAGTATTGATACTAATTTAAAAAAAGATAAAAAAAAAAAATAAATTTAATCGGTACTTGGCAAAAGCATATCGATAATCAATCGTGTGAGAAAGTATCACAATACATCATCATATTGATATATCGTCACACTCCTAACCCGCACAGCTTCCTGATTGGTCTAAATCAACACAAAATCTTGAGAACCCTCAAGCAACACTTACTGTTGTAGTTATATCAAGGGGAGGGACTATTTTAAATATATTATTGTAAAAGACATATAGAAATATAAATATAATAATATGATATACAATATAAAAATCAACCCACACACACGAAAGGTTTGGTTTCTTGTGTTCCGCAAAATGCAGCACTATCGTAAGGGGATTTGTAGTTTGTGTATGACGTGTTTCTACCCATCTGGTGGGGACCTATTTTGTTGGAGGGATATGACAGTGATGAGTTCACGTAGGACCTATAAAAACGGATATGGCATGGCCCGGAGTTATCGTCCTCAGGAGCTGGCCTTCTCTGTGTGATCTGTGCTACCCACACACGATCGTATTAACCCGGATAACACTTATAGTTAGAAATAGTGTTCTAACAGTATTATGATTGTGAGGTCACTTTATATGTGTGTTTGAATCATTCACCTAATACAAGATAAATGCTATCTGGAATTATCTTCATTTTCTTTGTATTTTCCATTATGCCTGTTTTGTGACCTCAGAGAACCTCGGATGTAGCTCTGTAACTAAGTAGTCAGTCAGTGGGAGTTTGTGGTGGTTTGTTGACTAAACCCTGCGAGGAAGAATAGACTGGGCTTAAATGGGCCAGTGGAACCATTGGCACCTCCGTCTGAACAGGGCCATTTCCACTCTAGACATCCTGCTATTAGCTATCGTACTGTGGCTGTGATGGTTCGCACATGTTTGACCAAAACAAGGTTCTATGTTATACTTAAGTGAATTTTTTATAATGTCGTTATAGTTGCATCATCAAAACACTCTAGGGTCATTTCCTCTTTGAGCGCTCAAAAATCTTAAGCATGCCATTTCCTGTATTGATCCAGGTCAATCAATAACCATATTTATTTGAGATGATCTTTCATTGGTCTTTCACTGAGCTAAGTCATGTTGCCAGGTCATGCACATCTGGCTGTATTTAGCAGGGTGTGGGCAAAAGCTAGCTGCATGTGGCTAAATGCAGGGTGTCACTGCTCTAGTCCCGGCAGCACAGGCCTTTTTAGTTCCAAGAATCTGGGAGAAGACCCAACCAGACCACAGATTAGAGGAGTTCTGCTCACAAGCAGCTGGGCCACTGCGTGTTTAACAAGCACGACAGCAGGCAATGTCATTCTCGTGTAGAAACATGCAAGAGATAAAACATATATACTATTACTTTTACAATATGAAGCACACAACACAAGATAAGTGAATGTTTAGTATAGCACACCCTATGATTTACAAATAAAATTAAGATTAAGATTAAGAGATCCTTTATTCGTCCCACAGTGGGGAAATGTCAGTGTTGCATCACAAGTTATAGATCAGTAGGACAGAGGAGCACGCAGCACAAGATAAGTGAACAATAGCTATACTAATCAAAATAAAATTAAAACTCTTAATTCTAGCTTCAAATAACAAGTATAACATCTCGATCTTGAAAATAATAGTAATAAATAAAAAAGAAGTATAACATTTCTACATTTGGAAAAATAAGAGGGAAAGTACTGTGTATTCTAGTGCAAGCAATGTGTAGTTATATGTTAGTTGTGTAGTTATATGTTGTACATTAGCAGCAGTAAAATAAAATGGAATCTCAATCTTTAGGGCGACCACTGCCCCTGATTAATGTGGCCTATAGTGGCTGGGATGGGTCAAATGCAGAGGACAATAAAGTATAACATAACCTCATCAGTGAGTTGATCCTGAAAGTTCAGTGAATATAGAATTGTGTTATATTTGACCAAAACAAACCCCAAGCAATGCCCCTGGAGGACATCTTCATAGAGATGACTTTTTACACGAGATCAAAAAGACTTTGTAAACACATCATCATTCTGCAGTCGTTATAGAATCATCTGAGTCATGTAGGGATCTATATAAGGCTCAACATTGATTCATCAGTGAGTTGACAATTATTTCATTAGTCGATTAGTTGCAATGAGATAAAATATGACATTTCTGCCTAGTCTGTGAACAACTCCCCCACATACAAACTAAATGTGATGGAACTTGGCGCAGACAGATGGAATGATAAAGGACACCAAGGACAAACTGATAAACACAACCTGTGTCCAAAACACAATGTCGAGAGCTGAGCACAGATGAAGTGGATAAGGCGAGAAGACAGAGAGTGATGGCATTGGGCAGTGTGGTGGCAGAAGGAGCCAGGTGTGAGAGGATGCGGGCCCCGTCCTGGCATCTGTGCGTGTGTGTGTGAGTGTGTGTGTTTGTGCGTGTGCTTATGGGGACTATCATTCTGCTCCGCTGTTTCGCCAGAAGTTAATTCGGATATAAACCAGAGACTTGGCTGTAATCAATAACAAGACTTCATTAATCCAGGCTCTCTTGAGTTGATGACATTAAAAGGACAATTTAGTAGATTAGTTTAAGCTTAGTGGTGAGTCTAGTGCGCATTGACCTTTCAAGCGTTTACTTAACTGGGAGATATAAAAATCCTGCAAATGTAGACTTTATCCATGCAGTCACAGTGGGTCATACTGTGTTTATTTTCCATAACAACCAGAAAAAACAAACACACTCATGCTCTCTGAATGGAAAGGTTAAATAGCGACGTATTGATTTATCTCTTTATGCTAATGCTTCCATGCTTGAGAAACATTGGTTTATTGGTTGTTGCCAGATTTTAACTTGAGGGTGTATAAACAAGGCACGAATGTTGAAATCTTGGACTAATTCTTTGATTATGTCAGCAATCAAATGATGTTCAAAACCACATTCCTGACTCTAGTTTTGGGGCTATGGGACTATTAAGGAGTTGGCGTCCCGGACCATCACACACTGCAGTCTCTTTGATTTACTGGAATACAGAGAGAGCAGCTCGTCTACAGCTCTGCTCAGTGCAAGGCCAATGCGTGGCTTTGGAGCACTTTCTCAATCCAAGTGGACTGACTGTCGCTGGCTCAAGAGTAAACCAGTTTCTCAAGAACCAGGCACGACTCTCTTGTTTTATTCATTCATTTCGAGCACAGAATATCTCTCCACATCCTTCATGCAACACAAGATGGCTAACAGAGCCAAACAATCATGGCACATCAGCAAGAGGCACGGTTTGGTTTGAAATGGGCACCAGAGCTTTTTCACGATCCATTAGAGTATGCAGCGTTCCCCAACAGCTTTGGTGTGTGTTCCTTTTGAAGTTCAGATGCAGTTAGAGCAATTTGCAGTCAACGTAATAGGGCCAAATTAGTATTCATTTGAAGTTACGTAATCAACAAAGGCTAATCTGTACATTTTTGCTGTACACACTATGAAGTGAATGGATATTTTATGTTAGTATATTACTAACAAAGGTCAGTGCGCATATATATCTGATCTCTGAAGCTATAAGTCCAAGCAGAGATGCACCAACTTTGTGTCTCCACTGTCCATGTGCATTATTGTATACATGCTGCTACATGTACAGATGTAGACACACACAACTATATACAGTGCCTTGCAAAAGTATTCGGCCCCCTTGAACCTTTCAACATTTCGCCACATTTCAGGCTTCAAACATAAAGATATAAAATTTTAATTTTTTGTCATGAATCAACAACAAGTGGGACACAATCGTGAAGTGGAACGAAATGTATTGGATAATATATCTAAACTCTCTGAAGCTATAAGTCCAAGCAGAGATGCACCAACTTTGTGTCTCCACTGTCCATGTGCATTATTGTATACATGCTGCTACATGTACAGATGTAGACACACACAACTATATACTACTTGCACTAGAATATACACAGGATTTTATACTAGCTCCTTATTATGCTAAAGTCAGGGGTTTTTGTACTTAATTCTTGCTTAATCATGCAAAAAAGTTGGAAGTCTTCTTTCATTATTATGCTAAAAATAGACATTTTAAACAGCTTTTTGTATGCTAGAGTTAGAGATTTTTATCCATCCATTTTCTTCCCCTTAATCCATTACTGGGTCGGGGGGGTGGCCAGAGATGCCACATAGCAACAATCCCTAAGAGATTTTATTTTATTTTATTTTAGAATAGTTATTATTAATTTATTTTTTGCTTGTGATGCAACACTGACATTTCCCCTGTGTGGGACGAATAAAGGATCTCTTAATCTTAACGATAGACAGTGGATAAAGATTGGAAACTGGCTCTTTGCTCGAGGTAGTCATGCGTTGCTCTCACCAATGATAATACACATAATCATAACCTTTTTTAACCAGTTCTAGAGCAAAATGTGACTTGTACATTCTCCTCTTTCTCAGCATTTGAAAGGATAACAGTCCATAACATACGCTTTGAAAATGTATGCCATAATGTCAAGGTTGTCGCAGCAAATCATTAGGTTATCACATCCATTCCATCCTCGCACTACATCACCTCCTTGTGTCAAAATGCATTCCGTTGTATATCACCAGATTGCTTTTGCCTTGACTTGTCTTTCACAGTCACCTGACAATGTTGCAACGGACAAGGACAGCTGCTTCCATTGTGACTGGCAATTGGCTGTTTGTATACCCATGCAAATCACAACCTCGAGCCTACAGTACATCATCCATTTTCTTGTAATGCATTAGCTCCTCAGAGCTGAAACCTTGGATCGGAAAATGGGTCTAAATCGTGGGCACAGAGGTAGAAAGTATTGAGATAAAGGAACGAAAATGACAGTCAGGGTAAGAAGAGTGTGCGACCCGTGCAGGAACACAAATGGTTTGAAAAGAGAAGCAGATGGTTAGGAGCGGGCCGGGTAAATGGTGCATACTGCCGTAGAAGTCAAAGCGGAGAATGAAGACTTCCAGTGTGGATCTGCTTGATGGATGACATGCATTATGTGACACGTCGTGGCTGTTTTATACTTCTTTTTAAGTAGTGGCTAAATGCTGAGGGCCTTTGCGGTGCTCCTGGGGCAGGCGTGTGTGTGATAAGGCTCGGTTATTGATGGGAGCGCTGGAGTGACACAAACAGTTTAATGGCTCCCAAATTGCCGCGCTGTGAGCAGAGAGCACCCAAGACACCAGCCTTTAGTGTGTGCGTGTGTGCGTGTGGCGGGGATGATGGCGTCAGGTAGAGGAAAGAGAACACAGGCTGTAGACTTGGGGAGAAAATGGGTAGAACAGGCCTGAGATGATGAATGAGAGTTTCAAATTCAAGATGTCAACTGTCAGAAAAGGGGGAAAATTGCAATGCACTTATCTTCTCGTCGCTTTCAATCTAAAAAAAATGTGACTATACACAATCTTTTGTTAGATTTTGTTTCCTGTGTTGTGCGTCTTTAGTAGGCCTTTGATTCATTATTTATTAGTGCTTCCCTTTCCATAAATCTCAGACTAATGGGCTCCCCGCCTGGGAGTATGGCCTCGGTTCTTGTTCTTTGGCCTGAGTCCGGGATCTATAGCGTGTCTGTCCGTAGAAGCAGATCCATCTCTCAATGTGGGTCTCCCTGAGGTTTCTCACTTTTTCCCACTGAGTTTATGAGTCGTTCCTTGCCGGTGCAGGAGGGTCTAAGGACAGTGATGATCCATGACATTATCCAACATTTGTGAAAATTGTTCATCCACTCCCTATGGACCAATATCTCCTATGTGTTTGTTATTATTGCAGTGTTTGAACTGTTTAACTCTCTGATCTGTGTTGGTTAATGGACTAAATGAGTGCTGTTGTGATTTAGGTTAATCCAAAAATACATTCAATTGAATTGAAAGTGAGGGCCAATCTTCAATTGTATTCTATATGTTCATCCATCCAGTTGCAGTCAGTATGTGTATATGTTTATATAAGTAACAAAAATAACAGCTATTTATTTGGTCAGCACTAGATCATATACGGAATCGGGACGGAAGCAGAAGTAAATAAAACCAACTACCTATTCATGCCTAAACTTAAGCCATTCCCATAGAATAACCCCAACCCACCCTTAACCCTAACCTTAACCATCTTACTCAGACGCCTAAAACTTAACCAGTCACCATTTAAGAACTTATTCGTCTAAAACTAATTCGAAAGTTTTAGATTCCTCTTTCGGACGAATCTGTATATGATCTAGTGCCGACCCTATTTATATGGGGGTAAAGGAAGTAGAGAATGCATGGAAATGGAAGAATGTGTTGTTGTTTTCAAAGCCCTGTACACTTAACAGATTATTGCATTTGCACAAACTAAAATGTTTTGTGCAGCCATACACTCATGACAGAGCTTATCATGTCCACGCCTGCCTTTATCTATAACTATATACGGTAACTTCTTCCGGTGATGTGAAATGGGTTTTTTGTATCAACGTTTTTTTTATACTTTTTGCAAACTTTTATGCAAGACCCAGACAAACCAAAGAATGAACATTGCTTCCACAAATTGAATCTGCAGTCCTCCTGTCCTGCTTCATCCATATTGCACTAGCGAGAACAATCCCAGATGCGGGTTCGACTGTCATTCCTCGACAAATGATGCGCTGTACCTGTGCCCTGTTTTATTGAAGGCACATCAGTATCACATTGTGCCACTCTCTCCACTGCTGCCCATAATTCATCCCGCTCCTTTGTGCCTCCCCGCTCTCTGCCAGAGAATACTGCTGCTAATCCAATAGCTCTGCAGTTGTGAAATAGACAAACACAATTAGGACATCCAGATACGGAATGGATCCACAGCTCCTGCTTTTTGTTCACCTCCTTTCCTCCCGCTATTCTAAGCCCCTGCAAGTCGGACGTATTGTTGGCTCATCTGTCATGGTATATAGCTAGATACCTGCTGCTACAGTACTATTAGATCTTAAGACGTATTGGCAATTACTAACTTTAAAAATGTATTGACTCGATTCAGTTCTGACCTCCGGGGGGCTTTGAAATTATGATGGCAATTAATAACTAGAAACTTGCAATGGCTGAAGCCATTGCGATTGACTGCGGAACAGATCTAATGTGGAAATCTGCTAAAAAAAATCCTTGAAATCCTTTAAAAGGCCTTGAAACTGTTAAAATACTTGATAGATATTTAAAACTCCTGAAGTCCTTGAAATTGTTGAAACCTTTAAACTCCTGAAATCCTTGAAACTGTTGAAACATTGAAACTCCTGAAATCCTTGAAACTTTTTTAAACCTGGAAACTGTTGAAAGTGTGGAAACTCCTGAAATCCTTGAACCTCCTGATATCCTTGAAACTGGTTAAATTCTTAAACAGTTGAAATCCTTGAAACTACTGAATGTATTGAAAGTGTCCTTGAAACTGAAAAATCCCCTCACCGCTGAAACAATTTGGTTCCTGTAACTAAGGAAACCTGGTCTGTGGTCATTATCTGGTGGTGGTCTGAGTCTTCGTTTGGGTCTTGGTCTGGTGGTATAATGCAACCTATTAAGTTGCATTATACTGGTTTACATGGAAAAATCCCTATTAAGTTGCATTATACTGGTTTACATGGAAAAATCCCTATTAAGTTGCATTATACTGGTTTACATGGAAAAATCTCTATTAAGTTGCATTATACTGGTTTACATGGAAAAATCCCTATTAGGTTGCATTATACTGGTTTACATGTACAAATCCCTATTAAGTTGCTTTATACTGGTTTACATGTAAAAACCCCTATTAGGTTACATTATAGTGGTTTACATGTAAAAATCCTTATTAAGTTGCATTATACTGGTTTACATGTAAAAACCCCTATTAAGTTCCATTATACTGGTTTACATGTAAAAACCCCTATTAAGTTCCATTATACTGGTTTACATGTAAAAACCCTATTAAGTTGCATTATACTGGTTTACATGAAAAAAACCCTATTAAGTTGCATTATACTGGTTTACATGGAAAAATCCCTATTAAGTTGCATAATACTGGTTTACATGGAAAAATCCCCATTAAGTTGCATTATACTGGTTTACATGGAAAAATCCCTATTAAGTTGCATTTTACTGGTTTACATGGAAAAATCCCTATTAAGTTGCATTATACTGGTTTACATGGAAAAAACCCTATTAAGTTGCATTATACTGGTTTACATGGAAAAACCCCTATTAAGTTGCATTATACTGGTTTACATGTAAAAAAAAACCTATTAAGTTGCATTATACTGGTTTACATGGAAAAATCCCCATTAAGTTGCATTATACTGGTTTACATGGAAAAATCCCCATTAAGTTGCATTATACTGGTTTACATGAAAAAAACCCTATTAAGTTGCATTATACTGGTTTACATGGAAAAATCCCTATTAAGTTGCATTATACTGGTTTACATGGAAAAATCCCCATTAAGTTGCATTATACTGGTTTACATGGAAAAAACCCTATTAAGTTGCATTATACTGGTTTACATGTAAAAAAACCCTATTAAGTTGCATTATACTGGTTTACATGGAAAAATCCCCATTAAGTTGCATTATACTGGTTTACATGGAAAAAACCCCTATTAAGTTCCATTATACTGGTTTACATGTAAAAAAAAACCCTATTAAGTTGCATTATACTGGTTTACATGGAAAAATCCCCATTAAGTTGCATTATACTGGTTTACATGAAAAAAACCCTATTAAGTTGCATTATACTGGTTTACATGGAAAAATCCCTATTAAGTTGCATTATACTGGTTTACATGAAAAAAACCCTATTAAGTTGCATTATACTGGTTTACATGAAAAAACCCTATTAAGTTGCATTATACTGGTTTACATGGAAAAATCCCTATTAGGTTGCATGATTACACTGAAGTCCTTGAAACTGTTGAAACCTTGAAACTGTTGAAACCTTGAAACTGTTGAAGTCCTTGAAACTGTTGAAGTCCTTGAAACTGTTGAAACCTTGAAACTGTTGAAACCTTGAAACTGTTGAAACCTTGAAACTGTTGAAACCTTGAAATTGTTGAAACCTTGAAACTGTGGAAACCTTGAAACTGCTGAGGTCCTTGAAACTGTTGATGTCCTTGAAACTGCTGAAGTCCTTGAAACTGCTGAAGTCCTTGAAACTGTTGAAGTCCTTGAAACTGTTGAAGTCCTTGAAACTGCTGAAGTCCTTGAAACTGTTGAAGTCCTTGAAACTCTTGAAATCTTGAAACTGCTGAAGTCCTTGAAACTGTTGAATCCTTGAAACTGTAGAAATGTCTGAAAGAGCTGAAGTCCTATTAAAATGCATGGGCCTATTAAAATGCATTGCAGAATTCTCAATGCAAATTAATGGCAGAATTCCCAAGCCCGTAGAAAAAAACTGGAAAACTGCAGAACTCTAATTGATTGACTGCGGAACCTTCCGCAGTCAACCATTGGTTTTGTATTTCTTTATTCCGTCATTTTTTTTGACACGTTTCACAGCTTTCACATTTTCAACAATTTCCACAAGTTATACATCAAAACGTTCCACATGTTTGGGAGATTATTGCTATTACTTTTGGGACTTCAGCGATTTCCGGTTTTTCCGCAATCGGACAAAAATCTGCATTGAGAATTCTGCAATGCATTTTAATAGGCCCATGCATTTTAATAGGACTTCAGCTCTTTCAGACATTTCTACAGTTTCAATGATTCAACAGTTTCAAGGATTCAACAGTTTCAAGGATTTCAGCAGTTTCAAGATTTCAAGAGTTTCAAGGACTTCAACAGTTTCAAGGACTTCAGCAGTTTCAAGGACTTCAGCAGTTTCAAGGACTTCAGCAGTTTCAAGGACTTCAGTGTAATCATGCAACCTAATAGGGATTTTTCCATGTAAACCAGTATAATGCAACTTAATAGGGATTTTTCCATGTAAACCAGTATAATGCAACTTAATAGGGTTTTTTCATGTAAACCAGTATAATGCAACTTAATAGGGTTTTTTTCATGTAAACCAGTATAATGCAACTTAATAGGGATTTTTCCATGTAAACCAGTATAATGCAACTTAATAGGGGTTTTTACATGTAAACCAGTATAATGCAACTTAATAGGGGTTTTTCCATGTAAACCAGTATAATGCAACTTAATAGGGTTTTTTTCATGTAAACCAGTATAATGCAACTTAATGGGGATTTTTCCATGTAAACCAGTATTATGCAACTTAATAGGGATTTTTCCATGTAAACCAGTATAATGCAACTTAATAGGGTTTTTTTCATGTTAACCAGTATAATGCAACTTAATAGGGTTTTTTTTCATGTAAACCAGTATAATGCAACTTAATAGGGTTTTTTCATGTATAATGCAACCTAATAGGTTGCATTATACCACCAGACCAAGACCCAAACGAAGACTCAGACCACCACCAGATAATGACCACAGACCAGGTTTCCTTAGTTACAGGAACCAAATTGTTTCAGCGGTGAGGGGATTTTTCAGTTTCAAGGACACTTTCAATACATTCAGTAGTTTCAAGGATTTCAGCTGTTTAAGAATTTAACCAGTTTCAAGGATATCAGGAGGTTCAAGGATTTCAGGAGTTTCCACACTTTCAACAGTTTCCAGGTTTAAAAAAGTTTCAAGGATTTCAGGAGTTTCAATGTTTCAACAGTTTCAAGGATTTCAGGAGTTTAAAGGTTTCAACAATTTCAAGGACTTCAGGAGTTTCAAATATCTATCAAGTATTTTAACAGTTTCAAGGCTTTTTAAAGGATTTCAAGGATTTTTTTTAGCAGATTTCCACATTAGATCTGTTCCGCAGTCAATCGCAATGGCTTCAGCCATTGCAAGTTTCTAGTTTTTTCTGAAAACTCACAAGTTGTGGAAGCTGAACATGCACAAACTGCAGAAAATGCTGAAAATGTTGAAGAAAATTCTGAAAACTATGAATTTGTGGAAGCCCCATTATAAGTCAATGGGAAAAATCGACCGATTTTTGTCCGATTGCGGAAAAACCGGAAATCGCTGAAGTCCCAAAAGTAATAGCAATAATCTCCCAAACATGTGGAACGTTTTGATGTATAACTTGTGGAAATTGTTGAAAATGTGAAAGCTGTGAAACGTGTCAAAAATCAGGAAAAAGACGGAATAAAGAACACCAAAACCAATGGTTGACTGCGGAAGGTTCCGCAGTCAATCAATTAAAATCCATTTATATGTTAGGACTGGATTTCATAGAGGTAAAAAATGAAACAGGTTCGCTCTGTTTGAACTTTTTGAATAGACGGACAAATTATGTTCATCTCACATTTGATACGTTCAAAATTGGAATATTTTTAGCCTTTTTCCATAGCAGAGAAGATGTGCTTGGTTAGGCTTTAAATAGATTTTCAGGGGACATTATAAGGCACTGGAATCACCTCAAAGGGACGTTAAGGAGCAGTGATAATGATATTATAATGACTTTTTTCCAGTATCACAACAACCAAAAAACCACAACAGTGTTGTGGTTTTTTTTATTTAGCTCCATCCACACTGACTTCTTCCACAAACCGTCTCTCCTCCCTTTAGTCCTCATACTCCTGTCTCAGTCCGACGAAGCTAAACATATCCTTACAATAGGACAGAGCTGTTTGATGTCATTTCAAACAAAAGTACGGTCTCAAAATGCTGTTTTTTCCAGTAGAACAACAACCTCGGCCCAATTATAAGTGAATTTTTTGTATATTCCAGAACATAATTACCCACACCTTCCACCAGATAGAGGTTTTCAACTAAGTACATTATTTCATGTTCCAAAAACTTACAAAGCCAAAACGAATATTTTCAAGATTTTGTGAAAAGGCTTGTTATGGGCCAGGCTTTCGGTGGCCAGAGGGGGCGCTGTTTGCAGGACTGCCCACCTGCACCTTTGATTCAATCCAGCTTCTTCTTTCTTTCAGGATTGAGGATTTTTCTATACTTTTCTGACCATTAAGTGATGGTCTTCCGTGTCCTTGTTTTTAAATCTGACATGTATGTGTATTTTATAATGTGTTTAATCTGTTTTAAATGTGAAGCGCTTTGTGATCCTGGTCTGTGAAAGGCGCCATACAAATAAACTTTACTTACTTACTTACCTGATTGATTGATTTTCCAAAACACAATTTCAATCAAAAATATAAAATCTTTGGCAACGCAATTTAATAAAAAATAATGTAAAGCAGTCTAAGGACAGTGGAATCGTTTTAGATGGAAGACCAAAAACAAAACTAATTTAAAGTTCGGAGAATCCTACAGAATAATGCTCGTGACATCTCGACCCACTGAACGCTTCATACCGCCATCTATTATTATCCCAGGTAAGAAAAGGAGCCCCACACTTTACATGAAACCTTCTTGATATTCTGCGTAGAAGATGGGAGGCCCAATTATCCACTGGAAAGCACTTTTCAGTCATTATCAGTGATTATGTTCTTGGCATTTGCACAATCATACTTTTTCCCCCTAAACTGCATTGTAGTTCTGCTTGAAGAAGTACCTGCATCTCAGCGTTCGTAATGGCTTTGTTATTCCCTCCTGCCGATTGAAAATACTTCTACGAAAGGGGTCATCACGCCTTTGTCTTTTATATATGATTATTTACGACACTGTGGCTGGTTATTAAAGGTATAGTGCAAATCAAATCTGGATATTGAGCTAAAACATTAAGATAAGTGCTTCTTTATTGAGGCCCGCAGAATGGCTTCTTCAACAATGTCATTATAAATAGGAATTAGTGGGAGGGGTGAGGTGGGCGCGGTCAGAGGACTGAGAAGAGAGAATCGGAATAACTCAGACATGCTTCATATCAGCTTTGAACGTATAATAACCCATGAGTTACGACATGAGCGTTTAGATCCAGGGCACTTTCTATACAGGAACCTTCCCACAAATGTTGCCCTACAGTTGGCTACATCTGCATGTGAAAGCCAGATCACTTCAGAGTTTTTAAGCTATGCAGGGCAGGGCCTGGATAGTGTTGTGATGGGAGACCTCTGGAAATAAATTGCATTATTATGTCTTTTCTTGTGGTTGAACTGTTTTCTTTGATCTGTTTTGGCAAATTCAACGGTTTTATAAAGTTCTGTGATTTGTGCTATACAAGAATGCATTTAATTGAATTGAAATTGAACACCAGGTGCCACAGTAGGGCGGTTGTGGTTGTAAAGTGCCAAAATATTGTTGTGTCCTTAGGTAAGACACTTCACCCACATTGTGAATGGTGGAGGTCGGAAGGGGTCGATGTCACATACTGGTTGCCTCGCTTCTGTCAGTGTGCCCCAGGGCAGACGTGGCTACAGTAGTAGTTTATCAGCACCGTGCATGGAGTGAATGAATAATGAGTGTCCGAAAAAGCGCTATATAAAACCGATGCTTTGTTATTTATCTTTTATCTGTTTCCTTGTATTGATTTAAATACCACAGTCTTATAGAAAGGATTAACTATGACATGGTAAAAAGCTGTTAAAAGCCAATTGTTCATGTTCTTCTCTCTTTAAGGAATGATCTAAACGTGTGAACCAGAAACCCCTCTTAGCAAATACTCACAACAAACGATGGAAGCAGTCCAAAAACCCAAATCTTTTCTTTCTCTCTGACCACATAAGCGATGACCAGTGCCGTGTCATCAGTCGTTTTGGGAGCAGAGCAGGTGGAAGTGAGGCCACGGTGTGATGGAGGACTCAGGATCAGGATGCATTGTGGGTAGAGGGGAAGCTTACTCTTTGAAGACAAATGAGAGGAAAGGGAAAGGTCAGTTGTCCACACAGGAGTGAGTGGGCACACCGGGGCATTGTGTCAGCCTAATGACAGCCATTAGTCAAGTGAAGGACACAACCAGGTGTAGCACTGCGAGCCTGCCCACCACCTGTCAGACCACAGCCTTCTGCAAGCATTTATCCATGTGTGGCAGTATAATGTGAGGTTTGGGACAATTAAATGCATTCATAATTACATTTTTTGCAGTAATGGGCGACAGTAGCTCAGTTTGGTAGAGCATTGACCTTTGAGCCAGAGGGTCGTGGGTTCGAGCCCGACCTTCACCATGGACTCCCACTGCCTGCTGTCGTTGTGTCCTTGGCAAGACACTTAACCTCTGGGAACACCTGATGGCACAGTGGGGCGGCTGCGGCTGTAAAGTGCCAAACTGCCGTTGTGTCCTTAGGCAAGACACTTGCCCCCATTGCCTAGAATGAGTCTGGTGTGTGTGTGAATGGTTGGTGGTGGTCGGAGGGGCCGATGGGGAATACTGGTTGCCTCGCTTCTGTCAGTGTGCCCCAGGGCAGCTGTGGCTACAGTAGTAGTTTATCACCACCGTGTTTGGAGTGAAAGAATAATGACATGTAAAGCGTCTTTGAGTGTCCAAAAAGCGCTATATAAAACCGATTTATTATTATTATTATTATTATTATTATTATTATGTGTATTCAGAGGTTTATAGCACTATATGTCGAACCAACGAAATACAGTGACGCTTATAGGTTGATGGTTGTTGACCTAACATGAATCTTTTGTGCGTGCGTGAGTGGATGGTTATTTGATTCAATTAGATATGGTCAGGAAAGATATTTTAGATGCCTTTTTTATTTATTTTTGCTTTTATGGATAGGTCAGTATTGAAATGTATTTGAGATCATTCAACTACAACTTGTGCCCCTAATGCAACTACAAAACAGCCGAATCCATTATGCGTCATACACAAACAAATCATTAAATAAAATAAGAAATATTTAGTCATACATAAAATGACCAAAAAGACAGCTCAACCCCCGGATGAGCTGGTGAAGTGGGTGTAGATAGGGATGTCTGAGCTGAAGCGGAAGATAATAACTGGATGGATAGTCATACAAGTGAATTTTGAAAGAAAATGTACTGAATTATCCCAAAAAATATTGATCCATTTATCAGTTATTGAATGAAGAATCCATTCAGTAATTGTTCTGATGGGGGATAGAGGTCGTGTTGTAGTTATTGGTCCTTAAATTAAAGCTGAGGGACCTAACTTATCCTAACCTATCTTTTCATGCATAAAACGTGTTTGTCCCAACAGAAAGAATCTTGTAGAAGTACAATGTTACGATGTCATGAACCACTCAGACCACAGCAACATGCCGTCTTCATCTTGCAAACAAAACTAAATGCTGTGTTTTGCATACTGGTAAGGTAAAAAAAAAAGCCAATAGAACACATTTTACATTTACTATCTCTGTGCTGGAATAAAACTAACGCTTTTTGTTCCAATGTTTAATGAATCAAAACGTTTTGAAATCAAGAAAAAAAAAACGAAACAAAAACCCCTACTTAATCCATTGTAGCACTACACGACTTTATAAAAAGAGTAGCTCTCTGCCAGTGTTGCATCAAAAGAAATATTTTAGAGACCCCTGCTTTAGAAGAACCAAATCCCAAGATAGCAAAGTCACATAAAGCCGCCTGAGTACCACCTTATTTGTTCAGACTATTATAATGGAAACTCCGTATTTCATAATCATTTTTGTCCTAAAATAAGAGGAAGGATGTTGCTTTATTCTAACATGCAGTAAAACGATCCTCTTTGTATCTGCTGGAACTGCAGTGTGCTTTTGACAGTTCCGAGTCTGTTTTAGCCTCAGCAGACGTGGATCATGTTTAGCAGTAGTAGACGATGGCGGTGCAGGAATGGGGATTAAAGCCACGCTGCACCTGTCACAGCAGCTCCGTGTATTCTCAGCAGCGCGCAAGTGATCCCTGCGTCTGTCGTCATGGCGTCGGCGAACACAACCACACACACACACACATCTCCCGAGTGTCGTTTAGTGCCTCTGCGAGCAACAGTTTATTTCCCTGCAGCTTTGAAGCCTGGCCCTGAGCTCTGGTTGGAGCAGAGTGAGTGACAGGAGGTCAGGGACTGAGGGAGAGCGCTGTGGGCCAACAAGTCTGACGGTCGAAACCACCATCACCACCGCACACGCCCGCGCCTCCTGCTTTTCACACGATATTAACTCACAAAATGGACACGGGCAGCCCACACAGCAGTTTGTGCCAGTTTGCATTCGGAATCTGGGGCTATGATTATCTAGCATTAATGAATACATGTACAGAGTTGTGCTGTGTTTTAGAGATCTGGCGGTAAGATTTTATAACAGATCTGTCTGCGTTAACAATACACATTATTACTATTGTTAGTCACTTTTAGAATATATGCATTCATGTATGATGGGTTTTCTGCTGCAGGACACCTGAATTTCTCCTACAGGGATCAATATAGTGTTGATCTATAGTATGTATCTATATCTATCTCAGCGTCACTTTTAGCCTGTATTTTTTACAGAATCATAGCAAATATTTACAATTGTATTACATCAAAAGCACCCACTCTTCTACCCAACAATATTTCTATAAAGAAGTCTTCTAAATTACCTTCAATCAATTTTAGTTCCTTTTGAAGTAACAGGAAGTCACAAACTAGAAATTTGGATTGGTATACAGTGAAAGCAAGTAACAAAATAGTTAAAATTGATATAAAGAAAATAAAGTGTGAAAATAAATGATAGATTATTATCTTGATAAATTCAAATATATAAACAAACACATAAGACATATAACAATGCAGGTTATCAAAGGATCCATTGTGAAGGGAAAAAATTAAGCTAACTACTGTATGACCCTGAAAATCTAAATTTCTATTGCAGCCATTGGTAAATTATTCTTAAACTATTATATATAACGAAATACTGAAACGATATCCTTCAGACTATGGCACACACTTCAGAATAAGTGTATTATTTGTCTAACCAAATGACTTTTCTAGAAAATTGTTATTTCACAAAACCCCAGTCTGCGAGACACAAATCATTAATTCAGCCTTTTAAACCCGAGAATCAAAGCATTAGAACGCAATTAGGCAGAAGCCAGCAAAGCAGTAAAGCGTCTGGAGTTTCTGTAAATGGATTCATGTTTGTCGAATAAAGAGAGAGTGGTTTTATAACTCCGCCTGAATGCCACGACCAAAGACGAGCGGTTGGAGAAAAGAATGTGACCTCATGTCCTGGCTCCCAAAAACTTAAGCACTGTCACTTGAACTTTTCCAGCTTCATTAACATTACAGATGAAGGAAATGTTTCAAATATTCTTTTTATGGAAATGCATTCTCCGGCCCTTTTGTTGCTTTTGGCTGCTTTGATGGTGGAATTAAAATAGACACTGTTTATGGAAAGGCCCTCAACTCTCAAGACTCTTAGGAAGTTATATTTTTTCTCTTTTGTTAAATTCAATTTCCGAAAAAGGCCAGACCAAAGCGGCGCTAAAGAGGAGCTGCATCTGCTGTTTGCTAATGAATAGGGAATGGAAGGCAACAAGGCCAAGGCTGAGAATATATCGGGGCGCAGTTAGCTTGAAAACCAGCCTTGTTATTTGTACTTTGATAAAGTTCATTAATCCAGCCGTAACATTAACATAAACATTGGAAAGTCACTAAATGCAAACAAATCATAAGCTTCAATGAAATGTGTTTTTATGAATTCTAATGAGACGTTTAAGTGTGTGTCCTTTAGTATAGAAAAAGGACTGCAAATACTAACGGAAAACTGCGTGAAAAGTTGTGTATATAATCTCATTTTCCACAACAATGTATTTAAAATGACTGCATTTTGTGGCTGACAGAGATAAGGCGCCTGGAAAGTTAGTGCTGGGTTTTGGGGCGATCCAAGACAAAAGCCCCAAAATGTGGCGTGAGGCGCGGTGGACGGACGGAACCTGCTCTAACCTCTTGGCAGAAGACACTCTCTATTTGAATAAACACAAAGCGGATGTACAATGTTTACGCCTGTGGCCATTGCGAGCTGGGATGTATTTTTATTTATTTTTTAAAAGACAATGTGATTCATGAATACAGTGAAAGCACCTTGGAGTCTATCTTCACCCATAATGCCTCACTGCTGCCTGTGCCTATATTGACTGCCTTTAGGAAGACATTGTATTTTCCTGCAGATTAGTCATCCTGTTGTGCTGCTCTGAAGAAAATGAATAGGTTGTGTTTGTGCGTGTGTTTAGATTTCCAGGTCTAACGCATTCGGAATTTATGCTGACATCGAAATGTCGTTTCAATTATTATGACCATTCTTACTTTTATTTGACTCGCGGCCGTTCTATTGGATATAATGTGTTTCTATCTATCAGGGAGAGATTTTTTCAGCTGATACTAATATTTGGTGTGAGGCCCGCTGCTATGACCGATAACCCCTATTCGGTGAGATCAATCTCCCGTTAAGACCCCGATTAAACCACATTCATGTCTACACATTCAATTTTCTATCCAAATGGATAAATAGTGCAGCGCAGTGGCACAGGGGTGAGCGCTCGTGCTTCGCTGCAAAAAGGTCCTGCAGGGTTTGACTCCTGGGTATATACAGGGAGAACATGCAAACTCGCTGGAAAGCTTAGGTGTGGAGTTTCTATGTTCTCCCTGTGCCTGCGTAGGTTTCCTCTGGCTGATCCGGTTTCCCCCCTCCACTAAAATATCAGAATTCTCAACAATTGTAAAGCGCTTTGGGTGATTGTGGTCTGTAAAACGCGCTATATAGATAAAGATACTTACTTCATTACTAAAATCATGTACATTAATTCAGTGTGAATGAATGCATGAACAGAAGAAAATCTAGTGTGTTGTTCTGCCTCTGCTTTTCAGGAGTTCTCACTGCCCCATTCCAATAGGGTTTTTAGAGTTTTTCCATGGCGATACAGGAAGGTCTAAGAACATTGGGGATGATCCAGGACTCTCTTATCCGCCCATTTTGAACCAATGGCTCTGTCTTTATTTTTAATCATTGCATTTCTTGTGTTTGAATGGTTTGATTCTCTGATCTGTGTCGGCAAATTCAACGGTTTTCTTTGGGTAATCTGGTTTCCCCTTCCACTAAAATCATGTACAATAACTACATTAAAGTGTTTTGGTTTTTTTTGTAATTTTTTTTATTGAACACTACATACATAGACAAATCAAGTGAACACATTTAAACACAGATTCTATAATCCATAGCTTGAGATATCCATACCAGTGGGGGCGGATCCCAGCTCAAAAGTAGCCAAAATGACGTGCGCTGACATGCTTGCAATACCACCCCGGGCCAATGGGGGTGGACCCAGAAGAAGAATTAGCCAATGTTAACATATAGCATCTTCTTTCCTCTCAAAAACACCTTTACAGGATGGTCCAAAAGTTGGCTCTTGGCCCAAAGCTCCGTTCCACATGTGTGTCAATGCTGAGGGGAGTGAATTTTTTTGGACCAGTCTAGTTTACTCGCTGTGAATTTTTGAAGTCTCTCGTTTAAATGAATGGAGCTCGTGCCGGTTGACGCATGTACAGATGCGTTTTTTTCACATTTTCCAGCCCCCGCGGCCATTTCAAAACTGCCCATAGACCGCGGAAGTTGTGGCACATTAGTTAGAACGACGGAGACAGGCGTGGCTACGTCCGTTAATATTTACAGTCTATGCTCCATACCAGCACCGGACTGGACCCACTAATCAATTAATTAACGTGTTTGTAGCGTGCGACCGTGTGAGAACGGAGGAAAATCTGGTGTGTTTAATGCCACTGTTGTTCATGAATTTTCATTGTCTCATTGAAATATTCAAACAAATAAAGTAATCGTATTTCAATCATTTAAATCTGCAACTTCTAAGCTTGGATAAGTTATTCTCCGTTATAATCGTGTCTTTGAATTTTCCCAAAAGACTTTTTCACTTTTCCTCTCTCCAGTCCTGGCATGTCTCTTGCCCTTGATGTCATTTGCACTTTTCTTTTACCATCTCCTGCGATTATGTATGTGTTAACTTGTTATGTAAAGCACTTAGCGTTGCCTTGCCTCAATCATAAAACATCACCTCACCTCTGCGTCCAAAAAAAACAATTAAAAACACCGCAAATCCTGTGTGACTGGATCAGCAGCAGATTCTGAAACCAAGTCGTGCTGCATCATTTTTAATCTTTTCATGATTTTGCAGGTTACTTCCTGGAGTTGCTGAACCAGTCGTCGTCCTCGCTGCATTTGAACATGATGTCGACATGGGGCCTTCTGTACTCCCAGAATGCACCTGTGTTCTCCGACCTGTACACAGACCTGCGGCACTACTACAGAGGCTCCAACATCAACCTGGAGGAGGTGCTGAACGAGTTCTGGGCCCGGCTGCTCGAGAGGATCTTCCACCACGCCAACAAGCAACACACCATAGGTACACACACAGTATTAGTGTTATAATGACTACAGTTTAGGAGTTTTTCACAATTTTTTTAAATGATTTTTTTCATTCATAATTGATAGATTTTATTGTCATCTTTCAATATGAATTTAAAACATTACCAGTTTTTCAACATTACAATTTTTTCAGCCAATCATAGTATTTTTTTTGGCACAATTCAAACAAAATTCAATGTGCCTTACATAAAACACACTGTAAAACATATGCATCATTGGACTCAAATTTACACTGTATTATTGAGTTTTTGCCTCAAGGAGACTGTCATAATTCAAAAAGACAACCTCACAAGGCAACATTTATAATGCAAAGAAAATATTACGTAAAATAGTTTTTCAGATTTTTTGATGTGAAACTGACAAAATGTTAGCTGGGTTTCTATCCTAATCTTCAAGTATTATTAAAAAAAGAAAAAAAGCTTACCAATTACAACTAGTTTCTGTTCTAAAAAAGGTCTGCTAACGAACTCATTAAACTAAAGCTTCAATATAGACTACTTTTGGAATAGTCTGTGTCAAAACGAGTCCATGATATACAGACAAATTACATCAAAAGTGACATATGCCATGCCTTTTTTTGTTATAGTTTTTATGATTATGGCTTGATACAGTCCATTTCCAAAATACTAATTGTCAACATTATTATAAATTAAGGTTTCAATGAAAAATCTCACTTTTGCGTGTAATGAGTCTGCCATTTATTAGTTTCAAATTTGAAGTAAATTGAATTCTGAAAAATATTTTGCATCACCTGGCTGAGTGGATTGTACTCTCGCTTCTCAGCAAGAACGTCCTGGGTTCAAATCCCGGTCGAAACAGCGCCTTTCTGAGTGGAGTTTGCATGTTCTCCCCGTGTCTGCGTGAGATTCCTCCTGGTGCTCCTGTTTCCACACTAAAAACATGCACATTAGGTGTGAATGAAGTGAGTGAATGGATGGTGTTCAAATGCAATTTGGATTTCGTAAATTTCATTCTACCGATACTGCAAACATTTATCTTACAGAGAATATCAAATCAAAATTGGATAGAGGGGGTATAGTTGGGGCCATCTACCTCGACTTAAGAAAAGCCTTTGATACTGTCAACTCAGACATATTAATTGCTAAATTATCTAAATTTAACTTTTCACCTAAGGTGCTACAATGGGTGGCATCATACTTAAAAGACAGGAAACAGTGCGTCAGGGTTAATAACAAAACATCTGAAGTAATGTATAACTCTATAGGTGTGCCCCAGGGCTCAACCCTTGGCCCTTTACTCTTCAGTTTATTTATCAATGATTTACCTGATGTATGTTCTGAAGCATCATGTCAGTTATATGCTGACGACACCATCATTTATGTTCACGCAAAAACGAAACAGCTGGCGGCAGAGAAGCTGTCATCTGTAATGGTGTCAGTCTGTGACTGGTTAAAAAATTCAAAATTACACTTAAATACTGATAAAACTATGTGTATGTTCTTCTCTAAGTCGGCAACTAAAGAGAGCGATCCAATAGTTTTGGTGAATGGGCAAGCACTACAAGTGGTGCAAGAGTACAAGTATTTAGGTGTCACCATGGATTCTCAATTATCATTTAAAAAACATGTTAAGAAATTGAGGAACAAAATTAAATTCAATTTAGTGAATTTTAAACACATTAGAAATAACTTAACAACTGATGTTTCAAAATTATACCTAAACGCCACAATTCTCTCGCATATTAATTACTGTATGACGAGTTGGTCTCAGGCCAACAAGACTACACTGTTGCCCATAGAAAGACTTTATAAGCAGACAGTAAAAACATTAGACAAAAAGAATAATTCATATCACCACTGTAAAGTTTTTACCAAACATAATTTCTTAAAGTGGGATCAGTTGATAATGTACTCTGATGTAATTATGGTCTATAAAACCCTAAATGGACTTGCACCGCCTCCATTACAGGAGTTTATACAGCTGAATGTAAATACAAACACGCGCTCATCAAGCAGAGGAGACTGTAGAATCCCATTTAGAAAGACTTCATTTGGACAATCTGCCTACTCAGTACGCGCAGCACATTCCTGGAACTTGATTCCAACAGAATTGAGGAACCTGACCTCATTTCACATTTTTAGGAACTCTGTGAAGAAGTGGCTTTTGGACAATCAGACATGTGAACACAACATGAACTAAAGTCACCAAACACTGATACATGTCTTGCTGTGGAGGATTTTGGTGTTGTGTATATTGTCCCTTTCTGAATTTTTAGTTGAACAAATTCTTATATATTCCTTGCATTTTTAACTATATGTTGTATTCTTCTTTCACTGTCTTTTTATGTCTCTGTGATGGTGTTTCTGCTGTATGTTTGTGCCTGTTGTATGTCCTATACTACCTATCTTGACATCAACCTGCCATGGGACTACGGATGAAAATTAGCCTATATGGCTAACTCCGGCGCATTTACATGTTGAAAAAACACATGTTGATTAATGTGCACTGTCCCAATTCAAATAAAGAATTAAAAAAAAAAAAAAAAAATGGTGTTCATTGGGGGCTGATGTGCCAGTGTGTTTGCCGACTCGCTTCCATCATCATCGTGTGTGAAAGGATTGTAGCAATATCTGAACTCTGAACATTGTAAAGCGCTTTAGGTGACCTTGGTCTGTAAAATGCGCTATATAAATAAACATTACTTTCTTACTGTAATATCTCGCTCCTTTCAACCATTCTGAGAAGATTCACTTTGAACTCTGACTCAAATTCTGAAGACTGTCCTTCAGAAGAACCAGTCCAAAGACGGATGAGGAATATGGACCTTCAAATATTGTCCTGATAGAATATAAGCCTCTGTGAATGGAGTTTTCCCTTGAGCGTTTTTAGAATCCTGTCTTCGCTGCCATATTGATCTATCGACGCTTAAAAGAGCCCTCAGTCCAAAGCAACACGCTCCCGTCTCAATAATCACTAACTCTGGGATATTTGAGTTAAAGTGAAAGAGGAGTTTTATCAATGCTTCTTTCTGTACAGCCTAAACTGACAACATGTTGACATTGCGTGGAATACAGTATTGACCCGGCAGATTTTTTTTTTTTTTTTTTTATTTATTTATTTATTTGAATTAGGACAGTGCACATTAATCAACACGTCAGCCAAAAGCATCAATGTAAATGTACCAGAATTAGCGTGAGAGCTAAATTGCATCCGTTGTCCATTGACAGAAGGAAAATACAAACATAGTACAGAGAACAGCACAAAGTTACAGTCACAGTTACAAGGACAGACACAGGTAAGATAACATAACACGCCCAAGAATTGATTAAGCATTGAACTTTAATTAAACTACCTGTGAGTGCAAGATTGATTTGTTTTTAACCAGATTTTTAGGACCTTTTTAAAGGTGTGGTAATTGTCACAGTTCCTGATATGAACAGGCAGCGAGTTACAAAACTGCGAGCCTCTGATAGACTCCACCGTTTGACTGAATTTAGTCCTAGTCCTAGTCCTTTAGATTGTTCCGAGCTCGAACAAATTGCCAGTGAGTGTTTGTTGAATGACGCGATGGTGCTTGGCTGTGTTGACCCGTATAGGGGAGGACTACCTGGAGTGCGTGTCCAAGCAGATGGACACTCTGCGGCCGTTTGGAGACACGCCCCGAGAGATGAACCTCAAAGTCACTCGCACCTTTGTGGCCTCCCGCTCCTTTGTCCAAGGCCTGTCCACCAGCGGAGAAGTGGTGCGCCGCGTCTCACAGGTAAGGGCTCGAATGTAAGAGAAGAAAATGTATAATAAGAATCATTGTTTTGTCAGCTTAGATCACTTTGAAATACTTAGAAGTGTATTTCTCGTTTTTGTTTTTGTTTTTGTGTATGTGGAGTGGTCAGATACCAGCTTGATGTTATGGATATTATTGCTTGAAATGTTTGATTTGGTTTAAAGCATGTAATATTCTCAATCATGGATCATTTTTGCCAGCAACTTAAATTGTTTTTAAAACTTGGGGCTCTGTACTATTATGAACAGTACTTTTAAATATATTTAAACCTGTTCCTCCCCTTGGCATAACTACAACCAGTCACATTTAATGGAGAACTGTTAACCCGAATTGTCTCAAGAATTTTGGGGCATTTTGACCAATCAGGAAGCTGCAGGGGTGAGCATGGTCAGGTTTGTCTTAAGACTTGCCTCTCCTCAGACAGAACTGTGGAGAGGCAATCATAGCTCATTTACAGTTATACAAATTGAATAAAATGAATATTATTAGTGACTTTTTAACATTACAGGGTTTGAATTCTGATTTTATTCTGAAATGTTTCTTGTCTCAATATCCCACGACATTCAAAAAGTACGTTTTGTGTATGTTTTTTGTGGGTGTGTACAACCCCAAGCACAATCAAAAGCTTAACATGTCGTAAAAACACAATCGCAATTTAAAACAATTGTTTAACTGTCTGGATAAATAATATAGTTGAAGAAGCTACTCTTGGAATATAAAAGATTCAGATTCAGATCAGATTCATTTATTTGCCATTTGCAGTAAAACCACATTGGAAAAACTGTGCAAGACTACCCCGGTGTGCACCAGACGACACACACCAGAGCTCTTGCCACAGCGCCATCTTTACGGCGCCAAAAGACTCAAATCTCTTTTTCAGATATCCAAATATTTCCGGTTTCTGAAAAAGTAAATAAAAGAAAATCCATCCATCCATCCATCCATCCATCCATCCATCCGAGGGTTGACTTTATGTGAATGTGAATGTTGTGTGTCTTAAAACAACCCACTGCCTCTCGATCTCCATAGATGGCAGCGTTAGCTAATGTACCTCCATCGAGTCGTCCCATCCCTCCATGTGACAGCGCCTGCACAGCCGCGCTCCGGGCCATAAGTATGACAAACGCATGTCTGTACCGATGAGTGTGTCCATAAAGTGCGGCCCGGGGACCTGCCAATCAGCTCCTGTGGCCACATAATGTCAGCCGCTCTCTGAAGAACGTGTGTGCGTGCGTGTGCGTGTGTCATGGGAACTGTTAATGCGTCCCCGAAGAAATGGTCCCCTCAGAGGTAGCAGACGGGAGCGAGGTTACCATCCCGGCCCCTCCTCAGAGAAATCATCCTTTGCGAGGTGGTCCGTATCGACGAAAACTCCCCGTACAAAACACCCTCAGCACCCACTCTGGAGAGATGGAAGACAGATGGCGCCGTGCAGATGAATATTAACAGTTTAGCAAGGTGAAATATTGCAAGGTCAGGCTGTGTTTTAAGCCTTAAAAAAGCATGTCAAAGTAGAGGGAGGAGATGGCGTGGGAGCACAAGGCCACATGTTGGGTTTGAGAGATGGATCAATGCGATGTGATGTTGCCGGGTGTGATGGATGCGAGTGGCGCTGGCAGAGCTCACAGACTGCATCAAGATGAGGGGAAAGCGGCCGTGATAGATCTGTCTCCGCCTGCAGCTGGTCCCAGGGAAGAGAAAACAGGAGTTTAGTGCACTGTATACAGCTGATGACAGTTCAATTACAGACAAGTGGAGAATCTCAAGGAGTTAAAGAAGCTCTGTGGAAGACGAGCTACAAGCAATTAGAGTAACAAGACAGGTGGCTCTAAGCTGTGTTTTTGGTTAATGTGGAAATACAATCGAGAAAGATGCAATGCAGTAGCAAGATGCAGCAAGAATAGTGGATCAGGGAAGTGATACTGAATCTGGGGTTTACAAAAGGACGTGGATAATGATGAATTTAAGCTGGGTACCTAATTTGAATATTAAAAAAGTGGCTCCAAAAAATACAAAACAAAAATTGCCATTATTAGAGGAAATGTACTTGTTTCAAGGTAGTATCTACCAGTGGATCAGGATTTTGAAAAATATTTAAAACAAGTAATATTATCTTCAGTATCTTCAGCCTGCATGAGTGAAACAGTCCAAAAACTGTGTGAATCGATGAATACTCTGAAATTAAGAGAATTACTCTAGTCTAACTTTTTGCTGTGTATATGTGATTCTGAAAGCTGATAGGCTGAGTGAGGGTTTTTCAAGTTTCTGTCTCAAAAACGCTGATCTAAAAATGTGACCAGGCCAAAGCATATATGCCATTGAAAACAAGTGAAAGAACCAAACTGTTTTTTGTTCAAAACTGGATAATATGGGTAATTAACTCAAATACCAGTGCACACAATGAACAGAAACAAATGAGGTGATGATTAGTGAACAGTTATAGAAGTTATAATGGTGGTTTAAGTATGAACATATTTCATCAAATTATAAATTGACTGCTATAAAGTTTATTAGCAGTACATTTCCTTCTGCATTTCCATAGTAGTTATTCAGAAAGCTTTTAATTTCAAGTAAAAGCCTGTTGCTGGGACTTGTCTTTATTGTAACAGTGTTGAAGGTTGCTGTAAAAGACATAATTGACGTATTCCACTTCTCACATTTGCACTTAACAAAATGATGATGACAATCCTTCATGCAGCGTGTATACACAGCATGTACATTTATTATTGAAGTGTTGTAGACTTTGACCAACTGTTCTGCTTTATATTCATAACCGGGGTGTCTGCCCTTAGCTCTGTCCTTTGCGTATGCAGATTAAAATGCTGGAGATAGGAACAAATGCAGTGAGTGACACAACGCTGGAAAATTAAAACTCTGGAAGAATTACTATCATCTCATCGTCCTTTAGAGTTTCTGTGATTGTGGAGCCCCGTCCTTCGCTGTCTGTCCCCAAGTTTGTGTGCGAATACTAATTTATGACTTTCCAATATTAGTGTATCCTTCATTCATTTCTATTGGCTTAAAGGGGCAGAACTAGAGTTTAGACCTTCACATGGCTGCCACACTATTAAACTGGTCTCATTATAGGAAGGATCACTGTCACACACATACACACACGCACACACACACGCGCACACACACACACTTGCAGGTGCAGGCACCATGAATTTTATACATACTTTACTGAATGAAATCATGATTCATGGAGGGCAGCACGGTGGCTGAATAAATAGCATTCTCGCTTCTCAGCAATGAGGTCCTGGGTTGAACTTAGAACAGGGTCTTTCTGAGTGGAGTTTGCATGTTCTCTGCCTGCTTTAGTTTCCTCCGGGTGCTCCTGTTTCCCCCACCACTAAGAATATGTACAATACAGTAGGTGAATACTCCAGCTCCGGTTGTCCTAACCAAGCCGAACATCAACATATGGAGATGGGTCCCCGGGCGCTGCACTACTGCACCTTCAGCAGCACTGTCAAAAATAAGCAGTTCATTTTTAATGTAATCTTATCAAACCACACAAATGCAATATGTTCATATTTTATTTATATTATCAAGAGGAAAAATAATATATTTCCGTCCTCATAATTGCTGACAAACCCCAAAACCGCAAGCTCATTATTGACAATATTGAATAATTGAATAGATGCAATATCAATCATCTTGAAGATCCTCCTGCAGAATGGAAAGGGCTTAGTTGTATACAGTATCAGTACGTTCTCTATCTCCGCTACAAAGATATAAGGGCTCCAGCTTTTCTCTAGTGCTAAAATCCCTCTGTGTTGCACTTGTCATGCCTTTCCTCTCCCCCTTCCTCCCCCTCTGCCTCTCCCTCGTGGACAGCTTTATTCCCAGCGCTGGGGAATGGGCCACGTGCCACATGCATAACAGGCTCTGGAGGCGAAGAGTCTGGATCAGCTGGCTGCCGATCACAGGGGGGAGAGGTCGACCATATATCCTTACTAATTAGAGGGGAGACAGCGGGGAAGACCAAACCCAAAGACACAGGGACAGCCAGAGCGTGTAGCCTTTGGGAGTTATTGCAAAGCGGGTAGAAAGCAACTCAAAAGATTCACGCAGCGAAGAGGGCGTTTTGAGTTATAGTATTGTATTCAGCATATTTATAGTTGGTGGCAGACAGTGCTGGTTTTATTGGCGTGGAAGAAAGACTATGTTTGGCATGACAGCGGGTTGGATGTTTGGGAGGTCCATCCTGCTTCACTTCCTTCTGAAAAAGCTGTGGTGTGTCAAAAACTATGCACATCAAGTTACTTAACCAAGACATTTCTCTTATTCTCTCATTAAAGTGAGTTCAGAATGCATGATCATTTTTTGTTTTGGCATTTTCCTTTTATCATCTTACCAAACCACAGCAAAAGTAAATGTTGATGTTAACCAATCCAATCAGATGACAACATGCTGTTTTCATGTTATTAGACAAAAAAGTCATCTTTTGTATATTTGTATGAAAGAGCCTCGATGCTCTGGGCGGAGAGCTGATTGGGTGACTGAGGGCTGTTCTCTCTTTTTCACTTTTCTGTCTCAAAAATCGGATCTAAAACGATGCATTTGAAAACTACTGATGGAACTAAACTATAATTAAAGCGAGGAACGAGGTAAAGGAGCAGTATGTACATATCTGGCCAAAAGTGGTACTGCACTCTCTTTGGCTCAGGTTGCCAGATATGTGGACGTATCCAGCTGGGACCATAAAATCTGAATAAAGAGTTTTGTCAACAACAAATCCATAACCAACAACTTGGTCAAAAAGATAGAAATCCTCCATTTATTCCTTGCTTTGTCATTAATGACTTGGGAATCATAACAAGACCTTTTTTAATTTTGCGGCCACATGTTACTTTACCAGTGAGATTAGCTCGACGTGGTGAGTTCTGGCAACCCGGACTACGGACTTTCTGATTGGTCAAACGGTGGAGGGGGCGGGACATCAAAGTGAAAACAATAACAAGATTTAGGGGCTGTAAAACTATTTTTTTAGATCAAGGCCGTACTTGTGTTGAAGGAGCAGCCATCTTCCCATGGCTCCACCTCCTGCAGGAGGATTAGCGAGGGACTGGTTCTTTGTGAATTGGGTGGCAGTTCAGATTGCCACCCCCCTGACCCAGAAATGGATAATAAAGGGATGAAAAAAAAAAACTAATTTTGAAATCCAAATTTCTCGGCCGAACTACTGTAATCAGAAGTATTGGAAAAGAGCATGGTTTATTTATGCCTTTTGACAGATTAGGGCCATTTGATGATCACTTGACTTGGAATTCTTAGATATTGCTACTTTAAATTGGTTGGGATATACAAGTTTTGTACCACAGCTTTAAATCTATACGAAATTGAATGTGATTTAAATACACTATCTCAAACTAAAGTCAAGTGAAGTAACCTGAATACAATTGTTAGTTTTTCCCCCATACTAAATGGTGGCAAAACTAACACTTTTCTCTTGATTTTCTCTTTTTTTCTCTTCTGTGTCTCAAAAAGCAGATCTAAAATGCATGCGTTGGAAAATCAGTGATGGAACTCTACTATTTTAGAGCGAGGAACGAGTTAAATTGTTTAAGTTATGAAAGTTTGGCATCCCAGCTTTAAATCCTTTGAATGTGATTTTAGTACACTATCTCAAACTATCAAGTGAAACAGGTTAGTAATTGTAAGTGAATACTAAAGCAATTGTTTGTTTTGGCCCTATATATTGATTTCCACCCATTTGTAATTTCAAAACCCACAAAAACTGTACATTGACCAGAGCCACTGTCGTCTCTGCCGGAAAAAAAACAAAAACATTAATATTTCTAAATAATCACTTTAAGAGCAACTGAGGAACGCAGACAACTTGTTCTTCTCGCATGTCGCTCGCCCAAGGACACAAAACTGCGCGGCGGCGGAAAGCCCATAATAACTTAATCAGCTAATAATGAAAATGATGATTAGTTGTCAGACGAGGTCAAAGATTGCTATTACCGTCTAATTTGGAGAAGCCCCGCCCCTCCCCATAACTCCAAGGTTACACACAGGAAGTTGTCAGCATCCGCTCCCAATTAACCGCGGAGGCAGTTCAGCTGATGTAACCCCGAAGTAAGATGAATACAGATCTGCTCATACAACAGGGGTTTCAATGGGAAGCCTCCAGACCCCCCTCCCCCCCAAAATCGTGGCGCTGGTCTGAGTCATGCCGGGGTAATGAGCGGCGGGCTAATGCAGGGCGGAGATGCACTCTGACTCATCCCACATTGGAGATTTGTGGATTCTTTTGACGCTGATCCAGCTCGTCATGTCCCAGGGAAAGTTTTTTATGATGAAGTAGTTAAGCAGTTAACGCTGGAAAGCCTGCTGCTGGCAAGTGTATAATGTGTTGTTTAAGACAATTGGCACATGCAAGATTCGAGGTTTCTCTCTCTCTATTTGCAGTTAAGAAGAAAGAGAGACACAAAAAATGTAAATATTCAAAAAATTACATTTACACAAATAACATACGTACGTTTTGGATGGAAATGGTATGATACAAAACACTACAGGGAACGTTTCGATATGTTTTAAATGATTGGGTGCTGTTCAGTAAAAACTAATAATAGCTTTTGGTCCTTTACGTAACGCTTGGCCCCATGTGAACAAATACAACACTGTTAGTGCATTTCATTTATTAAAGATTGATTGTTGAAAAGTGTTCTCAGCCTCACGCTCCTGTGGTCTCTGCCTATTAGCATATCCAAGAATCTAAAAATAAAACTGTGTATATCTATGTATATGTATATCTCTATGACATTACAATCAAGAAGTAGATCGTGAATAAATGTATAATAATGCAGCGTGTTTTTGTGTATACATTGTTTTGTTTTTTTATCTCCAGGGAAAATTAGAGCAGAGTTATTGTATGCAAACCGGTCAGGAGATATTTTCCTCTTTTATTTTGTATTTAAGAGCTCAGGCTTGTTTAAAAAAATGCATCCTACCAAATTTTGCATGAGGGAATAACAAAGAGTGGATACATTATAGTGGGGAATTAACAAAAAGTAATTGTGGTGGTATACTAAATAGACTTAAAGGTGCTTATCAGTTATGCAAACCAGAATTCCTGATCTGCATATTTAAAAGAAAAGGCCTCTGGATAATAGTCTACAGTATGACAATCCCGTGCAGTGGTAAATCTGTGGTGACAGCTTGAGTCTTGATCTGGGATGACACTCAGGGAGAATGGGTTTGTTTTCGCGCTTCTGTCGAGTGTTCTATGGCGTCCATGAGATTCCTATTCTTGTCCCGTTTCAAGTTTAGTTTTGAGTAAATATGATCTGAGCTGCAGACTTTTCTGTTGGAAGAGCAGTTTCCAGGAAAAGCATCAGGCTGGCCCAGATGTCAGCTTGGAGCAGTTTTGTATGCGAAGCTGGGCCTCTTCCATCCCTGAGACGCACACGCACACACACACGCAAACACACACACACGCACACATACACACACACACACACACACGCACACACACACACCCTCCTGGTTCTGTATGCTGAGCCCAACTCTCCGGTGAACAGAGCTTACTGGTATTAACCCAGTTTCACTTTTAACGCACGAAGGCCCTTTCCTACGGGAGCAGCCCAGTGGGACGAGGGGAATCGGAGGAGGTAGGAAGGAGGAATACTTGTAGCCTATGAACGTCTGGCCTTTTCATCTCATGGGACACCGAATACATTCCCTCAAACTGGTCTCTGTACAGAATAAAGCAAAATAAATTGTAAAATGGACACACAGGGAACTGAAGTCATACAGGCCCAAGCTGGTGACCTGGGGGTGGTTGCTGTGTTGACATATGTCTTTTTACACAATGAATGGAGGACATGATTTTGAAACAGGTATAATATATTCATTACTTTTTTATTGCACTGAAACTCCACAAATATCTTCCAACGTGTTTCTTCGGAAAAAAAAGTTGCACAGTATGACAAAATATCAAATTTGTATGTGTCAAAGTTTATTTTTTCCAATGTCCGAGAGTCGCTGTGAGAGAGAGAGAAGAAGCAGATACTAGCACCTTATGTCCCAAACTGAAGTCTCTGCTGTTGTTGTTACAATCAGAGGCGAGGAGAGTTGGCAAATATTTACTCAAGTCAGAGTAAAATAACAATCCATGAAAAGATTTCAAAATCCTCCCTCAAGCCAGATTTGGCTCACCTGTGTGTGAAGAAGTGTTGTCAGGTGTCTTGCAGCAAGAAGTAGGTTAATATAGTAAAAGTACCACGCAATAATAACTAAAATACAATTCCAATCTTTATTAATAATATCTGGAACACTTGATGCATCAGCCTCACCTTTACCTTTACCTCTAACTGCCCTCAGGCAAACTGAGTTTCAGATCCCTGCTCTACATCCAGAAAGAATATATTACATTATCTCAAAGAGGAAAGAACCAAATCAACATATGAGTGAAACTGAGCCCAAACCAGGACAAGTGTGAACACGCCTTAACTATAAAACCAAGTCCATAACTAAACAGGAGACAAGGCATAAAATGTGTCCTATTTACTCAATGTGGTTTGTTTTATGAGCCGTTGATACTTGTTTAAAGGAGCTTCCCATTTGATCCTGTTGGAGTATTTTAGAAGTTATGTTTAGGGTCAGTGGTACACGTCGGCCTGTTGTGTGTCCACTGCTGTTGTGTGTCCACTGCTGTTGTGGGTCAACTGCTGTTGTGGGTCCGCTGCTGTTGTGGGTCCGCTGCTGTTGTGTGTCCACTGCTGTTGTGTGTCCACTGCTGTTGTGGGTCCGCTGCTGTTGTGGGTCCGCTGCTGTTGTGGGTCCGCTGCTGTTGTGTGTCCACTGCTGTTGTGTGTCCACTGCTGTTGTGTGTCCACTGCTGTTGTGGGTCCGCTGCTGTACTCACTTTTTAATTCTACAAAACTACTCTTTTATTTTTTTTATTTTTTACATTTCCTGTTGTTTGCCCATTTCCCGTCTTTTTCAGCAGTGAGTGATCCTACGCCAAATGTAACATGTCAATTTCTCCACTGTGAGATTTGGTTTTAGAGTTTTATCTTATCTCTTGTCTTATCTTAGACGCAGCTGAGCCTGGAGTGCACGCGGGCCATTATGAAGATGACGTACTGCCCGCACTGTCGCGGCATGGCCTCGGCCCGCCCCTGTGCCAACTACTGCGCTAATGTCATGAAGGGCTGTCTCGCCAACCAGGCCGACCTCAACACAGAGTGGCGCCATCTGGCAGGTGGGCAACACTAGTACTCCCAGAGCAGTCAATTTGACAGCTTTTCAATTTGGAAGAATAATTGCTCCGCTGAGTGCTAGTTACCATAGCAACACACTGTTTACTTGCATTTGTTAGCGTTTAGTTTTGCTGTATTTCCTTTATATTGACCAATTTTACATGTACCAAATATAGACATCGTATGAATTACTTATGTCATAACCCGGGTCAATAGAGATGACAGAAACACGCCAAACAACAGTTGCCAATTGAAATAATATTTATTAATAACCAAAGTTAATATTTTAATTAGGTGTGGAAGTCTGTAGTGAGTGTGTGCGAGTGAATGTGCGGTGAGTGTATGTCTGCAGTGTTCAATGGTGTGTAGCAAATAAACCAAAACGAACCTAAACGAACCAAACCAAATCAAGCAACCAAACCAAACCAAACCATACAAAAAGGAGGCGGGACACGCAGGTGTCAGGATGGGAGCAGGATGAGCCAACCGGAATCTCTGGCCTGTGCACGAGCTTTAAAGGCGCGGCTCCGTGTGACGCACGCGCACCAATGAGCACTGCTTCCACCTGAGAGGAGGAGAGGCTATACGGCCTGTCAGCGGCCGTAACACTTAACCTAAATAAAAGCAGTGAAAAAACACCTTTTTTTTGTTTTTTTTATTTCATTTGAATGGGAGCCGTCAAAAAGACTGCTCTGGGATTTCTAGTAGTTTCAGAATTCTCTGAGTCCTAGTGTTAACACATGTAGCTTAGAATTGTATTAAGCTGTGGAGTCCAGTGAGTTACAAACAGGAAGTGGAGCATTTTTCTAGAATTGATGACGTCTCATGAAATTAAATGATAGTAATATGGATAAACTGGAATGACATTTGGAAAATCATGAGCAAATTCTTAAATATAATCATCTTTGTGAGTTTTGTGTAAAATAAATGCTAAACTGGCACATGCGTTTTTCACTGTGGTCATGTAAAGTTACTATTCTTTGTGTTTTGCAGACACACTAATACAAGTGGCAAACCGCTTTGAAGGCGTGATGGGTGTAGACGTGGTCATCCTCTCACTGCCTTTCCGCATCTCTGAAGCTATTTTCACCATGATGGACAACATCGAAGGCATTAACGTCAAGGTACGAGGACACACATTTTGTACAGGATTTTATTTATAATTAGTTACAGTTTATTGTGTCATTGTGAATTTCTTTAGTCAATATTTTGATTATGTGTTGGGCGAATTAGAGAAAGATTTTACACTGTGATTAGCATTTCATTGTGAGTTTCTCTTTCAGTTTTAGTGGCCATTGAGAACTAGGATGATTTAATTTGTCATTTGATGCTGCACGTGTAACTCCTTATGTTACCACCAGAGGGAGGAATTTGATTTATTCTTACAGGCTACAAACACAGACATGTGATTGTGAAAAACTTCATTTCACATTTGTCAAAACTAATTTATGGGCAATTATACTTTTGTTTTGAAAGACTGAAAACGGCTCTGAACGTGATGTCATAGTGGTACAGTGACAGAAGGGGCAAGAGTTACATGTTATAACTTGTTCCCAATATCTGCGTGGATGGATCAAAAACACACTCTGTTGATTCTGCATATCAGGTTTCCTTCAAATCTAATTTTCATTCTGGTTCTGGGTTCAAATCCAAGTCAGAACAGGGTCTTTCTGAGTGGAGTATGCATGTTCTCCCCGTGTCTGTGTTGGTTTCCTCCAGGTGCTCCGGTTTCCTCTACCACTAAAAACATGTACAATAGTTCAGGGTGAATGAGTGTGTGTTTGTGAGTGCAAATAAACGGCTGAAAAATTAGTCCAAGGCAACAATCCGGAGAGTGGTGTTCATTAACAAGCACTGTCCCACCCAAAATAAATAATAAATAAATAGAAAACAATAAATACATAATTCTGTGCATATATTAAGAAATTCCCCTGGTCTTACCACACCATTGCACACATTTCATTTTGTAATAAAGTCTGGATTTGCTCCAATGAGCTCCGTTAACAGGTGGGAGGGGTTAAATCCTTTTGCTTGGATCTGAGTTTACCGTGACAAATTTAATCTGCCTGAGTGAGTGAGGAATTTAGCATTAAGCCTAGCTTTAGCCATCTCCTTTGCCGCTAACGGAGCCCTTGGGGAGTAGAGCAACAACATCTTTGCCAGCAGACTTTTACTAAACATTTCTCTTGCTCCGGCTTCAATTTCTTAATATTTGGAGCCGAACCGGAAAAGATTACTTTACTATCGCATTCTCCGTCGTTGCCAAACTACAGCCAGCTAATTTGGCGCAAACTCTTGACTTCACCGACAACTACCTACAACACCCGCCTCCCCCGCTCGCTGATTGGCCGGACGGGATACAACCGAGGTAACCGCAGCCACTAGGATCAGACCCAGACATAAATGTAGGGAAATAATAATTGACTGTAGTTTACGGATGGCTAAGACCAGGCTTTTGAGAAATGTATCTTGGCTGATTTTTGAGCATGCCCCTGCTGTCACCTAATTGTGACGGTAACACATTTTGCTATTTGCTGTAATGACATACCAGAGCAAATCAAGCAGTGGATGTGAGTCATGGCTGAGCTGCAGGCTTCATCTGTCTGAGCTTCACTTTTTATGTGGCCTTACAGCCTTTTACAGCCTCTGCGGAGCTGGAGCCTGACTGATGTTTTTCTGAGGGTGGGAAATGGTTAAGACAGCACGCACCAGAGACAAAGATACGCCTGTGCCTCCGTGCACTTACACAGCAACCTCTGACCCCGTTCAATATGTTAATCACAGCAGCACTGCTGTTATTGTTGCTCATCCTCCAGACAGATTGAGGAGATGTTTTGGCTTGACTTCTAACACGTGAATGGAAATTTGCTTTGTGTTTTTCCTTGGCTTTTATTAGTTAGTATTTATTTTCATTTTAAGGAGACAAAATTTACTTTTTTACCACGTCAAAAACAGACCTGGAGTTGTTTAGTAAATCGCCTCTGTTCTAAAAGGTCTTGTCTCAAATCTGTAACAGTGTGATGTCAATGTAACCCTATTACCGCACTTTCTGGACTTAAAGGCACAGCTGTATATAAACCTCACAAGCTAAATTTTAAAAGAAGGCTAATTTTGTCCCCATTAGGCCGCACTGGGCTGGCCTATTATCATAGACTGTATATATTAACGGACATAGTCACGCCTATCTCCGCCGTTCTAACTAATGGGCCAAAAAATATGCTCTTCTGGAGCTATCCAAAATGGCCGCGAGTGGTCCCGCCTTCAAAAATTCACAGCAAGTAAACTAGAGTGGACCAAAAAAGTTCGCCCCCCTCAGCATTGACACACATGTGGAACGGAGCTTTGGGCCAAGAGCCAACTTTTGGTCCATCCTGTAAAGGCGTTTTTGAGAGGTCTGCCAACGCTATATGTTAGCATTGGCTAATTCTTCTTCTGGGTCCACCCCCATCGGCCCGGGGTGGTATTGCAAGCATGTCAGCGCACGTCATTTTGGCCACTTTTGAGCTGGGACCCGCCCCCACTGCCTATTATGTAAACTTGCTATGCATTTGCAATCATACTATTTATATTCATGTAATGTGGGACCCCATTTATAAGCTTTACAGAACTTTTTGGGGAGTCAATTTTTCACAACTCACAAACTTATACACAAAATGGAATGTATTGGTGATGTGAAAATAAATAATATGTTCTAATGTAGCAGATAGATGACTGTTTTAACTTGTTACAACTTCATTCAGCATCCATGACTCATCCACCAGTCTGTTTTGACAATATATGAGTATCCTATAGCTTTTAAAACTTAATTTAGTCAAGATAATCAGTCCATTAACTCTGCTCTGACAACTCTACCACAATATAAATACACATATTAGCTGCAGCGCTATATAAGCCGTTGTTTTCAAAGTAGCGGCTTATTTTATATATCACCGTACATCACGCTCAGAGCTATTTTCTGCCTTTTAATTATAAATGTATACCTACCTAACTACCTAACTACCTACCTAACTACCTCTTCACTCGTATTTGGGCCGTACTTTGCTTATTCCACTTTTTATCGAGTGAAATTACGTTCTTTACAATATCACATCTGTGTTTGTAGCCTGTAATTTTCACATTTGGAACAAAACATGCAAAAACAGATCAACTGGTGGTAGCATAGGAATTTACATGGTTGACAGTTTGTTTCAGTGTATGTTTTTGATATAATTCGACATTCTAAAACATAGAATGACAAAATAAAAAGCGTATGTTGTCTGACTAAAAATAATGTTTAACAGTAATTCTTAATACCTCTCTGTGTGGAGTGGCAGACAAAGGCCCACAATTATTAAGCGCTTTGTGACTCTTGTCTGTGAAAGGCGTTATATGAATAAAGATTACTTGCTTAATTCCAAATTTAACAAGAATATTTTCATGCAAGAAAAAAAATATTCTAACAATATTATTTCATTTGAATAGTGAAAAACCCTTTAAATCTCATCTCATGTTGTCTGTGATTGAGTTGTTAAAGCAGCTCTAACCTCTTGGCTTCTGGACGCGCTTGACCCGACTCTGAAGAGCAGTGATTTAGAGAAGAGACTGTACGCTGACGGCTGGATTAGTCTGCGTTAGCGTTTGCGTCCGAAGAGAGGCTCAGACGATGCGCTCGTAAACAGCCAGATTGCACGACAGCTTGACTGCAGTTTTTAGCATATTCCCTGAGCTCTGTTGATAAAATGTTAAGGCCAATGGGAAAAGTGTGATCCATTGGCTCGCTGCTCTGCTCCACTCCAGGGTTATGTAAATGTCTCTCATAGCTCGTCCCTGTTGGTTTTTGTTGGAAGTTTGGCAAAAAAAAGATTTAAAATGTTCCCTTTCACTCGCGCTGACAGAAGTAATTTACCTTTTTTTTTGTGTGAACTCAAAACAGAACAGCGATAATCATTTCAAAGATTAACATGTTTTGGATCAATTCAAATTAAATTCATTCTTCAAACGACGGAAAGGTTACAATAAACCAATGTAGGGTTTTTTGTAAGTTGTAAGAAGCTACGTAGAGGTTATAACTGGGGTCCCACGTTGAATATAACTGATTTTTTTGGCTAGGGGGGAATGTATACAATGTAGGAATAAATCGATTGAGGTGTAGGTATTGTAATTGATTAGAAAATGACATGTAATATATACAGTGCCTTGCGAAAGTATTCGGCCCCCTTGAACCTTTCAACATTTTGCCACATTTCAGGCTTCAAACATAAAGATATCAAATTGAATTTTTTTGTCATGAATCAACAACAGGTGGGACACAATCGTGAAGTGGAACGAAATGTATTGGATAATTTAAACTTTTTTAACAAATAAAAAACTGAAAAGTGGGGCGTGCAATATTATTCGGCCCCTTTACTTTCAGTGCAGCAAACTCACTCCAGAAGTTCAGTGAGGATCTTTGAATGATCCAATGTTGTCCTAAATGACTGATGATGATAAATAGAATGCACCTGTCATGGTGTGGACTTTCTGTTGATGTATCTGGTTTTATTTTGATATGTTTGTTCTCTTGTCGTAAGTTTTACTTCCTGTCTGTCTTGTTGATTGTTAGCCCCTCCCTGATGTGCTACACCTGTGTCTACCTGTGTGTATTTAGACCCTGTGCTCCTGTCCTCTTGTTGTCGGTTCATTGTTGTTTCTCCCCCATGTCTTGCTCCCGGTTTCAGTTGTACTTTTTGTGGCGTTTATTCAATTATATTATTTTTGCAGTTCTGCTTTTGGGTCCTTCCTTGTTTACCCGTGACAGCACCTGTGTGTAATCAAGTCTCCGTATAAATGCACCTGCTCTTTGATAGTCTCAGGGTTCTGTTTAAAGCGCAGAGAGAACCATGAAGACAAAGGAACACACCAGGCAGGTCCGAGATACTGTTGTGGAGAAGTTTAAAGCCGGATTTGGATACAAAAATATTTCCCAAGCTTTAAACATCTCAAGGAGCACTGTGCAAGCAATTATATTGAAATGGAAGGAGTATCAGACCACTGCAAATCTACCAAGACCCGGCCGTCCCTCCAAACTTTCATCTCAAACAAGGAGAAGACTGATCAGAGATGCAGCCAAGAGGCCCATGATTACTCTGGATGAACTGCAGATAACTACAGCTGAGGGCGGAGAGTCTGTCCATAGGACAACAATCAGTCGTGCACTGCACAAATCTGGCCTTTATGGAAGAGTGGCAAGAAGAAAGCCATTTCTCAAAGATATCCATAAAAAGTCTTGTTTAAAGTTTGCCACAAGCCACCTGGGAGACACACCAAACATGTGGAAGAAGGTGCTCTGGTCAGATGAAACCAAAATCGAACTTTTTGGCCACAATGCAAAACGATATGTTTGGCGTAAAAGCAACACAGCTCATCACCCTGAGCACATCATCCCCACTGTCAAACATGGTGGTGGCAGCATCATGGTTTGGGCCTGCTTTTCTTCAGCAGGGACAGGGAAGATGGCTAAAATTGATGAGAAGATGGATGGAGCCAAATACAGGACCATTCTGGAAGAAAACCTGTTGGAGTCTGCAAAAGACCTGAGACTGGGACGGAGATTTATCTTCCAACAGGACAATGATCCAAAACATAAAGCCACATCTACAATCGAATGGTTCACAAATAGACGTATCTAGGTGTTAGAATGGCCAAGTCAAAGTCCAGACCTGAATCCAATCGAGAATATGTGGAAAGAGCTGAAGACTGCTGTTCACAAACGCTCTCCATCCAACCTCACTGAGCTTGAGCTGTTTTGCAAGGAAGAATGGGCAAGAATTCTAGTCTCTCGATGTACAAAACTGATAGAGACATACCCCAAGCGACTTGCAGCTGTAATTGCAGCAAAAGGTGGCGCTACAAAGTATTAGCGCAAGGGGGCCGAATAATATTGCACGCCCCACTTTTCAGTTTTTTATTTGTTAAAAAAGTTTAAATTATCCAATAAATTTCGTTCCACTTCACGATTGTGTCCCACTTGTTGTTGATTCTTGACAAAAAATTTAATTTTTATATCTTTATGTTTGAAGCCTGAATTGTGGCGAAATGTTGAAAGGTTCAAGGGGGCCGAATACTTTCGCAAAGCACTGTATAATAACAACACTTTAAACAGGGATGTCACACTAGTTCCAGACTCCACCCATTTCCTCAGGTCTCTGAGTGAAGACCGAACTCACTGGGGGAAATGGGTGGAGTCTGGTGTGCTCCTGCTTGGTTGGAATGAAAACCTGCTGCCACACTGGCCCTTTGAGGACTGATTGGTCACCTCTGTTTCTTAAGTACACAGTTTTGGCTCATACATTTCATACAATACAAACATTTGCATCTCCATACACACTTTCATCCGCACCCACAGAGGTCTTATAGTTCATTTCAGAGTACTACCCTTTACAATATATTTTAGCATTATCCTACATTGATTTATTATACAAATATTATGTATGAGTTTTTGCTATTAGGTTATTTTTCATTTATTTATTCTTTTACTTTCACTGTATATTGCGTGTTAGGTTAGATAATTGGACAATATTTTTAATCAATGTGTGATTTCTACTCAATTTACTAATTTTCATCATTTATTCTTGAAAAAACAAAACAAGTGATGTTGTTTGTCCCCGACTAGTTGTTTCAGAAATGCGGTGACCTGCGGGGCGAAGGCAGCAGCAGCTTGACAGGGGCCAAGGAGGAGGTGAAGAGAGCCAGGGTCACCGTGGACGACAGTGTGGGCTCCAGCTCTAGCACCCTCAGCGGCCTGGTCAGTGTCTTTACTCATATGTCTAACCCATTTCTCTTTACATTTTCTCTTCTTTCTCATCTTGATCACATTTTTCTTTTTCATCACTAGGGAAATACATCTGGTATTTTTAGAACCAAAATCAACTCATTTAATATGTCTCATAGCTATTATTTTTGTTAAGATCTAAGTTGGTCACGTACTGCTTAAAATGTCATGATTATTGAATGGTTTGCCTTTAAATAGTTTCTAGATAAATTAGGTTTAGATTGATTTCCAAAATCAATATTCGATTCTCCTTTCAAGTATTTTTACTATTTTATGTAAATTCGTGCCATCAGCAAATCATTTGAGTCAAAATACACCTGACCCCAATCGCCAATTTTATAGTTTAATATTTTTGTTATAAGTTTAGAGAAAGAATATCAAACTGTAAATATAATTCATTTGTTTTAATCTATGCTTTTTATCTATTTTTACTCTTACAACCATGAGCCAAAGCAAAGTTACTTAAAATGGCAATAAACAAATTCGGATTCGGATTCTATAATGTGTTAAATTCTGATGTTTTTTTTCCGCGCACAAAAGTTTGAATTAATGACATGACTTTGGGACTTCTGGAGGTACTTCCTGAGGGGACGTGCACCTGGTGTGGTTGACGTGCACCTGGTGTGGTTGACGTGCACCTGGTGTGGTTGCAGGTGTCTGACGTGGTGGTGAGGCTGAGGAACATGCAGGCGTACTGGGTGTCTCTGCCCACCGTCCTCTGCAGCGACCGCATCGCCACCGGGACGGGAGCCGAGGACAAGTGCTGGAACGGCATGAGTCGAGCCAGGTACCACAGAGCGGAACAGAAATCATTCTCTAAATTAAATCAATGAAGTTATAGAAGTAACAGTAAGCAATTTGTATTTCATGCTGTTCGACCTACTAGTGCAGTGTGCGTAGGAAAAACATGTATCTTAAGAACAGTGACTTGAAATAAACCAAACAAAAACAACATTTATTTTTATAGCACAGTGCATACACAATTCAACTCAAAGTGCTTCACTCGGACAATATCTTACTGAGACTAATTTACTTGTTTCGTCTTTAAGCAGTGTTTTTTCTAGCAACTGTTATTTAGGATAAAAATATTGTATCTGCCGTACCACTTCACGTCACCTCGAGTATCAATCAATCAATAAATCAAGTCATATGCACATTCTTTGGCCATTCCCAGACCATATACAAAAACTATCAACCTGCTCTAGACAAGCATACAGACACTCCTTGCATCTATAGATAGATTCTATGGACTCTGAAAAGACAGAGTAGTTTCAGAGGTGATTAGAGTGAGACATGACAGAAGAGAAAATGTGCATGACCTAAAAATGGCGTTCGTGATGACTGGACACGGTGGTGAGCGCTGATGGCACTGATGGCCGAACAAGAAGGTCGTGTTCTTGTCCTGACCCAGGTCATTTGTTTGGAGTTTGCATGTTCTGCTTGTGTCTGAGTGGGTTTCCTCCAAGATGCTCTGGCTTCTTACCTGGGACATACAGTAGTTTCACAGTTTTACGGCTCTCATAAATGTTTAGATTTTTTATATTTCTATTACTCAGATGGCGAAACTATTCATTTCTGCAATGCAAACAATTTTAGAATATTAGTTAATAGTTGCACTAATTGAGTGGTTTTTATCTTCATTTGAGTACGTTCTGACTGCCTTAAAACAATATTCGCCAATGGGACAATCCATTTAGTCCCATTTCAAGAACTGTTCCTTGATTTTCTCATTCCAAGGGAGACATTTCTTGCATCTCTTTAAAATGAGATAAATTGTCCCATTGGCAAATCTTGTTTTAAGGCAGTGAGAATGTGCACAATATTAATCTACATTTTGCCAAATTCAAGCAATTATTTACTTATTTGTCATAGGTTTTTCCAGTGTGATATTTAGAGGTACACTGTGAAGTTTTTACTCCCTTCTAGCGTCAAGATTATATATTGTAATTTACGGTACAGCAGCTTCGCAGGATCATATGTCGTCTTTGACTGTGGTCCCCAAACTCCTTTTTGTCCCTTATCAACCACTGTATTTCAAGATGGCGCATTGACATGTAGAGTCCTCCAGCTCTCATGGACATTTATGAGTCAAATTCAATCTGAAGAGACTCGAACAGGAAAACATAGTGAAGAAAATGACAAAGTCTGGGATCGTGTCTTTAATTCAGACAGAAGACATGTTTTATTGTTTATGGTAGAGACAGCACGAACAACACGAACTAAGGATGTAACAAACTGTTAGTGATAATATAGCATGGGAGAATGAAGTCCTCCAATCAGCAGCTGCCACGGCGTGCTTGTAGCTTGGCCTTCAGAAATCAAAACATCAAATGGAAAAGTACAGGCTTCTGCATATGTAAGAATGAAGTTAGAACTTTAACAATAGTTGCTTCAAAGTGTTATGAAATCTCTACCATAGAATTAGAATTGTATGTTGGTTTGCAGGTAATCTGACACTGCATGAATTACACATATGACACTAAAGACAATATTTTCAAGATTACATTTAACAGAATGTGGTTGGGATTTGGCGCTTAGACCCCGGCAGAGCACTGCACGATTGCAGAAGGGGAAAGAGATTATGAGATGAAATCCCCCGGGGCCTGGACCCTGGTGGTGGGAGCTAGGAGATGGATGAAGGAGCTGGCCTAGAACAAGGCGGCGATGGGGAGGAGGAGGGTTGCGGCATGAATGAAGCTGCTGCTTGGATGGAGCTTCTGTGTGAATTTCCGCTTAAGCTTCATTGCTAAGCCTATGTCAAAAATTCAAAAACATGGTGAAGGTAAATATTATTATAAAGGTCACAGTTGTTATTTAACGTTTTTTTTTTCATTTAGAGCAACTGTCAAAGTACCTTTAAACCCATTGAGACAGAATTGACCGATCTTCTTCTGTGTCCCAGATATCTTCCTGAGGTGATGGGCGACGGCCTGGCCAGCCAGATCAACAACCCTGAGGTGGAGATCGACATCACCAAACCGGACATGGTGATCCGCCAGCAGATCATGCAGCTGAAGATCATGACACACCGCCTCAAGAACGCACTCAACGGGAACGACGTAGACTTCCAGGACACCAGTGAGTCTCAAACTTTATCAAAGCTCATCCACTCCTCTTAAAAGTCAAGATTAAAGCAAATAAACAAGTTGGCATCTCATTCCAGAAGCAAAAAGGCATCCAAAATGAGATTACGTTTGAAAGGCAGCGAGCATGAATTAGACTCATTTTGAATTATTCTGTTTGTGCATCTTGGGAAATGATTCATAAGAACAAAATTAGTGGGTGCAGGACGGAGACCTCAGCCGCCTTGTTTGGTAAATACTTGAAATCATTCAGCAATCCAGTTTTCAGATCTTGTGGGGCCACCTGCATGTGAAAGCCACATCCTGTCAGCATTTTGAAGCTAAGCAGGGCAGTGCTTGTGTAGTGCTGTGATGAGAGACCTCAGGGCACTCCAGGCGCCGCAGCGGGGTGACCGCGACTGGAAAGTGTCAAACTTTTGTTGTGTCTTTAGGCAAAACATTTCACCCCATGTTGCTTAGAATGAGCCTGGTGCGTGCATGAAGGGTTGGTGGTGGTCAGAGGGGCTGATGGCACATACTGGTTACCTGGCTTCTGTCAGTGGGCCCCAGGGCAGCCGAGGCACGCTGACAGTAATATCACTGCAAACAATTATTAAGTTATAATTGGGTTTTTAATCTTAATTCGAGTACGTTCTGACTGCCCTAAAACAAGATTGCCATTGGGACAAGCCATTTAGTTTTCAAGAACTGTGGTTTTTATTTTGTCATTCCAAGGATGACATTTAAAGTATCTTTTGAAAACAAGATAACTTTCCTTGTCCTATTGGCAAATCTTGTTTTAAGGCAGTCAAAATGTTCTCAAATCAAGATACATTTTGCCAAATTTGGGCCATATTTGACTTATTTTTCATCACTTTCTGTCTGGTTATGTATGGAGTGAGTAAATAATAACATGTGAAGTGTTTTTGAGTGTCCTAGAAAAGCTCTATAGAAAAAAAAAAGAATTATGATCATCTACAAACCCATCTGGCCTACTCCAAAAACCATAACTCGTGATCTCTTTCTCAGGCGACGACAGCAGCGGATCCGGGAGCGGCATGTGCACCGACGAGCTGTGCTCCCGGGGAACGCGCCGCGACATCCCCGCCTCCAACCAGCCCAAGTACTACCCCAACGCCCCGGAGGACGCAGCCGTCAAGGGCACCGGCGCCGGCCACTGTCACCTGCCCCACGCCTCCTCGCTGCTGCTCACACTGCTCACGATGCTACTGCTGCGGCGATAATGCGCTCCGAAAACTGGGACTATGTACGGAACACAGGTGCGAGGAGGGAGGGAAGAGGGAAGGGGGGCGAGGGGAGAGGGCGGAGGAGAACGAGAGAGACGGACTGCTTCAAAAAGAGAACATGGATGAACTGAAAGAAATAGGATTCTTCAGACTATTTCCTTTGCTTTTATTTTGTTCATTAGAGCTGGTCTTTTTCACATCGTATGCCATTTACTGGTGTCTGGGGTCTTTCGGAAAATATTTGTACTTAAAAAGACTGTGGTGTGTTTGCGTGACGGTACGGTGGTGTTGACGCCATGAGAAAAGAACAATTTTCAAACATGAATGAGTCTTTTGTATTGGCCACTCCTTCATAACAGCACTTTCTTACTTTAGAAAATCAAGGAGACAAACTGCAGAAGAAAGAATTATTTTAGACAAACATTATTCCACATATGAAGTCTACAATTTTACAGATTCAAAAAAAATAACCGTGTAGCACAGTTTTGTGTCATGTAGCACTTCTTTTGGTTTAACATTATCAGCATTGGGAAATTGTTCAATAAAATCATACACTAGCCCGGCTGATTTGCAGGTTTTCATTAACACTAGTTTTTTTATATACTTTGGCTGAGAAATATGCTCAGAAAAGTTAAAACTATGATATTTTAAAACCCAGCACATCATTATTTAAACTGTATGCAAATTGAATTCACCGGAAGACTGATAAGAAGGAGCTAATGAAACGTATGCAAGGGAAAATCAAGGCTTGGCATAACAGCAGAGTGCGATGTCTGGATATGTACAAATGTGACTGAGCTGTAAGAATTTTGTTTGAATGGCAAAGGAAAAGTTTTCTAGGACTGATTAATTACAGAAATTTATCATTTTATTGTTGATTTTCTAACAGGGATCTGTTTAATGTGACAGTAATCTGGCATGAGGATGTACATAAAGCCCCACATCGGGAGAATCCTCTGAGTCTTTTTAAACTCACTCTGAAAATGATTTGACGTCCTTTGGAGCTCGTCTCAGTTTGTCATTTAAAACTTATGTTGTCAGAAGATTTTAGGAAAACGCTTTTATTTTCCAAGTGCTTTAGCCGTGTGTCTTCCTCATTCCCGCTTTGAAACTCGACTTGCCTGTGACTGCCTTCGCCACTCGTGTTTGGGAGATTTAAAGTTTATCAACGTTGAGGACTTCAAGATGGCAACATTCCAGTTTTTTTTTTCAGGGCGCGGCCCATGACATCATCCGCTGAAATTTGCACAACTCCTCCGTCCCTTTTCCTTTCTGCTCTTCCCGTATCTCCCTACTGCCCTCATTATAAACTGCACTTTGGTCAGGTCTGTGGTGTTACTGCAGACTCCTCATGTCTGTGGCACCAGAGGTGGCCCAGAGGTGGCCCAGAGGTGGGCCGCGAGCCACACGTCACTGGGAGATCGCCATTTCATGAGGAACAAGAACACTTTGAATAGTTTTGTTTTATTGCTTTTATTTTGATCAAAGCTGAGTTTGTGCTTAACAGTGACAGTAGATGGCAGAAGGTTCAAAATACAAAAACGTCTCATTTGCTGTTGTACCTGAAATCTTGTGTCAATTATATACATTTTAAGATTTTCAAGATGTCTGCGTCATCATTCTGCTCATGTTGTAGGGACGAGGATTACTCACTTCCCAGAGTTCATTGGGTTTGTAACTAAAGAAAAGCTTGTGGTTTCGGTTGCCCTGTGGCTTCCCAGAATGCACCGGGACAGACTGCCACCTAAAACGGACTGGACACTCCAGTGATGATGTCAGAGGGACAGCTGCTTTGTGGTGCTGCCACTGTGGGGCATTCTGCCACTTCTTAAGCACACTTCGCTGTGTTCTTTGTGTAAACGAATAAAACATACAGATGGTATGGAGTTTGTTTTGTCAATGACATTTATATATATATATATATATATATATATATATATATATAATTTTAACACTAGGACTCTCACAATTCTGACACTAAAAGAACTCCAAGAGCAGTCATTTTGGCGGCTCCCATTTAAATTCATGGAATTTTGCTAAAAATATATATATATTTATATATTAGTTATCACTGCTTTTATACTATTACTAAGTAATTCAAATGGTTTTTACTTTTAATACGTAGTATAAGTGATTATATAAATTGACAACAGCAAAACGAAATACACTGACACAAGTAAAGAGTGTGAAGACCACAAACATATGTAAGCGAAGTAATTACACTTCCAAATGCACAAACTGTCGTATTGACTGCTTCTAGTTCTAGTGTTAGCTAAATTCAACTCATTAAACTTTCACTTTCCTCCACTAATATTGTGTTGAAGATCCGAAATGTATACAGGCCTATTTCATAACTGGTTCAATGAAAAATAAAGTCTTCTATGTCTTCTATGATATGTTTTCCATCGCCCATCATGGCCATGATCATGCGGCCATGACAAAGGCTCAGTTTACTTTTGAGATCCCACCTTTGGCTTTTATGCGTTCAAGAAACCAACTCGTACCAGTTTCTCTCCATAAGAAGACATACACTGCCATCTGCTGGCGAATGTTACTCATTACAATTGAACACATAAACTTGTAGTTATTGTTGGATAGCCCAAATTACAACAGATCTCACAGAATTGTTGATTTGTAAACAATTATAACACATGGGCAGGTTTTGGTGCTTTTACAGAATGTGAAAAGACACCTTTTTAACGTACAGTATTGTACAAAGTATACATGTGGAGTAGATGTGGCAGATACTGACTGCTTCAGGAGACGGGGCATTACAAGCCCCCTGTCCGCAGGAATAAGAACATTTCTGACACCCTTGAAATGTCTCATGTCCAAAATGTATCTGTCTTGATTCTGGTCTTCGAGTAACAGACTCTAAGTTTCATAATGACGTCAAAGAAAAAAACTTTTGCATCGACAAGGAAAAACTAAGAAAAGAGAAAGCTCAGGGGTCAACACAATGACAGAGGGATTAAAATAAGTGTTTGTTTTGTATCCAGTTTAAGAGCGGCCTTGACCTTCAATGTATGTTCATCACAGAGACCAGAGGTTCTTCAACTGGTGGTCAGGATGATCATCAGCCACAGAAGAAACTATACAGGATATGACTATTCAAATTACTGCTACTGATGGGAACAAAGACTATAATCTAAGGTCCATGTGTGAATAGATTTACCAAGTGAGGGCGCTGTTGACTCGTATTAGTGTTGGAGCATTTGGAGCAACATAAACAAGGGATTCTCTCAAGACCTTGTCTGTGGCACAAATGTTGCTCTCAAGGAACAAACTACCACCCTAAATATATATTTGGTTGTTGTCACAGTGTTAAATTGATAGACTAAGTAATTTCTTGTTTAAATTGTTTTGCCTAAATTATCTTCTCACAACGCCGGCCACCTATTAATAAATTGCCTACATCCTCATTTGAGAGTATAAAGTCCTTTATCCTTGTGCTACCCTCAGGTTAAAGTGACCCACTACAGATTATACAAGTAGAAGAAAAATACCTTAAATTTTAGTCTAAAAGGGTCTAAATTACTCATCAAAATTCAGCTAAAAAAACATAATTTTGTGTATTTTATAATCACTGTATCGGGTCGATTTGACCCGAGAATAGCACAAGAACAACAAGGAGATCAGCCCCTTTAAGATGGCTCTCAGCATGACGGAGGGCGCGGCTGTACGAACTGATTTAGCAGTAAAGACTTCTTTCCTTCTCCTCACACCTCAGGTCTGTCACAGATTGAAATGGTTGTTGTAAGGAAAGGTGGATGTGGCAGAGTCCAGAGGGAGTTATTATAAAACCATTGTTAGTGATGTATGTGGTGTGACCAACAAAAGAAGATACAATCCAGTTAAAAGTTCTTACATATTAATACACAAAGATGACTGAAGCATTTGCCACTAGTTTGGTAGATTTAATAGTTACCTAATATAACTTAAGTTCTACGAATAGGTGCGTAGTCCCTTAGGACTTCGCTAGTGGGATATCACTCGTGACCCCCAGGTCACACGCCAGAGAGATCAAAATAATTTGCTCCAATCACCAGCCACCTTCCTCTATAAAGGCCCCTGCACAAGGCCGCACCCCCTCTTGAACTCTGCCAAGCCGGGCTGGCCTGATGGGCTCGTAGCTAAGGGACTACGCACCTATTCGTAGAACTTAAGTTACATTAGGTAACTATTAATTCTACATCATGGTGCTACGTCCCTTAGGACTTCGCTAGTGGGACACAACGCGGAGGCCGTAGGAACATGTACTCCCAGTAGGCCAGCGAAGGGTGATTGGAGCTCCGCCTGAGCAAGACCCTCCACAGTGAGAGGAGTCAGGGCAGAAGAACAAATGCGTGTTACCGGGCCACTCCTACCAAGGATACCCCCACGTAACAGCCTCTCCCAAGGGCTCCCGACGTGGACTACCGACCGACCAAACACACATATAAGTACCGCACCTGTAGGACGCCTCTCCCAAGAGCTCCTGAACCAGGGCGGAAAGTCAACCGAAGGCCCCCTCAGAGGCCCCCTCAGAGGACTGAGTTAGACCTAACGGTCTAACTCAGTCCGCTGCACTCAGCACGGAATGGGCCACCGACCGGTCCGACACATCCAAAAGATAAGACCGGACAAAAGAAGAGGACGACGCCCAAGAAGCCGCACGGCAGACGCCCTCGACCGACGCCCCCCTAAGAAGGGCCGTAGAGGCCGCCATCCCACGCGTGGAATGCGACCTGAAGCCCACCGGGGGGCCAGACCCTGCGTCTGATACGCCCGCCGCACCGCCGTGGCGACCCAGTGCGCCAGCCGCTGAGCCGACAGCGTGTCCTGCAGGACACGTGTCCTGCAGGCCCAACGTCATAAGTACGGGACTGCTCATCCCACGTGACTCGGCTGCTGTGCCCCCCCCTTGGCTCTTGCCTCATGGAGGGGGGGGCGAGCCCCTGGAGTGGGAGACCCCGTGTTAGCCTTTGTAGCTCAGAGATGCTAACACGCGTTCGGCCGAAGCACACACATCACTACTCACCAGATCCCTAATAACATCTATCCAGCATCGCCAAGACATCCTGTCCCGCTCGGAGGAAAGGAGAGGTCTGGTGCCGGGCCACATGGATGCGGAGGGCTGCAGGGCCATGCGGACTGAATCCTTGGTGTCCGGGCCACCATCCACGGCTAGCGTCTGGCACATGCGCAGGATCGCCGCCGAGGTGGTCCTCGCCTGTGACAGGAGGTCTCCACTGAGCGCCTGGCCAGAGGAGAGCGACCTATCCAGGGCCCCTGTGATGAATGCCATGTTGTTAGCCAATGCGACGACCTGTGCCGCATTGGCATAATATCTATCCAGCATCGGCAAGACATCCTGTCCCGCTCGGAGGGAAGAAGAGGTCTGGTGCCGGGCCACACGGATGCGGAGGGCTGCAGGGCCATGCGGACTGAATCCTCGATCACCGGTCCAGGACCAGTCCTGCACGCTGCAGTACATGTCGTACCCCAGAGCAGGCCTCTTGGCTGCTAGGGGCTTTGGCCACTCACGTGTCGCGTAATGGACGAACGGGTCCATCCGCGGGCACAACGTGGGTTGCATCCTCCTCCTCCCTCGAGTGGTGGCGCCCACAGAGGTGAAGTCCTCCACCGTCTGGATCCAGCGACGACGTCTGACGCCGGAGGGCGAAGGGAACTCGGACGAACAAGGAAGACATCTCAGAATGAAGTAAGTACTGTGGTAGATCTCAAACGGCGCCAGAGTGAAAGAGGGGGTGCGGCCTTGTGCAGGGGCCTTTATAGAGGAAGGTGGCTGGTGATTGGAGCAAATTATTTTGATCTCTCTGGCGTGTGACCTGGGGGTCACGAGTGATATCCCACTAGCGAAGTCCTAAGGGACGTAGCACCATGACGTAGAATTACTGGTTGTCAGTACGCTTCAGTCATTTAAGTAATGTTTATTTATATACCGCCTTTCACAGATCAGAGTCACAAAGTGGTTTACAATTGTTATATTTTTTGGGCATTAGTCCTCTCACTCCACACAGAGATTGGAGTGGGGTCACCAGTACAGGAGGCAGATGCTGGACCTATTGTACATATTTTTAGTGGTAGGGGAAACCTACACAGACACGGGGAGAAGATGCAAACTCCACTCAGAAAGGGCATGGTCCGATCGGGATTTGAACCCAGAACCTTCTTGCTGAGAGGCAGGAGTGCTATCCACTCAGCCACCCAGGTCCACAATCCTCTCCAGTCCAACATGGGCAGGGATTGGGGCACGCAGAGTAACATACAGCACACGTTAATTAGAAATAAATTATAAAATATGTGGTAAAACACCCCATATACACATGTGTGTACTTCAGACTGTTCTACTGAAGCGGAACCAGTGCTGCTGTTGATCACTCAATTAATCACATTTTATTTTTTGTAAAATGCTAAAAATACAACACAAAGTGCTTTACAGTTTGGGAAAAAAAACAATCCTACATCTCAAGTTGTTGCTTTGTACTTTACAATCTTTTTTATAGCTTTTTTCTATCTGAAAAAAGGAGAGGATGCAAAATCTACTGGAGGAATGCTAACTTTTTGAAAAATGCTAAATAAGCATTTAGCATTTTACTTTGGACTAGAGCAGAGAAAATGGTCTGAACCAAGCGGCTACTCCACCTTTTGACCTGTTCTGCTCCACCCAGAGGCTGCTCCACCTCTGCTGCTGTCACCTGAAGGGCTGTTGCTGCTGATTGCTATTGTTAGCTTTTTAGATTGATCCATTTTATTTATCATTTTTGCTGCTACTGGACACCTGATTTTTTCCTACGGGGATCAATAAAGTATCTATATCTATCAATCTATCTATCCATCTATCCATCTATCTATCTATCTATCTATACTCACACACACACACACACACAGTCACATCAGATGGGTAAAATAGGTAAAACCATGAAGAGACATAGGGCTGGGTGCAGATGATACCAGCTGAAGAGGTGGTATCATCCAGGGAGCCGTCTGCACCAGGAACAGAGAGCCGCCTGCAGCCACAAGGATTAACATAAGACCCAGAGGAGAGAGGAGGCCCCACACCTCCACCAGGTCCAAGAGCCAGACCCCTACAGCCGACCCAGTGCAGAGGGCTCCTCCAGAGGAAACACTACTAAATACTAAAACAATACACCCAACAATGAGCGCACAACGCAAATGTGTTAATCAGAAACTGACTCTGACACAGTCCAAAGCTGGGTATAGCTGTAAAAGTGTGAGGCTTGTGTAGATGAGAGAGTCCATGTTATCTTCGGCCTTGGCCAGTAGGTATGTGAGATTAGAGTGGAGACAGCCACAGCAAGAGGGAAAACACATCGCCTTGAGAGGGACAATATTATATGCAATGTAGCGGTCAAAAGCAAAGCAGATATTCTATAAATCCAATTAAACCGAATGGCGGCGCCCTCAGAACCTCCGTATACAGGGGCAAATCCATGCCTGGTCAGAGAGTTCATGATTGGCAGATAATGTCATTCAGCCTCATTTCTAGTGTCTTATGCCCTTCGAGTGAACGTGTTGCGAGGTCTTTAATCAACTGTTCCACGAGTACGACTCTCTGTCCAGACACGGCACTCTCAACCAGAAAACGAGTCAACTCCTTGTACATCCCATCAATTTTGTTGGACAGCAGGTCGTGAATTTTATGAGCCGCCATTGTTCCAAATTTACGGTAGAAAAGGACCGTTCCAAACCCGAAAAGGAGGATCCCCACCACCAGAATTCCAAAGGTATATACTTCTTCCGAATCTTCAATAGACAGGGCCGACAAACAAAGGGGCTCCCACTTGTTCCAGCTGTCAAGAGTATACCCCGCAGGTGCAGTCCCGTCTGGGCACGAAGGCTCCCCCGGTCCTCCCTTACGTGTTGAAAAAATTGTGTCAATTGCGTTGAGGGACCAGTTAATGATATCCATAATTCTTGTTAGAGTTGTCTGTGACAAAACTCCAGGAAAAAGACAAAAACAAGACAGAGCAAGCAGTCAGAAGCAGGAGCGGTCTGAGGACACGTCTGTGCTCGATGGAAACACGTCATATTGACATGCCGGGAGATCAGGAGATATTTTCAGGATGATGACGGTCTACAGCTGAGACACTGCAGCTGCATGCTGGGATCTCCAACCTGTTGCTTGACGTTATTGCCTAGTTCGGTAAGAGGTCCACTCCTCCCCTCGGCCAGGCGCACCAGCAGTGCATGAAACATTCTTATATAACTGAAGATACAATTATTTTCGAATACTATTTTGAAGACTTCCACAACAATATATTATTTTCCCGTTTTCCTAACCATTAACCCACTTTTGATACACATTTCTTGCGCTGTGATCCAGATCACATGTGTGTGCGTGCATGCTTAGAAGTGCTGACCCACTATTTGGAAAACTCTCCTCCACACATTCGTATTCTGCCCCAGCTTGTGTGCTCATATTGTCAGTGGCTTGTGCCCAGACTCCACAAGATGGATGGAACTGAAGCCCACCCTAATAACCAGGCCATGCCTGCTGGCCACACCACACCTCCCTCCTCTGTCACTTGGTCCAACTGCCCCACCATTGACTCAAAACATTTATTTTCAACTGTTCATATTCACTGGATCATCCCCAGCCATCAAAACACTGTTATTGCATTATATATATTCTTAGTCTATTTTGATCTAATTTGTTCTTCCTGAACAATAATTCTAATAGAGCTATTATCTTATTTTGAGATACAATTAAACACATAAGATAATATAAGACTAGATAACTTGATAACTTGATCTCACAATGTAAAAATGTAGATGTCACATTTGGCACAGATAGAATCACTCAGATTGTGCAAAAGACAGAAGTGTGTAAACATGTTAAGGTAATCATCATTGGCTGCCAAAATATGAAATGATACACTTATTGCTGGGGTATCTATCTCTTTTTGTACATGTTTGTCTCGACAAAGAGTGCAAAAGTAACATTATGTGAATAAACCGACCCATGTTTACAACCATTAATAACAAGATTTTAGTGTCATTTTTGTTCTGAAAGTCCACACACAAGAAACAGTCAGTTGTGATGTGATATTTTAAAAAGAGAAAAGAGGAGCAGCACAAGTGCTCATACAGCCGTGTATTCAATATCCTTTAAACATGAATCATAACAGCTGAAGGTTCACACCTGCCCTAACGATAAGATAGAGCCCCCCCTGTTGTTTTGTGAGGACCGCAGAGCTATCGAGTGTAGAGGTCACTAAATGACATCATGGAGGTCAATAAGCACATCCGATAAAGTTGTGGAGATGTTTGAAGCATGGATAGGTTATACAAACATTTCAAAGCTTTGAACATCTCACAGAGCACTGTTCAATCCATCATTCAGAAATGGAAAAAGGATAACAAAACTGCAAACCAAGACTCTCCCTTCCACCCAAACTCACAGTTCGAACAATCACCCTCAATAAATTATCTGGATAGGGTATGTCTCCAGCATGCACAATGGGCCACCCATGGTACTGCAGCCTAAATTTACATTTACCCAAAGTTAACGAAAACGGCTCATCCACAGCTGACAGGGAACCTACGGCTTTCACGCAGACCACATTTTGTGGGGATTTGGTGCCCTATGTCATTCTGGACTTTTCCTTTGAAACCCTTTGTGTTTTTTTTATAAATCTACACTTCTGACATTTCTTCATCGCCAAAATGTCTACACACAAAATATAATTCCCACATCACACAGGAAAGAAAGGAAACAAGGAAATATTGATAGGGTAAAAAAAAAACATCTTTATCCGAGCACCGTGTTCTTCCCTCATGACAAGGAGGATCTGAATTAGGCAATAATGTCAAAGACAGTAGAGAAAATGAAAAAAACAAAAACAAATGCATCTTATTTTTCATTAGTATTTTGGTTTCACCTGGCTGTATATGTTTTTCCTGCATGTTGGTACTGACCCTGTACTCCCACTGCTGTGTTGGCTGTGAGGGTCTCAGTAAGTGGAGTAGGCCAGTGCTCCTGTGACTGTGTGGGTCATTACGAGCTGCTGTTGGTGTTGTTATGTGCAGCGGTGATGCCTCTGCTCACACTGGAGGATATGCACCGGCAGCAGGACCATTGTTCAGCCTGATCGTCTCCTGCTCTTCCTTCCTGGTCTGTCCCTGTTGGGCGTGGGTCAACTATGTGCTGCTGAAAGAATTGTGTGTTCTCAAGTCTATTGGCTGCTGCTGCTGTGCCTCCACTTTTTTGTGTACTTTTGCGCTACTACTGCTGCTTTGAACTTTCAGAAGATTTTGTTTTTTAATTTTCAGAGTTTCACCTGTAGATTTATTCATGTATTTTGTGACATATGCCAAGCCTGTGTTATCATTTTGATGAAAAAAAAGCGTTTTCTGAGATGTTTTATATGGGTTATTTTTATTTTTTTTTACAAGATGCGATCATCATGCATAATGATCAACATTATAACAAAATGTTCTTCATTCTTCTCTTGCGCATGTGTGTGGTTACAGTGCTCTTTGTGGCGTAGAATGTTGTATTTTTGTATGGCTAAAAATAAAATATTCAAATCAAATCCATTAAAGAAGTAAATGGACAAACAGCAAAGCAGCACATAACCAGAGCTTCTTTAGACACTATTGTCTTGAACCGTCTAAACCTCAAAGTAAAAGGACTTTTGAACAATATTCTATCTTTCTGAGTTTCACTTGTATCAGAGGCCAGACCCATAATTCACCATATTCAAAAAGTTTCTGGCATTAACTTTGTCTCTTCTTTCAGTTGTGTCATTTCTCAACAAACAGCAAATCAATTTTCAATTTATCCAGTGAATATTATGCCTTGATTGAATTAAATGGGATTCCTGTTAAACCGGAGACAACAAAAATAATACTTTTGCCAGAGTATCTGTCACAAGTGATATGCCCCATCTCTGTAAAAGTGACAATTACTTAGTCTGGGGGAGGCTCTCTTACGGTTTGTTTATAGAAATATTGTCCTGGCAGAATATCACAATACACTTATCTCCATGATTTAAAATGTTTATTTCCATGATAACTGCAGATAAGGTGTCACAACCGGAAACTTTCACGCCGTAACTTTAAATTGAGCTATTGCATTTCCAAGTATAGAAGGAATTTAGTCGGTAAAGAAGACAAGAGACAGCCTGGGTGTCTTATACGGAATACATTTATCCATCCATCCATCCATCCATTTTCTACCTTTTAATCCATTTCTGGGTCAGGGGGGTGGCAGTCAGAGATGCCACCCAAGTCTCATAGCACCAGCCCCTCACTGATCCTCTGCAGGTGGTGAGTCCACAGGAGGACGGCTGCTCTCTGAGTGTGAGCATAGCCTTGATCTTTCAGTGGGGGCTTTGGGCAAAGTGGGGTTAACCCTTTAAGGATCACCTAATTTCGCCTGCTCCTTCTCGAATTATGATACCCAAATGGAAATGCTTATTGTGTGGACATCTTGTGTCTGATTTTGTGTTATGAGGCCTCATTTGAAAGGTAACACCTTTTAGTTTCTGAAAATGTATGTTACAGTTTGTTAGGAAGGACACAGTCTGCACTACACCTTCTCAAACATGAGTCAAAGTTATTTTTTTTTGTAAAAAAAAAAAAAGGCAATTTCAAAAGGTTCTCCTGAAGACATTCTTTATGGTATGATGTTCAAACTCACCAGAGCAGATGTTTGTGGTGTTGGAAACACCTGTATGAAATTTTAGACCTTTAGGTGGAACTATTTTGATGCTGGGGGCTTTTTTGTAACTAATGGGCACATTCGGCACAAGTGGTCCATTTTTGTGCCAACTGTGCAAAAGTGTTTTACATGCAAATTATCAATGTTTTTACACCAAAAATCCATTTATATAATTTTTTGGCTATTACTCTATCTATAAATAGCATTTTTTTCCAGATATTGAAATGTTTGCAGAAAAGCTATTATTTATATAGTTATAGCGCGTGTTCTCCGTGAAAAAGGCTCCGTCTTCCTCTCTTACGCATTCAAATATGACTGGAACTGTGGGAGGAACCTTGAAGTCCGACACATCGCCTGAAACCTGAGATTATTGGCTACAAGATGATTTGATTGAATCCAAATCGGCCAATGGTAGTCAAGACAATGCTGTCATGACGCACAGATATCTATGTGAATGGAGCGCTAAAGCTAGGTGCGCTTGTTTTACTCAACTTACTCTACCTTCCAAACCATAGCACTGAAAAGTCTGGGAATGGGCTTGTTTTGAAAGGGAGGCTTATGGGGCTTTCAGACCGAAAACGCTGAAACGCAGCAGCCCAGCTTACCAGACGCGCATTCTCTAGTTTTCAGACGCAGAGGCTTGCACACCGCCAAACGACGCACGTACACAAGCACGCCCACCTCACTACACTTCCGCCGGAAGCGTGAGGCGTATGGGCGGGCTTTCCATATTCACAACAACTCAACAAGATGGCGGATCAGGCGAGGCAGCAAGCGTTCGTTTACTTGGTTCATAGAGTTCTTGAACGACGGCGTGCACGACGGCGTGTCTGGGTTCACGATATCCTCCAGAGACGGTCAGAGTATGGCGAGTTCCACCATTTGTTACAAGAGCTGCGGCTGGATGAGGTGCGATTTCAGCGGCACTTCCGTCTCACGGTGGCCCAGTTCGATGACCTGTTGGGCCGCGTAGGTGCACGAATCTCTCACCAAGACACCAACTACATACGTTCCATCTCTCCTGCAGAGCACCTGTCCATCTGCCTACGGTCAGTAATTGTGTATGTGAGTGTGTGTCTTTGTCTCTGTGTGTGTGTTCGGTCTGTTTGTGTGTGTCTTTGTCTCTGTGTGTGTGTTCGGTCTGTTTGTGTGTGTCTTTGTCTCTGTGCGTGTCTTTATAAGTAAGTAATGTCTATTTATATAGCGCATTCTACAGACCAAGGTCACCCAATGCGCTTTACAATGTTCAGAGTTCAGATATTGTTCCAATCATTCCACACATGGTGAGGGTGGAAGCGAGTCTGTCTGTGTGTGTTTATTTCTGTCTGTGTTTCCTTGTCTCTCTTACTTACCAGGGAGGTTGAGCTGCTGCGCAATGGCCTTCCATGCCGAATCTTTCTTAGCTCTGTCGCTATATTCCGGAATGCAGACTTTCCACAACTCTGGAAAGTTTGTAACAGCGACAATGAGACTGTCCACAGCTTGATCCTCCATGTTTAAATGACCGGTTCCTGGCTCACAATGGGGAAAATATACGCTGTGTAGTGGCGTGATTACGTCAGTGGTGTGCGTGCTCTCTGATTGGTCGCTGCACGAACATCTCGAGGAAAAGTTGAGCGGAATCCATCTCCTGTGGGCATTCATTGTCCGCTCCTTCTCCCCCCCTTTGACTTTCCCGCCAAGTCCGCGCGTTTCTACTGGGCGGTCCGTGCGTGTGTGCCGAGATGTCCGTGCAATGCGACGCTGAAACGCGACTCCCCATTGACTTTGCATTGAACGCAGACGCAACGACTGTCCCGGTCTGAAAGCACCATCAGAGGAAGACGGACATACCCAGTGACGCTAGCTAAACAGTAAAATGTCCTCTTCATACAGTGCGCAAAGAACAGGTTTTGTTTTTGTTTGTGCAACTTCCAATGCTCAAATATGTTGTTGCAAGTGGATATCTACTATAAGGATGACTTTGAAGAAAAAACAACTGGATATAATTATTCTCTAGACTCTAACGAACAAAACGAATGCACACATGTGTGGATTAGACGTGATTTGCCCCAGAATATTAGCATGACAAGGTAAGAAAGGACAATATATATTTTAAATATATATACAGTTTGACTACTTATTCTTACTTTTGGTTATATTTAATGTTTATTTGAACATAATACGCGTATAGAGGTGGGAATAAGCTTTCAAAAGAGATATAGCTTGACTATATTGACACAAGTGAATTCTAATACTGATGCTGTTAAATGAAAAATAACTGAATCCTCCCTGTACAGGGAGGGTGATCCTTAAAAGGTTAAGTGTCTTGCCCAAGGACACAACGACAGCAGTCATCAGTGGGAGTCGGTGGAGAAGGTGCAGAGGTGGGAATTGAACCCACAACCTTCTGGCCTTAAGGCCAATGCTCTACCAACTGAGCTACTGTCGCCCCGGAATACATTTATTAGAATCCAAATTGCGCAAGGACCTGAGCACTCAATATATTGGATTGTTTTGCGAGAACTGGAAGACCTGATGAAGAACTTATCTGTAACTTGACGTGTGTTGACCTGGTTGCAATGATTTATCGTCTGTAGATTTTCTTTGGAAGAGTGGAGGAATTTTACCTATTTTATTTGTCGCTCAAGAGTCTCCTAACTCTCTTTTTTGTTATACTCACTTGTTGCCAGCCCACAATCAAGCTGATTGATAGACCCTCTTCAACCGTGGGACTCTGCCAGTGGGAGAGAGGGTAATGAGGTGGTCGATATGCTTGTTAAAAAATGCTTACAAATTCCCTTTAGTTAAGATAAACCTGCCATTAAGGACATCAGACATCAAACCTATAGTTAAAGAACATGTGTTGAAGATATGGTAGAAATATTGGGATATTGTGTGATACTGGGCGTCATTCATATAATATACAGCAGAATCTGGGTCCACACAAGTCCTGGGGCAGGAGCACAGAGGAAGAGAGAGAATTTGAGAATAGGTCATTACACAGAATGGGAAAACACTCTACTGATAACTGTCAAGAGCCGGAAAATGTTGAATTGGTGCTACTATATTGTACACTGTATGAAAGACTGTAGTTCAAGTAGGTCAAACTCAGGCCCCTGGGCCAAATCTGGCCAGCGAGTCAATTTTTAGAGGCCCCTGAAATGATTTTCAATTATCTTTATCGAACGGTAACTTGGATAAATGGCATGTGGTCATTATGGCATGTAAAATGTCATGATACAGTCTATGGGGCACTGTCCGGTTTCCGAAATGTGCTAAAAATAGTTCCAATGACTGCGCATGCGCGCATGTTTCGGACAAACTCTGTCCGACTCCGTTGAGTACTACTGTGTTCTCCACATAAGCGTGTATATTTATTTGGGATTAATCATTGAATCATGGTGACAACAAAACACTGCAGTTATGGTGCTTGTGGGAGCGATTTCAGATACTCTGAAAAGGACTATATGAAAGCAGTAACATTCAACCTGTTCGTTAAACCACACCATCGAACCAGACCAGGACCAGACCAGGACCAGACCAGGACAAGTGCAAGAGGTGGGTGCTTGTGGTCAGCAGAATTTCTCTCATGAAAATGTTAAAAAGGACATGTTTTTTCAAAACACTTCGCTGGACCAACTGTGGAGCCTCCAGATCCAGTCCTAGCTACGTTTAGCTGGGACTGGACCTGGACCGCTGTATCAGGTCCGTCTGAGCTCTTCTGAATGTAGTTAGCCCCATCAATCCAAATTAGTATTGTTTGTCCTAATCCAGAATGTATACAATTCTCACACCTAAAGAAAGATGAGAGGGATTTTTTCAACTTCGTGACTATCGGAAAATAAGCACAGACGAAGCGCGTCGGGGTCCGCTTATTTATTACACAAAATAAACTTCTGTCACTATTCATGCCAAAAGGTTTATTTAATGAGTGCAAAGAAAATAGTTCCCAAAGGTTTTAGTTCACCTACTTTAAAAAAGCGATCGCTTTAGTCGCATTAAAAAAGTATTTTTGTCATGAAAACCTTAACAGATAATTCTGAAAACCTCTGTGCACGTGTGTTGTATGAATAATATATTCTAGCATTAACATTTAAATATGTTGATTGATTGTCGTTTGCGTTTACTGAGTGTGGCTAGCTCCGATAGTTTCTCTCTCAGAGACAGTAGTGGTGTAGCCCGTTGTGACCCAATGGATCTATTATAATATCGGCTGACTGTAGTTAACTAAATGATCAAACTAATTACGAAATGGACAGTACAAAAAACAACTTGATAAATGGAAGTTAATCAGAGCAAAATAAACAAAGAAGGCGCTAACATTGCAATTTAAATGACTAGATAATGTTAGCATAATCCTCACCATTTCCTTTTTATCAAATCAAACTTTCTATCAGTTACTGGAAGACCACGACATTCAAGCCAACGTTTTAATTGGTCTACACTATGATCCCTGATGGTTTGATGGTGGAATTTTGCCCCTGGTTTATCATTTTCGTCTAAAGTGACAAGAGGTATTTGATTCATTTTGGCAGTGTTTGTCCGAAACATGTGGGCGGGAGTTGACAGGCGGCGGGGGCGTGGCCTAGTGACGTCATTCAGATAGTTCGCTATTGCCTCGGGAATATAACCATGTATTTGTGTATTTAAGTAACCAGTTGTGGTTGAAATCAAACCTACTAAAAAATATTATCCAAACTTATGTTAAATACAATCACAATGTAAAAATACTTTTACACTTCTGGCCACAACCAGCTCTGATTTTAAACTTGGCCCTTGACCAAAAGGACTTTGATCGCCTGCTGTAGATAACGTTCATATACAGTACCATTATATCCCCCGTCCGTACTCTGAATACAGTAAGAACACCTTGCATATTGTTAGTTGGATGCCAAACGCCATTAAGCGCAAAATAATGTTTTGTTCTTTCATCCGAATCCCGTAAATCTGTCAAGCAATTTTAATCTTCAGTATTTTCACATTAGTGCAGCTCATAATTCATCACATTCGGACCAATCCAAATGTAGATATATTGAGTGGTGTGGGGAAACCAGAGCAACCCAAATCTGCTAAAATCTGCTAAACTAAGATTAAGATTAAGAGATCCTTTATTCGTCCCACAGCGGGCACATTTCAGTTTTGCATCACAAGTTATAGAACAGTAGGAATGAGAAGCACAGCACAAGATAAGTGAATAATAGCTATACTAATAAAAATTAAAAAAAAATCTCTAACTTTAGCATCAAAGAACAAGTATAAAATCTCTATCTTGGACAACATAATAACAATACATAGAATTTTACATTTGGCAAAGTGGTAAGTATAAAGTACTGTGTATCCTAGTGCAAGCAAAGTGTAGTTATATGTTAGCATCTGTACATGTTAGCAGCAGTATGTTAGCATCTGTACATGTTAGCAGAAGTATGTTAGCATCTGTACATGTTAGCAGCAGTATTTTTACACCTGTACATGTTAGTAGCAGTATCTTTACAGTTATTATTATTATTTTTCTATTTTATAACCATATCTCATCACTTATCATTTTATCTATTTAATTTTATTATCTTCAATACCATAGAGTGCTCTCATTTCCTACTTTTTATTATGCTGTAACATGCGCAACGATGATATTGAAATTTCCCCGCTGTGGAACGAAAAAAGGACATTTTATTTTATCGTGTTATTATTATACATATTCTGCTAATTCAAAAGTTATGAAAACATACAGCCAGCATCCTTCATAGTCCCACTCTTTGCATGGAGGGGGTGAAGAGGAGCAGAGGCTGGTGGAGAGTAAGCTGGACTGGTATGACAGGGCACCGGGGCAGCAGACTCGGGGCCGTGCTGCGTTATGTGACACCGGAGCAGCACTATTAAAAATGACTAATGCTCCCATCAGCAGCTCTCCCCTGCTGGACACCTCTCCCCTGCTGGACACCTCTCCCCTGCTGGACACCTCTGCCACGGCTCCTCGTGCCTGCTCCACATCATCTGCTGCCTCTCACGCCATAAACCACCGCCAATTTATCAACACCACAGGGAGATTTCAGACATTATTGCGTCATTATTCTTTACCTAAACTCAACGTGTGAAATGTTGTATTTATATTGAAAGTCTGTGAAGGTATATGAGCGGACACTTGATTTTTATCAAGTCAGAGATGCCACCCAGTACACACAGCACCAGCCACTTATAAAGGAATATTTTTAAGAAAACCACTATATCATTTAAAGGAGCTATACCCGTTTCTTCAAGGTTTGAATGTTTAGCACCGCCCTCTAACTCGCTCACAGGCTTCTCATTTCCCCTACGCTCTCATCCCACTGAGCCATCTGGTTTTATTTGCGATCTATAAGAAAACACTATGAGCGCAACTTCTTGTAAGCTGTACAACAATCACTGATGAAATGGTTCTAAAGCAATGCACTGCAAACAAAATATCTGTCACGCTAAGTCTCTACTCGGCACTTTTTACGACCTGAATTCACACAAAAGCTGAATCAATGAGCTCAAGTTTTCAATTAAATTACTGATTATAATACAACTTGTATGTAGTAAAAAGCATTTTTTTATTAACTCATTAAGAAAAAATTGGGTATAGCATCTTTAATGTATTATAAATTGGATTTAGTTAAATAAATAGATTTTACAATTACAGTCCTTTTCCAGTTTTGGTTCAATCCAAACAATTAGTAAGTTAAATTACTCATTTTGTTTAGAGAAAATACCAGAAAATAATATCCAAACTTTGTCCAAGTAAAATTATATAACTTTCCACTAGCTTGTTTAATTCCTGTACTTTATACCTCGTTTTATTACTTATCTGGTGCACACTGGGGAATATCGCAAGTGTATTCCAACGTGGATTTAGTGCAAATGGCAAAAATAATGAATCTGAATTTGACCAGGAAAACTACTAGATATGGCCCATGACCAGCTTTTACTTTTTATATTCTACCCCTGACCTAAATGTCTGTAATATACTGTAATTTGTTAAAAAATCTGTACTCTTCCAAAGGTTTCTCTTGTACAGAACGGATTATGGCCTGACACATTTAAGACAGGGAGTTTACGCATCCGTCTATAAGCTTTGTGCAGTTTGGCTGGTAACAGGTGACGCACACACCAGAGGTATCTAGGCTAGTAGGTGGCTAGGGGACAGCAGTGAAGTATGAGGCCAAACCATGTCCTGGAGTAAAACTGGTCCCACTCAGACTGAAGATGAACAGCCCTGTACTGCTGTGTGGCTCGGGGGACCTCTGGAGGGGAGCGGATCGAGCCGGGACAGGTGTATGGCTGTGGGCACGAGGCGGCACGCTCACACCTCTGCTTGGGCTGGGGACGGGGGAAATGGGGAGACATCTGCTACTGCACAGGTTTCACAAAGGCTGAGGTGACTGAGGTGAGGAGTCTGCCACAGTAGTTTGTGTTGAATTTCTAATGCAGACGACAAAACAACAAAATACAGGGGAGGGTTCACTGGATTTCCCCTTGTCAGAATAAAAGGGCGTTCAATTCAATTTACTTCCTACCTATATCCTTGCCCACATACTGTATTTATAAAGAACAGAATGACTGAAAGACAAGTCAGGTTAATCAATCAATCAATCAATCAAATTTTATTTATAAAGCGCTTTTCATACAAAAAGTGTAACACAAAGTGCTTTACAGTTTAGTTAAAAACAATCCAACATGCCCAGCCCTAAACCCTCCTCCCCACAGACCCCCCAAAATCACATTTATAATTATATATACAATACACACACCCACACACACACACACACACACACACACACACACACACACACACACACACACACACACACACACACACACACACACACATATACACAAGTATAAAGTCATATCAGGTAAAATAGGTAAAACAATAAAAAGAAATGGGGCTGGGAGCAGATGTAACCGGCTGAAGAAGCGTCATCCAAGGAGCCATCTGCACCAGGAGCAGAGAGCCGGCTGCAGCCACAGGCAACGACACAGGACCCAGAGGAGAGAGGGGCCCCAGACCCCACCAGGCCCAGGACTCAGACCCCATAGGACCCAGAGGAGAGAGGAGGCCCCAGACCCCCACCGGATCCAAGAGCCAGTCCCCCGAAGCCACAGCAGACCCCAGCTCTCAGTGCAGAGGGCTCCTCCAGAGGAAACACTGGGGACACTAAAACAATACAATAATACAATAGAAAGTAGAACAATAGAATGTGAAAATAAAAAGAAAAATGGCAGCTGCCTAATATAATAACAATAGTAAATGGGTAGATACAATAAATAATTAAAAATAGTAAATAATAAAAATAAATAAAAATATAATCCGTCTAAAAACATAAATAGATGAATAAATGTGGATATAAAAAATGTCCATCACTTTCTGCAGTGAAATTTCCGAAAATGTCGCATACCAATGTAGGCCTGTCTAACCATTTATTTTTTAGGATTCAGGCTGCAATACTTAGGCTGAAAGGAAAAAAATGCATTCATTCATTTTCAACCTCTTTATTAGTCTATTTCTGGGTCAGGGGGTGGCAATGAGAGTTGCCTCCCAATGCTCATAGAACCAGTCCCTCAGTGATTCTCTGCAGGTGGTGGGTCCACAGGAAGATGGCTGCCCTGTCAGCGGTGATTCAGTCTTGGTCTTTCAGCTGGGGCTTCAGGCAATGTGGGTTCAAGTGTCTTGCCCAAGGACACAACAACAGTATACATTGTGGGAGCAGTTGAAGTAGGTGACATGGTGGGTTCTAACTCACGACTTCCAGGTTCAAAGGCCAATGCTCTACTGACTGAGCTACTAGTCTCATCACTACTAATGTTTTAAACAAACATAACATAGGGTTTCGCTGTAGGCAGCGTAACGTTTAAAAAAATAATAATAATGATTTGTATTATTTTCTAGTCCAAATGAGTTTTCAGATCAGATGCCTTAAAGCTATGAAATACATTGAATGTTTTTATGTGTGACTATCTGCTGCTATGGCGGATTCGGTCCATGTGGGGGTGCTACTCTCCTTCTATGGAGCGGGCGCTGGCTCAAATAGGTCAAGGGAAAAGTTTGGTGTTTTGACAATGCGAGAGAGGGAGAGAGAGAAAGATGGGGAGGAGCGGTGCCCCATGTGATTGGCTCATGGAGTTTGTGCTCCAGGCTCGCTGATTGGCTGCTCTCTGCAATGGGGGGCTGTGTCAGACCCCCCTGCCCCCTCCACGCGCCCCTGGAGCCCGGTACGGTCCTCGGCTGTTCCAGGCGCGCACGCTGTCACACATTGTTTACTACGGCCGGAGATGGGACTGAGCACGGTGCGGGGCTAGCCTCTGACGCGCGCACGGATTCTTGGGTTTGACGCGCACCTTGCAAGCTCCTGCTTCTTTTTTGGGGGACTGTGTGGAGACTATTACCCTCCTGCCATGACGGCGGATTTGTGTGCGCTGTTGTGCGCTCTGGTCATCACGTCCTCGGCGATGGAAGGTAAAGCCTGGCGTCACCTGTGCTGCTTGTGTTGGCTTGTTTTGTGCGCACACGTGGATCACTGTACAACTGTTTCTAGTCTGTACTCTCCCTGCTCCATCTACGGAGCAAAGTTGCATGAATGACGTGTCTGGAGGCGGTTTGCTTTTCAACATTATATTATTGGCTAAATAATCATGCTTTATGTATTGTTACTGTGCACGACCACGAGAGCTAATGTTTTTTCTTTTTTTCTTTCTTTACAAGTTATTTCTTTACACCTGCTCCTATAGCACAAGCCTATGCTTTCACAACCACAGAAAACCAGAACCATTGCCACTGAGCTGTTACGTTAGTCATAGTTTATTTACTCTTGATGCTTCCTCACTCATAAAGCAGTGCTTCCATTTGCTGCCACAATCTCCACAGTTAAACATGTTTTTCATTTCCGCTGGGGACCACAGGGACCCGCACTGGCTTGTAGCCTCAGACGTTGGCAGCTGAGAGGAGATCCCAGCAGCATCATAGATGTAAAATGTAATTTTCTATTTTATTGTTCTGTTATTACCCTGGCTGGCCAATAAAACCTTCATAGGATTACACACAGCTCAGTCTGGACTCAGAGGCCCTTATTACAGCATAAATTAGAAACTCAAATAAAGTTGTACTGCTCTATAATCATGCACACATTTCCACTAGTGCTCTGTGTTTCTGTCCTCTTCACATCTCACTGTGGATATCAAAAGTTCAGAAGGCTACATCTGTGTCTGGGTATTTGAAGTACGGCTGTTTACTTGGGGAATTATATTTTCAAAGATGCTGAGAGCCACTGGGGCAGGTATCTCACATATGTATGTGGTCAGAAGAAACGGAGCTATAGAAATGTGACCTGAAGGAAACCGTGCACAGTGCTTGTGTTACTCCTGCCTCTGCTCTTTGACATTTTTACACATTTGGATTAATACAGCATTTGGTGCAAGTTTCTGTAATGAAAAATTGACTCAATAATTCCAAGACACCCATGGATGATGTTTATTTATATTTTGACGTACAATGATACTATGAATACTATCGCCAACATCATATTATTAGATCAATATATCCCAGTCTTGATCTGCTTTCAAATGTGCAGACTTGTATGTTGAAAATTGTGCTCTTGATTTTCCTCTTTTATATAATGTGACTGTGTTGACATAGCAGCAGTTTTGTTCCCATAATTCTGCCCAACACTGTCAAATCCTTTGTGTATTGCAGATTAAGATACACTTGATGAAAACAAGGATATATCCGTGCAATGGCATCTGGAAGGCATAGACATACAGCTAGAGGTTACAGTATTGCACTGTAACCTGGGATGCAACACTGAAATTTCCCCACTGTGAGACATTTCAAGGATCTCTTAATCTTGATATAAAATAGACCTTGAGTATCATAGAGCAAAAACAATGGGGTCAAAAATTCTATAATAATGAACTACTTTCTATCTACTATTTACATATATCGTTTGCACGCAACGCCAACTACATTTTGGCACCTTTGCACACATGCTCCATGACAGATCGCCTGCTACGTTTTCAGATCCACACTTCAGCGCAGAGCCGATGACCTGTGCCTTGACATGCGATGAAGTGTTATGAGCAAAGACCGCTGTGTGCTACTAAGCTAACAGAGCATTTCATTGAGTCCTGCCGCTGTCCCTAGAACTTATTTGCTTTCTGTATAAACATTTTACACCAGGAAGGACATCCAAACACCCTTGCACACATAGCTGGAATCAAAACCCGGCGCAGTATAGGATTGTAAATAGAGATTTGCATATCATTACGGAAAAAAACCACTGCACACACACCCTCGTTTGTTTTTACTTTGATTTTTTCCCCAGCACTGTTATATCCCCGCTAATCTTCATCTCGTCGCTGTTATTGTGTCTGTACTTTTGCAAACGGCAGCAGTGGTTTTGACTTTGCGAGGAGCCGTTGCTTATTTCTGTTTGCCCTTAAACCAATTAGACTGTGATAAGCCAGCTCATTTAACAGAACTGGGGTAGCGGAGTTGTCGCGAGCCGCCATGGTGACGGGATGACAGTGAGATAAAGACAGGATGGAGGTCAGAGAGAGCAGATAGTTTCTCTGTGTGTTTTACAAATGAGGAGGCTGTAATTGAGCAAGCCTGTGGGAACGGCTGCTATGGTTTAACTGGCACAACACGGCGCTAGTGAGTAATGATAATATGATGCATTAGAAAACAATAGAACGGACTAGGAAGGGTGCTTTAGTTAAGGATCTCGCTTTTTAACCATTCGAGCTGGGATTGTTCCGGATTGTTCTGGGTTTAGGGTCATTTTGTCAACGGAATCTGCGTCTGTACTTGGGTTGTCAAGAAATCAGATATGAATAAATACCAAAACTAAATACTAAGCACCTTTTGACCAGTTTTACCTTCTTTTCTTTACTTATCTTCTTTTTACCTTATTTTCTTTACTTATCTGTTGTGTTTATATTGATATTTGTGAAACTATTTTAAATGATATATTTGTCATTCTACACACGGTGATGACAGAAGCGAGTCGCTGAACACACTGGCGCATCAGCCCCCAATCAACACCATCCATTCACTCTCTCATTTACATTCATACCTATTGTGCATGTTTTTAGTGGTAGGGGAAACCGGAGCACCCGCAGGAAACCTACGCAGACACGGGGAGAACATGCAAACTCCACTCAAAAAGACTGTTCCGACCGGGATTCGTACCCTGGACCTTCTTGCTGAGAAGCAAGAGTGCTATCCACTCAGCCACCGTGCCGCCCAATAAACACTATAATGTTGTATCATTATTTATGTTAAAAAATACAACCTAATTCAATACAAAATATATTTTAAAATCATCAATTGAAATTAACCTTGCCTGCAAGCTGAATTCTCGCGGTATTTGTGAGTTCACAAACACTCGAGAATATATCTTGTCCCGCTCCCGCCAACCCTTTTCGAATAGAACATTTAGGTGTTCAAGCCAATCACGCGCCACTCTGCGGGTTTAGGGCGGGATATCCGGGTTTGACGAAAGCAAGAAGTGCCAGGCTGAAGCAAAACAAACATGGCTACGCAGGAGGACGGACGCGTAGCTGAGGCTATCAAGTCAGTTTTAGCAGAATCTCCAATTTCTTTTTTGAAAGATGAACAGCGAGAGGCGCTTTGCGCAATTCTGGATGGCAAAGATGTTTGTGCATTTTTACCTACAAGTTTTGGTAGGCGGGCACACAGCGTCACTTCACCCAATCAGCTTGAAGTATTCTGCTGCTTATCCCTCCTTTCCCCGAAAAGATTCTCTTGCAGAAGTCCCAGATTGATATTGTGAAGAACGCATTAGAGTTCTACACAATCATCAATCTGGCTCTTGCCAGGTTAAATTGAAATGAGTATAGAGTTATTTAGACGACACTAGTCTGTGGCCAACATTCAGATGTCATTCTTTATCAATAGTAATTCTTGCAATATTTTTCCATCCGTCTTTCAGTTTGTGATATTCACTTAAACGAGGGTTGAGAAATAAAGCTCAAAAAGGTTAAATTCAGAATAAAAGTAGTCATCTGGACAACATGGTCGTCTGAGAGGCTGTAAATGTAAACATGAGCCATTGCATTGACTCACATTGTTTGAGTGATAAAATGTTTTGACTTTTTTATAATGAACATATAGCTGTATTTATTAAATGAGATTGCACATGCCATTTCCCATAACCTTGTAACCTTTAGGGAGATATTGGGCTGGGCTTAACTCTTAATGCTTCACCCTTAACAGTAGATTGTGTATCTTGTTTGATGTTTGCTTGTCCCGAGTGCTCTTATTCCTAATATCCTGTAATAGGGCTGGGCGATATGGCAAAAAAAAAAAATCTCCGATTTTTTCACACCAAATCCGATTTACGATTTTAATCGATTTATTTTTTCTATTTAAAAACAAACTACAACTGACAAAGAAATAGATTTTCCTTTATGCAGTTTAATCTAAATCCCCATGGAGCATACGTGTAACAAGAATTAAGCCTTAAAACATGCTTGTAAACGAGATGGCTCTGCCATTGTAAACAGTGAAAATGTAGCTTAACATTTTTATAATAACTTCACTTACAATGACACTATGCACCTTCAAAATAACTTTAATCACACAAACAAGGCCCATCGCAAATATATCAATCCTATTAAACACATGCATTATTTACATGAAATATCACATTTTTAAAACTGATTACTCAAAATAGAAATGTTGTAACAGACAGTCTTTTCCAAAAGCCTCCTCGGGTTTTCATGCTTGTTCTTTCAACTGTGCCTGAGTAACTGTGCTGTAGTACAACGCTCGGTCCAGCTGGTGGCGCTAATACTAACTTCAGTGACTCCCGCATTGTGCGAGCTTCCTGTTTACATTCTGATGCTGTAGCTAGCAGCTACTGTAGCATCTACTGTAGCTAACAGCTACTGTAGCAGCTACTGTAGCTAACAGACAGCGGGGAACACGTTGTTTGTATCAGAGCAATGAGAGCAATGTGTGAGACGTGTCTTTCCCCAAAGTGCAGCGGCTCAGTGGGACACGAGTGTGTGCGCGCCACGGACACGGGAGTGCGCTTTGGAATAACGAGCGTGAGAGAGCGTGAAAGATGTGGCGTACGACCGGAGCCTGTGTGTGTGTGTTTTGGCGATTAAATAAAGTCTGATTCTTGAACGTTTGAAGTGTTATTGCAACAGCACCAACTGTGAGAGCGAGCATCAGGCCAGAGGGAGACTGTTAGCATTAGGTTAGCTTCAAAATGACTGCTCAACACCATAGACCCGCGGTTAGCGCGTTAGCGCTGTAGTTCTGCGCTGGAGAAAATAAAAATCGAATTTTTAAAAAAAGAAATCGCCCTAAACGTAAAACTCGAATTAATGATTAAAATCGATTAATCGCCCAGCCCTATCCTGTAATGTGCGCTAAGACTGGACTTTTCCCCCTCTGTGGGACGATTAAAGGTCCTCTTATCTGAACATTAAACATGTCTTTGATGTCAAACCAAATATGCATTACATCATTTAGTTGTTTCGATACCTTTATTCCAAAAGCTACAGAGCTGCATTAAGCTATATCAAAGACACATGTTTAGGAGATTGGCTGCTTTGTGCCGTACACAAACATCAACAAATATAACGCATCATAAAACTACAAACTACTACATCGACTTAAGTACGTCTAAATTGCATTGGTCTCCAGGGTTGAGTGGTTTTAGAGAGCGAGGCCCAGTAAACAAATAAAATCATAAGTGAACATATAAGCATGCTGTTTGCTATACGTTAATCAGGGCTGCAGTATTGATTTGAGTTGTCTCTGGAGAGCCTATTTTTACGGAGTGTCCTTGAGCAAGGCACTGTCTGATGGGGAGATGGAGAAGCCCCTTTCATTGTCTTTCAGAGTTCTAGGCCACAGCTCTAGCAGATATACTATTAACTCAAAGAAATTCAATATTTTTGGATGCTGAATTCTTATTTTGAATTTCACTCTGTGCTGCCGTGGCTCGTAATCAATGATTGCATCTTTGGAAATGATGCCGCTGTTGTCGTCATATCTTACCTCAGATAAGGTTCGGGGACATAATCTCAGCTCCTTCCTAATAAATTAGATCTAATTGAAATCCGTCTCCTTGTGCTGCACCTACACATCACCCAAGAACAAGTCTGGTTTATTTTGTATCCTTGGGCAAGATTCTTCCCCCCACTCCTCACCCTTAGACTGTTATGTGAAACTGTTTACCTGGAGACTGGGATGCATTTGCAGAAACAGCAAATTGAATACATTTCTAGTTCATGCTCACGACTATCAATCAATCAATCAATCAATTTTATGTATAGAGCCCTTTACAACACTCAAGGCGACCAAAGTGCTTCACAATAAAATTACATCAAATCAATTTAAAACATTTATGCACTAAAAAAAGCATTTAGAAAGTGTCACCTGCTATTGAGTGATAAAAGTGTTAAAAGCCAGTCTGAATAAATATGTTTTGAGCCTCGAAGGCCAAAATCAGTAAGGACACGCATATCAGGGGGCAGCTTGTTTCAGAGACTATATACACACCCATATTCCTTCATTTGAATATGAATTAACAGTTTGCTCATATATAAGTCCCTTACCGCCCATCCTGACCTAAGCATCCCTTACGTTTGAGTCCCGTACTAACCACTGGGGGAGAGAGAAAGCCCTGCTAGTGTTTTTAATCAGTCATTAGGCCTGTTGGCAGTAAACAGTAACTTGTGGATTGCATGCGTCTCCTGCAGGGAAGTAATTTGTCTGAGCCCTCGTCCAAACCACCTTAAAGCTGTGTGTAAGAAACCGTCTTTAACAATAATCATGGCGTGGTCTATAAGGCTGGGTCACTCATTTTATTTGTAATATTATTATTTTTATTTTTTACATCTGATCCAATTTGTTTTATGTATTTATTTTTTCATTTTATTTAAATTCAAACCTTGCGCACAGGCAGGAGAAAACCTGTAATATTTAGACCAAACATTGTGAAACAGTGAAAAACAGTGAGTTTAGGAATTATTACAAATCCTCCTCTTCAACCACATGACATCTCCTATTTTTCAAGCACATCAATAATTGAGATTGAGAAAAGCGGAGATTACACGGTTTTTCGAACATTTCGATTTCTGACACTGCATTCTATGGTCTACTATTTATTTTGTTTTCCAACGCACACAGGATATTGGTGTTCAGTCGACTTTAGCAGCATTTCCACCACTCAAGCAAAAGCAATCTTCCGAGTACTGTATGCGTATTGACTTTTCTAACATAAAATCTTCAGAGTCTAATGTCTTTCCACAATTCTAAAAGGAAAATAAAGGTATTACACTGTCGGCTTAGTATGGTCCCCAGAGTTAAGGTAGCATGATGGAATAGCCATAAAGACTTAGAGAAATGTGTATGACTGAGTGTGTTTTGGCCACCGGCTCTACTGCTGACCTGGGACCACCTTAAGTAGATTTCAATTTTCCACTTGTTTTATATGGCGCTGTATGGTGCTTTTGGGTGCGCGTGTTGTTGGCAGAGAGCGCGCCGGGGCCCGTTATGGATAGCAGGGACCGCAGACATGGCCTCATCCTATAATGGAGGCTTTCTCGTGCCCACAGAGAAAAGACTATTCGGTGTTAAAGTGAGCTTATATGAGCCAGTCATCTATGACGACCCCGAGAGCTGAGCCTGGCCTGGAGATGGTCAACCGGCTGTAAATGTGGAGCACAGCATATATAGTTTTACAAGCAGAGACTGGTGGAATTGGAAGTTTGTTTAGTCATCATTTTTTATCAGAGAGCAGTGGATTTGAGCACATTATATGGGATGAAGAATAGCTTAATACTGTAGATGTATGGAACAAAATGGTAAGGTTTTTTTCTGGAATAGAAACTCAGTCAATGTCAGACTTGCAAGGTAGGGTCTATTCCTTTATATAATCTAACAGACATCCCTTAAAATGTAGTTCTTGCCTCTTGCTAAATTCTCCATTTTCTATTAATTGAATTGTGTGGCTTTTTGGCCGACTGCATCATGCAAAGCTATTGGGACACATATAAAGTCCCTGCTCTGCTCACCTCGCCCCAGAGACACTGAGCCTGAGGCGGGACAGATGGTGGATGCAGGTGGGGGGCTGGTGACTCCTGTGCATTTCTGTGCAACTCAGCATGAGGGTGAGTAAGAACAAGCGAGAATACAGACGAGAGACGAGTGCTACTTCATATTTATTTTGGTTTGCGCTGTATTCAGATTTGGAGCGGAATGTGATGCTGACACAGTGTAGTGTGGTCATTGTCATTATAGAAAGAGACAAGAATGCAATATATCAAATATTGCATTTGTATCTCTGGGACGCCCTTTGGCCAAACTGATGGGCTCAATAGCGGGTTAATGCTACTATACCTGATGGTGCTCATACAATCTCAAAGTGAAACCTCTTATGGTATGATTATATAGCCCTAATTCACAACATTGGTTATTTCGCCAACACAGATCAGAATAAAACACTTATGTATTGGTCCATAAGGGGAAGTTGAGCAATGTCCATAAGTGTTGATAAATGTCCATAAATGAGTGTCCTGGATCATCACCACAGTCCTTTTATTTAGCCCCTCCAACAGTCTAACAGACACGCCTGCAAGGAAAAACTCTAAAACCCATTGGTAAAAGAATTTAATGCACAATTAAGCAGTCATCCAATTTCTTCCGTACAATAATTCCTTATAATATCTACTTTGTGTGCTACCTTTTGAGATGTGTTATTCTGGGCAGACCTTATTGCTTTGGCCTCCTCAGCATGTAGAGCTTCCATGTGCAGTCACACATTCCAGCAGAGGATTTGCTGAGGAGATGTTATCAGTGGTGTTGGTCTCTGTTGGAGCAGGTGGCTGCTCACAGGATAAGGTCGACCCGTATCGCCCCCATCTCAGGCAGACGTGGGCTCTGCTTTAGCTACACGAGAAGCACGTCTCGGCACCAAAGCGAGAGCAGGGTGCCAGGGCCCGATTTCACCTCTAACTCAGAATCATCCATTTCTGTTACAGAAAGAAGGAACACCAACTATAGCTTGCTTTGCTCTGAGTAGAAGCATTTCATTTTGCCCACTTTCAGTTATAGTTTTGAGCTTCTGGATATATTTTGTTCAAATGTATCTAACACTGATGGAAGTACATCTGGTTTGTCCAATATAAATGTTACGTCCATATGGTTAAGAAATGATAAATACAAATATCCTTATTACAATGCCAACAAATATAAAAGATGAGGTAATAACTAATTTTATTATTTAGTTTGCTTTCATTCTGACAAAATGTATTTCAAGAACTATTGCTTTATTTTCTCGTTCCAAGGGACACATGTCTTATATTCGTCCCATTGGCAAAACATTTAGCCAAATTTGATCAATTTTTGACGTATCGTTCATAACTTTTTGCGTTATCGTTTTCCCAGGATTTACCCCAGACTAGCCTCGGTTAAAGTTCTGTTTTTGTGCTGATTTAGTTGAGGTTCAATCCTGGTATGGTCCTGTTTTAGTAGATTCCCAGGCTTCTCACCCCTGACTCGCTTTCTTAACATAAAAGGATTATCAGCATTATGAAGAGAACAGTGTGAGAACCATTGCTGTCCAAAAGTAAAGTAGTTTTCTCTGCTTATTGCTTTTGCAGACAGAAAACCACTTCTATTTCTGCTCCTTTCACTCGACTTGTTCCTTGTCCGGGCGAGCACAAGCGCACGGGATAGCCCTTCAGACACACCTAGTGGAAAATGGCAGTGCTTGTAATTGATTGGGCTCAGTGACCCAGGCTTCCGTACCACTGGAGGACGGTGGTGTGAAAAATGTGCTTTTTCTCCTCTGTGTTTCTGCCCCTGCTTCCATTAGCACCTGTCCGAGAGATTGGGTGACAGTTGTTCAGTCAGCGGGAAATGGGACACTCTTTGATATTTGTACATCTCTCCCACAGAAAGCATAGATTATCAGGTTTCAATTCTCTTTCGGCATAAGGACATACCATAAAGCAGTGCATAAGCCAATTCTTTCTTCACTTAACTTTATGCCTTGACTCTTTTTGACAATAAAGATACAACAATGAACAATCACGATTACAACCCAGGAGTAGTGAATTTCCGACACCTATTCAAGTGGTCTATATATCAAAAGAAAAATTATTTAAAAGATAAAATACAATGCAAGCCATATATTGCAGGTACCAATCAGTCTGCGGGGGATAGCAGAGTCTTTCTGCCCAGTGCAGAGGTGCACAATCTAATTTCCGAGTTGGTCTGAATAATGGTTTTCAGACCTCTCCAAGTGCCTCTTGAATCTATATGTTACGTGTCTTGTTAGAGCCTAACTTCTAACCAGGGAAAGCTTCTTCCACTTTATCCAGAATAGCCGTTGAAGAGGCAGCAGTCTGAGCAAAGATGCAAGACAAGGAGAGTTTTGAATGTGATTGTTATAATGTCATACCAGGTCCAAACTAAAACTAAACTCTTCCCTCATCATTCTCAAACATTTTTTTTCAGCCTGTCTGGGAATTCTTAATCTTTCTTCTTGTGCCCTTTTAACCCACTTTCTTCTTGCATTTTAGTTAAAAACAGATGATTTTATAAAGGATTATGGGGGAAAAAGCATGAAATGTGAGCCTGTCTCTCTTGAGGACGTAATGAAAGTGTGCTGCCAGGAGAGCGGGCAGAGCAGAGAAGGTTGGGGATGTCGGCGTGTTGGAACAAAGAGGCTCATTTATGATTGTTCTGAAGAGATGTGACTGAGAGCTGACACAGACTGATTTCATTCAAACTAAAGCCCCACAGCTTTGCCTTAAGGCCTGCACAGGGCAAAGGCCAAGGCCAGTGACAAGAACCAGACATTCGCTGGCTGCAACTTCATCTTCTCCTTTTACGCATTTACTCAACATTTTTCAACAGATTATATTTTTATTCAAATGATATTCCTATTTACTGGGAAAGGGCTGACACGCAGGCGTTTATTTTGCACTCGACAAATAAATGTATTAATCAGTAGAGAAAATTAAATGTCTTGATTGTTGTTCAAAGATTAATTTAGGAGCTTTTCTTTTGTCATGTACTTTTTAAGTGTTGCATTTGTTGAACATGTGCACCATGGTTTGTTTGTTAGTTAGACAAGTTTGTAATTTATGTACTTATGTGTTTGTATGGATGGATGTGTCTCTGCTCCTGGAAACCCGGATTTTTCCTACAGGGGATTAATAAAATATCTATCTATCTATCTATCTATTATATCTATTATATCTATTATATCTATTATATCTATTATATCTATTATATCTATTATATCTATCATATCTATCATATCTATCCTATCCTTATCTATCTATTCTATTTATCCTATCTATCTAAAAAACAAGGCAAGTTATGTCTTATGATTGATTGGCAATGATTGTTTTCAATGGGATGTTAAATTATTTATGATAGAGATAGAGAACATACAATATACACACACACAGTGAAGTATCTCGTGCTTATCCGGCTGCACTGCATCATTTTATACGTTATAGAAAGTTGTAGTTGGCCAGTGTGAAACTAAATATAACTTTTGAGATAATTTAGTAGCATTGTAAGTGTAAATGAGCTAAGGGGACTCGCTGGTGCTTGGAGAATTAAAAAGCACTGAGTTAATAGGTCTGAAATTACGGACTCCGGTGTTAAAAACGGCTTCTGTTCTGGTTAAATAAAATTGTACTCCTCTAAAGGCTGTTTCTCATTGGACCTGACACACACACGCTGTACAAACACCAATGTGAATGTGCTAAACTCAGACACACACACACACACACACACACACACACACGCACACACGCACGCACACACCTAGCTTTGAAGTGTGGAGAGGAAATGAGGAGGAGTGCTAAGGGCTTCAGCCTGGAGCCCAAGCAATTATTAATGAGAAAGTGCCGTAGCAGCTCTCTGGTTTTGAAAGTGGAAACACACAGGGATTAGCCACAACATTATGACATTTATAACATTTAGGACCACATTTAAGTGGTGCTTTGTCGAACGTATCAAAAACAGAATGTGTTCGTAAAATCTGTATCTTAACTGGAAGACACTAATTTGAGGAAAAATGAAAAGCAGGCCTTTTTGTGTTTATTGTAGAAAATAATGAATATCCCTTCCTTTGGAGTTTAGAATGTTACTATTGGGACAGCATAATAAGATGCCCAATATTCTAGAAATGTGTTGTCGGCTGAATGTTTTTTTTTCTCCAGTCTTCTCCCCAACCAAGGCTTATAATTAGTCTGGCTAACACAGACCACACATCCGTTCATTTTCTCATTGAAGAGGTGTTGTTTTTGATTGTCCGTAGCCGTTTAGTTTATGGGCCGCTAAGAATTTCCAACAAAGTGATTAAGTCATAAAGTATGCCGTGCGACAGAAATACAACGAGAAGCGAACAGGAAGAATGATGTTTACACAATGGTCTCGAATGATTACTGCCGTTTGTGCGAGCTAAACACGATCCAGCGTTTGCCTACCGCTGAATGTGTACACAAAACACAAGCTTCCGTCCGTCCAATAGTCCGTCGTCATCGTCTCAAAGTCCTTCCCATGCTGTGATTGGTTCCCAAATTCATGCAAACGTTTTGGCTCGAGTTTCCAGGCCATTGTCCACAAAGCCGCATAGTTATTCTCAGGCAAGCTTGTAGTCGCGATTCTCTATCCTCTATTTATATCTTTGACACTGTAAACCTAAACCGGGCTGTGCGGTATGTGGTCTCTGGTGTGTGATGGCAATGGCACAAGGCATGTTAATTAGTGAATAAATTATGGCTTTTTGAGAATTGTTAGTATTCGTATTAGGTCTGCAAATTTACCTGTTTCTAGCCTCTCTCGTCCCCAGACCAACATTTTCCCAACAAGATGAATCACGACTGGATATTGGAGAAATTAAGTGTGCGCTGATGGGCCGATAAGTATCACTGGTGGGAGGACAGTTTTAACCCTGTCTAAATCTTTCAGCCAGGCAAATTTCAGTCTGCAGAGCTGCCCACTACTGAGGAATAAGGAGAGGCGCTTTTTTGTGGTAATTAAGTATTGATTTGAAGTACAGAGGGTAATGAGAAATGAGTGGACAGCATTGGGAACTCACGAGTCGCCGGGCTGTCTGGAGTCCAGCTAAACTGACACCACATAAAAGGCTCCAAAATGTTGCCTGCACCTTGTAGTTTTGTGTTCACATTTGTTGTAACCATACCACTTTTTAAAGACGCTGCTTACACATTTGTTATATTGTACCTATATATACTATATTTTCTTGATTTAGTCCTTTCTCCCTGCATCACCAGTATTTTTTAGTCTCAGGGTTTTGTTTCAATAGTATATGTGAAAAGGGGTGAACAAACCTCATTATATTGTCTTTATGTTATTAGAAAACCTTTTTTATTTTGCATATCTGTAAGAAAGAGCCCTGTGAGTCATGATTCAACAGTTTGGGCTGAGAGCAGGGTGGTTGTCCTCCCTTTTTCCCTGTTTTTGTCTGAAAAAACTGATTCAAAGATGTGATAGAGGCCAAAAAAAAAAAAAATGTGAAAACTAGTGATGGAACCAAACAATTTTAGAACCAACTAGTAGCTACATGGAATATATAGTATACTTCCATTTGTATTTGAAAGTTGGGTACCCCAGCTTTAAGTAACAACGACAAAACCCTTGCACTGTGTACGGTGTAAAATCCTCCGATAATTACTTGACCTCTCTGGCTGTTGAAATTGTATTCTTCCTTTGACCCCAACATATATTCATTACTTTTTTGAAATCACGTTTATAAATTGTATTATTGTCTGCATATATATAGCTTTTTATTAATGTTCCCAGCCTCCTAAAACCCGTCTGACCCTCTGACCTCCCCCTCCCCTCCATGAATAGTTATGGCGGCCTGTTTCCTGTAGCCATTTTAATAAAGCTTTCCAAGGTCACCTCCGAACTGTAGTGAATGCACTTCTTAATCATACAAATGCACTGTTATCTGCTACATTTGCATTTCCTTGTGTCACAGTTATAGATGAGCCAAACAAGGAGGTTTCAGACTTTGAACTCCCAAAACCTAGACAGAAATGCGTCTTTGTGATGCTATTTGCGGTAATGAGGAGTCTGCATACGGGAAGTCTTAAGCACGGCCAGCCCTCTGCATATATAAAAATGTGTCTCCATTGTTATCTTCGGGAACCCAAATTTGTGGTTTCATAAAGATCCATTCACTGCAGGATAATTGGGAAGTCCAGGCTAGAGTCTATAGTGTAAAAAATTCATGGAAGTTTCTTTTGGATAGAAGTTCCTCTCATCTGACTAATTTTGCTGACCTCGAACTTAAAGATTAATGGGTCTAAAGATGGGGAGGGAAGGCTAAAGCACATCGGCACACACTATTTTTGGTGCATTTTTTGAGAGATTATTGGGTGCTGTGAGTAATGCTGCGAGTGGATCTAAGAACAGAATATGTTTCAGTGTAGTAAGAAAATAAACTGTTAGGAGTGGCGACTGAGCTCTCTCTAAAAAATGGTTTTCAAGAACTGTTTGTAGCAGTAGTCAAGACATTATATAGCTTAGAGTTATTGTTTAAAAGCAAGTGTAAGGAACCGAGACAACTGAAACTTTTACATGAACACGTATACTGGATTCTAATGAATGACAAAACTATATTATCATCAAACTTTGTCACAGATTCGAAGACCAGAATGACCACATATGACAATAGGGGTGTGACGATTAGAGCTGCAACTAACGATTATTTTGTAATCAATTAATCTATCAATTATTTTTACGATTAATCGAGTAATCGCTTGGCTGTGAATTGTGTAGAAAAAAAAATATTTTTTCATCACAAAAAGCTAAAGTGGCAACACTCGAGGACGTATTGATGGCGTAAACTTAAAGTAAATGTTTGTAACAGGCTCTTTGTGCTAATTCTGCTCTGATTGGATGAGACAGACAGATATTCATGAAATTATAAAAACAAAGTCGGTTTTAATCAAAAATACTTCATTTTCATGTCATTTTTGCTCTGTTTGAGTCCGTGTGAACCAGAAAACGATTAATCGATTACTAAAATAGTTCAGATTCAGATCAGATTCATTTATTTGCCATTTGCAGTAAAACCACATAGGAAAAACTGTGCAAGACTACCCCAGTGTGCACCAGACGACACACACCAGAGCTCTTGCCACGACGCCATCTTTACGGCGCCATGCGTAAAGATCGACAACTAAAGAAATAGTTGTCGACTATTTCAATAATCGATTAGTCGTCGATTAATCGATTAGTTGTTCCATCCCTAGTGACAATATATTGATTTTTCGACATATTTTGGAATATTTTTGGGAATTGGTATCAATACTTAATATATGGCTACATTACGCATCTCCATTCTATTTATCATGAAATAAAGAGCATTTTTTCTTTTATTTATGCCATAAATTGGCATATTGTATATTTCTGACCAATATATCAATAATTGTCATATCGTGATAAAATTGTTATGGTGATATTATCGTTATTGTGAGCTTTGTATCGTGTATCGTATCGAATCGTGAGGTACCCTTAGGTTCCCACCCCTATATGACAAGGACAGTTTGTTAAGCAATCGTGTAATTTTTTTAAAAATAATTAGGTCTGGATAATGTGTAAGTTTACCTCTGGGGCCTCGGTATAGTTTAGTCATACATCGCAAGTGTAAACAGGCAGTTTACGATGAGCATGTTTTTAAAAAAAAAGCTCAACTTTCATTACATTGATGGTCTTCAGTTAATAAAAAAAAAAAAAACAATTTAGATTTAATCGTAATCACCCAAATGGGACAATAAAATCCAGTTTTTTACTTCTGTGCCACATTGCCCAGCCGTACGATAAGGAACCAGCTCTAATTTTCAATGGAAAATAGTAACATTGCACTTGGGTATTTACAATGATATACACTGTATTTGTCCCACTGTGGGGAAATGTTGGTGTTGCAGCGCACATATAGAACAGTAGGATGAGGAGGACAGAAAAAACCCCAATATAAATAGCTTTCTTTTGCTTTAGCTTCAATAATCGCTAGCTGAATGCCACCAATAGTTGTGTATCCAGCCACAGCAAACATTCCGGATGTATCCACATAAAGAGTCTACGGTACATTGGCTTCCTCCTCAGCACCAGCCGCTGACGACAGAGCAGGCATCCATGTTTGTTTGCTCTGAAGTCAAGTTCAGTCACGTCAGTCATGTTGACATTCCAATGGTGTGGAATCATCTCTGCCAACTCATCTGTGCCCAGTATGTAGTCCTGACTGATGCCTGTGTTTTACATTTAAATGTGAAATGGAATATTCGCTATTTATTTTCTCACACAAATGGGATGCATGAAGGGGTGCACTGAAGGGTAGCTAATGTATCCCATTCTGAAGTGTCCCGCCCTCCTCATCACTTATTCCTATGAAGTCTGGGCCCTCCCTCTCTCAAGACTTGGGCCATTTACGGGGCCTGTGTTTGATGTGTGCAGCTTCACACACTGTTAGACACTCACTCGGCACATTGACAATGAAGTCTGAGTGAAGAAGTTAGTCCATTTGAATCCATTTGTGGGGCTATAGGGGCGCCAGGCAAATAGGCTATACACACAACACATGCTGAACAGTGTATAAGCCCAGGAAATGAAGCCGGAGACGTTCCATTTTAGTAAAAGCCTCTGTGTTTTCAAAGGCTTCATTCCTTGCTTTCTGATAGGCTATAATGTTCAAGGTTATACGCTTTCCATAAATGTATTAAAAACAACAACATACCTGCACATAGTAGTGTCTCAAGAAGTCACCAGCCTTATGCCGGAGACAGTCTTTTCTCTGATTGGCCAGGAGTGGACCAAAAGCCCGCCTTCCCACATTCACGGATATGTAGCAACACTTATGGACATTGGTCATCTGCCCCTTATGGACCAATACCAATGCGTAATCTATTTTTGTCTTGTGTTTGAACTTTTTTATTCTTGGAATGTTGGCGAATTCAACGGTTGTGTTAAGTCTTAAGAGAGAACTACTGTTGTGATTTAGGGCTACAAGAATACTTTGAATGGAATTGAATGTCAAAGACTGAATGATGCATGAAAAACACCTTTTGCAGCGTAGTCTTCTCCTAAAATGGAAAAAATGGAAAATACCTAATACATGCAAATACAAATATATAATGAATACTAAAAATAAAAAAAGCATTTGAAAAAAAATTGCTTGAATAAAGAGACCGAGTCATGGGTGTGGAAAAGCAGTATTGTTTTACATACTGTACCTTTAAGGAAAGATAAGATAAGCAATGTACAGATGTAGAAGATGTAATGCAGGGCGACAGTGGCTTACATTGGCCTTTGAGTCCGAAGGTCGTGGGTTCGAGCCCACCACGAGACCTTCTCCACCGACTCCCACTGATATCTGCTGTCGTTTTGTCCTTGGGCAAGATACTTAACCCACTTTGCCCATTAAAGGAGCGCGGAAGTGATGTTCGTTGCTTGCCTTGATGTGTATATGTATATGTATGTATGTGTGTATGCATCAAACTGAAATTTCCCCATTGTGGAACGAACAAAGGACCTTCTTCTTTAGTCTGAAAGTTGTTCCAGTCTCTTTTGTCAAATAGGTACATCTTCTTTATTAGTACATATCCACTATGGTCTAATTATTTTCTCATAAAAAGGTGTCTAGAAGTGGTGCCAAGATTCAAAAACACATGTGTGAAGTATATGGCAGGTTTGTGAATCCAATCCCTATCAAATAATGATCTAGGAAAATGTTGGCATATTATTTATTTCCAAAAAATAATGGCTTTGATCCCATACAGTTGAATTGGCAGCTGCTCAAACTGAATCAGGATTATAGAACCTAATATCAAAGGAAAACAGGGGAATGAGTCTTTTATATGACGTTTTTTTTCTAGGATTGTGTCTGGGCAGATGCAATGTTTTATTATTGGTACACAGCAAAACCAGCACAAGGATTGCCCCAACACATCTGCCCCAGAGGATTTCCCAAGAGATAACGTTTGGCTTCAACTTTCAGATAACCAAAACGTCAAGTGGAAAGGTACTGTTGCGATGATGAGCTCAGTTTTAACATAATTGCACAAAAAGTCTTAAAAAAATCATGAATATGGTCTAGAATGTGAAAAAATTTGGCCGGAAACACCACAGTATAAAAAAAAACCTATGCAGCAGGCACAGTTGAACAGATAATAGAATTCAAGGTCACGTTTTGAGCCTTCAGGTAAATAGTGAAAGTAAATAGTGAAGAACGACTCTCAGCAACAATACAATCAGTGATACGGCTACAGCATACTGTAAAAAATATGTTTTCTGTCAGGTCATTTAACCGCATCGAGCAAATCAAAAGCTAGCCTAGGATAAAAGAACGATGGATGTCAACACTGGGTGCGTTAGTCAAACGATGGGGAAAGCAAGAAAAGATGAATATATATTTCCTGCTTTATGGATATGAGGGAAAGTCGGGAGAAGTAATGATATGAAATGGATAGGAAATATACGGGACAATAATTGGAGGGGAGCCAGGCGCGGGAACTCATTAACTTGTCTTTAATAAAGCTCCAGTCACACAGGGACTGGGTCATTGTCTCATTTCTCCACTCACAGAAGGACATGCGATACACTGTCACACTACAGCACCAACTTCAGCAATTCAGTACCAGACAATACGGGGCTCAAAATATCAAAAAGACGATAATCTCTCTCTCAGGGAAAGCCTTGAATATAAAAACATTCATACATACATTAGATAGATATTGGGATGAGTCTAAATGATTCTCAAATATGCATGGATTTAGGTGGCATAAGTTGTGTCTTAACAATAAAAAATACAAATAAAATCTCACACATTTCCTTGGTATTGGTAAGCTACTCATATAGGGTAAGTACAGACATATTTATCTCCAGTAAATCTGAATTCTAGATAGGATTAACACATTTGCATAGGCTACCTTTTTTTTTTCAACCTAAATCCAATAATATTCCAAGATCTGATCATCCACAAAACTTTGATTTCAATATGTCCTTTTAAGATTACAATTATTCAACACAACTATTGAGCATTGATAAAGTTTGCATTTCCGTCCAGTCCTTGGACCGACATGTCGCATATGAACAAAAGCTGGGATTGCCTCCATAGCTTCTCTATCTCTGCTCACCCAGCCAGACAGCCAGGCTAATTTAAGAAGCGTGGGTCTGTCAGCTGTCATTAGCATTCTTTCTCATAAACACACACAATTCACTGTTTTCTCAATACACACACATAAAACTCTCACCCTTTACTCGAGCTAATTCTAAGAAATGTGGGCAACTGTCAGAAGTCATCATCTGCAAGCACGAAGCCGACCAACACGTTCCGCAACCTGGCAGCGCAGGCATGGAGGAGCAGGAGGACTGAGAAAGAAGGGATTATTGATTATTTCTGACTAACATCAACTAGGAACAACACAACACATGGAGAGTGTCCATTAGTATGGGACACAACATGGTTTACCATCTCTTTACCGTCCCTCTTATAAGGGAGCATTTGTGCTTATTGTTCAATTGTATTACACAATATTGTGGCTGTATGAACCAATCTATATGATCACTGTGATACAAAAGCGTGTGGCTAGAGTTACCCTTATTGTAGACTTCTGGTGTTCAGAGGCAAATGGGAAAATGGGGAAATCAAAGGTTTCATCAGATCCCTGGGACGTCACTGTGTGTTTCTCCAAACACTAAAACTATATAACAAATTAGAGCAGGGACATTGATTAGGCAGATGCTGCATCACTTCTCCCGATGTGCACTCAAATGATTCACACTTGTGCATACGCTCACCTGCATAAGCCAGAGACAGAGCTGTGAAGCAGAGGTGGCAGGTCTGGGTCTGTGCCATTGTCAGAAAATGTAGTGCTAATTGCCATCCTCCCACTGTTAGACCCCAGCATGAGTCCAGCGTGAGTGGCTCAGATGAAGTTATCTTCTACCACTGCACAAGCTCACATGCACTTCATTGTCTAAACCTTGGTTCCTTCTCTACACATTCGGTTGTCAAGTCTTTTGTTTGATGCTTTTATCTGGCAGCTGGACAGACGAACAGAGCTGCTGCCTTAATATGACAGCTGATTACAGAGAAGCGTGTGTGACACCTCTAATGATGGCTTCATTGGTTTGACAGGGTTAGGCACAGCTCCAGCTCACACATCTCTGCAGCAAAGGCAGCAGGAGGGTCAGCGTGTCAGAAATATATTATAATATGCCACATACACTCAGCCTGCGTAAATAAAACAGACTCTTTGCTTTGCTGCTCTCCCCTGCGAGTTAGAGAATGGCATGCCATTATGCCAGCCATAGAGAACCTATTTCCTCCTGCAGTTAGCCTGTCATCAGAACCATTGTGCCGTATTGTCTGGGAGCGGGTCTAAAAGGGGCTTTTCCAGAGGTATTTTCAGGTACGATCATGGAAGTATGGAGAGGATATTCATATCAAATTTCATTTGCTGAGAAAACACAGAGTAGGATAACGCACAGAGATGCCTGCAGCAGCACACATACACTGCCAGCAGTGAGCTTCGCAGTCGGGCTTCCACTGATTTCCTCCAACTTCTCCCAGCAGAGCAGACTGCATCCCATTACAAATGTGTGTCTGTTCTTTCAGAAAGGCACGAGCAGCAGCTGCACACATGAACAGACCTACAACTCACCCTGGGTGTCCTCCACACAAACGTATCACCGGAAAATAATCTGTAAAATCATGGTTAGCGATAGTAACAATGGTCTGAAATACAGTGAGAAAAGAAAATTAACCATAAAAATGCATTGGTTTCACACAGAACTTTTTTGAACACTAAAAAGAGCTTCAAATGTCATTATTCATTCAATCCATACACAATAATGATAAACTACTACTGTAGCCGTAGCTGCCCTGGGGCACACTGACAGAAGCTAAGCAACTAGTATGTGCCATCAGCTCCTCCGACCACCAACCCTTCGCACATACACCAGACTCATTCTAGGCAATGTGGGTGAAGTGTTTTGCCTAAGGACACAACAGTTTGGCACTTGACAGCCGCAGCCGCCCCACTGTGGCACCTGGTGTTCCAAGAGGTCTTCCATCACAGTACTAACCAGGCCCTGTCCTCAGAGGTAGTATTCTGTCTTAAGGTCTAAATTCTAAACTCCACGGGACAATAAACAGTCCTCACAACTTGAAAGAAAATGAAAGCAAATAAAAGTGCCGGGAACACATCGGTCGGTGAAGGAGTTTAGAAGCAGACGAACACCAGGCCTGATGCTCTGTGGCCTCCTAATTGGACGCACGCTGATCCAGTCCATACTTATTACTAATTACCTGTCAATTAGCTGCATGCTGGTGTCATTGGAGTGAGGCCAGTAAAGCAATCAGGAATAGGAAATGGCCATCCATACAAATAGAACAATCATATGTCAGTGGGTCTCTGCGTACGTGGCAAGGTCCAGTCACTAAACTCCAACGAGAATCAGACTGGAGCAGACCTGTCACTTTAGGTTTATGTCTCGTTGATCTGAGGAGGGGCTGACCTTGGAAGAGGCCGACTCCACCGGGGCTCTGGGGAGGTGTCCCATTTCGAAAAGAATTTTACCTCAAACATAAAGGCAAGGCATGTTTGTCTGTATAGCACAATTCATACACAGGAAAACTCAATGTGCTGAACAAAACAAGATTGATACAAAACCAGGCATTCAAATCATAAATAATCACCATGCATTAAAAAGAGTACAAATAAAATCCCTCAGCTAAACAGAACATCGTCAGAGAAGAAGCCTGTCTCACATTTTCAGGAAGACAATTCCAGAAATTTTTTGGTGGCCTGAGGGAGAAATTATGAACTGGATGTACTGCCATGAAGTTTTTGCCTTTGCTTCTTTTGTTGCTAAAGCCTGGGAGAGGAAACAACAGATTCTGTACCCTGGATAATGCACCAAATTGTAAATCTTTTTCTGTTTTTCATGTCTGTATATGGTCTGTATATGGTCTGTAGCCATCAGATGTTGTTGTTCAGTGTCATATAAGCCCATGTGGGCTGGGCACTTTTGTGCATGACACTTAAATAAATAAAATCAAACTCAAACTCAAACTCAAACTCCAGATTTTAGTTGCATGAATCTGAAATGCTGCCTCCCCATGTTTAGTTCTGACTCTGGGTACTAAAAGGAGGCCAGTCTCGGTGCTAAATGCGTGGAAAAGTGAAAAGGGCTTTGAAGACAACAGGTTGAAAATGAGGTCTGCAACAATTTGACTAACACTGATCGCAAAGAGATGTGTATCTAATGTTAAACTGTAAGATACTCAACATTCAGCAACATTTATTAACATTTATCAACACTTTTGGTACATAAAGGGCAGATGACCAATGTGTTTTCTGTTTCGTTCTTGTGTTTGAACTTTTCGATTCTCTGATCTGTGTTGGCGAATTCAACGGTTGTGTAAAATCCACCGAGATAACTGCTGTTGTGATTTAAGGGCTATACAAGAATAAATTGAATTGAAATTGAATAAACATACACTGTCCTATAACAAAATCGATGGTATAGTTGTTTTTGCAGTATTTTTACAGTTGTGTCTGTGGGCTGGAGAATTACAACTGTAGAAATGTATAGCATCGTTACTTAGCATTAGCCTCCTCTGTCCTGCTCCTGTGTCACCATGAGGATAATTTACGACACAAGACACTGTTGTAGTTTTACATTCACAAAAGCGGAAGATCACAAATCTTGCGTGTATGCACCAAACGCAGGCGATCCATCAGGCGCACGCTTGCCTTGAAGATAAACAGCGCACACTGGCGACACCTGTCATTCCCTCCTCATGCTGTGATTCATGACAGAGACTCACACGACCATGCGCTACACACATCCACATCCATCTCCGCAGTCACAGCCGGCATGGGTTTGGGCTTCAGCGGACGGACTTAGAAGCAGCTCTGTTTTCCTATTTGTTTCACTTGTTTGCTTTGAACATGTGATTATTCTTTTGAAATGAACAGAAATGCAATGATCGATTGTGTTACTTTATTCCTGAACCGAAATTAAATTAATCGATTGTGGCTTAATGATTAATATGTGGAGGAATTGATGAAAAAGAGAGATTAAGCCATGAAATGAACATCTATTTTGGAGATAATGAGCAAAATTCCATCATTTTAAATAAATTATCTATTTGTTTTTAGCGTTCTCTCGATCAATCCATCTGATTTGAATCTAAAATAATCTGGTTTGTAATGAGTCAGGCTGGGAAAAAATGATGAAATTTGCGAGTAAAATGAAACCAATGAAAAACAATTAAACCATGTCAAACTTGGTGGTTGATTGGTGGATTTTCTAAACTTATTTTCCCCAAGCCTGTTGAGAGTTTTGAAGCAAATGTAGAAGTAGTAGTATCAGTCTCTCCACAAACTCATCTGACGAAGTCTTGAAAGCTGACACACATACTGTCAAACGTGACGGAAAAGGTGTCTCTTTTTCCACTATTGACCGCTGTCTACGTCGCTCGTCACTCGGAGCCTGCTGCTTTCTTCCACATCCGCATAAACAGCCGGTGAAACATGCAGGAGCACTGTCACATCTCTGTTCTGCTCCTCCGCGGGTCACTCAAGTGCACACATCACAGTCACTTTGTCAACACGCGTTAAACAACAAATCACTTCCACGTCCAAATGATGGGGACATTAATAGCTTGATTCGTGCAGAGCTTGTGTTTTTACTGTTGTACTTTGATTTCTTTTATACCTCATTCATTCAAAGTATTTGCAACAAGGGATATGTCGATCCTGTTTCAAGTCAGATCATTTTTTAAAGGGAACATGAAAAGTCGGACTTATGGACATGCAGCCAATCAGGAATCAACCCTATTTTTAACTTGCTATAGCCAAAATTACCATACTTACTAACTTAAATTATTGAAATAGACATTTGCAAAATATACTATGACTTCATTAAAACTTTGCCAAGACCGAGCCAGGAAAAAGTCATTCAGAAGAAGGACCAGGGCAGAGCAAGGCGCCAGGTATGACATGACCACGGACAAACCACCGGAACACCATCTCCCAGAACCGAGGGACCCCAGGGCACGTGGACGTCGGTCCCAACAGTGTCAAGTCTACGGTGCGTTAAGTAAGTCCTATGTAAACAATTTAGATGGATCTTTTTGTGCTACAGGTCTTCATTTTTTTGACTGAAAAAACTCAAAACATCAACTTTTTGTCGGAAAAATGGCTGAAATGGGCAGCCCTGCTAACAATCATAACTCACTCTTAAGAGTATGGAGTAGGATGACCAATGCAAATAGAAAGAAAAGAATGAGAAGTAAATAAAAAGTGGAAAAGATAATTTGGGGGAAGTTGGGAGACCATTTTTCCATTAGTTTCTTCTCCGGCATTTACATAAGCACAGGTTCAAACGTGAAACCGTCTTATATTTAAAAACTGCTCTAAGACTTGAACTACAACAGAAAGGTTTAATTACAGGAATTACACGACCTTTATCTGTTTTATCTAAATCTAGTGCCACACATGCAATTACTGTGTTCCAAAGAATCAGGATTACGTATAAATTCACTGATTGTAGAGAAAATGGACTTCAACCTTGACTATTTCCTTTGAAGCTTACGGTCACAAGTATATCATCCACACACTACTGTTCTGTCACACACACGTTTGCAGATAGACTCAACATTAAGTTCACGACTGTTTGCATAATCCTGCGTCAGTGGTGCACTTTGAAAAGAAGTGCTAAAAGAAGTAAAAGGTTCTGCACATTCACTCTGAGAGGGGTTTTCATTCAGCTTACAGTAGCACATGTGGTGACGTGAACAACTTCATTCAAACACATTTGTGCACCTGTAAGAGGAGTTTCATTCACTCTTTACCGTTTCTTATAAAGATGACCTATTTGACAAAAGAGACTGGAACAACTTCAGACTAAAGAAGAAGGTCCTTTGTTCGTTCCACAATGGGGAAATTTCAGTTTGATGCATACACACATACATACATATACATATACACAGCAAGGCAAGCAACGAACATCACTTCCGCGCTCCTTATGGGCAAAGTGGGTTAAGTATCTTGCCCAAGGACAAAACGACAGCAGATATCAGTGGGAGTCGGTGGAGAAGGTCTCGTGGTGGGCTCGAACCCACGACCTTCGGACTCAAAGGCCAATGTAAGCCACTGTCGCCCTGCATTACATCTTCTACATCTGTACATTGCTTATCTTATCTTTCCTTAAAGGTACAGTATGTAAAACAATACTGCTTTTCCACACCCATGACTCGGTCTCTTTATTCAAGCAATTTTTTTCAAATGCTTTTGTTATTTTAGTATTCATTATATATTTGTATTTGCATGTATTAGGTATTTTCCATTTTTTCCATTTTAGGAGAAGACTACGCTGCAAAAGGTGTTTTTCATGCATCATTCAGTCTTTGACATTCAATTCCATTCAAAGTATTCTTGTAGCCCTAAATCACAACAGTAGTTCTCTCTTAAGACTTAACACAACCGTTGAATTCGCCAACATTCCAAGAATAAAAAAGTTCAAACACAAGACAAAAATAGATTACGCATTGGTATTGGTCCATAAGGGGCAGATGACCAATGTCCATAAGTGTTGCTACATATCCGTGAATGTGGGAAGGCGGGCTTTTGGTCCACTCCTGGCCAATCAGACAAAAGACTGTCCTCCGGCATAAGGCTGGTGACTTCTTGAGACACTACTATGTGCAGGTATGTTGTTGTTTTTAATACATTTATGGAAAGCGTATAACCTTGAACATTATAGCCTATCAGAAAGCAAGGAATGAAGCCTTTGAAAACACAGAGGCTTTTACTAAAATGGAACGTCTCCGGCTTCATTTCCTGGGCTTATACACTGTTCAGCATGTGTTGTGTGTATAGCCTATTTGCCTGGCGCCCCTATAGCCCCACAAATGGATTCAAATGGACTAACTTCTTCACTCAGACTTCATTGTCAATGTGCCGAGTGAGTGTCTAACAGTGTGTGAAGCTGCACACATCAAACACAGGCCCCGTAAATGGCCCAAGTCTTGAGAGAGGGAGGGCCCAGACTTCATAGGAATAAGTGATGAGGAGGGCGGGACACTTCAGAATGGGATACATTAGCTACCCTTCAGTGCACCCCTTCATGCATCCCATTTGTGTGAGAAAATAAATAGCGAATATTCCATTTCACATTTAAATGTAAAACACAGGCATCAGTCAGGACTACATACTGGGCACAGATGAGTTGGCAGAGATGATTCCACACCATTGGAATGTCAACATGACTGACGTGACTGAACTTGACTTCAGAGCAAACAAACATGGATGCCTGCTCTGTCGTCAGCGGCTGGTGCTGAGGAGGAAGCCAATGTACCGTAGACTCTTTATGTGGATACATCCGGAATGTTTGCTGTGGCTGGATACACAACTATTGGTGGCATTCAGCTAGCGATTATTGAAGCTAAAGCAAAAGAAAGCTATTTATATTGGGGTTTTTTCTGTCCTCCTCATCCTACTGTTCTATATGTGCGCTGCAACACCAACATTTCCCCACAGTGGGACAAATACAGTGTATATCATTGTAAATACCCAAGTGCAATGTTACTATTTTCCATTGAAAATTAGAGCTGGTTCCTTATCGTACGGCTGGGCAATGTGGCACAGAAGTAAAAAACTGGATTTTATTGTCCCATTTGGGTGATTACGATTAAATCTAAATTGTTTTTTTTTATTTTATTAACTGAAGACCATCAATGTAATGAAAGTTGAGCTTTTTTTTTAAAAACATGCTCATCGTAAACTGCCTGTTTACACTTGCGATGTATGACTAAACTATACCGAGGCCCCAGAGGTAAACTTACACATTATCCAGACCTAATTATTTTTAAAAAAATTACACGATTGCTTAACAAACTGTCCTTGTCATATAGGGGTGGGAACCTAAGGGTACCTCACGATTCGATACGATACACGATACAAAGCTCACAATAACGATAATATCACCATAACAATTTTATCACGATATGACAATTATTGATATATTGGTCAGAAATATACAATATGCCAATTTATGGCATAAATAAAAGAAAAAATGCTCTTTATTTCATGATAAATAGAATGGAGATGCGTAATGTAGCCATATATTAAGTATTGATACCAATTCCCAAAAATATTCCAAAATATGTCGAAAAATCAATATATTGTCACTAGGGCTGGAACAACTAATCGATTAATCGACGACTAATCGATTATTGAAATAGTCGACAACTATTTATTTAGTTGTCGATCTTTACGCATGGCGCCGTAAAGATGGCGTCGTGGCAAGAGCTCTGGTGTGTGTCGTCTGGTGCACACTGGGGTAGTCTTGCACAGTTTTTCCTATGTGGTTTTACTGCAAATGGCAAATAAATGAATCTGATCTGAATCTGAACTATTTTAGTAATCGATTAATCGTTTTCTGGTTCACACGGACTCAAACAGAGCAAAAATGACATGAAAATGAAGTATTTTTGATTAAAACCGACTTTGTTTTTATAATTTCATGAATATCTGTCTGTCTCATCCAATCAGAGCAGAATTAGCACAAAGAGCCTGTTACAAACATTTACTTTAAGTTTACGCCATCAATACGTCCTCGAGTGTTGCCACTTTAGCTTTTTGTGATGAAAAAATATTTTTTTTCTACACAATTCACAGCCAAGCGATTACTCGATTAATCGTAAAAATAATTGATAGATTAATTGATTACAAAATAATCGTTAGTTGCAGCTCTAATCGTCACACCCCTATTGTCATATGTGGTCATTCTGGTCTTCGAATCTGTGACAAAGTTTGATGATAATATAGTTTTGTCATTCATTAGAATCCAGTATACGTGTTCATGTAAAAGTTTCAGTTGTCTCGGTTCCTTACACTTGCTTTTAAACAATAACTCTAAGCTATATAATGTCTTGACTACTGCTACAAACAGTTCTTGAAAACCATTTTTTAGAGAGAGCTCAGTCGCCACTCCTAACAGTTTATTTTCTTACTACACTGAAACATATTCTGTTCTTAGATCCACTCGCAGCATTACTCACAGCACCCAATAATCTCTCAAAAAATGCACCAAAAATAGTGTGTGCCGATGTGCTTTAGCCTTCCCTCCCCATCTTTAGACCCATTAATCTTTAAGTTCGAGGTCAGCAAAATTAGTCAGATGAGAGGAACTTCTATCCAAAAGAAACTTCCATGAATTTTTTACACTATAGACTCTAGCCTGGACTTCCCAATTATCCTGCAGTGAATGGATCTTTATGAAACCACAAATTTGGGTTCCCGAAGATAACAATGGAGACACATTTTTATATATGCAGAGGGCTGGCCGTGCTTAAGACTTCCCGTATGCAGACTCCTCATTACCGCAAATAGCATCACAAAGACGCATTTCTGTCTAGGTTTTGGGAGTTCAAAGTCTGAAACCTCCTTGTTTGGCTCATCTATAACTGTGACACAAGGAAATGCAAATGTAGCAGATAACAGTGCATTTGTATGATTAAGAAGTGCATTCACTACAGTTCGGAGGTGACCTTGGAAAGCTTTATTAAAATGGCTACAGGAAACAGGCCGCCATAACTATTCATGGAGGGGAGGGGGAGGTCAGAGGGTCAGACGGGTTTTAGGAGGCTGGGAACATTAATAAAAAGCTATATATATGCAGACAATAATACAATTTATAAACGTGATTTCAAAAAAGTAATGAATATATGTTGGGGGGGTCGTTGGTCAGAAGAGTGCCAAAACGCTTTTGAAACAAATCATTGCCAAACTCAGCACCTCTCCTGTCTTAGCTTTTGCTGATCCACAAAAGCCATACACACTCCACACCGACGCATGTGCCATCGGCCTTGGTGCCATTCTCTACCAAGAACATGATGGAGTAAACAGAGTTGTGGCGTATGCCAGCCGTGGTCTGTCTCGGAGTGAAGCGAACTACCCTGCCCATAAACTTGAGTTTTTGGCCCTCAAGTGGGCAGTTTGTGAAAAATTCCACGACTACTTGTATGGATCACAATTCACTGTAGTCACGGACAGTAATCCGCTAACTTACCTCTTGTCATCTGCAAAGCTCGATGCCACCAGCTACCGATGGTTGTCCGCCCTGTCAACATTTCACTTCAAAATAATCTACAGGGCTGGCCAGCAGAATGCGGACGCTGATGGGTTGTCCCGCAGACCCCAGGGCGAGCTGTCTGACGATCACCAATCACGAAAAGAACAAGAACGCATCATGAGATTCGCCCAGCAACACTTTGACAACACTGCTTACATTCCACTCGACCAGCCTACCGTTGAAGCAGTCTCTGACCGTCACCTGGTGTACAGTCCAGATGCCAGCCACGATCATGCTCTTCTATTGTCTCTGACCGCCCATGTGGACAGTGTCCCAGATAGTTTTGTGGATGACGCACAGTTCACCTCTTCATTACTCCCCTCCCTGTCAGCCACTGAAGTTGCTTCCAAGCAGCGAGCTGACCCAGTACTCCAGCATGTCATTGCCCAGCTTGAGCGTGGGGAGACGCCACCACCTTTGCTGAGAGAACAACTTCCAAACCTGCCCCTGTTTCTGAGAGAAGTCAATAAATTGGAGCTCCGCAACAACCTTCTTGTCAGGAGGAGACAGGTGGGAAGTGAACTCATGTACCAGCTTGTCCTGCCAGAGGAGTATAGAGATGACGTCTTTCATGAGCTTCACAATAAAATGGGCCATCTAGGCATTGAGAGAACACTGGACTTGATCCGTTCCCGCTTTTACTGGCCAAAAATGTCCATTGATGTTGCCAATAAAGTCAAGGCTTGTGAGCGATGTGTGCGTAGAAAATCTTTGCCTGAACATGCCGCACCCCTTGTTAGCATCCAGACGTCTTTCCCTCTTGAGCTTATCTGTATGGATTTTCTGTCAGTGGAACCAGACGGACGGATAAAAGACATTTTGGTTATGACGGATCACTTTACAAAGTATGCTATAGCTGTGCCAACTCCGAACCAAAAAGCCACCACTGTTGCTAAATGTCTTTGGGAGAACTTCCTTGTACACTACGGTATCCCAGACAGGCTACATAGTGACCAAGGCACTGATTTTGAATCGAAAGTCATCCAAGAACTTTGTCGAATGGCTGGAATTCATAAGACTCGAACCACTCCCTATCACCCCAGAGGAAACCCGGTGGAGCGTTTCAATAGAACATTGCTGGACATGCTAGGAACCTTAACAGAACAAGAGAAACATCACTGGAAAGACTTTGTAAAACCACTCGTTCACGCTTATAATTGCACAAAGAATGACGTTACAGGATTTTCTCCGTATGAGCTAATGTTTGGCCGCCAACCCAGACTTCCCGTCGACCTCGCTTTTGGACTCCCACTGAATGACGACAACCCTGACACTCATTCAAAGTATGTCCAAAAACTAAAGTCTCAACTTGAAGAGAGTTATCAACTGGCCATTGAAAATTCTCGGAAAGTTATGGAACGGAACAAGCTCCGCTTTGATCGACATGTGACCCCATCTGTGCTGAGTATTGGTGACCGAGTCCTGGTGAGGAATGTGCGTCTCAGGGGTAAGCACAAGTTGGCTGATAAATGGGAACCCCATGTGTATATAGTAGTGAAGAAAGCCGGTAGTCTTCCCGTTTACACAGTCAAACCAGAAGGGAAAGATAAGCCTTTGCGAACTCTGCATAGAGACCTTCTCCTTCCCTGTGGGTACCTACCTGTTCAGGAGAAAGACCTACCCGTGAAAAAAAGAGAAAAGCTACTTACCTTGCCGCCTTCCGATTCTGATCCAGTTTCTGATGATGAGGATGTTTTGATTGACTGTGTTCCATCTCCGATCGAACCTTTCAGATTTTCACAAATACTTGACCTTCCAACTGTACCACAGTCTGTTAACATTCTTCCTTTGCCAATCACCCCAACACATGGTGATGAAGGTGTTTTTACAGTTGACACTCCAGTTGTTGCCAAAGAAACTCCAGCTATGGATGCAGTGGACCAAGATGTCTCATCTGACCCAATACCTGCTGAACCTGTCGATTCTGTTGAAGACTCCAGTTTGGAAAGGAGTACCTCTCCTCTTTCAGACCCAGTCAGCAGTGCCTCTGGACCCAGTTCACCTGTGAGTTCGGACTTGGCAAGTCCTGAACCGGTGCGTCGTTCAGCCCGCTCACGGCATCCACCTGACCGCCTACAATATTCACGACCGGGTCAGCCATTTCTAAAGAGCATCCAAAGTCTGTTGCACAGTCTGAGTTCTGCTTTTACCTTCGCTCTTCAGGAGGATGAGGATATGGATCTTTCCCCCAGTCAGCCAGTTGTCCACTGCCAGCCTGGTCCATGGCCGAGGACGTACATGGGATCACGGGGGGAAGATGTAACCCACATGAGTTAGCGGCTCAGTCCCTGCCCCGTCCCTGTCCCGTCCCTGTCATTTTATTTTGGCGGGCCCATTTCCCTTAAACCTGTCCCTTTAAACCTGGAACATCCGCCTACTCAGCCCCGCTGCTATTCAAGCTGCTCCTGCTGTGGCGTTGTCATTTTGAGTCATTGAGACAAAATACAGCCTCCATTCTGCATTCTAATCAAGCCGAACGCTGTTACGGGCGTATTTCTTGTGATCCCGTTACCGGTGAGTCAATCTGCTCTTTTGGTTTTGTGTGTTAAAGTAATCATCCGTATCATAGCGTTGACATGCATTCCGTCGCATCCCTGCAGATTGCTTTGGTTCTGTCATCTTCCCAGAACACTCATAAGCCTTTTGTAACCACCTCTCACCGGTGAGTGCCTTTTATTAGTTGTCTCTGCGTTTTATGTTGTGTTATGCACCGCAATTGTCCATGTAGCACCGATGCTGATATTAGCATACACACAGACATGCGTGCAGTCACGGTCAGCGCACTTATTCGCGTCTCTTTAAGTTCTTGGTTGAGCCAAGTTTAATTCTACTTAAACCGAACTGTACGGTACACTTTGCACATAATGTCAAAGTCTTTTGTTTTATTGTAGATGGCCATTAATGCCCTTTTCCCCAACTTTTTTGAATGAATTGCCTAAGCGGCTATATGACTTTTGAATTGGAATTCTTATTTGAAAATTACCTTTTTTATTGCGCAATACGATTTGATTCAATTGAAAATGCATTTATGTATTTTGTAAATTAGAAATTAACTTAGCTGTCTTGCTAATTACTGAAGCTTCATTTGAAAATGTATTTTGATTGTCCAATTATCATGTATCATCTCTAAGATGACAATGTTATTGAGATTTGTTGAGATTATTGTTTTTGCTGTTGCATATCGCATAGTTGCTGCTAAAGCTAAATTATGTTTTATTTATTTGTCTAATTGAATGTTTTGGTTGGCCTTATACAGGTCAGGTTTTTTTCCACCCACCCTGAACACTTCCCTTGTCCAACCACTTGATGGCGAGCTACCTACCCCTCCTCCTACCTGCACTGTGGTAGGAACAAACGAACCTTATTTTTTCCTTCCTTTGGATTACATGGATTTAAACTGAGAAACTGAACTCTTGAGATGAACTGAACGTGAACTTGAACTCAGGACTATTTTTGTTTTCCTTGTATATTTGTTTTTTACATACATGTTTTTTTGTGTCTATTATTGATATTTGATATAACTTGTTATTAATATATACCTCTTAAAAGAAAAGAATACCTACCTTAAAAATACACAAGTACTTGAATATCTATATTTTTGTTGTCTTGTTTTAGTCACACCCTTGGCTCCGTGGCCGGACCTATTTCTGGTAGAGCCTAAGTATATTGGCCGCAGTCGGCGCCTAGCCTTTAATAGCGTTACACGAGCAGTTTTGTTTCATGGTTATTGGTCCAGGAATTACAGAAAAACGATCTCTAAACAAATACTTTACTCACATAATTGCGATTTTAAGCAATATTGTAGTGGATTATTTCAGGATGTTCTGAGATGGGAGAAACGCCTGAGGTTGGACAGAGATTGTGACCAAGATGGAGAAGGACGGGTAGGCAAGGACCCGTGTTCCTCTCTCCCTCCCTCGGGCGCACCGCGGCTGGTGACCTGACGAGCTACAGCGAAATAGCAGCGTCGTCATAGCATCAATCTGCTCGTGCTTGTGGCGCGGCAGGAAGAGAATGGCGGCTCGGTCACACACAGCTTTGTCTCTGTACGTTCAGCAGAGGGGTTCGTCTGTCATGGTCACTGCGGACATACTCGCCGGCATGTTAGTGAGCACACATGGGTCTGGCACTGATGAGATTCTGTTGACCTGCGCCCCTATCCGTGGGTTTCAGAAAGATGAAAAACCCGGGCTGTTGTCATAGCGATTAATTATTAAAAAAAACATGTTTGTACTGTCTTTTGTCTAGCAGTAGGCCCTCAGATGTTGGATATAACTAGAGCTGTTTGTCGTTAGTTGTATAGTCCATTTCTCGAATGGCAATAGTAAAGTACTTTTTTTTTTGTGAAGTACTTTTTCAAACATATACAAAATAAAACTATAAGCAGAAATACACAGAATGAAAAAATGATATGAATTAGAACAAAAAAAGACAATTAAAATGAAATAAAGAGGAACAAAGAAAACATTTGAAGATTTTGATGTTTTTGCTAAAAATCAATCTACAATTTGTGTTTGTGTGAGTTTATGCAGAATTTGTGAGTACTTTTTACATCAGATATCTTTTCACTGGCCAAGTATTTAGTTGACCAAGAAATTTCTAAATCACACTACATATAACCCACAAAGATTAAGATTTCACAAGATTAGTATGATTTTATTTCCAAGGGTTCTACAGGAACAATAAACCCATACAACCTTTCGTTTAATCCACTCATTTTATTCAGCTTGAAACACTAGCAGACTAAAACTCTGACACAACAAGAATCCGCCTCAGTGATGTTGATTATTTACAGTGCTGAAAAACATACACAATAGAAATATACAATGTCTACAATTGTGCATAAAGCCGTCAATTACCATGGAGATTGAAAAAAGGTTCATTGTAAAGTCCGGCAATTCATTATTTTTGTTAAAACGCCTTAATGAAAACATGCAATATGAACAAATACTTTACCTTTGCTTTGTTGACTTGGAAGCACTGTCTGGAATTACAGCCCATAATAGTAAGCGATGTTGCTTTTCGTACAACATTACTTTGAGTTACGACTTCATACATCGACGACTTGGCTTTTTTTCCAATTCTGTAACAAACTGCATTTTTTTTGGCTTATTGTAGATGGGAAGATTCATTACAGGTCTTACTATGGCACAAGTGTTTCAAAATACAAGAGGGATTGTGTAGGGGCCAGCAAGATCTGAGCGCGTATGATTGAGTTGACAGTGAACACTATTTGTTGGGTCTTCGTTGGACAGGCTCAGTTGATAGATCACTGGAAAGAGCCTAGCGTGCTGTGATTTACAACATCTAACCGTGTAGTAAGAGACCAGCCAATACAGAAGATATATATACGGCGTGAGGGTATCAAAAGACAGTCACTCACCTCCTCACGTTGCCACAAAAGAGGAGATTTGTAGTTGGTCGGTTTTATAGCTTGCAGGTTGATCATGGATAAAGTTTTTTTTCCCCAGATGATAGACACGTTAAATCTCTGCCAAAGAATGTCTGTTGAAAAGAAAATGTCTGCGCAAAGAAGAGGTTTGTTTTTCAGGACTGATCCCTCCCAGGTTTATTTTCACTTTGGTTATTCCTCACAAAGCTTCTCTTGCTGTTTGCCATTTAATTCTGGTGATTCTTATAGTTTTGCCTCAATCCTACAATTGCAAACTTAAAGCTTCAGGATCTAACTTATTTTTTGAATGAATGATACATGGTGTTTGTTCCAACAGAAAGTGTCCAAATGTTGTACATAAAGATGCTATATTTTGCATACCTGTGACTGTGCTAACTCACTAACTAACTCGCTAACTAACTCGCTAGCCACTCAGCCACCTATGCACGTTGGCTGAGTGGTGAAAAAGAAGCGGAAGTGGTTAGCATTTTCTCAGCAACTCTGAGTGGAGTTTGTATGTTCTCCCTGTGTCTGCTCAGGTTTCCTCCAGGTGCTCCGATTCCCTCCAGGTGCTCCTGTTTCCCACTAAAAACATTAGGTCTGGCCTGCGCCTCCTGTACTGGCGAGACAAATGCTCAAAAATAACAATTGTAAAACGCTTTGTGACTCTGGTCTGAGAAAGACGCTATATAAATAACGATTTCTTACTTACTTAGAAAGAGCCCTGTGAGTCATTATTTGACACTTTAAGCTGAAAGCTGATTGGTTGAGTGAGGGTAGTACTCTCTTTATCCCTTTTCTGTCTGCAAAAGGTGATCTAATGTTGTGATAGAGGCTAAAATTACATGCCTGGGAAAACTAGTGTTCACAAAACTGTTTTGAGAGCGTGGAACTACAGTTACTTTTTCTGTGGTTTGAAAGTGAGGTATCCCGGCTTTAATGTAGATACTAATGGATAGAACAGAACAGCGACTACTGCAAACCCTGGTAAGGTTATATAAATGGCATGTGCTTATGGAGGTGCCAGCTGTTTTAGATAGGAGACTTTATGAAGATTGGCTTAGAAGGTGACAAGAGTATAATGGTAGATATGATTGTTCCCTTCTCTTTTTAAGAATCATATTGGAAAGAAATGTATCACAAACATTGAGATGAGATTTGTAATTCAATTATCTTGGATCGTCAATATTTGAGAGAAGACGACAATCCGAGCAGTAAAATGATTACAAGAGACGCATGCATTTCAATACACCACGGGATTAGCAAGTTTCGCTACACAAGGACGTAAGTGGTTGTTCACAAATAGTTTCAATGATTGGAGTATGGCTAATTTAGATTGCTGGATTAGACTGTTCAAAGTGCATCTTCTGATTGTTTACGAGAAAATATTAGGGCGCCACTCAGATCATCTCTGCAGAACAAACCCTATTCAGTCTATCCCAATCTGAATGTACAGTAGTTGTCTGTGCAGTCGTAATGAAAGTAGGGCGGCACAATGGCACAGTTCGAAATACACCTCTAGACCTTTCTGTGTGGAGTTTGCATATTCTCCCCGTGTCTGTGTAGGTTTCCTCCAGGTGCTCCGGTTTCCCCTACCACTAAATGCACCTCCTGTATGGCGACCCCGCTCTCATCTCTCTGTAGAGTGAGAGACAAAACCCCAAAAAACAACAAATTGTAAAGCGCTTTGTGACTATGGTCTGTGAAAGGTGCTATACAACTAAACATTACTTACTTACTTAATAGTGGTAGTTCACAGCTGGTAGTGCAGCACTGAAAACCCCAAATAAACCACTCTCTTAATGCCCTCAAAACATCTGTCCTAAATGTCACATGTTTATTGATGGGGCCAGTTTAGTGAGAGCGGCCCCCTTGTGGTTGGCGCTGGCACCTCCCTGATCTGTGGGTTTATGTATGAGGCTCTTTAACGGCCAAATGTAAACGCCCTAATTAGTGTCGAGGTTACACAGAGGAGGAAAGGCTGCTGAGCGGAGGCCATCTGGACCGACCTGGCGCTGCGATACACGCCTCTCCACTTTGCCAACATCAGGTTTGCATTGCGCCGCTTCGAGAAACTTAACCCGAATCGTTCGCTACGTATTTCATGTACGAGGTTTTCCCTGATGCTCCTGTTACATTTCCCGTTGTTTATGTTCTGAAATTAATACATTAAGTTCATTAAGGCAACAGGAGTGGTCTGTTTTTCTGTTCTAATGTGATGGAGGATACGCCTGCTTTGTTTCTTTGTTGAGCAATAATTTTGTTTTTACTTAAAAAGGTAGAATCTGTAACACAGGCCTCGGGATGTTCTGACCGGCTCCAAGCTTTGGTTCAACTGCTACAGTATGTCGACAAGATTCAACAAAACTAAAGTTTGAATGAGTGAATATTGAGTTTACTTGCTAAAAAAATGGTTTTGTAATTTACAATTCCAATCTTAGAAAGCATGGGATTAGGACTCAAAATTGGATCAAAAAACAATGAAAAACAACTACTGCACGATATCACCCAATGTTGTAACATGGTCCGAGTTACTTATAATCAGCTCTAAGTTTTTGTTATCGCCTTCTTTGACTAATAATTATCGCTATTGGTATCAGCCCCAACAAAGGAATTTTGGCCAACCCCTACATATCCATTAGGGTTTCTCGATCCAAATCACAATTAAATCTATGATTATTGAAAGTACTTCCTTATTCCGGAATGTTCTGCAGGTGTCGGATTTGGTTGTATTTGTTTGCAATAAGCTGCCAAATTTCACAAGAAAAAAATAATGTTAAAGGTATATAGGAGGATTTTCTACTTCCGGGTGTATCATCAAGACTATTGGTCCTCACAATTGTCAATCATTCTGGCGATACATTCTCGTCAAATACGATCAGAAAGTTTTGTTGAAAAAGTGGGGAGGGTGGTTCTTTCCTAAAATTTGGGAAAATCCTCCTATACACCTTTAAGTATGACTACATAAGCACAGACTATTAAAAAGGTTTCACGATGCCCAGAAAATTAGTACAATGTTGTTCATCCAAGTGAACATTGAAAATTTAACAAAAATATCAAATGTAACGTGCTGTTGCATACCATGGAAAAAAGTGGACAGAGAAAGATTTTGAATTTTTTCTTTCAGAGTAGAACTGGTATTAAACGTCTATTTTGTGGGATTGGACATTTATTGAAATTGCAATTTGACACCTATAATCATTTTGAATTCAACTTGAACGTTCTTCTTTCCCCACGCTCTCATCACCATTATACTTGTTCTTCGGCTTCATGATAAATGATGCTATTACTGTTTTACGATTATTATTTTTAGCATGCTCCCACTTCCTGTAACACAATGACATCACACATCGAGGGACCCGTCACCGCACCTGTGTCCCATTCTCATTACCATGGCGACAAGGCTCGGGGGCTTTTTGGGCGAACACACAAACCAGGCCCGGCTCAAACAAGTGGGCTCACACACACACACACACACACACACACACACACACCGGGCTTTATAAAGGGGACTTTGAGGCCAAATAAATCACACGACATGGAGTGTGGGTGAGCGCCCCTGATGAGATATAGGGCCTACAGAAATAGGTCATCACGGAGCCCATTTCTCCTCGCAAGCTCCAGAGTTAATGGCTTTCAGATCTAGCTACCTCGGACTCTTTCTCCTGCTCTTTGTCGTCGCAGGTTTGTCTTAGTTATCTCCCGATCGTTATCCGGGCTCCTCCGGTTCTATCTTCTCGACTGGATGCCCACTGCGAGCTGCTTGTCATCCTTCTAATGAATGTCTCCTCATGTTCTGGAGTGTTTGTTAACAACTCACGTAAACGGGACTGTGCCTTCTTGTTGAGGCGTTTTGCGGTTTGTTCAACAAAGAAGCAAGGAACATATGCTGAAATATATATACGAATGTAAATTTCTCCTGTGTGAGATTAATAAAGTACATCTTACATGGTATAGATTGTTATAGGTATCACTGCCAATACTGGAAAACAAGAGTGAAGTAGTTTCCAGTTTGAAATGTTGCAAGACTGATGCATGTAATCTATCGAAGTTTCTAAAGGTGAGGTTAAAACAGTGAAACATCAGACCTCTAGTTTAGTCGCTCATTTCTCTGTAATTCTCGGGCCAATCTTCATGAAACCAAAACTTCCACAAAGTGCCACATCTTCTCTGTCAATACATACAAATTTCACTCACCTGCAAATAACTTTTGATCTATTCAACATAGACAAGCAGTTGTTATTTGAAAGAAAGGAGATTCCCAGATTCTAGTGGTTTTGCTTTCAACCTCTATGACGTAGAGACAAGCTGTTTTTTTACACAACATATTGGAAATTCTCTGCATTTCGCTACTGTTTATAGTAAATAAGAACTTTTACATAGATAAAACCCTAATTGGCATCATGGTGAAAACTTTTCATATTTCCATAAAGTTAATCATAGATTTTTTCCACTAAAAGTTATCTACTTTATCTATATTTTTCTGTAGTATTTCTGGTTTTATAACATATGACATACACAGGGACCTAGTCCTCCATAATATATATTCTGAAAGTTAAAATATCCCCTAAAAAAAGGTGTATAATGCATTGCAATAAGGTGTTTTAAAAAACATAAAAGATTCAAAAATCCAGGCAAGACATTTCCCCAAAAATCCCTTGGGTTCCTGAGGGTCAAGGCGGTACATTTTGTAATCGGATTAATTTGATAGATTGCTCCAGCCTGCCTCTGTAATAGGACTAATAAAGGTAAACCGCCCACCACTTTGGTGCCTTTATTGGAGATTGGAAGCCAAGATTTAGTATAATCACTTTGAGAGCTATTCAGATACTGCCTGAAAAACCTTGCACGCATTGAAGATATTTGGACAATTCATAGTAAAATGAGAGCTGGATAGAATGGCACCATATCAAGGCCACATTGTTTGAGTCAAGTGAGTTTAGTCAGGCAGAACGATTTACTACAGACTGAAGCTGCGTCTTTTAAAATCGTCTCTTTTGAATTATCCATTGAAAATCCTTAAATGCTTGATGGCCACTTTAAAGTCAAGGTGCGCAATGTTTTAAAAAAGTAGAGTGAGATGCTCATTTTCCTGTGAAGGTCGTGTACGTGACATGTTGCTCTACACCTGCAGATCTTCTCTATTCCATCATGGGTAAACAATGGGAGATGCCAGGGGAAACACCGAGCCTTCTCATGAAAACCCTTCGCCGTGCAGCCAAATATCCAGCACCATTACCCTCATCATTGCGACATAATCAGGCGCGAATGAAAGCCACCACTAAAGCGAGGCAAGCCTTCAAGGCACAATTAGAAATGTTAATTAAATGTAGCTCAGTCTTGCGTTGGCTTGACGCATTACAGAGAGGCTGATATGAGCTGTTCCTCCGCTCACTCATACCACATGGACTATAGATTAGCAGCTGGAAGCATCAGAGACCTTGGTATACAATTTTTATAGCTTGGCAAATAGAAGCAATAATTGTCTTTGGGAATGGAAACCCGTGTAATTTCATGCACTACATGACATAATTGCAGAGCTGTGCAGTGTTTACTGTGCGAAGAGATACGTGCTATTTTGTTTCACCAAATATTGATTTTGTTGGATTTATGAGAAATGTAATTGACATGCTTTGCAGATAGATTCTGTCGTCAGTGTGTCAGATGACTTATTCTGTTTACTTCCCTTTATGTGCAGAGGAAGTGAGAGTACTTTGAAATCAAAATATCCCATGATTATTGGGCCATTTGTTCAATCTTGTCATGGTAAAAATACAGATTTGAAGCATGATAATTGTGCTGCAACATGTCCTGGATTATTGACGAGGATTTAGAGATCTGTCTCTGAAGGCAACAACAAGCAACATTAAACTAACACCATGTCTTTTGGCATCTGCCGAATTCACCTACATGGAAATAGAACGTTTATTAAAAAGCAATCTATGACCCTAACCCTATAGCCACGACTGATGCACGTCCTCCATTGAGTTTGTTCGATACAATACCAAACATGTCGGCGTCTAAAATAACCCCTAAACTCGACTATGACGATAACCTCAAATTATTTGTGTCTGTGGTTTAGCCCAAAAAACAGAAACTGATTATTATTATTATTATTACGTTCATCAAAGCAACATCACATTTACCCAGAGTGTGGTTTCGCTCTCAGATGTGTTTGTAGTTGAGCTTCAGTGCATGTTTTACATTCATGAGATTAGGACCGCAGATACCAATTATTTTAGTAATTTAGTATTGTGTGGATTATTATCTCCGATTTATCACTTTTTACACCCTTAAATGCAAATTAGGCGCCAGAAAACACAGAAGGTGGAGCCTTTTAAAAGAGATAGATGACAACTAAAATCAATAAAAGATTCAAAAGAAATGTTTTCCTCAAGATTCAGGAGTTCATGTTGTAAGTCTGGCAGACTTTGGCGATAAAGGGATATTTATGTATTTTAGAAAGATCATTTAGTATTTTAACAAACAATCCTGAAGTTTTTTGGCATTAGGAAACTAGTCTGTGCGAAGCTAATTATTAACTTATTTGAAGATTCATTCACTTAATTGCAACCAATCAATTATTGAAATAGTTTTCAGCCATTTTAATTATTGATGAATCGTTTTTTGAACCTTCCACAGACTTACCCATGTCAAAGAGGTTTTATGACTCTGATAATTCTAAAATGACTGCAGAATTTAATGAAAACATGTACTTTGAAGTATTTTGAAGAAAACAGCCCAGTGTGTAACAAGTCTCTTCATCACTGACCTTTCAGGATCTAATCAACTATCCATCCATCCATCTTCTTCCCCTTAATCCATTTCTGGGTCGGGGGGGGGTGGCTGTCAGAGTTGCACCCAATTCACTGAGCACCAGCCCCTCACTGATCCTCCTGCACGGGGTGAGTCCATAGGAGGATGGCTGCTCTGTCAGTGCAATGTGGGGTTAAGTGTCTTGCCAAAGGACACAACAGCAGCACACATCAGTGGGAGTCGGTGGAGAAGGTCTCGTGGTGGGCTTGAACCCACGACCTTCAGGCTCATAGGCCAGTGCTCTACCAACTGTGCCACTGTCGCCCCTAATCAACTAATCAATCAAATATAATTGGCCAGCTAATCTATCATCAAAATAATCCTTAATTACAGCCCCACTTTTTAGTAATCAATTTATTGTTTGAGCTGTAAGTGTGATTCTAACCCCCCGCCACAGTCGTGCCCAAGTGTCCTTGTAGTGTTTGGCGTTTACATTAGGTGAGGTCGCTGATGCAGAGCTCTAAACGGATCAGACATTCTTATTACTATTGATGAAACATCTGTTTCAAGTTCGTTGACACTGATTTGGCTGTGTGCATATTTGCCATAGAGCCATCAGCTGATCTGCATAAGTGCATATCCACTTATAACCAGCAATAATAGCTGTGCTCATGACTCCGATATTTGCAAATACAACTCAAAAGAATGTCCAAATTGAGCACTTTTTATTGGATGCTTTGAGTTCTGCTTGCACTGCTGTTTTAGCCCAGAGGCAAAGTATTGCAATATATCGGCAGTTTACACTCTGGGTTTGTTTTGGACTTAGCTAAACCCACCGAAATCCCAAAAAATACAATAGAAAATGAAAAGGATTATATCTAAGTCAATTTAGACTGTCAACTCTTTTCTATAGTAAACGGGTGCATTTATTCTTTCTCCAAAGATGCAAGGAAATTTGCACAGAAGAAGTAAGCCGGAAATAAGAAAAGGTTAAAAATGCAGGAGAGGAAGACAAAGAGAATCTGCGTGGATGAGATGTGCAAAGACTCGCTCGAAGGCTGGCTAATTTAAAGCGGATTAGAGGAAGTAGTGATGGACCGTTCACACTAAATTATACAGCCTTGTAAAGCTACTGTACCACCCACGCACATCCCACACCTAGATGGAAGTCCCAGGGCTGCCTGCTTCACGGCAATCTGGGGTACTATAACCAGAGAGCTCAAACGACAGAAAAGAGAGAGAAAAAAAGCGTGATGCCTGAATAGTTTCCCACTTCTAATCCGCCCGTTCCTGTTGGCATAAAAGGCGGGGATTAGCAGACGAAAGGTGAACATGAAGAAAAGCCATGGCCCGGAAACATAGAACACAGGAGAGAGACTGAGAAGCGGTGCTACTGCTAGTGCTGCTGATTGGAATGTAAATCTAAGTTCTTATTGATCTGATGATTTGCTCTTGTCCTCATATGTTCTCCCGGAAAGTTCTGAGAAGTGTGTGCTGCTGAATCAGGGATGTTTGATAATTCATGCTTTGAATGGACCGCTGAGGAATCACCTGGAGAATCTGTATCATGAGGCAGTGAAACAACACACCATCTGATATCACTAAGAAATCTCTGTTACAAGTTGATTCTGGATTCATAACCTTATCTGATACCTTATTCTTGACCCTTAACGTCTCCTTTCTCTACCATAGTGAACCCTAACCCATAACCTCTAAACCCCTAACCCCTAACCCTTTAACCCAATGAAACGCACATGGACTCTTAATTACTTTATTATTGACATCAGATCATCCGTGAAAGCACAAACAAAACTTAATTGGAAACCACAGAATTCAATTAACTCAATTAATAGTTTCAGCCCCAATCTTGTACAACAGGAAATTGAAAACAAAAGAGTAAATGGCAGGTACTGACATTTCAGTCACTTAAGTTGGCGCCCAACATAGACTTGTCAAAAGTATTCAGGTATGGAGTCCGTGTCTGGGTAGGCCTCCTCCTGGTGCTCCGGTTTCCTGTACCACCAAAACATGTACATTATGGATGTACTGTATGTGTGAAAGAGTGAGTGAACGGATGGTGATGATCAGAGGCTCGGGTGAGTGTGAAATGCATGTTCGGCATCTCGCTTCTGTCGCTGTGTGAGGAGGGAACGGAAATGGCACCTGCAGAAATGTACAGCACTTTACGTGACTTTGGTCTGTGAAATGTGCTAGATAAATAATTATTACTTACCATAACTAGTATCAAAACTAGATACTAATTTGAGCCACTAAAAGGGTATTTTGATCCATTTTGAACTATATCAGAAGGATTTTGTGGCTCAATCACATATGTTATTATTTTGAGTTGAAAATGATAGTTTATTGTCAAAAAGAGCCAATAATTTCTCTGATATTGGAATTGTTATAAATATCGAGCATTATTATTTTTTAGTATCAATATCAGGTTTGACATTTTGCATCGTGACAACTAAAGTTTAAATACAGTTTCCATGGCCGTTTTTCAGACATTATGACCAGCAGGCGAAGAATCACAGGGGAAAGGAAGCAGTGGATTGGCTAAAAGTGTGTTGAGGAAGCTTTGATGAGACTCCCAAGGTCTGAAACACAGGGTGGGGTCCCTCTGCAGATGGAGAGAACAGGTCGTCTCTCTGGGCTGCTTGGAGATGGAGATTATCATGACAGGTCAACTTTGAACATAAAAATCCGATCCATTTCAGATTTCAACCACTACTCTTACAATAGCGGTTTTGAAAACATAACAATAACAATCAACTTGACATGAAATATTAATATGACATTCTTACTAATTGCACTGCCTTCATTTTTGGCATGTATTATAATATTTCATCAAGTAACCTTTTATTTTTTGGTTTGGGTCTACATGAAGTCTCTATTTATAGACAGCCTTTTATGATATATGCATTAGTATAAGCATATTAATCCAACAAAGACTTCTCACTGTTTTCCAATCCATTCATTTGTTCTGCTGTACCGTACTGTATGCGATGGCAAACCTCCATGTCTCAGCAGGTGTGCAGTAAAATGTCCCCTAAAGACTGTTCCGAGATCTGCATCGCAGCGTGAGTGACTGCGTTTGCCAGTTATCCGAGCTGCCATTGTGCCGAACGAGGGCTGGATGCTTTTAGTCTGCTTTGTGTCCAAGGCCTCATCTGTCTGTTAGACGCACACCAAAATAACACAAAGGCAAATGTACTAACAAAGAGAGTGAGAGGACCACCATCTGGTATTGAGTGCGGCTGAAAGAGAGACGATTTTCAAGTGCCATTTACAGGCATTTATTACGAGGCATTTTGTTTATTCCACTGTATCTTTTTCTCTTTTTCTCTCTTGATTCAATCCAGCCGTCGGTCTTCTACAGGAGGTTAGGGTTGGGTGATCAAATACAGTTGGTGGTGGTAATGGCTTTGTGGAATGGAATTAAACTGAAATACGACAATGACGTTTGCATGTCCACGCTTGTTCTTTCACAATAATTATTTCCAATTTTATCTATTACATTCAGGTTCTGGGCAGTTTCTTCTCTTTCTATATTATGGCTTTGAACGTTTGTTTTTTAATTTTTTAATTTTCAATAAAATTGTATATACTATAGTTCTTATATTTACTCAAAATAAGGACTACACACATATATTTGACATGAGCCAGTTTAAAAATTTGTTTATATTGTGAATTATATAGATTTTATGTTTTTCTTTCCTTCTCATGGGTGACAATGGCTCAGGTGGTAGAGCATTGGCCTTTGAGCCTGATGGTCATGGGTTCCAGCCCACCATGAGACCTTCTCCATCGACTGCTGTCATTGTGTCATTGGGCAAGACACTTAACCCCACTTTGCCTTAAGCCCCCGCTGGAAGATCAAGGCTCCTGTGGACTCATCACCTGCAGGAGGATCAGTGAGGGGCTGGTGCTCTGTGTACTGGGTGGCATCTCTGGCCACCCCCCAACCCAGAAATGGATTAAGGGGAAGAAAATGGATTGATGGATGGATCTTATTTCCCTACTCACCAAACCATCTTCTCTGATTGTTACTTAGACTATACTTTTCATCATATACATTCTACACAGATCCTGCACTTTGGAGCAGACTGTGAACGTATATTTACCAATTGATAATCAAGACTGGCTCTTTCCAATTCAGTCTCTTTTCACAACAAAACAAAGTTAATTGTTTCAATTACTGATTATAATTTCAAATTAGCCATAGTTGGTTGTCTATGCCTCTCAATTTGGAGACCTGTTGGTGTGTGTCTGGGTGGTGCTGTGGTGATGGTGATTCAGTCTGCTTCCATCAGCACACAAACACGTGCTTCATCTCCGCCGTCAACAACGCTTCACTAGACTTTGCAAAATCACAGAGAGTCTTGAATGAAGTATCTCAGTATATACAAATCACAACATTAGACTAATTGTGAAGACCCCCGACTAAGACTGTTCTTATGGTGTGACTTTTCAGGTGTTAGGTACTGTACTTGAGTGAAAGAAAACACTTGTAGGTTTATACATAAAGGATACAATTTTCTCATCTCTGCATTTCCCAATTCCTCTTGGTAAGTCTTCATTTTATAGTCATTTGTTATTTTTATTTTTTGGTAGATCTTAAGCTTTTATTTCCATGTATTCAGTTGTGTAATGCTGAATATACTGTATATATTATATTCTATATAATATATATATATATATATATAATATATAACTATATAATATTCTAATTATATGAAATGGCTATACTGTTTGGAAACATGATTTTCTCTCTCAGCGCTATAGTTGATTATCACAGACATAAATAATTACAATCTGTGCCATTATTGTTTGTACCTACTTTAGAGCTTCCTCTGTTTGTATTGGACTGGGGTTAGCGTAGCATAGCTTTACACATGGGTGTTACTGGAAGACCCGGGTCCCTGGATCTGGCCTTGCTTCCATACTGTACATAACATGAGTGTAAATATCAGTGTTCATATTGTTGTGGAGCGCCAAGATATAGTTTGTTTTACAATCACTTTGACTTCACAGCTTTACTGGATGTGCTGTATGTACAGGACAGTTAATGACCTTCATCCGGAGCACAGCTCTGGATAAAGGGCTTATTTCAACATTTGCATAACTCAAAATCTACTCCTTCTAATTACCACAGAGCTATGTTGTGTCAGACAAAGCATGATTATTTACATTATTTGCAGTTTTGTCCAACTCTATGCATACACTCCCAAGAGGTCTCAAAAACCACCTGACATGTTTATTGATCGGCACTTGACTCAATGGACATAAATAAATAAACAGACAGTCACAAGAACATACTGCGGCCAGCTAAGGTAAATATTAACAATGCGGTGAAGTAGAAGGTCCGCTGTCAGGACTGTTGCCAAAGATTCAAAGAGAATATGGAGCACCAGAAACAGATCCGAAAGAGGTCAGTACCTCTGTTCAGCCGTAAAATGATCCTCATGGTGAATAAGGTGTTTGTGTAAGTGCTTCATTCACTTAACCTTCCGGATGGCACAGTGTGACTGTGGGCTAGCATTCAGACTGAGAATCTTGTTAATCACCTGTAATGAGCAGATGTTAGGCAGATGTGTGAGATGTTGCTGGCACAGGTGCTGCATAGTAAAAGTGGCCATGCTTTGTCTTTGAGTAAATATTTTGTTCTGATTGTTGTGTGGCATGGAAGGGAAAAACAAAATGTGACTAATACAAATAATTTCACGTCTATGTTTCTATATTGTATACATTTATAATTCAATTTTCCATTGAACATTTATTGTACATCACGTCCCGAGCCTACAGCGTCCATTTGAAAATATTACAACATTATTACAATATTAATTCTACTGAATTCAAAACTATAGTTAGATTTTATTTAGGTGTTAATGAATTATAAGAGCCTTTGTTTTACCTTCATCTCATTAGGCTTTAAGGACACAGCTCAGTACGAGTGCTGTGCCTCTCTGGATTTGATACAAACAGGTGGTTCTCTGGAAGCTCCAGTGTTTGGGAGCAGACCCTCCGGGGAACACAGACATATGGTGCTTATGATTAAAAGTGGAGTTTTACATCGGTGTGTGAATAGACATCAATGCTGGATCCAAGTTTGGAGTCAGTCGTTCACTATTCTGCAGCCTGTAGCCATATCATAAGCAGTGCTGTGACTAAAACATAAATAGAGTTTCCTCTGCTCCCCGAGCTTTAGATTATGTTTTATGGGGTAACAGTGAACAGTTGGTTGTGCTGGTTTTCTGTCAAGCTCATTTTTAATCCAATTTGAAAGTCTGAAAATATCAGAGAGTATTATGTGAGGATTCCTTGGACAACATCAACATCTTCTGTACATTTCCTGCCGTATATCCTGCCATAGTTCTCAAAATTGTACTGGCGTTCACATACAGAACAGAAAGTATGTTTTTTTGCTGAGAGATATTAGCTATTCACACTGGATTTTGAATATTATTACAGTTTCATGTAGTTAGTCTTTCCTAAATAGGCGTTTTCACAATTACAAGTCCCAAGAACTGCAGTTCTCCCATTTGGCAAAGGAACCACCTCGTTCCCTTTGATGTATTCACACAGCAACAATGGCTGGAAATGGCCCTTTTTAACATTAACATTGAAGATTTATTATGGATTTAGGTTGAATAGGCAAGTAGAACAAGCCCAACAGGAAGCATGAGCAAATAACGTAACATACATGTTAATCAAACTGTGCTAACAATATTTTTAGTTGCTATTTACAACATGTAGGGGCGACAGTAGCTCAGTTGGTAGAGCATTGGCCTTCAGGCCTGAAGGTCGTGGGTTCAATTCCCACCTCTACACCTTCTCCACCAACTCCCACTGATGACTGCTGTCGTTGTGTCCTTGGGCAAGACACTTAACCCCACTTTGCCCAAAGCCCCCGCTGAAAGATCAAGGCTAGATCAGAACACACTACACAGGCCATAGAATGTTTAGAATGGGTTTCTCACAGGACACTTGCACCTATTGCACTCAAAACACTTCTGACACCTATATTCATGCCCTCTGGCAATGCCCACCCATTTTAGAATTCTGGAAAGCAGTCACATCTTCTATCTCCTCACTTCTAGGCTGCCACATCCCAATGTCCCCATCACTTTGCTTATTAGGCGATCTCACTCAGCTAAACATTACACAACCAAACACAAACATCCTCCTAGTGGCGCTAGCCATCGCCAAGAAAACCATCCTTATGAACTGGAAATCAAGGAAAAAAATAAACATTTCAATATGGAAAAACATGCTAAATGATCACATATCATCCGAAAACCATCCCACAGCAGAATCCCTCTGTCCCTGGTCACCACTTCTTAAATCACTCCACCCCACTGCCAGGTAATTCTAAATATGTACTTATTTGTTAAAAATCCTTCTAATGGGTATACATATATATATAACTGTGTTCATATGTTTATATAACTAGTTGACTATGTATATATCTATGTGTTTTTTATATAAAGGTGTGTACATATGCATATCTATCATACAGTATTCATAACATCGTGGTTTCGCAGTAGTATTAATAGCCAAATAGTATAATACAAGTATTATTATTATTCTTATCATCGTTATATAATTTAAATATATAGTATAGTTATTACATTCTATAGGATTATGATAGTTATATACCAAAGTTGTTATAGCCATTACTCTTAGTTAAAACTAGTAAAGCAATTGTTATTATTATTGATATTATTTTTTTTAGCAGCAGTAGTACGAAAAAAAAAGTAAGGGAAGAGTAATGGCAGTAACGATTACAATATCTATATGACATTTAAAGGGAAGGGAAGAAGAAAGGAAGGGAAAAAGGGACAGGGAAAAAAGAACAAAACAAAAGAACAAGGGGAAGGGAAAAGAAAAAAAAAAAAAAAAAAAAAAAAAAAAACTGGGCTCCCTCATCTGCACCTTGCTCCACCCCTTGGGTTTTTAATGCACCACACAAGAGCACAGGTGCAGATTGGGGTTCTGACATTTGAAAAAGTATGCCTTACTATTTATAAATAATCTTATAATGAGTAATTTATTTATAAATATTTGACAATAGTGAGTGTATGTAAGTATGTGTATATATGCATGTATATATATATGTATACATATATTTAAATACTACATTGATGTGTATATAAATTACAAAAATACACACTAAGAATAACAATCTGATTCAGTAAAGCTGATAATGCTGCTGCGGCTACGTGACTTTCCCGTGTATTGAACTGTCTTATCTATTAATTATTATCATCTATATGTGTGGGTACGTGTGTATGTATGTATGTATATGCGTAGGTATGTTTATTTATATATGTATATATGTGTATTTCTTTATTATTATTACTGTTTCATTTGTTTTTTTTTTTTATGTCAATATGTGCCCTGCCTGTCACTACTTCACATCGCCATCTCTTCCCCATTATTGCAATACTATGTCCTTTCTATTATATTCTTACTATTACTATGCTCTGATATTATATTTATAATTACTTAACTCATATTATTACTGTCATCACTACTCTCATTACTATTACTATAATGGCAAATATGTCACTATCTCTATCTTTGTTTATTTCACTCATCAAAGCTTATCTAAGAAATTGACTCATGTAACATACACCTGAACACACTACACGCGCACTACACACATCCAGACACTACACACATCCAGACACTACACACATCCACTATGCACAGCCACCATAGGCCCTCGGGGTCAATTTGTATCGGTCTAGCCCCCTTCCCTTTTGTGTTGCTCCCCAGTATGTGTGTTTTGTAAAGCTTTGTTTGTATGTTTGCATGTATGTATAAATAATAAAAAAAAAAAAAAAAAAAAAAAAGAAAGATCAAGGCTATGCTCACACTCAGAGAGCAGCCGTCCTCCTGTGGACTCACCACCTGCAGAGGGTCAGTGAGGGGCTGGTGCTATGAGACTTGGGTGGCATCTCTGACTGCCACCCCCCTGACCCAGAAATGGATTAAAGGGTAGAAAATGGATGGATGGATGGATTTACAACATGTCTTTACTTTTGAGTAAGAATTAAAAAAATATTCTTTATCAACGTCAAGTTTTTCATACGCTGTCATTCACTTCCTGAGTTAGGGTTAGGGTTTTTCACTGGAGCGAGAATGGAATCTTTCCCATTACATGTGAATGCAGCCAAAATAGAAACAACACTAAAAACGGCTAGTAACTGGATATGGTTCGTACAGTGAGAAAACACCTATTAAAGCTGCTTATTTGTTCATTTCCGAGCTCTTTTCTGTTATGTAAACCACTTGCTATAAACTCATTCTCTATTTTCTCTGCGCCAGCTTCATCCTGGTCTTGATACTGTCAGATCACATGAGTCATGGGAGCTACAATCAGCTTTTTCTGTGAACACATTACCATTTAGATCAATTCTATCTCTTCTGACAGGCCCCTGACTGTCCATTTTACACTGCATGGCATTGGCTTGAAGAGAAGGCTGTAATGTCAAACAAGTAATTCTATTTTAATCACATTACTGTATTGTTTCCATGGTTAATTGGAAAACAGGATTATTCAAGGTAAAATATAATTGGAGGAACTAAAATATATATTAGAGTGAATTTAAATTAAGAAGAAATTACATTGTTACATGTGAAAGCCAGACCCAGTCAAACTTCAGAAGCTAAGCCACACAGGGCCTGGTTAGTACTGTGATGGGAGACCTCTGGAAACACCAGGTGCTACAATGGGGCTGTAAAGTGCTAAACTGTCATTGTGTCTTTGGGCAAGATACTTCACCCACATTTCCTAGAAGCGAGTGTAGTGTGTGCGTGAATGGTTGGTGGTAACTTAAGGGGCTGATGGCATGTACTGGTTGCCTAACTTCTATCAGTGTGCCCCAGGGCAGCTATGGCTACAGTGTTAGTTCATCACCACCTTTTAGTGAAAGAATACAGCCATATGAGGCGAGGCGTCTTTTGAATGTCTAAAAAAGCCCCAAATCTATAACCGATTAGATTTTTTTTTTGGTCATACTAATTATTATTTTATTTCATGAACTGGCCATCATACAATCTATACTATTATAGACATTGTACCATACATTAAAGTAAATTATCGAAACAAAAAAGTGTTGCATGTACGTTTCGTCTCTGAATAATGGTGAAAGAATGCTAAATCACAAATAGGGTTAAACGCTGCATGCGACTTAGCGTCAGACAAATGATGACAAACGCAGCACTTAATCACTCTGTTTATTTGGTTGAGGAATATGATTTTTATTGCAAGAAACTCATTTACATTTCCCCACAATTTTTACTGACTGCTCGAATGGCTTGTGGCTAAATGGAAAATGCATCACCCACCGCTGTGTACGACTAAGAGCAATATTGTGACACTTTTATTGGAAGGCTCGTGAAAGATGCTGTAACTCAAGATGTGTAATAAACATAATGTGCTTTGATTTTTCCATATAATTCAGAATGTGAATAGGCCTGAGGTCACATGTGGTCCTTGGAGTTTTATTTGTGCCCGGTGCTGACATGTCAATGAGGCTTTATACAGATCTTTGCATTGGGACGCTTGAGTTATTTATACAATTTACTGTTCGAGTAAAAATTCTGAAATAATCTCATCTCAAAAACGTGCCTCGTGCCGTAGTAGGTTCTCTGTCAGCTGAGGTCGCGCTGTTTTAATTTAATTGAGTTCTAAGGGGGAAAATTTCTGGGTAGCCCACGTGAATTTAGTCTGGTTCAGTCTGCAGTACCACGAGAATCCCCCGAGCACATGGGTTCTTCAGCTCCAAGCTAGTAATACCCTATCCAGTTATTTAAATAGATTCATTGCAACAAAAGTATAGTTTTATACATATTTATTCTCACTTTATAGTATATAGTTAGTTATACTGGAGATATTGATTTGTTCATGGGTATGTTTACTTATTTTATAATTAGGCAAGTACCCATAAACGACAATTTTTTTATTTTTTTATGAAAGAAAAAAACCCAAAACAAATAAACACACAAATCACAAAACAATGGCTTGATATTCATACTGTTGATCTACATGATGATTGAGCTCTCCTTAGCACTGGAAGACAGCGAGATGAGGGGACTTCCATCTTGTAGCCACTAGCTTTTTACCTACCATAAGCCCTGCCAAGAGAACTTCTGGCTTGCCTTAATAAGTCCAAACACCCAGATACAGTATTTCTCTTGTATACTGCAGTTCATTTGTGCAATAAACAGTCATCCTACTTTTTTATATTTTGTCCACAGCGCATAATACATTTCAAAACTTGATCCTCAACGGTCTATTATTAAGTATTTTGTATTCTTCACATATGATGGATTGATCAAGCCACTTTTTCCACATTCAAACAGCATTGCAGTATGGTGAGTGCTGTGTCCTTAGCCCGCAGTGTCTGCCTTAGCTTTGAGTTACGGCCTCCGAGGTCTGACCACCATTCATCAGTGCTTCATTAAAACCCAAATCGCTTTTTTACGCAGTGCGAGCGAACGGCCCCACTGCCTCAGCTCTACCCCACGCCCTGGTCCGTGGCCCCTTTGTGAAGACTTAGTTCCACTTCTAGTTGACTTTTGCGCTCGTCAGCAGGAGAATAAGGTGCACTAAAGAGTACATTAGCTGCACGGAAGAAAATCTCATTGCCTTTTAGTAGCGACATTGACGGGGGAAGAGACGCCTGTGACACGAAGGGGATTTTGGGTGAAGGACATGAAAAGAAGCAGTTCTATTGAAAAAAAAAAAAAAAAACCTCTCCTATGGCCTTTTCCTGTTTGGCTTTTGTTTGCCGCTATCTTGCAGTTCCGAGTTATTCAAAGAGGTACAATGTGGTACAAAGCTGCCCTATCCCCTCGTCTCCCCCCAGCCTCTCCCCACCCTCCCCTCCTAACGTTGCAAACTCTGGCCGCTCAAAGTGCTTTTCTCCAGGTGGAACTGAAATGTTCGCGGGCCTCTTGACCGGTTTTGCTCTTGCAGGAAATGACTCCAATATGGGTTTGCTGAGGCCAGTTCAGCAGAGCTTAATTCGACACAAAGGCCAAGAAATACAAGAAACCAAACCCCCAGACTTTTTCTACATCCATTTTCTTCTCTGTTTCCCTTTGTTTTCTCTTAAAAACGGTAAAACTAAAAGCTTTAATCTTCCTATTACTGCAAGGTGCACTCTTAATGTCACATTTCACTATCATGTCTCAGTGTAAGGGATAAGAGTAATGAGCTTCAGTCCAAAGAGCCGTGAAATGTACGGTTTTTGGTGGGGATTAAACTGTTGAAGTTCAATAGTAAAATATACATGTATGCATCAACTAATATCAACAAAAAATACAGAATTAAAACACATTTTTACATAGAATTGCAAAAGCTGAAAAATTAAGGAGTATGCATTATATAGACTACAGTTTTGTTGCAGTGAAATGGAGTAGATTATTTAAGATTTATATCCTTTATTCATCCCACAGTGGGACATTTCAGTGTTGTATCACAAGTTACAGACAGTAGGAATGAGGAGCACACAGCACAAGATAAATGAATAATAATTACTCTATTCTAAAATAAAATAACATCTCTAACTCTAGCATAAAAAGCAGTGTGAAATCTCTATCTTTTGCAAATCAAGGAATGAAGTCTAAATTCTCCAACTCCAAGATGAAGAAGCAAGACTTTAGCACAAAACCCGTGACTTTAGCATAATAAGAAGCAAGTGTTAAATACTGTATTCCAGTGCGAGTAATACATAGTTAGATCTCTGCCTTTTCTAAAAGCAGCTCTAAGATCTTACAGGTTGCATTGAACTCAAGGGTTATAACATGAACCTCTTGTTTACTCATAATTTGTCAAGTAGTTTTCCAGAAATGTACAATTTAAGAATCCATTACAATAACAAAGGCTCCAGTTGTCGCCGACGACCACATATCCAAGTTTTCTGCTGCACATATTGTTCTAGTTTTACCTGAGAAACCTTTTGCACAAGTAGCTGCATTTCTCTCAAATACAGTCATTATATCCGCAGTGACATTTAACCTTTTCCTTTGGTAAATGTAGCACAGACCACAGGGATCAGACCCCGCATTGAGAGAGCTGCTCCTGCATTGTTTTTCTTTCTCATACGCTGGGATTTATTACCGGCCTGAATAGACCCTCCGTTCAAGTGTGGAGAGAGAAAACACTCAAACGCTCAACGCCAATGCGACAAACACTTAAGGCCCGCACCCTCTCCTCTCCTCTTTTTTTCAACCGAATTCTTGCGTGGAGAGGCCTGGGCTGAGTGAAGTACGTGAGGGTATGCCGTTGCCCACGTCAACAGCCACCCCTCCCGAAACTTTGACAGTGACTTAGTATCTGCTGGCTCCCATTCTAAACAGAGCTGTGGTCACGGGTCAAAAGTTAATCTAACAGTGAGGCTCCGTCGACAACTGCCCCTAGGCCTGTGTGCTTGGAAGAATAGGCTGGGAGGAATTAACTACCGCGGCCTAAAGGGAAGTGTTGACAGGCGTGTGTGCGAGCTCATGTCAGGAAGCAGGAGAGGGGAAGGGGTGTCCGGACCAAGAGATTTTTTTTCTTCGTTCACAATCCATTATCTTCAAGCAGGAATGGCATTGGATAAAGGTTGCTCCGTGCCATTTCAGAAGGTGTAAGACAAATACCAGTGGCCTATGTAAACATTGAGGACAGAGGAGTCAAGATGGCTGTCCTTTGTGTACTATATCAATCGTCCTGACAACAGAGCGCCACTGTGCTGTCATGATGCTCCTTGGGGTTATTTTTAGTAATGGTCACAGAGGACAGTTGGAAGTTGTGTTCCATTTTGAGGCGTATTATGATGTGAGGGTGGGAAGGTCAAAGCAGCTGACAGGTAAACTTCAGTCTACAAGAATGGTAGTAAGAGTGAGTAAGGAAAATATATTTACACCTGTATACAATGGCTTGCAAAAGTTTTGGACTTATTTGATTTATTTTATTTTCTACCAGATCAGGTAGATAATCTGTCACTGTTTTTGTCATCTATATGGCCTAAATTGTATTTAGGCCATAAGGTATTAGTACTTATGCAAGCGACTATTCTGTGAATTCGGACACCAACCACGTTTTTTTCCCCAAAAACCATATTTGCACAATACTTTTTGAGGTGGATTCCCAAGTTATTGGGATGTTTTGTCTAATCAAACCAGGTGTTTATTAAAATTCTTCACCATTAGAAACTTTGGGTTCTATTTTAGATCCCAATTCCCACTGCAAAAAGGAACATAAGCGAATATTTTTCCTCCCATACAGCCACAGATAAAATAACTAGAATAGTAAAAGTAATACTTCTACACTTTTTCAGTTTGAATTGAACTATTGACTACAACACATTGTGGATCTTAACTCACTGACTGCCAGGCATTTTCAGATTTGAGAAGTGCGTTCTGCCAGCAATTTCAGGTGATTTGACCCAACTTTGAAGTGCCACAGAATATTCATTTTTTAGACGATGTAAACACCAAGGGCACCAAATTAAAGATTAACCTCTCTGCTTTACTCTGAAAAAAACAGTTTGTTTCTACCTCTTACAGTTCTTGAGCTATTTGCCATAGAACAAAGCATACTTTAGCCCACAACACCTGGTCTGAGCAAGAAAACAGAGGAAATGAGCTGAATGTAAACAGAACATATCAAGCAGAAAAGAGACTTTTAGATGCATTTTTGCTGCTTTAGTGACAACTCAAAACATCTCCACACTTGTTCCATTACAAAAATTATAAAAACATGACTCTGAAATAATACTTTTGATGGCAAATTGTTGGCAATTTATTCACAGATAGAAAATTTAACTTTCTTCTATTACCATCAACCAAAACGTCAAACAACAACAACACAAAGATCAATAAAACTATAGATGTATAAAATAGAATGAAGCATGTGAATTTGAGTGTGTGTGTGAATGTCAGTGTGCGAGTGAGTGTCTGTGTGTGTGAATGTCAATGTGCGAGTGAGTGTCTGTGTGAGTGAGTGTCTGTGTGTGTCAGTGTGCGAGTGAGTGTCTGTGTGAGTGAGTGTCTGTGTGTGTGTCTGTGTGCGTGTGAGTGTTCGTGAGTGTGTGTATGAGTGAGTTTATCTGCTTTTTCAGTCCTCCCAGTAGTTCAGCTTTGAGTTGTAGAGGTTGAAACACTGTGTGCAACGGAACACGACACGCTGTGTACCATTTGTAGTTCTCCCTCCGTGAAGAAGAGCTCCAGAAAGTCTGGATCAGATGAATCCAGCTCCAGAAAGTCTGGATCAGATTAATCCAGCTCCAGAAAGTCTGGATCAGATTAATCCAGCTCCAGAAAGTCAGCTGGATCAGATGAATCCAGCTTTGCAGCCTCTGTCCGCAGCCTCTGTGGTCCAGGAGCTCCTGTGAAGGGCAACTGACTCGGCTCCCACTGATCCTCCTGTCAGCCATCTTCCCCAGAGCTTCTGGGTGACGAACGTGCTGGAAATTTGATACACACAATAACTATATTATACAGTGAATTTGTTACAATAAATCAATACACAAAATACAATGAAGGCCTTCCTCCCACATCATCGACTGACTACTTTTGGACCAAACACAGTATACTATATTATTATAATATTATATTGCCATGAGATGTACAAGAATAGAAATAGTAGTCCTTTTACCTTTTTTGTGCACAGCAACTGCCTCTTGATGCACCACCTGTAAATAATATAAATTTGTAAATCACTATACCAGGAGAATATATACAATAATATGTACAATGGTATGAGGAGGCATTATCTTTACCTCCATGCCCTGTCAACTCCAATGGGGGAGGGCTCTTTTATCAGAATCTGTGAATGGACACATTTCATTTAGTCAGAGCTATGACACTGCATCAAGATGTTCAAGTATGAAATAACTAAACATAAAAATAATAAATACAACAATGATAAAACACATAACTGGCATTTACTAAAGAAACAGTAGGATTTGAGCGTTGTGTTACTTAGCAGATCAGAGCAAGTTTCCGCGCCTTTCCCTCCTCTCAAGTTTGCATATTCTTGGCAAGTTCTTACCTTCGACTCTTTGTGGAGCTTCTGGAGAGGATGCTCTGCTGAGACTTCAACCACTCATCCGATAAATCATGATCAGGTTTGCTGAACGAATCCGAGGCATCAGTAACAACAGCAGCTGATACGCTGCGAGAGGCGGAAGGTGTGTCTCTGCTCTTGCTCCGCGCAAATGTGGCTGCAGAGACGGACCTCCACCGGGGGGAGACCCCGGCTCTCTCCCCTCTCGACCCCACTCACTGATCTGCGAGTCAATCTCTGAAGCAGTGTCAGCTGCTTATAACTATTCTTTTTCGCCATCACTCTTGCTATACTATTGCTAAACTAGATCGCTAATCTGTCTCAATGCTATGCTATCATCGCACGCTCTGCTACAGCAGCACGCTGTCCAAAGATCCCACACTCCTCCTCCTCCTCTCCACTGACTTATGACCTCTCCTGTGGTGCAATACTGCATCCTACTGGTGTTGATTTATCATTACAGGTACATTTGCACTATATACAGTGTTGTGGGTCATTCACAAGGTGCGCCAGACATTACTGTAGCCTCCCATGTAATAACACGAAAAAGTCGTCTAAGTCGTCTTGGGCAGTGGGCGTCACTATACAATAGAACGACTTTTGTCGTCATGGGCAGTGAATGAGTTAATACACCACTATGGTAGAATGCATTTAAGATAAGATAAGATATACTTTTATTCGTCTCGCAGTGGAGAAATTTCAGTGTCATCGCATTTATCACAATCATGATATATAGACAGGTTGAAAGGTAGAAAACTGAAAATATTGTAATTTTTCTAACACTCACCCCTAAGGCAAAGAAGCTATTACGAAAAGAGAGCTGGAAACCTGTAAACCCCTGAGCTTGAGCTACAAGACTTCCTCCATATGTTCTAATAGGACCTGACTCGTGGATCCAGAGTGATCAGTCTGTACCGATCTGCGTTTGTCAAAATTGAGGAAAGACCAGACAGCCTTGGTTTGTTGCCACATCTTACAAACTGTTCCCCTTCACTTACAGTAAGGACATGTTTTTGTAATACTTTTTTCAGTGGGGGAATAAAAATAAATCAACTGGAAAATCATGTTTTTGGCTTTAAAAATACAAGAAACACAAGCTTGGACTAACTTTTGCACCACTTCAGTTTCAAGTTTCCTCTTAGATAAACATTTCACTTCCACAACACAAAAGTGGATATAGATAGAGTATCCAAATATTTAATGTGAACCAGAATTGACAAAAACCAGACTCTCTTTGAAAGCTTGTGGCACTTATGAAGATTTGTAGTACGTCTAAACTCTCAGGGGTCATGGAAGTGTGTTAGCTCAAACAATCCAGGGCAGATCTCCATTTGCAAGAAGCGTGAGTTTACACTGCACACATTTCTGTTGCCTGTTCTCGTGTTGCCACATCAGCCTGCAGCCTTTCTCCAATACCATAAGACAATTTTAACGCCATCCCAATTCCTCTCTTATATTATTATCTCTGGCTTAGCTGGCAGAAAGGCGGGTTTTCCCCTCGAATGGGCCTGTAAGTAATAGTTGACATTTCCTTTCACTTTCACAGGTGTCAAATGGAGTATGTCGCCCGCCAAGTGACAGTTATAAAGTAGAAGATGATAAATCAAATTCCTCACTACGGATTTTCTCCAGATTAGCATATTTGTAGTAGCAATAAGCCATGCATCAGCAGTCGGCCGGATATTCTCATGGATTTATGCCTTATAAATCACAATGTGCAAAAAACCCAATTTTATGGATTTGGCCAGATTATCTTTGCGTAGATAAAGTGGAAATTGAAGGATAAATAAGAATGGGGAGAAGACAAAGCGTCATCGCAGTCAATTAGTTATGTGAGATGGCAGATTTCACTTTGGGTAATGCATTTGGCGTCTCTGTGTGTGTGTGCTTGTGTGTGGCGTCTATCTTACCAGGGCGGCCGTTCTGCTGGTTCTACTAGGTTTGTTTTTGCTTTCTGTCTTAGTGTGTGGGTTTCTTTATCTTCTATGCCTGACGTGCTGAGTGATGGCTAATATTCTAAATGGAGTCAGTATTTACCTGTCTGCCTGTGTGCGTCTGTTGGGCTTAGGAATGTGCAGGGATGATCCACGGTGTGAAGGGTGTCAGTCTGTGACAGAAAGCAGATGTGGAGCAATGTAAGTGGCTGATGCATTTATATTGAAGAGACCAGGTGAAGGCACATTCTTGCTCCATGTACCAGGTGCAAAAACTCAAACGTTTTTTTGTCCCAAGGGGAAAATAGTTTGCATGTGGTGAAGCACTCAGGTAAATACTATGACAATACAACACATTAACTACAATAGCACCACCACTGCTTGTCGCCACTTGCGCAGCGCCATCTTCACAGCAATCCATCTCTAACCGTTAATTTTGCAAATCTCTCCATTGCTGGATGCGTGTCCACAGAGCTTGTGGAGTCATAGACACAGTGCAGCACATTAGCCGAGCGTTAGCGGCACCGTGCAGTAGCTACCCACGACCCGGCGAAATGTCCGCGTCTGTGCTCGGCCCACCTGCCTCGAATCGCTCATTTAATTGTATTTTGTAACATATATTGTTGTTTGCATAATTCACTCTGATAGTAGTACACATAGAGCAAGTTCAGATCTAGTTCAGATTAGGGCTGGGCGGTATAAACGGTATAAGCGGTATGCGGTATAAATTTGGCCCACGGTAGAGATTTTTGTTATACCGGCATATTGCGATAGGTCATTATGTCATCAAATTGCGAAAAGGCTCTGACGCCAGCAGAGAGCACCAAAACAAACCGGCATTCAGCAGCATTAGCCTAGCAGACACCACTGGAAACAACAGCACGGCTTTCACACCGTGTTTCTGTCTCTGTATTGGTTACAGCGGCCCCTGCGGAGGTAAATACACACACAGCAATCACAGTTTACATGTCTACCTTTCGGCCAATGAGTGTCAAAGGGGCGTAGGCTCGAAGCGCCATCGTGAGCCGAAATAGATCCATGCTTGTGCCGTGTCCGCATCATCTCAGAAGTTTTGTAAAGTTAGCGTCCGATTCAGACTTCCGCGGTCAATAGATCACGAAAGCTACTTTGTTAAACAAAATTAATTGTGCCAAAATGAGCATTTACATCAATTGTTCAAATCAAATGCGCTGTTTTAATGCAGATAAATCCATTGAATCATCCAGTTCACAGCAAGCGCTTAGGGAGCGTCAACAAATGGCAAGACTAGCTTTGTAAACGAACAATAGCTTTTACTGAAGCCATGCATACGCACTAAACTCTGACACTATAAATAATGACCATGTCTAACTGCTACAGATATTATATAATATATTTTAATATTATTTAAAATTGCTTTCACAGTTAATGGTCTTTACTGTAACATACATAAATAATGTATGTTACAGCATTTGTCTCTGACCTGATTTTCAAACTCAAAAAATATATATCAGATTCTAATGTATAGATAAGTAACAATCTTGACTATTTTATGCAAGAACCTGCTAAACCTATATTGAAATTCACACACCAAATTATACCGTGATGTATACCGTCTACCGTCTGTGACCCAAATCATACCGCGATATGAATTTTAGGCCATATCGCCCACCCCTAGTTCAGATCTACAGTACATTCTTAGTATTCTTTGTATGTATTCTTAGAGGGGTAGAATACCATATGTTTTAAACTCCTCCTACCCCGTCTGAGCATCATGGTCTCTGAGCGTACTCTCATTCGTCAATATTTGTATTTTTTTCTTGCAATTGACAGACTGTAAGTTGAATATATTGCATGTGTTTTAACAGATGCCCAAATAAATAGATACATAAATATGTCCATGTTGATGTCAGATTGTCTGTGTGAAGTCAATAGAATATTATAATTCTGTCCTGCAAGCTTCGAGGTGTTTTAAATAAACACCACTATACTTCGGAGCAGTAGTTTTTTAGCGCTGTGACTAAAATAAACAGAATGGCGGATCAGGGCTGCTCTTGAACACAGTGTAATTGATGACATGATAACACAGCCTCACTTTGCTTTGGAGCGCTCATATGTTCAGCATGTCCCCGTGCGGCCCCCGTCTCCCCAGGTGTGCCACTGCGCTGGGGCTAAATGATGAACACCACCACGGAGTCTGCAGCCTCTAATGGGGACATTATGCAGGAGGATAGGAGTGGAGCTCACACCAGGGATTGTAAATCACACAACACTCCACATAGAAAGAGCTGCACTCACTCGGCAATAGGTGCAGAGCAGAGAGTGAACTCACATGGGCGCACACAATTAAGTACGGAAAGCACTTGAGCTAATGCTGTCATGTACTGGACTGGCCGTGCTCTTTCTCTGGGCTTAATGAGAAATACTGCTGTTTTTTTTCTTCATCTATTGGAAAAGGACATTGCACAATAATTGTATTATGTGTTCATCGGGAAAGAGGCAAGGTATCAGTGCAAAGAATGGACCCTAAAGGCACAAAGAAGCAGAATGTCTCTACATACGCTTCTCAATTCAGGTCAATACAGTAACCTGACTTCCCACAAACATTTACCTACACCTTTTTTTTCCCAGTAGTCCTCTATCTCTTCTAAAGTTTCAATCATTTTTCTGTTTCAAATCACATTTCTGAAAAAAAAAAACAACTAATGGTTAATATTAAAATGCAGCTTTAGAAACAAGTGCATGACTGTAATGAAATTATTGCAGTGAGCGGGATTGTCTTTTTTCAATATAACCTGTAGCTCAGCCCAGTGACTTAATTTGGTTCCAATGTGGATGAGTTTAATACCATTATTTGGAACATTCAAGTCATGATAGTATCATTAAGATGAAGTTGGAACACGAGCAAGCAATAACACGTTCACTGGAAATGTTGAGTAGTGCACTTCTAATTATTTAGTAAGTAAGTAAGTAAGTAATGTTTATTTATATAGCGCATTTTACAGACCAAGGTCACCCAAAGCGCATTTCAATGTTCAGAGTTCAGATGTTGTTCCTATCATTCCATACACGGTGATGACGGAAGCGAGTCGCGGAACACACTGGCGCTTCAAATCACCCAATGAACACCATCCATTCACTATTGTGCATGTTTTTAGTGGTAGGGGAAACTAGAGCCCATTTACATTAATAATCCCTAATTTTCTCCTATAATCTGAATGAAAAAGCCATTTGACGGCCGCCATCTTGGATTTTTGTGAAAAGTTTGATTGCATCCGAATTCAGCAAGAATTTTCCATTGTGCTTCCGAAGTGACCTTTCATGAGACGGGGCTGCTCCAGGTTTGGTCAAGTGACATTTGACATTTGTTTACAAAGATCAATGAAAATGAGAAGGAAATACAAGCAACAAGAAACTTTGATTCATTCAGAAGTTCCCATAGTTCTGCGATCCATGATTTGTGAAAACATTCTCCGACATTTGATCTCTCACATGTGTCAAAATGTAGTTCTAACTGCTCAGTTCCCCATAGCACTCAGATTGGCAAACATCTGTGAAACACTAGCAAAAAAATAATCTTAAATGGTCCGTTGTACAGTAGCAGCCACAGCAGTGCAGACTCGGCCTCACACCTGCTCGTCCTCAGCCTCTCAAGCTCCATTGTCTCTGGCGCCTTCCTGTTCTCCTACACGCGTTGTTTGTTTTGGTCTGTCAGCCTCATTATGTAGAGCGGCCGCTTGGGGACACGTGGGTTAACGACGCCCATGGAGAGAAGCTGGAAGAGGCGTCTTAGTGGTAGTGTAGCCGTGTGTGAAAACTTCTCTGGGAGTCATTCCAGCACTCATCTACATTAGCACAACCTCCTAATAACACACTCGCTGAAATGGATGTTTGCACAACTTAAGTGCATGATAAATGGACGTTGTAGACTGGTAAACACTGATTGTCTTTTTGTAGAAGTGTGTGGGAGCGTTTTTACTGCTAATGACATATCTCATCAATGTTTAAACCTGTAAGAGAGAAGTCACTTTGGTACAGAAATATTAAATAAAAATGGACTTGTCTCAGTTTTTGGCATTGTGCATGGCATGAGGAGACTGAAATAGGACTCATAACATTGTTTTAGCTCAATTTAAAGAATGCATACGGACAAGATATTGAATAAGCAGCCACAGAGCCACAGATCGCATTGAGAACAGTATCTACATGTCCCCTTTAATATATTTTACTGTGTTGTCTGATATACAGAGGATTTAGCATTATGCAATTATTCAGAAATGGAAACACATTGTCCTATATATATATATTGATGTTTTTTAATATTCTATAGTTCAATTATCTGAGATTATTTTTTATTTACGTTTTTTTATCCGTCCACCTTATGAGTAAACTTTTGATTGATTGACTTTATTCATTTAAACAAAAATTAACCATTCATAACTATTCACAAAATTGACCTTTTGGACATGTGGCCTTCTGTGTTTACATAATGACTTTACACATGCAAATATATAAACATAAATATCCAATCAAGCAACAGTATTTGCCCTAGTTTCACCATGTGTTTTTGACATTTATAATTTCACAATCTATTTATAAATGCATTTCTATTTACAGTCTGTCAGCTCTAAAATTAGTGGGAAATAAGTTCAATTTTATTCTCTTAATTCACCTGTTGTATGCACTCGTCAAAAGTCTCCATCCCTATGCGTCTGCTCATCCTCCTCACATACAAGCACCAGTTTTTTGTTTTCATTTTTCTTCCGTCCTCTTCCACTGCTAACATTTCATTTAAAACGCTCTTGCCGCGCTGCTGTTATAGCCGCACACCTGCGAGCCACTTGTGTCTCCAACATCCTGCCTTTTCCCACTTTGAACACCTCCACACCGGACCGGCACCTGCCTCATTTCCAACTCGCTGACATACTACAACCGGAGGAATAACTTAATAGGCCGCTTCCTGCTTTTACAGCTCGTGTTGGCTGTATTTACATGTGGAGGTGTGGGGGAGTGCGCAGTGAAAAATGGCGGCTCGGCTGCTTTTTCGACGTGTGAACTAAAAGAACAGCTTGAAGTGGGTCGGTGGCACTACATATTTAACCAGGCGTCTCGGGTCTTTAGACGCACACTTTAGACACACTTTTTTTTGCAAACCTGGGCAGCAGAAGAGCAAAACAGTGAATTGGAAAGAAAATGTAGAACCTAAGAGAAAGTAGATAATCTCAAGTTGTAACAGGCTTGAATTGAAAATATGGTTTTGAGGTTGTTTGATAACACAAGTTGACAGCCAAAAAATGGTCAGGAGTTTCTCAACTGATTTAGATTAATTTTGGTGTTCTGAATCCGAAATATACAGTAGCTCAGTTGGTAGAGCATTGGCCTTTGGGCCTGAAGGTCGTGGGTTTGAGCCCACCGTAAGACCTACTTCACGACTCCCACTGATGACTGCTGTCGTTGTGTCCTTGGGCAAGACACTTAACCCTACTTTGCCCAAAGCCCCAACTGAAAGATCTCAGCTCCTGTGGACTCACCACCTGCAGGAGGATCAGTGAGGGGCTGGTGCTATGTGTACTGGGTGCAGCTTTGACTGCCACCCCCCTGACCCAGAAATTGATTAAGGGGAAGAAAATGGATGGATGGATGGATGGATGAGTCCGAATATATCACATGCATTTTTCTCTATCAGGTCAACTTTTTGAGATACAGCCATAGTGTTACGGATTATGTACGTAGACGTTATTATGAATACTGCTTATCAAATTTTATGGAGTAAATAAAAACTGAATGACTTTGGATACGTTGACTTTTATTTATTGAGGAAAACGGAAAAAACTTCAGGGGTTTCTCAGCTGATGATCTGCAGAAATCTGTTTTTTTACGCAAAATCGATTTAAAAAAATATTTCTGTAGCAAAAAATCCTGACCTGATTGAGCAAATCCAAGGTCATTTTCAGACTCAGAGCATCAAAATTAGTCTAATTCAGCTGGAAAACCCTGGACTATTGGAAAAAAAAAAATGTTTTGTTACCCAGTGTAATGTATATGGTTCGCAAAGTTGGGGTGTGCTAAAATAAATATTTCTTGTCCATCCATCCATCCATCCATTTTCTACCCTTTAATCCATTTCTGGGTCAGGGGGGTGGCAGTCAGAGATGCCACCCAAGTCTCATAGCACCAGCCCCTCACTGACCCTCTGCAGGTGGTGAGTCCACAGGAGGACGGCTGCTCTCTGAGTGTGAGCATAGCCTTGATCTTTCAGTGGGGGTGGCTTTACTGTATGTCATGCCTCATTTGTTTTATTTATGCACACTGGGGACTTTTGCAGATGTATTCCAATGTGGTTTTACTGCAATGGCAAATAAATGAATCTGAATCTGATTTTAAAGTTTGTGTTTTTTCAGGATAACTACCACATTATGTATCTTACTCTAAAGATGACACCCAAAAGGCAATGGGTAATCATTCAATTTGAAAATAATGTGAATCAGTCAACAATACCCAGCCTTCTTCTTCTCCAACTATATATGTTTCAATCCAAGCACAATTGTACTCATATTGTTCTGAAAAATTCCTAAGACAATAAACAAAAATGGGACACATCGTAATTCATTATTCACAATTATACGAGCAATATTGATTTTGTGCGTTAAAAATAGGTATAAGTATATATGTTGTTGCCTTTAATAATGAAGAGTCAAGACAACAACTTTGAAGCTGGTGGTAACCCATTTTAGCTCATTAAAAACTGCCTCGAAATGTCCGCTGTGTTTTTACTCCTGCCCTTGATGTCGGTTTCTGAAATAGCCTCACTAGCCCACATTCTTTGGCTATTCATTTGAGTACCATTGAAGTAAATCCTAAGCAACTGATAATAGAGTTAAAACCACATTGTATCTCTCTGCTGTCAACACCTCTTCCTTTCACTTCACAAAACACACGGGTTTTTGGAAAAATACGAAATGACAGAGTAGTGGTAAAGAGAACCAGCTCTTTTGCTTGTTGTCTCAAAGCAGACAACAACCCTCACTACGGTCACCGATGAAGGCAGAGACCGCTCCTGTTTGTCCTGCCGCCGTGTCCCCGGACAGCTGTGACATTTGGGCGCTGTGCTGCAGGCCAAAGCTCAAGAGCGTGGGTGTCCTATGGGTGCCAACTCAAGTGAGGTCACCAACATGTCAGGCAGATTTATGCGCGCGAGACACAAGCTCCAAATTACCAACACACCACTGGCCTTTGACTCGGCCCATTGTCAGCGGTTTGGCATTTGTTCCCATCGAGATCTTTCCGCGGGTCTGACTGGAAGAGATGAGGCCGTCATTCTGCACCATCAGTCCGTCCAACAGTCACTGTTTGGAGGGCAGGGGTGTTTCTAATGATTCACCCCTCCCATCATTAGCTGGGAGAGTGAATTATGAACGGATTGTTGATTTTATTTCTAAATTGAGTTGGTATCAGAAAATAGGCATGCAACACTTTGGATGCATTCAATTGTTTTTTGCAGTATGTTCTAAATTGTCTAAATGCCACAAACGGAACAATTCTGTTGTTCTCAAATCCAATTCACACTCAAGTACCTCACTTGTCCCAACAGAGAGACTTATTTAAGTAACAATCTGATGTTGTATAAGAAATCATTTTATCTTATACAATGTTTATATATGAAGAACTGTTTGGCTCGGCCTTTTACTTAACCCTTGTGTAGTGTAGGGAAGTGATTAAAATTAGAAGAAAAATACCCTAAATTAGGGTCTAAAAGGATCTAAATTACCCAGGGCTGGTCAAGTTTGTCTTTTAATCACTGTGGGTCAATTTGACCCAAGGATAGAACAAGGTTAAAAAGCGGATCTAAGGATTGCTATAGGCCAAAAAACATGTGTGATTTGATTGGTTCAAGGAAATAGTTTCATGAATATACTTCAGCTTTTAACATATCCAAAGCAACTGCAATTTGTAGTTTTTCCCCCCAAAATGTATGAATTCTTTGTATACTTGGCGAAAATGTAGCTTTCAATGTCAATGTCAACCATATTTGTATAGCACATTTACGACGACAACCACCAATGAAGGAGCCGCTCTAATGTGTAGAGGTAAAATATTCCACATTTTGGGATCCGCAACAGTAAAGGCCCAGTCTACTCAAGTTTTCAAGGCAAAATTCAACCAAGAGTTACATGGACTGCAACAGATTTGGCTATTTCCGAATGAGCACATGTTGGTATCCTGTGCTAATCCAAAAAACATCACCTCCTGTATTTGTTCAATCTGTAATCAAAAAGGTGTAGTCGAGCTGGAGTCATCCACCTGCCTACGAACATCCCTCCCAAGTGCCTCCTCTCAGGAGATGAGAATCCTCTGCGCTGCTCACCTGCTATAGAGCCTCCTCAGAGAGAACCAGCACACCTCCACGTCACGCTGTAAGGTCAAGATCCCCTTCTCAAACTATTTTTTATTATTTTATACTTCTTGCCTGCAGATTCTTTTCTCCTTTCCTCTATTCCCTCATTGCAATGTAGTCTGCCCAGCTCTGCCCTGGAGGAAGAAACAAAGATTGTGTCCAAAAATATATGGACTTCCCCAGGCGCAGTTGGCAAAGGCTGCGAGAAGCATGTGGATTTAGTGGTTGCATTTAAAGTGCTCTTGGCTTGGAGGCACTAGGCAGTTATTGGCATTTTTATGGAGATGGATATAGGAAGAAGAGGTGATCACTGCAGGAAAGATTCTCATTCATTTGACCGGACTCATGGGTATTGCCCATCATTGCAATTTTACTTCACATTTTGTTCAATTACTATTTTTTGTGTGCTTTCTTTTGGATAGTACATGCACAAGATGGTGGAAGCAGTGACGCAGCCTGTTTAGCCTTTTTGGTTTCTAGTTTTCATAATTATGGGTTTGGTGTTTTTGATAATACCTGTTTGATTCTCTCATTGCAACTATAAAGTAACATTGTATAGAGTGTGCGTATTTGTGTGTGTGTGTGTGTGTGTGTGTTTGTGTTTGATCCACACTAACAAGATCCCAGTAGAACAGCCCACTCAGTATACATAACCACATCCTACCACGCTCTGCTCAATTTAGTGCTGTCTCCGTGGTAAAGAACGTACAGAAGACATACAAAAGTCAGACGCAAATTACCTCAATACCGTATGGAAGATTTTGACATTACTTTTGTTGTTGAAAGCTTTTCCTTGAAGGCAACGTTGTTTTGTAGTTGGCAACATACAAACATAGGGTGTCCAGATTGCATATCCTCGTTGATCTCAGACTGGAAGAGCGTCATCGATTTTCATGTTTTACACACTTGATCCTAAGAATAAAGAGGAGGTCGCTCAAAAAAAAGATATTTTTTCACTCTTTTAACCTCCCGGTAACCTGCTTCTTAATACATCTGCCGGGGGACAAGACAATACATTTAGAAAACACTTCATCATGTTTGCATCTTGCCATGTGTCCAGGGGAGTGCACTTCCCTCGTGTACTTTTAGATAAACTGTGGTTGGTCTCTGTGGTGTTGTCTCCCTAAGGCGCCTGTTACTATATCCTGCTGTACCTGCCACAGTGGCCCATGAGGAATGCGAGGCTGACTCGCACCTCTCTATGGCTCGGATTTTGAAATAGTTCTGTTAGTATTGGCCTAAACTTCCTCTCATCTGACCAATATGGTACAAAAGGCAGGTCAGAACTTAACAATCAACCCAGAACGTAAACCTGTGTTAAAAACAAAACAAAATTAGAACACCCAAACCCAACCCCAAGTCAGAAGCAAGTAAGTCATCTGTAATTTATATCTTTCACAGATCAGAGTCAAAAAGCGCTTTACAATTGTTGTGGGCATTTTTCCTCTCACTTCACACAGAGATGGGAGCCAGATTGTTTGTGGTAGGGGAAACCGGATCACCCGGAGGAAACCTATTTAGACATGGGGAGAACATGCAAACTCCACACAGAAAGGCCTGCTGCCCACACCAAAATATCACATTGTTGATGGTCTCTGCTCCTTCTGTTTATTATAAACCTATTCTCACTGAGGAAATGTGGAATAACCTCTACAACACAATGGTCCTTAATGCTAACTAGTGCGTTAGCATTAACCCCTGCCCCTTGTTTTTTTGAGGGTTGAAAAGCTAAATCTAACTCAGCAGCTAGTCAACCAAAATCAAAACAAAATCTTGCCATCAGTCACAGAAAACTCAGTTGGATCAGGCATTATACTGTATGCAGTAATTATAAATATAGTTGGGTTACGTTTTGTAGACGATAATGTTTTAATACTTCCATAGACTTGTGAAAAAGTAAAAAAAAACAATATCAACGCCATAATTCCTTCAGCGATATGTTCCACGTAGCACCTGTTCTCCCACGGCTGCCTCCTAGGCTCACCCGTTACTGATGAGATGTGCATCAGATGATTGACTTGCTCACACCTCTGTACAACTGTTTAATCATCTTCTGTGCACAGTCAGCTGGAGCTTGGCACGTTCTGCTCCCATCCCCGCGGGCATCAGCCATGATTTGACTTTTATTGAAATTCAGTTCAAGGAGGCTCAAGGTCGCTCGTTTTTAACTGCCGAAGATGAGACGTACAGTGCTCCCCGGTCTGACCCTTTCCTTTCAAGGCTCTCTCTCAATCTCCTTCCTCTCTCTCTCTCTCTCTTCTCCTCCTCTTGTCTGTTTTACCTTTCTGACAGTGGGAGAATTATTCAAGAGGCAAGAGTCAATTTTGTGGGGCATCCAAACATGGTTAACAACGCCATTTAATGAGATTGGATGAAGCCTGCCGCTGTTCGAGTCTCGCCCCTTCAGCCGTAGAATTCTTTATTACTTTTCAATGGTACGTTGCGCACAGACTTTGCAAAGAAACTCTGCCATTTTAGATTGGATGACACACTGTATTTGTTGTCTGGAGTTTGCTTTTCTGAGGGAGGATTATCGCTGTTCCCTCACAAGTGCCATCCAAACTTGGAGTGCACCGGCAGAGGTAGTAGGCGCAGCAGCTGGCTTTGTGTGTTGTGAGCTTGCATAATGTGAGCGATGCACACGAGACATGCATATATGATCCATTTGTCATGATTTTACTATCCCGTCGTTCTATAGCCTGCGAGGTGGCCTTCTATAGCACGGACTACAGACTACATCGACACATTTTTTACAAAGAAGTGCCAAAAAGGCACATGGTCAGAATATATATAAAAATGGATATACTCAGCAAAACATCATATAGGCCGTTTGATTGAGAGTAACTAAGAGCACACTGCAAAAGGTGATAAAAAATTGCCTAAACTTGGCAAAATGGATATGTTTTTAGCAGATTTTGACTGACTTAAAGTAAGATTTTCAATGGGACAAGCAACATTATCTTGTTTTCAAAAGATACAAGACATTTTTCCCTTGGAATGAGAAAATAGAGAAACAGTTCTTGAATTAAGATTCAATGGTTTTGTCTCATATTAAATTTAGTTTTAAGATGGTCAGATTGTACTCTATTCAAGCAATTATTACCTCATGTTTAATAATTTTAAATTTTGACAGTGTACCCTAAGCTTTTTGGATTCTCTTCTTAACTGTGGTGGATAAAAGCATTTTCCTTAGCTTCTCTGTTTGAAGGGAAATTTAGTTTGGTGTAGCGGTTCCTTTTTTCCAGTCCATGTGTAATATTGTCAATCTGGATATGTTGAATTTCCCTAAACAGCTTGAACACGTCACTTCCACTTCCACGTCCTATTGTGAAAGTAATAGGTCACTCAAACAAACAAAAATGGCTAGAAAGGGCTGGCCTACAGGACAGCACAGAGGCGCTCATCATGGCTGCACAGGAACAGGCCCTGAGCACCAGAGCGATAGAGGCCCAGATATACCACACCAAGACCCAAGGTGTTGGTTGTGCAAAGAGGCACCTGAGACGATCCAACACATAACTGCAGGGTCTAAGATGCTGGCAGGGAAGGCATAGTGTACAGAAACATCTGTGCAGAGTATGGGCTGGAAACCCCAAGGTCTAAGTGGGAAACTCCTCCAAAGGTGGTGGAGAATGAGCGTGCAAAGATCCTGTGGGACTTCCAGATACAGACCGACCGAATGGTAATGGCGAACCAACCTGACATTGTGGTGGTAGACAAAGGGCAGAGGACAGCCGTGGTGGTGGACGTGGCAATTCCAAGCGATGGTAACATCCGGAAAAAAGAACATGAAAAGCATCCGGAAAAAAGAACATGAAAAGCTTGAGAGTCTCAGAGGGTAAAGGTGACAGTAGTGCCCGTGGTGATCGGTGCACTCGGGGCAGTGACCCCGAAGCTAGAAAAGTGGTTACAGCGGATCCCCGGAACAACCTCGGACATCTCGGTCCAGAAATGTGCAGTGCTAGGAACAGCAAAGATACTGCGCAGAACCCTCAAGCTCCCAGGCCTCTGGTAGAGGACTCGAGCTTAGAGAGGTATAACGGAAGGTGAAAGGTGAAGCGAAAGGTGAGTGTGTTTTTAATATGTATATATAAAAAAAAAAATTGTCCACTCACCTTTGGCCCTTCGGTTATCCCTGTATGTATACTGTATATATATATATATATATATATATATATATATATATATATATATATATATACAGTATATTCTCCCTTGCTTCCATTTTTATAACATATTATTAGCTGTATAATTTGGGGGAAACCTGTAATACAGTGTAAGTGACATCCCCTTTAAATGATAACATCATGGCCATATTGGTTTGCCATTTTTCTTATTTCCTCTGTCGACCAATATTTTTGTGAAGCGCTCTCATTCTGTGCTTATCCGTGTCATCTTGTCCTGGGCCTTTTTTTCCTTGTAGGTTGCACATATTAGAAGATGGTTATCTCGGTTCAGAGGGAGTCACAGGGACAGTGTTTTGTTCTCTTTTACAAACCATTTGACAATCTCCGTATTCCTTCTTTTGGTTAATCTTGCATTTTACAGATAAAAAGTGTGCCTTTACAACAAGCTTAAACTGGCCACCCACAAAGAATGTTTTGTTGCAATTTTCACTTCAATTTTCATTTTTCTAGATCCTGGACTGCCTTAAAGTCCTGCTTACTGTCTTAATTACAGGGAGAGACTGCTGTGAGAAGTAATTGAGTATAACATCATTTTTGGTCACTCAGCAACTAGCCTGCAAAACAACATTGTTTTAGCCAACCCTGGAAAGCCCATTAGCCTCAGCCCTGTGCTAAATGTCAGGCTCCCACAATCCCCAGCGCACCTACCGTATAGCATTTCCCTGTGGTAGTTAAACGTGTGTTCCTCTTCAGCCCAAGTGATGATAAGGCCAACCTTTTAGGGGATGCTTGGGACTTGAGCCATTGCCACTCTAAGCCGGCGACTGTACTTATGTCAAAAATATAGTCTGGATTAATCCCAAAGAATGTTGACATTGGCGTTTTGATTATGTTTAGCTGTATCCATGGTCAAAGAACTAGTTGTGGGGGTACAAGTTGTATTCAGTGTTCTATTTTTGGACAAGCATGAACTGTAGCTGCGTATGGTTACTGTATTTTGTTACCCTATATAAATTGAGCTGTATGTTGAATGCAGTTTGTTTGCTTTTGAAGGATTGATTTATCTAACAGACTCACAGTAATGACTGTGATGATAACCAAACCAGGGGAAAATTCCCAAGCTGCGTACTACACACTTAAAGCCAAAGTTTACATTACATCTAAACTCTCCCCATGGCTCTGGCTTATCCAACATAAACAGTATTCACGACTCAAAGTGTCATTTTCCTTTACAGTTGGCGAGCACTTCTTGGCAATGTTCTCAGTGCAACCCAATCTCTAAGAACCTCATGTTCATGTCAGCGGATTTGTTGTTTTTAATTGGGGACATTCACTTTGGCATTGAGTTTGCTGACTGATTGCGACTCAGCTGCTTGAAAATATTGAAAAGGGAGAGAGGCCTTGGTGATAAATGCAGTTGTTATAGAGTGAATAATGACAATTGGTGGGTGTGGCCAGTAGATTTTGGACACCAGCCAGAACAAAAGGCAGTGAAGCATCAAGAAAGCCCAGCCTCCCCTATGCCCAGCTATTCAGTTTCGCGACGTAGCAGCATGATAAGAGTTGTAATTAGGCCGTTTTACTGCCGCAAATTGCCAGGTTTCTTAAAAGCAGAGCGGGCGGCTCAGGTAATACGCGCTGTAATGAGAATTGTGATGGTTGTGGGAGGCTTGCACGGCTCCCATCTGGATTCTTGCTTGGTCACTGCTGCTGGGCTGACACCACAGCAAACCTGAGCAGATCCTAGCCTCATTACTTGTCCATAAAACGTTGTAATACAAAGCTCTTCCGTCGAGTGGGCTCAACGGGCTGATAACCACAACGCAACACAACAGCCGAGGGATATCACATAATGTTTACTTAAATGCATTAGCTGATCAATTATTTTAGATGTTGCAGTCTCATTATGCTTCATAATGGATTTATGTGATGTTGTTATTCTGTAGTGTCTCTGTGTGAAATTTGAATACATTTACCTTTTGATATTGCAGAAAAAAATTAGTTTCAGTCGAGATATATTTCCAGCATTGAGTATTGAGCATAATGAGTATGTATATAAATAGGCCCTCTCGTAAGCTTATAAAGAAAATCAACGCATCTAAATCAATACTTCTCTAACTAACTAAAGTGAGATTTGTACCGAGAACCTACACGCTCTCTATCTTTAACAAAAAATAACAAGCTTCTGGGTTCTATATCTAAGGTTGTACGACGAGGAGAGTACTCGTGGTGATTTGCCCCACATTAGAATCCATTTAAAACTAGGTCTCGCAGAGTAACGACGCAATTCCCAAAACGGCACTGCCCCGGACCAAAAAGATCTAGGCTACATTAAGGAGATCACATGTCTGCTCTCAGTGTCACCAGCCCAGAAAGAGGAGATAGTGCAGAGTACAGTGAGACCCTACTGCAGATAGCCCTTATAACCATATTACCACAGATTGCTTTGGTAATTGGCTTTTCCATAGACTGTTGATGTAGTACCTGAAACAGATACTCCAAGCTTCACACAAATGCTCATTACACTGTGGGCTGTGTCTGTTGGCTCTGGAAGTATAATCGCATCATTACGACCACGTTTCCAGGAAAGGTCAGTAATCGGCCAAGTAGAAGTAGTAGTTTTTTTGCGCTGGATTTGGAACACTGTGGCGCTGTTTATGTTCCACTGAGATACAGAGGCCAGAAAGCAATGATTTCAACCATAAAGTAAAGAACTATTGATTTGTTTGAGCATACGGTGTGATTGTTCTGAGGTTGAGCTGGAAATATAGCTCTGAAATTCTTTTGTTTTGTCTTGTTCTGTATGAGGTCACGGCAGCAGCAGCGGTTTAGAAATAGGCTTTACTCAATAATTAAAGTAGAGTCGTCTCGTCTTCAACAAATCCATTGATATTTAGAGTTTGTATGTTGACATGAATTACATTATATTACATTGTATTGTGCAGGCTATACTAATACCTTGTTCTGGGTCTTGGCTTTGTGTCAATACAGTTTATTGTAATTGTAAAAGCGCTTTGTGTGACCTTGATCTGTGAAATGTGCGACGTGAGTAAAGAATAGTTGCTTACAATATGCACACCTTATAAGTAGTATTCATTTTGATGATAATAATGTCATAATTGTTATGTTATGTTCAAACATAACCCGTGAATCCTAACCCTAACCCTGACCATGGGACACTGTACAGCAGTAATATATCTAAAAGAACCTCCTCTTGACATAACTACCCCAGGCGTTGTTAGATTCGCTGATTGGAGAAGAGTTAACCCTTTAGGCGCCAGAGTTTTTTCAAGAAAATATACAATTTTGATTTCAAGATTTCAAAAGGCTATAACTTTAAAATGGTTTGAGATAAAGGCATACTGTAAATTAGAAATATCTTCAGTCTGAACCAAACTTTGGGATGGAAGTTGATTCGTCATCTAATTTGCATATTCTGACGTCATCAAGGTGGCGGCCATTTCTGAAAATGTTAATCATTGTATAAAGACTTCAAAAAGCTGTAGCTTGGGAGTTATTTGATCTCAGGGAATACTATAAACAGTAAATGTGAAATATCTTTAGTATGAAATGAATTTGGGATAGAAATAAATTCCCTGATCCAGATTATACATAATGTTTTAGCACTGGTTCGCAGCCATATGGAATTTTATTATTTTCAAAGACCTTCAGTGATCAAGACTGCACTCTTTATAGTTTACAGTCATGAAATCTGGAGATTGGTTTCAATATTTCCCTTTCAAAGAAGTAGTGGGCATACTATTTTTCTCAGTGGAAATGAGTCTCCAGGATTTATTGTGTAGAAACAGGGGAGATGAAATGAATGGGTACAGAACATGTCAGATCATCTCAACAAGAAACAACAGGCTCTTCAACACTTCTGGTCCACTTTTGTGGATTATTTTCTCTCAAGAACTGCCTTCATCCTCATCATCGCTGTTGGTAAAGGCAGTGAACGCGATTAGCGATGTGCTTTTTCCCGCGGCTTCTCCCGCGGCTTCTACCGTGTCTCCCGCGATCCCCGCGGATGTCTACCCTGGCTACTTTCTCCCACATGCCCGGTTTTATGATGCCCCTGTCCCCTCCACCACGGCCCCTGCTTGGCGTTCACAGAATGCTTCTACCGCGGCCACACGGAGGACAAGCAGCCGCTGCACAGGGGCTGATTGTGGACTATGGAGCGCGGTCTCCCCGTCACCAATAATGTCCATGTCTGCTTCACTGGACACCTGCGTGTCTTCCTCCTCTGAATCTGAGGCTGAGTTTACACGGAGACAATGTGGCAGTAAAACGGTATAGTTGGATGTCGGTTTCTACCAACCGTTACCATATGAAGACTGTGTTTCAGGGGGGTGAAAACGTAAGTGTTCAGATCCAGCCTGCAGAGTGGGACAACTCAGAAATGCTTCACAGCGGGGGCTCTCTTTCACACCAGCGAGAGGGGAAAAGGTGTGAAATCCCCCTCTGCTCTGACCCCCGCCTCCGCACTGCTCCCCGCACGTAAATTTGGACATGCGCAGTAGCGGAGAACAAACATCAACAACAATGGCGGCGGTCAAACAAACTAGCTACGTGGGCTTCCAGCGCTGCACAGAGGATAATTCTACTCCTTCGTTCGTCCAAACGAGACCACGCAAAGCTCTAGGTTCAGTTTCCATTTTCACAGCTGCTGTTAAAATGCAGAATGATGTTGGTGCGTTCTGAGGGTCTGGCACAGGAAGTGAGTACACTGCCGAGAGGGGGGCTGGGCACGGGGCTGGGGGTCGTGTGTCGTGTTGTAAAGTTTCTCTGCCCACTACTGGTCGGGCGCTAGAACTACATCGTTTTTCAACCTCATGTGAACGCTGAGAAATTTGCATTAGGAGCCAGGTCGTTTCTGTTAATAGCCTGGAAACGTCTGCGCAGCGTCTCAGTATAAACAGGGCCTGAGTGAGCCAGTACCAGACCAAGTACTTCTCTGGTACTGAAGACCTCGTGAGTAAAATAAAAAACACTCTTTCCCTCTGCTCTACTCTCGTTCCTCTCAGCTCTACTGCTGCTGCTTCGCCTCCGCACCGCTGCGCCGCAGGTGTTTTACAAACTCAATTTACTCAAAAACTTTCAATATAACCACACCCACAAATGCTGCTCATATTACAGGCACACATGTCCACTAACCCCTGGTGAAAAGTATTAACAAGATTCTGCACCACATTTTTAGATACAGCCTGTTTAAGTGAGCAATGTTGCTTGTCGCAATATTGCGACTTTGGCGCTTAAAGGGTTAAACCAAAGACAAGGGGCGTCAATAATTAATTTCAACCAATCAGGAGGCTGTGGGGGTGAGGATGGTTGAGTCTAACCAATGACTTATCCTTTCTATTTGAAAAGTATCTGATGATCACTCTGACTTGAGGAGGCTTTCTGTCGGACTTTGCCTAAAATCCAAATATCTGTAGATCACAATTTCAACATTGGTGGAACAGTACAAGGGGCTGAAGAAAGGTACTTTTCTATCACAGGGACTCCCAGAATTCTGAAACTATCCAAATAAATGGAATTCTTAAAAAATACCCCAGAATTTTATTTTTAACTAAAATTAATTGGAAGTAATTCATTTTACCTTTTACTGCATGCTAAAACTGGTTAATATGAATGAGATCGCCAAACTAAATGCTAACTGATGCCAGTAAATAGTATGTTGCTACGGTAACTAGCTCTTGCTCCAAGCTGAGATCAGTCTGAATCAGTCCAAGAGGTTTGAAGGGTTTTTGAACACTGTACATAAGCGGAGAAATCACACTTCCAAATTGAAAAGACGTCAAATTGACTGCTCTGGGAGTTAGAACTGAGTTAGGGACTCAGGGGGCACTTTACGCTGGGATTACATTTTAGGCACAAATCAATCCGTTTTTTCATAACAGATGCTATTTTGTTTTTTTTAATGGAACAAAACAATACACATAAAATCAAAACTTTGCGGCCAATCCACATTTTTAACACATTTTTGGGGATACCGTGTAGATCCCATGTTACAACCTCAGCAATGACAATTTGGGACTGGGACTGAAGGCTGGCTGTGTGGGTGCCAAGCTAAGGATGGTGGGGGTATGATGAATTAAAGATGACACTCTCCTGCAGCCCCTACTTTCTAAAGATCGCTCTGTCGGCTAATGCAATGTTAATGAATGCAAATGGTGCCCCTGACCTCTCTCCACCTGACCGAGGCTGGATGCAGAAGAGCAGGTATACGGCTTATTTGTGCTTGTTGCCCACAGACTCTGACCACTGGGAGACGTGGTGTGTGTGTGTGGGAGGGTGCTTTTCACCTGGATAGCCAAGAGGAAATGCTTTGCTTTCTTTTGTTTCTGAATAGCATCTTTGCACAACGCTAATGGCGGGGAAAGAGTGTACAAGGTTGAAGCCTGATGCAACGTGGTGTCCCAGATGTGCGCAGGCCAGAGATAATGTCACCTTGCTGCGTTGATGGGATAATTTCATCACTTTCTTGCTGGCCTTGCATCTTCATTAATTTCCTCTTCTGGTTGTGCATTTGTGCGAACATCTGCTACCGGTCTGATGCTCCTGTGTCGCTTGTGTGAGGATGTGATGTCAAATCATGGGCTTCATTATTTGCAATTAATCCATATGAAAAAAGTAATTTGATAAATGCTTGAGTTTTTCATCAGTTTTGACATGTCTTGTTTTACTTGACTAAAGACTTAAGACAAGCATTTTTTCACAGGCAAACAAAAAGGTACTGACCGCAAAATTTCCTTCAATTTCTCATGCAAATCTAGTTTAAAGTCTGGGTGTAGGGGGGATGACAGATTATTGCATTTCAATAAAACTTTTGAATGACTAAAATTATTGCTCTGTGCTTTCTGGCTATTTTGATGTTTTTGTATGTTGGGCACATAACTCAAAAGGAAGTGTCAGCTTTTGTAGTGGACCAGATGTGTCGACGTCCTTCATCTTGTTGTAACACAAACTGACCTTGAGAAGTTAGACAGGACTTTCCAAACTCAGAGACGACAAGAGGCTGTTGTTTCATTTTTGTTCATTCAAAGATGCCCATATTTCAAGGTCTGTATATTTTTATGAATACAAAATGACAGTGTATTTCCTGTGCTGCAGTTTGCAATTAGCACTCTCTACTTTCAGAGATAAAAATTAAATTAAATGTATTTAATTTTCTTCAGCATACTGTGTCCGCATAGGTCATGTAAGATTCCCAACGTTTGTGTGAGAGACGTGGTAAGCCCTATTCAGTCCGCAAACAAAGCCGTCCCTGACCCTGCTCTTAAGTAGCCCGCTTTAGCAGCTCGGCACTAGTCACTTTCAGAGTGAGAAAACACGCAAACACTTAGTTTGTGTGTTGCAGACTTGGGACCATGTGAAAATGCCTATATCATGTTGGAGCTAGTTCTAATCGGCCTCTTCCGCATTTAGGCTAAGACTACGGGTGACACCAGTACTTGGTCAGTCCACTCCTAGTACATGGTCTATGTCTTGTACGCAGACATCTCCATGGAAACGGGTATAGAACCTCCCCACCAGCAATGATACAATGAGTGCATGTTTTTTGTTTAAATACTAAGGACTCATGTCTCAAGTTCCTGCCGGAGTCAAAGATGTTTGTGCATGCATGTGGAATATGATCTTGTTTCCACTGTGGTTATATAATTGGCAAAATTTTAACGCCGGCAATAGTTTCATTCTCATCGTATCTAGGTCTCGCTGACCCATACTCAGGTCTCATCTAAACACACTGAATACTAAAATGAAGCTGGAGCACCGCCTAGTTTGCACAATGTTTCAGATTGGCATTTATTCATTAATGTCCCTAATTGTGTTGGTAGCAGGTGTATTCTCAGAAGAATAAAGAAATCATACAACTGAAATTAAGTGAGTTTGTCTGGTGATTTTCCCTGACAATTTATGATTATGTGAATACAAGATATCAAAATCACAGCACAGGTTTTCTGAATTGCAAAAACTACTTATTATTAGTATTATTTTTTTGATTCATTTGAACTTTTGTCGGAGGCTGTTTGAGAGCTGGCAGGTGCAGAACTTAAAACACATTCTCTCTTTGTGCGCCAAACAGTGTGTTTGCAAGCATCACATTTCATGGTCGGCCCAGTAATGCAAAGGGACTTGTGTAATCCCATAAGTAACGTCTCGGAGGAGGGCAGATTATTTTCTCTTCAATTTTCAAATCAGCCGCACTGTCATCACTGTCTTGAGGGAGTTGTCGAGCCAACATTTCTTTTGACTGCCTGTAGCTGCTATTTTTGAAACTTTTCATGTCAATTTAGGTTTTTAAAAAGAGTATCAAACATAAACTATTTACATTATTGTTTGTGAATCATCTAGTGTCATGTAGGGTGTTGTAGGTAGGTGTAATTTAACAATGGCTGCGAATGCATTAGTAAAGTAATCCGTTCTGGTTTGGCTCCAAATATCAAGAAACTGAAGCTGGACCAAGAGGAATGTTTAGAAAATGTAATTGCTGGCAAAGATGTTGTGGCTCTACTCCCCACGGGCTCCGTTAGGGGCAAAGGAGATGGCTAAAGCTAGGCTAAATGCAAAAAGCCTCACTCACACCTTGTTTCAATCTGCAAAAGGAGTTAACCCTTCCCACCTGATATCGGAGCTCAATGGAGCAAATCCCGAGTATGAAATGAAATCAGTACAGTGGTATGGTAAAAGCACGCTATTAAAAAATAAGTACCCCAGCTTTAACATGTCTTTAAAACATGAAAACATGCCAACGCCCGTAAATTGGAAAGTGATCAAATCATTTTGCTGTTAATGCATTTTAGTGATGGAGTTTGTTGTTATTCATTCATTGTTGATGTAGTACACAAGTCAAAGAGGGGGGATTGTTAGAAGGCTCAGACTGAGAAACTCCTCTGAGAATCAAGTATTGACTACAGAAGCGGCGAGCACATGTTTTATCGACCTCAAGCCACACAATCATACAGCCGCACTCACAAAGGAGCAGAATTACGCATGCAAGTGGTCCCCAAACTGCTGAACTCGCCTTTAAAGACTCCGATGCAATCATGGCGGACCTGTTTCTGCGTTCCTTCCCCCCTTTCTTCTTTCCTGGATGTTTTTCCCCCCCTTTTTTCTGAGCCCACGCGATATGTAATTATGCGTGTCGCCACGATGTATCATGCGTCTCCTTGCTGACGTGTAATTGTGTGAAGAGGGCAGTCGTATCGATCTCTCAACGCAGGGCTCTATCAATGTTTAATGCACTCCCCCCTATGCCTCCCCCACCTCCCCCACCACCACCCTCGTCTTCTCCTCTATCTGTGGAAACGGCCTACCATTTGGTATCGATCTGTCGCTTGGTGCTAATGAGGAGAAGTGCTTTCTGGGATTGGCAGCAGTAGGCCGTCTCGGTTAGAGCGTTGGTTATGGCACAGTGGGAGACCTCGGGGTTTTAACCATTTAAGTCCGACACCGTGACAAGCCGCTGTCAGCAGAGGACAGCGGAGAAAATGTTTTTAGATCTTAAAGGGGAAGTATTATGCAAAAATCAATGTTTAACCCAACTTATCAGGTAAAATTACGTTCTGGGACAAAAAAAATTAGAATTTGGAAAAAATATACGTTTATGAGCTTCTGCTGTCCTTCCTTATGGATCCACTCATTGTTTTTTCAAGAGTAATTCTAGCATAATGTATCATTTCAAGTCATTTATATGTTCTGCGAATTTGCACAGCTGCCTACATCCACTCACTTAATTCAGAGAAGACAGAGGAAACATTATTCATGATATTTTTAAATTATTTGGTTACAGAATCTTACATTTCCAGTTGTTTTTGGCAGCACCAAACAAGTCGCCAATTTTTTTTCTAGAAAGCATTTTGCCAGACTTGGTCCACTTCAAGGGAACCAGACCAACAAGTTTGAACACGTTACAATAATTCAGGTTTTGTATGAACTGTTAGACTATGCATCATATCTGTATACCCTTTGGAGTTGTTTACCAATTCTTAAGCATTTCTAGCTCGGCATTTGTCATCTCTCTAGAATGTAGCGTTTTGCCATTTACAATTAGTCAATGTCATTAATGGGTATCTAAAGAGTTTCTTTGTAAAATATTGGTTCATGCTTGAAACTCCACAGCACTGAGGACATAGCTTCATTTGAATTCCTCTGACAGCCAGCAGCTATTGTTTTCCTGCAGATTTACGATCCTGGGTTACACCTTCAACATTAAACTCCCGATGTTAATATGTTTCTCATAGAGTGCACTGCCACCGAACCTGGCTGGCTTTAATTTATTGAGGCCCGGAGGTGACGCTGACAGTGCACTCCACAGAATACAGCAGGAAAACAGGCCGGGCCGTGCTCCAAAAGCCTGGGAGATGTCGCCCGCGACTCTGCTTGCGTTCCAAACGGCTCGATGGAAAGTGAAAGGTGAGACCGTTGTAGGGCAGCCAGACGTAACAGTGATCAGAGCATCGGAGCCATTGGAACAGACAGGAGTCACCCAGTCGCAGCCGCAGAAAAATATTAGAAGAACTTCACAACAGATAAAACAAGTCCTTCCTATCTTAGCAGGAGATACATAGCTTTAATTGTGGCTATGAAAGTGATTATCATAATGGCACTGTAATAATACCACACTACATCTGGCTTGTGTTCATACCTGCATTTGAAAGCCAGATCCCATCAGACCTGAAGCTAAGAAAGCCAACCCTGGTTAGTACTGTAATGGGAGACCTCTGGGAACTCCAGGTGCCACAGTGGGGCGGATTCGGCTCTAAAGTGGTGGTCAGAGGGACCGATGGCACATACCGGTTGCCTCGCTTCTGTCCGTGTGCCCCAGGATGAATGAATACTGACGTGTGAAGCGTCTTTGAGTGTCCAGAATAGGGTTAAATAAAACCGATACATTACTAGTACTTTACTGTGTTATGTTTCAGCAGTACATAAGGTTGGATATTGCATTGATTCTACGTGGTTCATATTACACAGATATATGGGTCAGTTGGGTACACTGTGCAGCACAAGGGTAGAGTTCCTAATATTGGAACGCGAGCATAGTCTGTGAACAGTGAGTGTATCTGTTGTTGAAATTGAAACTTTCTTACCTTTTGTTCTGCCTTTTTACTTTGGTTTGTTGTTATCATAGATTGTAAGCATAATTGTAATGCCCTGTATTTGTTTGAATATGGATTGAGAACACTAATTGTATCGCAAGTTCCGTGAGTCATGCGGGTTTTAAATCCGGCACTTTTCGTTAATTTATTTGATTTTGTAATTATAAGTATAGCTCATTTTTCAAATCCACTTAGAATGAAACGGATGGATGGTCCAATAACACACACGTCCAAAAGTCAAACACACACACACACACACACACACACACGATGCATAGTCCCTCAAGGCTTTTAACATTACTTTTGGATTAATGGACAGATGCTAGCTGCCACTCCCCAGCACTAATACCCATTTAGTATACATTATTTTGTGTTGGAGATTTGCCTAAAAGCAAGACCCTATCAGACACTCTTCCCTTGGGCCTGTGACCTTAGCCAACCTGCCATTGGACCCATTTCCTGCTTTCTTCTTGCCTTCGTTCTTATATCTAAACGAAATAGAAATAGTGGCCCAAGTGCCTGTGTGATCTGACTAAAGCTCGTGTGATTTCCCTTGAGAAGGCCATGGCAGTCCCTGCATTGCCGGCTGGCGCTGAGGGCTGCGTGCCTCTCCTATCTTCACAGCTGACAGGAGGAGAATGCTGGAGATAGACAAAGCAGTGTGGATGTGGGGGAAATTGAAATATTCTAATGCAAAGTGGGTGTGAACAAGCCTGTCACTGCGGGTGTATGGAAAATAGAGCTTTAGATTGGGCTTCTGTGGAGGTGTCAGAGTCGTGTGTCGCTTTATTGTGAGCATAAATGACTAATGGGTTACCGTGGATAATTATTATGTCTTCAATGAGTGCAGAAATTAAAGGTTTCTGATTATATTCTGCCAAATATACGTTGCCTTTGGACAGGTATGATTTTAAATACTTTCTTTTAATTTGTTTTTGGTTGTGTGTGGTTCAATCTAAATCCAATCGTTTAAAAACAAAAATGAAGGTGCTTTTGAATATTGTTCATATTTTCAGAGCAGATTGATACAAGCAGAAGAAAAAACTGTTGGCAAAATCATACAATGTTGATTGTTTTACAAGCAGCTAAAAGCCAGGGTACCTAAAACCACATACGATGTAACAGTGTATGTAGATCAGCTTTTTCACGCTTTCAAGTGGAAAGAGGACCACCCTCATTAGCTGCAAAAAGTGTCAAATACTAACTCACAGGGCTCCTTCTTATGCAAATAACCACATTAAGACGGCTTGTTGTGGTCTCACATTTTACTTTTTCTACTTTCTTTCTGTTGAGTCAAACGAATGGCATTTTATAAAACAAAAAAGCTTCAATACATTATCTGGATATCATCTGATTGAAAGAAAAAAGTTAAAACGTATGATCATAAATCAACTAACTTGTCATTCCAGATTATATCTGACATGAAAAGGAAGTTTAGCATCAGACTGCTGCTCGAGCGTCAGAAGACTTCTTTCTTGGCAGTTGTGTCTGTTCATTCCATCAGAGTCTGAGTCCTGCCCTTGATCAACAACACGAGTGGGCGTTGCTAGCCAACCGTTTGCGATGGCTGCCGTCCAAGCACATGACACAGCCGTTACTGGGAACATTTCACCGGAGTCTTCTTATCGGCTGCTGATCGCCACCAGACATTCCACCGTTGTCTCCTTCTTCAATTTCACTGTGGCCACAACAAACAAAATGTGTGTGCAAATAAAACAAAGGGAAATACGATAAGGACATGGAATTTTATGTTTATGCTGAAATCTTAACACAACGTTGTATAAAAGTTGCGTTTCTGCTTTTGCCAGACAGCTTTTTGTGTCTATTGTAACAAGATACTAAGATTGGTAGTGTATCTGGTGTTCATTATAATCCCTAAATTATACAACCAGATATTCAGATATTGTAATGGTTTAGAAGAATAGAGAGCCATTCTTGAATAAGCCTCACATTTAAGAGAAACATTCTTTGTCCTACAATGGGGGAAATTCAATGCTGAGGTACCTAACTTGTCTTTTCAAATAATACCACATTGTTTGTCCCGTCAGAATGAGTATTGTAAAATTAAACTCAACAAATGGTTTTATAATGACTTCATTTTATTAGAAAATATTTGATAATTTCTACTTGTCTATCTGGAAAATCTGATCTAAAGATGTGACAAAAAAGGCAAAACATACACGCAAACTAGGGATAAAACCAAACTTCTGAAAGCCGGGAACTGGTTGGATAGATTTAATTACAAACAAAATAATTTTTGTGGTTTGAAAGTTAGGTGTCTTTAAGTCAGGGGTGTCCAAACTTTTCACTAAGAGGGCCACTTTAGGTCACTAGACTAGTCCAGGAGCCGACATCACGGACTGAAAAACTGTCTTGACTGGCATCGGGCTGTTCTGAGAGTTATGATGAGCTATAACAGAGCTGAAGTTGGCTGAAAGACAAATGTTTACCATCTCTCTAGCTACATTAGCACCATTAATTAAAGTAACACAATCAAAACACACGTCAGTACAGCATATGCACATAAACAAAGTGAACTTGTGTTTATGATCTCAAGGACTACTTTGGGTTAGCAAGGCAGAGGGCCACATACAATGACACTGAGGGCCGCAATTGGCCCCCGGGCCTGAGTTTGGACATGCCTGCTTTAAGTGAAACAAATCAAAGACAAGGCTGTGACGGCTCACTAGCTTATAATCTTCATTAGTTAGTGCTTTTAATTATATCTATGGAGATGGAATCACGCTCTATAAATACCATTTTAGTTCCACAACTTATTAGACTATATGTTAAAAGCCTAAAGTAGAAGATTATACATTTTCATAATATTTAGATAGAACACAAGGCTTTACTAACGGAATAATACACAGTCAAACCCATCCGACTCCCAATCACTTCATCAGTATGTACCAACGCGGTCGTTTTGATCGCTGCTGATTTTTCTTATCCCCTCCTGCCGCCATATCAGTTTTCAGAAACCAGCACGACGGTATTAATCACTGCCAGGCTGACACTTGTTTTGGGGCAAGCTTCTTGGAGGATTTGTCTGTGGTTTGTTTTCTGTCTGGGATTAACAACAGGACAGGCAACCACTCTGAATATCTTTGTGCTCCTCTGCATTCCACTCGACAGGTTGACAGTACAATGGGAGCTTTGAAATCATCCCTTTGTGTAAATATGACGAAGAAGACATTTAATTACACCTATATTTTTTTTGTTTAGAAAGTCCTAAACAATAGACAGGGCTTGTGTTGTTGTATTTTTAACCTTTGGAGCGCTGCCATCTGTGCTAGTTGTCAGGAAATTTCACCACTGGAAAAACTAACAGAATTGACCTCAACCTGGCGCTCTTTCTCCGTTCCGCTACACACAATTTGTCTGTGAATCTTTAGCACTTTTGGACACACTATGACAGGATGTAAACAGACTTTTATCATGATTTGAACGTTAAACAGCTTGACAGACTGATAAACTGCCAGTGTGTGTGTGTGTTTTTCTTCTTCTTCTCCACACAATTCCAGAAGAGATGGTTGGAATGCTGTGTGGGATTTGTCTTTGCTGGTTCCCTTTTTTTCCTTGTCATGGTGTCAAGTATGATCACAAAAGCTTCTGCGTACTCTCGCTTTTGGATTCCGTCTGTGCACACTTCAACCACTGCTATTTAAAAATGTTCTGAGGCTAACCACAGTCTTTCTGTCTGTTTTCTTTCCCCGCAGAGACATTGATGGACACGCGGGTGGCCACAGCGGAGTTAGGCTGGACAGCGTACCCAAATTCTGGGGTGAGTGGGACACGCAATTCAATTTGACACTGACTGACTGACTTTTTTTGGAGAAATCTGTTTCCGAACTGATGTCAAATTGATAAATATCCAACGGTTGTTTTTAACCAGAACGCTTGAGGCTGCGGCCAGTTCAGATGCTGCAGTATTATTGGATGAATTAGGATTAGGGTTGGAAGTCATAATTTAGAAGTTATTTCAGTGCTTCATTCTACCCATTTTCAAACCTGTGTTCCTGTAAAGACATATGAAATTGTGTTCTGCAGGTTTGAAATAAATCAAACCAAAATCTAGAAATTTAGAAATCACCAACCAACATCCAAAGGCATTGATCGGTTGATGTTAAAGAATTGATTCGTAATTCCAACACTACATGTCTGACTCTATAGATGTGCAATGAATTAACATAAAACGTATGAGTAAGTTATTATTTTATCCTCTGCTCTTGATTCAAATACAAAACATATTCATCTGTTGTTCTGTAATGGCAGTAAGACCAGCCGATAGGTGAGCCACATGTTTTCTACTCTAAAGAGACAAATTCTGTGTCATAAGGAAGCGGAAAGAACAGCCTTGAGTTACACACAGGTGAGGGTCGTCTTATCTTGTAAATGAGCACATTTACTGATGAATAGAACCACACTGATTACATTACAGGTCTGGGTGGGTATGTTCTTTTTATTGTTTATACTCTTACGCAAATTCCACACAGTCTGATAGTGAGATAATGAGGAGCAATGACTCAACGTTTAGACTATTGCACATCAACAAGGTCTCTGGAGACAGACAACGAACTTTTATTCTCAATGATTCTCACAATACTGGTCAAAATCTGACATTTTGTTTCATTAATAGTTTTAGGTGAATAAACGCTGAACGCTTAAGTAAACTTATTTCCATAAGTTACGTTGTTAGATTTCAGAAGCTAAGCTGTGTGAAGCCTGGTTTTAGTGCTGTGATGGGAGACTGCATGGGGATAAATGGTGCATCACTGGGATGGTTGTAAATGCGAGTTGCTTTTCTGCAAAAGTAATTCATCTTTATATCCCACTTATAAATAATTGAACAGTGCTGTGACCTAGATTTGATCTAATGGCATCGTTGGGATTTTAAATTGGCTAAATGCGTTATAGTGAGGGACCACTGTATTCCTAAATCCAGTCACAAATATCCAAAACAGATTTACTTGATAACTGATTGCTTCACTCCACAACAAAGCATCGTACACTGTCTCAAAATGCGACTTGTGTCCGTAGGGAGTCACACGCTAAATAAAAAATGATGGAGGCGGATGGACCGGCCAACAATAGTAGAGAAGAGTTAGTGCCCAACATGGCTGCTATCAGGGCTATTATTTTCTCAGTGTCCCGGCTGGTAATGACTTAATAACATAATGGGCCCATGAAAGCCCAGGACACAGTACCTTAGTCCTTGCAAATGGTGGCTGCGGGGATCCCATAGACATAATGATTTGGTAATGATACATTTATCCAGGGAAGAGAAAGTATTAAAACTGTAGAGGAGTCAGGAGTGCCCAAGGCTTTGATTTGATGCCAAACCGTTCTGACATCCAGGACATTTCATGCTAATTTGGATTGGGAAGAATAAAAATTCCATGTAATAGAACTAAGCTTTCATTTTGTCAATATCAGTGTGATTGCTCTATCACTGTAATCGGCCAAAAGAGAAGTTTAAGGCTTTGTTCTGCACTCTGTAATTTGATAACTCCATAAAAGGCGTATATGGCACAGACTTGGGGAAACAATCAGGAGCAGACATTGATAGATTTGCTATTTTCCAGCTCTTTGGGACTTTATGAGCCTTTTTACACAGGTCAAATAACAATTTACTGATCCCTTTGAATGTGAAATAGTCGTCTGACATGTTTCAAATGAATATGAATGGATATAGATTGATCTCTAGAGCCTTTTAGATAGACATTTCATTTTTAACTTACAATGAAAGAGGCCATTGTGGCATTGTCTCTATAACACTGCCATTCCAAACATACTGTATTTGGACCAAATTAAGTCCAAATACTGCATAAGTTAATATTAAAGTTATGGATTATACTATCAAATATAAAGATTATATTTTCGTAATTGTAAATCATCCATCATGTGTGTTTTTTCTTGGGAATTTTGTGTTCCTTTGGGCTTCTAAAATTTATGACAATAAAGTGTGGAACATTCAAGGCAGAGCAGAACCGTGTTAATTTCTTATACATTGAAATGATCTGAACTCTGAACAATTGTAAAGCGCTTTGGTTGACCTTGGTCTGTAAAAATGCGCTATGTAATTAAACTTTACTTACTTGCATTCAACAACAAATATACAGTAAATCATATGGGAATTTGCAACCTATACGATACTCAACTTGACCTGCCAGTTGCAACACTAAAATTCCCTTTTGAGATCCTAATTGAAATGTCGTCATGAAGTAAAAGCATATCCGGCACAGTGTTTCTGACAAGTATTCATTTTTTTTCACACACGTTGCCTTTTCTTCCTGTCTGACAAGGAGCTATCAAGGCCTTGATAAAGACATCCCTGCTGTTTCAGACGTGTTGACTGGAGTAAGCCTTCGGGCACATGAAGCCTCTGTTAAGCTTGGATTTCAAAGCTTTGACTGTTGTAAGGGTTCTGGCAGTGGGAGACCAGGATCACTCCAGTACTGGTGGAAGAGTCGGCAGGGTAAAGAGCGGGATGTCCGTCAATATGGTGCAAGATTCCAATATCTACACTCCATCAACAATTGCGGCGCCTGTTGGCCTCGCTTGGTTTCTGAATTCCTAGTCCCATTCGATTTAGTGAAGGTTTTTCTTCTCCGAGACAAATCTATGCTCTTCATTTGTTCTGGATTGAATAAATAGTTTGGATTGAATTTTCCACCATTACTGCTCCATTTTCAGCATATTTCGGGCTAAACAGCTGGCTGACCTGTTCGACTCATACATTTAAGAACCTGGCTGACAAAAAAGAATAATACAATTTCTGGTGGAGGTGAATTTGGTCTTGGTAGATTAGACTAGATATTGCCATGTTATTACACACGTTAGGAATGGACAAGGACTCTTTAGTTCAGGTCAAGAATAATGATAAATTACCACTTTATACTGAGCTGATCATATTTTGGGAAGTAGAGGAGCGAGAGCTTATTTTGATAAGAAGATTGCTCTTTTATACTGTGGTTATAATCTGTAAGACTCCAATAAGAAGACCACAAAGGAGATTTATAGTGAAAGCAGATATGAAATTGGTTGGTTTGCGAGAACAATATAGAAGCCGATCAGCCCTAATCCTGTGAGGAAAAGTGATCCAAATTCATGGTTACTGACCCCAGCTTCAACAATATTGCACTATAGGGCTACTGAACAATATGTACTGCCAATGCATGACATTGCGGATAATGCAGTCGATATGAAGGAGCATGAAATTGATCGTCACAGGCACGGATTGACTGTACCGTATGACATAATAAGCATAATGTACATGATAGAACATTAGCTGAAGGTGAACTTGAGACAAAATCAATGTTATTATAAGCCCTCGTGGGATTGGACATAGACCTTAATGCAGTGCAGTGTAAAGAGTGACACGTTTTATGACACATTCTCATTTTAATAATGATTTATGGGTGTATGGAGCTGGTGTTTAAGCAGTCACTGTGCTGCTATCTTGCTCTTAAATATGCATACGGCGGGGAGACTGTCCCGACTCTCCGACATGTCTCATTAACTTTGTGGAGGAGTTCTGGACACGATAGCTCCTCAAGTGTTTGTGTTGAGATGACCCGCAGGGTTAATTCTGAAGGATTAAAGATGGACTGTCATTAGTTCCAGTAAGAGAGAGTTCAGGGTGAATTCGAGTGACTTTCTAAATCAGGGACTTGTATGAATTCAAGTGTTATAGTGTAGGATGGCGGGCTTGACGAGACACAGTTGCAGTAACATAAACTGCTCAGTCCTGTTCACAGTTTTCAATGTTGTTTGTTATCATTTTAACAAGATGCATATTTTTGAGCTTATAAAGATCAACTTGTACTTGTTTTAGAATGTGAGATGGATAGATAAGATACTTTATTGATCCCCTTAGGAGAAATTCAGGCAGCAGAAGACTCATCCAGGTTTGTTGTACAGTCTGACACCTGAAGGAACAAATGATCTCTTGAAACATTCCGTTCGGCAGCGCAGTGATAGGAGCTTGTTGCTACGATTACTCCTCTGAGCGGCCATAGTGTCATGCAGAGGGTGCCTGGAGTTACCCAGGATGCCCTGCATTACTGTAGAACCCTCATCCTTCTCTCCAGCACAGCTCCCACAGAGTCCACACTTCTCCCCATCACAGAGACACATTTCCTGATCAGCCTGTCGAGCCGGTAAATAGGATCTTAAGTAGAGTATTTAGAAGTATGAAGGAGGAAAATGCTCTCAGCCTGAAACTCTGTATGCTACCACCAGAGGCGGGAAAATAATGTTTTTTTGTTTTTTTTCCAAATTTGAAAATTGGATTGTAAAGGACGTATTTTCACATGAGAAATTACCGCAACCTATGTGTGGGGAATACTTTTATTTTAGAAGCCAAAAAAACTGCTCTCAGCATGATGTCATAATTACATCATACCATTACAGGACTGAGAGAGTAAGTAATCTCGAGTAATCTTTAGTAATCTTTATTTATATACCGCCTTTTCACTGCAAATCTGAGTCTTAAAGCGGTTTACAATTGTTAATGCTAGAGGGGAGCGTTTATATGAGTGACAGATAAATGTTTGTGCCAAAAGAGTTCCTGATGTTAGCGTGGCTGGATCTAAAAACAACTCCAAGTCTGTTTTGCAGGAATAAAGTATATAAATGTTGCATTATAGGTCTTCTTTAAAATGTGCATTCCCTGATGGTTAAGAGGATTTTTCTGGATCAATGTGTTGCATGCCTTCACCAGTACTACGCTGCTACTTTAGAAATCTGTTTCTTGGATTGGAGCTTGTACCGCGTTCATATAAAGCTTGAGAAGGGTTATGATATATTATTAATTCTATTCAATGTGTTCTTGTATAGCCCTATATCACAAGTAGTTATCTCACAGGACTTGACAAAATCGTTAAATTTGCCAACACAGATCAGTGAATCAAACTTTTCAAACACAAGAAATGCAATGATTAAAAAATAAATTAAAAAGACAGATTTTTAAAGGCAACATGAAGCGATTAGATTTGAAATTCAGACTTTCTCACAATTTGTCTCATTTGAAGAACATATAGTGCCTACTCATCCATGCTAAAATAATCATAATTCTTTAACATTCTCCACCGAACGCTATAAACGGCAGCTCCTTTGACATTGAGGTTTTCGCTTCCATCACCCGAATCCTTGTGAGTCAGTCCTCGCGCTGTTCTCCTGTCACTTCTCCGTTCTGAAGCATACACTCACCCTCTGATAAATAAAATATGTAGCCGCACGATGACGAATGGCCCTCGACCTTCCCATGTGACAGAACAGACATGAAAGACACAAGCGGGTCTCGCGGAGGTAAAAAAAACGCAGCTCCGACTCGGCTAAGTTAGGCTTTTCACATTCTGTCATTGGAATAATCACCCTGTTTACGAGGCTAAATGATTAAAGAGGGGAAGGAAAAAACAAAAACGGTTAGTACAAAGAAAATTCTCACAGGTGAAAAGAATGATTTTTGCGGCCTCCCGTTGAAAGCCAATCAGAGGAAAATGGCGGAAAATGACATGTGAAATGACAAAGCGGCGCCGGAGTGGCTGTGAGTGTATTCGAAGAGAAAGCTGGCTCTCCAAGGTGCTAGAAATAAGTGAGAAAATGCTCGGAAAGAACAGGACACTGGATTTTAAGCTCATATCCTATGCTTGTCATGTTCTACACAGTTCCATTCCTTCCAAATGTGTTTTAATAGAAAATACCAGGGTTCACAAAACAATCTATATGTGATTTAATTTTTTCCTTTATGTATTTCTGAAATGGTAACAGATAAAATGCAGATAGATTACATACCCTTTAATCAAAGTGGACATATTTTGCTTGATGTGAAATTAAATAAAATATTATCCAAGCGTTGTTGATATTCTAATGCTGTCAGGGGAATCTGCCTTACAACCATACTATAAAACAAATGTTTGACCATAACTTTGAGTCATAGGGACGACATTTATTCACTTTGCAAATCATATTTGTCAGTCATGCATATAAACTCCACTCTACCAGATTACACGGGCTGCCTCTGCATTTATAGATCTTCCATTTCATATCCATAATTCAAAAGAAATGGTATGGAGTATGGATTTTACTCAATGTTTTTTTTTTTTTAAATAATGGGTCTCCATCTAGTACATTTCACAAGTAATTTTAATCTTTATAATTATAGCGATTCAAAATATTATGCAAATGACCAAATCTAAAAGGCGCATGTTCATTCCATACCTTCTACTATATTGTATCTTAGCACTTTTAATTATTGTGAAATTAGGGAGGTCCAGGGGGATGTCGTGGCCTAAAACCATTGAAATGAGTAGAGCCCTCTGCTGCTAACACAAATAAAACAATAAAGTTCACAGTGACAACCAAATACAGTAAACCTCATTGTGAAGCTCAGGATCTATGGATCCATTTGTTGACTTTATGTGACTTCTTGTACTTTTTTTTACATTGTATGACCCTAATGTAGCTGAGTGAATAAACATGTGTCATTCTTCAGATCTATCAAACATGAACCATATGCAGATATAGTCATACCTAATTTTAAAATCACAAACACGTGCAGTGTTTGTGGCTTCAAAAAGAGGAGACTATGTTTCAGTCATGAACTCTGTGAAAACTGTTTTTACTCCACAAAAGCTGAACCATCATCGGCAGACGAGCAGTGATAATGTAATACATTCATTTCAGAGACACAGAGCGGCGACAGCCAGAGGACGTGGAGCGGTCTGGGAGCAGTGAACACGAAACTTTATATTTTAAATGTTGCATAGTAATAAAACTATGCTTAACGGCAAACTATTAAAACTAACTCCAGAGGGAAACCATATTTAACGTGGATTCTTTATGAAACTGTTTTTATTATCAACCAACTTGATGAGAGGCAGAGATGCATTCTGAGAGAGCCATGTGGCTTGCAAGCCTTACTGTAAATAACGTTAAAAAAACGTTCGAGTAAGATGTATTTACCCTACAGAGTTTGATACAATGTCACAAACATTCTCCACACAAGGAGCTACTGTATATCTATGTATGCTGACCACACCTGCAGGTCTAAGCAGGGCAGGCCCTGGTTGGTTCCATGATGTGAGACTGGTGGACATAACAGATGCCCCGGTCTGAAGTTGTAACGTGTCAAACTATTGTTTAGGAGTATCCCTGCTGAACAAGCAGGGATGGAAAGAATATGATGAAAAAATTACATTGCACCATTGGTAATCTAATAAATGATATGGGAGGATTTTTAGTTTGACTCTGGAAAGGTAAGATTATGAATATTCTCAGGTTCTTACTTCATCAGATCTGTGTGTATTCAAATGTCTTCTTTTAAATGTTCTTGTGACAATGTGCAGTCTAAACACAATATAACATTTCAAACATATACAGCCCTGCAAAACAATTGTGAATACGTATTTGCCACTGTCTCTCATTTTCCAAGCATTCTCACCCCCAGAGACATTTGATAAATTCCTCTGTTACAAACTGTGACGACGGAGGCACCGAGAGCTCAAGAGGTATTCTGAAAACGCAAGGGAGGGGGTGGGTTGGTCTGGTTGGGGTCTGAGAAATGGAGGATCAATTGTATGAGAACTAAACCCAGAGAAAAAGCTTTTGGTGCTGAAGTGTGCGTGCGAAAAGGCTGGCCCGGGTTAACTCATGTGACCAGAAGGGTGTCGCCGGGGGTTACCAAGGTGACAGGGCCTGTGGGTGCTGCGAAGCGTGGAGAACTTGAGGCCGCGCTGTGGAGGGGGATAAAGAGGGGGCCAAAAGAGCCATGAGCGAAGACGAGAAACAGGAGAACGAAGGCCACAAAGCCGAGAGGCTGAGCGGCCGGCGTTTTGAAGGTGTAGCAGGTGCACAGGAGGCAGACGGAGAGGATTGAAATGGGATGTGTTTGTGTTTGTACTGTTGTGTGTTGATTTCATACAGCCCGTGTGCTTGGACATAAACGGGAGTGTGATGTGTGCCGTTGCATGTCAGCACCTGCAAATAAACCAAGGAACAAGAGCTGCTTCTGAAAGATGGCTGTTTGGATTTAGTTTGTGACTGTAGTTTATTATTGTATAGCTATTATCAATTTTATTTTTTGGAAGGAGAGTTTGTTCATATAAAAATGGTCAACAATAACAATTTGTATATGTGTGTTTGTGTGCGTGTGAGTGCATGTGTGCGCGCATGTTATACTATATGTCAACTAAAAAAGTATTCCTGTTTGTCTTTTCTTAAGCTGATGTTTATTCAACCATCTGCCTCGTCAAGAAGCCTGCAGAAAATAAGAAATACAACATTTTGGAAAAGGCAACAATCTTGTATTTAAACTTAATCGCCCATTCGTTTGTGGTGGGGAGGAGTTTTTGACTAGATTGTTTGACAAAAATGTCCAACATTATGACAAGCCACAAAAGAAAAAGGGTTAATTTGCAGAAAGTGCCATTTGAAAAATATGACAGGATTCCAAATTTCTCTTTACCAAGCTTTTTAAAATATGTATTACTCTTGTACGCTTTACAAAACTTTGGGATTGAAGAAATACAAGATTGATTTTGTTTATACCACAGCATGGAACATTCCTTCCTCCATACAAGTAGGTGATGGACCCTCCCTCTGAAACCTATGTGCACATTTAATCTTGTTATTTTGTTAATTTTTTATTGTATTTATTGTTTGTTTTTTGTTTTTTTTTTAATGGGAGGAGCTGTAAATACACCAGATTGTAGCTACGAAGTTAATTCCCATCTCTAGTCCCACAATCACCTTCACAGTCATTCAACCCTGAAATTTTTTTTTAGTGGTAGGGGAATCCAGAGTACCCAGAGGAAACCTACACAGACACAGGGAGAACATGCAAACTCCACACAGAAAGGCCCTGTCTGGAGGTGGAATATAACCCAGCACCGTCTTGCTCTGAAGCACAAGGGCTATCCACTGCGCCACCGTGCCATTAATAATTTTAATACAAAGGCTGTTAAATAGTTACATTTTAATGGTTAGGTTAAAAGCTCATAAGATTCATGGTGTTTTGTAATTAGCAAATCCCTACGACTAATTTGTGTTTTCTCATCGATATGGTGTTAATGTGTTGCTCCCTAAAACATGCAGAGCCAGTTTGTTTGCAAAGAAACATGAAGCAATACTCTCATCTACCATGTTAGCAATTATCTCCCTTATACTTTCCTTTTAGTTCAATATCCATCCATCCATCTTCTACCCTTTTAATCCATTTCTGGGTCAGGGGGGTGGCAGTCAGAGATGCCACCCAAGTCTCATAGCACCAGCCCCTCACTGGCCCTCTGCAGGTGGTGAGTCCACAGGAGGACGGCTGCTCTCTGAGTGTGAGCATAGCCTTGATCTTTCAGTGGGGGCTTTGGGCAAAGTGGGGTTAAGTGTCTTGCCCAAGGACACAACGACAGCAGTCATCAGTGGGAGTCGGTGGAGAAGGTGCAGAGGTGGGAATTGAACCCACGACCTTCTGGCCTTAAGGCCAATGCTCTACCAACTGAGCTACTGTCGCCCTTCAATATAGTTGTTCAATAGTTCAATATTATTCTCATTATTATTATTATTATTATTTTCATCATTTGCATTATTACTATACACCTTACATAGTTGTTCAATAGTTCAATATTATTCTCATTATTATTATTATTATTATTTTCATCATTTGCATTATTACTATACACCTTACATTGCATGATTCATTCACTTTATACACAATGGTGATAATCTCTTCTTCTGTTGTGTGTAATGCTTTATAAGGCTATGACTGCTTTCAATCACAACCCCTTTAAGCACAAGATTAATCAGAAGGCGGCATTAGCTGCATCTGTGGAGAAAATCAAGGCTTATCTTGCCTGGTCGCTCACCGGGCTTCATACACTTAGCGGCGCACACTTGTAAAGAGCGTGAATAGATTCGTAACTGCCATCTGCTGACCAGGCTCTAAAATTACTCAATTATTCATAGGCAGACAGACATATGGACACACAGGTACAGAGGCTTAGCGGACTGGAGTAGGAGAAAACTTAAAAAGCGAAAGAATAGTGGGTTCTGCTGAATTACGATGGGAGCTTAGAGGAGGGTGTTACGACGGTCGGGAGGGAAGAGGTGAACTCTGGACCCACTCAAATGGACTCGAAGGGAAGATGGCGGCTGAGCGGGGTGTCTCGGTGCTGTAGCCAGGTGAGAGGAGAGATTTCATACTAAAGAGATGCACATAAAGGCCCCAGTTTGGAGAGGGGATGCATACCAATGAGCGCATTTGTATATTCAGTTATATTCACGAGCACACAGGCATAAAGCCTGGCACAGCAGCGTTACCTTTCTATCCATCCAAGCGTGGGTTTTTTTCAGTTTTGACATGGAATGATCTGATTGGTCCAGAAGAAGGTCGTCCTCTTTGTATGTATCTACCTTTCTCTTCTGTGTTCCTTATAGCCTATATGTTGTTGTATCCATTAAAATACATCTAAAACTACACTGGGAACAAGTGTTTGGCTGCTGAAGTGGCAATACAGCTTGAACTTTTGCACATTTTGTCACGTCACAACCACAAAATATTTTAGTTTTTTTTTTTGGACTGAAAACACCCCACAACAAAGCAACCGACTGTGAAGTATTCTAAAACTGAAAATGTGAACTTTTTTTTTGTGTGGGCGGAATAACAAAACCATGCATCATTTTGCTTTCACTTCCCAGTTCTCGCTTACTTTGTTGTGGTCTTTCAGTAAAAAAAAATCCAAAATAAAATATTAATGTTTGTGGCCATGGCATGACAAAATATGCAAACGTTTTAGCTGAAAATTGCTTGAAATTAAGTCTTTGATAAATTCATTATAGAGTACGCCTACTGGATGAAAAATACAGTTTTGAATTCATTGCTCCTATGCAGCTCTTGGAAACGCACCGATTTCCTTTGCTGTTATTGCTTTATTTGGCTTGCCTGAGTGTTGTAAAATGAAATTCAATGCGCCTTTACTTGCATCTGGGGTCTCATCGTGAAACAGCAGAATTCTACTTACTTGGTTATTGGCAATATTCATGTGTCAACATTTCAGCTCTGCATGAAAACTGGAGAAGACAGCAACACACTTACAACAATACAATTCAGCATCGTACACGCACCCTGAAAGCGTGTCATTTCAGACACAAATTGCACTTCCAAATCAAGCCCATGTTTCACTGTTCTGATGCATTTTGTTACCACCGTTTTTTGAGAGCCAAATGACATGTGGCCACTTCAATTATTGATTCAGTCTCCTGCGAATGTGCCTTCCATATTTTACAATAGAGAATTCTGTCGGATGTGCTAGGATGCCGGGACAATTTCCCATCAAAAAATGAATAAAAGAACAAAGCGATAAAAGTAGGACAGGAAATGGATGGGGGAAACCCTGTAGCTGTGAAAGGGTGTGATAGCTGGACAGATGGGAGCAGATACAGTATGGGAGGGTCAAAGAAGTTTAAATTCACATGCTGACTATTTCTACCATTACTTTTCTACCATTTCTGTCTTTCCTGTTTCACACTGACACTGACATAGCCGGCCTATGAGGGTTTTCGGAGATGTCTGGCGTCATATCTGGCAGGAATCCACAAAACTCCTTTGGTCAAGTTCACCATAACTATAAAATGATAGTAGCAACATAATTTAGTTAAATATCTGTCATTATGGATTCACAGGAAACTCATCAGATCATCAGACAGATTATGTTGTCTTAAAAATTGCTTCTGGATATATATTCATTTTATCTTCAGTTGTGCCTTGACGCAATTTTTGCTTGACCACAAATGAATGTATGCACATGGTAAACTAAAAAGAAAGAGAACAAGATCAAAAAGACACGAGCAGCAACAGTTATAGAGTAATTTTAGTCAATGAGTGCGTTTACAAAGCACTTGTGAAACCCGAATCTTTGACTTCTCCAGTTTAGACAAGACCCATGCACTGCGATTTAGCTGTGAAAAACCCGTCTGTTTGGGATGAATATTGAACCCTCTGTAACCACGTAAACCGGATCCTTTTGAGACAAGACCAGCTAGTATTGTTGTGAATGATTTGTCAGAATAGATACTTGGTGCCACCTTCTTGTGAAAGCCAGATCCCGTCCGACCTCTGAAGCTGGCCAGGGTTAAACAGTAGTACTTTGATGAGAGACCTCTGGGATCCCCATATGCCACAGACTGTGACTGTAAAGTGACAGATTGTTGTTGTGTCCTTAGACAAGACACTACACCCACGTTGCCTAGAACGAGTCCGGTGTGTGCGTGAACGGTTGGTGGTGGTTGGAGGGGTCACTAGAAGCATACCACCACCGTGTATGCAGTGAAAGAATATGTGTTTGATCGAAAAGACGACCGCAGATCTGTTGGCCTAAATAGTTGTCCCTGATTTCTAAGCACAGTCAAGCAACATCTTTTTAACAATCTTTCTTTTCATTTTATCCCTGTGAAAAAACTGTATGCTCTGTGAAGTTCTGTAAAGCAAACACTTTCCCTCCCCATTTCTCCCATCCGTCAGATTGCATAAATATATTCTGAGTCATGATGACCCAGTGCTCTGCTGTCCACAGTCTCTCCATGGGGCTGTCAAGTCTGGACACAGTGCTGCAAAGGAGGTAATGTTGCCCGTGGTTACAGTGTCAGCCGTGAGTGGGTGTTACCAGGTGCTTCAGAAGATTAATGCATTCACTTCGCAGCGCATTAGCCACAACACTATTGTTTTCCTTAATTTAATTTATACAATAAATGTGTAAACATGAATGTTCCCATGACAGTGACCTTTTTCCTAACAGCTATACGAGTGGGTGCACAGTAAGGGTCTTGGTGGTTCCTGGGTTTACATTGTGACTAAACAGTGGCCAGTGTTCTATAGCCAATCGGGAACAAATAAAGGAAAATTCAGGTTATCTGGGGTTGTCTGTGTTCCAATGGTCAACAATTGATGAAATGTAAAGTAAGGTAACTTTATTGTCTCCATATGCAAAATTGTCCTCTGCATTTGACTCACCCTTCATTGCCAGTAGGGGGAGCCTGTTAAAAGTAGTGGTAGCCGCAGTATATTTTAGGCGGTGGGGCAAAACTTACTGCCCGACTGCACTCATGTTGTAAAATATACCTACTTACTGTATATGTGCATGCACTGTCCGATTAGTTTGGTTTGGTCTATGTCAGTCAGAAAAAACTATAGAGGACTCTAAAATTAGGTATTGCAAGCCAGTGTTTGTAACGTGGGAGATTTATCCACTTCTGCTGTTACATGAAATCCATTGGGAACTTTTTTCACTCTTTGATATTTGTTTTTCTTTGTCATGAAAAATCATGAAATTTGTGTGTCTTTCTTCCGACGACATATTCTTTTCTAGGTTATACCCAACTGTTCTTTATAAATTGGCCAAATGCATGAAAGAACTAAAGATAATTTTGCATAATAGAAAGTATACTGTCCAATGGCTTTCTTAGGACAATTAATATGGTAGAACGGTTGGTTTTGGGTCTATGGGCCGGAATGTGTCCACAATGAATTCCGAGCGGTGGTTCATATTGCGGAGACAAAGCTATCCCTGACCAGAATAAACAATTCCAAGCAACCTGTCCTTCAACAGCCCTCGAGTATCTTCTTCAACTCCCAGGCTCCATCAATTTATTCAGCAGTCAATGCTAGTAGAGGATACAAGTAAATATGCCTTCTACTTGCTAATAGTAAGAAGAAGGTACATTTTACTTGACAAACGATGATGTTTGAACAAAAATATTGTTACTTTATGTCTTTAGCAAAAAACCTATTTTGTTTCAGCCAACAGTTTAGAGGAACAAATCTTCTGTCCAACCAGTTCCGACACAGAGAGACAGTACGGCATGGAGTCTAGTCAAACTTTGTGAGTGTAATTATAGAGTTTTCAGGGATGTGGCAGGACGGCAGCGCTTCAGACAACGCTATTTCCTCCCCATCCATCACACTCAGCCAGGCGAAACCGGGCCTAAATAATCACTTGCATGCAATGGCCCCGACACCAGCCCTGATTCAATAACGCAGCTGATCACGAATGATAATAGCAATCATGTCAACGCATATTTTACACTTCTAAGCCAGTGCTACTTGGGATACTAGTTGGACGAATGGATCAAAATATTCAGTGTGTCCCCGAGCGCTGGTGCCAGAGCATTGTCCCAAACCAACTGTTGCCTGAAATGATGCATCCGTTGACTTGAGAAAACTGGCCCAAAAAGGTTGATTTGTAAATTGGCTCATTAAGTTTGAGCGATTTGAAACAATTTGGGAAAAATGGAAGTCTGGTGATTGCAACGAAGGGAAGAGAAAATGCCACCACCCCACAAGAGGATAGAGTCGTCAATTTCTATTCTAGCTGCTCATGTCATAACACAATGTCCTTTTGAGACCTTGGCCTTTCTGAATATGACTAAGAATGTCATAACAGCAGTGCATCTGCCGTTAAACCTTTCTTCTAATAAAACACCATTCTATATCTATTCACTATTGTTGTGAAAAACATTGAACTATAAAAAAAAAACAAACAAAACAAAAAAATCTGCGCTAAGGTCCTTTGAATTAATATTCCAAAAAGATCAAGCAACTCCCAAAAGTGTACCTCTACGAATGCTCTTGCCGCTCTGACACTGTCCGCCTTTACACAGCGCAATCTCCACTCACAACGTGTATCTCAAACTGTGATTTATTCATGCTTAATTGATGGCAAAAAAGGATTATGCAAAGGTGTTCTTTTTTCCACCTTTAGTGCGTGCGTGGCTGAGTCGAGGTGCATAACAAATAGGCTCATTATTGAAACGTCCATCCTGTGCGCTCGTGCCATGAAAAGTAATGTGTCTCCGGTCCCCGCCCACATGTTTGAGCCCCGCTGTGATAGATGAACACTGACGCTCCAGTTGAAAGTGCTCAGCAGAAGACCACTCAGCCCCCTTCTATTCAGTCCCACGGGACAGGCCCAGCTAACGCACAGCTTACAAACAACGGCTAGGACTGGCTGAACTCTTCGTCATGCTGTATTCTCTTGATCAAAACATATACAATCATATTTTAGAGAGAAAATCAAAAAAAGAGCACACGGTATGCACTTTGAAAAATTTTTAAAACCTTTTTCTTCTCATTTGCCCCCTCAACACACTTCCTCGTGTTCATCTGGGGTAATCCCAAGGCATTCCTAGAACAGCTGAGAGACGAAGTCCTTCTAATGTGTTCCAGGTTTTCCCTCGGGTCCAGAGCTTTGCCTTTTGAGTCAGCTCTCTCGTCTCCACAACAGTCCGATACAGCGACTGCATCACGATCCACCTGTCAATCTCACGCTCCATCCTTCCCTCACTCGCGAATAAGACCCCGAGATTCTTGAACTCCTCCACTTGAGAAAGTACCTCTACCCACCTGGAGAGGGCAAGGCACCTGTTTCCGCTCGAGCAGCATGGCCTCAGATTGGGAGTCGTTGATCTTCATGCCAGAAGCTTCACACTTGGCTGCAAACCGCCCCAGTGCATTTTGGGCGGAGGTCATGGTTTGTTGAAGCCAACAGGACAACATCGTCTGCAAATAGAAGAGATGAAAAGATTTTTTAAAAGTCCCTCAACATGGGATTTAGAATACTTCCAGGTCAATTTCAGGTATAGTCGGGGTGTCAAACCAGTTCTAGAAAGGGCCGGTGTGGCTGCAGGTTTTAGTTCCAACCTGAGCAAGAGCAGCCCAGACTCCACCCATTTCCTCAAATCTTCAGGTTAAAACTGGACTCACCTGAGGAAATGGGTGCTTCAACATTCCATACATGGTACTAATTTAGCTTAGGAGAAAGGAAACATTGTCATTTAGCCAACTTTTCCATCTGGATCATTGCATCGGAGCTGCATGTGAGCACGGTATAGGCAATAATGCAGCTGATCACGAGAATAAGCTCTGGGGATAGATTCTTATGCTAATTAAAATAATAATTGCAAAAATATTCAATTAATCATACAAATATGTGTTGCCAAACAATATGCGATTTTGTTGGCTCTCTGAATACAGCTTTGTATAGTACTATACACTGCCAATCACCTGTCACTGCTCCTTCCTGGGCTGGGAGGTGTCTTTACTGGCCATATAGATTGGTCTGATAGATGTGCATACGTACAGGACTTGTGTGCATTGACAGAGGTTGAGTGATGAGCTAACAGTTGTTAGACTATCTCCATTAATGCAGAGTCAAGGCCGAGCCGACATAATCCACTGTCCGAGCTGATCTTCCTGTCTAGTCTTGAACAAAAATTATAATAAATTATATTGTAAATTAGATAATATGATTTCCTTAGCTTTTCTGGTTTTGTTAATAAATAAGTGTACCATTTATTAAAATTAACAACATCCTAATCAAAATTGCCCCATCCAAAATGTGCTATCCAATGTATATGGGTAAATTCAATTACATCAGATAATTACATTGAGCTACTTATCTGGCATTATTAAAAGAACATGCAGAAATGTGACTGCATAACGAAGGCAATTCAATGTTACACATGTATAATAAAGCAGCATTATTAAGCTTAAAAAAGCTGTCTTTTGGCATAGCTTCAGTACTGGAAAAGAAACTACACTACTCACACAATGTATTCCTGTGTGAAAGGTACCTGTGAAATAGATTCCTATGCTCTTTTGTGCTGTGGATACGTATCTATACTTCACATTATCCTGACAGAAATCAGCTCTGCTCCTGTCCATTGTATTGTGCGCTGCTGCGGAGAGACATTCCCCCTTGTCATAGTCCATAGATGTAACATTCATGTTTGGAGAGGTGCGTCCTGTCACTTTATTGATCTGGTCTCTTTCTGTCCCCTCTACCCTTCCCTTGATGCTGCCGGCCCATAGTTCCCTACATTGTGTGCATATGAGAGCAGCCTGTGTTATTTTAGCCAGTGAGGATAATGGCAGGAGATCAATGTGATGAATGGCCTTTATGAGGGCTCAGTATCGATGGCTTGATGGCAGGGAGCTGAGGCTGAGGGGGCTGTGGCGCTGCCTTCTTATTCCAGTGTATTTTTTTTTTATCCATCAGTCCAGCTCCTCCTGGTCTTGGCGCTGTGAACTGCAACCAGTCATTAATACAAACATTAGAGCCTATATGTGAATCTATATAGTTCCATCTTGGCGCTGATGTCCATAAAACAGAAAGGCCATAATGACACACAATGACCGCACTTGACAGTCATAGGCAAAGAGAGGGAAGATGAACTCCTATTAATGGGCAGAAGCTCAGCCATTAGTGTGCAGCCATAAGGTTACAGAGCTTCCATGAAGTGGTTTGAATCAATTATTCCAAATGGGCCAGTATGTATTCATTTTTTTTTTTTTTTAAATAATAGTTCTTCGGCAATTTGTACATGTCTACAGATCATCAAAATCTTTAAAGGTGGCCTAGTGACTTTTAACAATGTTGTGTTAATATTCAATTCTGACATTTGTTTATTTGCTCAAAGTTTTATTTCATTTCATTCACGCTTGCAATGTATTATTATGTTTATACCTGTGCCCACTGTCCTTTCAATTGTTAAAAGGTTTCACTGTCTACCAATGGAAATGAAAGGCATGCCACAAAACAAGAACAAAGCCTTTCAGGATTTGACCCAAAGTCACTGTCCAATCCACAATGCTGCATGTACTGTTTAGCATTGTACAGTGCCTTGCGAAAGTATTCGGCCCCCTTGAACCTTTCAACATTTCGCCACATTTCAGGCTTCAAACATAAAGATATAAAAATTACATTTTTTGTCAAGAATTAACAACAAGTGGGACACAATCGTGAAGTGGAACGAAATTTATTGGATAATTTAAACTTTTTTAACAAATAAAAAACTGAAAAGTGGGGCGTGCAATATTATTCGGCCCCCTTGCGCTAATACTTTGTAGCGCCACCTTTTGCTGCAATTACAGCTGCAAGTCGCTTGGGGTATGTCTTTATCAGTTTTGCACATCGAGAGACTAGAATTCTTTCCCATTCTTCCTTGCAAAACAGCTCGAGCTCAGTGAGGTTGGATGGAGAGCGTTTGTGAACAGCAGTCTTCAGCTCTTTCCACAGATTCTCGATTGGATTCAGGTCTGGACTTTGACTTGGCCATTCTAACACCTGGATACGTCTATTTGTGAACCATTCCATTGTAGATGTGGCTTTATGTTTTGGATCATTGTCCTGTTGGAAGATAAATCTCCGTCCCAGTCTCAGGTCTTTTGCAGACTCCAACAGGTTTTCTTCCAGAATGGTCCTGTATTTGGCTCCATCCATCTTCCCATCAATTTTAGCCATCTTCCTGTCCCTGCTGAAGAAAAGCAGGCCCAAACCATGATGCTGCCACCACCATGTTTGACAGTGGGGATGGTGTGTTCAGGGTGATGAGCTGTGTTGCTTTTACGCCAAACATATCGTTTTGCATTGTAGCCAAAAAGTTCGATTTTGGTTTCATCTGACCAGAGCACCTTCTTCCACATGTTTGGTGTGTCTCCCAGGTGGCTTGTGGCAAACTTTAAACAAGACTTTTTATGGATATCTTTCTTCTTGCCACTCTTCCATAAAGGCCAGATTTGTGCAGTGCACGACTGATTGTTGTCCTATGGACAGACTCTCCCACCTCAGCTGTAGTTATCTGCAGTTCATCCAGAGTGATCATGGGCCTCTTGGTTGCATCTCTGATCAGTCTTCTCCTTGTTTGAGATGAAAGTTTGGAGGGACGGCCGGGTCTTGGTAGATTTGCAGTGGTCTGATACTCCTTCCATTTCAATATAATTGCTTGCACAGTGCTCCTTGAGATGTTTAAAGCTTGGGAAATCTTTTTGCATCCAAATCCGGCTTTAAACTTCTCCACAACAGTATCTCGGACCTGCCTGGTGTGTTCCTTTGTCTTCATGGTTCTCTCTGCGCTTTAAACAGAACCCTGAGACTATCAAAGAGCAGGTGCATTTACTGTATACGGAGACTTGTTTACACACAGGTGCATTCTATTTATCATCATCAGTCATTTAGGACAACATTGGATCATTCAAAGATCCTCACTGAACTTCTGGACTGAGTTTGCTGCACTGAAAGTAAAGGGGCCGAATAATATTGCACGCCCCACTTTTCAGTTTTTTATTTGTTAAAAAAAGTTTAAATTATCCAATAAATTTCGTTCCACTTCACGATTGTGTCCCAGTTGTTGTTGATTCTTGACCAAAAATAAAAATGTTATATCTTTATGTTTGAAGCCTGAAATGTGGCGAAATGTTGAAAGGTTCAAGGGGGCCGAATACTTTCGCAAGGCACTGTATGTATTCTAAGTATGGTCTCATGTAAAGATATGTGCATTTTTGTATTTGTATTATATGTCTGTTATGTCTTGTCTAAATGTATGTAGGCTTAGTTTATGTTGCTAAAACAAAAAGACACAAAAATAAATAGTATGATCAGTCAAACCAGTGTACACTTAGCCCCTGTATACCCTCACTCATGCAGAGAAATATTAATTTTAAAAATGCACTTCTTCAAACACAACATTTACATCAGGTTGACTGCACTGTCATTACCTTGAAAAACCATGAATGATGCATGCCCGGCACATATATAATCCATAGAGACTAAATAAATTGGCACTTGTCTTTGTCGTGTTATTTGATGTGGTCCTTGAAGACAGAATGGAGTTGGTGACCAGAGGATCCCATTATCAGTGAGGTGACAGGCTGTGATGCCTTCATTTGTGCCCTCTCCTCTGGGTCACGTCCGCCTAAAGAGATGAGATTTCATATACATAAGTGATGTTGAGAGGAAAGGCATGAATCTTAATGTGGACTTTAAAGGTTTTCTTGTAGCACATTGAAAGAAGAGGTCGAAATGCCGTATAGGGTGTGACATGTAGTCAAATCAACCTCAAGCTTATTCCTTATATTTTCATCAGCATGTATTAACTGTAATGGACAACGTAAGAGATTAAATGGTTAACAGTTATTTTATGCAAATGTATTTGACCAAACAAGTTTAGTATGAATGAGGATCTCATTGAGGTCTTGATGTTAGAAACGTTATAAAAGCACTTTATATTGGGAAGTATATTATCTGAGAAAACAGATGCTCCATGGCTTGCGATTTAACCTATTAACTATGAATTATGTCTTAAACTATCCTTATTTGTTCATTTTAATACTGAATGAGGTATCTGGATTTCTCATCAAATTATTCAATTAGCGGATGATTTCAGAAGTGTAATTTTATGCGTAGAGACTTCAATTACCAAAAACCAGAGGTTTTCGACCAAAATCAGCTGTTCCTTTCAGACTGAGCTGGCCTGTTAGAACGACTCTGCTTTGGACCCTCATTAGACCTTACACTTTTCTGTGTGAACTGATGCTGGAACTTAAACCACACAATCCCTATACTGTGTTATGGCCCATTGCTTACATGAGGGTCAGGCGTAGAGGATGATGAAACTACACACAAGTCCCACAGAGTACAATACAGTACTTTGGATAATGACAGCATGGAGCCGTGTAACGCTCTTACCATCAAAGTTCAGACTGTTGCATTATGATGCGATTCCCTCTGATCCAGGGTGCTCACCGTGGGACTTTAGAATAACTACGTTTAATTTGACAAGTTTCTGTCTGTAATGCCAACACTGACAACTCGCTGAGTGTTCACATTGCAAGTCCTGTGTCGACATGCCATTTTGTCCTGGGTTTAAAGACCAGGGGCCGTATTCCTAAAGATTCTTACTGCTAAAAGTTGCTCCTAGTGGCCAAATTCTAAGAATTTTCTTAGAATCTTGACCAACTCTTAGAATTTCCCCTAAAAGTGAGGAGTAGCTCCTAGTTAAGATAAAAGCTATTCCTAAAAAATCCTAGCTCTTAAGAGTGCTCTTAAGGGGAGATCCCTTAAGAGTTGAGAGGACGACTTTTAGCGACTTAAAAGTTCCCTAAGAGCACAAAATGGTGGACGGTGGAGACAGGAGAAATATTCTATACACTGGATGACAGTGAATCAGTGAAACGCTACAGATTCAAGCAGGAATCATGTTTGTGGTATATTTAAAAGTCAATCATGTGACCAGCTTCTCATTGGCTGGTCAGCAATAACACCTCATCCATTTTACCTTTGTTACACAAAAGTAAGTAGAAATGGTAAAAGTTGAAAGAGAGGAAAAAGTGGTCCTAAATTGTCACACATTCAGTACGAATGAATGAATACTTTATTTTGAGCCATGGCAAACAAGAAAAAAAAAGGACAAAACAACAACAGAATAGAAGTACAAATATACAGTTTTGTTTTATCAACAATCCAGCTCAAAAAGGAGTGGGAGAGGATAAGACTTTTAAGCTCCCTTGTACTTGATTTGTACAGTGTATGTATAATATGTTTATATTAATAATGTTTCCTTAATTCCTTATAAGTCTATACATATCACAGCCTTTACTAATCCTAACGTTATCATTGTAATCATTTATCCATATAATATTTATTATAATAATTTTTTTTTATCATGTATATTATATATAGAGTAATATTTAAATTATATATATATATATATATATATATATATATATATATATAAAATTATAAGTGCTCATGATATATACGTATTATGTGTGATAAATTGGTGCTGAGCAAGCTCTGATGATGGTGTATAAGTCTAACTTTACTATTCACAGTATTTATGTACCATTGATATATCTGACTTTATAGCTTTTGGTTATTATTTACAATAACACAGTGTTCCTAAGATTAGATTCCATGATTGAGTTTGTCCATTTTAGGGCCCTTATTTTGCCTATTATCATCAAAAATATGTTTGTTCTAACTTTTAGGATCAACCAATCACAGCGTCTGAAATGATGACTCATACCTAGCAACGGGGTCGGCCACGCCTCCTCACTAAGATAAAAGTTGTTGTCAATTCCTTGCTCAGAGTTCTCTAAGAGTGTTCTGGAATAACTTTTAAGCTAAGACTCCTAGCTAGGAGTTTTTAGGTTAAGATAAGAGCTCTCTGAGAGGACTCTCAGAATCTTTAGGAATACGGCCCCAGGTCCGCAGTATGAAAACGCCTTATGAATCAGTAAAAACATCGTTTATCTTTGACACTTTGGAAACCCAAGATGTCTTCTGAAAAGTAAAACGTAAAATCCATTATCACATGAACCAATGAATCACTGGACAGACTTTTACAACAGGCATTATGAAAGAGGCCTCAGGCCCGTGCACTGCGTGAAAGATGGTGGTCATTTGACTAGACGCAGGGCTGTGAGGACCCCCTCCTATAGACTCTCGCGCCGGTCTGAGGCCTGGCTTGTATTAATGAACAGGCAGTGCTGAAAGGGACAGGCTGCTGTAATGCTGATGAATGGTCATTATGGCACGGATACGAGAGGGGAGATATGTGGAGAGGTGTGGTGGGGGGTGGTGGGGGGTCAAAGGGGGCTCATAGGGAGCTTTAATTTGCACCTCAGATTTCTGTAAACTCATTCATCATGTCGCCACGATCATGGCTCCCCCTGGGTCTTCCTCTGTACTACCAGCTGCCCCTGCCTTCTCACTAAATGGCTTGTTTTTGTTAGTATTCTTCAAAGTTTAACTTCTTACATATTAGAAATACAAATCAAATTGAGTTTTACACCTTGTCAACCTATTATTTTTTTTATAACACGCTCTATTGAGTGCAATATATCAGGTCAGATAAAACATGCATAGGTCCTTATGAGGATGATACAATCATTTAGAATAAAGCTGGGCACTTCTTTTTAAACTGTTGTCAGGAGAATAGTATCTACAGTGAAGTCGGAACATAATGATTCCGGTGCTATGATTTTGCACATTGCCTCCCAAATCGCTATGTCCTTCTTACAATTTTTCCAGGTTCATATCTTTGCCTTTCAGTCATGTTTTTCCTGCATTTCTCCATGAATCTAGCCGACAGTTAATAGCATATTTTCATTGTGTTTGCGGAGTTAATACCCCAGGGTGGGTTCTGATGCTCATCCAACATACTTTCTGGGTCACACCTGCCAGTGAAGGCCGCCACTGTATCACAGCACAGTCTGCATGCTAATGTAGTCTTGCGAACCTGCTTTTGGCGAGCACATGCCAGCAGTCCTGTTGCTCTAATTGTTATTCAGCTGTCTATAATCTTGAATTTGTCACACACCTTATTTTCATAACTCAGTGCCAGTTCTGCGCAGCAACATCCAAAGTAATTACTAGGTTTGTCCTTAAACAGTGGCGCGTACAAACTACTGCTGTGAGAGCAAGAATGTGTTTTTTTCTTCCTCTTTAAGAAATTTGTTTATGGCTCAGAGAAGAGATGGACAATTGTGTATTCTCAGTGGATCCGTAAGCTCCAGTCTGGCCGGTAAAATCTTTTGATTAATCCAGGAAGTCGACCCAAATACATGGCCTGAGGGAGTTTGTTAATAAGAGTACAAATTCTCTGCAGCTTAACTCATATTAGCAGCTTTATGAAGTAATAAAAACTACAGACTAGACTGCGTAGAAAGGAGATAAATTGGAGACTACAGTGCATTATGTTTTATTGCAAATTACTGCGGGTATTTGTTTCATGATCTTCCTCAATTACCAAAAAACCGATGGCTTAATAAAATGGTTGATCCTTGACCTCCTCATCATGAGAAATTGTCCATCTATGACCAATGAACAATTCTGTTGGCTTTTGCAAAGTATTTCTTACCTTAGGCACTAATCAAATTCTTGTTGTTTCCCCAGTGGGAGGAAGTGAGCGGCTACGACGAGAACCTCAACACCATCCGGACGTACCAGGTCTGCAATGTCTTTGAGCCCAGCCAAAACAACTGGCTCTTGACTACTTTTATCGACAGACGTGGGGCACAGCGCATCTACGTGGAGATCCGCTTCACAGTACGGGACTGTAGCTCTATCCCAAACGTCCCAGGTTCTTGCAAAGAGACTTTTAATCTTTACTACTATGAGACTGACGCTGTAATAGCCACTAAAGGAACTGCATTTTGGATGGAGGCTCCTTATCTGAAAGTGGACACAATAGCAGCAGATGAGAGCTTCTCACAGGTGGACTTTGGCGGAAGACTTATGAAGGTCAATACAGAGGTGCGAAGCTTCGGACCTTTATCAAAAAACGGTTTCTACTTGGCTTTTCAGGACTATGGGGCGTGCATGTCGCTTCTGTCTGTTAGAGTTTTTTACAAGAAGTGCCCAAGTGTGGTCCAGAACTTTGCCATTTTTCCCGAGACAATGACTGGAGCGGAAAGCACCTCTCTGGTTATTGCTAGAGGGATGTGCATAGCCAATTCGGAAGAAGTGGATGTCCCTATTAAGCTGTACTGCAATGGAGACGGAGAGTGGATGGTTCCTATTGGCAGCTGCACTTGCAAAGCTGGGTTTGAGCCGGACAATGGGAACGTATGCCGAGGTGAGTGAGAAAATATTTAGCTTTTTGTTCTGTTGATGTTAATGTCACATTTACTTGTACTCAAACAGGGCTACTCAAGGATTATTGTGCAGTACATAATAAGTTATTGTGCCCAACACTCTAAATGAGGGGTGTCAAACTGGTCCCAGGAAGGGCCGGTGTGACTGCAGGTTTTAGTTCCAACCTGTGTAGGATCATACCAGGCTCCAACCCTTTCCTCAAATCTTCAGGTTAGAGTCTGCTGCGCTCCTGCTCAGGTTGGATATAAAGTTACAGAAGTTACTTATATAACTATGGTTCTATGAATCTTGAATGACCGCCAGAGCATCCTGTCACTCTTGTGGTCTCGCAAGAAGGTTCTGCAGGAAGAGCGTCGTATGATGGAGGATTAAATAGCCCTCCTATTGTTCATCCGGTAGTTAAAGGTGGGGTATTATTACTCGAACTTTGCTGAAGGGTTACGGTTATTGCTCAAGGGTCAGTGCACTGTCTTCTGGCTGTCAGTAGGGATGAAATAGAACTGGCTTGACACCCCTGCTCTAAACAAATAATAATAATAAGCGACACTGACAGACCCCAGGCTCATACTTGTGGGTTAGGTGTTTTGACAATTTGTGGTTGACAGTGGTTGTATTATATGTACCATTTATAGCTCAACAAAATCACTCTTCATATGAACAACATTGCAGACAATAACGACGTTCTTATATTTATATTACTTGGATGATCTAGTTTGAAAGCATTATCTCTGATCTATTTGTAGAACGTAGAATGGTTGCTTCATACGAAGAGTCCACATTTCAAGTTTTTGTCACCTTTCCTTATTCTGTCTTAAGGACTTGTATCAGTCTGAAGCACACCTGGCTTTCATTTACACTGTTTGATATTGACGGACGACTTATTTCAATGATATGATGTCCCTGTAGACAAAGCACAAATGTTGTTTTATTTTGGGCATTGCGTACAATACAAGACATCTGTGTACCTTGGATCACAGTTTTCTGCACCATTTCAGGGGCTGATCTGATTGTGTTTCTTGCGTTTTGCTGAGCGCGACAAGCTCCCCCATTTCCTTTGATCGCACCCACCTCCGTCTCGCTACAAAGGCGCATTAGCATTGATTCTTAATCTTTAGCGAGTGTCTGCCGTCTGTGGAGAATACTTTGCAGATGGCGAGAGGTTTGATGCTGCTCAGTATGGCGCATGGAAAGTTTTGAAGAAAAGGCACACCTTAATTCTAAATCAGATGGGACACAGTCTAAAATGTCAGGTACTATAAATAAATACAAACATGACAAACGGTGATATAATTAACTAGTATCTGATTTGGATATGGCCTGAATAATTTATTGCCTGCAGGTAGAGAAAGCATCTGAAAATGTCTTGGCTGAGAATGGTCTTAGATTTAGAATATACAACAATAGTAATATAAATAGTAGTTTTAATTCCCATGTATAATTTTCAAATCTCAAATCTTTTACATTTTCATAGTCAAAACGTCTTTATATTAGGATTAGCACAACTTCCTCTACATCAGAGGTCAGAAACCTTTTTAGCGTCTCAAAAAAACGTCTCATACCTAAACAAGTATTTATGTGGGAGCCATACACCATTTTTTAAAACAGTGAATTTGTGTTATTTTTTTAAAGACAAGAACATGTGTTTTTCTTTAGTAACATTTCTATGCTGAAGAAATCTAATATTCAATGTCTGAGAGCCATATACAATCATCAAAAGAGCCACATCTCCCCGAGCCATAGGTTTCTGACCCCTGCTCTATATGTACAGTATTTCTCCTGGTCGAATGAATGGATTGCACCAACTCAGCAAACCTCTACATCTAAATTTGGGTTTTTCATTGCATCTGTGCCACAATTGGGTGCTCTAAACCAGTGAATAAAAAATAAAAAACCCTGAAATGTTCTTTAGCCACCTTCTCTCACTCGATCCTGTCCTCTATCACACTTTTCCATCCCACTCGGTCACAAAGCCAAAGTGCGTTCAAGGTTGTGGCGATAACCTGGGGCTTTTTGCATGCTTCTGTATTGGCCGTGCCGCCTCCAGAGTTTTGGGGCTGAAATGTGTGGCGCCCCGATAAGATTGACGGACGCAGATCAATAAGCAGATAGAACAGTGGCACACATATCTGCGTCTACTGTAGATCCTTCTCAGGCGACGACCGAGCGGCAGAGCCCACCCACTGAAAGCTCAACTAATGGAATTACTTTAAAGGTGCAAGTTAATGTAGTCGACTTAATGTTTTAAGTGTTCATTCCATCTCATCCTAATGTTGATAATATTCACAGGTCATTTAATTCCACATTACCACCTCTGTATGGCTGTTTTCCTTGCATGGTATATTAAGCCGAGAACAGAAGAAGAACCTTTGTGAGTCATGCTGGCAGAGGCAGAAGTTTTTGTGTTTCAATATGACGCTCTAATGGTTTCAGGAAAAGCTTTTGCAAATACAACCTCCAAAGTATTGTTTGTGTGTTACCAACTGTTGCAATTTTTAAGTGTACCTTTATTTAGTGAGGATTACTCTAGGGCTGGGAGTCTCTCAGAGGTGTCGCTCCAGATCCTGGGACTTTTAATTCAATAGATTTGATACAATATTTTTTTTTAAACAAAACAATTTGTTTCAGTAAAACCTGGAAGTATTTTTGCAAAGGCGTATCTAAACATAGGACCACAATTGTATATTTACACACGACAAATCAATCCTTTTCTAATGCTATGCCAGATTTGGACAAAAATACAATGCTATTAATACATTTATATTTCATGTATTGAAGATGAATTGATAGTAAAATATACATCACAACAAAGCTATACAATAGTTTCAAAGCTAAAATAAGCCCTGAAGAAATTCAATACAAAACATAGTTAATATTATGGAATCAAAAACAATGATTGTATCTAAAAAATTATTTTTCTCACACCACGGCCGGATCCCACAGCCTTGAATGTTTGCGCTGCGTCTCATGTTCGCCCAATTGATTTTCACTATAGAGAACTTTCCAATGAGTTTAATTAAAAACTATTTGCAAATCAAGAAGCTTTTTCAAATTTGTATCAAAAAGCTGAGCATTTAATCTACAGTAAGAGCTTCTGAATAGAGAAATGACTAAACATGCATCCAGTCGGAGTAAGTCGCCAGTAACATCACAACTCAAAACCTTGTGGGGTGTCAACTTTAAAATAATACTGTTTTTGATTCATTTGGCATAATCTGTTATTATGGCCACCATGGCATGTTGTACCTCATTTTAAAGCTTATTTCCCCAAGAAATCAACCATGGAATTGAATCTATTCTAAAATTTAAGCCCAGCAAGTGATTTTATGTACAGTAGTTGAATTAATAAAAAGAAAACCCTGGCACAGATTTATGTTCAATCTAAACAAACAGGAACAGAACGACCCAAAAATAACGTTATTTCCTCAAAAAACATCCATAATGTAAAAAATAATAATAAATACAAACGTTTCAGGCTCCTGACCAGCTCGTAATAATAGTATGTTATGTATAATAAGTTTGATACAACTGGTTCAAAATAATACATTTACAGCATTCAGATGTAGTGATCAAGAGTTGTATCATTTCTGATTCCAATTCTGCCGATACGACTGTGAGTTTTAATCTCCAAACAATATAAGCACATGACAAAATGGATCTAAAAGCATAGTTTTTATTCTACCTTTGATTGCTACGATTGTTCCTATAACAACCTTCACTCACCATATTTAGCCTGGAGAGTTAGCATAGCCCGGCATCAGTCTATTAATTATAATGGCTTGTTAATCTTTATGGAGAGTTTTTCACAAGCGCTGACATAATTGTGTGGTTATATTGAAAAGTTAAGTTAATTGGATGTATAAGAGTGATTCCATTGCACCCTCAGCGGATAGAGACCGGTGCATTCGAGCCACTTCAGCCTGATTGCACTCCCATAATCAATATGTCGCTAATTCATCTTTGAGCGTGTGCTGCCAGGGCTGCTTTGGTTTGTATTGTGAAAGCATGTTGAGGCCGTCTGTACAGTGCGCAGTTCAGCAAGCGTGGCCATGTCATTAGCATCTCCCCTGTTCCCATGCCATCCATTTGGGTAACCCCTCTATCTCCCCTCGCTCTCCCCTATGGCTATGTAAGCAGCCAGCTAAATATTTTATTACCTTGCTGTTAAATGGAGCGTAGACGATTCCAAATAGCTATATCCGCCACCTCCAGTAGCAACAGAGCCATGCCCCGGATCGCACTCAGTCCTTCTCGGTTAATAAACAGTGATCTGGTGACTTTGCTTTTGTCGTTTTGAACACGACAATGTTCTCGCCTCCTGCTGAGTGATTTATGCAATCACCTTGGTTACTTCGCTTTTTCTTCCAGCTACGTTTTATTTAGCTATTATTACCATGGATCCTTTTAATGTGCCGTACAAGTCAATAAACTCCCCGCTAAGATAATTTTTCAGATCTTTAAAACTCCAAAGCGATCCGTGGCTAATTGTGCCGAAGTTGCCAGAACAACGTAATGAAATGAAATACTTTTTTTTATTGTCACAAGATAATAAAATGGAGCCTATACGCCTACGGTGTTTCAAAGACAACGATAGGAATCAGTTAATGTATTTGTAGTCTTTCGGATTAGCTCTCAAAGAGGTACAACCTGCACACTCCAGGGGCAAGGTGTAGCTGGAGGCGCTGATAAGCTTAAACTAACTATTTTAATTTACTTCTCACAAATTACCCTAAAATGGATCTATGTTGACAATAAACTATATTCCTGGTTTAGAGTGAAAGTGTCATAGTTTGGACAGAGTTATCAGAACTTCTGGCAGAGTCACACCAATCCAGGGAATTTCTTAATGGGGAAACAATGGGGACAAAAAGTTACGGTTGTGCTCAAAAGTTTACACCGCCAAGCAGAAATCTTGCTGAAATGCAGAAATGCTGAACATTTATGGACATTTATCAACACTGCCCCTTATGCACCAATACTAATGTGTTTTCTGTTTTATTTCTTGTATATGAACTGTTTGATTCTCTGATCTGTGTTGGCAAATTCAACGGTTGTGTAAATTTCTCTGAGATAAGTTTGTGTAAGCCCTCAGTCGTACAGGGATTAGTCAAAGCAAAGGAAGGTTTCTCACCCATCATCTGTACTTCTTAACAGGGAAAACCTGCTAAGAAGTACAGATGATGGGTGAGAAACCTTCCTTTGCTTTCTCTGAGATAATTACTGTTGTGATTTAGGGCTATACAAGAATACATTGAATTAAATTGAATTGAATAATATTGCAACAAACCTTTTCATTCTTTCATTGCCGTCTCATACATCCAAATTCTTTTTTTTTAATTATGACATTAGTGAGCCGATTTGTGAAGAGGTCAAATTTTTGCAGTTCATGCAAAGCTGCCCGGGAATTTTACAGGAATTGGAAGCTTGCCAAGAGGAATGGGCAGCTTAAGCACCAGTGAGGATAAAGTACCTCATCCACATCAACCACCAAGAGCTTCATAGAAAACACACGCTATTGAAAACTGGGGGGTGGAAACTTCTGCTCAGGGTCTGTTTTTATTATGATTTGGAAATGGCTTCACACGAACCACTAACAATGAGTGAATACACGGTTTTTGAGCTATCATTCATAATCTCAGAAATATTTAGAACGTTTTAACACAACTGTAACTTCATGTTCCCACCGTTCTACTAACTTCTTACTGTTAAGAGTAAAATCTGTGTTATATGCCAAGAAATAAATACAGTCTGCCTGTGAACATTTGAGCACGACTGCTACGAAACGTGCAGATGTGATTTAACTTGCCACTTATTGTCACTTTCTCACTTTACAGCAAGTTTTTTTCTCGATCTTTTCTGCATTCCCATCAACCATAATCCCACTCATAGCTCAAATATATTTACTTTACCAGAGTATTTGTGTAATTTGTCTCTACAGTGGCCCTATAGGTTTACCCAATCTTCAGATATTTCCTCTCAGTGCCGAGCTTCAGTGGGTTTTGACACGCTGGCACATTAATATTACAAATATTCAAATAACTTTATTTAACATTCTGCAGGCTGACAGTGGCAGCGGGAGATTCACAGCCCATTGAGCAAGTGCGCTTCCCTGGGCTAAGTGCCGATTCATCATGGCCGCCTTACTCCTGTCTAATGGCGAGCATCATGGGGCCTCCGCACATCGCACACATCTCTGGGACAAAGTATTAGTGCCTCCATGCGTGGATTATTAAAATGTTAAATGCAGAGTCCCAGGCCCATTTGTCACAATATTAACCCTGGTCTTAAACCTAATAAAACCCCAGATATAAAACGCGCAACTTTAAATTATTGTTGTCACATTTGGTAATTATGCCGCTTTATACTATAGAAGTTGAGAAGCGATAATTGACAACTTTTGAATAACTTTCTAAATTTGAGTAATGTGGAGGTGGCAGTAATTTGTTTGCTCTGTCGTGGAATAATCACCTACAAAAATTACAGACTTAACGTCCAGATAAAAAAGACAACACAAACAAAAACAGCATTTAATATAAAATAAAATATACAGTTGATGCTCATATCCTCAGGCTACAGTTATTGATGTTATGTTATTATTTTATGTTATGAATAAGATCTGAGATAAATCATAATTTCTTAGCTCAGAGTTTAGTTTGGATCCAAATTTATACATTGTGAAAAACCTGTTACTATTTTTGCAAAGACGTATCTAATATGACCACAGCTGTTCTTTTAAGGCCTGTGTACACTCACGCGGCGCTGCTTACGGTTGCGGTTACGTTGGACCTAAGTAACCACAGTTTGCGGTACACTTGCGCGTTCCCTGAATGCCTAACCAAAGTCCCATTTACGCTGCTACTTTCTCCTCTTCAGAACAAAAACAATAGTGAAGCTGTTTGAGATCATTACATGTGTTTCTACTGTAGGTTTATGTGACCTCTTTGTTTCAACTCATTTAACTGTGATGTTGTGAATAAAGACAGTTCTTGTTGGAAACATGGTTATTATTAAAGTGTATTCAGCACAAACAGCAAAACAATAAGTGGTAAATATCTGAGGCAAATATGAACTATTTACAAGTGCAGGAGGAATGGAACAGACGCGATAAGCTACGATTAAAACAAAGACAGGAACAGTGCAAAACAAACGACTGCACAGTTTATAAGTTATATATATGTTAGATAGTCCACAGAACTGAACAGTCCACAGGCTCTGCCATGAGCCCAAGCTACTTTTCCTTCGGTTCCTTCGAAGCGTGAAGCAGTCTGCTCCATAGTGCCTCGTCCATGTTCCCTGCAGCCGCTCCGTGCTTCCCTCCAATACACACACACGGACCAATCACAGCGGAGCTTCCTTGCGGCAACCCTTACGTAGTTAGACATTTTCAAGGGTGCGCGGCAGGCAACGTAAGGGCCTTGCCGGGTTTGATTGAACTAAGCGAGAAAAACACTTTATTTATTTAGCAGTAATTATCTTCATTTTGGTTTTGAGAATTTTTTAGACTGTTGAGAATAAGATTTGATAAAGGAACACAATGTCAAATGTCAAGTACTGTAATAAGTTTACTTTGTTTTTTCCATCCACGCTTTGTCGATGTAAACGTTTATACCTGAATTTAGATTGTTGCTACTTCTACAGGTTTCGACACTCTTTCTCAGTGGTACAGTGGCAAGAAGGTCCTGGGTTTGATTCCCTTTCCAGACTGGGTCTTTCCGTCTGGAATTTGCATCTTCTCCTTGTCCCTGCGTAGGTTTCTTCCAGGTCCTTTGGTTTCCACTACCACTAATAACATGTACAATAAGTCTGAATGTAATGACGGGGGTGGACAAATGTTGATGGTTGGAGGCTTTGATTGGCAGAAGTGTTCACCGTCTCGCTTCAACAAACCCAAAGCCCCCCCCTGTGCTGATGACCACAAGCTAGCTGACGATCTGAACTTATTTTTCAGTCGCTTTGATGCTGCCCCTGACACCTCTCCCTCCCCCACCCCCCACTACTCTAACGACCCACCCATCAGCCCTGCCCCCAGCCTAACAATAGCCGCTAAAGAGATTAAACAACTCTTCCTGAGGCTGCACCCCCGCAAAGCTCCTGGCCCGGACCACGTGTCTCCGGCCACTCTGAGACACTGCGCCAGTGAGCTTACTCCTGTGTTCACGGACATTTTCAACACCTCTCTGCAGTCCTGCCATGTCCCGGCCTGCTTCAAATCCTCCATCATTGTCCCCGTCCCGAAGAAGCCCAGGATCACAGGACTCAATGACTACAGACCTGTAGCACTTACGTCTGTCGTCATGAAGTCATTTGAACGCCTGGTTCTCTCCCATCTCAAGTCCCTCACCTCCCCCCTCCTGGACCCCCTGCAGTTCGCCTACAGAGCCAACAGATCTGTAGACGACGCCATTAACCTGGCCCTCCACCACATCCTACAGCACCTGGACTCCCCGGGGACCTACGCCAGGGTCCTGTTCGTGGACTTCAGCTCTGCCTTCAACACAATCCTGCCATCCCTGCTCCAGGACAAGCTCTCCCAGCTCAACGTGCCCGATTCCACCTGCAGGTGGATCACTGACTTCCTGACGGACAGGAAGCAGCGAGTGCGTCTGGGGAAGAATGTCTCGGACTCTCGGATTATAAATACAGGAGCCCCACAGGGCTGTGTTCTTTCTCCCCTGCTCTTCTCCCTGTACACCAACCACTGCACCTCCAGCCACGACTCCGTGAAGCTGATCAAGTTCGCGGACGACACCACCCTCATTGGACTCATCTCCAACAACGATGAGTCCGCCTACAGGAGGGAGGTGGACCGGCTGGTGTCCTGGTGCAGTGGTAACAACCTGGAGCTGAACGCCCAGAAGACAGTGGAGATGATTGTGGACTTCAGGAAGAGCACTGTCCCCCCGCCCCCACCCTCCGTGATGGACTCCCCCATCACCTCTGTGGAGTCCTTCCGTTTCCTGGGCACCACCATCACCCAGGACCTCAAGTGGGAGCCGACCATCAGCTCCCTCATCAAGAAGGCCCAGCAGAGGATGTACTTCCTGCGGCAGCTCAGGAAAGCCAAGCTGCCTGCACAGATGTTGGTGCAGTTCTACACGGCCATCATCGAGTCCATCCTCACCTCCTCCATCACCGTGTGGTTCGCTGGAGCCACAGTCAGGGACAAACAGAGACTACAGCGCATTGTGCGCTCTGCAGAGGAAGTGATCGGCCGCAGCCTTCCATCGCTGCAGGACCTGTACGTCGCCCGAGCTCGAGGCCGGGCTGGTCGTATCACAGCCGACCCCTCTCACCCTGCACATGGACTATTCCAACCACTCCCCTCAGGCAGGAGGCTGCGGTCCATCAGGACTAGAACCTCCCGCCACAAGAACAGTTTCTTCCCCTCTGCTGTTGGACTCTTGAACACTTCTTAACCTGTCCCCCCGCCCTTTTATAAAGTCACTTTACTGCCCATCATACGTCACTTTACTTCACTGTACTGCTGTCACCTTACATTGTGTGCACCATGTGCACTTGTATATTGTAAATAGTAACTGTAACTCTATTTTAAATTTAAATTTATTCTTTAGAAGTGTTTTTTATTCTTATTTTTATTATCTCTTTTTGACTGTTGCACTGAGCCAAAGCAATTTCCAAGTCTGTGACCTCCCGTTACTTACGTTGGCAATAAAAATGATTCTGATTCTGATTCTGATTCTGATTCTGATTCTGTCATCATCTGAAAGGAAAATGGTACTGCAAAACATTGTAAAGTGCTTTGGGTGACCTTGGTCTGTGAAATGCACTATACAGATACAGATTACTTAGTTACTTGCTCTTCTCACATGTACTGTATCACGCAGCAGAAACCAAATATATTTTCTGGGTTTGCTGATTATTAAATTGTTTGTACTCTCTTCCAATATCTAGCCACATACTGCCACAGATCCATTGAAACATTGAACATGAGAAGACCAATTTGTGTAATCCAAACAATGTGCTGTATTTCCTTTAGTGTATTGTGCTCAACCTCAAAAATAAGCTTCTGGAATCCATGTTGTTTTGACATTTAATTTAGCCATTACTTTATAAACCGCTGCTCCGCTAAAAGCATCTGGCACACAACCTGCACAAAGATGCCCACAGCTATTAAATCCAATTCCAGTCCATTTGGCCTTGTCTGCTCTTCCGTTCCACACTTTTTACCCTATAGTTTAAATGACGCGTTCATGTGTGGCCACAACATTTTTTCCTCCACCAAAAGAAAGACGCAAACACACACACACACACACACACACACGCAGTCTCTCTAATGATGCTCGGGAATCTGGCCAGTTTTGTTCACGCGGTATTGAAAAAAACGCCAGCGCACGCCGAGAGTCCTTTGAAAGCCCCACACATACTCCTATTATTTGGCACTTTCTGTCCTGGCCCCATTCAGAGCTTGTTTTGTCTGCTTTCTTCACCTTCACTTTCTTTGGAGGTCATGTGTTTGGTCAGCAGGGTTTTTTATTCCCCCTCGGCCTTTCAAGAAGTTGTTTTGGAGTTTCGTTCTGACCCTGCATGTTCTGTCGTTTTGTCTAATGTTGTTTTGTGCCGTTCCCAGTATAGCTTCTTGTTGATAATTCTCGTCCTTTTATGTGGCGGAGTATTGGGTGATGTCTATGTAGCATTTGCAATGATGGTTTCAGATTCAGCCAACTTAATTTATCCCACCAAGGGCGATTCATTCAAGCAGCATAAGGGTATGAATAAAAACGTTATCAAAACACAAGCAAATCTCATGACACCGATAAATAACACATATAGCAGCAGTAAGTGGAGCCCATACAATCAGATGCACACAGCAATACAACAATACAAGCTTAAATACTCATTAAAATCCACATTACAGCCATATAACATAATAACAGCCTAGCAAAGGATTTCAAAGCTGGAGTGCCTCACTTTGAGACCACAAAAAATTAACTACGTCATAAAATCCAAGGTGAACTAAGTATTCATGATTTATAGATGACATTTTTGTTCTCTCTATATTTTTGTTCAGAAAAGTTGACGTGAAATGATTTAGCATGTATATATTGCAGTGGGTTTTAGTGGCAATATTCCCTGCTCTTGTCTGGACTCGGCCTGATCTGGACAGAGGATCGTTTTTTGGGGGCCACTCTGAGACACAGGGGACAGCACTGGACAAAGAAGCCCATAGACTCAGCAGATGGCCGGGTTCTGCCTAATTTGGCCGTGCACCCTACGCCTGATATAACACAAAAGACCTTCCACAGAGGGGTCCTCTTCACCCCTCACCCCAGGCTCGACCCGCATCCATCACACTCCTCAGCCGCATGCTTTTTAATTATGATTTCACAGTTAAGGAGAACGCTCCAAAGTCAATGTCAATCGAGTATATAAGAGCAGTCATCCCCCGGGACATGTCAATATGAAGAACCCCAGCTTCAATCGGTTAAAAAAAAAAAAAAGTGCATTCAACGTTTAGCTGACACATGAGGGTGCACATTTTGTCGTGGGGGATTTTTTCTTTTTTATTGATTTATCTGTTGATTATTTCACAAAAATACTTCAAAGGGACGGAAAGTATTTTGGTTCTTCTATACCAGACAATAGTAAGTTAGCAATGAACCAAGTACTTTCATTTCTACGAAGAAGACAAGCTGAACCTTCCTAAAGCCTCAATGGGACAGTTGCAGTGTTCCCATATATGGACGTTCCGGTGGTTTTCGGTCAGACACGGAAGCGGTGCTGCAGTGAATCCCAATGGGAAATCACGCTGCTTGAATGACTCATTTCTTTAACTCCTTTATTTATTCATTGATTTAGTTAGACAGGGACAGTGCCCATTAATGACGATTGTAAAAGTTTGTCAAGCCAATTTTAGCACCAAACCTTGACGGTAGAAATGATATGTTAGAAATGACATTGGGTTAAATTGCAGTTACCAGAGCGTTACTATTTTGTGCTGTTAAACAAATCCAGAATGACTGTCAGGGGCTAACAAAGAACAATACGATATAGAACTCTGGTCCAAACAAGGAAGCCACGGAAAAGGCTTTCATCCAGTACGGGTGAGAGCAGACCTTGTTACTCATAGAAAGGTTAAGGCGGTTAAAGCTAGAATTTTTGACACCTTCCATGAGTTGTTGCTTTTATGGGTCATGTATATCTAAGCTGTCCCATGGGTGAACGATGATGCTAATGTCTTTTTATAATGACAAACAACACAATGTAAACGATAGGGACTTATACCTGTGAGGAATCAATACCAAAGAAGGGGTGAAAAAAAATCCCCTCTGATCACAAGTCACTTTTTACAAAGTACTCTATGTCCTCAATGCCAGAACAACTTTGCACTTGTAAAACTTCAAACTATAACATTTTGAATTAATATATTCAGCACCATTTTAGTTCAATTGGATTCAATAATGATTTTTTTAAATTCTGTAATATTGATAATTTACACTTTTTTGTTTTGTTTTTCAATATAAATGTTTTGGGGGAACTTAGATGTTTTGATATATTATCTTCACAATCTTAAGAAAATATTATTTAGTTGAAATGTGGCAGAGCATTGGATAAATTTTATCATTTAGAAACTTATTGAATCGTATATCAAAGCAAAAATCCCCTGTATCCTGTGTTTTGAGAGACGTATCGTATCAAGAATCTCTGAAAGATACCCAGTCCTGACTCCAGAGGTCGTTTGCGCCACTATAACAAATATTCACATAACTGCAACATACAGTTTATTTAATTACTCAATATTTGCTTCAACATTCTGACTTCCAACGGCTTGAATGTGTTGCAGCCATCAAACATTGCCCTAACTGTTCTTTTATCATCCAGCTTTTCTATCTTGTACTTGGTATAATAAAACTGCCAGCTAATGATCCACATCTTGCTTATGTTTATACTTTCACACAGAGAAAGGAGGTCAGCCTCTGAAAGCTTTGTCATGCTCCAGTGTGCTCTTCAGTATGCCTCCTCTTCCTCAGCATGGCACAATGATGGGACACTCTTTAGTTGGGGATGCACAACTAATTCTTCCTTTCCATTGCCTCTGATTTGTTGATTTAGCCTGTGCCATCAGCATCCATCTGCATGTGCACCATTGGCCTGGTATGAAAGCCAGCCTTGTTTAGTGTGACAATGGAAAAACACCTGGAGGTTATCAGCGGCAGTGAATGATGAATGAGAGCTGGCCGAGGTTGTGTTGGTGTCTAATTAAAACTGAATAGCTGTCATAAACTTCCAAACATTGCCGACGTGGGAATGAACACATTTTTAGCTTGGAAGAACCAAAAATCTTTTAAAGTGAAAATAAATCTTTGACCGCTAACAGTGTGTACATTTGGTGGAGCCTGGGTATTGCTTTCATACTGTGCATGACTGAATGTTCCACTATAGATTCCCCTGCTGTAAAGAAAGTCACGTAATGCATTAGGTGTGAAAAGCACTATAATCTTTGCAGTCTGGAGCAAGCTTTCAAATGTGTATTTTACAGCGAATGATCACCGCAGTGAATTCTGTTTGTACAATATGGAATTGGTTGTAGATTTGCAGTGATAGTAGCACTAAATGGAAATAGACTTGGATTTGTAAGTAGATAGAAGGAAACTAAATGGCAATAGACTTAGATAATAAGTCAACTTAAAGGTGTTGTCAGCCACTAGATTAAGTTTTTTTTAAAAACAAAACCAGTAATGTTTTGCTGTAAGAAAATAGTTCGACCTATGGATTTGATGTTGTCCAATCAGTAAGCTGTATGGGCGGGTTCAATTTACACTTACATTTTTCTCTATCTTCACAATTTTAAAAGTAACTGACGTTCACTTTAAACTATGACAAAAGTAAATTATTATAATTTACAGTAGGGTTGTAAAAATTATTAGCGCATGTTAATTAATTTTTTTCTTTAATCACGTAAAAAAATGTAACTCTTTTAATGCCCCTACATCCAATAATAACGCTCAGAATTCCGCGGACACATGCATCATTTTGCCGATGGTTATTTTTAAGCTGTAATTAACTCGATAAAAATGTGTAATCGTTTGACAGCCCTAATATAATTATGCAAAAATTCATCCAAAATGCATCCTCATACTAAACATATATGCTCAGGTATGTGGTTGTTCAAACCTGTATGGGTTCTATAACAAGATTAAAAGTGCAATTCATGTGAGCAAAAACTTCAATGTGAGGATTGAAAATTATTTTTCAATCCTCACATTGAAGGATTGAAAATTATTGAAAATTATTTTTCAACCCTCACCACTAGCTTTTTTACAACATTTAGATATCACATTCATACATTATTAAAATAGGCTCCATGGACATAACTTTCTCTAACCGGAATTGTACTGCCACCCTTATAGGAGACGAATTGACTACGGTTGCTCCATTGTTAAATATTTAAAATGTTAAATGTCTATACAACATCCAACATATCAATATCCCCTTTCATATAAAGAGGCAATCTTACAGAGGCATCAGAACCAGAGAGTGCTGTGCCCAATCGAACACGCTAATCACATTTCCTGCTTTATAGTTCCACTTAAAACCCTCCCTTTAACTGTGTGCTACATGAATAATTACTTCTACATGTTGTGGCATCAAGGAAGTTGTCTGACAGCAGGCCACCCATTTAAAAATGATTAGTCATATCAAACAAAACCTTGGGATCTTGGAAACCCTAACCACCAATTAGACATATCTCTAAATCTGCCCATGCCGTGTCATTATATGTTTAATTACAAGTTCCGTGAATGGCAAACAGACAGAGATTGTCAGAGATGCAGAAAGAGATGGGAAAAACAATCGTCTATAAAAATTCAATACGGCATCTCGGAGACGAATTATCGATCTGGACGGACCTGCCAATCATCTTGCATGCATGGGGCCCCCCACTACACACAGAGCTGTCTATAGCGGCTGAAGCACCCAAAGGAGGCGGGTATTGTATGAATATTGGATTGGGAAAGTGAGGCAGGGAAGAGAGCAGGGCTGGCTGACGATATTTGGGTGTGTGAGTGAGAAGGGGGTGGAGAGATAAAAAGGCAAATAAGCGAGAGAGTGACTTGGTAATCCTCCCTTTGAGAAGTCAACGCTTTGTGCTCCATTTGTTTACTAAGTTCCCACACTAGGGGCTTAGGGGCAGCTGAGTTTCTCCTATAGATGAGATTGGTAAATTTAACATAAAAGTTAGGGTTTGCATGAAAAGGTTTGAATTTTTAACATCATGCACAATCAAAAAACCTTTACAAAGTGACTCAAAAATATGAAAGAGTCATTCCATGCAAAGTGAGTTTTATCAAGGCTTTTGTTTTTTGCATAATGTTGATAATTGGTTCACAGCTTGGAAAAACCCCAAACAGCATCTCGGAGGACGTCACAAAAATTGGCAATTGTCCAAGAACAGATTAAAATCAAACACTTAGAACACAAGATATTACAACAACAAAAACACAAACGAGTAATTGGTTTACAGCAGGTCTGTCAAACTCAGGCCCGTGGGCCAAATCTGACCAGCCAGACCATTTTCAGGGGCCCCCGAAATGATTTTGAATAATTGTATTAAGTTGCAGCCTTGATGGCTACAATGGCATTTTATACAGTACCTCTTTTTGTTTGTTTTTTTCCCCAAGAAAACAACCATATTATTTGATTTATTCAGAAATGTCAACATGTAATACAAAGTTATACTGTTAGATTTATATTTTTTTGAGTTGTTCTGTTCTTAAAATGTACGGTAACTGAACTCTTTTTGTTCAATCTCAGAGAATAACTTCCAATCAAACTAATGTGAAATGTGTTCAAAATACGTTCATCATGTAAAAAGAATATGTTTAATAAAAGAAAACCACTTTCATACTTCCGTCTCCCAACTAGCCTATACTTTATTCGGCTCTCAACTAAAATAAGTTTGACACCCTGGTCTTTAGGGTTACAGTTTATCCAATGTCCAAACTGTCCTGGATTGTCAATCATCCTTAGACCCTCCTGGTATAACCGGGTCAACCAGTCCAGTACATTATGCCATTTGCTTGTCTCCGTGGAGGTGTGAATATATAATGTTTGTAAACACGGTTGCCTCCCCATGGATCTCATTTGTAACAGTGTGTAATTCTTACAATCTCAGTAGGGATTAAGAGATTTTTAAGTCAAATACCACATGACATTTAACGTATTTAAAACATGGCAATTTGTTGGACGTCGTATCCAAAGCTGTAGCATCTTAGACAAACAATAGACAGACACAAAAAAAAGCTACAAAAACCCTAATTAGTCCAGAAACAATACGTCCCTCCATCTCTCTCCTCCAACCTTCACTACACTACAGGAATTTATAAAAGGCATATTTATCTAAGATTCTTTACTGGAATAAGTACACAATTCATGCATGTGTATCGAAATAGTTTTTAATATCTAACTAGTCACTATCCACCTCTGCATGAAGTAGTCCTATCCCACGTCCCACTCGTAGATGTAGTGTGTGAGTGGGCCCATGTGAGCAGGTCGAGAGCTGCCTACTGGTTCCAGTGGACGGAGGCAGTGTTTAAAAATGGCAACTGTAATACCAAGTAGGCAGGGCATTTGCTCAGATTTTTCACCTCTTCAGTACCTTCCTATTAAATGTGATGCTGACTTCTAAGTATGAATTTAAATAACGTTCAATCGATAAAAAATAAAAAATAAAGTTAAAAATATTGAAGCTTAATTATGAATTGCATTGTATTGTGAAAATAAAATAATGAAAATTAGATTATTTTTTATTTTTTATAAATGAAAAAAACTTTGCATCGTTAATAAAAATGACTTTGCATCGTTAATAAAGGCTGCAAAGTTGTTTCAGTTTCAGCAGGTGGTGTGGGGATTGTTTTCAATAAAAACTCAAACAGGTTGGGGAACACTGATTTATTGTTTCCTCTTCTCCCACCGTGACTTCATACCTTTGTCAAGATCAGATATTAGTGGCTATGGCTTATTTTCACTGACAAAGTTAGTGTTTGATGAGCGTCTCCTTACACTCAAATCAACTACATCATCAAAGAAGGCTCATGTGGGGTTCTGTAAGAGAGAGTCAGAAAAGGCCAGTGACCAGTCAACTACAAACAACACCTTTTAGAGCACGAAATTTCAGTTTAACATCATCACTGTAGCTAAATTCATGACTTTGCACCTTTGAAAAAATTGCTTCCCGTTGGTTGACGTACTATTACATGAACTACAACAACAGAGTACTCTTGCTCTGAGTAATGCTACTAATATACCTACTGGGGATCATTTCACATTCCACACATTTCTCAACACTGCAGACATGGAATTTCTTGCTCGGTAGCCATAAGTATAATGTTTTCTTCCAATCCATAATTGCAGATGCACGCTGCGATAGCTTTACGACTCCTCACATGGCTTTTTGGCGCTCGTGTGCAGCACATACAGGCCCCGGCCAGCTCTGTGAAAGGCCAGAGATCGTATCAGAGTGCGGGGACAACCAGGCCAAAACGCGATGCACGCTCCTACGCCTCTCAGAATGATATCTGATTAGTCGGAGTCGAGCTGACAAACAAATGGATTTGCTGTGTGCGGAACCTTCTCAGGGGGATGTGGATACAGAGACGCAGCCTTTTGTGTCCGAGTCGGTGCAGAGCATAATAAGACCCTTTGGGGAATGAGGCAAACGCAGAGTGATAGGGACACAAAGGCACACATGCTCAAGCACTCTGTCAATTTCAGCGCCTCGCTATCTACCCCTCTGTCTCCCACACGGCTTCTCCAAAACTGACCTTTCTATTGGCTTTATGTACAAGTCGCTGTCTCTGGCCGCTATATATTTGTTTTTCAGCTGATTGGGTGCGACGAGAGCTGAAGGATGTGCCGTGCCGTGCAGTCATAATCATTTCTGTTTTGTCTTTGTCCTTTATTAAGAAATAGTCGAAGTGTTGAGTCCGCCTTTGTTGTCCTGTGTATGAGAGACATGTCTTTTTTTTCTCTCAATCCGGACAAAAATATCAGATCTACTGGTTGCTGGGCTCCAACAGATTCCAGCTCCGACAGAAGAGGATGGAAAACAGTCGTGTCCATGGGCAGGACATTAAAAGCACTTGCAAAAGTTTGTGCTTACCTGTGATTCCATGAACAATCCAGGTCTTATGCTAACTGCAAGGGTGGGAGAAGCGGTTGATTTCTTGGTAAAGGTAAAGGTGCACTTTATTTATCTCCGTAGGGTGAAGGTTAAGTAATACTTTATTGTCTCTGTGGGGAAATAAAGTCCTCTGTACATTGACCCGTCCTTCCAATGACCCTGGGGCAACTTGTCAGAAGCACTGGTTGCTAATCCAGTAGCTCTAGCAACCATTACAGTTAGTAACAGTGTCCCTTTTAAAGATATTACCAAAAGCAAGATGGTAAAGTAAGCAAACAAAGAACTTCAAGCCTCCTTGTACTTAAAGATGGCTCCATGGACTAAAAACACACCACAAGTTTTAGCTTTAACATCCCTTCCTCATAGTGCACAAAATACAGAAAAAGGTTGAAATGCAGTTCAAGAACCCCAAAAATTAAAGAACAGGAAACATCAGCAGAAATAACTACTATTATTATTAGTATTGTTATCTTTATCATTATTATTATTATCATCATCATTATTATTATTAAGTAAATTAATTTCACTCCTTTTAGAATTGACAGAATATGCGAGAATTCTGGCCTTTGCGTCATTTTCGTCGTTTTCATTTGAATAGCATGTGTGCCTGCTTTTCTCCATACGCTCCTAAACCTTTGTGGCGTGAACAGGCCAGCAGCTCCCAGGCTCTCTCTCTTGTTTCCTCTCCATCTCATCTTCTTTTGCCTCTTTAATTCCTTCTTTACCACAGGTCTGCTTCTCGTGGCGTTGTGCGACGTAACAATGGAGGTATTAACCCTGATGTATTTTCAGCGGCCTGACTCACGCAGCCAACGTGATGCTTTTACAACCCTAATGCCGCGTGAATGGGGTTAGTGCTTCTCAGAGAGCACTTGGAGATGGGGCCCCAAACCAACAATGTGGGCCTCCATCTTGGCGCACACCGTTTTTATATAAGCCTTGTCTCTGGAGATGGACTCACATTGTTCAAAAATCAATGTTGTGGATGATTTGCTGTTCTTCTCAGCTCTGATCAAGTTTTTTTTTTGATTGGAGAGTGATAAGGCTCTTGTATCTTGTAGATTAGTATAATATAATTCAATATAATCGAGTGCCTAAATATTGTTTAGAAGTTCTTTGGCTGGACCATTCCTCAAACAAATTAAATATAAAAAAGGTGTTATATAAAGTTACGTAACAGGTCACATGTGAATCTGAGAAACAAACTGCTGTAGATCAGGTCCTTTCTCTTTGGAGGAAAGTTGTGTAACTCAAAGGGAACGGCATGTTTTGGCTTATGCAATGGATTTTTGGAATACTCGGACATAGGCAGAGCTAGACTCACCCGTTTCCCAAAAAAAACGTATAGACTTAAATAGACCCCATAACTTTGAAATGATTGATCTTACAACAATATACAATTGGATGTGGATCTGCACAGCCTGCCTGACAAAGCACATACATCATGCATGAACATCATGGCTGATGGGATTCAGTCCAAATTTACATGCCATAAGAATCAAGCCATTGCCACAGAGCAAATGGTAGCAGTTGGGTTAGTTTCATATCTGTGGATCTTTTGTAACCTAGAGAACGGTTTAAACTCTCTCCTTGTTCTTTGTTGTTAGCACATTCAGTAAGTTCATATACGTTCTTTATAGTACGACTTTAGATGTGGAATGTAGCAAACTTGTGAGCGCAGCTTTTGAAGTGTAAAACCGTCGCCCACGGCTACTTAGCTCCGGGGTCAACCCAGATCACACCCTTGATCTGAGCCTGCACCTTCTGATCTAAAGGATTCCAACATGGCGAGAAAAGTTCACCAATCTCTCTCTTTTGTTTCAATCAACACTACACTGTCTCTATATCGTAACAATTGTAAAGGGGCGTGGTCCATAATTAGCCTTTGTGTGTAATAATTAGCCTATGTTCATAATTAGCCTTCATGTTACGTTTCAGCACATCCTTGGGTCTTTTCCTTCCTCTTCTTCTCGCGTCTTTCCGCCTCTGACCCAGCGTCCGTCCGTGCTCAGTGCCCCGGAACACCTTAATCCAGTGTGAAAGCAATTGGCTCGCTCAGATCTAATCAATACAGGGGCCAGGGCAGCAAGCCAGGGGGAACATCTCTGGGCCCCTTGCTCAGCTACAATCAATTTAGGCCCATCGATTCAGTGATTGAAATACAAAGAAGAGACGCAGCGAAGCGTACAGGTACCGTAATGTTCCAGCATGTTATATATCTTCCCCGTGCGAGCAATTCACTATATTTATTATTGCATGTGTGTGTGTGTGTGTGTGTGTGTGTGTGTGTATTGGAAGATCGTGTGCATATAAGGACGGCATGATTTATTCGGGTGACCATCTGGGCTAAAGTGGGAATGGCATTTAATCTAGCACCTCAGGGATGACGCCAGCTGAAAAAAAATCATTCCTAATCCAATATGTCCGGGCGCAGGAAAGCATGTTTTAAAGGTGCAATCCACTTGAGTGTGCGCGGCCTGTTTACGCTGTACATTTGTGTCCACTGGAGGGTGGATGTGTCTGCTTGAGTTAACACTTAGCTGCTCCGTCTTAGTGCTGCACAGGTGTAAAAGGTTCAGAGCCCTTCTTGACATGGCATAGTGTGAAGAATTTATAGGATGTCACTGGAAACTTTCGGTTTGAGAATTTGTTATAAGTGTGTCTGGTCTCTGTCCAGGTCTGTGTCTGTCTGTGGCTTGTCTGTCTATATCTGGTCTGTCGGATATTCTTGTTTGTCCATCTAATTTTGTGTTTTTTGGCTGTAGTTGGTGCATCTTTTTTGTTTTGAATTGTCATTGCCATCTGCCATGAGTTGTCAGACCATGAAATAATGCAAATGAAGACAATTATTATGTTAAAAGATAGAAATAATGAGAGAATTTGTGATAAGAGTAATGAAAGTGTGATTATATTAGAACATTTAAAGGTGTACTCTTCTGCCAGACTGTACTTGTTTTGTCTTTTTTTTCCTGACAAATAAGTTTAATGCTATATATGTGAAATAATCCATGCAAAGCCTAAATGAAATGCCATGATCACTCTTATCGTTGCCAGAATAATGTGTGCATGTAGGCGGCAGCGACAGCAGTGGTGCCCAATTTCCTTCACCCAAGAAACCCCTAGTTTTTTAAAATCCTACATGGGTACACTTATATTCAGCGACACGACAGCTGCATCTTACTTTGCCATGTCCCTCTTCTAAAAGCGTGCCACTGGCCTAACGGTTCTAACACTGACACAAAAATATTTTCGCAAAGCTTCATTTTTGTTTATAAAAGGCTGTCATGATAAAAATGCATCCATTCTTTTGTATTTTAATTCATATGTTCACACATTTTTGGACCATGGTCATCTGCCCCTTATGGACCAATACCAATGAGTTTTCTGTTTAATTTCTTGTGTTTGAACGGTTTGATTCTCTGATCTGTGTTGGCAAATTCAATGGTTGTGTAATGTCCTCTGAGATAATTATTGTTGTGATTTAGAGCTATACAAGAATACATTGAATTGAATAAGAAAATCTAATGGAACGTTGATTATTGTTGAAACTTTACTGGTGCTCAAATACAGGTGAAACTCTGAAAATTAGAAAATCGTTCAAAAGTGTATTTATTTCTGTAATAATTTTGATGATTACGGGTTACAGTCCATTTTCAAAGCTTTCCATTTGTTTTGAGATGCTGTGAGCCAATAATCAACATTATCAACACATACATAAATCTCATGCATTATTTCCACATTACTGTATAAGTTGATTGACTTTTAAGCAATAGTTGTCCGTGTTTCACCTGTAGTGCTCAAGCATTTGACGTGTAATGTGTATTGACATAAAACGTGTCAATCTTTTCATGCACAAACAAGCTTTCTGCGTTTCCCCACTGTGCATTGGGTATAGACTTTGTCATGCACTGACGATGACACAGCCTATTATAGACTCTATCCTCTGTCTGACCTTGTTTATATTATTACTCCGGTGCTGTTGGTTCACCTGTGACTGTAGCTGTGTGTTGACTGTGATCTAGAACACTACTGTTTGATGTGACTCCTGCTGAATATAATCAGTCGGGGAAAAAAAACACCTTACCTGCCACCCGCAATTATAAGGCACCGAACATGCAGTAGAAAGCATGCATCTAATGTCCCAAGACGAGACGCCATGAGAGCCCAGAACCTAAAGAAGTAAAGAAGTCATACTATATTTAGGGAAGTTTGAGACAGAAAGACATGTACAGTGCCTTGCGAAAGTATTCGGCCCCCTTGAACCTTTCAACATTTTGCCACATTTCAGGCTTCAAACATAAAGATATAAAATTTAAATTTTTTGTCATGAATCAACAACAAGTGGGACACAATCGTGAAGTGGAACAAAATTCATTGGATAATTTAAACTTTTTTAACAAATAAAAAACTGAAAAGTGGGGCGTGCAATATTATTCGGCCCCTTTACTTTCAGTGCAGCAAACTCACTCCAGAAGTTCAGTGAGGATCTTTGAATGATCCAATGTCCTAAATGACTGATGATGATAAATAGAATGCACCTATGTGTAATCAAGTCTCCGTATAAATGCACCTGCTCTTTGATAGTCTCAGGGTTCTGTTTAAAGCGCAGAGAGAACCATGAAGACAAAGGAACACACCAGGCAGGTCCGAGATACTGTTGTGGAGAAGTTTAAAGCCGGATTTGGATACAAAAAGATTTCCCAAGCTTTAAACATCTCAAGGAGCACTGTGCAAGCAATTATATTGAAATGGAAGGAGTATCAGACCACTGCAAATCTACCAAGACCCGGCCGTCCCTCCAAACTTTAATCTCAAACAAGGAGAAGACTGATCAGAGATGCAGCCAAGAGGCCCATGATCACTCTGGATGAACTGCAGATAACTACAGCTGAGGTGGGAGAGTCTGTCCATAGGACAACAATCAGTCGTGCACTGCACAAATCTGGCCTTTATGGAAGAGTGGCAAGAAGAAAGCCATTTCTCAAAGATATCCATAAAAAGTCTTGTTTAAAGTTTGCCACAAGCCACCTGGGAGACACACCAAACATGTGGAAGAAGGTGCTCTGGTCAGATGAAACCAAAATCAAACTTTTTTGGCCACAATGCAAAACGATATGTTTGGCGTAAAAGCAACACAGCTCATCACCCTGAACACACCATCCCCACTGTCAAACATGGTGGTGGCAGCATCATGCTTTGGGCCTGCTTTTTTTCAGCAGGGACAGGGAAGATGGCTAAAATTGATGGGAAGATGGATGGAGCCAAATACAGGACCATTCTGGAAGAAAACCTGTTGGAGTCTGCAAAAGACCTGAGACTGGGACGGAGATTTATCTTCCAACAGGACAATGATCCAAAACATAAAGCCAAATCTACAATGGAATGGTTCACAAATAGACATATCCAGGTGTTAGAATGGCTGAGTCAAAGTCCAGACCTGAATCCAATCGAGAATCTGTGGAAAGAGCTGAAGACTGCTGTTCACAAACGCTCTCCATCCAACCTCACTGAGCTCGTGCTGTTTTGCAAGGAAGAATGGGCAAGAATTCCAGTCTCTCGATGTGCAAAACTGATAGAGACATACCCCAAGCGACATGCAGCTGTAATTGCAGCAAAAGGTGGTGCTACAAAGTTTTAGCGGAAGGGGGCCGAATAATATTGCACGCCCAACTTTTCAGTTTTTTATTTGTTAAAAAAGTTTAAATTATCCAATGAATTTTGTTCCACTTAAAGATTGTGTCCCACTTGTTGTTGATTCTTGACAAAAAAAAAAATTTGTATATCTTTATGTTTAAAGCCTGAAATGTGGCGAAAGGTTCAAGGGGGCCGAATACTTTCGCAAGGCACTGTATAGTGCTTGTTACGACCCAGCTCAGCTAGGGTGAGGGAGGTAAGAAATTAAAACCAAGATGTTAAATGGAAAAGCAAGTATTTAATAAAAGGCAAGTAAATGATAAGGAAACATCAATCAAAGGACACAATACAGGATATAACAGGGTAACTCATACGCTACCAAAATAAAACCTGCACTAAACACCAAACACGAAGCCACCTAGAACAAAATACTAAACTGACTGTTTTCTCAACCGATGCGAAGTGTCACAAGATCAAAACTCCAAAGTGACAAATAAAAAGAGACAAACCAAATATAAGCTATAAGGACTGTCTTTAAGTCAGTGCCACCACTGTGACACTGACAGACACTTTCATAAGGACACAAGCACAATGGCATACCAGCCACACACAGGCTGGCAGCCCCGAATAGGTGTGGTGTGTGGCCTTAAGTAGGAGAGTGACTCCAGGTGAGGAAGCTGAATGGGCCAGGTGCACCGCTGCTCCTCCAATCAGCACCTGAGTCACAAACTTCTGGGAGGTGGGAGGGCCAGTGGTTCTCCAATGACAGGCCAGGGATCTTCAGACAGGAGGGTTTCCACACACAAAATACAAAAACAGGGAGCAATATGTAGGCTCAGGGCCGTAACAGTGCTGCTTACTCACTCAGTTTCATAACCAATACATGGACTTTTGATATGCTTGCAATACCACCCCGGGCCAGAGGGCTGGACCAGGAAAGGGAATTATTCAATCTTCTGACCTCTCAAAAACGTCTTTACAGGATGGTTCAAAAGTTGGTTCTTGGCCCAAAGCTCCGTTCCACATGTGTGTCAATGCTGAGGGGAGTGAATTTTTTTGGACCAGTCTAGTTTACTCGCTGTGAATTTTTGCAGTCACTCGTTTAAATGAATGGGGCTCGTGCCGGCTGACGCATGCACAGATGCATTTTTTCAAATTTTCCAGTGCCCGCGGCCATTTTGAATCACTCCATGAAAGCCCAATTTTTGGCCCATTAGCTAGAACGGCGGAGATAGGCGTGACTACGTCCATTAATATGTATAGTCTATGGTATAGGTACTCACTGAATCAGTATGTTCAGTATGGGTGCATCCCCAGTCAGTATCTTCAAATGTATTTCAATTTGAAATCACAATGTTAATAACAATCTTACAGTTAAAACTCTGTTAATGTTTGGATTTAGTAGTTTTCTTTTTTAGTTTAGGAAAAGTGTATATATGTAAATAATGGTTTCCTTCCTTGTCTTCTAGGAGCTTTAGTTTTTTTTTGGACTTTCTTCACAAATACAAAAAAAAAACATCCACATACTGTACATTAAGCTCATTCATTTAAATCCAAGTTCTCTATTAATAGAATCTCGCTTTTTCGCCTTCTCTGATCAAATGCAATCTGTGATACATATAGAATCAAATACATCTCTCTGGCCGTTCAAAACTTGTTTAATGTGTTTCTCAGCTGCCTCACAGTTACACAAGCATATCACGACCACATGTATGTGTGCTGATTTCATGGCTCGGGGCATATTGACTTGGAGTGATTCGCAAAGGTCAGTGCTGTCCAGGAAATGACAGGTGTGCGTGGAAACAGTGGAGGAGAAACAGCCTGGAGATAAGAGGCTGTGTGTGGATCATGTCCAGCTAAATATGATGGGAATTTTGATGCCATTTGCGCTGGTTTTGGTCTGGATTTGAGCTCAGGGGAAAATGAATAGTACAAATTGGACGTTTCTTTGACAAGGTTATACCTAAAAGAATTTTGCACTGCTTTGTTTTGTCAGGACTGGTCATTTGAAAGCTTGCACTGCTGGTATGTGGTGGACAGTCTGACAAAGGCTTAAGTAACGTTTATAACCTACAAACTCAGAATAACGTAAGAACATATTTTGTCACATAAGATGGACAAAAAAATAAAATGTCTATATCACGGGACACTGAGAATATTGCACTGACCAATGAACATTTCAGTCCATTTGGCTCCCATTCAGTTTAAGTTTTTATTTGTTTTTGCATCTCATTGTATCTCATGATGGCCCATTTAAGAAAAACCTCTCAAGACTAATTATATGTCGTATTAAAATTATAATTATTAATTATTACGTAAAATATATATACCATCTTTGAAAACATGTGACCTGAGATCTAATGTACATTATGGCCGAAGAAAAGAAACTACTACTACTTTGTTATATTTTATTTCATTAAAAAGGATGATTGCTAATCTAAACCGGTTCAATTCAAATTTAGTTTTTCCCCAGGATTTGATTGTGCGTTCATAATTACACAAACTGTTCACGCTTACTAGACAAACGAATTCTGATTCAAAATAAAAGTGCTTTGAGTTTGATGATCTAGAAATACATGTTTAAAACCCTTAAAAAGGTGATTTTCCTCTGAATGAGTGATACATTCTGAAGACTCCCAAGCGTCTCTTATCAGCCTTTTTGACTGTGCGTCTCTTTTACAGTCTGCTCCCTATTGTCTGTAGCTTATTAGAAATGAGATCTTGGCTGTCGCTTAATATGCAATGACAAATTACTGTTTTGCACTACCCGATTTCCCAGAACCACCGCTACCAGCCAAAGAAGCAGCAGTCGATAAACTCTTTCGAAGCTTTGGCGCTTTGTTTTCCTCACACTCTGCTTTTCTTCTACAACTCACTCAATTTCCCTGATCTCGGTCACTTTGCTCCTCTCCCACGCTTCGCACATATTCTCTGCCTCTGACGGTGGGGATTTCATCATTACTTCCCATTAGGCATAATAGCTGCGCGTGTGATGGAAAGTGGATGTGCCCGCATAGAGCATCCGGTGATTAAATCCATAATTCTATATGTATGGGCTGTATGGATTTTTTAAGTATCCTAGTTCCTATATGAATGATTTTCTTTATGCCATCCATAACTGCCCAAACCAGTTGAGGTGCCTTTGGGTATCTTTATATTTGAGAATGCCCAGGACCTGTTGAATACCTCAGGATTCCCCCGGATGAGCTGCAGGAAGTGTGTGTGGAGAGGGAAGATTTTAATTTATATTTTTATTACTTAATTTTTTCATTCTTTAGGTCACACTTTTTCCCCATAATATATACAGCATAACGAAACACATTTTATAAATTTTTTCCCCCCACTGTGCTCCCCTTGTGCCATAAAAAGTAAAAATAAATTAACAAGCTAATTAAACAAAATTCAAATAAATATATTGGTCTTGACTTCTCTGCTTAGACAGCTGCCCCACCGACCTGGCAAAGGATAAACCGGAAGTATAGTACAGTGGGGCAAAAAAGTATTTAGTCAGCCACAGATCGTGCAAGTTCTCCCACTTAAAATAATGACAGAGGTCTGTAATTTTCATCATAGGTACACTTCAATTGTGAGAGACAGAATGTGAAAAAATAATCCAGGAATTCAAATTGTAGGATTTTATTTGTAAATTATGGTGGAAAATAAGTATTTGGTTAATAACAAAAATTCAACTCAATACTTTGTAATATAACCTTTGTTGGCAATAACACAGGTCAAACGATTACTATAGGTCTTTACCAGGTTTTCACACACAGTAGCTGGTATTTTGGCCCATTCCTCCATGCAGATCTTCTCGAGAGCAGTGATGTTTTGGAACACAGACTTTCAACTCCCTCCACAGATTTTAAATGGGGTTGAGGTCTGGAGACTGGCTAGGCCACTCCAGGACTTTCAAATGCTTCTTACGGAGCCACTCCTTCGTTGCCCGGGCGGTGTGTTTGGGATCATTGTCATGCCGGAAGACGTTTCATCTTCAAAGCTCTCACTGATGGAAGGAGGTTTTGGCTCAAAATCGCACGATACATGGCCCAATTCATTCTTTCCTTAACACGGATCAGTCGTCCTGTTCCCTTAGCAGAAAAACAGCCCCAAAGCATGACGTTTCCACCCCCATGCTTCACAGTAGGCATGGTGTTCTTACTCCAAACACGACGAGTTGAGTTTATACCAAACAGTTCTACTTTGGTTTCATCTGACCACATGACATTCTCCCAATCCTCTGCTGTATCATCCATGTGCTCTCTGGCAAACTTCAGACGGGCCTGGACATGCACTGGCTTCAGCAGAGGGACACGTCTGGCACTGCAGGATTTGATTCCCTGTCGTCGTAGTGTGTTTCTGATGGTAACCTTTGTTACTTTGGTCCCAGCTCTCTGCAGGTCATTCACCAGGTCCCCCCGGGTGGTTCTGGGATTTTTGATCCCCGTTCTCATGATCATTTTGACCCCACAGGATGAGATCTTGCGTGGAGCCCCAGATCGCGGGAGATTATCAGTGGTCTTGTATGTCTTCCATTTTCTGATAATTGCTCCCACAGTTGATTTGTTCATACCAAGCTGCTTGCCTATTGTAGATTCACTCTTCCCAGTCTGGTGCAGGTCTAGAATTCTTTTCCTGGTGTCCTTCGACAGCTCTTTGGTCTCGGCCATAGTGGAGTTTGGAGTCTGACTGTTTGAGGCTGTGGACAGGTGTCTTTTATACAGATAATGAGTTCAAACTGGTGCCATTAATACAGGTAACGAGTGGAGGACAGAAGAGCTTCTTAAAGAAGAAGTTACAGGTCTGTGAGAGCCAGAGATCTTCCTTGTTTGAAGTGACCAAATACTTATGTTCCACCATAATTTACAAATAAATTCTTAAAAAATCCTACAATGTGAATTCCTGGATTTTTTTTTGTCACATTCTGTCTCTCACAGTTGAAATGTACCTATGATGAAAATTACAGACCTCTGTCATTATTTTAAGTGGGAGAACTTGCACAATCGGTGGCTGACTAGATACATTTTTGCCCCACTGTATTTTTTTAGTGTAGAGTTATTTTTCATTTATCTTGTGTTGTGTCTTCCTCATTCCTACTGTTATGTAAAGGATCTCTTACTCTTAATCTTAAGAAACTGGATGGAAAGACAAGAATCGTAAAAGAGTTCTTGGATAAGGCCATTTGTGCTCACATTAAGCCATGAAAAATGTATTACTACGCGCTAAGCAACATATATTCAATATTTTTCCCAATGTTGATCTCAAACTGCTTAATAATAGAAAGCAGCCTCAACAGCGGAAATTCACTTTTTCATCTAAAACCCAACATGAGAAATGGGTGGTGGGTGAAAGCCTTATTCTTAGCACCGAATATTTGAATTCAGAATAATAAACCATTACACACAGAAAGTAAATATCACAGCACTGGAAAAACAATGTACAGTATGTGGGGTTCTGAAAAATGTATGAGAGAAGCATCTAACTCAGTAGGCGTTGCGGTAAGAAAAGTTTATTGTAAATTCTCAAAGACCAATGGGATGCTGCCTTTCACTGATTTAACAGCTGCTCGCTCGATGGAGGGGACCAGACGGAAATATTATGACTTTCATGGTATCATTTAAATTGAAGTTTTTTAAGGTGAAATTTACAAAAATACATGTAGTTCAGGACAATACAAAAGGACTTACCTCAAACTTCCTAACATACACATACACTTTTTACATAGGAACTCATGGACGGTATATATTTCCGATGCCATCACTGTCAAAAAACTATCTGAGCAGTTTTACAACACATTTCATGGACATGCAATACAATCTCCACATTTCCAGGTCATGTCTTGAATCTTAGAGCTACCGGTAGAGGGACGAGAGCACCAACCTCGCACTGATCTTGCTAAATCTCGTTTTTGCTACAGCGATGCACGCACGTCCGGTCTCTAAGCCTCGTATTGGATTTCAAACTAACTGTCCGTTTCTTTTCTTGTCATCCACCTTCAAATCTGCTTTAAAGTTGCCCTCTGCCCCCTTCTGTGTCTGACAGCCTCTTTTGCCAAGTGTGAAAATGTCAGGATCAGCATGAAGAGGTGCTGATGCTTACACACGGATGATAGGTCAGTCCAGTGCCTTTCTGTGTGGCGGCATTTGGAATTCAGTCATCCAAATCAAATCTGTCTAAAGGATTTTCTACGGACTGATGATGCCACGGATACTGTATCAAGATCCACTTTTGTAAGATAAATAAAGTATATTCCAAACACTGAGGAGAGAGCGGTTAACTGACCAAACTATTTAGAAAAAAAAAGTATGCGAAAAGTGGACAGTAATAATATCACATTAGCCATAGATTAGAATTGATTGATTGCATGGAGTACATTTTGTATTAATAAAGTAAAGAGGTTTTCTTAAGCCTATCTCTTGTATGTAATTGATTAATCATGTGTTCCTCCCAGAGTTTTGGTCATCCTTGAAGAATTGCTTCACCATTCATTCTTGTTATAGCTTCCCAGTCCTTTTTGATGCCTTATCTTCTTAGAGTATGTGAGCCTTGCAGTGTAAGCAGACTGCCTGAACACAGATGCTGACTCACTATTTGAGCAGCTAATGTAGTGTATATTTAGCTATAGAGAAGATAGAAAGGGCTTTGTAGTGCGCTTCAGCTGACTATTTACTATTGGTGCTTCTTAAAGGCAAATATCAACTCAAGAAACATGCACAATGGACGCATTTAAGGTCCAAGAAAACTTGAATCATACCAAAAGTCATCATTTCCCCATACTCGAATAGTGCTTAAACTTTGTTCATGTCCAGGCAGAGGCTAAACGAACGGATAGGAAAATAAGCGACAGTGGCTCAGTTGGTAGAGCATTGGCCTTTGAGCCTGAAGGTCGTGGGTTCGAGCCCACCACAGGACCTTCTCCACCGACTCCCACTGATGTCTGCTGTCGTTGTGTCCTTGGCAAGACACTTAACCTCTGGGAACACCTGATGCCACAGTGGGGCGGCTGCAGCTATAAAGTGCCGAACTGCTGTTGTGTCCTTAGGCAAGACACTTCACCCCCATTGCCTAGAATGAGTCTGGTGTGTGTGTGAATGGCTGGTGGTGGTCGGAGGGGCCGATGGCACATACTGGTTGCCTCGCTTCTGTCAGTGTGCCCCAGGGCAGCTGTGGCTACAGTAGTAGTTTATCACCACTGTGCATGTTGTGTTTTTGAGTGTCCAAAAAGTGCTATATAAAACCGATGCATACTGTTAATTTATAAGTTGCCTAAATATTCTTTGGATTAATTGAATGGTTGCTGGACATCTTGAAATGTCATAAAATAACGTTTTTTTTATAAATGTGACCGAAAACCTGCTAACTGAAGTACAGATGATGGGTGAGCAACCTTCCTTTTTTCATTTCATTCTGCAGTCAGTATAGAATTATGTAGGGTTCAACTAGTTTATTAGCTTCTCTTCATCAATGTACTTGTCACAGCATTTTTACATAAAAAAAGGCTTAGTATAACTATCCTATCAGCTTATATGATGTAGTAATGTTAAGTTCAGTGAAAAGTAGAACTTCTCTAATTCAATCAATCAACATGTTTATTTCAAAATTTGCGCAACAAAATTGCAGAAGAAAAGAATAGACATAGATATACGGACAGGTTTTGAAAAGGAGTTGAATGAAGCAGACGTATCTAATCTTCCGTACCCCCCCAAACCCATTCAACACCGAGACAAGATGATTTGAAACAAAATTGACAGAAAATGCATCAATAACAAAACAATCAAACAGTTGCACAATACAATATCACTGTACAATCATTATATGTCACTAATGCACTAGGAAGAAAAATCCTGCACTACTATTGCTACTCTTTCTTTAATTGCCACTTTTTATTGTACATAATTATATCCTGCACAACCTTTAACATGTTTGCACACTTCTGTCTTTTGCACGATCTGAGTGATTCTATCCATGCCAAATGTGACATGTACATTTCTCCAGTGTGAGATCAATAAAGTGTATCTCATCTTATCTTATCTTATTATGTATGTATAAGATAAACAACCTCTACGGACCTGGCAACCCTGGAAAGTTGCACATTTTTTATCACTTCTGCTCTAAAAACCTGCATGACTCGTTTTCCCTCTCATTCATAATCACAAGACTATATCATACATATTGAACAGAAATACAGCTGCCATTACCATTTACACAACTTTCAGGAATAAAGGCAGCTTCCTGCTCAAAATTCTGGCTTTTCTTCAGTTACAGACCTTTTGCCAGGTGTTTTCCTTCTTTTTCCATTTCAGGCAATTCCTTGTTCCCAATGTGCACTTTGTCAGGGAGGCATGACGGAACAATTGCAGACCTCTTGTGCTCTACATTTAATGGACACTGTTGAACCGTGGAAGAGTTGAGGAGTAGAAGAAGCAGGAGTGGGCATCTTTGGCTAACTGCTATAGATTAATTGAGCTCACCATGAAGTTAATGAGCTAGATCGCTTTAAAACAGACAACTGCTGAGACTGAGGAAGCTAATGGTCACTCACGACTCGGAGACAAAGAAAGCCATTTTCCTCCAGACATAATACTTCATTTGTGGTGACTCAGAATTGCCAGGTAATTGACAAGTTATGGCTCACTGTATTACCTCACCAGATTGATTCCAGAAAGTAAGAATGTTTTTCATGAATTCAACTTTGAAACCATGTTGTTTTTTCTACCTTATCCGTGGCTGAGCAATGCCATCGACAATGCAACTTGTCCAAACATGAAATAAATGGCCTTTTGATTAAACCATAGATCATACTTTTGATTGTAGTAAGTAAGTTATATTTATTTACTTTTTTTTTTTACAGACCACGTCATCCATAATGCTTTACAATGTTCAGACTTTATTTTTGCATAAATAGTGAATGCTGTTTGTCCCAACAAAAGAACAGAAACATTCTCTTTGTACTGTAGTATGAAAAAAAAATACGTATAACTTTTACAAACTTTGGGCTGAGATCTGATTGGCTGAGTGAGGGTTGTCCTCTCTCATGCACTTTTCTGATCTAAAGATGTGACAAAAATTATGTGTGTGTAGCCATAGAACGAGATCAAGAACTGTTTTGAAAGATGGAGTCTATAGTTACTAAAAATATAGGATTTTATTACTTCATGTAGCCTGAAACATAAGTGCCCCAGTTTTAATTCATTAGTTTGATTGATTGGTGAGAGGGTTTTAATAGCATAAAAGTAGCACCAAAAAAAAAATCACACAAACCTACATTAATGATGCATATAGACATACAATGAGACATACAGGTCAACATACAAGGCGCCAAAAGGGTATGACATTTATTAGAGAAAGAAATGATGCATTAGTCCACTTAAGACTGCATTAATCCATTAAGTAAGTCTGTAACCCTACTGTAACAACATTGAACATTTGATGTGGTAAACATGCTCAAACGCACAGTTAAAAATCTTTTTTATTTGCTTCTCCACATTTACTCTAGCTCTCATTTTGCTAATTGCATCTTCTGTTACCTCAGTGCAGAGCAGAAGTTAATGCCCGTGGCGCAGTCATATGTTTTGGAGGACAGTTTTGTCTTGTACCTTGCCAGCCTGAGACGGCCTGGCACAATGAAGAGGACTAGAATATCAGAGGCTCGTCTTCACTTCTGCGTCTCCGGTGACCAATTGTTCTGTTGAATGGGGTATGGTTTTGTTGACACATTTCCAGAGATGAGAAAGAATCCTACTGTCCTTCTCATCCCTGGCTGGGTATAGTCATACATTATACACGTAGAAACTGCACTTGGAATAAGCCAGATTTCCCAGTCGTGTCTCCGTCATTGGCCGGCTGTTCAAAGGGAGACTGAGGGCCAAAAAATACTGGCTGTGAGGTTGCCATAGTAACAGCCTGCCCAGGGGCGTGGGCTGTCTGCTAAATTGTGAGTGGGGTTTGTTAAGATTCACTTCTCATTTCGACCGTTTAAATAAAATAGTAAAAGCCTCCACTTTCATGTTGCATTATGACATTTTTGTCCAAACATTAAAGCAATTCTAGCCCTTATAACCAAGCTAAACTATGCCCTTTCAGATTTGTACGTATTTAACGTTGGCTGCGAAGCACACAAGTGACATTTTGACTGAACATGTCGGAGAAACCATTCATTGTTAGCCAGGCACCTGCTCCAGTCATTAGCATTAACAGTGGAATGCTTTCATTTCACGTCCGCATATGGAACAAGCAGACTTTTCATTCACTGGCCCTGCCTCTGTACTGCTCGCTTTAAACTCAATCAGCTCTTTCTATAAACATTACATAAGTGCGGTGGTTGTCATGTTTCAATTATATTTTGACCCAGCTTTTAAGTCCAATATTGACACATTGGTTTTCAAAATGTGCAAATACGCAGTGCCAGTAAAGGGACTAGAAAAAAACATTTTATTTAAAATGGGTCCAATAGAGCAAACAATTTTTTTTTAAATGGGTCCAATTGAGGAACAAATTGGGTTACCCCCGGATGAGCTGGAGGAAGTGTGTGTAGATACGGAGGTCTGGGCGTCTCTGCTCTGACTGCTGCCCCTCGACCAGGCAATGGATGAAGAGGAAGAAAATGGATGGATGGGTACAATTTTGCGTTTAACTGTTGCTTATCCTGAAATAACAACATAACAACTTTGTGTTAGTAAAAGTCAACACTATGGCATTTAACCAATATCCAATAAATGATGCCATTATTGTACCAGTGCATCCCTAATTATATTGGTTGATTTATACAATTTCACTCACATTGGATCAAACTCATGCATATTGAAAATCTTTGCATTAGGAAAGTAAACATCAATCAGTAAAGAAATCAATTGGTCATGCTGATCTATATACCTTTGTTCAACAAGCAAAGTCCCATCGAGCTTTCATAATCATGGTCCCAGAGAGATGGAAGCTATTGTACATGTTTTAAGTGGTAGGGGAAACCAGAACAAGGCCTTGTTTTGGGGTTCTCAGCAGGTCCATCTTGCTGAGAAGCGAGAGGGCTAATCCCCCAACCCCTGAGCCGCCCAATTGTACTTGTATGCTTTCTGCTATGGCGATCTAACTAATAATTGCTATATAGATAAGATAAGAAGAGAACCTTTATAACGGCTGTCTGCTGTGCTTCAAAGTGCATGAACTGCATGTGTGTGGTGGCATGTTATGACTCCAAAGCAGGTTTTGACAGGGCCAAAGTGGACGCATGATTAATGATCAGGGGGAGTGGACCCTGGTCTTCCTAACAAAAGCAGCCGAGGTATGCTTCAGTGCTGCACTTTTTCAGTCATCCCCTTTAGATTGATAAAAAAAAGTTCTTTGGCCTTTCTTGCACACATTCCTTTTTTTTCTTTGAGATTAGAGGGTGATGACAAGGACAGCTAAAAGGAACACTGAACAGACTGGACACATGGTGGCATTGCTCTGAACCCACCATGACTTTAAGTATAGGGAGAATTAGGGCAAGCTTTTCAAGTGTGTTCAAGCAATCTGACTTATGTTGAAACTATTCAAAACCTGCTGGCAATAACTTCATTCAGTTTCAGATTATACAGATTGGTTTAGACTTGGATTGAGTAAGGCAGGAGTGTCCACTGCAGTTCACCAGTCTTGTCCAGGAGCCGAAAACACAGAGAGTATAGCTGTTCCGAGCTTTAAAATTAGGAATGAGAAGTCCAAATAGATTCACATTTGACAGACGTTTACTAGTGTCTACCATGTCACAGCTAAATTAGTGCCGTATAAGAGATTTTGGAAGTCATTTCAGTAAATGGCTGAGTTCCAAATGGTCTGAACTGCACAACGATATACAGTATAGTATGTCTGTAATGGTGGAGCTGAAGTTGGATGTGTTTATGATCTCAATGGCAAATTTGGGTTAGCAAGGCAGAGGGCCACATGACATGACACAGACGGCCGCGATTGGCCCCCGGGCCTTAGTTTGGACATACCTGGAGTAAAGTATATGTACTGTATATACTGTATGTTGTAAACAGGAATCCACTTCCTTGTGAGGTTGCTCTGAGCGGCATACTTTCGGGTCAAAAGCATTTCACAAACCTATTGACTTGATTCCTCTCGCAGCAGTACTTAGATCCAAATGTTGTGAGAAGACAGAGCGTACTGTTTTGGGTGTTTACTTGCTCATATAGATTGATGTGGAGGCCTAATTCATATTGTGAGCAAACAGAGCTTTCCTCTCATGTGAATTGGTTTCGAAATGTAATGAGGTACTTCTCCAAATGTAGTGTATTGTCTAACCAATCAGCCGCCTTTCACTTTTAACGTCTGCAAACTTTTGTATTATTAATTCTCCAACAGAACATAGCATATTGTACGTTCATATATTTTTTTTATTTTTTCTGCTGGATTGTATGAAAACTCAACAGGCTGCTAAACATCCAAACCTTAAAGTGATTGTCTGGAGTTTGTCAGAAAGAGAGACAGAGAGGTACTTGATTTGAAAAAAACGACGCAAGCTCCCTCCCCCTTCCTTTCTGATTGGTCTACACCTACGTTTCTGTAACACTTTGAAATGTTAATCAGAGAACACATTATACATATACATTATTAATACACATGCACGGAGGTTTTCAGAATTATTTGTGAACGTTTTAATGAAAAAAATAATGTTTTTATGCACACAAAAAACGATCGCGGCAAACCAGGAAGTGCTATTATTATGAATTGCACATTATAGGACACATCTGCAGAGGATCTGATTATGGATATAGGTTCAGTATATACATAAGTACCTCAGCGCGGATGTTCAGAATTCTTTGTTCAGTTTTCATGTAGTTCCAGAGCCTAATAGAGGCTCCGCGAAAACAAACAACTGAGCATGCGCGCAGCTGCGAGCATCAGTGCCGATGATTGACAGCCCTTGGCATGACTCGATTGGTTAACCTCGACGGCACCGTGGATTCTGAACTATAGCTAAGAGCAGGGAAGGCGGGACTTACCTGTAATATTAGAATTAATAAAATGACTTATTTTATATCAACATTTAAGGCCGGGAGGTCAATTTAACACATTTCCTAAAATTTGTAATTCATTTAGAGTTACAGACTATCACTTTAAGTACATCACAATTACGTTTTAATATTACAAAAGTATGAACCGCTTTGGTTTTATTATACTGACATGAATGGATAGGGCAAGTATTGATAAAAATTGTTTCCAGATACTATGAACTTGTGTATTGTGGATTTTTTATAGGATCTTCTTACTTTTACAGTGTTATTCTCTGCACTTCATTTCCACAGTGACTATACCAAATGACATATGAAAAATATGCAAAGCCATTCTTTCATCCAATCAGGCGAATGAATAAATCACATCCCTAAAAGACATGGTACCGACTTGTAATATCCTGCGGCCATTTGGCGGTGATCCTGACAAGCCTTTGTTTCTCTCCATGCCTCTGTCTCTAATAATTGTATTGTGTTTGTCAATGACCTTGTAGAGGAATGGAACACCTGGGTTGGAAAAGCAGCTCATTACGAGGATGGAGGCTGCGAAATGAACAATGGCATCTGCGAGAGGCTGAATACCAATCGGGCGCGCCGCTGATTGCCTTTTTGTTTTAAGATGTTGGCTGTCTGACCACGTTCTGCGTCCGCTCCGTCATCACGACACGCTGGCTTTTAGTTCTTCTCATATCCGTCACGCGGGGCAAATCTTCTGCTCTTGGCATGTTACACAGCCGAGTAAGCCGTCTTTCTGAGCGACTGAGCAAGCCAATAGCCAAATCGGGGTCAACTGGGGTCTTGACCTGCTCACAAGGCCTGTCTGCGATTGTTTGCGAGCTCTCCGTAAGAGGGTAAGAGGGGATCTGGGAGGCGGGGTGTGCATGTCTCGAAAAGCTTCTTGAGACTGTGATCCACGGCATGTGATGGATGAGGAGAGGGGTTAAGGGTTGTCTATGAGTCGGACTTAAGGGTCGCCGAAGTTAACTCGCAGCGTATGGACTGTTGCGGGGTCGTGATGCTTTGCTGCACACACGTTGCGGGTTTAGACAACACAGATTGAGTTTCCAGCAGAGGTGAGGTTAGATATCTACAAACAAATAACAAGTAACGTTCACCTTTGAGCAGCTTTCGCTTTCTTGGAGTTGACGTTTTGAGTCATCTGCGTAATCTAACCGTGACGTATTCTTTCAAGGCCTATCGTTTTGTCGTCTTTGATGTTTCTCGTCCCGGTCGGGTTTAACCTCCGTCGCACACATATGTTCCGCCATCATTGCCTCCCCTTCTGGAATTGTTTAATGCAGAAGTAATGACAACTGTATTAAAATAGGCTACATTCAAGGCAAGAATCCATGGAAACAATAACGAAGGCCATTGTAAACATGTTGCACAAAGATGGAGAATATCCAGATCAAGCCATGTTTAATCTCAAGCTCCGTGTGTGCCGTTTGTGAAGGGTTCAGTTTAAAGTCAATGAGCGAGCCAAGTTTAATGCCAAACTATGGACCATTTCAGAAAAAGCAGGGACGTATGCCAAGCAGGTTACAAGCTCCTCACCAAAGAACATAGGATGGTGCAGATTTGACTTGATACCACTAAAATGGGTTTGCGTTTACTTTGTTAATAACACATTTAACTGACAGAACTAATATAAAAAAAGGTGAGATAAAATGATCCGTCATTCGTTCCACAGCGGGAAACTTTCAATGTCATCATTGCGCACATTACAGCAGAGTGAAAGGAGAAAACAAGAGCACTCAGACACACATCAAACAGTATCTTTTATTTAAGATTATAGATGATAAATAGAACAATAGAATAACAACTTTGGAGCTATAATTGCACTTACGTAGTTCAAGGATAGCACACTAATGGAGTTTACACTGTAGTCCGCAGGAGGTATTTACAGATGTTTATATTGTACTTTAGCAGCAGAGAATAGGATCGGAGTAAACAATAGTATTAATAGTAGCAGGTAAAGTGACTAGTATAAATAGAATACATATATACAGTATATTACATATTCAAACGTATTACTTTGTATATATATTAGTAAATATACAAAATCTATCTGAGAATGTATTTGTTGACAGTGTCTTTGTTGTAGTTCCTTTACAGTATGGTGCCTTGGTGCAGGATGTGGTGAACTGCCCATGTTCCAGATGTTGTGTAGACCTGATTATATTCTACAGCATTAGTATTTGTGTCGTGTCCCAGTCCATCATTAGAGCAACTTTTCCGCCTGTTATACAAATTTGTGGATTGAATTATTGATGCACAGTTCACCTGACCTGTTCTGTTGAGTCTGAGCTACAACTAAATGTTTTAATTAGCGCATGAATCTAACCCCAAACGCGTTAATTGAGATGCATTGCCTGTAACTTTCAGTTTTACCATCGGGACAAGATTTACACATTTAGAAAAGTTATATTCAGAGTTTTTTTCCCCACAGATTACATAAAAAATAAAGCTCTTGATTTTGCACAAAAGCCCCATGATACTAATGAAGTGATGTGTGAGACTCGAGCAATTGTTTGTATCTTCCTCTCCAGCTACAATCCAGTCTACAGTGTTGCAGCACATTGTTGACAGAATTCATTTGTTTTTAATTCAAATTCACATGTTTTAGGGGGTTTTAACCTGTATATCTAGTACCCCCTTTTGTAAAAATGTTATGTTAAAATGTCAGGACATCTAATCCCTTGACTCAATAACCTAACTTACTTTTTTGAATAATTTCCAAATAAACAGTTCCCATTATGATTACCATTCAATATATCCTCATAATGCTGCTTATAAGAAATGGAAAACCCATCAATATCAATAGGTTTTAGCATCTGTTTTATTTTTGAATTGTGAAAAAAGGTTTGCAAAATGTTTCATGAAACAGCAAGCTAAGGCAATGAATATAACAGATGCAATAATATTTTTCTACACAGAAATGCAGGTCATTGTAGTCAGCAGTGAGATACTGTAGATACTGTACACATGTTTACAAAGTAGGGATGAGCTTACAATATATAATGACTTTTTTAGACTTATTTACGTGACTTACTTACATACGTACTTACCTTTACTATTTATGTATCTACTAATATATGTGTCTGTCGATAAAATCTCCACACTTGGTTCAGGTACAGTGGAAAACAAACTTTGTAGCTAAACTGGCACTTTTACGGAAATATTCATGAATGTGCATTGTCCCGTTCAAATAATTGCCTAGAAAAATACATACAAATCCAGACAGCAGCGACTTAATAAGAATTCAACACTGCCAGTAAAGTAAGGAAGTTTCACGAGGTGAGGATGGACAGACTAAGAAAACAACTTATTACTGCTGAGACCTTCCAAAAGAGGACACGAGGGCCAAGAGAAGGAACTCTGTCAAGCCTGCTTTAAAAGAAAGGGATGTTTTGTTTGTGCTTGTAGTTCAGATGTGGGTTATTCTCACTCAGGGGAGACTAATTGCTTGTTTAGATACTGTTTTATCCCTTCTCGTCTCGCAAAAAACCAACACATGCGATGAGTGATAGGTCCACAGGGTGCTCCTTTGCAAATCTAAATATTCAACAAATTAAGAGAAAAGACTTTGGGCTATGTTCCCAAAAAATGTGCCGATGCATGAAGCTGCTCAGCCCACTGCCTGTGCCCCCGGAGCGAGACCTTGGAGGGTTGGGTAATATCCCAGCGTTCTCATGGATTTTCTCATTTCTGCCTCGCACCGTCTCTTTCTATCTCCGCACACATCACGGGGTGGTTAATTAATGACTTTAATGCAGGAAGTAGGCAGTGTATTTTTTTGATTAGATTAAGAACATTGGATTTTTGTAACACGTGCGCACAAATGATGCATGTGGAGACTGAGGCGAGAGGTTAACGGGAGTGGTGGATCATTATAGATTAGATTACCGGTTTGATTACAGTTAATAATTATAGTTTGATAATTGATTAAAGAGTACAGGAGCAGTTGTAAGATTTATCAGAGGTTATGATTACCGTGTATGGTATTACCGGCCTACAGAAAGCTGATCCTTGTCTCTGGATATGACAACAGCATTTGAATCCAATGAATAACAATGTTTTCTTCTGCGTATAACACCACAGTCTTTCATATATAATACTCTGAAAGTAAAAGAGATATTGTGAAATGTAATGGTAATTTCAGAAAGTGAAATTAATATTTTTTTTACAATGGCTCGACATATTTATCTTTATACAGTTTTTAAGGAATCTATTTAATATGGCATCTGAGTTTCTCATGCTGATAACATGGATAACAGACTTTTCTAAACCATAATTCCACATTCAAGATGAGGATTGTTTGTCTGCGTATTCCTTTTTACCATGCAGACAGATAAGAGGGGATATTCATTATTCAAACCTAAAGTCAGAAATTGTTTTTGTACATTTTAAATAACAATGTGAGGCTGAGGCAGGCTAAAGAGTCCATGACCTTTTATCTCCCTCGTGTATTCGTTTTCTCAAAGTTGAACTTGATAGATTTCAACAAACCAAGTTATTTTAGTTCAAATTAGTTCACTACTTTTTATTGCTTCCAAGTATGTGGCTGTTATTGCTGTTATTGTAAACATGACTAAGTTAACGTGTATTGCTACAATCAGCTTGACAATGCTTGGTTCAAACTTCTGCTTTTCAATTTTTCTCTTTTGTCATTTCCATAATTTTTCAATAAAAAGTGATTGTAACATAAAGTGTTTAGTTGTATCTCGAGACACAAGTGCAATCTTGCCTCCATTACCATTCACGCCTCTGCTATTCCCATCCACAGTTGGTTTAATAGATTGGATAGAGCCAGTGTGTCACTGTTATCTGACTTCCTGAAAGCAGCATCACCATTTGTCCTCAGCTGAATTATCTCAGGCCATATGCCCGTCAAGTGGCAGCCAATGTGTACGCTCCATTTCATTTACCGAGGTCATTCTTAAATGGATTCTGGAGGTGATAATAGCACTGAAGCCAATGTGAGGCTATTTTGCGCCCTTTGTAAGAGAGTGTTTATTTTGCATTGTGTCTGCGGTTGCCTATTCTCCGGTTTGCCTTGGGGCCAGTTTTGCAGCGCTGCTTTGACAGACTGCTGAATCAGCACTGCCTCCTGCTCCTGTTTTGTTCATCTCCTTTTTCCCAGATTTATGAGCATCCAAAGTGATATTGTTGGTCTGTAAACATGTGACCTGAGGGCACAGTTTGTTCCGTCACGTTGTGGCTTTTTATATAAATCTTCTCTGTACTGTTTAGTCAAGAGAGAGAGTCGTGTGTGACCGTCCTTATGCAGCCTTTGTTAATGCCTTCAAATTAAAGTGCATTAAAGTACATTGACTTAATCATGTTTGTTGTCACTTTTGGTTCAGATGGTTCATAAACACAGACCATAATTTAATTATGTAGTTCTAGGAGTTATATGCACTTTTCAACAAATTCTTATATGAGAACATACTTTCTTGTACTTTTTTGTTTTTGAAGGATTGTAATTTTTTTAATGTATTTTATTTGTATTCTTTACTCTGCTTTAAATAATATGTTGGGGTAGAAAATAGGCTACTATTAGACTACCATTGATCTTGATTATTGTTGTTTCATTGCACAGTTGTTAAGAACACCCATAGTACGTTTTGGTAAAAGGATGTTAGAAATGGATCTCTTTTATCTCTGCACCGTAGCTCTTGATTTCTACTTTGAGATGTTTCTCGTCAGATACAGATACAGTCCTGGCTGTAGTACAGGTGTGTGAAACATTGCTTACCTCCTCACCTCCAGTGCCGTTTTACAGAGCCAGCATGATGACACATAAGTTCTCCCTCGCTCTCTCGCTGGGAATGAATTTTTGATCTGTGTTTTTACGGCGCTGTATTCACTGATGTCTTCAGAGGTTATAGCTTTATAAAATGTGAGTGCAGCTGCTCCTCTCGCACACATACGGCTGCCCAGACTGTTTAAGGGCAGCCATGTTTTTGGATTGGAACATGTTTGTTATTGGCGCATATAAAAGTGTGTACTTCAGCAGGAGACATGATGCTACTGTTTTCTATGAATACTGAGAGCGCCTGAGTCACGTGAAATGTGAATACTGTCCCACAATACTATTAGCACTATGCTAAAAATAGATACATGTTCACTGATGTATTAGTTCTACAGTACGTGTTGTCTTCCTATGTACTCTTAACTGCCAAGATCTTACAAATCATGTTTTATGCTAACTGAAAATAAAATCCTGAAAAAGTTATGTGTTGCACCTTGATTAGATTACATATTTAATCAAATATAATTGATGTACCTTTACACTTGCTGCACAACTAAACTACAGAGGCCCCAAGAAGCAAAGGTCAGCGGAGATATTAGCCTGATCTCAATTTGCAAAAAGGTTGTTTATCAATCAAATTTGATTAAATTACCCAGTACTAATTAAAGACGTGTGCTGATAAAAATAAAGAATTGTGATATCAAACCAAAAAGTAACTCAACAGGTACAATTATAAAAAAATCTAGAATAAAATAAACAGAAAATCAATATTAAAATGTTTGAACACTCTGTTGATACAGTAATTATTGTTCAGGCAGCCTCACAATGACTATAAGAATATGGCTTTTATGGATAACTATAGAAAGGTTAATCAGCCTGAAAATTATGATATTTAGATTTAATATATTTTTGTTTCTATATTTCTTATCATCTATATTCTTCAGACATTAATGGTTGTTGATTGATAGTTTCCCGCAGCGGCATCCCTGGTTCGCATTCTCCAGACGTCCGTAGGTCATATAGCACAGGGACGTCTGCCTGCGGTGCACCTCCTGGGGTTGTTATATAAGCTGTTTGTGAACATGTGTGGACAATGACCGCGTGTGACCAGACTTCAGGTCAGTCATTTAGCCTCCGAGAAACAGACGCAGACTCACCACTGGGGGCAGCAGCGGGGGACTGTGTTTTCTCTAACTTAGACATCACAACAAGGAGCTGCTTCTTTATGATGCTGTAAAGAACTGGCCACCAATTCTCTGGCCTGTTGTGTCTTTTTAAAGGAGCAAAAAAATACTCATATGTCTTAAAAGCTTGTTGATATCCAGGTCTAAGGTGGAATCACAAAAGTGCTGGAGTTTTATGACAGTTTGACCCTGAAATAAAAAGGGTCAGAGCCATTTTCTGGTATGTTATTATTTTTGAAACATCTAAGCGCTCTGCTCCACCGTCATGTTATAGCCTGGCCGAATAAAACCGTTTCCCTTTTTCTACTCGAACACTCCTGTTTACAACACATTATACATAATATTTTGTTGTCAGAAATTGTAATATTGATCAATATGGGTTTTCTGAGGCCGATGCCAATATATTGGCATATATATATATACAGGCTGGGGCTGCTTTTGAAGGCCAATTAGTAATAATAATAATAAAGAGTTGTTTTATTTTGCTGCAGATAGACATAGGGCAAGGCCTGAAGTTAATGTCAAGTTATGTCAAGTTTATTTCTATAGCACATTTACAACAACAATCGCTGCCCAAAGCGCTGCACAGTATAATATCAAATACCAAAAAAAAGAAAAAAGGCTGTAGTAAAAACGAGGGTAACTTGATCAATTCTCAAGCTGAATACTGTTTTATATTTGATTATTACTGAATAGTCCTTTCTGTTTTGAGTAAAAATAAACATTGTGGCTTTTTGTCTGAGAAAAATTACCATTAAAATGAGGTATAACATGTTGTGGTACAACCAAATGGGAAGAAGTTTGGACCGAGAGCCGATCTCTATCTACACCATGAGCCATCCCTGTGGTCAGTGCTTTGATTCATTCCACATTTATTGCGGAAAGGATTTAATCATCTCAGAGCAACAGACAATCCGTTCTGTAGATCTGACAATAGTTAGGTCCAATATCCGACCATTCAAAAACTTAAAATTCCACTCTAACAATCTGCATCTATAGTAGATGCATATTTGAGATCTGACAAATATGGAAAACCCCTACAAATTATATTGATTAATTTTGGTGAGCAGAAAATGTTATAAAATTGAATTACTATGTTGTCTTATTTTTTGGGGGGGTGGACTTGTTTGCTCAGCTGCATCTACTTTCCATCCATCTCCCTTCAAACTTGACTCACTTACTTTATAGTCATCGCAGAGCCAATCCGATGCAGCCGGAGAAACAGTAAGACGGTTGTCCCATTAAATTTATTACCTTGCTCCCAGTGGATTTCCGCAACGCCACCGCTCTCGCTGGCATCCGTAAAGCTTGCTAAAATATTAGACATTTATCATGGTTATTACAGTCAGTAAATCCTTCCATGGAACGCACAGGCCCTTTAGCTTTGTATTCTTTTGGGACGCGGCCGTAAATGGATTAGGTTATTGCCTGGACTTACTCGCAGTCCTATCAAGCACAATAATCTCTGTCCTTCACCGCAGCCCGGGGCATGTATGGAAACTGACCTCAATAAAGTTTAAACACACATGGAGGTATATGCAGTAGTAATGGGGGAAAGAGTTCTTCTGCAGTGGGGGAGTGAGAGGAGATGACTGGGACAGTTGGGGACGATAGCTTTTCTGCATTTTCTACAGATCACTTTAGAGCGACATGATTCAGGATGTAAAAATTCTGTTTTTTGCACATAATACAAAAAAAAATGCAGCAGTTATTCATAGTGACTGGCACGGTCTGCTATTGACTTATATATTGGGTTAATAAAAGAAATAAAAGTGATGTAGTGCTTTAGTTATACTGGGACATTGTTCAATACATACATTCACTTATGAAGGAGAGATGTATAATACCAGGTCCTATAGCGTAGATAAATAAAGTAATAATTCAATATGTGTTTTGTGTGCGTGTTCATTCCGAATTAGTTTTCTTGCTAAGTTTGTGACTGAGAATGCGCTAACAAGAATAAAAAAGAGAAAAAAAAATAGACAAGACCTGCATAAAAAATCTTGATGAAGGGCCCCTCCTTTGTCATTATGGTCTTCCTGAAGTCCACAATCATCTCCACTCTCTTCTGGGCATTCAGCTCCAGGTTGTTAGCACTGCACCAGGACACCAGCTGGTCCACCTCCCTCTTGTAAACAGACTCATTGTTGTCAAATTTCTTTTTCAACGTGGAGAATGCTGAAACATGAACGCTTGTTTGGCCGCCCTTTCTCTTGTGAAATTAAAATAAGTGAACGTGTGTGTGTTCCTTATTTCTTACCGTTGCAGGCACAGGTCTAAACTACAGCATCAGGAAATTTTCACGGATTATTTGATCACAGTCTTAACGATATTCTAATGAAAAACTATGCCTATTGCGTCTTGCAGCCGTGTTCATGTTCATGCCATAATTCAAAAATGAATAGTCTTCTACTTTTCTCATAATATATTTTTCTTCTCATTTCTAGCCTGTCCACCGGGGACCTTCAAGTCGAGCCAGGGTCCAGGCCTGTGTCTCCAGTGTCCTCCCAACAGCCGCTCCACGTCTGAGGCAGCCACCATCTGTGTTTGTCGCAACGGCTACTACAGAGGAGACGCTGACCAGCCGGACGAGCCCTGCACCAGTCAGTTCTCATTAACAAACTCTATCATTAGTAAACCATATATCCACACATACTGTATATCCACACATATACACTGTTCAACGTGTGTACAGAAGCATGAAGACATGGATATTTAACAGTTGTGTGGAACAGAAATAACATTGCTTGTGCTGCTTTATTCCTAATCTATAAAACACAGAACGTTTTTATTTCCGCACTTAAACAACTGAATGATATCTTGAGTCAAAAATAACGGAGACGAAAGATCGAAAGCCTTTACCTTGCTCTGTTTTTCCAAATTTGAAAATTACTGGCTGCAAACTCAGCCATGTAAACCTATATAATGCCATTTCACAAGAATAATTGCCAAAACTAATTCAGGAATAATAACATAGTGGTACAATTACATCATACAATTGCAAGTTTGAGACAGAAAGGACAGGTATACATGTTTGGGCCAGAATTCCTGATAGCGTGGATGGATCTACAATAGGTCTGATTCGTCCTGTTTAAACATGGTTAAAAAATTAAAAATATAGATCTTTAAAGTTCGCCATAACAGGCCTTGTTACATCCATGCATTCCCGACTTGTGTGCGCGCATCAGAGCTATAGGCCTATACATGTCCATGAGCTTCATTAAGACATGTTCCGCTCAGAAACTTTGTAAAAACAGTTAATCCATTTGTAGAGTTCAGTTTAAGTTTAGTTTAAGTGGGCCGATTATGTTTCCGATCAGACTGGTCTTGATTCATCTCTTTTGAAACTGATCCGCGACTTTTATGAGGACTGTTAATTGGTACAGTTACCCAGAGTTCACTTGGAGCTGAAGTGTGAAAAAGCCCTTAGAGAGTAGACACATTGAGACGATGAGAGATGAGTGAGCTAGGGAAAAAAAACATACCATAATCGAAGGATAAGTTTTGTCAGTTAGTGGAACCTTCTAGTTTAATGAGCTCAGTATTTCCATAGACACAAGCAGAAGGGGGCAGTACATTGCAGGACACATTTGTAGAGATGTAGAATTTTTTGCAATAAACACAAAAAAATGCATGATTACACATTATTATTTTCCACTTAAATATAAATCCATGTATCCATAGCACATTCATCACTACTGGCTGGCTCACAGTTGCTTTAAATACAAGTTGTGCAAAAGCTTTACTTTCAACTAGCCCTTCTCCGGTCTCCCCCTCCTCTTGGCTGTTTGGCTCTGCGTTCCAGCCTCTCTTTGGCCCCCTCTCATCCCCTGAAGTCCTAATTACTCAGACAAACGCTGCGCCGCCTTGACACCGTCCTGCTGCTATCCGCTGGACATCCGATCAGGGCCCTCTCAGCCTCTGTAGTTATCTTAATACCTTGTTCCAGCAATATGCAAAGCACGTTCCCCTTTTCTCCCCCCACTGAACCTGGAACACCACGACCACACTCTTGTCTTCATTAGGATTTTTTTTTTTTAGACCCTCCAATATTGTCGGACATCATTACAACAACAATTATCCTAATCGTTTATTGTCTTGCAAGCATTTAACTGCTGTTATGTATTTAGCAGTGATTTTATTGAAGCAGGTATTTCTAATTGGCCTCACGATCGAACAGAAGACCACCAATGCTTAAAGCATCTGTGTTCTGTTGCTGATAAAATATGCATCATTTCTGCTCTGTTTTTAATTATTCAAGTAAAAATGCCTTCAAGCGAATCATGTTGATTTGTTGTGGTACGTTGTGTGTCTATATATGTTCGTGGCGACGCTCTCCAGGGTGTCACACTGAATGGTTCATCAAATTTATCATCCGGAGATGTGCCATGAGGGTTTAGTTTTCCCAAAGTGTGTTACAACAGCTCACCTCAGCAACTCCAGAAAGATTACAAGATTACATATGCCTAAAGTATTTGCAGCAACCAGAATTTTGCGCGTTGAAATTATGAGAAAAATATGAAATAAATTTGGTATCTGAGGGTTAATGCATGGTGGCAGTCAATGTATGGCTTCATATCTGGGGAATATGTAGCAATTCACTAACATAAAACATTTTAAAAGGCCTGAGAAGAAACTGACTCTTCTTCAAATTTGATAAGACGCTAGAAACATTTCAGTTTTGCAACGTACAACACAAAGCAGTGGGTTTAGTAAGCCCTCAATCCAAGATGAATAGCACTGTCTTGATATTGTTACACACAATATAGTTTTAGCCTGTGTATTGCAGATAGAATCTTCGATAGAATAGACTCTAGAAGTATCCGCAATGCCCACTTTTCCTAATCATTGCCTTCGCCGTCTTTTATCATCGTACAATCTCCCATTATAGATTAAGAGATCATATATTCGTCCAGCAGTGGGGAAATTTCAGTGTTGCATTACCAGTCACGGAACAGTAGGAATGAGTGGCACAACGCACAAGATAAATGAACAATAATAATAATGAAAAATATAATAAAAATCTGTAACTCTAGCATGAAGAAGAAACAAGAATAAAATCTCTATAGTTTGCATAATGGGTACAAAAAACTCTGACTTTAGCATATTAAATAAGTATAAAATCTGTACCTTTGGCATAAGCAAGTATAAAGTACTGTGTAATTCTAATGCAAGAAACATATAGTTCCCACTGTTGGATGGTGCTGGTATTTTTCTATTTCTATTTTTTCTACTGCCTACGCTTGCTCAGGTCAGATGAAAATGTCTTGACCACAAGGCTATACAGTATTGATGATGTTACATGAGAACGGCTTCTCTTTCTGCATTATTCTCAACCTGAAACAACTTGAGATAACCATTGATAAGGAAATGATAAGTTGTTTAAGTGACATCGAGATGCATTGATGGGGACCCAAACCATTGCGACTGTCAATAACGATTATTGTACCTGATTTAAAAAAAAAAAACTACAGCTCCACACATCTCCATTCCTCTGTGCCTCTCAGAGAAGGACACAGGTGAAGGTCAAAGCTCGATGTACAACAACCACTTGCGTCTTGTCCGGATTTCATACTGCCAACAGGGGGGTGCGGCTGTCGGATCATCCCAGTAAGAATCTCTTTAATGCTGAGAGTTTGCGATAAGAGCGCTGTGAGAGTGGCTTAAATCAGGCCAATCTGACTCGGCTGTAGCTGTAGTCTGGGTTCCTCCCGCTCCCCTCTCTCTTCTTCTCATCCCCCTTGCTCCCGATTGCCCTGATTAGCTGGCTGATGGATTGTCCGGTAGTAGGTTCTGTCAGCAGGGGGGCTTCTAGCTATACCCCAGCCATCCCACTTTCTCCCCCGAGGTACATGCTACATATACGCCTACGCTTCACTTCAAAACAGCCCTTCTCTCCCCACTGGGCCCTGCTCCATCCTGGTCTTTTGTCATGGGCGCTCTGTCTCGCAGCGGGATGCCTCACTACTCCTGGCTTGTGTAGTCACTTGAACAGTCAAGTGAATGTGAGTGTTAGAGTTATGGTTCCGATTTTTGAGGGTTTTTCTGTTCAACATCCCTGACTGTATATAGGTGGACAGACAGTATTAATCCTGTAGCTCAATGAAGCCAAATGAGGAAGTGTTCATGGATGGAGTTTTGCATCATCTTGCTTTGGTTCCCATTTACTTTGAAAATTAAACTTCTAGTTCTGTAACTGTTTGTGACCACGCTCCAAATTTTGGCCTCAAAAGCATTCTCTGTGATCTTGATGTTTTTATTTTGTCTTTGTATATTCTGATATGAGCCAAAATCTGACCAATCAGGTGTTTCTGTCTCTTGGTGCCGCCCTGATTGGCTCTCGGTTGCTCGGTTGTTGCTAGCCACAAATGTGTTTTCAATTCAATTCAATGTATTATTGTATAGCTGTAAATCAAAACATCAGTTGTCAGGGGACTTTACAAAGTTGTTGATTCGCAGATCAGAGAATCAAACATTCCAAAGGGTAGCTAGATGACCAATGTCCATAAATGCTAATAAATATGCATAAATGTCCCTAAATGTCCTAAAAGTGAAATTGTGTGTGGAAGTCCTTTCTTTCACAAGTTGCGATACCAATTCCTGAAATATTAACACCTGCTTCAGAGATAATTTATTTAACTTGCTTGACAGTATATCACTGCAGCCTTTGCTATCAATATTGTAAAAGAAAAAAGAATAGAAAAAACACAACATATCAATAGAAAATCCCAGTTATTGTCCTTGAGATCTCTTTCAATACGTCTTGGGAGAGTTATCTGCTGTACGTTGGAGCAGGAACAGGCTGAGTGGTCACCAAGGGAGGTCAGGTGGTGCTAAGCCCAGCTCTGATTGGTCCATAGGGGAGCATCCTCTTATGAGAAATGAAAAGAGAAGGAGGACAAAGCCAGGAAGACTAATGGTAAAGATAGAAATAGTGCGACAAAGGCCGGATAGACTTTGTTCTGGTTTGTTATTTTGAAGAAGAATTAATCGCTTTTTTCTTGCATACTTCAACTTTTCCTCTTTTAGTGTTGTAGAATTTATCTGAGAACCTCAATAATGGATGTGAAAAATATATTGTGAATCAACTATGGAGGGTAACTCCCTATGCTACCACCAGAGGGTAGAAGTCTTTTTTCAGTTTTTTTGTTCACAATTGAAAATTACCAGCAGCAAACACAACTGCTGATTGTAAAAAAAAAAAAAAAAAAGAAATCACTTTAAGAGTTGCCAAAACTAAATCAGGGGCAATACTTTAAGCAGCTGTAAGTGTGATGTCATGGTGCTACAATTACAGATTTTAGATACATACAGGTTACATAACCAGAAGCGACCAGAAGTTACTGATATTTGCGTGGGCAGATCTAAAAACTACTCCAGGTCTGATGAGGGTGTTGTAACATGGATGCATATTATTTTCTCCTTGACAACATTAAACAAATCAATAGAGCGTGAATAAAACACTTATTATAATTTCCAGTCAATTATTCAATTCCATTCAATTATAAGTCCCATATACATCTTGCCACCATCATTTTCAGTGTGCAGGGACCGGAGACATTTATCATATTAATGCCTTTCTCCAGCGTGGTGGGAATAGTGTAGTATAAGCACCGGACTATCACAGCTTAATCAGCCCCCTCGAGGACAGACCCCAGCCCCTATATGCTCTGTCTTTTTGTTCTTTTTGCCTTAATCAGACATGCATATTCTAAGGTGAAGGTCCACTAAACATAGCTACATTAAGTGATTGTTGGCAAGGAAACATTTTATGACTCAGAGGAGACAATGCCACATGTGGACCATCAATTGTTTATGTCTCCGACTTGATGAATCCAGAATAGAAAGGGGTTTTGGAGCGCAGCCCGCAGTTCCACATTATTCAAGTTTGCCTGTATACAGTTGTTTACATCCATCACCACGGCCAACCACAAGCATGTGAGATGTCAGGAAAACACAGTGGTATCGACATAAATACAGGACTAAGATGGAAAATGTGAGGGATCTACAATCTAAATCGCTCCAGCATTCCTAGCCAACTTTGCCAGTGTCTGTCAGTAGAAACGGTTTGTGGCTTGTTGGACCTATAAGCTGCCTGGAGTCCTGTCAAAAGCGCTTGATCCTCGGCAACTCGGCTCAAAATGTCTCGACTGAACGCTGAATTTGCATAGTTGGAGAGTATTTATATCCCATCAGTGTATTTGTGGAAAATCTAAGTAACTCACTCAAGCACTTGTAAGTCAGGTGTTGTAATGTGTTGTAGCACTTGGTTCAGAACTGAATCTACTCTATGTATTTCAATACCCATGTTATTATCAGTCTGTATTCTTATCTAGATAAGAACCTTTTGTAAGGAAAAGGTAAACGAAATGTGTGTAGCCGAGATTTTTATTGGTCAGCTATTGTCAGTCATGGTTTTCTTGTTAAGATCATTCTTGTTTCATCCACAGGGTTTTTTCTGTTTAGCTTTAAACGACTGGATTATAGATGATGACTTCAACCAGTTTGACCAGGAGACCGCCTCCTTTCAAGTTCCCTACTGTTGCCATTAAATCATTTATTTTTATAAAAGGCTTCTGTATGAACCTGTCTGGATGGCGGAGAGACTTTTTTGCCCTTGCACTGTCAGTGTTTGGTCCTTCAGTCGATTAAGCGGTTGATAGTGTGTTAGTCAACCAAAACTTGGAAAGAAAGAACTTATCTTATGAGTCCCATGGCTCTTTATTAAATATATGATTCATAATATGCAAATATATGTTGCAGTGCAATAATATATATTTTTCCTCTGAGCGAAAAAGAACTCATATGTAATGAAAGCTACCTACCCTGCCTTCGCAATGCACGTATTGAGCTCCCCTGCACTAAGGCATAAATAGTAGTTTATTTATTTCTAGACTGGCCAGTTTGGGCCTGATACAAAAAGCATAATATTCAAGTGCTCTCCCTTTTTAGTCGGCCAAGAAATTCTGGCCAGAGGATCAACACACGACTGTAGACATGGCTGCTCTATTTCTTCACAAGTGACAACCCTAGTTTATAACTGTTGTAATTTGAATTGCCTATTTCCATGTTAGGATTTGAAATCAACATAAGAGGAAAGCTTAGTTCAAGGAGCATCAACAGATCCCCTCTGACGTTCCCAGGCCTCTGTCTTCATACATTAGCCTTCCTCCCTGTTTCGTCTCATGTCGCACTGCCCACACAGCGCTGCGTCCTTTCACACGCCGCTCTCTGGCTGTGATCACTATCTCCACAAAGAGACCTTCTGTTAGTCCCTGCAGGCCTGTCTCACATCATAAAACAAACACTCCTCTCCCTCACACCCTCCTCTTGGAAAAGATGGATAAACAATGTGCACAAGTGTTTAATTTGAACCACAGGGCCGTCCAGATAGTGGCCGTCCTGGGAGAGAGAAACCCGTTTATCTTAGGTTACACTATTTTCTGATAGTATCAAGACTATGTAAGGCTATTATGTAGGTAGTTAATAGTGGTAGTTATAGTATTTCTTGGCTCAAAAGTCCACGGATTTTTGTAATTCAGCTAACGATGTAAAATTGATAATGCCAGTCTTTATACGCCATAATCATCAAAAAGATAGCAAACAAAGGCTTAACTATATAAAGGTAAAGGTGCACTTTATTGATCCCCGTAGGGCAATTCAATCCTCTGCATTTGACCCATCCTGATGCCACGAAGGCTTACGTCAGGAGCAGTGGTCGCCGTAGTAACAGCGCTCGGGAATCCATCTCCAGATGTTGATGCTCGGCTTGGTCAGGACTACCGTAGCTGGAGGATTTCACCTAATGTGCATGTTTTTAGTGGTAGGGGAAACCGGAATATAATGTATTTGTTTCTCATTTTAGGTTGAATTCTAGAAATAAATCAACCATAATCTAATTTTATGAGTGTCATGTGTAAACCAGTATACATAGTTTGAAAAATGGGTTGGACTAAGCAGACACTTATCTCGCTCAATGTATAGCTTTAATGCACTATCTTTTAAAATGCCTTGCTTTTTTCTTTCTTCTTCACAACTATACACTCGCACATAGTCATGCTTACCACAGGATTGTAAACGTTTTACTTGTACAAGCCTCCAAAAACTATTACTGCCAGATCAGTCAGTTGTCACGAAAAGCCGATATTTAGAGTTTTTATTTTTCCTGGAAATTCAACCAGAAGAACAAGAGGTGACAGCGGGAAGTGTGAAGAGACAACAGACAACTAGAGATCTATGAAGAGACTTTTGTGAGGTACTTACATCAGAAAAAGTATTACAAGTGAAACTGCCAAAGGTTGAATACACTTTATTTTGATGTGTTTTCAAGAATTTTTCTCATCACATTTTAAAAGTACTATCAGTTTATATCTTGGTTTTATCTTAATTAAAGCTAAAAAAGCAGTATTGATTCGTGGTCATATCACCTGCCGTTACAAAGGCACGGCTAAGTGAACGCTATTGGGATCGCTGTTAGTATCATTCTAAGCAAATTAAATCCAATAGCAAATTAAAACAGCCCAAGGCATCCCTAATAGTCTGCAAATCACACTTTAAGTAGCAGTCACATCTGATCCGCGGTGCTGTCCCTGCATCACCCGTGCGTGTTGGTAATGGTGATGAGGCCTTGTAATGTCTGTTTCACACCTCCACTGTGCCGCCCTGTGTATAAGTCTGTGACTGTTGGACTGTCAGTGCAAATGTTCAAATGAAAGTTAAGTAATATTACTAGTAGTACTGCTTAACGTTATCTTCAAAAATTCACAGCAACTTCAAGTATATACAGTACTAACTTTCAATTATGGAGGATTTTAAGCCGTCAGCCTAGTTCTGAAAGATGTAACTGAGAAAGCCTTGTGGGATGTTTAGAAATTGTCTCTTAAAATTAAAAGTATGTTTGCTGTTAATTTATTTATTGATTTCAGGCAAACACCGGAGTTTTTCTATAATCATAAAACATGCCTATATCAAAAAACAATTTTGCTTGAAAGGAAGTGTGAAGAAGATAAATGAATACTGTATATGACTCATTCATTCATTCATTTTCTACCCCTTTATTAATCCATTTCTGGGTCAGAGCTGCCACCCAATGCTCAAAGCACCAGTCCCTCTCTGATCCTCTGCAGGTGGTGAGTCCACAGGAAGATGGTTGCTACATCAATGGTTCCACAGCCTTGGTATTTCAGTGGGAGCTTCAGGCAATGTGGGGTTAAGTGTCTTGCCCAAGGACACAACGGCAACAGACATTAGTGGGAACAGTTGGAGTAGGTTCCGTGGAGGACTCGAACCCACAGCCTTCAGGCCAGTGCTAATGAGCTACTGTCGCCCCGAATATATGACTCATTAAACACATGTGAGATATATCAGACCTTTATTTGTTATGGATACATAAGTAGATAAAACTCAATAAGTCTATATTGTAAATTTTTCACACAGAAATACATACTTTTGATCAATATTCTAATTTTCCAAGTTTCACCTGTATGTTATTGTCGTCCGTTAGTACGCCATAATAATTGTCGAATGTATTTTGTACAAAGCGCGATATGAAACCAAGCAGTTATTTCATGTCAACAAAAATAAATCTTACAGAAACCAGTTTGAGACTCCCTGCTGTGAAATTGGAACATGTTTTCAGACAAAAATGTTGAGGGTCGGAAAGGTCTTGTGTACATACCTATACTTCTCTCCCGTTCCCTTTTAGGTGCAATACGGGACCGAATTATGAACCATTTGATGCATTTGGAGACGCAGCCGCCCTCCCAGGCAGAGCATAATGATGACAATATGGAGGTCTCGCCCTGGTGTCTGTGACCCTCTGTAGAAGTGCTGTGGAGAGACTGCGGTGCTTAAAGTGCCATCCCTGCACCCCTGTGTGTTTGCTAGTTTTGTCTTCGGTCCCCAGGGCGATCTGTGCCGAGTGCGAGCAGTGATTAATTGTGTCTCTTGTTGACTGAAGCAGCTCCTGCCTTATGTCTACACAGTTCTCAAGTGCACACAGTCAACATATGCTGTCTATATCGTCCCTTTCTGCATTTCTCTCTTGGTAAGAAACTAAAACAACAATAGTTTGGAGCACGGATTTAGCTACTGGGGTAAATTTTTTCATATTACTATTTTTTGATTGTTTAATGAAACATAGCATAGAGGTGAAACTCAATTATTTCTGACTCAATTATCAACATTATCAACATGGCTTGGCGTTTCTGTGTAATGAGTATCCTGTATGTAGATTCATTCAAGTTGATTAGTAAGTTGAATTACAGAAGTAAAAGGACTTTTGTACGATATTTTCACCTATTCACTGATCATCCTGCAGGTGGTGGGTCCACGGAAACATGGTCTCAGTGTCTCTGTGGGGGCTTTAGGAAAAGTGGGGTTAAGTGTCTTGCCCAGGGACACAACGACACCAGACATCAGTTCATGGGGGAGCCCACAACTATTAGGTTAAAAAACAAATGATCTACCAACTGAGCCACTGTTCCATGTGCATCTATAATCCATAAGACTGTTCTTAAATCAAATTAAAAGAATAACATATAATATCCCACCCTAAGAGTATCTTATTTACATGAACTATATATACTGTATTACTATCGCTCCAGTGTTTTTTTGCGGAGTTTCTGACATTAAAAGGAACTGTGGTATAAATCCACCCTGTGTTTCAGAGAAAAGAGAGCTGAAAAGAATCACACGCTGAGCTAATATTAAATCGGCACTCAGGCAACACAATACTTGTATTAATCCTTGATTTCTGCCCAAGCCTCGTCGCCTGCAACAGAGTAGCAGCTGCATGTGTCGAGGAAGGGAACAGGAGCGTGAATTCCTGAGCTACTTGATAAGAATACTACATGCTACACTGATTTGTGCTAAATAACTAATATTTGATAGAAACTAATGTTTCGCTGGATGGTCTTTCAAAGTGTGAGCAGAATAAATTAACATCTCAAACGGCTTAACTTGAGGTGAGTCCTGTTTGTACAAAGTTACACCTGAAGTGTTCAACTTCCAAGACTTTTTCACACTTTTTCATCACTGTGGATATTTCAGTTGCCTTGTCATTTTCAGTGTGGCCATTTTAACCATTGCCAAACTTGATGATAACTATATTTGTTAAAAATACAGTTTTGGGTGTCCAAGCTTCTAAAAAGAATACACATGTTGTCAGAACTGGCAACATGTGTTACAGCAAGGCAGCACATGATAGAGAAGCAAACCTTAAGTTATAATGCCTCCAAAATGTTAAAGTTAGTAGTCTTTTCTGATCTAACAAATGTTTATCTATGCCTAAATTATGAACTAATGATGAATTATGAGCAAAATCATGTTCTATATGAATACATTGCATTACTTCTGCTACTATTTATACTATCATATAAATGTTTTACTCTTTGACGTGGTCAAGTGATCAGACCATGGGAAGATGGGTGTGACGTCTAACTACACGCCATGATTTGTCCATCCTGTTCTCTAGAACTCGCCTCATCCTCAATCAGAAAAGCACTACTATTTTAAAGGAAGTAGAAGTATTAGGTATTAACAGCATGAAGAAAACATTGAACAAAATTGAACAAAATAACCAAGTATTTACACCTGTCTCTCTACAGTATGTCACCGTTAACATGACCTCAATAAGAATAGGAAAACTGTATTGCCAACTGGCGTGGAAATGTGTCTCTTGGTTTCATAACATGCAGGAGAGTACAAAGATCCTATATGGATGTAATGTTATTGTAATGAGACAGATCTACCATCTATCACATGGTTGAAATAATAAACAGACGAGAAAGTCAGACCAATCCTAACTCTCCCACTGTCCTTCTGATTCCAGGTGTCCCATCCAGCCCCCGGAACGTCATCTCCTTTGTGAACGAGACGTCTGTGATCCTGGAGTGGCACTCGCCCAGAGAGACGGGCGGCCGCAGTGACGTGGTCTACAACATCGTGTGCCGGAAGTGCCGTGCAGACCGCCGCTCCTGCTCGCACTGCGACGAGAACGTGGACTTTGTGCCGCACCAGATGACCCTCACCGACACTCGGGTCTTCATCAGTAACCTGGTGGCGCACACGCTCTACAGCTTTGAGATTCAAGCTGTGAACGGTGTGAGCAATAAGAGCCCATACCCAGCGCAGCATGTCACCATAGACATCACCACCAACCAGGCCGGTAAGTGGACCCTCCACTGCACTGTGATAACTGTGATAATGAGGATGATGAGATGGGGCCTGCGAGAAAGATGGAATCCAGATTTAGCCACTTTGTCACCTCCATAATGGTTCTTTTCTATGCGCTGAGCTTGCCTGGAAGAAATACAAATCTTGGGTTGTACTTGGGTTGGGTTGGACATTATTTTATATATTTATTTTAAAGATTACCACACTATGTTTATTTCAAATAAGAGAAAACAAAAATTATATCTAGAATTATAGTTATTTTTGTTATACCTGAACAATATGAGTACAGTTATGAATTGAATGGAAACAGAACCAAATGATGTGGTTGTTTTCCATGTATAATTAGCTTTAACATGAGGTACAATGTGCTCAATCATGGACGCATAAAGGTTATAGCCAATATTTTTTTTCAAACAGCCCAGTATTTTCGTTATTATCTACAGATTAACTATCGAGTTCCTCTATCTATCTAGCATAGACCAGCCTTTGTGTACTTCAACTTTTCCCCAAAACTTATATTTTTGGTTTACTTAAGTAAGTAAGTTAGTAATATTTATTTATGTAGCTCTTTTCAATTGTTTTGGGCAATCGTCCTCTCACTCCACACATGGGAGCGAGGTTGCCATACAGGAGGTACATGCCAGACCTGTTGTACGTGTTTGTAGTGGTAGGGGAAACCGGAGCACACGGAGGAATCCTATGCAGACACGGGGAGAACATGCAAACTCTACACAAAAGGCCCGGAGGTGGAATCAAACCCAGGACCGTCTTGCTGTGAAGCACAAGCGCTAACCACTGCGCCACCGTGCTGCCTGTTTAATACATGTATTTGCTGTATAATTATCCAAAAGGTGATATCACATTGAATAACACCTTCCAAAATGTCTCCAGGCTAGTTTTCTTTAGACGATGAGACTAAATTCTAAAGTGCTTGCTTACACTGGTTCAGCAACAGGATTGATATCATCCTATTGTGTCTCTATATTGTCTTAAGAGTGCGTCATCGTCCCGTTGAATATCTCATACCCTAGTACAATTTAGATAAGTCTGAGAAAACAGACTACGTAAAAAAAAAATAAGACCCCAACGAAACACATTACGGTATGAACAGGAACTAATGTCCAGATCATGGGAACATAGGCAGCCACAAAAACAAAAAAAAGTGTCAGCAGTCCGGCAAACCTCTATACGCTGCTCATGTTACATACTGCAGCTGTTTCTTTGGAGTTTATTTACCCAAACCCGATGACAGAAATAGGCTCACTTTGCATTTCTTTCAGGGCATTTCAGAGACGGCATCTTTTAACATGGGTTATGGTAATCTCTTGTGCAAATACCCATGTGTTACATCTGAAATCTGCAGCCTATGACTCTTCTTTGGTCTTTGTTGAATTAAACTCGACAATATTCCTGCATGTTCTTGTAAGGCTGTTGTGAATATTCCACAGCAACCTTAAGCACAAAAAGAACACAACATAAAACAAAAACACAAACAAAAAAGTACAACCCCAAACAGAACGCAAAGACAAGACAAAAAAATAATATAAAACATAATGTATTAATAGTGTAGTGAATATGATTTGAATGTGCAAGTATACAACAAGTGCAATTATTACCTATTGATCACACATTAATATATTTATTTAAATGAATGAAATCTGTGAAACAAAAGCATATCAACACATTGACCTAAATAAAGAATATTTTGTAATGTCTGTAATGTCGCAAATGAATACCCACAACAATTGTAAAGTGCTTTGTGGCTTTGTGGTCACTGGTCTGTGAAAGGTGCTATACAAAAAAAGATGAATTTTTTCAGGCAAGGCAAGTTTATTTGTATAGCACAATTCATACACAAGGCAACTCAAAGTGCTGAACAAAATAAGAAAGCATTAAAATCATAAATAATCACAGAACATTAAAAAGAAAGATAAAAATATAAAATCCCTCAGTTGTATGCACAGCTAAACAGAACTGTTTTTAACCTGGTTTTAAACATTGTCAGAGAGGAGGCCTGTCTCACACTTTCAGGAAGACTGTTCCAGATTTTAGCAGCATGAATCTGAAAAGCAGCCTCCCCATGTTTAGTCCTGACTCTGGGCACTAACAGGAGTCCAGTCCCTGTGCTCCTCAGAGTCCGGGCTGGTTCATATGGGACTAACATGTCACTAATATATTTTGGTGCGAGGCTATGGAGAGACTTGTACACAAGCAGAGCTGTTTTAAAGTCTATTCTCTGAGCCACAGGAAGCCAGTGCAGAGACCTGAGGACTGGACTAATGTGGTCGTACTTCCTGGTTCTAGTCAGGACTCGAGCTTTTATTTACACAGAATCTATTTAAACTTTGAGGAGTTGTTATTACTGGCTCGTAACACTATAAAAAAAGGATGCGTATGGAAGTGCTCGCTGAACAGAATTGGTCATGCTTTCCTAGTTCTTTGACTTGTTCACAGGCTGCACATACCAGGGGACAAGTGCAAACCAAGTGAAACATTTAAAGTCCTTACTGTTGTGTTTTTCTTAGCATGAATTGGACCATAAACTCTCGTCTCCACAGAGTCTGAGGAAGTGTCTCGGGAGGAGGAAGTCCAGGCATCTCTGTTTCTAATGAAGTCTGTGTGTAAAATAGAGTGTGAGCATGGCCTGTTTAGTCCAAGTAAACCATGAAGAAAGCTGGGTTTCTGGAACGCATTGTCCGCTTCATAAAGAGCAATGTACTAGAAGCCAAGAGAGACGCTTTAACTTTGGCTGCAACAGAGAATAGATTAATGATGATGGTAATTACTCTGTTCTAACGCTCAAAGCAAGAAGTTTACACCGTCAATTCTGTCTGGAACTATGACTGTAAATAACGTCACATTAATAACAATAACAATTTCACGTTTTTTTAGAAGCCTCGTTATGCACACAGATAGACTAACATTGTGGACTGTGGATTTTAGATCTTAGAATCACTTTTTCGATTTTTTGAGACGTGTTTGTCTTGGTGATTTCTGTCAATTCCCTGCATTTGACTGGGGAGAACAGGAGAACAAAACTAGCTAGAAACCAACAGATTTTTGCTGGTGAAAGTAGACAGTTCAGTCTTTCAGAATCTGGTTTCATATTTCACATAGTCATAGCACATAATATTCTGTGAGTCTTGAAAGTCAGCAAAATCATCAAAAATGGCTGGCAGTCAATGAGTCAAAGGTGATGCCTGCAACTTCATTTTGAAAACAATACATATAGGTATGCCTTTATTAAGTGTTTTTCATAATAAACATATTTAAAACGGTCCCTCCCCTGGGGTTTAGCATCACCATTTTGATTTGCTGGAGGAGAATAGTTAAACCAATGGAGAGGGGCCTGTTTAGCAGAGATTTGAATTCATTGCATCTGATTAGGAACCTGTAGGGGGCGGGTCTAACGACTGCTTGCAAAGTAACTGACTAAGTAACATTGTGTGAGTCATTGGCCTCACTGTGAAATATAAACGTCATAAAAAGTCTGCAAAAAGATTGAAAGACTGAGCCACTCAAAAAGAATATTAATTAAAAACCTTTTTCCCCCCACCGTTTTGGCACTGGGCCTTCATCAAGTCTTTCATTTGGCACAGCTAACCTACTTTGTGGCAAAATTCAAACAAACACAATTCTTAGATACAATTGGCAATGTACATAGAGTATATGATGCTGTACATGCCAACACAATTATAAATATACAAAAAGTTCAAATGAGAATGGTCCGAAAGAAATTCAACTCACCATCGAGACCAGAAAATGCAGTCCCCTTTAGTGTGTAAATCCAGAACGATTCTCTCTGAAGGAGTCGGTCTGCTCCTCTTGATGTTTCTGGGACCTACTGTATGCCGCATATTTAAAGGCTGTTGCAACTCCCATGGTTGGCCTCTTTATAATGCACGGCTGTTGGGTATAAAGAGTTCTCAGCTCTAATGGTTTGTTTGTGCTCGGTCAGTCAGGTCTTTAATTTACGTGCGGCCTATATAAAAATGACCACATGGACATTCAGGCTTGTGGACTAAAGTGGTCCGTACAGTAGATGAATGTCTTAGTGTTGTACCTGTTGTGTCCACACTTGTAGCAGCCTTTAGTATCCAGTAGTATCCAGCCATGTCTTGTTTTTAAGGTGGAGTAAGAGGCTGTTAACCTTGTATCTTTTATATGGAAGAACACTTTAATTGAAAACCGGCTCATTCAGTGGATATACAATCACTCTCAAGAAAGACTTAATGACGGACCAATTGATCCCGAAAACAGGTGGGAGGGCAGCCATGACGGCAGGAGAAAGGCAGAGCTGTTTTTTTGACCACGTCGTGACTGTGACAATGAGGGAGGCAAAATGAGCCACTAAATAGGTCTGATTATCGGGGTGGCCTAATGGCACTGCTGTCCCCAGCCTGACAGCCTAATAGCACACTTGACAGATAGATGTGAGAGCCAATGAGCCGCCCTATTGTTGGAGTGCACTGCATTAAAGTGGTGTCTGTCTGCCCCACGATCCACCAACGTCCCAGGCCTTGAGACCGATTTGGGATTGGTGATCTTGAATTTCTCCTGTAGGGGATCGATAAAGTATCTATCGCTCTGAGAACTCTTTAAATGAGCTCATGAATGTTTTTACTGCTCATGTGCAGCGCAGTGTTAGGCATACTTCTGAACTCTGGAGGTATTGGAGGAACTGTCTTTACAGAATTTTGTAAATATAGTGTGTGTTGTAGTTTTTTTGTCTGTATTTTTGATGTCTGTTTTTGTGTTTTATGGACTCTGTGTGTGTCTGAATGAAAGATTAAATGAATACATATCTATCTATCTATCTATCTAATGCACTTGTGTCTTTGAGGTACATTGCTTTCACGTCAAGACTGCTGTAAAGTTTAGCATTCTGACAATTATAAGATTACATTTGAAAGTTGAGTAGATCGGATCAAAGCGGAGTGATTTGGTTTCCTTGTTGTACATAAATACACAGGCGGCTAAGCAAACGATAGATTACAAAACTGGCATCTGGTTTTGCAAATGAACTCTTTACTTTGGCTCCTTCACACATATTGCCATATTTCCCAATAGTATGCATATATACAGACATATACCCTACTCACAAAATGTAATATTGTGTGTATCAAACCATTTCAGAAAATCACTGTTTTTTTGTCTGAATGGATTGTACGTCTAGGGAGATAATTAAAGATGTTTAAAGACAATAGACAAACTTCGGCGGAGTTGTTAGCGAGTACTGCGTATAGTCCTAAATTTGCTGTTGTCTACATTGCTTATTGCTTTCCCAGCCCCTTATTAGAAGACTTCTTTGAAAAATTACCGATCAATAATCCTTAATGAATGAAGTGGTCCCATTAGAAGCCGATTGCTCCTCACGTGGCTGCGACTCCTGGCTTTGGCGTGTTGTTTGCTCCACAGCTGCTTTATAGTTTTGAGAAGAGTAATGCGATTGCTAAACACATAATAATTAATCAACACAGCGGCTTATTTATTTTCTATTTGGCACATCCTTTCTGCAAACATTGCTCATGGATTTGCCTGAGCCTAATCTGAAAAGAAATCACCAGTTAATGCATGGGTTTATTACTCGGCATGATGCGGCGGTTGCGATGGCGCCCGCGTGCTCGTTTGTCAATATGTGCAGTGGCTGTCAACACAACGCCCATAAAGAAATATATGTCATTCAAAGTGTGTATGTGCTTTTTTTTTTACCGCAAAGCAATCCAAAATGATTTTATCCACGGAAAACGGATTCATTATTTCATACAGATTAATGTGACCAAAAAAGTAATAATTAGACAACCTTTTTGTGGGAGTTTATTTCCCCCTCCACTCCAGAAAACAATCCAAAAATACAATATTCAAGCACTTTGTCACCACCAGCTGTTTTGTGTTATTTAAGGTTCAAAAAAAGTCCTCTTATTTTTTGCTTGACTTTTATTCGCATTCTAGGAAACCGTTTACTTTCGCATAATTTTCTGTATAAAACAATGTGAGTGCCCATTTCTGTGAGTACAGCATTTTGTCATAATTGTTTTAAATCGTTGATATTTGTCACCCGGAGACAAAGACGTCCAACATCCCCTGCTTAAAAAAAAGTTTAGTTTAGGGTTAGTCTATTGTTATGGACTTGATATTGCATTTTACTGTTTGTGAAGCTGTCAGAGAGCGGTCGGTAGTGCAGACGGACGGTGGACGCAGAGAGGGGAATATTGGAGCCGAAAGAGGAGTTTAGGGGATTTAGTGTGAATCACCGAAGAGGCCATCTAAGTGCCCCTGGTCCTGTGTGTGTGTGTGTGTGTGTGTGTGTGTGTGTGTGTGTGTGTGTGTGTGTGTGTGTGTGTGTGTGTGTGTGTGTGTGTGTGTGTGTGTGTGTGTGTGTGTGTGTGTGTGTGTGTGTGTGTGTGTGTGTGTGTGTGTGTGTGTGTGTGTGTGTGCGTACGTGTGTGTGTGTGTGTGTGCATCCGTTCAACACCTGATCAATACCGTGATTTAGGAGTTCATTCAGCCATGGCTCTATGAGGACCTATACCATAGACACACATACACTGGGGTTATGTGTCCGTCTTTCTCACCCTTCCTCACTCTGATTTATCCAATAGAGAAGGGAAAGGAAGTTTTATTTGTCTGGACATTGTGTTATTGCAGTTTTTTTAGTTTCTGACCTTCATTCATCATTCAAATGCTACCAATGTTCTGCGTTGTTTTGTTTTTTTTTCTTTTATCATCAATTTAAAGCGATAAAAACAGGAGAATAACAGAAAAAAATAAGGAGGATGGTAATAATAAAGTACAAAAAGAAATACATGAATAAATAAGACACTAAAAAAAGTTGGGAGCAAGTTGTATATGTTTAAAAACTAACTTTGAAACTATTAGAGTATAATTCTTGGAAAACTCCATCTCCTTTGTCTTTTTGACCTAAATTGTGAGCTGAAAAATTCCCCAGACCAAAGAACGCTGTGTGCATTTACAAACACGTAAAAAAAAAAACCTCTATGTAGCTGCTCAGCCCGCGGAGACCTGTCCACAGAAACAAAAACAATGGGCTCGTATACACCAAAATTATACTGATCCCAGAATCTCACTCTACTTTTTGACCACACCATCATTCATTACTTTTTCATAAATGTAATGCTGTATAAATGTACAGCCGTGTCATTTTGTTTTAGGGCTTACCTTTTGTTTCACCATTGTCTGTGTCCGAGCATTGCATCATATCAAGGCTCTTTGGGGTTTCTGTTTGACTCCAGCCGACTGCCAGTGTTCAGCTGATGCCTGTTCTCATAAATGTTTGATACTGTCCCTGGACGCTAAAAGTGGCCACTAGCTAGAGGCAAAAATGAAACCAGAATTGAATTCCAGCTCCTAGTCTGTAATGATGTCTTTATAGTCACTTTAGTCCATGGCTTACACAGACTTGTTTGTAACCAGACTGATGAGTGAGAGATTGAGCAGTAGGAGCACTAATAACATAAATAACTTGTTTTTACTTTTTTTTTTTTACCCCAAGTTAAAGAAAACAAAAAAAATATAGGCCTTTATTGAATGGTTGAAGGGCAGTTTCATGGTAAAAGTGCCTACAACCAAGTGAGATGCCCCAAAGAGGTAGATTTCAGTCCCAGTAGCTCTAGCATACAGTTGAGGAAACCATGAAGGGGTTAATATCTAAGTTGTGTCCCAGTTTCCTCTCTCTGCATATGAAAAGGGACATTCCGAAAGTGTTGAACTCTATGATTTATTCCAGTATAAGAATTTACAACAATACACTATTATGCAATTTTACCTTCCTCGAACTATCAAGTGCTGTATACAACGTCAATGTCTCTTAACTACTTTGTCCTGAGCTCACTCTCTCCTCGTCTCATTCTCAGTATTTGGAGGAATTTGATATTAGATGTTTAACAGAAATTCTATTGTCCCGAGCTGAACTAGTGAGTCAGACTTTGGTATGAAGAAAAAGATCTTTGAACAACTCTGAAACTGGTTATCACACACAGCCTCGAATGAATGTCTCATCGCGCCGTCAAAATTCCCCTGTATAATGTGATTTTGAACAGAATTCCTGCCGCACACAATCCTTGACAGAACTCCTTAGCGCTGAACTGATCCTCCTTCATGATGTTTGAGAAAGTCCCATTACTATGTAGTCATGGTTGGCTTGGCGGTGTGAGGCGCTGCTAATAGGGAGGCTATAGAAGTCAAAGGCAGCCTGAGACAGAGGCTCCACACCGGTCTCGTCATCTGAGACACTGAACCCCCATTAGGGAAGCGTGTGCTCCAGTGTTCCAGGCTCCCACAGCAAAGTGCCTCTGCTGCAAACACAGCGCTTTGTGATGGAGGTGGCTCAAGTGTTGTAATGTTTACAAAAGACATGACTGTGACCAAAAGTACAACCGAAAAGTTGGAAATAAAGTATCAAAATTGTTATGTCAAAACATTTTTCTACTGTGGTGTCCAATTAGGTAAGACACTTCCCCCGTTTTTCCTTGGATATATCTGGAATAATGCAACGTGAAGTGTTTTTAACTGTCTAAAATATCTTACATAACTCTTATTGTTGTTTTCCAAGCCAAATCTGAATTTTTGCCTCGATTGAAAATGCGTTAGCACTCTGGCTTTGAATCCACCTCCAGGTAAGGCCTTTTGAGTGGAGTTTGCATGTTCTCCCCATGTCTGTGTAGATTTCCTCCGGGTGCTCCAGTTTCCCCTACCACTGAAAACAAGCCCACGTACAATAGCTCTCTCATGGGGCTAGTTTCCTCTGAGTTTCTGAAATCTCAGTGGGACTTTCCTGGTCAATAAAAGACCATTGATATGAGGAAAAAAGCAGTACATTAATATTCTTATTTTACGTTTATCCCCTTTCCACAGATATAGCCGCACCTGTTTCCTTCAGGGCGATATAATGAGATAAATGTAATGCCGTGCTGTTTCGCATTCCAAAAGAAGCAAAATGATGTCCAGAGACTTGCAGATTGCAGAACCACCACTAGGAAAACGTTATACTCTGCAGAAGTAGAATTTGACATATTTATCTGAATGATAAAAAAAACATGTAATATAAATAATGTAATAAACCAGTACTGTGGCATCTAGCATGCTCAGCACAACGGGCCGCACTTTACAATTATAATTCCTACCTCTGCTCATATTAAATTGTATGAGGTTTATGCTGAGCCATGCTAGAATTAATAAGCACAAATAGATCATGCATTGGACATCGAGTTACAGAAATGTAGAATCTGTAAAAATGAGAATTAGCTTTTTTGTACACCCAGGTCTTTCCTCATACAATTCTTTTCACTTGACAAGAGCTGGGACTGCCATTTTGAGTTTGTCATGCTGTAGCCAGTTCGTCACACCTATCAAAATGCTAAAATCTAATGAAAATATAGACAGACCAGCAAAAACCTTCAGTATTCTACCCCGACTCGCACAAAATAACGAAGCACATCTTTTTGTCTTTCTTTTCATTCGGTTTCCTTCTTCTCCTTCTCCTCCTCCTCTCCGTCTCATCCACACACAGGCGCTCTGACTTTGATTAATGGTGAGGCGAGCTGTGCATTCAAAGCCGGGGGCAGCGAGTAGGGGCCAGATAAAAGTGGAGCAGGAGAGCCGGGCATGGCGAGCTTTGGAGGAGTAGACGGGAGCACAGAACATGGCCACCGATCACTGTCAGCACCAGGGACCCCGGGGTGACAGAGGCTGTGGTGGTGGTGGTGGTACAAGGGGATTTTTCTCATATATACGTCAGCTTTTCGGTGACAGGCCGTGAACAAGAGGATGTGTGTGAACATATGCAACGCAATTCTTCCCCATTCTGTGTGGGAAGATGTAACATTATCCCAGTAAGGCAGACGTGTCAAAATGGTTCCAGAAAGGGCAGTGTGGCTGCAGGTTTTCATTCCAACCAAGCAGGAGCACACCCAACTCCACCCATTTCCTACAAAAAAAAAACCTGCACTGCTATTGCCACTCTGTCTTTTATTACCACTTTTTATTGTACATAATTATATCCTCACACAGACTATGTTATCTTCTATACACTATACACTTCTGTCTTTTGCACAATCTGAGTCTTCACACTCAGACTGGGCTCATTTGAAGATATGGGTGGAGTGTGGTGTGCTCCAGCTTGGTTGGAATGAAAACCTGCAGCTTCATCTGCCCTTTGAGGACCAGTTTGACACCCTTGCAGTAAGGGGTAATGTCCGCTGTGAGGGTTTTTGTTGGTCCCTGTAGATATATTGACACCAGACCAAAACGCCAGCTCGCCCTTTCCTTACACTCTGGGCTAGCATAACATAACAACGTCTTCCAAAATGCCTTTTGACCATGGTATTGTGTGTGTTAAGTGGTAACACTATAACCAAATATAGCAGCAATTTAGACAGCGATACAAAAACCAACTTTAATATAGCCTGCTACTGACATGTAGGTCAGATGAGAATACACACAAGTCACATGAGGGACAATACTTTGCATAATAGCTCTTACCATCAAAGTTTTCCTTGTAAAAATATGTTTGATGATGATAAGCTTGCCTCCATTTTAATGTGATTCCCTGGGATCCTGAGTTCACTTGCGCTGTGACTTTAAAAGACATACATTGAAAGTTGGAAGTGTGTTTAGAATCTTTATTTGGATGTGCTTCCCCATGTGCTTTATTTGGAAGTCTTTCCCATGGAGAAAAACCAGCACGATTTAAAAAAAACAACCCTCCTCCGTTTCTCACTGTTGTCGCGGGCCTACGCAGCATTTCAACTTCAAAGGCCATTTGTTAGATATCTGTAGGTAGCACTGTAGTTTAATTCTGCTACAAATGGAAGTGCACCTGATTCCTTGTTATGTTATAACAAAAAGAGACATATCAAGTCTGACAGGGCCTGGATTGGCCCCCTGCGCCCTCATTCACCTGCAGCGAGACATGACCAGCCCATCAGTCCACATGTGAGTTTAACGCTGAGGGAGAGCTGACAGCCAGGGCCGGACAGAGGCACGCGCTCACCTCCTCTTTAGCAGAACTATGTGGGAAGGTGACAAGTATTAAAGGCTACAACTCTGCCTAAATCTATCCATTGTCCATGTTTAGACAATAGTTTCCCTGACTAATCTGCTACATGCTGTTAAATTTGAAAATACCAAAGCCTTTTCATGGTACCAATGTGAATGACTGGTAGGTAAACTGACCACTTCAGTTAGTTATCTCAAGTCATTGTGAGCATTGATAGATATTGTTCCAGTTTGTGTACGCATTTGCATATATATTGCCTTTACTTACAATTGTGTTGCATCTAATGAAATGCATTTACATTTGAACATATTTTATTCAATCCCATTAAGAAAATGTGTTGATCTTAAACTCTCTACCTTTCCTGACTTGTCTGGGTTCAAATTGTGTAAGCCCCGTCCTGTTTAGCCCCATCTCTTGAGTGCAGGAATTTGAGAGCGGAGTGCCCCTCCCGTGGGTCTGTCAGGAACAGTGTGTGTCTGTGGCCGGTAATTGATAATGCGGTGCAGGCAACGCTGGCCCTGGTCAGTGGAGCATGAACCAGGCTGAGAGGCTGGGCTGAAGCCTCCTCTCTACAGGAGAGAGAGAGCTGTAGCCTAAACACTACCCATTTACAGCCCACATCACAACAAGAGCTTCATTCTATTAGGGGCTGCTTTATGGATTTTTGCCATTCAAACGTTCAGAGATTCTCGTACAACTTTATTTCTGCTAAAGTATAAAGTATAACATAGCTGTAAAAGAGACTTTAATATTGGGAAGTTCACAAAGTTCACAAAAAAGCACAAAAAAGCTTTATGTTTACCAAAAAAAGTAGTTGTTCAAAAGTAGTATACTGTATTGCAGCTTTAAATACACGGTGGTCTTAGTGTTCTATCATTTTCTATCTGTGTCGTCCATTGTTACTTGCAGGTATCCGTCTTGTTCCTTATCTGAAATTGCCCATCATTATGTCTCGGTATGTCACACTGTTATCATGGATCAAAAAACATGTCAACAGAATTGCACGGATTCTGCAGTTTGTCAGAAAACATTTTGTGGTATTATGTGCTGAAAACAATTCTTTTTCAATACTTTTTTAATACCTTCAGAAAAGTGTTCATAAAAGATATATTTGACGTGTGAGTAAATATAAAATGTTTACCTTGAACATTTGTTTTTTTTTTCATGAATATCTTTTCCTACCCAAAAGAAACATTTACTAAGAGCTGATTTTCTGAGTGAGGGTGAGGCTCTAAAAAACCTGATTTAAAAATGTGACAGAGGCAAAAAATACATGCTTCTTTAAGTAGTGATAGAAACAACTATTTTCAGAGCGAGGACCTAGTTGGATGTATTTATCACATAACTAACCCTCTCCACTTTTAAGAAAAAAACTCTCTGGTCTTATTTGAAGAGCACGTATCACCAGAATTATTGTCAATTATGAGGACCAATAGTCTTGATGATACCTTTAAGATATTGTGAAAGCAAAAATGTGCCCTTCTCCAAGCTGCATCTACAAGTAATGTCTATTCATATTTGCAAACAAGCAAAATTATGCATCACCTTCGAGTATGATGTAATGATTGAGGCACCCAAGTCTTTTGATGCTGATTTTTTCCCATTCAAAACTTGAGAATGTCCCGCTGTGCCTGACTTGCGTAGTCCATTCAGGTAGCCAGAATTATAGTGGCCTTAATCCAAAATGACTGTTAGCTGAACCTATGCCAGACCTCGGCACGGCGGCACTGGCAGAAAGCTACTGTGAGTTCTGCTAACTGTACGTAGCCTTGTACTGCATCCAAATATGGCAGCCGGATTCTGGCCAAAGGCGGCTTTTGTTGGATTTCCTGCCGCTAAAGTGCGCATGAGAGGGACTTGAAATCGGCTTGTTGCTACCTGCTTGCAGCTCGGTAGTGTGGCATTTATTTCATCTTGGGTCCTGTGCAAAAAGCGAAACCCTTTAATTGTGTGTTGATAAACTGTGAAGATGGGAACATGAACAGGCGATATGTGCCTCCCAAAAGTTGGCATTGTTCGCTCATTTGTCCCAATATGTTGCATTCGGAGCTGCCAAAAAACAGACAATTGCAATCAGTGGTGAAAGGAAATGTTCATTTTGATTTCAATTGTCTGTGTTTAGTGCTAGTTTTCTTTTTGGGTGGAAGTGGCATTTTCAGCCTTCTCTATTGTTGGAAAAGTGAGAAACTGCTACATTTTTGTGAGAGTTGTGGTGCTATTTTAACCACAATAGCTGTCTTTGCCACAAACCAGTTTTTTTATACACAAAATTTAACTGTATCTTATCGTTGCGAGGCCTCCTACCTGTTTCATTTCCTCTGGGCATTTGTGTTTGTATTTAATCCTGTCAGCGGTTTTGTCCTCATGCATTGCTCTCTTGCTGTGTTTGTACCCCGCAGCTCCTTCGATTGTTCCCATCATGCACCAGATCAGCTCCACCATGAATAGTTTCACACTGTCATGGCCACAACCCGAACAACCCAACGGCATCATCCTGGACTATGAGCTGCGCTACTACGAGAAGGTAAGATCAATAATATACCACACAAGCCAATATTGATCAAATGAGCTTTGGGAAATCTCAAAAGCTGTATGTGCAGGAAGAAACTGAAGAAGTCGACTTGCCAATTAATAATAGAGCACATTATATATAAAGAAAATGCCTTTTTCCTAAAAAAAACCTCAAAGCTCATGTCAACTAGCTACCTGTTTACAAATAGTCACACCCCAGTATTTGCAGACACAGGAGGAAAGCCAAGTTAAATGTCTAAGGACATAACCAAACCATTAATTTCAAGGAACTAAAAACTTTCCAGTAGCTGTTGGTCAGTTTATCTACAGCTAGAAGCAAGATTGAACCACTATTCCTTGAATCAGAGGAAGTACCATTTATCATCAGGGCTACTAATGGTATATGATGATTATAATGTTTGATAATGCAGTTCTAATATAGTGATTTCCTGAACACTCAAATTTGTGTCACAAGGCATTTTAGATTCACTCCGTATACGGTGATGTAAACTGCTTCTGTAACACAGCAGCAAGAGAGTGATGGAAGCTACTCATCTATGGCATCAGGCCCTTCATCCACTGCCAATCATTCACTCATACTGAAAATGGTTCTACTGTCAGCTGAATATGAATCCAATCGGGATCACTACATTTAATACATCAGTAAATCTGTTGGCTCTTATTCAATTATTGTTCCATGTATGTTTCAAGTCATTTTATCTGTCAACTTATAGTCCGTTGAACATTTCGAATTTTCAGTTTCGTCGGTATGAAATGTCTGTGGCCAGATGGACTTAAAAAACTCAACATGTTCCCCATCGTTATCCGAGTTGACTATAAAACTCCAAGCTAAAACCTCCAGAACTCAATGCCGTTGCAGACACAAACGTTTAGGCCTTTGTCTCATGTGCATTGACTTATCTTACCCAGTCTTCTATGCAAACACCCAAAAGTCAGACGGCGTGTGCAGTGGCCCTGGCTTGATAATCTGTTCCTTGAGCGTGTTTGCATGCTTCTCTCCCACTGTTCTTTGGTTTCGACTGCTGATGAACTGAATAGGTTGACCTCTGCTCCAAGCCGTCTCCGCACAGTGGCTCTACCTGTCCCGCTGTGAAAATGCACTGCACCTGTGGGTTGTGAATGGTTTGTGTGTGTGTGAGTGTGTGTGTGCGCACGTGTGTGAGTGAATGATGAGGGGGTAAACATCGACCATTCTACCCAGACACAACACAACCGCTTAAGTAAGTCAGCGGACCAAGCTTCTCCTATACAACTCCAGCATTGACGTGCACAGCTTTCTAACAATGACACTCAGAGGCAAATGTTCTATTTCTCTTTGTAAAATTCAATTCATTATATTGGCAGGGTTTGCATTTTGTTTTCCCCTTTGTGTATATCATCTTGAATTTCTTCAAGGACATCTACATTTATCCAGGTTGCTTTTCACTAAATAAAGGAAACCATTGATTGTGTTTCAGATACAGATTCTGTTTATTAGTCGTCTTCAGTACAACACATGGGAATACATGTGCAAAAGTCCCCAGTGTGCACCAGACTCCTGGACAGAGCTCTTGCTACGGCACCATCTTGGTCTTCACCTAGAACTATTTTCTCAGTCAATCCCTAATCTCAGTTCCCTGATCAATAAAAGTGCTTTTCACTTAAGCATTTTCACTCAAAGTTGATAATATTGTGTGCTTTAAAATTATGTTTGCAGGCTTGGTTATCCAATAATGTCTGCCTCCCTCCCCTGTTTTCCCCAATAGCATTGCGCAGGTCATGAAATTGAATAGCATCGCCATGGGCCAGAGAAAGCTTATCTGGCAGACAGTGCCAAGTCTTGTATATATCACTCTTATCCCCTGCCATTGGCTCATGAATATCAATGAAAACTAATCCTATTGATGTTTACGTAGCATGTCTCTTTTCAAACAGCAAAACAAGCTGTAATCATGCATTAGAGAAATACAAAATTGCGTTCAGGGAATTCAGGTAGAAGTGAGCCATCGTCTTGGCTTCTTCACCCCAAGTCAAGATTAAGAATTATTTTTAGAATCATAAACAAACAGCATATCTTTCTGTCACGAACACTAGAGTTAGCCAGCCTAGTTGGTTGATGGTGTCATGGTCAACATAGATTTTCATTAGCGGAGCAGAATTAAGCTACTTATACAGGGACCACATTGCCAACCCCTGTAATAGACTAATTGTAATAATTTACTTATTTAAACATTTTTAAATATTAAGTCTTTTATAGGGTGTTCACTACTTTCCATAACAAAATATTTGCTGTAACTTCACCTTCTCCCATCTCCCTCGAACTGCTGTAAACGCCGATAAAAATATGATTTGAGAGGAGTTGACTAGTTCCTAATGTAGCATTAGCTCCCTGTAGTACTGGAGATGACATGGTGGACACAGAAGGTGAATGAGAGTGATTGCTTTGTGACACACTGAGCTGTGGAGATGAGATTTCCACATCGGTGGTCTTCTCTGACAAACACAGTGTGTGTTTGGGACTTGTGAGGCTTTTGATGGACTTTAAATGGACTTCTCTTCCTTGGACACCCTTTCCGCATGACACTGTCTGTGCCTTGTGCTTATTCTAAAACTATTTGTCTGTGTATCTACAATAATGCTGGTAGAGTGACTGTTATGTAGTCAATATTCTATTCATAATACATATCTCTTTGCATTTGAATGATTATTTTGCACATTGTGGTAAAGATTATTCTGTCATTTTCCTCATTTCAAACAATCCTTATGTATTAAATATTGTCTAATCTGCACACCGACAGTTTTTCACCGGACTGTTGTGTCTCAAAGTGTGAGTAATACCATTTCTAAAAGGGTATTTTTTCACAGAAATGGCCTTGGATCACTCTCTTTATTCACTAGGCCTGTATTCATCTAAGCAGAGACACATTGTGCGTTTCCAGGCTGATTGTCCCAGAGCTGTTTGAAGCACAGACTTAAACACATCTGTCACTGAGGAGCTGTGTATTAGGCCCTTTGCATATGTTAGATTACACTTGCTATAGCGGGGACAATCTCTAAAGAATAGAATTATAGGTGCATTGTAACACAAGTCCGAAACTTTAACTGAGCTTAGGGGATTTGCAGCAACATACAGTAATGAGTGAGTTATTATCATAGAGTCAAATATATTCCAACATTCAAATTTGGGAGCACTTGCATTAAAAAGCCTTGTATAAGTGTCCTGTAGGTTGAGCCTTTTGTGTGAGAAAGTGTTTCCTCGAGTCACTATGACAATTATTGGTGAGGCTCTTAGTTTCTTATACAACCCTCCTTCAGTTCCCATGTCACCTTGTAGGAAACAGTGTGAGAAATTATAATTACTGCGTTTATATCAGCTCATCGTAAACATTGTCCGACCTTAACCACAGTACCGGGATGAGATTGCTTTACTGCAGCAAGTACAGTGTTTATTCCCCAAACGATATTTCCCCTAAACTACAAAAATAAAACGGCAACTCACCGTTTACAGTGACAGCCCGGACTGCAGCTGGTAATAACTCAGAAAGACTGCTTTTACTGGCCTGACATAAAGCCGCAGTTGTTGCAAACGCTATCCTCACCATGGTGTTTTTTTTTTTGTGTGCATTTATTTATTTTTTATTTTTTTGCTTTCCTTCTCATTTCAGAATAAGTGGTCTTGGGACCCTGTAAATTGGGAAGCAAGATGAAAGAAATTAAAGGTTTATGGTGAAAAAAGCCCTCCGCCCTGGAATTCTCCGCTTTTCTTATGCCTTTTTCTTTTCTTCTGTGCGGCTGCTTGAAAATTTGGGGATGGTGGAAATAACTCGGCATAGCGGAGGTCAGGCCCTCCATTAAAGCTGGAGCAAAGCAGCAGCGGCTCTGGTTACTGATGGCCCCGAGTGTGACCGTGAGTGTGGGAGTGTGGGAGTGTGGTGTAACTTATAGGTGGTGGGTGTGTGTGTGTGTCTTTGGATCACTTCAGGTTAGAGCATTCTGAATGTCGCCTGAAAAACATTATTCCTCTCATCTGCTGCATAAACCATCACCAGCTCACGGTTTGTCACTTCAGTATCCTTGGAGTCAGATAATTGCCTTCTACTTAATGTTATGACTTTAAAGAAAACACTGCTATGTACTGTATACTGTAAATGACATAGAGACATAGTGATATAGAAAAATAGTCATTGGTATATATTTTTGAAAATGTTTGAAAATATAATCTCAAAAATAGGATGTAAAAAATTGATCAAATATTCAGTTTGCAATGGCATATAATTTAATTCATTTTTTTAGAGCAGTATGTACAAATCTGGCCAAAAGTGGTACTGCAACCTCTGTCACTTCTTGCAGTTTGGCAGATATGCAGACAAATCCAGCTGGGACCAAAATAACAGAATAGACAAAAAAAATCAATAACAAACACCTTTTTCACCAAGGCATCCCCAAAAGAAATCCTCTTTTTATTTCTTGTTTTGTCATTAATGATTTGAGAAGCATAACAAGACCTATTTTAGTTCTGCGGCCACATTCACTGGTTACTTTACCAGTGAGATTAGCTTGACACGGTGAGTTCTGGCAACCCGGATCAGACTTTCTGATTGGTGAAACTGTGGAGGGCGGGACATCAAAATGAAAACAATAACAAGATTTAGGGGCTGTAACTAATTTTGAAATGTGAATACTGTATCTCGGCTGAACTACTGTTAAAGAAGTATTGGACAATGTTTATAAATGCCTTTTGACAGATTAGGGCCATTTAATGATGACTTGACATTAAATTCTTACATATTGCTACTTCAGGGACCAACTAATATTGTCTTTCAGTAAAAACATTCATGGTTATTCCACAAGGCATTCTCAAGGTGCTCAAAAACTAAACAAGTCAAATCCAACATACAGTTATGTTAAAAAAGTGCAGTAATATTATCAAAAGTCAGAAGAACACTCAGACCTCTGACTATAGCTGGAATTTCTGCATCCAGACGGTGCTTTGGAACACTTCTAAAATAGGCACTTGGTCAAAAAGGCCTGTATGCCATAAATTGTATATTTTCAATAAATATGCTTCCCCATATTTGTAGTGTGTAAGAAACTGGTAAACATCCATAATTATTATAACTCTGCTAAAAATACATATTTAACACATCAGGTGAAGTTAAAATCCATTCCAAAATCCACCACTTAAACAGAAGTAACCTCAAATATACTGTATTTTTCCTTTCATTTCCACTTGCGACCATATTACTTCTCCCCCAGCTTCTCTGCGGCTCACCAGCTCACAAGGAGCACACATGGTCTCTCTCCAGGCCTGTCTTGGTGCCAGGTGGTCATGCTGTCCGTTTTGAGTGGTTGGCATTATTAAAAAAAAAACACCCACTCCTCTCTCTATGTCTTCCTTTCTGAGCGTTGGGTCAGCTCTAGTCACTGTGGGTTTTGTAGTGCGCTAGAACATGTCGAGGTGGCCTTTACCGGGTCCACAAGAATAATGATTCCTTTCTGAATAGCTCGGCCCAAAAATGTGAAGAATAAGATTTGGAAATGTCAGGTGGAGATACAGAGACAGATCTTGTTTCTCTGGCCTTTCGCCCGCTACAATGGAGCTGATGAGAAACCCTATCTCCCTGTGGAATGTTCTAATTACACGTGTACCATTGTAGGGACAACACCGCCGGCAAATATTTCTACTTCACACGAGTCAGAATACTTTGTGAACTATGATATGATGGAACACTGATATAGTCTTAACAGCTTTCTATAGTTTTGTTTTTGTTTTTTTTCCCAAAAAACACTATATTTAAAAAAAATAAAAGTCGTACATTATCTGTACTGTAAAATACAATTACACTATTTATGAGGGACAAATAAGTCTATTGTTGAAAAATATTTTAATTCACTAGTATGATAATTAATGATATTAACATTTTGGTGGCACAGTGGTTAGCGCGTGTACTTGACAGCAAGGAGGTCCAATTCCACCTCCTGGACATTTCTTTGTGGAGCATGTTCTCAATGTGTCTGCTTAAGTTTCCTCCAGATGCTCCGGTTTCCCCTACCACTAAAACATGTAATATTGGTCTGGGATGTGTCTCCTGCATGGCGACCCCGCTCCATATAAATATAGATTACTTTCTACTAATCTATATTTAATCTGTAATTGCCTTGTACTGTATCTATATTTTTGATCAGTTCTTTGCTTTTCTATTTTTTTCCGCTCAGACTGTAAATAATGATTGACTCAATTGTGCTATTTCTTAATCACTATATTCCTGCACATTTGTCATTGCTGCGGTTGTTAAAACATTGGAGCTCTCCAGGTCCTTTAGTTAACTGGACCCAATAAGCCGTATGCACTGGGAGTCCACTCTCGCTAAATGAGTCTGAATGAGTTTAGCCCTGCTCCCTGCTGGCTCTGCTGTCTGTCACCCCTGGCAGGGCTTTTGATTGGTCGCTCCACCATCTGTCTTTCCACCTGCATCTTTATTTAGTAAGTTAGGGTGCGGTCCTGCTAATCCCCGTTTGACCGGCAGCATGAAGGCACCTCTCATAGCTGGAGCTTCCCCTTGGCACCCACTTTTTTCATTGTTATTGGCTGCTCCATGTGCCCAAAGCGCCAGCTCGTGTTTAAGAGGCAGATGTGTGTGTGCGCGTAGCAGTGGTAGGCTAATCTCCGTTTGACTGACAGCGTGAACGGGCCAATCAAAGCCGGGGGTACCCTCGAGGGACGCACCCCCTTTGGCTGGATGCCATCTGCCCGATCACCTGTGCATCTCGCAGACATATGGAGGAGCGGTGCGGAGGCGGACGCACAGACTGACAGGGAGAAATGGACGAGTTGTGATTCCATGTGGTTCAAATGCTTTGGACAGATGGAAATAATTTGGGTTCTCTTGAGAATAACTTCTCAAGAGCATGATTAAATAAACAGCTTTGATGTTGGAATGTAGCTTGATTTGTTCGTAACAAAGATGTAAGACATTTTTTGTAGATTTGTAGATTACAGAATTTAATTTGTTGAATGAGTTTTTTTATGTTGTTCCTATAGCATATTTTGACCATATTTGGATTTTAGCACATACTAAATCACGTCTTTGTGTGTTAGCCTAACTCTCTTATTAAGGGACTTTTGTTATGATCGGAGTGGACTCCCTATGAGCCCTTTTATGTTCTACTTATTATGGTTTATTTAAGGTAAAAACTTTTACTTGGAGAACCTATCAATGCACTTTCACTCCTGTGTCTATCAATGTTTCTTCTTGGAAATCAGACACCAAAATAATCGACATTGAAATTAAGATACGCTTTCAGTGATCTGCCTCTGAAAGCATTTTTGTTTTGTTTTGAATTAACCCTTTTATGGTTTCCTCAACCATTTGGTAGATCACCTTATGAGTCACTATATCTACTTGAAACTTGGAACTGAAATCTACTTTTTTGTACGAGTCAGACGAAGAGCAGTCCGAAGCCAACATGGACAGCACGCAATCAAGAACCGCGACGTCGCCCGGCATGGCGCAGCCGGGTCCCCACCCTGGAGCCAGGCCCGGGGCCTGGTGGCCGGGCCTTAGCCCACGGGGCCCGGCCGGGCTCGGCCCGAAAGGGTGACGTGGGCAGTCCCTCCTGTGGGCCCACCACCTGCAGAGGGGTCCGTGGTGGCGAAACCGTGCAGAGAGGACTGGGCAGCAGTCGAAGGCGGAGACCTCGGCGACCCAGTCCGCACACACAATTTCTGTTGTTGATTTTACTAGTCCTCGTTCAAAAGTTTCAGGGCTCTATCTATGTCTGTTTCACATTTCTGAAAAGAAACCTTTGGCACCAAAAGGGTTAAGAAAAAGTTAGGTTATCGACAAACTTCTAAAACCCACTTCTCCCTCACTTCACTTGCGTTAACATGCTAAATGGTAGCGGTTATTTACGATGAGAAAAGTGGAGGCATGGCTGTTCAGTATGGGACACCATGAAATAAAATGTCATTTCAGATAATTGGTGGCTTGAGCTGAAATTCCAAATTCGTCTTGCTCCATGTATGCCGACTTTAAAGCTAAATTCTTTGACACTTTGAGAAATTGCATAAATTACTGTAATTTAGCATCCATTTAGAATCCGACAAGTTGTTGCTGCTAACTCCCTCTCTGCCTCTTTCTCCTACCCAACATTTGTCTTCATCAAGCCCAGAGTGTCCAAGTACAGTTAATGTGATTGCACACATCATAATGCGGCCTTGTGGGAGGTGGGGGGTTAGCGCAGTGGCTGATTTCATAGCTATGTTTACCTCATCTGCTCAATGACGGAGCAGCCGGAATGATTCAATTACACCAATCAGATCGCATCAGGATTTCTATGTGGGTCGCCTGCGCCTGGAGTTCTTTATCGCTTCCTGACATCACTTTCCATCCACTTCTGGCTCTGCTGATTTTCTTACTTGTCTGTATACATTTAGCAGTGTTAGGCCGGTAATGTATCCCTCTTCACTGGAAACTGTCCTCGATTTTACATGAATGAGGAGATGATGTCCCCATTTTAAGTGAGAGTATTCAAACATATTCTTTTTTTTTTGAGGATGGAAAGTTGAGGGTTTTTTTTTATGTTTTTAAGATGTTTTTGATGGAACAGATTGTGAGATTGTGTGAGAGATATCGACGACATTGATATGAGAACCGTACGTAAGATAGCAACAGAGATTATTAAACCATTCACATACATCTGCAATTTGTCATTTCAACTTGGCGACTTCCCCTCCCAAATGAAGAGGGCAAAAGTCATCCCAATATTCAAATCAGGAAATAAAAACAGCTTCAATAACTATCGGCCTATCTCCCTTCTGCCACAGTTCTCCAAAATACTGGAAAAATTGTTTGACACTAGATTACGTGATTTCATTCACAAGTGCAATTTACTGTCTGTCGCTCAATATGGATTCAGAAAACAACTATCAACATCTCTTGCTCTGATAGACCTGATGGAGGACATTACAAACGGTATAGAAAAAAAATATTTTGTGCTAGGAATATTCATTGACCTCCAAAAAGCTTTTGATACGATCGATCATCATATTTTAATAAACAAAATGGAGGCTTATGGCATAAGGGGGCCGGCCCTAAACTGGTTGGTGAGCTATTTGAATGGTAGGAAGCAACTTGTACAGTTTGAACAACAGAGGTCTGGTTTCAGAGACATCACCTGTGGTGTTCCCCAAGGGTCAATTCTGGGACCCACACTGTTTCTCATGTATATCAATGATGTATGTAAAGTATCAACATTAATGAAACTTATACTATTTGCGGATGACACCACAATTACATGCTCAGGAAATAACTTGGAGCAACTCTTGTCCCTCGTAACAGTGGAGATGACCAGATTAATGAGGTGGTTTAATAATAACAAATTGTCACTCAACTTAAAAAAAGACTAAAATTATGCTTTTCAGTAATCGTAAAAGTAAAATACCAGTCAGAATAGTACTTGATGATACACCTATTGAGAATGTCAAACAAAATGTATTTTTGGGAGTTATTATAGACGACAAAATTACATGGAAACCTCACATAAGTTACCTGCGGACAAAAGTTGCAAAATGTGTGGGAATGATGAAGAGATCCTGTCATTTAATTAATACCAATGCGCTTATGTTATTATACCATTCTTTCATAATGTCATATCTGAATTATTGTGTTGAAGTGTGGGGAAACTGCTATAAGTCTCATTTGCAACCCTTATTCATTTTACAAAAAAAGGCCATAAGGATTGTGTCTAATGTTCACTACAGACATCCTTCTAATCCCTTGTTCATCAAAACGAATCAACTTAAACTACATGACTTGGTTAGCCTAAGAACTGCTCAGATAATGTTCAGGGCATCTGAAAGCTCTCTGCCAGCAAACATACAAAACCTTTTTCATGATAGAGACGCCCATCATAGATACAGGCTTAGAGGAAACAAACAATTTTATGTCCCTAAAGTGAGAACAACATTGAAATCAATGTGTGTCTCAGTCAGAGGAGTGAAGATCTGGAAAGATTTAACGGAAGCATTAAAATCATGCTCCAACATGACCAAGTTTAAAAAATACTTTAAAAAAGAATTACTGCAGAAATACGCAGAAGAGGGAGCATGATTCCCTGAGCAGTAGCTGAGCATTGAGCGAGTGGTGTGTGGTCGGAGAACGTCCGGGGCCAGTGTCTGAGTGAGTGAGTCTTGTCCTGTTCTGTCCTGTCTTGTCCTGTCTTGTCCTGTCTTGTCCTGTCTTGTCCTGTCCTGTCCTGTCCTGTCTTGTCCTGTCCTGGTTGTCCTGTCCTGGTTGTCCTGTCCTGGTTGTCCTGTCTGGTTTTGTTGTGTGTTGTATCGCTACAGTATTGTATATGCTCTACTTTACCTGACCGGTGGGGGTAGTCCAAGGGGATATAGATTTGTTTTTTGTTTTGCTTGTTTTGTTTTTTGTTTTTGTGATTTCTTATTTTTGCATTGTGGTTGCGTTGTAGAGAGTGTGTGAGAGGTGGTTGGATATAAATAAGCTTCTGCTTCTGCCAACCCCCTTTTCAAACCATGCATGTGCTTTACAAGATGAACCGTTGTAAAAAATGTTTGTGCAGGTTTTGAAATAAACTAATTGATTGATTGATTGAATTCTAATCACAACATAACATTTGACAGTTGTATGTATGCATGTAAATACTGTACATAAATACTTTTTCCCTTCTCGTTGAATTTCTATTGCCCACCATAGATTTGACTATGATATGCATTTGATATCCATTCATAGCACCCATTCAACAGCTATGGACATTCATAAATCAAATCTATCCTAAGAGTAAATGAATGGGCCCAGACTGAAAATTCACATGGTATTTAGTTTGGTGTTGTCAGGCCTCAAAGTACTACACCCCCCCCCCTCTGGTCTGGGACTGGCACAGCTGCCCTGGGGCTAGATACAGCTGCCAGTATGTGCCAACTCATCTGATTCACACTAGTGTCTTGAGTCATGGTCACTATAAAAATGGTAAAAACAAAAATTATTCTGCACAATATTTACTGCGAATATAAAACACTTCCAAAGTTAAACAAGTCAAAACCCCTGACTCCTGTTTGAAATATTTTGGTGACACCGGGTCTCGCCTCTTTACGGGCTGCGTCTATCTGCCAAGTGCAGCAGTGGGTGTAGAGTGGGCGCAGTCTTATTTTCTGGCTGTCATATCCACTCTGGGATAGAGGAAGGTGACAGGCCTAAGTAATTACTGATCCCTGTGAGCCGTACACTGCAGTGCGATACAGCATTGTTTCAAGAGCTCTCTATAGCCAATACATGCGAAGGGACACCATCTGTGAAGCAGGGCCTCCAATAAAAGCCGCATTTGAGATGACATTTCAAATTTCGGATTAAGAGTCAAAGAAGATGACATTTCATTCTATATCCAGGGCTAAGAGCAAAATGCAATATACTTGGCGTTGAAATGAAACAAGGCAATGTTCCAGCAGGTTCTTTGTGTAATAATGTGGGATAGAGTTTGCATAACAGGCCATTCAGGATGGAAATATCGAGTCTGTGAGACAAGAGACACAAAATGACTTGGTTAGAGTTTTGCACATACAACAGTTTTACCATTTTCATTTTTTAGTTTATGCAGGCTGAGTTCAGCACAGAAGACATTGCGCCTTGGGATAGTTTTTAATTTCAATACATTTGGATTTGCTGCTTGCCGTTGAGCATAGTTAACTACACTGCTCTTTTTTCACTGAATTCACCTCAACCTGGAAATGTGCAATGTCTGCATGTGTGTGTGTGTGTGTGTGTGTGTATGTGTGTGTGTTTGTGCAAGAACTCTGTCTGGATGTCAAATCAGCCTACATTTTTGGCTTGCACATGTCAGACTGGTGTGGATCTTTTCATTTAGTAAATGTCTCTTTTTCTTGTTGTTCCTTTTCAAAATATGTATTATTACAAGCACTGGAAGCATCCACCTGGACGCTTGATGCCATAGTGCAGTCTTGATGCATTCTGTATGTAGTAATATGCATTTTTACTTTCATAACTTATTTGCATCAAGAGCCAAAGCAGTTTCCGAGTTTTTGACTTCCTGTTACTCACAATGGCAACAAAAACATTTCTGATTCTGATGTACAGTATGTGCTCAAGCCCTTATTACAGTCTGATAGTGTTGATGATGAAATTATCATTATTATTATTATCTTTAATTGTGGTATGTTCTAGTGTACAGAATATCCATTAAAATGAGAAGCCAGAACTAAACCAAGACCAGAACTCTACCAGAACAGACCTAAACCAAGCCAGAGACCATACCGTGATTCGTCTGTTTGCACACTTTTCTCTTTCCAACACAAGTAAAATCCCCTTTCCAATGTGTTTGCTGCTCTTCCAGGACCACGCTGAGATCAACTCCACCGTCCTGCGCAGCCAGACCAACACAGCGCGCGTGGAGGGACTGCGGCCAGGTACGGTCTATGTGGTGCAGGTGCGCGCCCGGACCGTAGCCGGCTTTGGCAAATTCAGCAGCAAGATGTGCTTCCAAACCCTCACAGATGGTAAGGATCCACACGCCAGAAGACACGAGCACCGCCACACTTCACACGTTTACACACTCTCTCACTCCACTGTGCATTTGTTAGTGCGCAGAATTATGGTTAATGGCATTATATCTACAGCAAAGGAGAGGTCTTGAATATTGTAATATGTATACAGTGGAGTGTTTGTTTTGTACTTGATCCAAAATGCAAAGCTAATTGTATTTCTTTTACCATTCAGCCCTTCTGTTGTTGTGGAGATATCCCAGAATGCATAGCTGTGATTACAATTTGATCAGATTATTGTTAATGGTGGGGGTACAGACTGACCAACAACACCTGTTATATTGGCAATAAACTGAGGCTAGCTCACATAGCGAAAAACAAAGAGAAATCTGTACTGTGAGTTATAACAGTAATCGTTTTCAACCATTTGTTAAACCAAGGGATCTAGAAAGTCACTGTGACTGACATGACTCTTTGAGTTACTTTGAATTGTGCCATGAAAATCTTGGTCATGATAAGGTACTCAAGAGAAAACCGAAGTCTTAGTAATCAGAAAACTGTAATGGCTATAATCAAATAGTCGAGAACAGGTTGGAAGTTTACAAAAGGCTTTTGAGGGAGGCATTGTTCGAGCCTCTTGATGTGGATTCCACTTAATTTCCTCATACTTGCATTAATTTTATTCAAGGTATTCAAAGGACCAATTTAAACCAATTGAAAGAGGACAAATAAGAATATGCACTAAAGCACACCCATCAAGGTTTTGGGGAAGTCTGACAAAATATATAAACTAAACATCAACAACTAGAAGGTCCAGGTCTAATAATACAGAGCGTTAGTCACAGTGACTGGAACCTCAAGTGAAGGTCACTTACTCAAATTGTGAAGATGGAGAGAGGTTTTTTTCACATTCAAGCCCCAGTTAGACCCGCTCCCAGAGGTTCCTGATTGGACACAATGAATTCAAATCATTCAAAGACAGTTGATTACTAAGACTATTCTCCTCCAACAAATCTCACTCGTGATGGTTATGCTAATAGAGTTTAACTTAAGTACAAATGTATTATCAAGTCTTGGGTAAACACAACTCCAGTCCACCCTTTTATCACTATGATTCTCTCTTAAAGCATTTGTGGGCAGGCATAGAGTTCAAAAGGACCAGTCTCTCTCTCTATCTCTGAGCTTATAATCCATTTCCTCCCAGTCCATAATGCATCAAACCGGGATGGCATTTTCAAGTTGCTTAGCGTTAATGCAGATGATAGCGATGAATGGGGCAGTGCAGGGCTTAGGGAGTGAGAGATGGGAGGAGTGATAATGATGATGAACCTGACTCCTTAAGTGTGCGTGGCAGATGTACGCTGGCCCTGAAACACTCCCTCGTTGATGTTCTCTCCCTTGTTCTATCGCATAAAAGTGCACACCGGCTGCACCAATGCCAAGAACTCTCACTGCTGCATGGAGGAGCAGAGTGGCAAGAATGTTTTACTCGAGTAGTTAACAAGAAGAATACAATGATAATATGGTTGCTGCTTTAGTATTGCTTTGAGTTATAAATAGGAACAGCCCCTGTACTTGTATCTGTGGTAGTAGTGGTAGTAGTAGTGGTTGTGGTGGTAGTAGTAGAAGTACTTTTACCATCAAACTGCATCCAAACCATTCAGCAGTGGCCTATAATTTACACACACAAAAACTAGGGGTTAAAAAAGAAGGAAAATGCATGAAAACGAATTATTTGTGCTACATCTTCTCAATCCAAAATAGAAAAGACTGACATTACTTTTCATCAAAAAAGTGGATATTAAAGGGTTAGCGGATTAAACCCTTTGATACACATTTTAGGTCCAATCACTTTTTGAGTATCCTGATCACTAAAACCAAGTTGTACAACATGCTTTTTATGTCATGTGTGACTTAAGACCGACTGTATTTAATGACACACACCACAAAAAGTGGAATAGAATGCAAAATGTCTCTCCATAGAGAAGTTTATTTCCTGTATTCTAACGACTGAGTGGCTCAACTCAACAGCACATTAAAAGGTATTGATTGATGTCGCGATCTAATCTATCTAATATAACCATTTCACATAATTTTCGGGATGGTTCTAGAAATACCGTTGAGGATGAAATTTTTGTGGGCCACTCTGTGAGGCCCTCTGCCCCCGCACAACCTCTCCCTGCCCTCCGCTATCTTGTACAAGTCATTCTTCTCATGGCTCCACTCCAGCTGTAATCTCTTTTGTCTGTCTGTCAGCACGTTTCTATACACCTCTGCAAAGTGTCCCTCTGCCCCCCGCCCCCCTCTCCCCCCGTGGATGATTGACAGGTGTGATGAAGAAAATGTGAGTGGGCCGCTGCTAAGGTGACTGACTCATTGCCCCCTCCCATTCGCTAATACTTCAGTAATGGGAATATGGATGACTGTCAGATTTCGAGCTGTCATCTCAAATCAAAAATGTGAATTTAAAAAAAGGGGGAAAAAATAACTCTCTCGGACCCTCAGAGAGAGTTCATCTATATTTGGATAATGTACCGATGTTCACTAGAGTTGTGGCTTGGGTCTATTTATTGTATGCGGCCCTCTGCCTTGCTAACCTAGAGATCAAAAACACAGTTCACAGTGTCCTCCAGCCAACTTCAGCTCCTTTATATACATACAATGTCTTGTTGTACAGCTCAGAACCTTGTGAATCCGGTCGTTGTCTTTGTTTTACGTTTTTTCATAATCAACATGCATTTTTGATCATGGCACTACATACCATATATGTTGTGCTAATGTAGCTAGAGAATAAGTAAAATTCCATATTCCATTCCAGTACTGTCACATGGGAATCAATATAGATATGCCATACTTCATTTTAAAGCTCTTTTAAAGTGGCCTTCCTCTCCTCATTTTGTCTTGAAAGTTTAGACACCCCTAGTCAAAGATTTTCACCAATTAATGGAGATTTTTGGTCACTATCAAACCAAAATAAGTTTAGTTCCTCATCAAAAGCACACAAGTATTTTTATTAATTCATTCTTCTTCTGGGAATTGTTTTTGTTATACATCTTGAAAAAGGTACTCAAAACCATGCTTTACCTAGCCTGGCCATAGCCATCCGTACACTCCGCTCAATCATCATTTCACTGCATGTAACCGTCTGGGTCTGGTCCCTGTGTTAGCGATTACAATCGGTTGAATTTCGACTGACCATTCAGAGAGCGCGGAAGGCAGGTGTTGTAGTTAGTTGTAGGTGACGTCAAGAGTTTGCGTCGAACGGGAAGGTCGTAGTTTGGCAATGGCAAAAAATGTGATAGTAAAGTAATCCGGTCTGGTTCTATCAAGAAATTGAAGGCGGAGCAATAGGAATGTTTACAAAATGTAATCGCTGGAAAAAATTGTGGCGCTCCTCCCCACGGGCTCCGTTAGCGGCAAAGGAGATGGCTAGGCTAAATGCTAAATGCTAACGACTCACTCGGGCACATTACATACGTCATGGTAAATTCAGATCCAATCGTTTCAATCTGCAAAAGGAGTTAACCCCTCCTATCTGTAAACAGAGCTCAATGTAGCACCTCCAGACCTTAGAACGAAATGAAATTTGTACTATGGTGTGGTACGACCAGGCTAATGCTTTACCTATACCCTCTGTTTACTTTTTGCCTCTCAATTTCAGAAATAATGATGCATCCCTCATATTTCCAGTCAAATCAAACATTCTGAGATAAATATTGAGGCAAGCGAGTGGAAAATGACACAGTGCGGCTTTAAAACGTATAAGCATTTTCCAGAAACATCCATGCCGGCTGTGGCGCGTCTCCAAAGATCCATTAGTTCTGCTTTTATCACTTCTTTCCAACAGCCCTCATTCTATTCAGGAGGATTGGATTTAGGAACTGATGATTTGCCCAACGCATGCTAAATCGCTTTGCCATTACATTTTTTGTCTGGGCAAAAGTTGAAGGAAGACGTCTTGTCATAAAAAGATAACCTATGTGTTTATATTTTGCTGTCTGGCTGAGCGGATGTGCACATAAAACATGTTTGGATAGTGATTGGCAGAGGGTGACTTGCTTTTCAACAGCTCTGAAGTAACATTTCAAGGTACACTTCTCTGAGCCGATAAGCCTGACAGATACAGAAACACAGAGAGCCAAAGCCCCTCTCTCGTTTTCTCACTACCCCCGTCCGCTCTCCTCTGTCTCGGCCCGGCTTCATCGCACACAAGCCTTCAGTCAGTCGCGCCAAAGCCAACCGGATTCCAGTCAGCTCAAATATAGCAAACCGATCTATATGTTGTTCTCTTGCAGCTGTAACTCAGGCCCGTGCTTGTATCTTATCTAGCTTCCAATCCCACTGTATACACAACAACAAATGAACGTTGCTGGAGCTTTTGGACTGCAGAGAAAAGATTAAAGCTGGGGGGCCTAACCTTGAAACTATACACAGATAATAACATTCACAGCATTAATAACAATTTGGTTTATTGGTTATCAAATGAATGTATTTTTGGCCTTTAGATCTTCCCTTTCAGTCACAAGGGCCAAAAAATGAAACTGGTTCTCACTCACTTCTCAGCATTAAGGTCCTGGGTTTGAATCCTAGTCTGAACATGGCCTTTGTGTGTGGAGTTTGCATGTTCCCCCCATGTCTGCCTAGATTTTCTCTGGGTGCACTGGTTTCCCCTACTTCTAAAAACATGTACAAGAGGCAAAATTGATTCACTTTTTATTTTCATATCCTTGTCTACCTGTAGAAAGTTTTGTAATGTAACAGAACTACAGCAGAAACAAAGAAACAATTATTCTTCCAGACCAAATAGGAGCAAATAAGGACAAGTCTGAATGCAACTTTCAGAAAATGTTTTATTTTGTATATTTTGTGTCTCTTGTGTGACAGATGACTTCAAGTCGGAGCTGAGGGAGCAGCTCCCCCTGATTGCAGGATCAGCGGCCGCAGGAGTGGTCTTCATCGTGTCCCTCGTGGCCATCTCTATTGTCTGCAGCAGGTAAACACAGTACGGGAATTTCCTGAGCAACAAAGAGAACTCCAGTATGTCAGAGAAAATGAATGAACCAAACCACCATCTCTGTACAAACATGTACAGAGAATAACTGAAGTGATTGAATCATATGGAATTTTTGCAATATAGAGTCAAATAACTTGAGGAACTGAAAATATTATTATTAATGGGGACCTGATTATAGTAATATCTGTGATTTCTGTGGCTCTTTATTAAATATATGGTTTGTATGAAAAGTTAAGATTGAGCAAAAACACAAAGAAACGAGTTGCATTTCTCCACCTTAAAGGAGCTATACCCGTTTCTGCAGTGTTTGAATGTTTAGCACCGCCCCCAACTCGCTCACAGACTTCTCATTTCCCCTACGCTCTCATTCCACGGAGCCATCTAGTTTTATTTGCGATCTGATACAAAGGCAAACATTAGCATGAGCTCGACTTCTTGTAAGCTGTACAACAATCATTGATGGTTAAAAAGCAACCCACTGCTAACAAAGTATATCACTGAAAGATTACTGCTAGTTTCGCGTCCGAGGAGGTCCCGCTCCTGCAGGTCTCACCAGATGATACGATGTAAGCTAGCTATGTTCACCAGGGCTTGATTTCTTCTTTGATCATTTTTTCGCTTTAGTTCCCTCTTCTCTTCCTCACTGTTGTGTCGTTTGGGTTGTTTCGCTGAAGATGTGAGACAGGCCTTAACAATGTTTAAAACCAGGTTAAAAACAGTGCTGTTTAGCTGTGCATACAACTGAGGAATTTTATATTTTTATCTTTCTTTTTAATGTTCTGTGATTATATTATTATTTTAATGCTATCTTGTTCAGCACTTTGAGTTGCCTTGTGTATGAATTGTGCTATACAAATAAACTTGCCTTGCCTTGCCTATGCAGTTACAGCCAGAGGAGTTATAGCCAATTCTGCTAACATGCTACTGTTTTTACCAGTGCTGTAGAGGCTAGAAAACGCGGCCTTTTTGCTCCTCGTTCTGTGATTGGTGGAGAGCTGGCGTCACGCTAGGTTTCTACTCAGCATGAATTCATACACAAGCGGAATCAATGAGCTCAAGTTTTCAATTAAATTACAGATTATAAAACAACTTGTATGTAGCAATAAGCATTTTTATTAACTAATAAAAAAAAATTAAAAAAAACTTCTTTAAGTCCTTGTATGCCCTTTAGCTCCACCCCTTTGACAGAACATAAATATGCACATGTATGACTGATATATATATCTGATTGCGCAAGACAGGTGAATCCTCCATATCACGGAAAAAACATGAAAACATAAAGATAGTCAGTAAAACCCAGGGGAAGTAGTTATAGGACTGAGGGGTGAGCAATGGCGACGCACGTTTATGAAGTAATAAACAACTGAAAACATGCATGAATTGGTTTTTAGGTTGAGAAGTACTTGTATGTACTGTTGTTGCCTCATGCACCACCATTAAAAAGGATGCAAAATGGTTGAGGCTCATTTAGTGTCAATAGTAGTAATACTTGTTAGTTTCTTGCTACTTTTGATTGGAGACTAATTTTGTTCACTTGACATCATGCCAATTATAGGTCATTCAAATGTTGCAGAATTACAGATATTTTTTCCCCGGAAAAGATCGACGCATTAAAAAGTAAAAAATCAGTGGTGATAGCGCTTTCAACCACTCTGCCTCGTATAATATTTCATTTAGACGAGATAAAATTATCAATTTCGTCTCTCCTTGAAATCTGTCTGACATCTTTTGACGAGACTTTCCTCTTGTGATTACACTTTAAAACACACATTCCTTCTTCTTCTTTCACATTTTATTATAACTCCTTTGACAAAAAAAGTGATATTTGAGACGCCGAATGAAACGCGTCCTCACATTCATTCCCTCGACGTTCCTCCTTCCTGGCTCTGTCCTCTTCACTTTAATTTTAGGGAGCATTTCGTCACATTGTCACATTTCGCGGCCGCTTTTTTTGGACGTGTAAAAGTCAAATTTTCCGTGTGCAACTCCCCGAGCATGTAAGTGTTCATCAAACGGTCCCGCACTCTTTTGATGCCAAGGCAGAGGAGACAGATGAAAAGCGTTGAGATCCTATCAAGCTCTAATTAAAAATCTGCTCATTTTCATAAACTTCATTTGCCACCGCTAACCTTCCGCGCAAACCCATTACATTTCAGCCGCGTCACTTTTGGTGCGTCACAGTCCAGTAATAGGTTGACTTATCTTTTCATTGAAACCTTTCCTCATTGGTAATCTGAATATTTTTTGCCTTTAGGAAGAGGGCTTACACCAAGGAGGCTGTGTACAGTGACAAGCTGCAGCACTACAGCACAGGACGAGGTGTGTATTTTACTGTTGCAAACAAAATGGCATTTACTACTTCTATGAAAATGTGTATTTCAATGTATTTCACCATAATCATGTCATACGGATTGACAATTCACATGTTTTTTTTATAATTTTCTTCTTAAAACACCTCAGAATGTTAGGTGATGTGTGATTTAATGTGTGATTTCAAAAAGTGTTCATATCATATTCATCCATATTGAAGGCAGAGAGTGTATTGAAGCAGAGGTGTAGACTTGTGGTACTGCGGCTAACGGAGTGTACATGTTCTCCCCGTGTCCTTTCTCAGCAAAAACATACTGGGTTTGGATCTCGGTCAGTGGAAATTACATGTTCTCCCTGTGTCGTTGGTGTCCTCCCAGTGATCCGGTTTCTTATGAGTGCTCCAGATATCCCTAACATTAACAAACATGTAGAATAGTTCAAGGTCAATGATTGTGACTGTGGAACAACGGATGGAAATCAAGTCAAGGCTAAAAATGTGGGTGGTAATTTACATGCACTGTGCCAACCAAATAAACATGTTAATAAGTTTGGGCATCTTGAGCCCTTGTATCTGAGATTGACTCAATTCAATGAAATTCAATTTTTTCTTGTCTAGCCCTAAATCACAACAGTTATCTCAACTTCTTTACCGTTGAAATTGCCAATACAGATCAGAGAATCAAACAGTTCAAACACAAGAAATGCAATGACCAATGTCAATGAATGTTGAGTGTCCTGGATCAACACCACTGTCCTTTTAGTTAGACCCAGACAAGGGTCCAACAGAGCCTCCTGCATCTGCAAGGAACAACTCTAAAACCCTATGGTTATGCCAGCTATAGCTTGATGAAGCTATAGCTGGCATAACCACAGCTGTGACCTTCTCCCATAGTGATATCACCACCTGTACAGTCTCTCTGCTGACACAACGTGTATGATATACAGTAATAGCAGGTATTGTAGATGAAATTACCCCGAGTATGTGCTGTCAGGCCAAATAAATGACATTTTCTCCTCTGACTGACAGACCTCTCTCTGGCCTGCTGCGATAGCCATGATTAAGTCTTGTTATGAGCTCTCTCCTGCTCCGGCTGATGAGACTAGAGCCCACAGCAGCACATGTCTAACCTGGAGACACCCTCGCAGCACGGGCTTATCCTCTCTGAGCCTGGCAGTCAAGAAAATGGGCACAACTCCAGGGGATACCTGGAGCCTGACACTGCAAAACGCTTACATGGTGCGATGCCTCATTAAGATGGCTGTGTCCACAAAGTCACTTCTGCAGTTCTCCTTCAAATGACCAAAGGCAATTAACATGAATGGGCCAAACAAAAACAACAGATGAAAGATGCCTGCTGCGACAATCATCAAACACATCATTTGGAGTGGAGAGGACACGCTACACTGATAAGAAATCCTATTCATAGGTTTAATTCTTCAACCCTCGCCACCCCCCCTCTCAACCCACCAAGCATTGTTTTCTCTCAATTTGACTGACAGTGTTGTAATTACAGGATTCAAAGCCACAATAAAATAGTGCCACTCAGCCAATTGTTTTTGTTGAAATTCCCAAGAATCCCAAATGTGGTTGAAGCCCGCGGCTCAGTGCTGGTGCCATGTATGGCTCTGTGTGTGGCGTGACACAATCACCAGGGGAACTTCACTCTGCGCTACATGGAGTGTTGCGGCTGAATGCTCGTGGTTATGACAGTGACTTGACAATTGGATTAACCCTCTATGGGACGAGGTCATGTGACATACTGATTTGAAAAAACATGAGAAAATAGGAAATGCCTACAGACAAAGTCTGTCCTGACTGCCGTTGAATCCCCCATCTAAGCCTGTAGGTTGTATTTTAATTGCTCACATCAGAATGGCTGCTACACTTCACTACCTCTATCCCCCGAACCCCCAAACACATCCAACCTGGCAGCATTTGTGAATTATACACCATTTGTGAATGCCACTTTTGCCACTTTTTTTCATTCAGTGTTCGTATAAATTCAGAATTTGGACACATATTTTTTGTAACAAGAATAATACTTGTGAATTACATTTCAAGGGCTTTACCTTTAAACAGTGTAATTGCATTTCTGTGCATGTATTAATCAAATTAAACAAACTCCCACATGAACATCTCTCGGCACAAATGAAAGCTTGTGTAAATACCTTTTGAAATTGCTTTACAGCTATTGCCATGATAATCAGCCAGACTATATGTAAAATAGTAATGAGCTATAGATAATGAGTTTGTGTCTAAGAAGGAAAGTCAACTCATTATGCTGTAGGCAGGGGATAGATTAGTGACACACCTACAGTACTAATGTGTTCCCTATGGATCGACTGCCCACTAATTGTATGGAAAGGTTTTAAATGCACGCTCACATACCCAGAAGATCCTTCTTCTGTTCTTTTGTATTTGTATTTGTGATCTTTGCCTAAATACGTTTACATTCACCATACTAATGCAACATGTTGGTGCAACATCAAGTTTATTTTAAGTCAAAAACATTTACAAACCCTAACTCTAACAAAATCTAGCCCTATCCAGTATAATGCATGGGATAGATTTATTGCGCCTTTTTGGACGCTCAAAGACGCTACAAATAGCACTATTGACAGAAGCGAGTGTCTCTCCAGACTCTTACTAGGCAAAGTGGGTGAAATGTCTTGCCTGAGGACACAACAGCTTTGTCACTTTATAGCCGCAGCCACCCTATGTAGCACATGGTGTTCCCAGAAGTCTCCCATCACAGTAATAATCAGGTCCTGAACTGCTTAGCTTCAGAGGTCTGACTTTCACATGCAGGTTGCGCCACAATCACGAAGCAGACTTTCTCCTATTTCACATTAATATACAAATCTGTCACTCTAAAACAGTTTCCCAGTTGTTCTACGTGCAAAGAAAACATATTAATGGTGTGTTTTAGCTGCATTTAATTATTATGTCAAATCTGTGTACAGAACCGGTAATGTGATGTTACCACTGCGTAATTGATAAATGCAGGCATTACAGCGCAGCCTTGATTTGTGGAGGCATTAGGCCATTGAGCGATTGAGTGAAGGAGACTAATAGCGGGCTAAACGTTGGCCACTAGTGAAAATAACATGGTTAAGTGCCTTAGCGTAAACTGTCATTCATCAAACTAAACACCATTAAAACATTTGCGCTCAAGACTCAGTGAAGACATGTATTTTAAATTAATGCATAGATGCTTGATATGCATTTCTCATTCATAATGGATGCACAATGATTACATTCTAATATGAATTAAATCATACTACTTGCCCGGAAGCTATTATTGTTATGCATTTGCACTCAACCAGAATGTTGTTTGTATTTGTGTAAAAATAGAACTGACGTTTTAATGCATGTCCTTTGTGCACTCTCATATAAAGGTTATGAAATATGCAAGAATTTATATATTTTTCATCTCTTGGCCGCATTGAGAGTCCAGTTAACCGGGACTGTACCGCAGGGAGGGCGCCCGATAAACTGTCTGTGATCTAAAAAATACATGCAAATAAGATAGATCCTCTTAAATATCTGTGCACGTGTTTTAGGAGCGAGAGGAGAGGATTTTTGTTGTTATTGGGTGTTTTCCTCTGGGTACATCTTGGCGACACATGTAAATAGTCAGTCTTTATTGATTGCATAGCTGTAAACCCCTCGCTGGATTAACGCTAATCCAATCTATATGCAATCTCTGATGAGCAATTACATTCAAGCAGACAGGGTTCAAGGCAATTATAGCACTAACTCAAATCAGCTCATACCAGAGAGTGAGGCGATCCCCCTGGAACCTCATCCCTCCTCGGTCTCTGCGGGCCCCTCCTGGTGCCTCCTGGTGTTGCCTATATGCAAATAGGAGCTTTCTTGATGAACATGGGCTTATTACTATCATGGTGCCAGCATTTAGATACATACCTTTCACAATGACTTCTGCCCTCTGATTGAATGATTAAGGGTATTTGTTGTTCTATCAGACAAAAATGTGCTAAGTGAGCTGCAGACTAGTCATGTGCTAGGATCCTGCTTGAGGTCACCTGGTATGAGATATACCATATTTCTCGGGCCTAAATCGCACCAGCTAATTTTGAAAACAAATGCATACTGTATAAGCCACACTCATACAGTATACGCTCAGGTTTTCATGTTGTATCTTTCCAACAGTTTATGGACAGCCGATTATGGGCACTTATGTTATTTAAAATTAATGCCAGGGGCTTTTCAAACTGTTAAGACAGAGACTTTGTGAAGACCGACACTGGTTAAACACACTCATACTCACCTCAGCTTCCTGAAGAGTTTAAATGTTGTGTAGTTGAAAAATCCTTACTGTACATAACACCACAGTGCCCCATGGCCAAATGGTCAAATCAATTCTTTAAACTGAAATGCAATTCTTACTTGCTGACATCACCTTTAAAACCCCTTCTAATCGTGGGACACCGGCAGCCCAGATCTGAAATCTTAACTCTACATTCGTGTTTTGTGACAACTGCGCCAAACAACCTATCACAATGTAAAATCGGATTCACTGCCGACTGTGCTATAGGCCAGTATCGAATGTGCTTACAAGTGTTTTCATAGTTGTCTTTTCGTGTGCAGTCTGTCGGTGCAGAAAATCCCCACACTGTTTGTAGACTGTGCCATTCTTTGAAGCTCACCCTTTGCCGAGGTGCAGAAAGGCATAAAGACCTAGTTGATGGCACACAGGTTTTATCTCTTTATGAAGTCCTATAGGGATAGGCTGGGGGGAAATTGGTTCTAGTGTTATCAAAGACGAGAAAGTGCTGGGCTAGGGGATAACAGGACAGAATTATAGTCACATTTACTTCTGCTATATCTGTGTTTGTCCATTTGTAACCTTTCGTTCTTCTGTCTTTGTTATACATGCATGTCTGTTATGTACGTTTTATGGAGGATCACCACTGTCAAAAGGTTAAGGTCAAGGTACGCATTAACAATGACAGGCTCAATGTCACTAGAGCCTCTGTCAGCTTGATCAAGACTACCAGAGCTGGAGGATTTTACCACAGTAGTAGTAGTAGTAGTAGTGATGTATGTTTTCAGCTTATCTACAAAATAGAAAAAACAAAAACCAGGATACGACAGTTATAAACCGTAATACACAGTTTTAAAAGGGTTTGGACGAAGCTCATTCAAAACACAATGCACTCAGACAAGGCACAGGCCCAAGTTTATAAAGGTAGGGGAAACCGGAGCACCTGGAGGAAAACTTTGCAGACACTGGAAGACCCTGCAAACTCTACTCAGAAAGGCCCTGTTCTGACCAAGATTTGACTGTGTGAATTCACAAGTATAATTTTCTACATTGGTCAAACAGATTTTGACCAAGTTCTTTCATTCGTTCTCTCCACACTCCTAACACTAGCAGTTTTTCAGTACTGCTTTGTCAGGTGTGCTTTACTTTGTTGACAACATTGTTCATTACTCATTAACACAGACCATCATAAGCTAATGTCAGTAAAACAGGGAGAAGTTTAATGGAGTACTCTGGTTGTCCTAGAACTCTCTTTGCGAGCCGACATGTCTAACTGCCCCTCCCCACTGGGCTGCCCGACCCACTTCTCAGGCTCCCCCGGGATGAAGATCTACATCGACCCCTTTACCTATGAGGACCCCAACGAGGCGGTGCGCGAGTTTGCCAAGGAGATTGACGTCTCAACAGTCAAGATCGAGGAGGTCATTGGAGCAGGTACATGAGATATTTTAGGAGTCTCAAAGACATCCATCTTCTGCATGTAGGTTATACGTACAGTTGTATGTAGTGTGTAAGATAAGATGAGATGAGACAGTTTTCATTGATCTCACAATGGAGAAATGTACATAAATACTCACGTTGTGCAAAAGACAGAAAAGTTAAACAGTTAAAATATAGTCTCTTTTGTGCGAGATATATTTTGTACAATTAAAGTAAAAGTGACTATGGCAGTGTAAGTGACCTGCACAAGGACTATGGAGATCCTAGTGCAGGTCATCAAAGTGACTTGTACTTACTGTACAGTCTGACAGCGGTGGGGATGAAGACTCCATGAATGATGAAGCATGTACAAGTGGTTGTATCTGAAATACTTCTCCATCCAGTAATTATTTAAATCAAATACATTTTCAGGAAGGATATAAAAGTTATCAATAACTACTCTTGAAACATAATGCAAAATACGAGCAAACAAGCCTGAGGGGGTTTCAACATACTATTCAATATATACATTCAGGAATAAGAGGTTTTCTGTATAAGTCATCGTTTTTCAGCACATTTCCTACTAATAATAGGAAACTTTTCTATATAGTGTTGGTATTGTGTGGGAGGATTCGTGCAATGCAGAAGCTAAAATACTCCAGGTAATGGGATTAGAATAGCTTGTGCTGCATGGCCTACTCAGCAAGCTACGTGTGAGGAAGTGGCAGAGATAGGATAGGGGTTAGGATGCGGGGGGACTGACTAATTAAAGATTTCCGTTTGTGTTGATTTCACTGTGTGGTGCCACTGCAGGACACCAAGGTGGTGGTAATTAATGGTTTTGAGATTTTATGGGTTAGAGCTGGCTGTTGAGGGTTTCTGGGATCTGAGGCAGATTTTGATAATGACAACAAATGTTTATTATTGGACAATAATTAGTGTAACAGAATGTGCAATGATCAATGTATATCATAACACTTTTGAGAGCTGAGGATTTTAATGTTATATAAAATAGGTGGATATTAATGTAGATCTCTAAGTTGATGTAACCAGAATAAATGTGTTTTGATGAGTAGCGTAAAATGTATGTTAATAAATGTTTTATTAAACAAATAAATACATTCATTTGTCTGTAGGTGAATTTGGGGAGGTGTACAAAGGTCGACTAAAGCTTCCTGGTAAGAGAGAGATCTATGTGGCCATCAAGACCCTGAAGGCCGGCTATGCGGACCAACAGAGGCGGGACTTCCTCTCAGAGGCTTCCATCATGGGGCAGTTTGACCATCCCAACATCATCCGCCTGGAGGGTGTAGTGACAAAGAGCCGTCCCGTCATGATCGTCACAGAGTTTATGGAGAATGGAGCTCTGGACTCTTTCCTCAGGGTGAGTAAGCAGCAGCTGGGATCATTCAGTTTCTTTATTTCCGAATAGGTCCTTTAAAAAAAAATAAAAAATCATGTTTTCTAAACAAAGAATTCCAGTTGCACTCTTTTTGCTTTTAGCAAACATTTCCAGAAAACGTGTCACGCTTTTAATTTTCCAAAAGATTTTAAAATCGTCAAGTGTGCAATTGACCTTAATTGAACATTTACATTACTAACTCTCACTGTAATTACCAGATTAAACACCAAGGCTATTAATGGACTCTAAAGTCTTCTCTTGTCTGATTGAATGGACATACAGATCAATCAATATTCTCCTCACTTTTTTCCTCTTTCAATCTCATGGATTGGTCTTCTGTTCTGCTTTGATCTCGGGTGGGTTTAAAGGGGTTCTTTGAAGTTGGCTTTGCTAACCGCCACATCCGACTTGTATTTCCATCGATCTCCCTCAGCTTCTTATTTGTTTCTGGGGTTCAAAGCTGCAACAGAGCATTCACACGGGGCTGAGTCCATCATGCATGTGGATGTCCCGCAGTGGGATGTCTGCAGGCTTCAATAGAACCATGCTCACGACTGGAACACACCTGCAACAGTCGCTCATAACAGGAGTAACTGTCATTCTATTGTTTTAAGGAAAAGGGTTTTACGTGTACTAGCACAGAATTTGCTTCCATTTATTTTTGTATATCCCTAAATCACACCAGCTGTTACCTCAGAAGACTTTACAAAGTTGTTGATTCCTCAACAACAGATTAGAGAAACAAACAACACAGGAATACTAACAAACACATAGGAGCCATTGGTCAATAGGGGGTCGGAAAACCAATGTCCAAAATGTCCTTAAAACTCAGTGGGAAAACATAAGAAACTTCAGAGAGGCCCAATATATTCGCCCTGTGCTATCCTTGGGTCAAGTTGACTTGCCACAGTGATGAAAATATCCTAAATGAATAATAAAAATAAAAAAAGTGATTTGGATGATTTTTCCTAACTTGACCAGCCCTGAGTTTTAGATCATAATGTAGGATATTTTTCTACTACTATTAATCATTGTGGCGGGTAATTGTGACCCGAGGGTAGCACAAGATATAGAGGGATCCATTCCCACGGAGGGACAGGCTTTGGAAAAAAACGGACACTGAGGCCGTGCGGTGCAGGACTGAGGCTCCCAGGCGGGGAGAGGGGTGACGCTCACAGGCGGGAGACCAGATCACTGGTACAAGTTCAGGGGTCCCATCATCGTGCCATGCAGCTAAAATCTGGAACAGTGTTCCTGAAAACGTGAGACAGGCTTCTACACTGTCAATGTTCAAGTCCAGGTTAAAAACAGTTCTGTTTAGCTGTGCCTACTTTCACTGTTTTCAATTGCCCCGTGTATGATCTGTGCTTTACAAGTAATCCTTCCTTGACTTTTACAGCAAAACGACGGCCAGTTCACAGTCATCCAGCTTGTGGGGATGATGCGTGGGATCGCTGCTGGGATGAAATACCTCTCAGAAATGAACTATGTGCACCGAGACCTGGCGGCACGCAACATACTGGTCAACAGCAATCTGGTGTGCAAAGTGTCCGACTTTGGGCTTTCACGCTACTTACAGGAAGACACATCTGACCCCAGCTACACCAGCTCTCTGGTAAGCATTCTTGTGTATATTTTATAGTGTTCTCTTAAGTGTCCCCCAAACCATCTCTGCGATTGGTCCCATCCGTCTTGTTCCTTTTTTTAGACAGAAAACCTTTCACCTTTTCACTGCCTTCTATTTTATATGAGCTCTCTCCACTCCTCTCCCCTGCATCGTCCGCCGTGCTCGTCCCTGCGCTGTGCAAGGGTCTGTCACATCTTCATTAGAGTGTAGACAGGGATCCTCGGGGAAGGCTCTTCCGTGCTGACATGCCGGAGTGCAAAGAAACCAAAAGGCATTGCGGCCTCTCTAACTGACAGCTCAGACCCCCACATGCCACAGCACCCCTCTCCTCATTCATTATTACAGGGGCATCATGGGAGGCTTCAGCCCTCGTTAACTGCTCCACGCTACAGAACTGTAATTATTAGCAGCCATCGTCGGGTCTTTCTCGGCGCCTTTCTCAATTGCCTGATGCACAACACATCGCTCACGCCGACACAAACACGCGAGCACAGGTCATTAGGGCTTTGCACGTGCTTTGGCTCGGGTTGTGTGTGGCAAATGAGTAATACAACTTGTATGATCTTTCTTTTTTTATTGGACCTTGGGTACTTAATTCTTAACTACAAAACTATTGACTATGTAATAAAAATACATCTAAATAGTTCCACGCTTTCAAAACAGTTTGGTTCTATCTCTGGTTTTCAAATTATTACGTTTTTGGCATCTGTCGATTGGCTTTTTCCGACAGAAAAGTGAAAAAGAAAGGACCACCCTCACTCAGCCAGGCCTCTTTCTTACAACTATACAATGATGACATGTATTATTTTAAGATGAAGAAAGCATTTTGTGGCTTTATTTTACTTAAATAAGAGATGTTGGGACAAACATGTAATATTTATGAAAGAAAAAAGTGAGTTACCCCTGCTTTAACAGGCCCCCTCTTATAAACACATATTTGCAAATGACAATTTTAATCAAAAATAGTTACTAGTCTGCAGAGAGTCCCTTTTCAGCTTAAGTTCCACTCAAGTATTATGATTTTAATTATTTATTGGTTGTTTTAACATGCGACAATAACATTTGCTTTCTATATTTGGCCGCTTGGGTCAGATTTAATCCCACTCTGCACCTTTATAGGAAGGTTGTATCAGGCTGAAGTGTGACTGACCTCACTTTTCCACGGCACATGGCTAATTGCTCCTGACCAATCGCCTGTGTGTATGGCTGACCCCTGTGGCTAAACCCTGCTGAACGGGTCTTAACAGCTACAAAGGGGAGCAGCACCTTTGTTGTCTCCGCTGCTGACACGGCTAATAAGTCAGTCTGCCAAGGCTAGAATTGCATTATAGATCAGGGTGAGCGTTTTGACTTGGTTTGATGCAAAGAGTGTTTTCTTCAGGGCATTGTCTGGCATGTGCATAAGAGAAAGTGAAGGCTAACCTTGAAAGATGTAGATTTTCCGAAATACACAATTTTGAAGGATGTGCTGTGACAATACTCAAAGTCAGCTGCAGATAAATGTGGGAATCGATGTCAAATAGAGAGCTGTAACAATTAATCAATGAATTGCAACTAACATGTTTTTTCAATAATTTTGGAAAAAAAGTGAAAGTCCTCTGATGATTTTGTTTATGTATTTAACAATTCAAAAAAACAACAACACATAACCGAACATGAAGAGCCTAATTTAAAGGTGATGCTGGCATACTGTATTTAAAATATATATATGTAAATATCTTAATTTAAAGGTGATGCTGGCATACTGTATTTAAAATATATATATAAATATCTTAAAGGACAACTCACCCTCAAATCCACTTTTTGGTGTTGTCTACATATCCTGGTCATAATTTTGTCACTTTGGTGCAAATTAGTTGAAAGTTAAACTTTCTGCCTAAAACCGTCTGTGAGGCGCCATCTGCTGGCGACCTGTATTACTACATTTGAATTTTGAATCTGGCGCCAACACTGGCGCGCCAGCAAGACCTGACGTCTGAAGAAAGACCTGACGTCAGCAGCCCCCCGCCCAGAGCAATGTAAACGGCCCAGTCTCGTTCACGCCCCCTTTAGTCCTCCAGGCTACGCCCATTTAGAGGAAGATTTGAACAGGAAATGTGAGTGACGTAAGCTCCGAGGAGCGGGGGTGAGAACCACTTTAAATTAAAGGTGATGCTGGCATACCGACCATGGGGTATTTTTCAACCAAAATATATTCACTTGGCATAACTGTGACTTGTAAGGTTTGCCGCAGGAGAGTAGTTAAGCCAATGACGAGGGGCCTCAAGGATTCAAAATAATTTTGACCAATCAGTGAGCCGCAGGGGAGACCATGGGCTAACCAGATCTTGTCTTCAAAAAGTTTCATTTTTTTAAGGCAAGGCAAGTTTTTTTGTATAGCACAATTCATACACAAGGCAACTCAAAGTGCTGAACAAAATAAGAAAGCATTAAAATCATAAATAATCACAGAACATTAAAAAGAAAGATAATCCCTCAGTTGTATGCACAGCTAAACAGAACTGTCTTTAACCTGGTTTTAAACATTGTCAGAGAGGAGGCCTGTCTTTAACAGTTTGAAAAGTAACTGACATTCACTTCAACCAAATTTAAACAAAACTCGCATAACCAAGCTTGACACAACTAACGATAAATTACAGGAATAATCCCTAGATGAATCAATTATCAAAACCATTTTTAGTTGCAGCCCTAGTCCAGTATTGACATAATATTGCACATTCATGGATCTAAATTGGAGGTGATAAACTGCATAGAGACACAGGGATATAACTGTCAACTCTTGCACTGATGGATAAGGAAATGCAGCTCAAGTATAATTATATTTTGCTCACCCATAAATCCCCTGTAATTCCCCCCTTTGAAGTTTTATGCAGTGGATTTGAATATCGGGGGCTTAGAGTCTATAAAAATGACCTCCTTTTTAAAGAACATGTAATTGTTGCACATGTGAAGAGGACACAAGGACTCCTCCGTCACTTGACATACCCATTTGTCATACGCCATATTCTCTGCAACATGCAAACAATAGTGACAAAGTGTACGGGTTCAGAGGTCTCCGGTACGATCCTCTCCTGTAATTAAGCAACGCGCTGTGCCCTTCACTCACTGACCTCTTCGCTGCAAACCAATCAGCACCGGAGGTTAGTGTGGCAGACAAGGCCGGGGAATCTGGGAAATTAAATTGCGCTGACATGTCGTGATTTACATCGGCATCGACCTCCTTCTACCTCAAATTAATCACCTCTTCCTTCACACGCCATTTCTTCTCTTCTTTTTTTTCTACCATTGGAAAGAACACCAATTACAGAGCCTGCGGTGCGATTTTGGTGCAGGGATGTATGTTTGGGAGGACATGCTGGTAATTGTGTTAACCCGGGATGGAGATGCACTCGGGAGCAGTTGTTGTGGTGGTTTTTCAGACAGAAGGGGGCTGCGTTGGCCTGGTACCAAGCAGTGATTAATTGGACTCTCAGGACAGTGTTTGGACTGTGCCCGTCCAGTAAAGGTGATGTGTGTTAATTAATTTCAAGACTTGAAAGATCAAAGGTTGTGTTGCAGCTGTGGGTACAATGTGGTCACAAGATAATGCATTTTTATGTAAGGAATAGAGTTGTCACAGATAGACTTAGTATTGAAATTGTTATCACTACTCAATACCAATGTCAATGCCACGGCAATATTTAAAAAACTAAAAAACAAATTTTCATATTGGGTAACGCATGTTTTACATAAATTACAAAACATATGTATTTGTATAAATCCTCATTTACCTACATGTCTTTTCTGCCAAAATGTAGATGTGTATTTTCTATGGTTTTCTCCAAGCTGAATGCTGATTGGTGCTGTTTTTGTTGTTTCTGGTTATAGTAAGCTATATTAATAGGGTTCGGCTTCTATAAGTGTTTCACTTCAGCCTAAACCCTTTCAGTCATTTTTATGTTTTATTTTTTCAAATGATCTGTATTTTCTAAGTTGTGGAAAAAGTGACTGAACAAATAAACTACTACTACTACTACTACTATATAAGTATGTTTGGTAAAAGCTTGTTGGTACCACAAGATGAAATAAACATCTAGTTTTAGTATTGTTTTTTTTTTAAATACTAACTAGATCCACAAACATTGTTATTGTGATCAAACGCTTCATATGTACACTAATCCAAATGTAATTCTCTTGAAGATGTTATTTACTCTCAGAACAAGATTATACTTTTCACTGGATACCAAAAAAGTTGCACCATAATTTCAACATTGATCATAAATATCGCATGACTGTGTAGGTCATCTAACCATGTTATTAGCTCATATGGGGTCTGAATATTTTATCACAAGATTTGCTTTTCATGTTTTCATCCCACTCATGCTTTCCCTTAAGTTATTTGCTGCAGTTCCACAGTTTCAATGGCATTTGAACCCTTTTTTCAACCCTTGCATATGGCAGCTGCAGAATCTTTTCTCCTGCTCTTGGTGTGATCGGTTAAAAGGTCAAGGAGGCCATGCTGTGTTTGTTTCCAAAATGTTCTTCAGTATTTAGTTTTTTTTCTGGTGTCAGGCACAACCTTTGCTCATTTCCTTGAGGCAAGTTGAGCTCGGGTCACAGAACATCTCTTTAACTATCTTTGAAGGCATGTCACTCACTCATTATGCTAAGCCATCACGACTGCATGGACTGGGTTCTATGTCCTGTTGCCTGCGTGTGTGAGAATGTGAGAGGGGTTGAAAGGGGAGGTCACAAAAGCTCGTCATAAAGCCCTTTGACAAATGACATTGTCTCAGCCACGCTTCACTGCTCTGACTGCGGACAGACGGACGGCCATGTTGTTCTGTCATCAGACTATTTGCATCCCTTTTGTCCTCTCGCTTTTGGCTCTCAGCCTTCAGTACAGTGTTTGGCTTCTGAACACGACTTTTAGTGGAATATTTATGCCCTGTGAAGTGAAGTAGACTGATTCTCTGAAGTAAACAGAGAAATAGGAGCATCTCCGAAGCGGGAAAGTAAATAGAAGAGTTCTTTATCTCGTCCTAAAGTTTCTGAAGGTCACAAGCTATATGCTGAAGTTATTGAGTAGCAGAGGTTATTCAACGCTTGTAAAGTTGTTCTTGCAGCTAAATAATATGGCTGTAGTTATTAAGAAATTTAGAGTGAACCCTTACAAACTTTCATTACTTGCAACAGCAGGAGTGTGTGCTTTCTCATTCTATTGACGAATAATTCATATAAAATGGCCTTAGAAGTGGTGACATTCTGGGAGGGGTTATGAAAATAAATACATTAAGATATAAAAGTATGAAATCAAGAATCAATTGTGAAATAGCTGAAGTCAAAATGTTTGTTCAGTTTAAACCTAATCATAAAATGTATTAGCTTTAAATACAAGCATATGTCTGAATGGTACATCTGCAATTCAAAAAAAATGTATTTCCAAGGTAGACAAGTTCCTACAAAGACATGCTACAATTGACATTTGATTTAATACAATGTCAAAACTGCTGCACAAATCAATTTTACGCTGCCTCTTCTTGGACCATTTTGAAATCAATCTCAAATTGAGAAAATTCTTTATCCTCTTCTGTATTTTAACACCATTGCATCACATTGCCATCTGTTATTTACAAACAGAAAAGAGATCATGAATATGGATAGCTTTATGTAAAAAAAAAACTGGGAAAAATACGACCACTTATTTGCATCAAACAGTGCGAAGGATCTCACGCACTCCTGTTTGATTTATACATTCTGTCTCCATGCTTCTCTCCACCATCTGCAGGGGCTTAACGTCTCTGTTGGACTTGGTTTGGATGCAAAATTAGGAGCAAAACTGTTGATTATTCAAATGTCGCTATAATAAATGACAGCCACTGATATATGCAACAATGCAGGACAATGGTTTGACGTCAGACCACCTTCTTTCCCCGCGATGAACGCCATATGTGTAAAACAAATGTTGAAATATGACTCCGCGCAACTGCAGTTAAGCTGTTTAGCATTTATGATTGCCCAGAGCTACAGTAATAATTCTAAAATACACATCATAAATCTTACTTTTTAATCATTTTACTGCAGAGTTCTCATCAGAAGACGTAAATGATGTTGTTTGTCGAGCCGCTTGTGCAAAGTGATGTATTGATATGAATCGCCTCGACCACAAGAAGATGCACTTGGGGCTATTCAGGAATGGGACGACTATTCACCAAAATGTGTTCATTCATATGGCCGTTTTAACCCTTTAATGGTTTACTCAACTATTTGATAGATCTCCTTTTTAGTCAATAGATCTAGTGCATGCTTGGAACTGAATCTCAACCTTTGGTAAAGGCCTGTAATTCTAAAAAATAGGGGTTAAAAATGATTTGTGTCATTAGTTTCTACATCTTAGAAAATCACCCCCCCCCCCAAAAAATGGCATTGCTTTCTTTAAGGAGTGAATGTTAAAGGGTTAATAACAAAGGCAAGGCAAGGCAAGGCAAGTTTATTTATATAGCACAATTCATACACAAGGCAATTCAAAGTGCTGAACAAAATAAGAAAGCATTAAAATCATAAATAATCACAGAACATTAAAAAGAAAGATACAAATATAAAATCCCTCAGTTGTATGCACAGCTAAACAGAACTGTCTTTAACCTGGTTTTAAACATTGTCAGAGAGGAGGCCTGTCTCACATCTTCAGGAAGACTGTTCCAGATTTTAGCAGCATGAATCTGAAAAGCAGCCTCCCCATGTTTAGTTCTGACTCTGGGCACTAACAGGAGTCCAGTCCCTGTGCTCCTCAGAGTCCGGGCTGGTTCATATGGTACTAACATGTCACTAATATATTTTGGTGCGAGGCCATGGTGAGACTTGTACACAAGCAGAGCTGTTTTAAAGTCTATTCTCTGAGCCACAGGAAGCCAGTGCAGAGACCTGAGAACTGGACTAATGTGGTCGTACTTCCTGGTTCTTGTCAGGACTCGAGCTGCTGCATTTTGAATGTACTGCAGCTGTTTTACAGCCTGTTTGGACAGACCTGTGAGCAGGCCATTGCAGTAGTCTAACCTACTGGAGACAAATGCATGGATAAGAATCTCCAGGTCTGCTTTAGACACGATGTTTTTTATCCTGGCAATGTTTTTTAGATGGTAAAAAGCTGCTGATGTTACTGATTTGATGTGGCTATTAAAATTTAAGTCTGAGTCCAGTATTACCCCTAGATTTCTGACCTTGTCTGAAGGTTTTAGGGAGAGAGACTGTAGGTGACAGATGACGCTCTCTCTTTGTTTCTGGGGACCAAAGACAATCATTTCAGTTTTGTCTGCGTTTAGCTGAAGGAAGTTGTTTTGCATCCACTCACTGATCTGTTGGATACAGTGAAGGAGTGAGTCCACTGGTCCATGTTCTCCTGCAGTCAGTGAGACATAGATCTGAGTGTCGTCTGCATAGTTATGATAGGATACTTTGTTTCTGCGTATTAACTGACCTAACGGCAGCATGTAGAGATTGAACAGAAGAGGTCCCAGGATCGACCCCTGTGGTACTCCACAGGTCAGGGCCATATGATCTGAGACACAGTTTCCAATCTCCACAAAGTACTTCCTGTCCTCAAGGTAAGACCTAAACCAACTTAGGGCGGTGCCAGCGACGCCAACCCAGTCCTCTAGTCTCTGTAAGAGGATCTCGTGGTCGACAGTTTCAAAGGCAGCACTTAGATCTAACAAGATTAAGATTGAGACTTTGCCTGCGTCAGTGTTCAGCCGGATATCGTTTGTAACCTTAACGAGAGCAGTCTCAGTGCTGTGGTGGGGTCTAAAGCCGGACTGAAACATATCAAATGAGTTGTTGATTATAAGAAATCTAGTAAGCTGTAGGTAGACAACTTTCTCAAGGACTTTCCCCATAAATGGCAGATTTGAGATGGGACAATAGTTGTTAAGTACCGTAGATGCAGACTGCTCTTTTTTAGCAGGGGCCTGATGACTGCAGTTTTCAGGGCCTTTGGGAATATTCCAGAATGAAGGGACATGTTTACTATCTGTGTGAGTGAAGGTAACAGACTGCTCAGAACAGACTTCAGAAATCTAGTGGGTAGTACATCCAAGCTGCATGTGGAGGAGCTCAAACTGGAGATTATCTCTTGGACAGTTTTATCATTTACAGGTGCAAAGTAAGTTAGCTCAAAGAGCCTTTCTGGCTGTTGGATGGTTATCTGTGGATTGGAGACAATGGCGTTTTTGATGCCTTGAACCTTGTCATTGAAAAAATTATCAAACTCATTGCATTTACGTTTGGAAGTAAGCTCTAATGGCATTTGAACAGGGGGGTTTGTTAATCTATTAACTGTTGAGAACAGAACACGCAGATTGTTGCTGCAGCCTTCAATCATTTCAGAAAAATACCTTTCTCTCGTACTACGTAGCACCCGGTTAAACTCGCACAACTTATCTTTGAAGATCTCGTAATCAACCTGGAGGTTGGACTTGCGCCACTTCCGCTCGGCCCTCCGGCACTTTCTCTTTTGTGCCCTGACCGAGTCTGCTTTAGCCCACGGCGCCTTCTGCTTATTTTTCACTATTTTAACCTTCACAGGGGCAACGGTATCCGGTAACGGCAAAGGTGTCTTTTTTTGCTTGCTACAATTATATTATTGTTACAGAAAAGGATAGTAGTCAGAATAGTTTTGTGAGACTTTTTAAATTTGATAAACAATTGAACTTTTGGAGCTTTCATCATTTGGAATTTTCTTCTCCAACATACATTACTTCTATGGCTAAAAGCTGGAGTTCTTTCATTTTAAACTGCATCTGGTGGAACCAGTTATATTAAAAAAATGATATCACACTTAAAACAGTTTGGGAAATGACCAGACCAAAGTTTAGGTGCCTCAGCTTCGAAGTCCTTGACGGAAATCTTGGTTTTGAGTAATTCCACCACATCTTAGTTCTCAAAATACATGAAAGGAAAACATTTTTCATTCTGACTTGTGCTCTGTTTGGGGAAAAAATGGTGCTCAGAATTGCAGCAATGGGTCAAATACAATGTCAACTGTAAAAAATAAATATATTGTGTATTATGTCACCCAAGATAACTCCACCCAACCCCATGATATAGGAGTAGATATGATACTTACTCATATATGATATGAAAATATAAGCACATTTTTTCTTGATTGTCCTGGACCTGGGTGTTCACATAGACTGGAGAAGGACAAATGTAACTTTCTAGCTCAATGAATCCCAAGACAAAGTGTTTCTTCAACTCACTCTCGCTCCAATTGTCTTACATTGAAAAGAAAATTCCTCTAGCTCACTGTTTGTGTCACAATAAAATTTTTGGGCTTAAAAAAATCTGTCTTTGTAAATCCAGATATGAAATCCAAGGATTGACCAATAAGATGCCTTCATTTGCGGGGGAAAACTCCATCTAACCTTATCACTGCAAAGATAATCCTGTCGTAACAAATGCCCATATAAGGAAATTGCCTCCATTGAGATTATATTTAAATCGGTTTCCTCCGCATTCGGCAAACGCTATGGATGACGTCACTTGTTTTTTCTCAATTGCATGATGAACTTTTTTTCTCATAAAGCACAAAGCTCACTTGTTGCCTGACTGACTGTTTAATATAGATGCATAGGTGTTTTCAATCCCAGACATTCCCATGGGCCTTCGTATGTCACCAAATCGTTATTTTTTTCTTTTTTCCCCCGCTGGTTTATTTTCTTCTTTGTATCCCTTTGTCACTCCTCTCCTCTTTCTTCTCGTGTCTTTCTCCATTCTGTTTGGGCAGACATCCAGAGCAGATCGTTGCACTCAGGATTTCATTAAAAGGATGTTGATGGAGCACTCTCTCCAGCCTAAAGTAAATGTGCTCAAGTCCATTTGCGCAAGTGTTGTTTGGAAATGGATTACTGGAGCCGGAGGAGTAAGATGGGGAGGGCCATAGAGGAAAGATTGACTGAAAGTGAGATCTGCATATTTTTATTCAATATTTTTATTCAATATCTCTGTGAAAGCCAAGTGATCTTATTCTGGTATACCGCGGGGAAGTAAATAACAGAATTACCCGGAACAAAAGTGCGTATATAACTGTATTTTTTTGCATTTTATCACATCTTTCTTGTATTGCTTGGTTGTGGTTTTTACCGTACCTGTTAGCCGCCATTCAAATCCTTTTTTATTCACAACTAAAGCTGGGGCACTTAACTTTCCAGCAACAAAAACATGTATTCTATCAACTGGCTGCTTGAATTCAAAACATTCCCCATGCCATTTATGGGCCTCTGTCACACCTTTAGCTTAAACTTTTTCAGGGAGAAAAGGGGAAAAAAAAAAGTATCAAATAGTGAGAACAGATGAAGAGGGCACGTGTTGTGGTCACGACATTTAACATTTATAAGGCTCTTGCTGTGAAAAGCAACATGGAAAATTTATGGCAAAAAAAATATTGGTATCCCGGCTTTTAATACGCATTATAGTAAGAGAGAATCCACATAAAAACTATTTGACATCCATCCCAGTTCCCTTCCTTTTTAAAACGTTTCATAGCTTCTCTGATCCGTCTCCCGTGGGTGCAGGGACATGGCAGGTGTCTCTTGACCAGGGGACCCAAACAGACAGCAGTCACAGCAAACATTACACCCTCCATGTTTATCCTTTACCTCTCACAGTCACTTGTCAAACACACATACGATTGTCTCACTATGAAACCTCTTAACCTGACAAAAAAAGTGTCCCGTCTCCGTGGTGACGCGGCCTGTCAACCTCACAAACAGGTGGACTCTGTCAGATAGTGAGGGAGGACTTGTCTGGGGGAAGCTCCACTCAGAGTTTTTCATTCAACGGAGAGTGACTGACATTTTTCAACACTGTCGAAAGTTCTATGATTGACCTTATCTGATTTTGTCATGTGTGTGCAAATACAAATACATATGCCAGCATTTGAATAGGATTTTTGTTGGTTACTTTGATACAAATCCACACATGTATCTCTTTTTGTAAACGTCGCGTAAGCTATGGAAAGTGAATTCTCAAAACTCAGTCTAGCGTCCTACAAATGATCCCTCCAGATGTTGGCGACTGCTTTACTCCTCTTCCTACGTGTATATAATTCAATGCAATTGATTCTTGTATGGCCCTAAATCACAACAGTAGTTTTCTCAAAGGACTTAAAAAAACAGTTGAATTCACCAAGCAGTTCAACACAAGAAAGGCAATGATGCAAACACATAGAGCCATTGGTTCATAAGGGGCAGATGCCCAATGTCCATAAATGATGATAAATGTCCATAAATATAAAAATAAAAAATAAAAGAAATTGAGTTTTCCATGTGCTCAGATTGTCAACACTTAAAATTGCAGTAAATCATTCATCCGATGATTAAACTACAGGGCCTCAACCTGACAAAGATAAAATATGCAAGAGGTTTTATAACATTACCCTCACTGTGACATAAACATAAAAGGTGAAATTTTAATGTGGATGTCAGATACTTTCTCAAACTGAAGAGAGAGTGAAACTTTTAAACCTGGCCATGCAGTGCCCTGATTGGTCAAAATCAACCCCAATTCTTGAGGCCCGTCATCAACTATTACCCTTGTTACCACCCAGCTCTGCTAGGGTGAGGGAGGTGACAAAAAGAACCAAGATGTTAAATGGAAAAGCAAGTATTTAATAACAGGGATGGAAACGATAAGGAGACATAAATCAAAAGGACACAATACAGGACATAACGGGGTAACTCAACGTTGCCAATATAAAAGCTACACTAAACACTAAACACAAAGCCACCCAGAACTAAACACTAAACTGACTGTTGCCTCAACAGAAGCGAAGTGTCACAAAAACAAAACTCCAAAGTGACAAATAAAAAGAGACAAACCAATAGTGATGTACTGAGCGTGCCGGGTCTTCGAAGCGTGTACCGAGTAAAAAAGGGGCGTATTTTTTGTAGCGTGGTCGAGGCGTGTGTTGGTGACGTTCGAAGCCTCGCGTAGCGGCCGCACCACGTGACGGTTCATATAGTGCTTCATATAGTTCGGAGAGTGCATTGCTTTGACAGGTGCTTTGTGATCCGCGGCTGTACCATAGACTGTATTGGCTGTCCCCGTCTGCCTCTGTGTGCGTACGTGTGTGTGCGTGATGTGGAGCAGTCCTGTACTAAGTATAGAGAAACTACTTCATATGAAATACAATTAAAAACGTTTCACTTTAGTAAAACCTCATATATCAAGGCTTCAAGTTATTAGTAATAATACGCTGGATAACACATCTCACAACAGCTGTGTGGCGCAGTCGGTCTATGACAGACTCCGAAGTAGAAGATAGGGCTGGGCGATATGGCAAAAAAAAAAAAATCTCCGATTTTTTCACACCAAATCCGATTTTCAATTTTAATCGATTTATTTTTTTCTATTTAAAAACAAACTACAACTGACAAAGAAATAGATTTTCCTTTATGCAGTTTAATCTAAATCCCCATGGAGCATAAGTGTAACAGGAATTAAGCCTTAAAACATGCTTGTAAACGAGATGGCTCTGCCATTGTAAACAGTGAAAATGTAGCTTAACAGTTTTATAATAACTTCACTTACAATGACACTATGCACCTTCAAAATAACTTTAATCACACAAACAAGGCCCATCGCAAATGTGAATACCATTTGCTGACAACTACTGTAGTTTTGAATTCATAGGGAACATATTTTGTATCCTTCCAAAAACTTTAAAAAAGTCCAAAGCCAGAAACTTAAATTTATCTGTACACCGAAGAAGATAAGGGGCCTGTACCAAACCCCGAACGCTGTATACGTTTTATCAAACTTTGTCTGAGTGCTTTACAAGACTTCACTGACAAACAGATGCAGTCTCTGGCACAAAGTCATTGGAGAGCACTGGAATGTTGTGCTAAGTGTTTGTATAGAGCCGACCTGCAGTGAACCACCCCTCTCTCTCTGCTCTCTCGAAATGAGCTGGGAGCACATTGTGTGGGCCGCTGGAGGACTCTGGGTGTGTTTCCAGCTCTGGCTTATCTGCAAATGCTCCGCTTCGACTAATTGGCATGATTATTTCAGCAGCAAGCTCACCCCAGAAATAATCTCTTTAGGTCACTATGGAGCAAATAAACAGGGATTTTCTATATGTGGCTACCATTGATGTCCAGTGATCCTACATACCTAGCAGTAGCATGTGCGTGTGTGTGTGTGTGTGTGTGTGCGTGGAATTTTAAACAAGCGTCTGTCAATTTCAATCAAGTAGGCACGTGGCTTGCCTCAGGCTCAGGTAGCCCAATTACAGCAAGACGCATTCGATCTACAAGCAGAAAGGCCTGGCCCGGGCGTTCTTTATTCAAAAGGGGCTGTGGCAGAACAGACAGTAAATGTAATGGTGGTCGATGTGTGAAGGGCGAACAATGTGGAGACGGATGCAGAGCGCGCCGATGTTTTTTGTGTCTGTCAGAGAATGAATGGAACCGACAGCTAATGTGAGGGGCTGGAGCCGCGTGGATCATTTGATTAAAAAATATGTCTTGCCCTGAAAAGTTTTGTTGTTGTTTTTTTTTTCTTCAGGGAGGAAAGATTCCAGTGAGATGGACAGCACCGGAGGCCATCGCATACAGGAAGTTCACCTCAGCCAGCGATGTGTGGAGCTATGGCATCGTCATGTGGGAGGTGATGTCGTTCGGAGAGCGGCCATACTGGGACATGTCCAATCAGGATGTGAGTACAGACACATTTGAACAGTGCAAGTCATCATACAAGTCACTCAATTGTACAGAACATTACAATGAGAATGTTAAAATCATGAGTGCAGCTGAAAGATGTTTCCGCGGATACACATGGCTAAAGTGGAGAATCAGTTATAAACCCCGGATTTGTGTCTGAGCTTCATCACTGAGATGTCCTTGACTCTGACTTTGAAAGCCCACTTATTATGGCCACTGTCTGCACGTCCCCCTTTCCTTCCTGGCCGCCTTTGAGAGCAGTGAATGATTGCTGAGTGCTCTGCTTTGTTCTTTGTGTCCGTTTGGATAACATCCACAAGCAGACTCCACAAACACAAACATACACAACTATTGGACATGGGCCGGAGCTCGAAGGTCTCTCTGCACTGCCTGAACGAGACAGGAGCCAGGCCTCCACGGATCTCTGTCCATGAAGAGTGCCCAACCCAGCAGATGTGTTCACAGTGGGCCAGCAGTGATCTGCCTGCTGGGACTGATGCAGAAAGGAGAGCTGGCAGTCCTCAGTGTGTCCGGCTGCTCAGGCCCCACAGACACACATGCATTCATACATGATAAAATACACACTCCCCCATATGCCCCATTTGTCAAGATTCTGCTGACTTGCACTCAACTCTGGGGTGGAGCTGGCAGGCCGCAGGGAAGCCACTAATTTTTAATGATAGTATCTTATATGCTTGAATTCACCGCAGTCTTTCAGAGAGGCATTTTAAGACTAGATTGAGGGTTGAAGTTTATCTGTGAATACATCTATGCATACACTATATCCATGGCCAGTCTACAACGTCAACAAATACAGACAATTAAAATCCCTCCATACTATCACACACTATCACATATTCTACAGAGGAACATTGTGCAATTATTATTCATGTCCATAACCATTTCATTATTTTCAGAATCAGTAAGAGTAGGGCATGTTTATCAGCTGTTCATAATAAATTGGAATAATTAACATGTTATATCTAAAGCTCCATTTGCTTGTATTTGTTTATGTGTAGGTAATCAATGCCATAGAGCAGGACTACCGGCTGCCCCCGCCCATGGACTGTCCCAGCGCTCTGCACCAGCTGATGCTGGACTGTTGGCAGAAAGACCGTAATGTTAGACCTCGCTTCACTGATATCGTCAGCACCCTGGACAAGATGATTCGAAACCCCACCAGCCTCAAAGCTATTGCTAACATTCCTGCAGTGTGAGTGGACACTTTGCCTCTGTCCTCAGTGAACCCCAAACCCAAACTGTTTTATGTGACCTGCTCAACTCAGTTTTTTACTTACAGTACTTACCACATGCATGGCTGTGCTTATTTTTTATAGAAATAATATGATAAAAATATGATGTAGTTTTAGAGAATATTCCTGATGAATAAAACAGTAGTAGTAGTAAAAAGCAGTTGAACAAATTTGTTGAGTTTCTTGGTTAGTTTCCTTTGCACACGTTTCATTACTCCAGTGGGATGAAGTTTACCTATTCAACTGTACAAACCTTATTAAAAACAACTTGTCACAGTCTTCCTTGGAGGCTCCTTAGTCGCAGCCAAATAGGATGTGGATGTTTGCTTTCTTCACAGATTTACTCTCCAATTACAAGGCCATGCAGGTTAACTGGGCCTTTCACACTTCCCCTCGAGTAACTCTGGGCTTCAGGCCACTGCTGTAGGGCTCTTTGTTTACACCTGTTTTAAATTATTTACTTTCTTTTGATCAATCTTAACTATGGAAATTATTGCAATATGTCAAAGTCTGGCCAAAAGTGGTACTGCAACCTCTCCCACTCTCCCTGACTCAGGTTGCCAGATATGCAGACGAATCCAGCTGGGACCATAATATCTTAATCGTAATATCTGAATAGAAAAGAGTTTTGTCAACAACAAATCTTTTACACCTTTTTCACAGCCCGATAGAAATCCTCGTTTTAGTCCTTGTTTTGTCATTAATGGTTTGAGAATTCTAACAAGACCTATTTTAATTCTGCAGCCACATGTTATTTTACCAGTGAGATTAGCTTGACGCGGTGAGTTCTGGCAACCCGGATCAGACTTTCTGATTGGTAAAATAAAACAATAAAACAAAAACAAGATTTAGGGGTTGTAAAACTAATTTTGAAATTTGAATATCTCGGCTGAACTATTTTTATCAGTTAAAGAAGTATTTAAAAAGAACATAGTTTTTAATGCCAATACAGATTAGGGTAATTTAATGATAACTGAAAATCTTACATATCGTTACTTTAAAATGTTTTTATATTGTGTTATTTGAATCAAACATTAGAATTTGTCAAAAATAATTTTTTCATTGACCTTTTGGGATCTAAACAACTAATCAATTAATTAAAAGAATAATCAGCCACATTATCAAAACCATTGTTAATTACAGGTTGACTTTGTATCTACATCTACCATGTTTCAAAGCTCTGTAAAACGCTTTTAATATTATTTTCACGGCAGGCCTTCTCAGCCACTGTTGGATCGGTCCATTCCTGACTTCAACACATTCAGCTCGGTGGAGGACTGGCTCGCTGCCATTAAGATGAGCCAGTACCGAGATAACTTCCTGAACTCAGGCTTCACGTCTCTGCAGCTGGTGGCCCAGATGACCTCAGAGTGAGTACACCTCTCAGCCTTTCATGCACATTTGGTACTTGGATCAAATAACCCTGCGTCAAGTGGCTGTATTTTAGGCCTGAGTACAGAAAGTGAGCAAATCAAAAGAAATCTTATGACATCTTATCTTATTCATGTTCACAACTGCATGTACTAAATGTTTCTGCCTTTTCTTATTATGATTATAAGATCTTATTTTAATCATGGTCAAAATGTAGTCTGTCATTTTTTTAGAATCATGGTTCCCCACAGAGTAGTTCATAAATTAAAGTAAATTATCTGCAGTAAATTATATTGTTGTTAAGGCAATATGCATCCCATCCCATGAGCTGGAATAAAATGATGAAAGGATCACCTGTGAAAGCCAGACCTCTGAAGCTAAGCCTTCCCTAAGACCTCTGGGAGCACCAGGGGCCACATTGGGGCGGCTGTAAAGTGCCAAACTGTTTTTGTCTTGACCCACATTGCCTAGAATGAGCCTGGTGTGTGTGCGAGTGGTTGGTGGTGGTCAGAGGGGCCGATGGCATACACTGGTTGCCTTGCGGGCGGCACGGTGGCTGAGTGGATAGCACTCTCGCCTCTCAGCAAGAAGGTCCTGGGTTCGAATCCCGGTCGGACCAGGGCCTTTCTGAGTGGAGTTTGCATGTTCTCCCCGTGTCTGCGTAGGTTTCCTCCGGGTACTCCGGTTTCCCCTACCACTAAAAATATGTCCAATAGTTCTAGCATGCGCCTCCTGTGATGGCGACCGCGCTCCCATCTCTGTGTGGAGTGAGAGACAATTGCCCAAAAATTAACAATTGTAAACCGCTTTGAGACTCAGATCTGCAGTGAAAAGGCGGTATATAAATAAATACTTACTTACTTACTACTTACTTGCTTCTGTCAGTGTGCCCCAGGGCAGCTATGGCTAGGGTAGTAGTTATCACCACCTTATATGGAGTGAAAGAATAATGACATGTAAAGCGTTTTTGAGTGTCCAAAAAAGCGCTTTATAAAACCGATGCATTATTATTATCACAATGTCTGCAATATTAAAGTTGCATTCCTCAATTATTTACCTGTTTACATACCCGTTTGATTGCAGAGATTTGTTACGGATAGGTGTAACTCTGGCAGGCCATCAGAAGAAGATCCTGAGCAACGTGCAGACCATGAGGGTGCAGATGAGCCAGTCCCCGTCCACGTTGGCATGACTACAAGAGGCGCTGTGCCACGGAGTGGGCAGCATCCGGAGGACCACCGTCAACTGCGGCAGCCTCCGAATGACCCCCCCTTCGTCGGAACGCGCCAGAGTCGAAACTATTGTCTTAATCTAAATTGTCACGTGTCTACAATAGGAGAGCAGGGTCTACACTACCACAGCTATCACCAATCCAAACCAGGAAGTAAATCAGGAAGTTCTCTGTGCAATGTGCTTCTGTTTCTCCATTCACAAAGACACAAGCTGCTGTGGTTTTGGATCTCCATTTATATCATATCTCCAGCATCAATACAGGGAACAAAATATTTCCAGATTGTATGGTACAAGATATGTTGTACCTCTATACTATCTGGACTGGACCTGTGGACCATGGTAAAACAGTAACCAGAAATGTGAGACATTTACAACCAACAACGTGTGACCTGTGATGTTGTCCATACTGTCGTCAATGTGTGCAATGAAGAGGCCTTTGTCTTGTTCAGAATTATGCCCACGAAGAAGGAGCAATCAGCAGAAAGACTAAGTTGAGAAATACAGGGATGTATAGTGAAGCACCATAGTCAGTTCACCTCATGGTTACCTTGTTACAAATAATGTATTGTTCAATTTCTGGTGACAGAGCTTAGTTCTATTTTTGTCTTATCATCTGATTCTTTGTACATGCCACTACAACCAGATCCACCCACTTTGTCTGAATTCAACACTACCTGTGGAATGAACTGATGGGCCTGCACCAGCCCAGATTCAGAGGATATAAATATGTTTATTTCTTGCTAATTATGATTATTAACTTCCATAATAACCTTCATATTGAAGGTGGTATGTAAGAATATGTATGTACAGAACTATCTGCTTGCATTTTGGCAACGACTTGTTTGTTGATTAGATTGTGTTAGATACATGCAAAGTAGGTTCCCACTGTGCCCTGACTCCTTGTGACTGTTCAAAGAACACGAGGTAGTCCCCTCTGTCCAGGGGCACATGGACTACCCAGACCAGTACAGAAAAATATATAATCAGTCTAGTAGATCCAAGTATGAGTAGGAGTTGGAGATCTAATGACAAATGTCCATCTATTGAGATCTTGAGCTCATGTTAAATGTGGGTGTACACATGCTGTCTCTTGCTGGTGAGCACTTGCTTGTACAGAAATGTTTTATGTTTTCTTCATCTGTTGTTTTTGTTGAGTGCTCAGCACCAATGGAAGATGGAGGAGGATCAAAGCCTTGCCGGATCTAATCCACAGTAAGTTTGAACTAATTGCATTTAGTATGTATAATGCATGCAATGATCAGGAATAACTTTAAGACAAGAGTAATTTAGCTTGATGTAAGTTTACCCTTATTACTTGCAGGTAAGTTGCACTGTTGTAACAGAAAGCAGCATCAGTTCAATATAAATACAGTATATAAAAAATTAAGCATTATTTCATTCCCACCCATGTATTTACATATATGATTATCTGCTTCACTCTGAATAGTGCATATTAACTGAATGCACGCTGTCCTAACAGGACCATTGTCCTCCTTCCATAGACACAACAGATATCCCAGTCTGTCCTCTACAGTGTCTGTGGTGCCATATGGATGCACAGACTGAGCCCATTTGCTGTGATAAACCTGTGATTCATACATTTTCTACACATGAACAGAACTGTAGTGTCCTGGGTTTGGTATAGAAACATTTTGCCTCCAGGGAGCATATATAGCTTTGAAATCTCCCTGGCTATTTCTGTGTGCAGAGTACATAGGTTATATCATGATTGTGGTTGGATTGGTTTGAAAAATGTAATATGTTTTTCCCTGCAAGAACTTCAGAGCAGGATTGCAAAAGGGACTTCAGTGATTACAGTAGTCTCTGGCAGGTCACAGGCTTAGAACAGAAAAGAACAAAGAATCTTGTCTGTTTTGCCGAAGTAAACCGTGAAAAACTATTTTACACAGTTTTTGCTTTGTTTTTCAGTGTTAATGTGGACAGATTGCACTCAACAATGTGCTCTGTTAGTGTGCCAGTGAGAAATGATTCAGGTTCTAGAGGGCGTTTTGTTTTTGTTTATTACTTGTGGAACATAACGGCGGTTCTCAAACTGTGGTATGAGGCACATTTGTGGTACCACTACAGTGAAAGTCCTGTATGTATCTGCTGTCAGTTTAGTAAAGTAGAGGAATACAATATTTAGGATACATGTATAGATTCATCTCCCCAGGGTAATGCCATCGGTTTCACTGTGATTTAGCACTTTGACGGTAGAATATTAAGTCTAAAAAGTTTCTGAATATTAATAACGAGGAGGAAGGAAAGAAGTTATCTTTTTGACTCTTTTTAATTTCTGTGCGACAATGAATGAAGACTAACTCATAAGCACCTTTCTTCCAAAATTAGAAATTGATGGCAGGCCCATTAGCAGATTATTAAGTACACCCTGCCCCAAAAGACCTCCCTCTCCTCCCTCACATCTCCTCCTCTGCAGCTCTGCTCTCCGCCTGGTTGGAGCTGGCAGGCCTCCAGCTCGTTTGTCCTGGGTGTAACCAAGCTGTCCCAGGCATAGGGGACTGGGGCTAGGCTAAGGGCCGGCCTGAGAAATGGCTGACTCCATGCTCCAGTGGACAGAGAGGAGAGGAGTGGAGTGGGTGTGGTGGTGGTGGGGGTGGGGGGGGGGGGGGGGGGGGGGGGGGGGGGGGGGGGGGGTAGTCTCCTGCTGTGTCAATGCATCTGATCAGCAGCAGGCCAGATAGAAGCAGGCAAACAAAGGGTTCAAAGTAGATCGTTTTTAAATATCACACAGTCGGTCGCCTCTCTAGTGGTTTTTAGACATCAATTCATCTTTTAGTGGATGCAGCATTTACATCCTTTCAGTTTGTGCTGCAGCCTGGCCCAGGATTTATTTTTTGGGGAAATGAAACTGCTCTGTTTGGACTACTTCACACATCTTTACTAAGGGAGAGATTCTAAACTAGAAAATTAACGCAACACAATCAAATAAATCAGGTCCATAACCCGGTAATCAACCCAGTGTTCTCCTCATCGGCAGAATCCTTTGCCCGCTCATTGATTGGTCCTATATTATATTTGTACTCATCAGAGCCACTTCCCCATGATCGGCAAAGTCTTTTTGACCACAAAGGCTGATTCAATTTGAATGCATTAGTCCTCTATTCAGCTCCGCCCCATGTATTTGCCATCGAAGCCAAGAGCGCCTGAATGAGCCGATCGAATGTTTTCATTATCCCACAGTGTCATTCTTCCTTCCCTGTTTGGACTGTTTGTCTTTCTATCTGTGATGACGCTCAGACATGTGAGGAATGGCGGGGCGTATTTCTAGATCTAGTCTCATAATGCACTGTCATAGTGAGACTAAGAATGCATCTTGGTTATTAAATGGGTGTCAAGATTGTTGAAAATATACAAATTACAAGGAAGTTCTTTCTTTCCTTCTCTTTCAGATGGAGAACCTCTTTTTATATGCTGTGCAGCCAACCTGTGGATTTACACTTTCAGCAATCAGGCATGACATTATGACCATCCATGTTGTTCTTTTTTATAGAATTACACAAGACAAAACAATTGCACGCACTAATCCAACAGCATGTGCCAAAAGACGCATTCATTAAAAAGAGTGCAGATTGATTGTTTGAATTCCTATGTACTGTGAGTGTTACAATCATCACATAACACAGTTCATATAAAAGGCAACTAAAAAAAAACAAGAAACCTATACACGGCATTAAAATAAAATATCACCGTACATTCAAAAGTCTGAAAATACAGAACTGTTTTTAACCTGGATTTAAACATTGTCAGAGTAGAAGACTGTCTCTCATTTTCAGAATGTAGTTGCATACATCTGAAATCCTGACTCTGGGCACCAGCAGGAGGTCAGTCCCTGTGCTCCTCAGAGTCCACAGTTATATAGTTCATAGTGCCCTAACATATCATGGATGTGAGGACGTGGAGAGACTATAAGGTAGAGTTATGGGCACTCTGCTCAGTAACTCAAGCAACAAGTGCTACAGTTGCAGTTACAGCTAATGTGAACTAAACTATTTTAACATAGGATTTAGAGTGCCATTGACCAAGTCTTTTAGGGCGACAGCAGCTCAGTTGGTAGAGCATTGGTCTTTGAGCCAGAAGGTCATGGGTTCGAGCCCACCTCAAGCCTTTCACCATCGACTCCCACTGTCTGCTGTCGTTGTGTCCTTGGCAAGACACTTAACCTCTGGGAACATCAGATGCCACAGTGGGGTGGCTGCGGGTGTAAAGTGCCAAACTGCCGTTGTGTCCTTAGGCAAGACACTTCACCCCCATTGCCTAGAATGAGTCTGGTGTGTGTGTGAATGGTTGGAGGTGGTCGGAGGGGCTAATGACACAGACTGATTGCCTCGCTTCTGTCAGTGTGCCCCAGGGCAGCTGTGGCTACAGTAGTAGTTTATCACCACCGTGTATGGAGTGAATTAATAATGACGTGAGTTTAATGCGTCCAAAAAAACTATGCTGCTGTTTATCCGCCATCGCATGTTAACTAACGTAACATATTGTAACGTAACATGAGCCAACTCCCAACAAACTGAACAGTGTAGAAATCATAACAACATCATAGCCCTCAGAAATTTTCCATTATTTATCTTGACGCAGAAACTCACCTTTTCTACCTGTGGTCATTGTCAAATGCCTGATTGCTGTTACCTTAAAAACTGTGGATTTTACACCTATAAGATGCACGTAAGATATTCACTGCTGACACCAGAGTCGACCACCACTGCAAGATGAACAGGACCAGTTGAGGGGACCCATATGGTACAAACAAACTGAGCTAGCTATTATATCTGACTCTTCTTTTGTGTGCGTGTGGGGATGAAGAACGAATGGGAGCCATGTTTTGTGTACATCAATGTGTGTGCACCGGTACATCATTTTATTTCTGTATAGCAAAACCACTTGTAAATTGTGAAGTAAATGTCAAAGAGTTTGTAAGATGTAACTTTCTGAAAACTATTGTACTAAAACTGCACTCAATAAACGCCTTGGGAAAAACAAGTCTGTCATTGCATGCTTTCTGACTCTGGTTTGGCAATTCGGTTTTCATTAGTGGTGACAGGGCAAAGTTCTATGGAAGGATCATTATCAGATAACGGCGCTGTCAGAGAACGGGGTGATCACTTTCTAAAATGGCATCCGAAAATAAAGTCCAGCTTGTCAGCCGCACTTTGCCTGACACTGATAATACACAAGCTATCACTTCAGAAAAGAGGACAACATGTAATATTTCTGACAACAGAGCTGCTGCTGATGTAAAGCCTGTTCATGACTTCACACACCACTCTGTTCTCACGAGTGATGAATGAAAAGAATACATATACTGTAGGTGAAACATTAAAATATAATTCAAAAGTGACTTCATGTAGTTCAACATGGAATAGACTCATTCCATGCAAAGTGACTTGTCAAGCCTTGTTTGATTATTTTGACAATCGCTTACAAAAAGTTGTAAGTTGTGAGGTATATACTTATAAACATTACAGTATAACAAAGAAGGGCTTGATTTATTTCTTTATTTATGTTTATTTGATAGGGACAGAACCAGGAGCATTGTTACAAATAACCGATGCCATGTTCATAGGCCATATAGCTAACTCGCAGACCTGATCTAATTCACTTTGCAGGTAATGAATAACAGATGTGAAAAATACAATTTGAACATAAAAATAATACTATTTCTATATCGGTTTTATAAAGCTCTATATGAGATAGCTGGAGCCTTATTTGGGCCTCATAAGGCGACAGTAGCTCAGTTGGTAGAGCATTGGCCTTTGAGACATTCACCATGGACTCCCACTGTCTACTGTCGTTGTGTCCTTGGCAAGACACTTACAGTAACCTCTGTGAACACCAGCCACAGTGGGGCGGCTGCGGCTGTAAAGTGCCAAACTGTCGTTGTGTCCTTAGGCAAGACACTTAACCTCTGGGAACACCCCCTTTCCCAGAATGAGTCTGGTGTGTGTGTGTGTGCGTGCGTGTGTGTGAATGGTTGTGGTGGTCGGAGGGGCCGATGGCACATACTGGTTGCCTCGCTTCTGTCAGTGTGCCCCAGGGCAGCTGTGGCTATAGTAGTAGTTTATCATCACAGTGTATGGAGTGAATGAATAATAACATGTGAAGCCTCTTTAAGTGTCTAAAAAAGCGCTTTATAAAACCAATGCATTAATATCATTATTTATTTGTTCAGGCGCAGAAGTGTTGTTAAGATGATTGTTACAAGCTGGAGTTTCCCCCACAAATGAAGGCATCTGATTGGTCAATACTTATATGGTTCATATCTGGATTTAAAATGTTAAAATATAAACCCTAAGATCACAGAGAGCCAGAAATGGTTAATGTGACACAAACAATTATTGAGCTCAAATTCAATACGAGTTTCACCTAAATGTGTGTGGTTTGTTGTATCATAGCCAGTGAGCTGAAAAAAACTAATATTTTTGAATAAATATCCTTGATACATATATATTGATGCTGTTTATAATGGGCCTATCCCTACTTACAATTAAATGTATTCCTATGATACCAGTGGAAATGTTATTGATTGAGAGTAAAGTGCAATTTCCACCAAACGTCTTGCATAGTGTGAAGAATGCAGCACAGCTGAAGGTCATGTGGAGGCTGTAATGGGCACACTAACAGTGAAAGTAATGAGCATTGGTTTGGAGATGCCTCTTATGGGAAGCTACTCCTAAGCCTTCTGGATAATTGGGCCTGTTTGTCACTTTAATCCAAGTAATTAGACAGACAGTGCAAGACAAGTTTCCCCTAGACCAGTCTCTATGCAAAGTGTATCTCTGTATGTGTATCTTTTTTATGGGTGCACACTGTGAACAAAACGTATGGATTGTATGAGTAGAGTTAGTCCTATTGTGTAAATGTATAGTACACAATAGGCTCATATTGATGACATGTATAGCCTCCTGTAACCAACGCCAATGGGCATATACCATTAGATAGAAACTTTTTTTAAATTAATCCAGTTAGAACATGGATTTAATATTGAGACACTCTCTTTTATAACTCTAACCTTCAACACACCCTCCAACTATTTATTCATAGTGGCCATAAATACATCTTTTACCTAAAAATATTCAAATAGTTACTCGGCTGTGCTCTGCCTGATGCTTATAGATTTCCCCAAATTGAATTCATCCTGTACAGATTTTGTGTCAGTAATGTTTTTTTTTATTCTATAGAATAATAAAAATTCATGTTGCTCCAGACAGAGATAGAATAAAACCAACAATCTTCAACAATATACATTTGTCCTCAACATTCTGCACACACCCGTTCGGTCAGCTCTCTTTACCCCACATTAAAGTCCAGGGAAGTTTGAAAAGTGACTTCTCAGCAGCAAATCGTTGGCTTGATCAATATTCCTCGAGCAATCACCTGCGAAAAAGAGAAGGGTGCAGAGCGGGAACCCCTGCAGAGCGTGCGGGGGAGGGAGAAGCAATCGCCCAATGGGGCGGATCAGAGCGGAACAGCAGAGCATACCGAGTCAAGGGCGTCCAGGAAGCCACGTCCACAAACAGAAGAGGTGCTATGTGAAGACTATAGACATGTTGAAACTGTCACTTGTAGAAGAGAAGATTGTAATTATCTAAAAGTCCACGAATGAATATTATGTTATATCTCCAAGAAGTAAAAACAATCACCCACTATTCCTGTTGTTTTACCCCCATGCAATTACATCCTTCTTGAATCTAACTATGAAAAAAACATTTTCAGATCTAATTTCTGTCCCCAAGCTGTAGAATATCATGTGGTATTCTGGTGGTATGGCACATTTCATTTTTAGGTGCTGACCTCTATTACACTTTTTAAATAGGCATATGAGCTCTCCTTATGAAAGCACACGTCCGTATTCATCGATTCAACTCCTGTGATTCTGGTAGCAGACAGACTGCAGGGCATGTCTCAAACTAAATGCCAAAATGTTTGGGAAATGTTTATTTTTCTTGTTTCTTCATTAGCACACAGTCCTTGTCATCAAAACAACAAACTTGTCCTACTTCTTGAGTATGAGTGCAAATCAAACATGATGTTTTCTTTTACAATTGCCAAAGCACAACGTTTTAGTGAATACAAGGTTTAAAAACAACAGATATTGAAAATGTATTTTTTTCATGAAATTTACCTCGTTAAACCAGTTGTACATAGTAAGGGTGGAGGGATGAAGCCACATTAGCACAGCATATGGCATGCCTCATCTCCGGCCCAATGACACAAAGGTCTATTATTGCGGTCTTCAGTAGATGGTGAAATTGAATGTCATCATATTCAAAGTGAAGAAATGAGTTGAAAAGCTTGGAATCAGCCCATAAACCACACTTAATCCTGAGTATGTGGGGACAGACACTGTTCTCTCCTTGAAATATGAGCCTACGTCATGTCCTTTATGTCGGGCTCAGTGTCCCGGAGCAATAAGCCACAGGTCAGAGGTGCTCCGTTAGTTATGATTATGGCAGCCGCAGGGGAGAGTGTGGTGTAGGGTTTAGGGTTTAGGGTGCGAGGCATGTCTCACTCACCTTCAGTCTTCAGCTGTCACATGCCCTACACAGAGGTCAAGCTGTATTGACTGACAGGTGTAAGTAATGAGGCCAGGTCAGAGGTGGCGACTCAACATGAGTGTGGACGCAGCTGCAGCGGGCTGCGATACAACACTGAAACATTCCAGCAGTTATCACATTCAGGACTGGATTAAGATGTTGTGAGAGTTAGATGTATGTTGAAAATCTACATAATAACGCGTGAAACTGTTTCACAGCAAAACTTGGCCTGAAATATCATTTAATTATTCACATTTTAAATGTACACAAACTAAGATTATTTTTCCAAACATGCATGAAGCCACCCTTAAGGCGCGTTCAGACCAAAAGCTTCAAAAAGCTTTTGACGCGCTTCAACTGACGCCGGGGCTCTCGGCTTCACCTGACGCGCTTCACCATTCACTTTCAATGGAAACCTGACGCTTTTGACGCCGAAGTTAAGTCCGGTGTGAACGCCCCTTTAGTCACCTCTAAGGGTTGTAAACAATCAGCCACAAACTACCTACACTGGGAGAGAAAACCCCCTCAAAGACAAACACTCATCCCCACATGGAAAGACCATATATAAACATTAACATTTATGAAAATTGGCCATTTTCCTACATGTTATGTACATATATGTGTACATATATAACACTTATATAATTCTGGCTTTGAGTAAAAAAAAAGCCAGAATCGGAAAAGGAGGCTATTTTTCATCTGTAGTCAGACAGCATCAATCAAGATTAACATTATAGTGTTGACACATTCGGTTTGCAGCCGAGTGTGAAGCGGCTGGGATGAGAATCAGCACCTCCAAATCTGAGGCCATGGTGCTCGACCGGAAAAAGATGCCTTGCCCTCTGCAGGTGGGTGGAGAGGTCCTTCCTCAAGTGGAGGAGTTCAAGTATCTCGGGGTCTTGTTCACGAGTGAGGGAAGGATGGACCATGAGATAGACAGGCGGATCGGTGCAGCGTGCGCAGTGATGCGGTCTCTGTATCGGACCGTTGTGGTGAAGAGGGAGCTGAGCCGAAAGGCAAAGCTCTCGATTTACCGGTCAATCTTCGTTCCCTCCCTTACCTATGGTCATGAGCTTTGGGTAGTGACCGAAAGAACGAGATCGCGGATACAAGCGGTCGAAATGAGCTTCCTCCGCAGAGTGGCTGGGCGCTCCCTTAGAGATAGGGTGAGGAGCTCATTCACACGGGAGGAGCTCGGAGTAGAGCCGCTGCTTTTCCATGTCGAGAGGAACCAATTTGGTTGGTTCCCTGGGGAGGTGTTCCGGGCACATCCCACCGGGAGGAGGCCCCGGGGAAGACCTAGGACACGCTGGAGGGACTATGTCTCTCAGCTGGCCTGGGAACGCCTTGGAGTCCCCCCGGACGAGCTAGAGGAAGTGTGTGCGGATAGGGAAGTCTGGGCGTCTCTGCTTAGACTGCCGCCCCCGCGACCCGGCAACGGATAAAGCGGAAGAAAATGGATGGATGGATGGATGGATGGGTGTTGACACATTAGACAACATTCAATCAAGAATACACTTACAAGACTTAAGCTGTGGTCATAAATGCGTGAATATATGTGGACATTCATGTGTACATATATGTGCGTACATCATAGACTGTATATATTAATGGACAGAGTCACGCCTATCTCCGTCGTTCTAACTAATGGGCCAATAAATGTGCTCTTCTGGAACAATCCAAAATGGCCGCGAGTGGTCCCGGCCACAAGAAAATTGTGAAAAAAACGCATCTGCGAATGCGTGTGTGTCAACCTTCTCAGCATTGACACACATGTGGAACGGAGCTTTGGGCCAAGAGCCAACTTTTGGTCCATCCTGTAAAGATGTTTTTGAGAGGTCTGCCAATGCTATATGTTAGCATTGGCTAATTCTTCTTCTGGGTCCACCCCCATCGGCCCGGGGTGGTATTGCAAGCATGTCAGCGCACATCATTTTGGCCACTTTTGAGCTGGGACCCGACCCCACTGGTTCATATATGAGTACATATATGTACACATGTATGTACGCATGAAACCATCTTGGTTTTTGTTTTAATTTTCTTATTTCACAAGAACCTCCAGTTGGAAGCGGATCCAGGCCATAAAGATGTACTCTACAACTAAGATTTGGCTTTTTCACAGTATTGCATACTGTATGTCTCATCTTTCCATGAATACAAGTATGTGATGAGATGTAAGTGATGAGGTTTCTTTAGATATTGTTCAATATCCATCCATCCATCCATCCATCCATTTTCTACCCTTTAATCCATTTCTGGGTCAGGGGGGTGGCAGTCAGAGATGCCACCCAAGTCTCATAGCACCAGCCCCTCACTGACCCTCTGCAGGTGGTGAGTCCACAGGAGGACGGCTGCTCTCTGAGTGTGAGCATAGCCTTGATCTTTCAGTGGGGGCTTTGGGCAAAGTGGGGTTAAGTGTCTTGCCCAAGGACACATATTGTTCAATAATAGAAGCAAATTGGCTTTAGACGTGTTCAACATGGAGGAATGTTTTAGCTATTATTGGCATTTGCGAGACTAATTTCAAAATAAAAATAAATGCCTTTTGAGTGTACTTAATGTGCACTTGTACAAAGCAGATTGTGTATGCATGCCTTACTTAAAAGACAGTATAACAATTGTGACTCTCATAGAGGTATAGAGTCCGACATGAGTTCTGAGACCCTCTTTGCACTGTGATAGCGATGGTAAGTGGAGTGGACAGAAGAAAGTTAGTATGAGTTGTCAACATGTGAGGGACTTATCATTCAACATTCCTGCACCGCTTTCATCTCTGGGCATGGGCCTGAAATAAACGCCATCCGCAAACAGCAAGGTATCCCAGGGAGCATCGCCGGCTCCTCCTTTAACGTGTCCTTTTCCTGAGGCTTGAGCTCTGTGTGACAAGCCGGCAACATGAGTGTGATGGGACTCAGAACCTTCCTGTCACATTTCATATAGCCACTATTAGACCATGATGAGTCAAATCCATCTGCCCTCTGCAATCACCGTACATCCCACAGAGACGTATTGCTCACAAATGCATCAAAGCTCCAGTGGTTTTACTTTCGCTTTAATGAAGTGGAGTAGAGCACATACACCACACATACAGTACATGTATCTGTATTATCATTGCGGCTGATCTTAAACATATTACTCTCGCACACTAGTTACAACATACTAGTGCAACACTAATAACCATTGTAGTTGGTGTTGTAAACTCACATCTCAGTGTTTAAACAAGGACCATTTTGAGTGAGCCTAAAGTGACAAGCACAGGATTTGGCTTCACAAAAACCATCTGTTGTTGTAAATTTCTGCCGCTTACAATAAAGCAAGTGTTCTTCACCAATATTTCCACAAACCAATACATATTTTGATATTTTAACTAAAGTAACATAAATACATTCTGTGTAAGTTACTTTCTTAAGTGGTGTATGCTATATATGTCTGATTAGTTGTGTTGTGTTATGTCTTGTAGCCAGTGAACTTCTGTAGGTCTGTATACATCTGGGGTTGGTTGATAGGTCATCGGACTACACTGTAAAAAGTGATAAAACGATTAGGTAAAAATTGCTTGAATCAAGTATTACTTTGAGTACATTCTGACATTCTGTCTTAAAACAAGATTTGCCAATGAGACAAGCTTTTCAGTCTTTTTTCAAGAACTGCTGCAATATTTTCTTAGTCCAATTGAGACATACAGTATGGTGCACGTTATTATCTCCATAGGGAAAGTCTCCGCTTGGTCTTTCTCTGGAGGACATGCAGGTTATGGGTGGTGGGGGAAAACAAAGCACCCCAAGGAAACCCACCCAGTACTGGCGAGAAACATGAAACAAACAAATAATCTTAAGAAAAACAACAATCATGAAATTCTATCCATTTCTCGTTCTCATTTCACCCACGTACATACGAGCCTTCGTGTGTGCGTGTGTTGTTAGCATTAGTTGTTTGTACATTATGTGCTGTTGCGTCGTCACTCTCCACTGTCTTTAACAGCCACCGACCCACTGTTTCCCCTGAGAGCCACTTAGCCCGCCCAGAGCCGCCTCTGGACGTGCAGCTCACCCACACACACTCCTCCATCGTCAGAAGAGCCATCTGGACTCTGTCGGTAAATACTCTCGTCCACATATGTGAAGTTTAGGCGACACAGAAAGCAGCGGTGAATGACAGGGCAGCTCTGTATTGACGTACAGAGTTGTCAAAGGCAACGGAGCAGATATCAATGCAAACACCAGGAGGTCTACGGAGGTGGCTGATGACAACAAGAGGGGGTCCGGTAGAAAGAGAAGGATGGGACAGAGTTATAAGTAATTCAAGAAGATCGACTGAATCTGAGAAAATCCTGGAATGCTGGATGATGACACTTGCATGACTGCAGCACGCAACAGCAGAATGTATGAGCAGAGGACAGAAACCGCCATGAGCGAGACGTGAAATGAGAGATATGACACATGGAGTGAGAAGGTATATTGAAAACTAAGCCCAAAATATTTAAGTTGGTACCACATTACATTGACACTGATATCATTTTTTTTTTTTTCAAATGTTTGGATTCAAATATCTTAGGTTTCATTCCTTATGAACACACTATGATTCATATTGTGTTAATTCTTCAAAATACTAGGCCACCATTCTTCTTTTAACCACAGCAATGTTTTCAAAGTGGAAAGGTCACTTTGAAGTGAAGTTCAGTTACTTTTCAAATTGTGAAGACAGAGGAGAAAGTAGAGACGTTTTCAATAAAGGTATACTAATCTTTTTATCTTTTGAATTAATTTTCCTGTTGGAAATGTTCTGTTTGACAGCGCAGTGATAGGAGCCTGTTGCTTCGATAAAGCTACTCCTTTGAGTGGCCACAGTGTGATGCAGAGGGTGTTTGGAGTTACCCAAGATGCCCTGCATTAGAGCCCTCATCCTTCTCTCCAGCACAGCTCCCACAGAGTCCACACTTCTCCCAATCACAGAGACTCATTTCCTGATCAGCCTGTCACGCCAATTACTTGGGGTCGCTCCCAACACACGACCCCAAAGAACACGGCACTAGCTACAACAGACTGGTAAAATATGTGCAACATCTGACTGCACACATCGAAGGACCTCAATCTTCTCAGGAAGAAGAGTCTGCTCTGACCTTTCTTATTGACAGCATTGGCCTGAGCTGACCAGTCCAGTCTGTGGTCCAGGTGGACTTCCAGGTATTTGTAGGACTGAACCACTTGTCCTGCCCATTTAGAGTGACCGGTAGATGGGAAGGGCTCTTGTGAAAGTCAATGATCATCTCCTTGGTCTGCATAATATCATATGCTACAGGATCATATACACGAAGCTATTTTTAGCAAAAAAATAGAAATGAAGTTGTATTAGTTTTAACAGCCTGATTTACTATGGCATGCTTTAATTGTAGTCATACATTTCTTCACTTTTGCACATTTAAAATTACTGCATAGCAAATATGAAACAATATCTAAACACATCACAACACAACATTATATTTTATCAACTTGTTTGTCACCCAACCCATTGTGTTTTACAGAAAGAAGCCATTCACTCACACAGAGAAACTAAAGAATCCATTTCATTTTATTAAGTCAGTAAATGCCCACATTGAAAATAATATGGAGAGTGCTGCACTTCCCCAGTGGAACCTTGAAAAAGGCGGTTAATATGCAGATTGTGTGCCAGCCTCAGTGTGGATACCATTATGCAACTCCCGGTCTCAGTGCAGGTGGCAGGTGCTGGTTAAAAGCTGTAATGACTGCCATCAGCTGAAACGCTGCATATACGTCTTTTGCACATCCACAACATTAGGATTCACCAATCAGCTATAATTGTGAATGAGACAGTACACTACGACTACCAGAACACATGGTAACAACAAGAGATGCATGCAGCCTCTTCTCACTGTCAGTATTACAGATCTCAGATGGTTAACTTCTACGACTTTAAGGTAATCACAATTTCATTTACCTAAAATTAGGGAAAAGTATGTACCTTTCACATGTTAAGTTAAATTCCAGAAATACAGTAAATTCGCTTTTGATATCAATTGATGACTCAAGCTGCATCAAACATACTGCAGCTGTTTTACAGCACATTTGGAGAGGCCAGTGAGTCTAAAATGTAATTTTCTGCTCATTTCCTATCTAAGTTCCTCTGGTCACTGCAATCATGCATATACATGTTTCAACTGTGCAAATAGACTGTGATATCAATTATAAACAAGTCTAAAACAAAACCATACAGTGTGAACTATGGGCTGTTAAAAAGGACCACGAATAATGCATGAGTAAATACAGAGTGAGTGTGTCTTTAATGAAGGCAACTGACTTCTAATATTCTTACTGCTTAGTTGGGAATTTCAGTTTCAGTTGATATGTAGATTGTAGTATGCACTTTAATTAACTAATTTCCATAGCAGACCATTCCCAATGTCATCCTCAGAGGAAGTGATGACGCAGGTTTGAACATAAAGCCCAAGTCAGGTCTGTCAGTTATCTGTATGGCGCAGGAGCCTGGAGGCCAACTTCACAGCACATTTACATACAGGCATCTTTACTCTTCAGCCACTCTCACTCATTAGAGGAAGGTCAGGAGCTTTATCTGTGGCATTCACCCGTCAACCTGCGAGGTCAATGGAGTAAAATGTATTTACCCCGGGATAGAATAAACCATGGCTTAACTTTAGCACATACAGTAGAGGCTATGTCCAGACATCTAGGCTGTCAATTACATACATCAAGGTAGGTTGGCCAATTTAAGTGCCTATAGGTGATATAACAGTGTGGCATTGTTTTTTAAACAGGTAATTTATGTAAAAGAAAGATAAACCAAAATTAATTCACAGCCAGGTGGAGGGGTACAGGAGAAATCACTTATGGTAAAAGTACATATTGTGCTGGGTAGAGAAAATATACTATATGACAATATTTGTATATACTATACAAATATTGTAAACATGCTTGCAACCCACAATAATGGATCATTCCATCCATCTTCTTCCCCTTAGTCGACTTTTGGGTGGGGGGGCACCCAATTCACAGAGCACCAGCCCCTCACTGATCCTCCCGCAGGTGATGAGTCCAGTCAGTGGGAGTCGGTGGAGAAGGTTCCGTGGTGGGCTGGAACCCAATTCTCTACCAACTGAGCCGCAATATCAGATTGTGACTTTCTTGCAAGTATGATTCCATTTAAAATCTGATATGATGAAACTTCCTGATGCAATTTCCTTGAAATTGCACGTGTTCTGTAAGAGACTGAAATTGGTAACCTAGCTTTACTGTATGTAAAAAATATCATAGACTGTATATACGTAGTCACGCCTATTTCCGCCGTTCTAACTAATGGGCCAAAAATTGGGCACTCATGGAGAGATTCAAAATGGCCGCGGGGGCTGGAAAATGTGAAAAAACGCATCTGCGCATGCGTCAGCCGGCACGAGCCCGATTCATTTAAACGAGTGACTTCAAAAATTCACAGCATTGACACACATGTGGAACGGGGCTTTGGGCCAAGAGACAACTTTTGGACCATCCTCTAAAGACGTTTTCGGGAGGAGAAGATGCTATATGTTAGCATGTTAATTCTTATTCCGGGTCCACACCCATCGGCCCGGGGTGGTATTGCAAACATGTCAGCGCACGTCATTTTGGCCACTTTTGAAAAATATAGATACTTAGCAATTAATAAAAACAAAATTACAAGTACGACGGTCCTCCTTAAGTTAAAGTAAAAATGAAAACAAGTTCCAGCAACATTCATGCAAGTAAAAAAGTGCAGCACCTCCGCCACACACTTTGTAGAAACAGTTCCAGAAACGTACTGTTCAAGATGTTCGATCCGTTCTGCGTGTACCGAGGAGTGCACGCGTCGCTCCACTCAGAAATAAAGTCACCAGAAGAAGGAACATGTTTGGACAAACTTGTGTTGGACTGATGATGCCAGGAAATGAATAAAGTTATCCAGTTACAGTACAGACACAAGAAAATATCTGTCTATCTCTGTCTTTAAAAGTAGAACATGTTGAAAAGTACAGAAGCTGATCAGAATTTTAGCCAAATAAGTTTGACAGAGCGATGGGAAGCAGATAACCTTCACCGTGCTCTGCTCCTCCTCAGAGCAGGAAAAGCTTTGTCTGAACTCTAATTAGGAAGACCTTGACACGTGTATCTTCCCCCATTGCGCCTTTCTCATTTTGGTGGGAAAATATTTCATTGATTCATGTGGTAGATCGAAGGTGAGCGAGCCGTGAGGAGCTCTGGGTGGGATTAGGCGCGACGGGGGTTCCATGGTGCGTACAGGATATCCAGAACAGAGGGGGTCTTCTGTCCCCACACACAACCTCTGTTCTCACTCACCTTCACAAGCGGCCAATTACAGCTGTGATCTCAGGCAGCGGCTGAGGCTTCCTGTTTGGTGCTGAGAGCGAAAAGTCTTTCTCAAACTCAAATCAACAAAATTCTGTCCAGGCTTTTGTTTTAAGAGCCTGGACTGTGTATAGAGGAACAATGCTAGCTCAATGAAGACCAATTGGCAGCATGCTCGCTTCTCAGCAAGAAGGGTCTGGGTTTGAATCCCTCTCTGAGTGGAGTTAGCATGTTCTCCATGTGCGAACTATTTCATTCGCTCAATAAGACTGCAGTGGATAGGCGGTAACTAGCTACAGTATAAATGATGCATCCATATTTCTTCACAATGTTGAGTAATGAGGAGCAATGATGTTGGTGATTTTGGCAACTCTGCGATCTGCAAATGGAAAAAAGAAATTCATGGTTTGGGATCATTTTTAATCTCATCACGAGATACTGGTAGATAACAATTAAGCGCTATCCACCATTTATGTTTCATGGTGAAATCCTCATTTGATCCTTCAGCATCCTAGAGCACACTGATGGAAAGGGTTAGGGTTAGGGCGAACCCAAACTTTTTTTCCACATAAAAATTTGCATTTTGAAATATATTCTCTTCCGCTGCACCCAGAAAAGTCAGTTCATTATTCATCTCTGCATCAAAACTACGTATGTCTTTAGTGGCAATGAATGATCTTGAGTCTGGAAGCAGAGATTATAACACTTAAAAAAAACCCAGCCCCCAAAACATGCAAAAATAAAAAAAAACAGCTAAATGTCATGTGTTTGATGTTGATGAAAGCCAACCTTCTCCATCTTGCTCCTCTGAAGCTCTGTTTGTGAGCTCCTGTCACTCTCTACTGTCTCTAACTGATGCGTTTGCCCTGCAGGTGCCAGCGTCTCTCAAATGATTATTCCCACCACAATGAAGATTGCTTTTGGTAATTATATGTATCCTAATTAAATTTGATGAACTCCTTGGAGACGTAAAATCTCATTTGACCCAGGTGCTGCATGCATCTTCCCATGCAGACACAAAAGCATCGTCTCTGGAGAGGCCTAGTCTGCGGATCTCACAGTGTACACTTGTATTTCCCACATTTCCTGAGATCATTTAATCACAGAAAATAAAGTGTGGATTTGTAATCATTACATTTGTGTTGATGTTTGTTCATGTTTGTTTTGTCATTCATCATGTCATTCATCTGTAAATAGTCAATACTGAAATCATGTGCAATGTGCAATACTGTAATTTCACTTTATCTACTTACCCTGCCAGATATGTATATGACTTTGCACTATATACTGTATGTAGATAGATAGAGATATAAAGTATAGATATACTTGTATTGAAGCATTTATAGCTATTCTTCTACAACATTTATAGACATTCATCAACATTCATGGACATTGGTCAACTCCCGCTATGGACCAATACCTGTGTTCTCTTTTCTCTGTGTTTGAACTATTTGATTCTCTGATCTGTGTTGGCAATTTCAGCGGTTTTGTAAAGTCCTCTGAGATAAATACTGTTTGATTTAGGGCTATACAAGAATACTTTGAATTGAATTGAATAGCTAGCTAAGAATCATAGCAGGTGAGTGCTCTTATTACTATCCTGAATGTGCGCTGCAACATTGACATTTCCCCACTGGGGGACGAATAAAGGTTCTCTTATTCTTATTGTATGTCTTCACTGTAACCATCACAGGGGAGCTATGAACATTCTTGCTGTACTGGAAAAAAATCCCTCTAACTTATTGTGTGGTCTTTAATGAATTATTCAGATTATTTCATTGTTTTATTCAATTTTTATTACGTTTATAACACTGATACGTGTGCGTGCATGTGTGTGTCTATACTCTGTATTATAACACAAAAATGCTTTATAAATACACATTCATTGATTGATGGATTAAGTTGATTATGAAACTTTTCTTTCGCCATCTTCAGATCCAGAAGCCCTGCACTCGTTACACTATTATTTAATTATGCATTTGCATCTACTTTGCAGCACCTGTCATACACTGGTTTGAGTTGAGTTCATGTTGCTTAGTTGCATATTGCATTACACTTAGTCCGCCTGTTAGCGGATTTGTTCAATTTCATCTCAATCCAATATTTGGAGAAATGAGCCCCTGAAGCAGCTGTGTATTGTTGATAATAATGAACAAAATCTAGTTCTCTTTTGATGCATGGATGCGTTTTTAGATTTAATAGCCATATGCTGCGGCTGCGCTGGGGTTTCCACTGTTATTGTGTGAATATTTTTAATCTTGGACATCAAACAAAGTTTCCAAGGCTACCCCTAAACTGTGTGAGGGAAAAGAGCAGAACATGTGTATGAGTGCATATTGTAGCTTTTCAAGACTTCAAGATTCTGCTGTTGTCTGTGGTGTAGACGAATCTGTCAGTTCTCTAACGTGTATGTACATAAAACCACATCTCTGACATACAACATACATTATTTTGAACCTTAGATAACTATAGGACTTAAATGGGGGAAGGGAGTAAGTAGTTAATCTGTATTTATATAGCACCTTTCACAGAGTCACAAAGCGCTTTACAACTGCTGTGGGCCATTTCAATTCACTGCAGACATGGTGAATTGAAATCCAGGTCCCTTGACACAGGCGGAGCATGCCAGACCCTTTAGTCACCAACCATTTACTCACTTGCATTTGATATATGAATTAACGATAGATATTTTTGTGGGGAAAAACTTACGCAGACACAGGGAGAACATGCAAACTCCAGACAGCAAAGTCCTGTCTGGCCTGAGAACCCTCTTGTTATGCCACTGTACATCCCAAGTCTTAGAGAATACTCCCATTGCAGAAACCAACCAGACATGTTTTTTGTGATTTAGGTTTTAGATTAAACTTGCAGGTATAATTGCAAGTGAATTATGGTTAAGTAAAAATAAGCATAAGCCATTTCCAATTCCCCTGTCATGCTGGATTTAAGTAAGTAAGTAAGTAATATTAATTTATATACCGCCTTTCACAGATCAGAGTCACAAAACGGTTTACAATTGTGGGCATTTGTCTCTCACTCCACACAGAGATGGGAGCGGGGCCAGTACAGGAGGCGCATGCCAGACCTATTGTACATGTTTTTAGCGGTAGGGGAAACCGGTATACATGCAAGCTCCAAGCAGAAAGGACCTGTTCCAACTTTGAACCCAGGACCCACTTTACTTCATCAATGAAATCCAACACTTTACTTTTTAAAGTGAGTGATCGTGTTGACTGAAGTATGAGAGCAGAACCAGCCTCAACTTATGCCTCTAACTCTAACTTTTTTAAGCCTTTTCAAAAGTCAAAAACCGAGAAGGAGGGTCTCGAATTGGTGGACAGATCACCAGCTTTACTGACTTCAGCTTTGTGCCAGCATCATCATCTCATTCAACAAATATTGTACATCTTTGCTGTGGCATAAATCTCGCCAACTTAACGAGCTAACTTCCTTTTTTGCCAAATGTAAAACTTTTACACCTAGAGTTTAGAGTTTTTAAACTTATTAGATTATAGAGATTTTGTTTTATTTCAATTAGTATAGCTTTTGTTCACCTAACTTGTGCCGTGTGCTTTCCTACTGAAATTTCCCCACTGTGGGACGAATAAAGGATCTCTTAATCTTAACTTAATTTTGAAATATGTATATTCTAAATTGTTGCAATTAACTCGCTACACAATACTTTTCACCTCATTACCTTGTCAGAGCCGAGCCACAGTAACAGAGGCTTTGTATTTGACAAATGATGAAACTGTTAATTATCAACAACACAATGGAAAATGCCAGTCGAAACACTGACAAACCGTCTTGTGTCTGCTCAGCCCAAAATGAGAAGAAAAGATTTGCACTGAAATGGTTTTTGGGAGATTCTGTGGCGATTGTTCTACCCAGGACATAGTGTTCTTGTGAAATAGTTCTGCTGGACTAAATCAGGGGCCTTGAATAATCATACAGAGGACCTGGCTGACTGGATCCCATAATAAAATAAAACAGGAATTTGGAATGACAGGGGCACAGAGAGAGAAGGCAAAATTGAGGAAAGAGGACCTATAATGACTTGCCCAGAATAAATAGAATATCGATGAGAATAAAATAAAGAAAACCCAAAAAGGAAAGTTTAATTTTCTATACCGAATCCATGTATCAAGGAAAAAAGGAAGAAAGAACTGTGAGCAAAGTAGTTAGACAGTGGTGGTCAAAATAATCCAAGGTTAAAAAACGTACTTGTGTATAAATGACCAGAACAATTGAATAATAATTAAAATCATGGCTACGACGTTTTTGGCGATTGCTCTAAATATACTGTAACATTTGGGAAATATGAGGTGGTCAAAAAACAGGACATTTACGAAACATCATTCTAACTACAGCTATAAAGGCAACTACCAAAGCTTGGCTACAGTCAGATCCAGCCCAAGAGCATATCCAGGTTGTGAAAAAAACAGTTAAATTAGGGAGGGAAATGACATATGACTGAAGGTTAAAGAGGAACAAAACTTTCTTTCCAGGGAACTACGACTGTCAAAGGTCTTTGCGAACAGTTTGTGGATAGTTTTCTTGGGCCGATCCAGATACAACAAAAAACTGTTACAAAGTTTGACATTCTTTTTGAGTACTCAACCATGAAGTAGTGGCAGTTTTAAGGATTGTTATTTATGACGTTGTCCAGTAGAAAGGACTTGTGGCATGTTTGTGAATCACCATTTGGGAAAACAGATTATGATTTAAAAGTGAAAAATTAGAAGAACAAAAAAACAAAGTTGGCACCTGCCCACCAACTGAAATCAAATTCTATATCCTCCTGTGTGTGACTTATTAAGTGCATGCATGAGACATAAATAACTGGATTTGTTTGGATGTTTACCATCCGTGAGTGTAATGTCTAGAATGTTTCTGTTGAAGCCAAAGGTGATGGAGCGTCAGCTTTACAGAGTTAGTGATCAGTATCAGTACATGGCAGAATAGATCTGCTGCATCGAGACAGAGGTGGGGTAAGACAGCTGCGATGAATGAGATGAGTAAACATGTTTGTGCTCATCCTACCACCATCACGATCAGATGAGACCCGCGCTCTTATCATCCATCTGTCGGAGCTATTTGTCAGCCTGGATTTGTGGCCTTTCAAACTTTGAAACATTGCTCTATTTTGTTGAACTAGATTGCTTATCACGACTATAATGACTTGTGTATTAAATATTGATCTGATGCAATTTTCTGCAAAGGAAGGTAACCATATGGTGAGACATGATTGTGCAGGGGACCAGTCCATTTTATGAAATGACATGACAAAATTGAGACAGCAAACCATACGGTATGTTCTTCAAATGATTTGCATATTGATTTGTCATTTTAAATTGCCGCATGTCCTTCCAGAACATAACATCTGAATACATGTAAATATGGGACAAACTGAAAATCACAACATGGTATTTCCTGAAGTAAATCTGGAAATAACTCCAAGTCAAGCATGTAAAAATCTATATATTCTGGCACATTTTTTTTTTTTCAGAAAATTTTCACTTCTAGTTATGAATCAATCACAACAAATTCATCTAATCTAATCTGTAAAATAATTTAGTAATTAATATTATTTATTAATAACTGACTCTTTTCTGACTCTCTACTAATCATCTAATGATCTCTACACTAAAAAAAGTGTGCTTTGTTGAATAAATTCGGTGTCGTTAACTTGAGTGTCAATATTAAGTTAACTTCACAGATGTGCTTACAGAGAGCACTGGACTCAGTGAATGAGGTTGTGACGTGTGCCATGCACAGTAGTGCGGCTCAAAGCACGAGGCGGTTGTCATGATTCTGCAGACATGGGACTACAACTATAGATCTATGGTTGCAGGCTGTAGCTTTTTCTGGAGGTAAGTAATCATTCAGCATTGACTTTGACTCTTGCATCTACTCTAATATGCTAAAATGTATCTAACCCTTATAATTAGAATAAGTGAAAACCTGCTGATCTGATCTGTCGGATTTGGGACTGTGTCTGAATTCATTTAAAAACACGCCTTCCTTACATCTACTTTTTTATTCACCTTTGTGGCGTAGCATTCTAACTGAGTGGAAATAAAACCTCTTTAAAATATGTTCAAATTCCCTTGACCAAACCTGGAGATGCTCTGTCTCATAAAAGGTCAAATGTAAAGTAGATTCCTGCCATGTGGACTTACAACACTCTCAGTTAACTCAGTATACAGTGAAAAGCCTGTGATAGCTGTTGTCTTGGTTTAAAAATAATCTCATCAAAGTTAGCCTTTTTTTGTGCAGGTTCCCGTCTATGTTTAGATCAGAGATGCCTTTCTCAGCCCGTTTTACCAACATCTGAGGAGCACAGGTACGCAGCAGGGGGCGAGCGGCTTCACCCAAGAGCTGTTTGAGAATAAAAATGTGTTGTTTACTCCTATACCAGTCATGCCCCAGAGTAAAATAGAGCATAACTACAAATAAGGAGGTAATTATCCATTGTTGCTCTGTAGTGCTTGAGATGATGGTCTCTATTCACAATACATCTAAATCAAATAATTTAAAGAGGACACTGCTCTGTACCTTGTGCCTACATCCCAGACGTTTTGTTGGTTGTAACAGAAGAGAGTACATCCCACTAATAGCTACCTGTCCGTTTTGCAATTGATTTTAAATATTACAGATCACTTTCAAAGCTTGTTTAGGTATGGCACCGAGCTACTTTACCAAACCTTTAATCCTGTTGGCCATTCCAAGGTCGAGGCTCGGGATGAGCCTTCGCGGTCTGAGCTCCTTGACTCTGGAAGGACCTGCCCAAGGAGCTCAGGCCAGTTCAATCTGGAGAGACTGTAGACGATGCATGAAAAAACACTAACAGACTTAGATTGAGTACAAGTATATTTATTGCAATAGGATTGGTGACTAGATCCCGGTGGGGATACTGCATGACTTATGCAGTAAGGAGTTTCATAGAAACTAGAGCTTGCGACCCCCCAGGGTCTAGACCCTTGTGGCAAAGAAGGTGATCCGAAGACATGACATGATACTTCACTGAAGAGGCAGTGATGGGGAGGAGGTGGGTTGCTGCACAAACAGCAGCTTAAGCTGCAGAGACCTGAAAGGCTCTGTTTAAATGCAGCTATGAAATGATGATATGTACAGGTGTGTGACTGAGCAGCTGAGGCTGTTGAGCTCAGGTACAGGTGTGCAGAGGGAGGAGTCCAGTGTGGCAGGCATGATGCAATTTTGGTCTTCCAGTCTGAATTTGCGCTTGAGCTTAACCATCATCAGTACTTTCTTTTCAACACTTTTACCAAAAAACATTCCTTTATCCGTCTGTTTTAACGTTTACATGCTGTATTTACTACATTGTTGTTGTTTTGTCTATCTCTTTGTCTGCCCTCTGTCTTTTATTTCTCCTGCATTATAATGTTAATGTTTTAATGACTGTTTTCATTGTTCAGTGCTGACACTGTTCTGGAAGTGCATACAAAAAAGATGTATTATTGTTATTATTATTTCACTGGTGGCAGGCCGTCCTCAACACACTCAATTCTCATGAAATAACAAACACACTTCTTCACAATAACAATTAACAGCAAAAACCTTCTTAGATCCCTGGATGTTATTTTGATGCATAAATGAGCTCAACCCAAACACAAAACCATGTGGATCGCTCAATAAACAAATGAGTAGACAAGAAGGTCCCAACCCTGAATTTGTTTGTAAGTGAATAATAAATTAAGCAGGATTTCTTTAGAGCACAGGGACAATATAAGAGAAGAAAGCCAGGAGAATAGGCAATAATACATCATGTCTGAAAAAGCTCTTCAGACACCTAAACTAAATTGGATTTTAGCTCCACAGAGTGCATGGTGGGCATGTTTATTTTCATTCAATTGTCAAGTGTGTTCATGACAAGTTAACAGCCCTGCCACTGAATGCAAATAGCAAGTCCTTCCCATTTGGCTGCCAGGTGGAGTTCTCAATATGTCTTTCAAGAAAAATCCTGCTTCCATTTTCCAGATAAATTAATGTATAATTGAAAAGTTAAATGGTACTTTGTCAAGTGCTTTTGTTAAGCGCAAACGTCAATGACCATCACATTGACAAGGCCCAAATACCTATTTTCAATTTTCCACTGACAAATAAAACCTGGCACACATAAAACCTGTCTATTCCTTTAGATAGAAGAGATAACTAAAATCCAAGATGTTGCAAAATCCAGAATAACTGCACCCATGTAAGCAATGTTTGTCCATCCTTCTTCTGCTTTACCTGGAGCCGAGTCGCCGAGACAACATAGGCCCTATATAATAAGTCAGACAAACTCCACTCCTTCCAAAAGGTGTCAACTCACTGGGGAGAGAAAAGCAAAGTGTTACAAGTTTTACAAGATAACATGTTGGTGGTGATCCGAGTCGATTCTGGATTCAAGAATTTTGTGCGAACATGGAAAAGCAGAAAGTTACAGAAACTTCACTCCAGTGTCCACAGCACAGAGAGACCTAAGTTTAATCTTGCATAAATCATACAGAAAGTGTATTTTTACATTCAAGATTTTTTCAGGGAGAGGAAATGCATTTAACGAGATACCAAAGTCAGATTCATATTATTGGTCAAAAGAAAAGATATTTCTTAACAAATTATTACCACAAGAGTTGAACAGTAGACACTTACTATGAGCTTTTAATTAAGCTAGCAAGACAAACATGTTTTCAAGGCAAGCAAAACAATGTAGGTCCTCTCCGCGTGTCTGACTGTGAACCGTTGATAATAGCTCTGAGTTGCCATTGGACAAGCTCAACATTAAGTTTGAGACACTGAAGAAAAACAAGATTAATCGAAGCCATTATTCTGGAGGCCTTGACAATGCATGCGTCACAAGGATTATGGTTTGTAAATAGAAAAAGGGAAAGCGAAAACTTTTGATGAGATAGCAAAGAGTTTTGAAATAGTGTCTGAGTCACAATGCTTTGTTCATCCATTAGCTTTGTTCAGGGATATTTAAATGGAGAGTGCCCAGTGTGGGGTGAACAATCAAAATATTGTGGACTTGTATGTCAGATGGTTTCCTGTCATGTGCGGTGAGATGAACGAAATGCAGGAATGCCAAAAAGTAGTGGTTTAATGATAATAAAAAAACAAAAGTACAGGAGAAAAACCAGCAGAAAACTGGAACCAGGAACAAAGACAAAGACAATACAACGAGATCAAGACAGGAAGTAAAACTAAAACCAAACCACGGATAACGGATGTCAAAATAAAACATCTTATTAATAAAAATAAACGTACCAAAATTCAATCCACACCATGACAGTTTCCACGACGATGAAACCAGTTCAATATTCCATGTTATTACATTTTCCTTTATCTTCTATGACTTTTTTTTTTTTAACATCTATGACTTTTTTTTTTTAACATCAAATAAATACACTCAGCCTCTATAAACAGCCTCTTTAAAACTGTTACAGAAATCCCTTTATATACTTTTTATTTGGGCCAATAATCCTAAAGAAATGTACTTTGCAAAAAAAATTATGCATGTAGTGTATGTGCATGTGCAGTGTCATTTGAACCCTTATAACATGCATACGTTCTGTGACACAACCACTTTGTGTAGGGCTTTCTTTTACACACACACACACGGACACACACACACACACCCGGACACATACACGCACACGGACACATACACGCACACACAACCAATGAATTTGTAAATGACACACATGACTAAAACACAACTAAGGTCATCGAATTCCTCAGAGAAAGAGCACAATCTGACCATTTGGCATTCAGCCCATAGAGCAGTTCTTCATGAATTCTTTATTCACTTTTAGATTTAATGAAGTCTTTCTTGTAATTTGGCTCATCAATAATTAGAAACATGTGCTGAGCGGTCTGTGGAAATAGTGGCAGAGCGAATTCCTATACCATAAATATTCCAATACTCGTTCAACCTTATACGCAAGGCTTGCATCTTAATGAGCTAATAGTCCTTACTATTGTCAATATTTTATCCACTTTTGTCAATTGGGAAGCCTCGATGTATCAAGGATACTCATTGTGCATGTTTTTTTTTGTATATATATTTAAGTGAGTATATACTCCTCCTTTACCAAAATTCCCCACAGCGGGACAAATAAAGGATCTCTTAATCTTAATCTTTACAACTAACCTATTTTTTAGACAGCATAGGTTAGTTGTTGTTATTGCTGACCAGTGCCATATTCAATTATGGATATGCTACCCATTTACTTAACTTTGTGTCCATGAAAGTTTTTTAAATTGCACTGTAATTTCATACATCTTTAAACTCCCCTTCCTTTGAGGGATCTTTATCAAAGCGGCTGTGGTAATTGTCGAGTTTGTAGAGCTTGTTCATCCTGCCTTCATAACAACTGCACTTGTTTTAGAAGCAGCAGATCCACACATGTTATGGGCCGCCATGAATAAAAAACATTCTCACCTTGGATGCGCGCTCTAAAATGTACAGATGGAAAGTGACAACAAAAAATGTTTGAGTGCAGCTGGCTATCTGCAAAGATAATATGCTAATTCACGGTCTCTCTGGCAGTTACAGTTTGAAAGGCCAGCTATTTTGTGAGGCTTGTGAATTGGCCTCAGACAACAGTCACTTGGATCAGAATGCAGGACGAGCAGGACACTGCTGACTGTGGACAGATATAAAACCCAACATAATCTAAGAGGTGATAATAGATTAAAAAAATCACTTATTCATAGCCTGGCTGGCATCAGAAGAATTATCTTGGGGATCATGAGGTGAATTATGAGATGTAGAGGGCTCTTTTCATCAATAAAATGATTGTAAATTGCAATAATAAATGAGGATAAGAGCAAGAATGAATGTGCATACAGATGTATTTAAAGTAAAAAGTCTCTTGTTGTTTGGGGTATTTAAACAAGGAAGTCACTGGGTGGTACACAAACATATATTGATGAACAGTGACCGTTGCCAGAGCACCCGAGTTTCCCAGTACCTCTCCCCTGTCTCTTGAGAGCAGCGACTCTGTCAGCACACAATGACGGAAAACAATAAAGATGTTATCGTCAACACAGTGCCATGACAGCTATTGAGCTGTCATTACACCATCATGAAGTCATTTCCATGCCTAACTTGAAAGCATATTATTATGATTAAAAACAAACAACGAAATGTCAATCAATGCCAAGCTAATATTGCACGGATTTGTTTGCCTAGAGACACACATTATGGTTAACATTTTTTTTTTAATTCTTTACCATATTCGATATTACATAGCAGGTGTCAAGCTAGAAAAGCATCGTAGAATCAAAATAATAAATAGAATAAACGCCACAAAGACAATGCAAAGCAAACATACAAATATACATATAGGGACACACGAATATTTCCAGCAACTAGCACTGAACTTTATTTTTGTGAATGGGATCCCTTAATAAAGCATTATAAGGCAAAAAAGGGATAAATAGGCTCTATTAGTACTCTTAGAGAAATGTGATACGTCTGGTCCTCTGCAGCAGTATGAGTCCAGCGCTCACAGACATTGCTGACAGCGTATGTTCCCTGGTGTGACACAGCCGGGACCTTGACTCAGGCTGAGAGGGAAGCAGTGGGGAGGGCTGCCCAGGGTGCACTCGGAATCTGCATAATCGTGGCTGTGCATTTCTGCTGCTTCTCTACATTAAAGTGTGGGAGCGGGCTAATTAGGCACACCAGGTCAGAGGGCATGGAGCTGGAAGAGAACCGAATCCTCTTGGGAAGGACACGTCCAGATGTGGCACTGCAATTCTCTGCATTTTTCTTGTAAGGTGGTTACGACATATGAAATAGGGCTGGGCCATATCACATTGCTGGTGATAAATGGGATGATTTGAAATGTAGAATAGTGTGATATAATAGCATAAGGAAACTAATTCAGGCACATAAAGATGTGTTAATTGCTTGAGCTAAAGCCTGAAGCAAGCTCTGGAGACGCTAAACATTCTGAAGATAATGAAAGACATAGAATTTTAGAAGTGGATTTAGACCTTAAGCTTATATTACATTTTTTAGCAGCAGTAAGTATCCTAAATTATACTGTTATTTCCTAGCTTACTTTGTATGTATAGTGCCTTGAAAACATGAGTGCCACATGTACTGTACTTCGTATTCATCCCATTATGACCACATGAGGATATTTCGCTGGTATTTTATGACCAACAATTGTATGTGTCAATTGAGAAATCAAAACAATATATGACTTTTATCTTTTTACAAAGCAAGCAGCAAATCTTATTATGACACAACCTGAGAATCACCATCTGTGATGCTGTCATTCTGAAGATTTACTGCCATCATGAAGCCTGCCACAGTAGATATCTCTCACGCTCAAGTTAATTTATGTTATTGTGTGTCATGCAAGGGAAAATCCTAGTGTTTAAATGCTATTTTATTCCAACTTTGATTCATATGTGGTCCGTGTGCAGTAACACCGCTCTGGGCAGCCTCTTCATCATCTTCAATTACACAGAGAGGACATCTGTATCGGTGGACACATGCTGAGTGAGGCTGCTTGGAACAGCACAAAGGCCCATCCAATTTGAGCTGTTTGCATGAAAACATTGATGCCACATTTATGGGAGTACATTTAAGTTGAAGCACAGCTGAGGTGATGTAATAAATGTTTCTATAGAGCGAGTCAAGAGACAAAAGAGATTATTTTAATTTGTAGTTCAATTATTGTTCATTGAGAAAATCACACAGACGGACTTGAGAAGGATCTATGGTGCTAGGCAGGTTCAAAGTTGTGTGCATAGTGCATAACAACTTAAGAAAGTGAGTAATAAATTCATGCTAGATCTAATCATATAGTCATATCTCTGTTAATCTGTCACTTGTTTGGAAAGTGCTGAGAGACTCACTATTTTTCAACCAGGACCATGAATTTTAGTGTGTCTTTGGAAATTAACCAATGAATGACTAATGAATGTTGCATTGTTCATAATGGTAGCAGTTTAATCTTAGTATCAGTTTCAGCTGGTGGTGTGCCATATATGTGCCACGACTCAAAATGGTTGGGGAAAACTGGTTCAACATTTTGTGAACGTTTATGAATTTTGAGGTAAATTGCAAATCTTCACATTGCATTTCCCTATCGCTCATTTGAACCCGATTGTCCGTTTTGGGTGCTTAGTTACTTTTAATTATTATATGATTATTCTTTACCTTGATGAAATCATAATTATTGAAGTCTGTAATACATTTTTGGGGTTTTGTTCTTTTTAGCTCAGTTCATTGCATCACGTTTGGAAATTTAGTGTGGTGTTCTTTGTAGTTAACTCGAGTCGTTATTTTGGTTTCATCTGACCATAGGACAGTCGTCTTCTAAATTATCCAAATGCTCTATAGCAAACTTCAGATGGGACATTAACTGGCATAAGCAGTGGGACATATCTGGCACTGCATCCAAAGAACACCATACCTACTATGAAGCATGGGGGTGGAAACATCATGCTTAGAGGCAGTTTTTATGCAAAAGGGGAGGACCATTGATACGGGGAAAGGAAAGACTACATTTATCATTACATTTTTAGCAAGAAGTCCAGCTCCAGATAGACGATCTTAATACCTGGGTCCTCAGTTTCATGTACAGCCCCGACTTGACGATGTCACAAAAACAAAGTCGACTTGAACAGCAGGTGATCTAAAGTCTAGAAGAACAATACCGAGGCACATATGGTCACCTCCCTTTCTACTCCAAAAGGTTGGAAACATGTTTGCTAATATTCAATCATGAACATATTAAGAGGGAAGATGAAATATTGATAGGGCAGCTGTGGGAGAGATCCATTTATGCACAAATCCAATTTAAGAGATTGGCTCAGTGATGCTGCAGCTGAAGGTAAATCCAATGGTAATTAAAGGTAAATCAAAGGTGTAGGCATGCAAAACATGGTCGCCCTGCACTGTCTCCCCCCTGCCCTAATCATTAGCACACGTTATGCTTGCCAAGGAGACACAGAAAGGCACAGCAGTAGAATGTTTTCTAAAGAGCTTGAAGGCATCAGAAACTTCAACTTCAAAGATTTTAGTAAGAGCAACAACATTAAGTTTAGAGAATCGACAACACTGCATGCACTGCACAACTTTTATTGCATACCATATTGCCCATAAAGGAGATTGGTTGATTACATATAGGACCGGAGGAAATGAGGCACAAAAAATTAAACAAAATATTAAAATACACATATAAAGGATGCACACACAAGGTTTTATTAGATATTGATATCGGATGCCTTTTAAGTAATATAGGCCTAACTATTATGTATTATACGATAAGATAAAGAGACCTCAAATTAAGTTCACTAATTCTAATATTAGAATGAGGATGGATGTTTTCCTCTATTTGGCTGGATCTATATGTTCAGACAGACGTGTAGAACCAGGGCTTCCTCTGTGAATCACTACTTCTGCTCTCTCTGCAGTGAACCTGCCCCTCTTCCTCATCTCCTGATTCTGTGCATTAGACACATTCATTTGTGCCTCCCCCTGTTTATACCTCACAACTTTATCTACTGTAGTTTAGAAACTACACCTTTTTGTCTTTCAGTGAGAAAGGAGAAGGCAATGTGCTTGTGCCGGAGCTGCTGTCTCACGGCTGAGTCACACAGAGGGCCACATGCTCGCTTCTATGACGCTGGAGCTGCGATTGTAAAGTCCTGATAAAAAGCACAAAATATCAATGAAGCCTCAGCCATTTGGCCATGCTGGGTAAAGGCTGTTGTCCCACTGGGAGATGATGATTGTGAAACGACATAACAAAAAAAGTCAAATCACTGTCAATGAAGTCTATTTATAATAATGGCAAAGCAATACAGGAGCATGGGGCATTGTTGAGTCTGTCACAAATAATCCATGCTTTGACATTCTAGAATGACATTTTAGAGGTGGCTTTGTGCTTTCCATTCGCACTGCCCCTTGAGACACACAGCAGCAGTAATTTGTTAGATTGTAGTTCCGGGGCTAATGAATAGCCCAGCTAGCTGCTCACAAGTTATTTATCCTGACCTTTTATTTGAGGAAAAAATCAATTCTGATTAATATGGCTCTAATAAGGAAACACATTTGATTTGTTTGTCTCGCAAACCACACGGATGCTTTTTCACAGAGGGTTATGGCCAAACATCCCAGCCTTGCACTTTGATGCAACGCTGGGATGAATCATGAGATGAATCGTTCACTGAGAGCAATAAAGGTGAATGGTAATGTGGCAGCAGGAGAGAGATTTGTGTGAGGCCCAGACAAGTAAACATGACAAATAAAGAGTGATGGAACTCACAACAGACTGCAGGGTTCGTGCCAATGCTTTATCTTTAAATACAACTCATAATTACACATTTGATTGAGATAAGCAACAGGCAAAGTGCTGTTTTGTCTCTACTTATTTAACAGAAAGTTCATTGTGAGGTGGGAATAATGGAGCGTGCCCAAGAGCTTGATGAAGCCTAATAGGGATGTGCTCATTCCCTTTTGAAAAGATGGAACGATAGTTTGTAGCGCTCATGCTTCATGCTGTAGCAAGAAGGTTGCCTTGTCCCAGCCTGGGCCTGTCTGTAGAGTTTGCTTGTTTATTTTCATTTCATGTTGCACTCCGGTTTCCTCAATGACAAATATGTTCACAATTGGTTAAATCCTGTCCTTCCTTGAAAAGTTAGCTTCATGGCATTTATAAAAGAGCATCCCAGCCTTACTGCATGTTCGCTCTTGTTTTCTTTCCAGTAAGAAGTTTGACTTCAGGACAAATTAATATGAAGCCTAATTCTTGCAAAAGCAGAGCAAGTAAATTACTTTATGGACTTGGAATGACTTATGCCACTGACGATTCTCTGTGGAGCCAGTGCTGTTTTGTGGTAAGATATTTTGTTTAAAACTTATTTTTTGTGCTAAAAGTGAATCAATAGGGCCATGTGACGCACATTTGTTGTCATGATAAGTGCTACATGTACTGTGCATTATTAGTATTAACTTGGCTGCAGTTTGAATCCAGATCTGCTGCTGATGGTGTTGAGGTCCTAGGGGGGTTTGTGAGTGCACTTGTCATTGGCCCAGTAGATTGTTGCGATGCATTTTGACCATTTTAGACATTTCTTGGAAGAGCGTCTCTACAATCAGTGAGGTCTTTGCACGTGTGTAAACCAGATTACGCTGAAGTTTGTTAAGATGATCATAGTAAACTGCCCTCATCTATTTACGGACAGCACTGATCTAGTATGGTCACATGATGCTCACCACAACAGCAGTTCCAGCCACGTGTCATCAGTGCACAATTGATGGAGCTTGGTGCATGGACATGGGGGGCGCTGTAATCACTTTTTAAAGCTTTTCTGTGAGGAGACCGAACTCTATTCGTTGGAATGGGAAAGATAGGCAATATCCTGTCTATAGAACAAGCACGCCACGCAGAAGACAGGACCAGGGCACATAATCCTCCCTAATTTAAAGAAGCAAAATCCACCATCGACCGATCTGTTGGTAGGACATTAAGCTAGTAAAGTATTAGGAAGAATAAAGAATATAAAGAAATGCATTGACAAAACAAAATGGTAGCTTTGCTGAGAGCACAACATTCTTGTCAGTGGTTTGATTCTTGCTGCTCTCTTACCTCAACTTCCCAATTTATATGCAAATGTCCCTCTCCTTAAACAATGCTACTGTACATTCTCACTTGAACCTGTTAAGGAAGTTTCTACCCAATGAAGGAGAAAACTCAAAGGTCTTTGTCTGATCAAAAGCGTAAGTTTATTGTTAACATACGTACGGAGAGTCAGCACATACACAAGGCAGCATGTACTAGCTCTGGGGGCCAGAGCCCCGAGCTTCCTGTATACAAGACACACACGAAAGCCAGTCCCGCCCACAACAGATGGGAGGGGGGCCACCGGTGCAGGAGGCGCATAGGGATGCAAACAGACTGCAGGATGTAGAAAGTGCACACATACAGACCGATACATATGCAAGAGGTGAAAGGGGGCAAGAGTGATAGCCATTGTCTGTAGGTGTCGGGGGGGCCCGGCTCCTTCCTGGCAGCAGGGACATATGGATAGGAGCAGGCATACCGATTCAAGATACGAAAGACACAAGGGTGTGACAGACAGCAGGGGGCCCTCACAAAGCTCAGCATGGCGTCAGAAGGGCGTCTCTGCATTGATAAAAGGCCTTTGACGTCCGTGTATTTGCTGCGGCTGGTTTTATGTAATTACTCCAAAAACTGTCACCACACTCCCCTCTTTTGATAATTCAAAACCATTTTTGCATTAATCAGTTAAATACCAGAGGCATCGTAATCACACCACCTTCAAGCTTGAAACACTTAAATTATTGCTGTCCAAAGTGGACAAGAAAAGAAACATGCTTGTCAATAAAAGAAAGAGCACATTATAATAACACAATGGATCCGGACAGCGATAAGAGAAGACAATATTAACATAATAAACACGGTCAGCACGGAAAGTAGTGTCAGTGTGGCCAGCATAACAGTCCAAGGGCCCATGCCGGTCTTAGCCGGGCTACGTTCGGTAGTCTTTTCCGCGGGAATACTCACGAGCAGTGCCGTCTCGCAGTCAGTGGCACCGCTCCCTATGAGCGTGTGTGGAGCGTTAGTGGTCATGGCGATGTTTGGTCTTGGAGCGGCAAGACTCTAATTGCGTTGAAGCCTTGGCCTCAGCACTCGGTTGGGCAGAGTGCTCGGGGTTTGGGGTGTGGAGACCATGGCTTGAGAGCACGCTCCAGATCGGCCAGGCCCAAAGCTCGTTTGATGGGAGACCTCATGACAGCACGCTTCACCATGTGCCTCATCAGGAACTGTAGAGCAGCCCTCATCTCCACCTCCTCCGGACACACGGGAGACGAGACACCAGGGGGCACTCCAGCAGAGCTCAAATCTGCATTATGGCCAGAGGGAGCAAGCTCTGGAGAAATCTTTGGAATGGGCAGCAGCTCTGCATACTTGCTGCAGCTGAGCAGAGCGCTCAGGGCCTTCATGGCTCCCAAGCCTTGGGATCCGGGGGCTGGGGAGTTGGGCAGAAGGGGGGTCGCCTCGGGAACGCTGGGATTCTCTGGGTGTTGTTGTTGGCCTGCTTCACCGACGGTGGCCGCACGCCGGCCGACTTCTTCAGCGTAGGGAGCCGCGGATGGGCCTGGTCCGTCCGCGCCCTCGGTGTCCTCGTCTATGGCCCTCAGTGGCAGCACCGCACGACAGTGGTTGGCGTGGATCCAAGTTGTCCTCTCCGCGACCTTAACGGCAGTGTCCGTCACCAGGAGGACGAGGAATGGGCCGAGCCAGCGCTTGGACCGCCAATGTTGTCGTCTCGTTTCCTTCACCAGGACTCAGTCGCCTGGCTTGATCCTGTGCAGAGCCGCCTGCGCAGCCTGTGGCAGGGCGCTCCTGACCTGGGCAGAAATAGAGGACAAAAGTGCATTAATTTCCTTACAATAGGACAGCATGTCGTCATCACACAAAGAGGTGCTTGGCAGATCTCTGTTCGGGGGTCCCGCGCCCAAGTTGGGTGGTCTGGCACAGAGGATTTCGAATGGGACTCTCATGCGCATGTACATGAGGGCTAGCGGCAGAGCTTTGAGTGCCATTCTCTCGCTCGCACGCGCCTCGGCTCCAGGGGGCGTAACTGCAGTGTTTACGTATATCAATGCCCAGAAATTCACCCACTTCCTCAATGACTTTTGCTACAAAGTGACTCACCACCGCGTTGCTCGTGGCGTGTATGCCTGCAAATACTTCAGTCCATTTGGACCAGAGATCCGCCAGACCCAGACAGTATTACTTACCTTGGCATGGTGTGAGTTCAACAAAGTCCCTTTGGACATGTTGAAATGGGCGCAGGGGCGGAGGATGAGCAGCCTGTTGGATACTTTTGGGACTTACCTGGGTTGTGCGCGGGGCATATAGCGCATGTTTGGCTGAATCTCTGTGCAAATGCCGTAAACCCCTTTGTATACCAATTTTGTGTGATTAAATCACACATCATCCCTCCTTTTGAGGCATGGTCTCGACCATGTGCTAAAATTGCAAACTGTCTGAAGAAATGCCGTGGTAGGCACGGTTTGCTGTCTGGTCCCAGCCACACACACCATGCCGTCGTTGAGCCCCATTCCCCTCCCACAGCAGCGTCTCTGCTGGAGTAGAAAATATCAACGTCTTGAGTGAGGTAGTGTGTGTGTGTGTGTAGAGGTGCGTATGCCGCTGCCTTGTCCGCGCGCCGATTCCCTGCAGAGATGGGATCAGTGGCATTAGTGTGGGCCTGGCATTTGCATACAGCGATCTCTAAGGGCAACATTACAGCTCTCAGCAGACGTTCAACCTGTGTGGAATTAAGAATTGGTTTACCATCAGATTTCATAAAATTGCGGTGTTTCCACAGTGCTTCCCAGTCGTGCACCACAGAGAAACCATAACGCGTATCACAGAATATGTTAACCGTTTTGCCCGCTGCCAGCCCCGGTGGGCGCGACCAGTTCAGCGGTTTGTGCTGAGTGGTAGTGGGGCAAACTACCAGAGTCTATAGTATCAAAATCAGAACACACAGCATAGCCGACTCGGTTCTTCCCAGTGTTGTCACGTGACGCGGCTCCGTCTGTATAAAAAAATCAAGTCAGGATTAGTCAGAGGCACCTCTTTCAGGTCTGGCCTGGGAGTGCATATCTGTTCTATTGTGGCGATACAGCAGTGTGCCTCCCCTTCCTCTGGCGTGGGCAGCAGCGAGGGGGGGGTTCAGCTGTGTGCATCCCTTCACCGTAGTTCAAAGGGCACCGTGTTGTACCCCAGCCAACGAGCCGCAGAAAGGCGAGAGGCCCTCTGCTCTAACAGGATCAGGGAAACAGCATGGGGCACAAGCAAAGTTAGTTCAGTGTATCCCACAAGGTCACGTGATGCTAGGGCCGCTTTCTCAGCGGCAGCCACAGCCCGCAGGCAGCGAGGCAACCCTGCTGCCACGGGATCGAGTTTTGCTGAGAAGTAAGCAGTGGGTCTCAGTGGCCCTCAGTGAGGCTGCAAAAGTACCGACTGTTCCGTTCATCTCCAGTTGCTTTTCTCCCGGATCGTCCTCAATTCATATTGTGGGCTTTTGTGCCAAAGTGGAGGCTCATTTCCTCCTGATCCATACTACTGTCATCCCTGGAGCAGGGGTAGTTTATCTCTCATCTGAAAAAGAAATATCAGAACACAAAAAAAACACAAAAAATGCCCACTTTCGCTTGTCAATCTTTTTCCCAATTGGGCAAAACATAACTGCATTGACAGACGGTGTGTGGCATCAGGGTGGAGGCTGTAGCCAGATACAGAACAACAAAATGTATGTTACTAATTTTATACTCCCCTAAATGTGAGTTTACGAACCAAAGTTGTCCTCCGCCCAATGACCGCTCACTGCGGTTGGACCGAATCACTGTCAGGGCAAACAGCAGAGGGAGGAACTCCCAATATCTTCAGCGAGGTATTTCATCTCCGAGTACTTTCCGCAGAGTACTTTTCTCAGAGTACTCTCACTTTTACACCTGTTCAATAAAGGTCGTTATCTTTGAATCTCTAGTACTTACACCGTATGCTGTTGACAAAAAAGAATTATTCCATGATCACATTAAAACATTACAGACACATTTGTTATTCCATGATTCCGTTCAGCATTCCTCATTTCACTCCACACTCACATCACAGTCACATCACAGTCACATCACAGGCCGATTTCCCACGTTAGTATTGGTCCAGAGTTTGTTAAGGTCAGCGTAGTGTACTTTGACATGACACACAAACATATAACATACACAAAACATATAACACACAAACATGTAACACACACAGAAGGCCTGTAATTTTAACTTTGTTATATTTTTCCATGTCCAATTCCAATTGTCTCATGAGCTATTTCTTATTGTTGCAACTTTCAGAGCCTGCAGAGCTTTAAAAGAGTTTTCCTAAAAGGATCCATTTCCAACTTTAGTGTTTACCACGTGGTCTATACTTCGGGCTTATCACAGATTGTGTCCCCTATATCTCTAATGAGCTCTTGTCACCTAAAAAAATGTTTACTTTCCTTATTTTTTTCTTTTTCAATAAAGCCAGGTCGGATTCATTAAAAATGTAAATTAGTCTCAAACTTTAATACTTCACCTTTGTTTCACGATAAAAATGTTTTTGTTACTCATTAAGTAGCACAGATAGTGGTGCCTATCTCAATAAACGTACTCCGTTAGCCTATCTTCCCTACACTGCATGAATTTTCAAACTCCAAGTTATTGTCTGGGAACGACCGGAGAGAGCAGCTTAGGTCGTTCGCGTGGTTGACCTCCAAGTTTTGTGCGGGCGTCACTATTCACTTGTTGTGGCTAATAACTTAGCAATCTCAGGGTTTGGTGTCAATTTCCAGTGGTAGTTAACTTTTGGGACCGGTGCCTCCTTTTATTTATCTATTTTTAATTGAGTCTGCACATAAGGTCTCGGCCTAGTAGATTAACCGGGCACAATGGGGAATATAGAAAATAATGTTTAAGCTGGCTGCCCTGAGAATCAAAACACGTTAGCGGTGACGTAAATTGCTCTTTAGTCGTCTCTCCGACGCTGCTAATGAGAATGTGAAACGGCCACTCATTTTAGGGGAGACAGAAAGGCTGTCACTTTTAGCACAGAATTTGTTGCCCCGGAGTCATCCAGAATTTTAACTTGTACACCACAGATTGTTAGCGTATATTACGGGCATGAATTATCTCTAAAAAGTGCCAATTGCAATTTGTTGTTGTTCAACTTACATGAGCGGTCGCTTTGGTGACGAATGTGAACCCAGGTTTGGTCAGTCGCTCGTGTTTCCTCCGTGCCCGCCTCTGCCGTCCTCTGGCCCCGTGTGAGCTTGAGCGTTCCTCTGCCTTTAACGCCTCCTCCGGTAACAGTCCTTCGACCCATGTCGAGCACACAGTCTTTCCGCCGGGCTGTGGAAGTTTTTCAAAGTCCGCAGGAGGCCCAGGTAGCCCAAAGCGTTAGCATGTGGTCCATGAGGGTTGGTGAATAACCCAAACGTGCCGGTCACAATGGCTTCTTCTGTTTGCGGTGCGGGAACAACTTTCAAGCGGGTTTCCGCGGGTGCGTTTGGTATATCACGCTGCCCCCTCCGTGGAGAACAGTCACGGGATTTGGAGCAGTTTCTCTCTGTGCTCCAAAGCAGTTGTCGGTGTCTCACATATTTGTTTCCCTCGCTTCTTCTTCTGTGGTTTCCTGAGCGTGTGTCTGTTTCCGCCTCTTCTTCTTCTGCGGTTTGGGCCCACTTCTCGCGGGGTCTCAGCTGGTGCGGGCGCCGCCTGTGGTTGGGGCGTGGGGCTGGTGCTTTGAGGCAGAGGACAGAGCGCGGAGGAAAGGCGCCGACAGACCTGGATAAGGGAGAGGGAAAAGAGACAACAGTAGTCTGCTTCATTTTTTAAAAACCCAACGCCTTGTTTGGGTGCACACTTATTGTTAGTAGGGGGAAAAAAAGGCGGTAGGGTGGGGGTGTGGGGGTGTGGGGGATGTGTGTGTGTGTCCGCCTGTGTGTTCTCCGCTTCGGTGAAAGGCGGAGGAGCTATTGTTTTTACATATTTCTTTCTCTAACCTCTTTTGCCGTGATATTCTTAAAACCAAGTATATTTTTTCTTCCCTTCTTCTTCTAAATTATCACGCAAGATGCGTAATGGCCTGCACCATAGGCAAGCACTCCATAGCTTGCGTCTTCTAGATTGTTTTTTACCCATTTTCTCGTACGAACAATGGGCCTAACCCGCTTAGTCTCTCCCTGCTCCTACCCACTTTGGGGCGCTCCGTTCCCCCCCCCCGCTGGTTCAACCAGCGAGCGCGCGTTCTTGAAAACGGAGCGGTTCTGGCTGAAGACACTCAGAGATTCCAGGGTCGCTTACAGTGCGATACTAACGCGCAGCCGCTAGCTTCAATCTAGAACAAAAAGCCCCCCAAAAATCCCGCACACAGACTATGCTGTGGCAATGAATGAAATACCCCAAAAATACATAAATAAACAAATCCCCGTGTCGACTTAAGGGCTGCCCTGGGCTCGTTACGCAGATGAAAAGACAAGACTCACCAGATTAGGTTCTTTTTGGTCTTGTGTGGCAAAAGGATTCCTTCCGTGCGCGGTACGAGCGCGCCCTCCTTTGTCTCCAAAAAGGAACAGAGGCTGGTGATCCAGGTCGGCCAAACAAAGCCGCTTGTCCCCGCCGAAAGTATCCATGCCAAGACATGTCAGCAACGCCAAATTGTTAAGGAAGTTTCTACCCAATGAAGGAGAAAACTCAAAGGTCTTTGTCTGATCAAAAGCGTAAGTTTATTGTTAACATACGTACGGAGAGTCAGCACATACACAAGGCAGCATGTACTAGCTCTGGGGGCCAGAGCCCCGAGCTTCCTGTATACAAGACACACACGAAAGCCAGTCCCGCCCACAACAGATGGGAGGGGGGCCACCGGTGCAGGAGGCGCATAGGGATGCAAACAGACTGCAGGATGTAGAGAGTGCACACATACAGACCGATACATATGCAAGAGGTGAAAGGGGGCAAGAGTGATAGCCATTGTCTGTAGGTGTCGGGGGGGCCCGGCTCCTTCCTGGCAGCAGGGACATATGGATAGGAGCAGGCATACCGATTCAAGATACGAAAGACACAAGGGTGTGACAGACAGCAGGGGGCCCTCACAAAGCTCAGCATGGCGTCAGAAGGGCGTCTCTGCATTGATAAAAGGCCTTTGACGTCCGTGTATTTGCTGCGGCTGGTTTTATGTAATTACTCCAAAAACTGTCACCACAAACCAAAATGTCACAATAAACTGCTCAGATTCCTATATCACATTGCCTTATGAATCTTCCCCCGTTCATATTAACACCAACGACTTGTAAAAACCATTGTAAAGATACTTCCTCCTGTAAAAAGGATCTTCTCACAGAATAAGACAAGGAGCAGTAAAGTCATGGAAATCACATAACACACGTATCTGTCAGAGATGCTGTTATGGCTTCTGAGAGAAATAGGATCTTATAGGAATTTGAAATATAAACAAGTGACTAAAGAGGAATCTGTACTAAAAGTTGCACACACGCTTCTAGGCTCATCGTACATATGTTCATTATTTTGCCAAACGGGTGCCACGTACAGTACAGAGCAAAGGTTTGGACACACCCACCCATCTCAAGAGTTTTTTATTTTCATGACTATCAAAATTGTAGATTCACACTGAAGGCCTCAAAACTATGAATTAACTCATGTGGAATTATGGTACGTACCTAAAAAAAAAAGTCGAAACAACTGAAAAAATGTCTTGTATTCTGGGTTCCTCAAAGTAGCACCTTTTGCTCTGATTACTGCTTCGCACACTCTTGGCATTCTTTTGATGAGCTTCAAGAGTTATTGACCTGAAATGGTCTTCCAACAGTCTTGAAGGAGTTCCCAGAGATGCTCAGCACTTGTTGGCCCTTTTGCCTTCACTCTGTGGTCCAGCTCACCCCAAAACCATCTGGATTGGGTTCAGGTCCGGACTGTGGAGGCCGGGTCATCTAGCCCAACACCCCACTCTCCTTAATGGTCAAACAGCTCTTACACAGCCTGGGTGTGAATCTACAGTCAATAGTCATGAAAAGAAAGGACACTCAATGAATGAGAAAGTGTGTCCAAACTTTTGGTCTGTAATGTATATAAAACATTCATTATACATTAATCTACATAAACTAATTGTCATTTGCAGTTTGTTGATCTGCAATTACCAGATTTCTTTGTTTGATCACACAATAAAGTAGTTTGAAATCACTTATTTAAAACAAAGTGCTTTTAAAAATCACCTCAAACCATGTCTTTAAATATATATCTCCTTCTGCTGCATTTACAAAAAACAACACAGCATATTTCTATCATATCATCATAGATCGTATGTAACTTCTATTTTTGTGTAAGACCCCGTGTGTATACATATTAATCCACAGTAACAAACGTTTTCACATTTTCACAAAAAAATGCAGTTTCCTCTGTACATTCAGACATTTATCCTTTACCTTGTTCTACATGACCATAGCTAGACCATAGTTGTTTCATTACAGAATAACTTAAACTAATAAATATTCCCATGATGTGTGGCAGTTAAGGAGCTAATTCCCACTTGTAGGAAAAGTGAGTAATTGTGTGACCGGCTGCGGTCTGGATGCTCTATGGAGCGTTAAACGATGCTGAGAGGCCGGGGCAGCCGCCATGAGCACAAACTATTTATTTCCCAGGCCTCTGTTGCTTTGCCATGCCGGATTAGCCTCCTCCTCTATCCATCTGAAAGGGGGCAAGCCACCAGCCCAACCCCAAGAAGCAGACCACTGTGCTCTGTCTTCTTACGGCCCAATAAAATCTAGGCTGGCGTATGTGGAGCGCGCTTGGCCCGTCGCTCTGTTGCTCAAGCACAGAGAGGGATTAGTGATTTGGCAGCCAGCAGAAGATTTTAGACTGTAACTGCTGCTTACCTCACCCTTCCACTTCTCCAACAGAATCTCAGCAGCATCATTTTATCTCCATCCATCCATTTTCTTCCCCTTCATCCATTTCTGGGTCGGGGGGGTGGCAGTCAGAGCTACACCCTGTTCACATAGCACCAGCCAGTCATTCTATCTATATGATGAAATTAGTTTTAGCTATACGTGATGAACAGAATAAAGAGCTGTAGAATTATTTAGATAGGTAAACAGAACTATACCATAGATAATTAATTTATCCATATAAAATAGGAATACAATGTTGATGTTTGATAGAAACTACCTAGCATATCTTGTGTCGTCTTGCTAACCCAAAGTACCATTGAGCTCATAAACACAAGTTCACAATGTCATTCAGCCTACTTCAGCTCCGCCAATATAGGCCTGTTGTATCTCTTTTTAAAGCTCAGGGTCTCTGCAACCTATTTTGGTTAAAATTGTGTCTCAAAATTCTGCATACAGTATGGCGCTTTTTTAACTGGTGAGAGAGTAAACGTTTATCCTGCAGCTAACTTAAGTTTTGTCACATGTATATAGAGGGCTGCATCTGAAGAAAACCTGGCATAACTTCTACCAATTAGCTCAAAATCAGCAAACTGGTGCATTTACACCAAACTAAATAAATACATACCTAAATGTGGACATGATATACCTTATGTTAAAGCTCAGAACTGCCAACCTGGATTGTCGCCCCCTGAACAAGTCTGGTGAACTAAAGTGACCCTCTTAGAAAAAGGTTTGGGCACCCCTGATGTATAGCTCCTTGCATCGATGGTAATTTCATAAAGCATGGCATTATTGTTAATAGAAAGCGGGCACGGTGCCCAGTGCAACGCTGGCGTGAGCAGAAGCCGTCATTAAATTCAAATTGAGCCATATTTTCTTGTGATGCTTACGGAGTGCGTTGCTGGGTGCATCATCTCGGCTTGGCACCACTTGTTTATTGTTGCGTAAACTCCACTTTATTTGCTTCACCAGGGCCATATGAATATGCACATTCATCACCAGGACATTTTAATAAACCTGAGGCTTGCGGCTAAATTGCTGACTTATTTGCATCCTATTGATAACACTTTATTAGAAGGATGTAATTTCACATTTGAAATGGTAAGAAGGCTCAGGTATGCTTTGAAGGCATACAGCTGAAACAAATCCTCAACATTAATAAGACTCAGGACATCTACTGCTTTCCAACATGTTTCATATAACTCTGAATATGTCATGTCTATGCGCTGTTATGAATATTGTATTATGGATTATTACAGTTTCATTTTGTGCATATAACATAAATGTATTGAGAATGCAAATGGTCAGATATATTGAGAATCTAATTTTTCCTCTGTATACTACAAGATATCAAAGCCACAAATATTCATTGCATCTGTGTTACATACGGTGGTGATAAACAATTACTGTAGCCATAGCTGCCCTGGGGCACACAGACAGAAGCGAGGCAACCAACAAGTGCCATCAGCCCCTCCTGACTACTCATGTTTTATACTTATTCTAAAAAAAGGACACAATGAATGTTCCCAAAGGACTTCATCACTGCACTAACCAGGCCCTGTCCTGCTTAGCATCATAGGTCTGACAGGATCTGGCTTTCACATGCAGGTGGCGCCACAACATTTATTCTCATGAAAACATAAACATGATACTATGTTCAAACGACTGATCCACATAAAACACCAACATAATAATCCAGGTTTTTTCGGCCACCTATTCTCAGAGAAATAGTAGAGGTGTGAAATCTTTGAAATAATTTTGTTTTTGGGTTTTGTTGGGTTTGATGGGAATAACAATATCATAATTTGCTCCCCAAAAAATGTCTCCCTTGACAAATACAGATCTTCTCATCTAACTTTTTAATCTGCATGTTCCCCACCTATTGTCAGTTTCATGTGCATTTTTAAACTTTATCGACTGGCAGAGAAGTTCACTGTGAGCTTTTAACCACCCTGGCTTCGATCTTTCCTTTGGCATTCTCTTGGCCTCCACCTGTTTTCACCACCATGTGCTTTAGCCAACAAAAGACTGGCGCGATATGTGTCTGAGAACCCCATATCTCGTAGTTGGGACTTCAAAAGAAGCTTTGAAGTATCTCCTTACTGTCCAACAATAATCCACCGCTTATATTTTTAATAAAGAGGCACCGCAGGATTCACAGTCTAATCAAAATTGGGTGATTTTATGACACCCATGCCACCGTTTACAGCACAAATGTTGTAAAGGGTGGCATGGGCCTAAGATATTTTGTATCCAAGGCAGCAGCTGATAAATATTGCCATTGTGTTGGATGAGAAGTGCCTCAAATAAGGTCATTAAAGCTGAGATACCCTTCGTTTTCATAAATAACATAGGTTGCTTGCCACAACAGAAAGAGTCTAATAAAAATAAAATGAGATCGGACTACAACAAACAGGTTTCATCTTGTCCAAATACGGACCGAGAACAGAATGGCTGAGTGAGGATGGTCGTCTCTTTTTCACTTTTCTGTCAAAGAAAACGTGATCGGAATATGTGAGACTAGGAGGTTTTCTCTTGCTTAATTGAACACAAAAACAAGCAGTTTTTCACTCATAATGACAATTTTTTTAAAGTAAAATATGAAACTTCGGGCCACATTAATACTCACAAAAAATGTAAATGCTTTGTTAGTCCTAAACATGTACTTTTTGAGTCTATGATCCACAAAAACTAAAATACTTGTCACTCGCTCCTGGTTTAACAGCAGAGAGGCACCTGGGGGCTGGGGATAACCTCTGCTTTGTGTAGTCAGTGTATTTGGGCTTGTGTTAGAATAAAGCCGCTGTGCTGACTGCAGTGTCTCTTAAAATCCCACTGGAGTCTTCCCTCTATGCACCAAAATCTTCACACAGAATTTCCCCTTATGCTACCGCCTTTTATATCCACAACTAGAGGCCGAATATTGATCAACTCCAGCAGAAAGAGTCATCTCTGCCTCCTCCGCATTTCTGTTGCCATAAACAGAAAATTAGGAACTCTCAAATGCCTTGTGTCTAGGTGTGATTAAGAAGTAAGTAAGTCCCCCGCATTCTAATGTGGGTAATTGGACTGTTTATTAAAGTTGTGTGGATCAGAGTCCAGTGAAATAACTAAGGTCTTAGCAATAACAGATCTGGGATGCATGGGATGGAAAGAGACTAAATGCTAAGCTGGCCAAATGAATGTAAATACTAATAAAACAATAGTAGTCAGTTTAAATGTTCAAAGTGTGAGCTCATTGAAAGATGTACCAAATGTAGTTCTGGAGCAATAGTGCATTCTGCCCCTAACCAAAACTAAAATATTTCAAGTTCAAGAAGTGTTAGATCAAGCCGTAGAAGTGTTAGATTCATTTATAATGTAGGTATTTATTTGACACTTCTTGAAACTGATTTTGTACAAAGATAAAACATGAAACAAAACAATAAAACAAGATACAAAATAACACAAAGCACAACCAGTGGGGCGGGTCCCGGCTCAAAAGTGGCCAAAATGACGTGCGCTGACATGCTTGCAATACCACCCTGGGCCGATGGGGGTGGACCCGGAATAAGAATTAGTCAATGCTAACATATAGCATTGGCAGACCTCTCGAAAACACCTTTACAGGATGGTCCAAAAGTTGGCTCTTGGCCCAAAGCTCCGTTCCACATGTGTGTCAATGCTGAGGGGAGCGTTTTGGACCAGCCAAGTTTACTCGCTGTGAATTTTTAATGTCACTCGTTTAAATGAATGGGGCTCGTGCCGGCTGACAAATGCGCAGATGCGTTTTTTCACATTTTCCAGCCCCCTCGGCCATTTTGAATCACTCCATGAGTGCCCAATTTTTGGCCCATTAGTTAGAACGGCGGAGATAGGCGTGACTATGTCCGTTAATATATACAGCCTATGCTCACAACCCATATCACATCAGGCATAAATTGTAGACATTAAAATCCACATAAACATAGAAGAACATTATAAACACACAACAAGAACAAACATAAAGAATAAAATCACACATGGGATTAAAATCATAAATAGCCATAGTGCACTTAAAACATACACACACACACACACAGGTCCAACACAGACCCAAACACTCTCTGACCCTACACCTCTCTCCCATCACTCACTCTATGTTCAGGGCGTCAATCATTTTCTCCACGTACATCTGCAGTGTTTCCTTTTTAAATCATATTTCAAATTGAAACAGTTTTTAACATGTTTTTAATTGAAAATGATAGTTATTCCAGAGAGTAATTTTATGGCTATCTTTATCATGGAATAAGTTTTGTACATTTATTAGCATTTCGTCTGCTCTAGGCTACTCCAGGCCTTCAGCAAACATTAAGTTAATTGTTAATAAGATTTTATAATTACAATAAAATAATAATAGAAGGTGGTTAGAATAAAACACAGTCTTTCAATTGTAAATAAGTTTAAGTTGGTTTTCTGTAGTGTTATAAATAATACATGAAACCTAATCAAGTGGTAGGGGCCATTAATTCAATATACTATGGTAAAAAGAAAGTTCTGTATTGAATTTGAAGTGCTGCTTACTTCAGTTGAAAGTGTGTTGTTTTAAAACTACTTGTTATTCATTTTTGCAGCAACAGACTCTAAACAATTTATAGGCTTCCAAAAACTTTAAATGCACCATCAATCTTGGCTCTTATCCACTGTCAGAATCCTAAAACATTATAATTGTATCAAGTGCCGCTGCAATGCACAGAATAGGTTTATTATTCTGCTTTAGAAAGATACTATGAGATTTATATTGTCCAAGTGAAGAGCACATTATTAGTTACATGATGTACTTCATGAGAGCAGTCAGATATGAGACGAACGTATGGCCGCGAGAAACATTTATGTTCATGTTATGGACAAAAATGAATCACAAAAACTATTTGGATCATAACTGAAAACTTTAAAGTGTCTTTGCTCCCGGTAGACCATGTGTGTGCTGCGTATTTAGAACAATAGGTCATTAGTTGTTGTTACAGCTTGTGTTGTTCGTTCTCTTTCAGTCTATGGTGGTCTACCCCCCACCCCCCTCTGACACGCCACGTTGGACGAGGCTGGTCGGAGTAGCAAGGTCCCATCAAAAAGATCTGCATGTTTTCTGCATGTACAGTGTCTCTCCAATCAGGTCTGTTTGAAATATATGTTTTGGCTTTGCTCTTTGCTGTTGAATAACTGTCACAGGGAGCGTGGAAATATGAATTGATGCTTATTCATCGAACTGAATTTCTCCATTGTGAGATAATAAAGTATTGATTGATTGATTGATTCAGGTTTATCCTCATTTGGAACTAGAATGTACATGAATTTTGTAATCATTTCACGAAATACATAATTTATCTAGGTAGTATACTTTACATTACACGTTTGGAATTGAGCAACATGGAATTGTGGATTATGTGTTGAAGCTCGGAGACCTACACTTTTTAAATTCCATTAAATTGTTTTTCATTCCAGAATGTTATTCACCTTACTTAACTCTAGTGTGTGTGGAAAAGCAGCTCTAGATGGATGCTCTAGTGGCCAAACATTCATGCATGATAAAAACACAAGAGGTGGAATAGTTTGATGCTGTTACAAGTCTATAAATATTTGTATAAGAAATATTGTTGACGTCCAACCCCACTTCTCGCTGATGACAAGCATTATTGGACTTTATTTTAAGTTTAGGCCAGATAAGCCTCTTTGAACCAGGCTCCACAAAGGTCTCCAAAGACAATATTTCTCACACACTCTCAAGCTAATGGTGCATCCACTTAATGCACTGGAGCTAATGAGAGATTTATTCTGAGTGGTTGCCTCTGAACCCCTCTCAACATGGTTTTAATTTTTCCTGACCTCCTGCCACTGTAGAATAATAAACACACATTTAGTATTCACCCTTATACTTACAGTTTTACAGCACAAAGGCACTTTTCAAAATGGAATGAGGTAAAATGTAGTGTTATTTCTGCAATGATAAAAGAATAGGAAATCTTTAGGGTCATTTTCACGGAGCCTCTTCCTACCACACTGAGTAATACAGATGGGAAACTACTTGTTAGGTACTCGTTATTCCAAAGTGTGTTAACTTGCTCTAACACCCTCAAATATGAATTAATATTTAGACAGCAATAAAACCAAAATGGTTCACAGCCTGTTGTACATGTGGGTCAGGTGAAGAAGGTTATAAAACTACACCAATCACAAGGGACAATACTTTGCATAATGACAGCATACCAAGCCATTGAAGTTTGGGGTTGTGCCGGCGGTGGCAGGTCCCGGCTCCAAAAGGTCCATGAGCACCGGTGGGGGTGTACCCGGAAAGAAAATAACCCAATGCAGGAAGGAGCGCTACTGCAGGGCCTTTATCCACACCGCTGTCAGACTGTACAATAAGTCACTTCAAGTCACTAATGCACTAGGACTGAAAAACCTGTACTGCTATTGCCACTCTTTCTTTTATTGCCACTTTTTTATTGTACATAATTATATTCTGCACGGTCTATTGTGAGATCAATAAAGTCTATCTTATCAAATCTAATGCTTTTGTATCCCGTCTTCTTTCCTCTCAAAAACAGCTTTACATGATGGTCCATAAGTCGGCTCTTGGCCCAGCGCTACGTTCCAGATGTGTGTCAATGCTGAGGGGAGTATTTTATTTTTGGACCAGTCTAGTTTAGCCTCTGTGGACTTCAGAATGCACTTATTAAATGAATGAGGCTCGTGCCGGCTAACACTTGCGCCGGCTAACACTTGCGCAAATGCATTTTTTCAAATTTTCCTGCCTCACAGCCATTTTGAAAAAGCCCACAATAGGCAGTGGTGGTGGCACATTAATATTTGCAGTCTATGGGTTGTGCACACAGGCGGTTTACTTTATTAGTGGTCTTTGTAAACAAAAACAAAAAAACAAAAAGCTTTATTTTGCTTCACACCACGTGGATGATAAATTTGCCTTAAGCCATTATAATGTGGTCCTAGATACACTGCACTGGGACTCTAAACTTGAAAGTTGGAAGTCAGCCCCTTTTATTTTTACATGTTCCATGGTGAAAATCTAACAGGGATCAAAACAACACACCTCAGTTTCACACTGTTGTCCCGGGTCAACACAGCATTTCAACACAAGCCAAAAACACCTATTGTAGCTTTTTCTGGCTAGGTTAGACCCAAAAAAAGCCTAAAACTCAATAGCAAAGATCTATTTTACATTGTTTGGGATTACAATGAAACACTTTGAGATATCACAGATGTCGTGTTGAGAAAAACCTGATGTAAATGTGGAAACATGCATGAAGGTTCTCATAACAGAGTCTATGTTGCATATATTCGGACTGTTATGGCCCACCGTTGCGCCTCCATTTAAAATTTGTCTTGATGTGCACTTTGTGAGACTTCAGAAAGCTACTACTCTTTTTGCCCGAACAGTTTAATGTACATTGTAAACACGTGGACACTTTGTAGGGATTTTGAAGCCCAAACTGCATTTGTCACCTCCGCTTTTTGGCACATAGGCAATCAGTCTGTTTTCGAATGATACAGCAGTCGTTGGAAGAAAACGCCAGTGGGGTGTCACCTCTTTTCTGGACAATTTTAGCTCACAGTATTTGGACCCTTCCTTGAATAAATAATGCAAGGCTTTTATGACAGTGACAGCAAGGAGTCAGGGCATGGTTGAGAGGAGAATAGAGAGCCTGGGTGGATGTATGTGTGTATGCTGGAGATACAGGGCATGCATGCACACAGGCTTTAACTGCAGCTGGAGCTGGACCACATGTATTATTGATGTGCTGTTAGCGCTCCCAGGGAGGTGCAGTCTCATCAGAGTTAGCCAGGGGATTTACAGAGTCCAAAAAGCAAAACAGGCTGAAGCTCTGTGATCTGTTGCTCAACCAGACATCAACTGTCATTGAAAAGCAAAAGGCTTTATTGTCATACTAAACATCAAGGTGTTGAAGATGCAACAGGCAGTTATGAGAATAAACATGACGCAATCTTCACCGTGTGAAAAGAAACCGCATTGTTCTGTCATTTTTTATTGTACGTTCTCTTCAGATATGCTGGCATGTGCAGGATTGGGTCTCAGCTTGATGTTCTATTTTAAGGCTTAAGGAGATGCTATGTGGCTTGTATAAGACATTGTCTAAACCATTTCCATAGAAATGTCATAGGCTTTATCTCTTACAAGGAGGTTACAATTTGACCGACATGGCTTGTTTGATGGCTTCAAACAAGAATATTTGCATTAATAAATATAGTCTACATAGGTTTATTGTACCTTTAAATCAAAAGGTCCGGAGGTACGGCGCCGTAAAGATAGCGCCGTGGCAAGAGCTCTGGTGTGTGTCGTCTTCTCTGTCTGGTGCACACCGGGGTAGTCTTGCACAGTTTTTCCTATGTGGTTTTACTGCAAATGGCAAATAAATGAATCTGAATCTGAAATGTATAGACGAGTGTGCCCCTAAAAGATATAGACTCCCATGTGTTTTACAAGTGCACTTTTACAGACTCCCAGAACAAGCTCATCTTAGTTACTCAAAAGCACAGACCTTGATTTCTCCTTCCATATATCCACGTGTCCTACTTTGAGCGTAAACATGCATTTCCGTTTCAAACTTTCCTGAGAGCACTTTCCCATGTTTAAGCCGGAAGGTGTCACAGCACAGCGGGAGAAATCCGTTAGCGCGGGGGCACCTTCAGAAGGTTAGGCTCAGCGTACTGCCAGCTCTGACCCTGAGTGAGCACAAGATGGAAACACTTCAGAAGGTGGGATCCATGGCTGGGAATCCACCCTCAGAACACATTAAAGAGTCATGATGCTGGGGTGCAGCCTTGAAGATCAAATACGATGGAGGAGATGCAGACTGGGAGCTCAAGATTACGCTCCGCCACTATTTAATTATTGACATTTCCATTGCAGTCAGTTTTGTCAACTCAGCAAGCACAAGCAACTAAACTTATATCTCCAACATTAAACAGATTATCGATTTATTTAGTGCTATCACACCAAGGCCTAGCCAGGAGAATTATGTTTTACTAATCCGTAAATACAACCCTTCTTCATGATGCTCAGATAGGGTAGTGAAAACTTGACTTAATACTAATGATTTCCAGAAAAATAACCATAAAATAGATTAATTAATTTACCCAGGATTTCTGTAAAGCATTAGTACAGAGCAACACATTTGCCAATGTTATCTTTTGGTTATATTGCTTTTGAAATCTACCTTCAGAAAATAAATACAGGCCAAACCACGACATCTGACAGGTAGTCCATCAAAAGTTCCTTGAGAAAGCCCACCATTCGCGTGGCAGTGGAAACACTCCAGACATTGCACCTTAAAAAAAACACTCATCAGGTGGGGGTAAGAACTCCCAACGAAAACCACCCATGTATTACCCTGAGCTCAGATGTGGTGAGTGGCAGCTGACAAGGGACCTGCACGGTCTGAGGTCTGTGAAAGCCATATCCCCAGGCTCTGTAATCCTAATATAATTCCCTGTGTGCCGTTATAGAAGCCTGTTGCACTCTCAAGCAAATCACATTAGGTGCAGGAGGTTTTCGACACGTGTCTTTATCCCACCAAGCAGACACAGCATGGGGCCAGCTCATGTGTCATTTCATATAGAATGGGATATGAGTGAGGATAATGTCTGCAGCCCTCCACTATTGGCCATAAAGGAAAACCCTACAGCCATATCTGTCAATTTCCAGAAAGTCCATCTTCTGCTTTCAGACATGTTTTTAGAAAAACTCTGTCCTTGAGTTGTTTCTTTAATGGCCTGAGCATTCGGAAAATCACTTAGCAGTTTGAAAATCGATAAAGAGAGAAAAGGTACACACAACGCAACTGCTAAGTGTCAAATCAACGTTTGTGTCATTACTGCTCTATTTTAGTCGTAAAATTGTTGTAAAAATATTGTATAAACAATACATTGTATATTTTGTGTGAATTTCATCATTACGTCACATTGTGGCTTTACTGTATGTTCAATATATCCTTGGTTTTGTCTTGTTTAACCATTATCAGATGATAAATTCCGTCAGTGTAAACTGGGCGAGAAAACTATTTTGTTGGTAAAATAGAAATTAAAACAATTTCTATAATAACATTTTCAGATTCTGTAAAATCACTGATGTCATCACATAATCTAGATATAAATATCTTTTCAAATATAGATTAATAGTGTGTGTTATCGCTTAATTGACGCTAAAAATTTACATTTTAAAAAATACCCATACATGTTGACAGCTCTCACGGTAGGGGGAACAATGTCGCTACTGTTGGCCAATAACTCTGATACATTATTTATGCTTTGGGAGTTATTTTTCAGCAAAAACTGAAGAAAAGATTTACAACAACCTTTCAAAGTGCCAGGCCTTAGTGACCTCTGCACACGGCAGACTGTTTACCCGGCATCTGCAGCAGCTTAACCTTGTCATTGCTGGCCTATTACCACGCGGCCTATTCCATACATTAGGCTTGTTCAGATGGGGACTGTTGACTGGACTCACTCAGGCATAACTAATACACAAAGGCAAATTGGCTGTTGCAGGAGACATGGCGCTCTGGTGGGCCGGACGCATCATTATGTGCATATAAATATTAAATGTGAACAGGTTGCCATTGTTCAGATTGTAGCTTTCCAAAACACAGTCCAGCTCCAAAGTCGTAACCCCAAGACTTGTTTTTTCTCATATATTATGAGAAGTGCTTTCTTCCTGTTTCCAGTGGTTAACGATAAGTGCGGTGGACTTCCCCAAATACAGGCCCTGTTCATTATCTTTTAGATGGCAATTGCAGTCATAAAGTAAAGTAATTTTGATCTTCTTATCGTGGTATTTTTATGGTTCAAGGTTCAACTTTATGGTGCCAGATTGTAATAACAAATACACACGTTTTGCTGACACATTCCATTCAAGTGTGGTAGTTCTAAAAATCTCCATAGAGTGCGTGGGAATTCTTTTCGGTGTAACTTATATATACAAGATACAGTTTCAAAAATATGGTTTGAGAAGGAGTTGGGTGTAGAAAATGTGTATTGGGCTTGTTGAACTTTAGCACAGACTCGGAATCTTGAAATGGTCACCAATAAACTGGGGTAGTGATCTCACATAGCATTCACCAGAAGATTTGAGAAAGAAACACAAAACTGGTCTCCACATTAATTAAGTGAGGGATGCAATTAAGCAACAACACTTTTTTTTACTCTGGCATGTTGGATTTAATTAAGAAAGTAATCAATAATGTGCAACAAAACAGTTACTCTAAATTGGTTTTGTCAATTTAATCCAACGTGACAGACTTATGAGAAAAAGTTGCTTATTGTTACTTAACTTTATCAATAAATGCTACACTTTATTACTGAAAAGTCCCAAATTAACAAACAACATGAACAAGGCACACCGATATTGTTGAAGGTTTTTTTAAAGTGAAACTCGTAGAATTACAACGTTGTTCAAAAGTCCATTTACTTCTGAAATTGAACCTGCAATGTGAAACTAATATATAACAAAAGTATACAGTACTAACAAAGAGAGAGACATCGAGCCAATTGCTCTTATAATGTTGATATTGGCTCGCAACATTTCAGAAAATTTGAATATCTAAACTTTAAGCTGTAATCATCAAAATTATGAAAAAAACAAAGGCTTGGCATATGTCACTTTGTTTGTAATGAGTCAATATCATACTTGGGTTTCAAATTTGAAGCATATACAAACACTAATAAATTAATTCTTATTTTTTCTTTTATCCAGAGCAATCATGAAAGAAGTTGGCCCATTTACTTAACATTCTCACCCCTCACAAATATCCAAGCATCATATTTCAGTTCTAATAAAGAGTTTGTGTGAGTTTTCATTCTGCCGGATAAGCTTCAGTAACTGCCTGAGATTTTAGCACACCTACGGCAGCAGGTAGATGGATCATTTCCTCAAATAAAACATGGCTACTTTATCTGATTACTATCATTTCTGTAAATTATTCAAGCATCCATTCGGGCTCTCAGACAATCATCATCAGGCTAATGCTAACCTTGCTGTGAGTGAATATGAAGACGTCTAAGTGGCAGAGAGCGGGTACGGCACATTTAGCTCAACATTCCAGATTCCCCTCTAGCTCTGGGGCTATAAATATGTATTTTACAACTTGGTGAAATCTGTTTTGGATCAAATTGAACAATCCAATTTGACGTTAAGTGGTGCAGTTAAATCTTGAGCATATTAAGTCAGAGGCAGGTGTTCGGGAATTTGCAAAAGTTTATGAATGCTTTAAGCTTACTATACAGGGCCTTTCTGAGTAGAGTTTGCCCTTGTCTATACATGCGTTTCCTCAGGGTGCTTTGGTTTCTCCTACCACTAAAAACATGTGAAATTGGTAAAATCCTCTTGCTGTGGTAGTTCTGACCAAGCTGAGCATCAACATCTGGAAATGGGTCCCCGGGCGCTGCACTGTGGTGACTGCTGCTCCTGACAGGGCCCTAGTAGCTTTGCAGGATGGGTCAAATGCAGAGAACAAATTGCCCAATGGGATAAAATAAAGTTGTTCTAAAATAAGAAATACGTGTGATCAGAGAAGTGTTGTCAAGCGTGTCAAAAATAAAATGTATACTATAGTATCAAAAATAGCTACTCAATTGAGCAATTATTGATTCTTAAAAAAAAGAGTATTTTCTAATACAATCATTTTGAATTGGTAGCCATAAAGGCTGTCGATTCTTGAGTGCCTGGATATTTGTCTTCTTTTCAGATGATTGAATTTTTGTTTATGACCAAAAGTTGCGGCATCATAAACAGTGCTATTATTTCATGTTGAAGAAACCTTTGCAAAAATAGAATCTCAAGATCAAGAAAAATCTCAAGAAAAATCACGGATCAGACAAGTGCAGTAGATTAGAAAGGGGAGGTTGGAAACACAGTTGCATGTTACAAATAAAACACTTAGAGGCCATTTTAACTTCCGAGAGTGGCGTCATTAGCCCTCATGCCTCAAGGAGAGCACACAGATAGTGAACATCCAGGAAGTTTAATTACTCAACCATCACAAGCCTCTTTAAACCAACTAAATATAGACAAGCCGTTTGGCAGAGCTAAATTTAGCCCAGGACGGCACACAGAATCTGGTTTGGACAGCATCACTACGCCACACAGATATTGGAGGAGACTTCTGAGTGTGTTTGTAATTTATGGGAAATCTATAAAAAGCTAACTATGGCACTCACAGGAACCTGATTATGTTTGAGTTAGGCTTAGAAATATAAATTAATTTGGAAGATGGTCGTTGCTTTTTTACCATTACCTGATGCAAAGCTATTAAGTGAAGAAATAGCTGCTCAGCCTGGACCAATGCGCTGTTAATCTGCAAAATTGACAGTAGAGGGGTTGGGGGCTGTAGTTTGGACGGGGCTTTAATGGAGGCTATTTGTGGCACTGCTAATGTAACGTTTGGCCCTTCAGAAGTCATTAGAATCTATAGAACAATCATAAAGTAAATGCTTTATCCTCAAGGTCTCACAATGTAGCTCCACCTTTAGGCCAAAACATGACATTAGTCAAGCTTCGCTGATATATTCATGGTTTTTGTTACTGGTCATATAAAAAGTCACTTACCGGGTCTCCACTGTAAAGGGGTAATGCTTGAGTAGTCATTTGTCAGACCAAATGTATTTAAGGTGTATTCCCAGCAAATGCGAAGTGGGAGTAAAGCACTTTTAGGAATTAAAGCACGGGTGAAGAATGTATTAGGGGGAGGGCATGTATCTTTCTGGCATGTATCTAGCAGCCAATAATGAAAATCATTAACATTTGGGCTGCGATCGGGAATGGGTGTGATGAGAAACCTCCCAACATGCAAACCCTGGTCCACTAATCACCCCAGTTACTGTAACTAATTTTCCTCAATGAAGTCATGAGGACTGTTGGATTTGCTTCAATCTAAACTCAGGATTAAAAAACATTGTTATGCAAAATGGACAACAATAATCTAAATAACAATGTCTAAACTTGTGAGTCTTCATCGTCCTCACCTTATGTCATCGTGTAAGTATTAAACTGAATTTGCAGGTAGCTCCAGAGGCTTGATGAGAAAAGCTTTGTTCCACTGAGAGCAGGCTGCAGTTTCGAGTTTTAGTTTTTCTCTCTTATCTCCGGTTACCCTTGTGGAGACATGATGGTGACATTTCCATTTGCTGAGCTTATACCAGTCATGCAGCAGTCTTACACCAAAGGACACATCCATAAAACTTATGATAGGCGGCGAATGAGTCATATGTATTTTGTCCAAGCTGTAGCCATTACAGCTGAGCGTTTGAACAACAAGTTAAAGTTGTTTACATTAAGGCGCAAGCTGTGTATGGGCTGAATTTATGAACTTTTGTGTATTTTCTTTGCAGCTGAGGGAAAGGCTCAACCTTATTTGCATAATGTGTTCACGCTTAGTTATGAAGTCTGGTGGCAATATAGATGTGTGCAGGCCTCAAAGCCAAGTTTTGCTTATAGGACCCAAGAAGGTAAAATCTCTGGTTTTGATGTTTTGACACGTCCACAACAAGACAAATCCATCTATGTTTTTAAATGTAAAATATATGTCAGTTACTTTTTGAATTGTGAAGAGAAAGAAAGAGCAAGTACCGAATGTATTTTTTGTAAAATACTTAATTTTTGTGATAGTACATGGTCATATCAAAAACATGCATTCTTTAAAAAAAAAAAAAAAATGAATTTCAGCTATCATCTTAAATACAAATCTTAGCACTGACATCCTATTGTGTATGTTTGTTTTTAATGTATTAATAAATATTAATTAATAAAGATTTTTAGAATAACTTCAGCTTACGGGATTTCTGTCCAGAAAGTAAGAATTTTGTTTTATAAATGTCCCACTCCTCCTCCGGGCATGAAAAGAGTCATAGATCGATGAAATAGACTCGGTTATGGAAGGAGATTTTATATTTCTATAGGATTTATTCATTTTTATACTTGCCAAATAGTTCATCACAAGTTAAGCTTTGTTAGTAAAATGTTATTGTATTTTCTTTATGTATTGACTGTCTCATCTTTTGAGTCCATCTCCGTGAAGGGTGCTCTATAAATAAATGTTACTCATTTACTTAATTTTAGTTCAGTCTTATTGTGTCAGAAAACAGTCTCAAACAAAGCAACTCATTTGCATTTGTTTTATATTTTTTCTTTGACAAGAGACTCTGGAACTGCGGAACCTCAACAATGCCTCTGCTACAATGGATAAAATAATAAGATAAGATTTATGTCTATGTCAATTATCTTTTTTACCCCTCCACCTGTTCCTTACCTCTCTACCTCTAAAGAAAGGGAACTAAGACAGAGGGCTATGTCTCAACCTGGTTAATGGAAAGCTTTTTCAGTTTTACTAGCAAGCCCTCAACCTTAGCACAACCACTGCCCAAAAACAAATTGGTGCAGCCCTAGGGGTATGTGTTTAGAAGCATGACCCAGAGCCAACAGGAACAAAGCATGAACTGTGTGTGCCGCTGACAGGAGAGAAGGCTCAGATGGAGGGTGCTGCAAAAGTTGTGAAGCAGCAAATTTGCAAGAAGCTAATGAGTGTACCAAGGGGCACATTAGTTATTTATTTCCTGCGCTTGTTTCGTTAAGAGAAGGGCACAGCAATTAGCTTTGAGGATATGACATCCCTAAGTGCTCCACTATGAGAGCCCTGTGTGCAATGCTAAACAACCTGTAGGGCCCTCTGCACCAGGGGAGAGGCCAATGTCAGATATGTGACCAGAGTAAAACGGGAGAAGTGGCCCCTGCCTCTATTTCAGACTAAACAAGCTCTCTGCAAACATGCATGCACACAGACCCAGCCTAGTCCAGCCACTTTCACCATCTCAAAGTGACTTCAGGGCTACAAGTGGGTCAGGGGTATGAAGAGTACACACTGAATAAAGCACTCCACCACAGGTAAAATCTCTCTAAAACCTCTGTCAAGTACAAGCCTGACAATGGGTCAATTACAGAGGACACGTTTCTCTGTGGGGAGAAAAAAAGTATTGTTGAATGTTTTTTTGTCAGAACCTCTTATCTCCAGTTCACCTTCCAGTGTAGAGTTAGACTCATGCAATAGCTTTGTTTTGTCTTGTTTTGTGTGTTGCCAAGACTCCCTAATTTAGTTTCTTTCTTTTTATAGGTTATTCATTTATTTGTATATAATTTGGTCACCTAAATATATTGATGGTTTTAGTTATGATTTTACATCCTGGTTTTATTGTTGCTTCCTTCCGCCCTACATGAGCTGCTTGTAACAGACCTGACCACCTGTGGATTTAGAAGCTATTGCCCATGCTGATGCTCTTGAACAGACAGCTGATTAATCTGCCAGTGTTTGTCTATTTGACGTGAATGTATAATGTAAAAGCAAGTTAAAAAACATGTATGTTTTGGTAGAGCTGAAGTTGATCCAAAACATCAGCACACACGTGTGAATTTGGTTGACGGGTGGTGTCTCATGCGACGTAAAAATCGTCAAACCACTCATTTGTTTGAGCCCTTCATACCTTTTCTTCTCTTTTGAAAAGCCACTAAACGATCAAAGTAAAAACATTCCCCTTCCACACCAGAAACTCTTATTTGTGCACCTTCATTAAATAGAACCTAGAGCTCCAAAGCAGAGGGAACGGACCTCATTTCAAATGTCAGCCTTCAAAGATATTAATTGGAGCTGAGGCCCTCCAATCAAGGGAACAAAACAGTGTGTCCACTGGGCTGAGGCGTAATGAGCTGTGCTTTGTACAGACCAGATCGGGGCTGATTGAAATTACCCGCCAGTGTCAAACCCGACCGTAAACATAGTCATTCTGTCGGTAATAAGAGCTGCATCCGCCTGATGGTTTTAAGGCTGGGACAACCCAATAGTGAGAGCAGTTTGCTTGTATTCATTTAAGGGTGTCTACAGTGGGAATACTAAACAGGCTCAGAAAGGCTTTCACACTAGCACAGAGAATTGTGAGGTATTTGTTCTGAATTTTTGCTTAGACAAAGCAGCTAATTAGGAACAAACATTCAAGTCTCTCTGGTTTTGCTATAATTATTTTGTGTAGTACAGTTGTTTATTTTTAATAAGCAAAAATGACTGTTAAAAATGACAGCTTTATGCAAAACAATAAGTTAAGTAAATATATATATAAACCCTCATGTGTTTTTGTAAAGCAGAGGCTAAACACTGCAGAAAACATGTAAGATATGAATCCTAATACATTCTATTTGCAGGAATCTGTTTTTGATTCAGGGTTTTTTTTTCGTATCTAACATTTTCAACTGCTGCCTTGTTCCTCAGAGTGGTCATGTGATGTTGATCAGCCTCTGTATTCCTACTACCAGAAGCAGGACCACAGCGCAATCTGCAGTCTGACTTTTTACAGAATCTCAGGTGTGTGAGAGGAAAAAGCCCCATCGTCCCAGTTTATAGTCTCTATGTCTGTTGCCTCTTTGATCCAGTGCCGGTGGTTGTTATCCTCAACCCTGATGATATTTTCTTCGTACCAATCCATTATGTGGTTCTCTTTTTTACAGTGGTTAGAAATGGCCGATTTGAGATGCTCTTATTATGCTTTGTGTGTTGTTGCATGTGTGCAATCCTTGCCTTGATGTCTTTTCACACTATGTTATCTTCGTTTTTTTGCATACTGTAAACCCTCCCCGTTTAACCAATGTTCGTTTTGTTGCTTGATATTTCGTAGATGACTTTCCATTTTGTCTCTGGTTCTGTTAGATCTTAGGGGTGGATGAGTAGTTGACTTAGTCTTCTATATAGTTTAACTGTGTTTATATTGTGTTTCCTTATTGCTCTCTGTACGGTATGTGATCATGGCTGTGTTCTTTCTGTCCGTTTGTGCCTCTGGTGGTTAACAGAGAGCGCCAAAACTTCAGAAACATCACATGACTCTGAGTAGAACAGGGTGGAATAGGGTGTGTGTTAAAAAAAAATCTCTGGTCTTAGGTTCTGCAATTTGATTATTATAAGAACAATTGAACCAGGTTGGAATACTGTTTTTCTTCTCTAATGTAACAGTTTGCCCGCTTCATAATCAATGTATGATAAAGAAATTAGAGTATAAAGTGAAGGCTTTTAAACATATTTGCCATCTAAATGAAATGACTGCAACAATGTGTAAATGCAGTCTTCCAAAGACTAAACATGTTTCTATGACTGAATAAGTGCTGTCATCTAAATAAAGTAAATATAAACATAATTTCTTGTTTGTTTGAAGTAAATTTGTATTTAAACCCCATAGCTGTGGTCTCTTCCCTGGCATTTTACCCACAGCCTGTGATAGTGGCTCTATGAAGAAATATCACTGCCATCTGCTGCTAGAGCTCAACGTTCTGCAGCATCTCATTCACTTTGCCAATTCCTCACACACATTCAGGGCCTAACATGTAGTAGTTATCTTCATCTGGGCCCCATAACCACAATCATATTGTTACTGTCTTGCCTCTGTGTCTTTTCACGTGGCATTTGCAGTCATCAGCATTTGCTCATTCTCTCTGCACCTGTCAGATAATCAGCAAGATGAATATCACTCATTGTTTGCCATTTTCTGTGCCATTGTCATTTTAGCAAAACAATCATGCACATTTTGCTTATCGGAGTATCTCTGCAGTTTATGTAACTAATAAAAAATATTTTGAATCATTGAATAGACATGCGTCCACTACGTGTGCAGATGAAGAAGACTTCAATTTGTAAAGGTTTTGTTGTCATTTGCCAATTTGTGAAGGTGCAGAGGTTGAGTGGCTGCAGTGTCAACTCTCTCTGTCTGAGTAATTACACCGTGATCCTCTGCACCCAGTCTGAGAGCTGTGAGAAGTAGAGACTAAACCTTTGCATGCGCTAGAGAAATGAAAGGTTCATTGAGGTTATTTCATCAAACACAAAGCTTATTTTACATTTAAAAGATTCAAGTAGTTATTCTCTCAGTTCTGTTTTCAAAGTACTATTCAACTGTACTACATGTATAGAATGTATTTGTCAACAAAATCCAATCTAAAATACTTCCTTCCCTTGGCATAACTACGACCTTTTTTCATCCATTTTCTTCCCCTTAATACGATTTCTGGGTTGGGGGGTGGCAGTCAGAGCTGCACCCAGTACACAGAGCACCAGCCCCTCACTGATCCTCCTGCAGGTGGTGAGTCCACAGGAGCCTTGGGCTTCCAGCGGGGTTAAGTGTGTTGCCCAAGGACACAACAACAGCAGACATCAGTGGGAGTCGTGAAGTAGGTCTTATGGTGGGCTTGAACCCTCGATCTTCAGGCTTAAAGGCCAATGCTCTACCAACTGAGCCAATGTCGCCCCATAACTACAACCAGTAACAAAATTAGAACCAATGAGAACTTTTGTCCTCCAAAAGTGTAATTCTCTTGCATGCATGGATGTATGTGAGTGCATGTAAGTGTGTGTGTGTGGGCGTGTGTGCGTGTATCTTATTGGACTTTCCTTGAATGCGCCACATGCCTAGAGGGCTTGATTACAAGAGCTCTTAGTCATCAAGTATACAGTACACACGCGCCTCTTCATATCATTAACCTCCAGACACTAGCCTCGCGCCTCATTCATATTCTATCTGGATGAAGAAACCGCTTATTACTTTTCTTTATGGAAAAAAAACCACAAATGGATTTAGTTTGAGAATTATTTTGTTGTTCAATCTATTCTTTGTGACGATTCATTTACTTTGTACTCTGTTGTAAGTTACTTACAATAGGAACATTTCTCATAACTAAATTGTCCTGTTATCACAAAATAATGTATTACTTACAAAACAGCTTATAACTCTCAGAGTGAATCAATAACCCACAAAGACTTACAGAGGGGCATTACCTGAAGAGGAAGCCACGTATCCAACTATTCACCTTTGTAATCTTTACCGTATTGCTTTTATATGTTTTTCTCACTCTCCATGCATCTCCGTTTTTCTATTATCAGTGCATTTCAAAGATATCTGCACACAGTATACGTTTTCATTAAAATCCACTTCCCCTTTTCTAAATGCATGAATGTCTTTAATTTCAGTGTAGAGGCAGTGAACCGGCACAAAGCCTTAATTTGAGTTTCTTATGCCTCCGCCTTTCTGGTTCTATCTTCACTTTCCCAAGGGATAAAGAGCCACAAAGATTTGGGATGTTTAAGAGGTGGCCAGCAGGAGACAAACGCTAACAAACTGTAGCTATGGAGCATGAAGGGAAGCTAAATGCTAGAATTTGTATAAATTTGCATTCCACATAAAAGCCAAGGTGAAAATTGATGGTATGAAGGTTGAGGAAGACCATGGTATTATGGGAGAATTTTAATCAGATTTCCATCCCTTTGAGACACACGCTATCAAAATGTGTCCCTCCCATTTCCTGGTGCTGTCCTCTACCTCCACTTGCCGGAAACCTGTCATACTAATGTCATATACACAGAGAATCACAAGGGCCTTCGGTTAACATGTACAAACGGAGAGCTTTAAACGAATATACTCCATGTCTGCAGGTTGCATGAGACAAGTAGCACTAAAAGCCATTAATCATAGTCAGGCCTGCCGTTCGTATCGCTCTGTCTCCTATCAGCCCAGCCAAGGGGAACTAAGACCATCTCCACACACCCTTCAATCAGGTCCCTTCACATGGACGAGGAGCTCAATCTTGGAGTAAATGTGGGGAAAATAGGGGAAAGCATCGTTCCTCACAGCAGATGTTAGTTCTAAGACATTAAAATATCATGACTGTGATAAACAATGCTACAGGGGGCTGCAGAGCACCACAGACAGATGGGCTCCTGGTGTTAGGCAAAGAATAGTCACAAGAAGATGAAGTAAAAAAATCTAACAAAATATGCAGATAAATATTCTATAATAGATTGAAAATTTAAGAATAACATAGTGAAATGTTAATGTCAGCTTTATTTGTATAGCACATTTACAACAACACCAGCTGTCCAAAGATCTTCACAGGCACAAAAGATAAAAATCAGAAATCAGTTTATTGTAGGGCTGGGCGATATGGCCAAAAAAAAAAATCTTTTTCACAGAAAACCCGATTTTCGATTTGAAGCGATTTTTTTTTTTTTCTGTTTAAAAACAAAAAACAACTTACAAAGAAATGGCTCAAAACAAATGTACTCTTTATTTTGTTCTGATTTTGACTTAACATAGGGACAACGCACCTTCAAAATAATAATAATAGTCCTTTTTGGTCAAACAAACAAATGACCAAATTAGATTACAAAAATACATACAGCAGTTGTATTTATAAAGTGCAAACAAAACTTTAAACAGTTTTCCTGAATCCCTGAAATTGTAAACAAAAGGAAAAATCTGCCTCCATTACTTTCAACATTCTTTTTTTATGCATTTTAGTCAGGAAGACAAGCCTGTCTACTACCTCTGGCTTGAAGCATGCCCAGTTACATGTAACTTATAGTGACATGTAAAACGACACCCCCTCCAGCTCTCTAGTAATCTTTTCACAAGTACTGTTGTACATGCAAGGCAAGGCAACTCCGGCAAAATATTTGTGGCTTGGTAGTACGTATCTGGGGTCGACAACTTTTAGCATACCACGGCTTTTCCACAGTGTATATGGGTACCATACCTCCTGCAATATATTTCGTCACTGCATCTGTGATTGCTTTCCACCGGGGTCCTTTCTTGTCATAGGGGATACAGTTCGACAAACTTTCCAAGACTGTAGTTTGTTTTTTTTCGGGTTTGTCAGAAGTGCGGTCTTGTTCGCGTCGTTGAGAGGCACACGCCTCCCACTCGGCTGCATGTTTCTGTTTAAGATGCTGAAACAAGTTTGTAGTGCTGCTACCTTTGGTAGCAATAGCTTTTAAACACACTTTGTAATGTGGCGTTATTTGTTTCGCGTCTGACACTGAAAAAGCGAACCAATTCCAAACAACGGACGTAACTGTGCCTTTCTTTGGAACTAGCTCTTCCCGGTTGACGGACATGTTGTTTATGTAGCTGGAAAGCGGCGGAGGGACCACACTCTGAACTACGGAATCCCAAGGGGTGGCGTCGTTCGTGGAAGTAAAAAAATAAATAATCGATTTTCATTAAAATAAATCCCCCTAAACGTCTAATTCGAGTTAATAATTAAAATCGATTTATCGCCCAGTCCTAGTTTATCTACAAACAAGTTACTTTTAATGTGTCACACATGAATATTTTGACATTAGCAATGGCTGTAAGAAACTACTTTGTGACTATTATCATTATGACATTTGACATTTTTGGATTAAGGGTGAAAACGCTCAAAAACTGTGCTAGAGACCCACAATTCATGCATGTAGTGACATACTCAAGGTTTTATGAGCCCCACATTTGATAGACGGCGTTTAAGATCCAACACTTGATTCTTTCACATTTTGATGCCCCAGATTTGTATTTCATGAGTCAGAAAGGATCCAAGTCAATATACGCAGCTATTGGACTACAAAAAAGTGATTAGAGTTTACTTGCAGGAAATTTGTTTTAAATCAAAGATTAGAGAAAGAGAAAGCCTTCTCTGGATTTCCCCAATCTGGGAAAATATGGCAAAGTCAGCTCAGAGTTGCTTCAGCTTGCCAAATCCAGTTAAGATCACCTCGTCTTTGATTTCTGTCACCATTCCAGCACTGCTCCTATAGCTGTGTGACAGTCAGCCCTCCAGCCCTTTAGCCCAGCTTAGTCCCCACTTGACCCTTATTACTGCTTGGATATGTGAAGTCATAACATGTTCAGCCACAATCACAACATAAGTGGACAGAAGCATATGGGAACGCTCTTATTGTAAACTATAATGACAGCTGAAGAGAGGACAAGCCCCTCAGAAGAGCAATATTACACACACTGTGGATTTATATTTTGCCTTGCGGTGCAGGTCAGCTGTTGGGGAGTTTAGGAGGCTTGATTTTACTGCCATAAATCTGCAGTCCCGGTGGGTTGCTGTTGGCCTAGCTGGCTAGTGTACCGCCACAAGGTCGTGTGGGAACTAAATGGCAGGGGTGGGAGCCCAATAGGCACTTTAGTACTAAGTTGGCTCTAAAAAGCTGGCATGTCGACTCACATAAAGGAAATGGGAGGGGAGTGTGTCCTGACTGGAGTCAATGGATGGGGAAGCCATTCAGGATTTCTCTATTTTACAAACACTGGATATAAAAAGCTAAACTCCTCCATATTGACCATGCGTATTTGGGAATCTGTCAGATGATAAGGTAACCTCAACTTTCCAAAAGTTCATGGAAGTTATAATTAATAGTGTGGTTTGGAGTCTTCTTCAATGTAATCAACACGTTTTGTTTTGGGATGGCCTGGCCACGGTCCACTGAGAATGGGCTGGCTTGGGCTGTCTGGCGATGCTAATGTTACATTTAAATACAAATTAATCATAAGAGGCTAATTCATCACCATGACAGCTGTGAAAACATCCTGCCAAAGCCCATCCACTCCTTCCTCCTCTTTCGTCTCATCCACTCTTTTCACTTTCTTTACCCCTTGAAAAAAAAAACCCGCTACTTTCTGGAGTCCCCATGCATAGCTGTAGAATATATATAGCTATGTAGATATTCATATGCTAATAAGCACGAAGCTGAGAGAGCAAAATTAACCAAGCTTGACTGAAGCCCATGTGACCCCAGAAGATGTCAGAAGGCCAGAGAGGACATCGATCTTGAGACAAACTCGCTGTTCGGGCCGGTCGGGGTTTGGCTATGATGGATACTTTTTCAGGCAGCAAATATAAATCTCTGAGGAGGGTGGAAAACATTGAAATTAGAGCTGAATTATAACAAATAACTCTTACTGCCACCTCTCTGCAAAAGAGCCATCTATCCTCTTCAGACTGGCTATCTGTTGGTGTCAGACAGAATGAGAAAAAAAGATTTCTGCAAGCCAACGGGAGAAAAAGATAATGTGTGAATGTGTGAAAACAGTAAAAAGGTTTTCAATGTTAGGCTCAAAACACATGTGCAAAGTTATGTTGCAGTCGATGCGTGACCTCATTTTTCCTCTCTGTAAATGCTTTCAGGTAATGGCATCTGGGAGCCGTGAGAGCCATAACTGCAGTCCAAGCTTCAAACAAGTGCTGTACAGCGGAAGGCCCGTGCCACATCCAGGAGTGAAACAGAACATCCATATAAGTGCTACACTCACACATAGCAAATTGATTCATGAATCATTCAAATCTTTAAACCACCCGAAACCCACAGACAGCCAGGTCTGGAAATGGCCTTCTTTAAGCTCAACTCTGCCGTTAAAAGGCTGAGATGCTTTTGATGTGGGATAAAGTGTATTTCATCATCATATGAGAGGCGAAGCATTAAAGAGTCTCTCACACCAACTTTCCATATCGCACAGAAAGCTTACTATTTGCAAAACATGATCCAGTTTAATGGGTATCTTCAGCGAACGCCTGTGTGCAAGTGAAACATCATTGTGAATGTAACACCAAAACAAGATAGTGGGGAAATAGGGATAATAGACAGTAGAAGATCCATTAGTTCTGTGCAGTAGAAATGCAGCCTAGAGCAGAAACACATGTTGGTGTGGGATGGTATTTTACTAAAACCGAACAAATATATCAATGTTTTTTTTATGAATATATTGCGGCACTGTGGAGTACTTCATTGTAGTTCTGTGTAGCAACAGAAGACCTCTTGGAGGACTTTACAAGATTTTCATTTCACCAACAACAGATTAGAACACAGGGAATGTGTGTTAGAAGAAACACAAAGGAGCCATTGGTGTACATGGGATAGCATGATGTACAATGTTTATGTCCTTAGATGTTTATAAATGTGCACAAAAGTCCTGTGTGTTCACTGTCCTGAGACTGTCCTGCATTACCAAGGAAAAACTCAACAACCCAGGGAGGATTTTTTTTATTTTCTTTATTTTTAGAAACCTTATGGACTTCCAGGTACAGTTTGGCTGGTGTGACAGTTACAGCTTCCATACAACCACCAATATAAAATACAAAATAAAATACCTAAACACACCATTAAAAACCAGAGAAAGTAATACATGCAGCAAATGCAATTTTATCATGATTAATAAGTTTCTGCTATGAACCAACATGGTGGATTTAGAGCCAGCGCCCTGGCCCCCTGACCAGTGGCTATATTTTAAGCCTGAACGAGAACAGCTTGGCGCATAAGAGGCTGGGAGAGATATGTACATCCCTTTAGTGTGCGCAGCCTCAGCAGAATACAGATCCTCCGGCTTTTCCATAAAGACAGGTTTATCATTGGCACAGATGCATAGAGTTGCATTTTTTACAATCCTGTCACACTTGTCTATACAGTAAGTTTTATAGCTGAAAAATTCGAGACCACCTCGTGAAAGCTATATGCCAGTGACAGAATATTTTCCGGCACTTTCATATAAGGTATTAATTGTGTGTGCAGCAGTCTAGGAAATAATCAAGATATACTAAGGTAAGGACTTTTCACATTTGAATCACACACGGAGTGGCAGCTACAATTTATTTCTGCAAAGTGATGAATTTCTTCCCCGTCACATTTGCTTTGTCAATATTTTGCCAGATAAAAACTGTGATTGAATGAGACGTAAGATAAAATGTGTACGCTGAGACTAAAATGTGAGACAATGAAAGGTGAAACAGTGGTACCGTCTGGTGTTTTGGTGCAGTGTCTTCAGCCTCATGTATTCAGATTTATGAACACATTTAGTTAGCTCATGGCCACTGAACTACAGCACAGCTAAAGCCCCCCATGTATCTGTTTATAAAAAGCTAATGTGTGTACTGCGGAGAGGAAGTATGTGTTTGTGTGTATCAGCATGTTCAGATCACCCCAAGAGGGCGTCTCTTTCTTTAAGAAAATCAATACTTCTACCTAAGACAAGTTTTATTAGTGTGTTGTTCTTTTACCACACTGGCAACAGCTCTGTGCGGCTGCGAAAGTTTACCTCGAATAAGCACAAAGGCTTGCATTTGGGAACTGTAACAGGATTATGGTGTCTATAAATGGTTAGAGCACTTACTCACCCCGACCTGGATGGCCACTGAAAAGGAATGGGCAAATTTATACTCTCAATAAAAGCAATAGGGCACTCACAGCTTACAACAAAATGTTCAATGAGGAAAGAATAGACACACTGAAAGGTTACTTGGAGTATTTGCACCTTGCTTTTCTGCACGGATGTTATTCCTTTGCCTTGAGCCCGCATGTGGCAGTAAAGTTGTCTATCTGCATGGAACCTGACAGCTGAAGCCAACAGGAGGTAGCATGGCAAAAGACACAATTAAAACAAACATGTAAGAAAATACATGTTTGATAGAAATATGGAAAAATCATCCAAACTAAAATATAGCATATGAGTAGAGCTACGTAATTTGATATTGGGATTTACGTGCAATATCCATATCTAAAGGATGCAAGATAATCTCAAAATATTCATGTATGCATTTCTTGACCGCACACTTTGACAAATCTTCTGCGACCCAGTGCCGCCTCGGTATTGGCCAAAGCCAATGCACGGTAGAGTGGAGCACGAGAAGAAAACATTTAAGCATGGGGGATGATGAAGAGACAAATGCAGACAAATGCAGAAAAATGCAGAAAGGAAACATAGCTACTACGTATTGTGTATATTGTGTGCTCCCTGTGTGCTCTTACTACTGTCCTGTATGTGCGCTGCAACATCGAAATTTCCCCACTGTGGGACGAATAAAGGAACTCTTATCTTATCTTATATTCCCACATTTGGGACAACTTTGGATTTACAAGACAAGACCAATTACAGAAACAAGCTATTTGCAAGTCATGCCAAAAAATAGTCACTACATCGAAGGGAAACACGACAAATCTCCAGAGCCACCGCCAGTGCAACCATAAGGCACTTAAGGCTGTGTATTTAATATATAAAACTCCACAGCCTACTCCGATCAAACAAAAGGCAAATTAAAGCATTAAAGCTGGACTCACTCACTTTTTTACTTTGAAGCAGCAGTTTTAAATGTAAGCGCTGCCCTCGCTCTTTCTGCTCCCCTCCCCGCACTCACGAAGCTTTTGCCCCCCACTACCCCCTTCCCACTCAAGAGCGTGCTTGTTTGCAGTTGTTTACGGAGCTGAATCATGGATCTATAATAATATGAAGATACGTCTCTTGTTTTGGCCGGGGGAAAAAAGGGAAATGTTGCAGGTACAGTATTTTTCGTTCCTCATTTGATTACATGCCCCAGTGCTTAAGTAGCCTCGTTTCCCGGGTGCCTCTCTCCCGGTCCTTCAAATGCTTGGACATTGTCACGTTCTTGTAGGGACTTTCTTTTGAATGGCTGTTTGCTGTGTAAGCAGTAACCGGTAACAAAGACACTGGAAGTTTCAGGTTCGCCTCCGCCATGATGCTGGTATACCTCAGCTGTCTGTGCACGCTGACGAGAGACCTGTAGCTTTTCTCAAGAAAGTGGGGGCCAGTGGTCCGCTGTGAATGGTCAAAATCTGGTCCCAAAATAAATTCTCTTCCGCAAATACACAAAAATGTGATCTAAAAATGTACACTCCAGTACAAACCTGCGCTACTTATTCTCCAAAAGGACGAATATGCCAATGTACTGCATGGATATGGATTAAAATTTCCTAATGAATATGAAAATAAAGTGAGGTAATCCAGCTTTAATGACAGTTTTGCTTCTGTCCAAATTTTCTGTCAAATTTAAATCTTTAACTGCAGCCATTACGCGATATGTAAATACGTTTTTTTGGACCTGACAAAGGAGTTCGACCAGAGATATCAAGTGTCTCCACGATCATATTTTTCCCAAGTCCTGTGTGTGAAGTCTGTAAAGGCAGATCTTAGTGAAGTGGATTTTTAGATTTTTACACCAGCACCACTGACTTATGCTCCAGTTGAACCACTGAGCCCACATGAGCTCTACTGTCCATTTTTTGACAAGCTAATTTTATTACACACTGCCTGGAAGTTGCTTACATGCCCGACTCACACAGCTTGCAGGAGGTTTTGACCAGCTAGAACTTGCCAGAACAAAAACAGGTGGCCATCACAACAGACAATGAAGCTAAAATAGTGAAGGCTACCAAGGTCAACAACTGGATCAAACTTCAGTTTAGTTGTAAGGGAAAACAGAGCAGCCGAAGAAAGCCTACGCTGACATGGGAGAACCTGCAAACTCCACACAGAAAGGCATGATGGTTTAACCAAGAACCCTCTTGCTTTGAAGCACGAGTGCTAATCACTGCACCACTGTGCCACTCGGCGGCATCACTTTACCTCAAATACTTATAAGCAGGAAACATTAAGCAATTTTTTTACTGGAAAAGTTGGAGCCCTCTCTGCCCATGGCTTCAATGTGTTTGGTATGTCGTAAACTTAACTTGCAAATAGAAACTTCACAAACTCTCTTATATCATATGATATTATTTATTTGTTACTATATATACACATGTGTGTGACAGTCTTTGAGGGTGCATCCTTCCCCTGCTGCATAAGCTTTCACAGGCACAGTGGGAGGTTCACCATGGTATACAACAGGCACCTTTACATGTGTGGGAGAAAAAATGATCCAATACTACAATACCACATTGACAATGTCACATATTTATTCTGTTCACTGACAACTTTAAAATTCAACTACAAGACACACCGTTCCTGAACCTACATCCCCATGTAGAACCAACAATATTAGGATACTATTTTATTTTACTGCCTTCAGGGTTGCAAAAGATGGAGGGGACATTTTAGGTTAGAATGATTCAGATTGCTCATGGCTAGAGAAGATCAAACACGTTTTTGCAGATCATATTTTTTCTGCTAATCAATCAATTGTTAACGAAGCCCTCATTAAATGCGATATATAATTTGTTTAGATGTTGGATTTGTCACTTTCTGCAGTAGACCAAGGTAAAATTCTACGGTGAAATAGTATGCAAGCTGAATGTCAGGATATCTCCATGATGTTCAATTGAAATTCAATGTGGTAGAAAATCAGAACCTCAACTACTGCTGCTTTGTAGCTCAGTGTTTGATAAACTGGCTTTGACGTCCACAACACTGATGAGCAGAAGTCATGTGATGTCACCAGCACCAAAGGTAATTGATGTAAAAAAAATAAATAAAAATTAAAGGTTCTTAAGGCACACTTTGCAGCAGGTCTTTCTATAGCCCTGCCTGCCACACAGACTGCTCAGTATTTATTGAGACACCTCCAAAGCAATCTGGGCTGGCAGGCACAGATGGCTCGTCTAATCCAGGTAAATTATCTTTGAACCTTTCAGAGTAAACAGCACGTTCCTCGAGTCAGGCTTCTGTGGTGTGAAAGGGAGGCAGCCAGTCATTGTGCAATCGTCATGGAAGATACTATAGTCACAAACCTTCAGGAATAAGCAATCAATTTGTTAGTCCTATTTTTGGAGACTCCAACACACTTTACATTGCCTTCTGAATTCACTCCATGTCTGGTGTACAACTAAATCATCAGTGAATAATGCTGATATCCAATGTCCCCCTGATTGAAAAAAATCTGTATTTGTAACCAACAGCATTTTAGTACTTTCATTAAGATACACTATACCTTCACATTTCATAAGCAATTTGTCTGCAGGATTTAAATAACAATTTAGAAAATGGACTGAATTAACATTTTACAGTTGGTGTTTGCTTTGAACGGCAGTGAGCACTGTGTATTTAAATTATGAATCGAGGAAAAATCATGGTTTTTATAACAAGTAATTAGATTATTCGCAAATGAAAAAACACAAAATGCTTTGTGTGCCCTTGGTCTGTCAAATGAGCTATGAATAAAGATTTCTGTTTGGCAAAAAGAGTTTGCTTTTATATAAAATTAGTTTGCTTTTATGTAAAACGAGCTTCCTCCGCAGAGTGGCTGGGTGCTCGCTTAGAGATAGGGTGAGGAGCTCAGTGACACAGGAGGAGCTCGGAGCAGAGCTGCTGCTTCTCCACGTTGAGAGGAACCAGTTGAAGTGGCTGGAGCCTCCTGGACGCCTCCCTGGGGAGGTGTTCCGGGCACGTCCCACCGGGAGGAGACCCCGGGGAAGACCCAGGACACGCTGGAGGGACTGTGTCTCTCAGCTGGCCTGGGAACGCCTCGGTGTCCCCCTGGATGAGCCGGAGGAAGTGTGTGTGGGCATCTCTGCTCAGACTGCTGCCCTGCGACCCAGAAACAGATGAAGCAGAAGAAAAAGGATGGATGAAGTTTGCTTTTATGTAGATCTGAATGACAATTTTTATGAAGTTGTGTTCAAGAGGAAATACTGGATTTTGTTGTTTACTTTTTAGACAGTGCAGAGATGTAGAGTTTGGGTTTTCTCCGGTGACAGAGGAAAAATGCATTTGAATGTCTCAACCCAGAGTTGACCAGCCCATGTAAAGTTGAGTTTTTGTGTTATGCCTAGGAGAGTGAAGCAGGAGAAATTGTAGTTATGTTGTGCACATGATAAGAGTTGTGTGCTTCTCCTTCTGAACCAATGACGGCTTCTGACTTAGCTCCTCAACAAACAGCCTTTAACACCCCCCATTTGTCCTGTCTGCAGCCTCTCGCCTGGGTCTCCCACCAAAGTTTACAGGCCACACAAGATGAATAGTTCAGTCACAAAAACATGCCTCTACGTTATCAGACCAGGCCAGAAACTAACTGAATGTAAAGTAAAAAAAAAAAAAAATCCACATATTACATTAAGGCTCACCAAGATTACTGCAACTTTTGCTTGCTGAACTTAAACTCAAAAGTATAACATTGTGAGGGTGCCAGTCACTCAAATATGCTTCAATTATTTGAAAGGTACCAGATAAATAGTGCTACACACCTATTTTGGGTGGACATTTTTAGGATAAATTGACCAAATTATTCAAATTGAACTCTGATACAATTGTTATGGTCTGTCAATGTCAAAAAGTTCTTAAAAAATTGCTTTGAGTAGTTTTATGATTGATATTATATTAGTTAGTATTACTGTAAGAATAATTTTTTTGTTTGTGAAGCCATTTAAATAAAAAAAACAGATATTTCACACTTGAGACAATTCTTTCCGTTTTAATCGTTATTGCATAATATATCCTGGATATAAAAATCAAACATTTATGAACTATATTTGGAAATCTTGTAAATGTCATTTAAAATCATGTTCAGTGCTTACTCATCCAGTGTTATTACTGTATCCAATTACTAAATGGCTGTGTAATTGTTGTAATTGGCTACATTCGATGGGGAAAGAATGTCATAAATAATCCAGTTTTATTGCTGGATTATACGTGCCTTATTTTGGACACACATTGTAAGTCAAAGGGCTTTTTAAACTTCTGAAGGAGTCATTTGTCTTATATTACTTGGCGTGGGCAGTGCATTTACTACAGTGAAGATGAGGCCAGAGTTCATGGTTAGAGAGCTCTGTCCTGGCTGTGCGTTGTGTAACTAACGGCTGCAGAGCTGAGTGCTCCTGTGATGGATGGTGGCGTCATGTGCTGCTATAATCACGCCTACGCATGGCTTCCTGCATAATTGATTTTTAATCCCCTAATAGAAAGTAAATCACACCAACGGAGGCTGCTTTAGCACTACCCTGGAGAGAAAAGTTCAATAACAGGAAAAATGCTATAGAGGATTTTGAGAAGATAAAGTAGCGGGAAAAGTAAATAAATAATACATAAATAATGGGGAAAGTGTCTGTTTTTTATGTTTTAGCTGCAGTGTTTAAATAAATACATACTTCTCAATCTCTTTAAGATTATATTACTACATCCCCCCACAAAAAATGCTACCTGTACTTGAGGACCAGTTTGTGGCCATATGCAAGCCCTCTCACAGTTTGCAGAGTGGGTAGCACTCTCACTTCCCATGTAGCAAGAAGGTGTTTGAATCCCCCCATCCCTCATTTCCTGGTAAAACAAAGATAAAATAAATAAAATATATACTTCTTACTGTGCCATAAAAATGTATAGTAATGTAAATATTAGTCTATTTTCTTCCCAGTCTGGTGCAGGTCTACAATTATTTTCCTGGTGTCCTTTGACAGCTCTTTGGTCTTGGCCATAGTGGAGTTTGGAGTCTGACTGTTTGAGGCTGTGGACAGGTGTCTTTTATACAGATAAGGAGTTCAAACAGGTGCCATTAATACAGGTAACAGGTGGAGGACAGAAGAGCTTCTTAAAGAAGAAGTTACAGGTCTGTGAGAGCCAGAGATCTTCCTTGTTTGAAGTGACCAAATACTTATTCTCCACCATAATTTACAAATAAATTCTTTAAAAATCCTACAATGTGAATTCCTGGATTTTTTTTTCACATTCTGTCTCTCACAGTTGAAGTGTACCTATGATGAAAATTACAGACCTCTTTCATTATTTTAAGTGTGAGAACTTGCACAATCGGTGGCTGACTAAATACTTTTTGCCCCACTGTAACAGTGTAAAAAATTTAATCTTTTGGACCATAACAGAAGTAGTGAAGTGGAGATCACCAATCTGTAATACATAACATTACTAAAACTACCAATATAATACCACATAAGGTATTCCCTCTCTTTCACCATCTACAATGACTATTTCCTCTGAATATACAATGTTCTGTAACTCAACTATTTGAGTTGAGTTAAGCTAAATAACTGAGCAGGATGTTTTAAGCCTCTAATGACACTGGGGGCAAAAGCCAGAGTAGCTTTATTTGTCCTCGACAAACATGGGGATAGATTCTAAGCTGTGTGAATGCAAGCTGACATGATATTGTTTGGAAAGAGTAATGAGATATAGATTGACCAGTCATCTGACATAGCAGCAGATTGTACCTGTCATCCAGAACAAACATGGCTGACACTCCACTCCTAGCTCGGACCAAGAGGAGATCTCTCTCAAACAGGATGTTAAAGGGAACACTCGAATGGATCCAGGAACTGATTCATTATATATCTATACATTCAAATTGAGGTTCCACATACAGGAAAAAAAGAGGAATGAGAGGTCCTCTCAATGCCATTTTGCGGAGCAAGAGGCTTTGAGTCATGAAGTCAAGAAGACCCGGATCACTGGACTCTATCACTATAGAATTATGGCACAGAATTTGGTAGTCATGAAGTCATTTGAGCACCTGGTCCTTCACCCATGCCCTCCTGGACCATCTGTAGTTCGCCTACAGAGCCAATAGATCTGTAGACGACGCCATAAATCTGAACTTCCACCTGAACCTCCGTCTCTAGGATAAGCTCTACCAGCTCAACGTGCCCAACTCCACCTGCAGGTGGATCACTGACTTCCTGACGGACAGGAAGCAGAAAGTGCGTCTGGGGAAGAATGTCTTGGACAGTCGGATAACAAATACAGAAGCTGTGTTCTTTCTCCGATGCTTTTTTCCCTATACACAAACTACTGCACTTCCAGCCACAACTCCGTTAAGCTGATCAAGTTTGCGGACACACCACCCTCATTAAACTCATCCCCGCCAACGATGAGTCCACTTACATGAGGAAGGTGGACCGGCTGGTGTCCTGGTGCAGTGATAACAACCTGGATCTGGAGAAGACGGTGGAGATGATTGTGGACTTTAGGAAGACCACAGTCTTCCCGCCCTCCCTGATGTACTCCCCCATCACCTCTGTGGAGTCCTTTAGTTTCCTGACACAACCATCCACCGAAGATCTCAAGTGGGAGCCGACCATCACCCCAGAGTGTATGAATATAGGAAAAAGTCACACAACCCTGTCGATATCCAGATCATCCTGCAACATTTTGTATTGCACAAAACATTTTGTATTGCACAAAACCATTTTGTACAACAATGGATCAACAATGAATAACAATGAATTGTTATTTGTTTTATATATATATATCTATCACTGAAACCAATGAGCTGATATACACTTCGGCAGCAGTGAAAAGGTGAGTGGACAATTTTATTTTAGTTTTATATAAAAAAAATTGTCCACTCACATTTGGCCCTCCGCGGGCGGTTATCCCTCTCTAAGCTCGGGTCCTCTACCAGAGGCCTGGGAGCTTGAGGGTTCTGCGCAGTATCTTTGCTGTTCCTAGCACTGCACATTTCTGGACCGAGATGTCCGAGGTTGTTCCGGGGATCCGCTGTAACCACTCTTCTAGCTTCGGGGTCACTGCCCCGAGTGCACCGATCACCACGGGCACTACTGTCACCTTTACCCTCTGAGACCTTGGTATTTCTCAAGCTTTTCATGTTCTTTTTTCCGGATGTTACCATCGCTTGGAATTGCCACGTCCACCACCACGGCTGTCCTCTGCCCTTTGTCTACCACCACAATGTCAGGTTGGTTCGCCATTACCATTCGGTCGGTCTGTATCTGGAAGTCCCACAGGATCTTTGCACGCTCATTCTCCACCACCTTTGGAGGAGTTTCCCACTTAGACCTTGGGGTTTCCAGCCCATACTCTGCACAGATGTTTCTATACACTATGCCAGCCACTTGGTTATGGCGTTCCATGTAGGCCTTCCCTGCCAGCATCTTGCACCCTGCAGTTATGTGTTGGATCGTCTCAGGTGCCTCTTTGCACAACCGACACCTTGGGTCTTGTCTGGTGTGGTATATCTGGGCCTCTATCGCTCTGGTGCTCAGTGCCTGTTCCTGTGCAGCCATGATGAGTGCCTCTGTGCTGTCCTGTAGGCCAGCCCTTTCTAGCCATTGGTAGGACTTCTTGAGATCAGCCACTTCTGTTATGCTCCGGTGGTACATGCCGTGTAGGGGCTTGTTCTCCCATGATGGGCTCTCCTCCAGCACCTCCTCATCTTGCCACTGCCTGAGACATTCAATGAGTACGTCATCCGTTTTGGCCTTTTCCATGATGTAGTTATGGAGTTTGGATGTTTTGTCCTGGACAGTGGCTCTCACACTCACTAGTCCTCGGCCTCCTTCTTTACGGCTTACGTACAGTCTCAGGGTGTTGGATTTGGGATGGAACCCGCCATGCATGGTAAGGAGCTTTTGAGTTTTAACATCCGTGGTCTGAATCTCTTCCTTTGGCCACCTGATTATTCCTGCAGGGTATCTGATCACTGGCAGGGCGTAGCGTTTAATTGCCCGGGCCCTGTTCTTGCCATTGAGCCGGCTTCTTAGGACCTGCCTTACTCGCTGGAGGTATTTGGCAGTTGCCGCTTTCCTCGTCACCTGTTCGAGGTTGCCATTTGCCTGTGGTATACCGAGATACTTGTAACTGTCCTCAACGTCTGCTATTGTTCCCTCTGGGAGTTAGATCCCTTCTGTGTGGACTACCTTGCCTCTCCGAGTCACCATCCTGCTACATTTCTCGAGTCCGAATGACATCCCGATGTCATGGCTGTAGATCCTGGTTGTTTGGATCAGAGAGTCGATGTCTCTCTCGCTCTTGGCGTACAGCTTCATGTCATCCATGTAGAGGAGGTGACTGATCTTTGCTCCGTTCCTGAGGCGGTATCCATAGCCAGTCTGGTCAATTACTTGGCTTAGAGGGTTGAGGCCTATGCAGAACAGTAGTGGGGACAGAGCATCTCCTTGGTAGATACCACATTTGATGGTCACTTGTGCGAGCGGCTTGCCATTTGCCTCAAGGGTGGTCTTCCACATTCCCATCGAGTTTGCAACGAAGTCCCTTAGAGCCCTGTTGATATTGTACAACTTCAAGCATTCCATGATCCATGTGTGTGGCATTGAGTCGTAGGCTTTCTGGTAATCAATCCAGGCTGTGCACAGGTTGGTGTGTCGTGGAGTCCTTTAGTCCATCCATCCATTTTCTACCCTTTAATCCATTTCTGGGTCAGGGGGGTGGCAGTCAGAGATGCCACCCAAGTCTCATAGCACCAGCCCCTCACTGACCCTCTGCAGGTGGTGAGTCCACAGGAGGACGGCTGCTCTCTGAGTGTGAGCATAGCCTTGATCTTTCAGTGGGGGCTTTGGGCAAAGTGGGGTTAAGTGTCTTGCCCAAGGACACAACGACAGCAGTTATCAGTGGGAGTCGGTGGAGAAGGTGCAGAGGTGGGAATTGAACCCACGACCTTCTGGCCTTAAGGCCAATACTCTACCAACTGAGCTACTGTCGCCCTATATATATATATATATATATATATATATATATATATATGTGTGTGTGTATATGAAACGAAGATTAAAAAACCATCATGTGTAGTTAATGAACAATGTTGACGGGCAATATTGATAATTGCTGTAATGCAATCCATAACAGTCTTGACATTTACTGACTCTAGTATTAACTAAAAAGAATAGTAATGAACGATGCCACGTCAAACCAAGAAGTCTTCACTCTGACAATGGCCTTAGTCTCAGCTGCGCAGTGAGGAGAGCCGAGCGCTCTGTCAGTAGATGTGCCAGCCACCCATCCTGAAGAAGACGGAGGAGCGTAGAGCTGGGAGGGAGATAAGAATGAAACCGTCCAACAGCTGTCCGCCTGACTGATGAGATTAGGACAGCCGTGTAATTGCCTCCAAAAGGTGAGAATTATAAATGGTGTTATTCTATAGCCAGTACTGGGGAATGACAGCAAGACTCAAAACCTAAATAATTGCTTGTGTTCAGGTACATAATTTGTAACTTGAATTATGATTTCAAACATTCTCTCTAAATATAAACATGCATCAAAACATTTGACCTCTTCACAGATCGGCTCAATATAGTCATAATTTGAAAATAGAATAGAAATAGAATGGCTACACACTGCAACCATCAGAGATAAAACAACTAGTTTGTGTTATCATTAAGGATCGAAATGAAATTGAAACAATGACATTTCTGCCAGGAGGGTGTAAAATTTCAAGCACAACTGTATAAACATCAGTGCTTTACAGAGATTTTTCTCCCTGGATCTTGAATATAGGGGCATATACTGTAGCTACAGCAACCATAACATTACAGTCTTACTAATAGCCAGTATAGCGGCGTCCTGCCGCGCGTCGCACTGGGAATCGGGCCTTTTTTATGTTGCAATGCTAACCCATGGCTCCCTGCAACTCCACTGAACTCTCCACTTGAAAGGATCTCTGTGAGGCCAGATTTAATGTACACCAAAGCAGCTGGGGTAAAAGGGTCATCTCTGCTCCACACGTATGTTTTAGACATTAGCACTACCAAGGAAGGCTGTTACATTAATTGTCCACATACACATGCACTGTGAGCACTATGCTAACACAAAGGGTTAGGGTTTCATTTTGAGTAGAAACCAGTTGGCAAGAATTACTTATTTTTTTTTGCACTCAATGGCCCTCACTTCTCAACACAGTGTTGATATACACTACACGCCAAATGGTTGTCTATAGGGAGAGTGGTATTTTGAACTATTCCTTTGTACGCTGCTAATAATAGATGTAACAAGTAGAAACCAGCATCAGAAGAATGAAATGCCCCAATATGTTGATCCATTTTACAACAGATACGCACAGAATTAAGTTACACTTTATCGTCCCCGAGGGGAGACTGCTCCTTTGACCTATTGTATATGTTTTAGTGGTAGGGGAAACCGGGGGTCACCATTTTTCTGTATCCTAATTTTTTTTTCTCTATCCTCCTATACACTGGATTCCACAATAGGATAACCTCATGTGAGATGTATTTGTTAACAGCGTTCCTTCTCAGGATAGAAGCATGAGATAGGGGCCTCCTCACCCCCTGAACACACAATATTAAAAGTGACACAAACCAAATGAAGATGGGCTGAAGTGGGGCCCTCCCACTGGCCACAGTAGTCTGGTTAGTCATGCATGCTCTGGGATTGAACCCCAATGCAATCAGCCTCTGTTTTATAATGGAGCTGTCAGGCAATCACAGAGCGGCTGTGTCCAGAGCTGCTGAGGGTGCATGAAGAGCCTCTGCCTCAAGACCACCAATGGCCTGGGTACCTTGCTCAGAATAATATGGCTCACTATATATTACATTTTGATTGAGGCCGGCTCTGGCCTGCATGACTATAATTGAAAAACAAATGTTCACCTACACTGAACAAGAAGATCAACGGTGACTTGGGAGTTTGATTGCAACCTTTCTCGCATTAGTAACATAGCATTATAAAATAAAATCCCTATATATATATATCTATATATATATATAAATATTAGGGCTGTCAAAATTATCGCGTTAATTCACGTTAATTACCGTTTTCATTAACGCGTTAAAACTAGTGCTGTCCAAAATATTGCGTTATTAACGCGTTAACGCAAATCAATATTAACGGCGTCATTTTTTTTATCGCGCAATAATTTACTTTTTATTGCAGACAAACACATATACAGAAAGAAAAATAGAAACAAAGAAAAGGACTAGTTCAGATACATTGTAGACAGAGATTACAAACAATATGTAGTTGGAGATACAGGGGGCCAAAGAAGAAACCCAGAAGGGCACATAGGAGAAGTGCTGTGCGTGAACGAGTTCAAAAGAACGCGTTCATTGAACACGCTCATTTTTTTGTGAACATTGAACTGAACGCAACACATTTTAAAAAAAAGAACTTGGACGTGAATTAGTTCATTTTATGTGTCATGAACGGCAGACATCACTATGAACGTTGGAATCTGTTTTCTCTTTTAAAACGCAACGACAGAAAGTTCCTCCCTCCTGTATTCTCGCACTTTTTCCGCCGAAATCTAAAAATTCCTACGGTTTCCACCGTCTGTGAACGCACCCCGACTCTGTGTTGCTGTGCGGCGTTGTGAGCTGGTGCTTTTCACATGTGCCCGAGTCATGATGAAAACACAGGGTGAGTTAGCGACAAAGTTTACACCGTTTACATTTGACATAAAGTATAGACACACGCACTGCAGCGCATTACTGTCTGTAGTTTATGAGCAGAGATGGGGCAACTCCGTTTTGCTCCCATTGAAAACCATATAAATCTTGTCTGTTTTGTAGTCAAAAGGCTCTCCTCCTGTGGGTGTACAGGAGATATATATATATATATATATATATATATATATATATATATATAGCTCGTAGTGTGAAAAAAATATGTATTTATCTCACGAAAAAAGTAAAATGAACTGAACTTTGAACTAGTTCAGAATTAAAAATGTGAACTTTGAATGTGTTCTGTTCACTTTGAGCATGTATGAACTGAACTTGAACTAGTTCAGAAAAGCTGTGAACTGGCACAACACTGCAAAGGAGGGGGGGGGCATGAAGTGGGAGATGGGGGGGAGGGGTTAATAAAAAAGGCAATACAAGCAAACAGTATACAGTCATAGATATACTGAAAGTAAACAGAGAAACAGCATAGAGTATTTACATGAACAAATTTACAAAATATTTACAGATTGTTTATCTGTTTATCATCATCATAATGACACCATGATGTTTCTATACAGTCTATGGTCTATACCCACACATACACACACACACCCACACCCACACAAATGTGTGACTAATTTGCGATTAATCGCGAGTTAACTATGAAATTCATGCGATTAATCGCGATTAAATATTTTAATCGTTGGACAGCACTAGTTAAAACATAATTAACGCATGTCCGAATGACCCGCCCATTTATAATAATATCACTCAGAATGCCGCGGACACTTGTGTGTGTGTGATGGTGACAGCGGTAACGTGGTCATATAATACACGCATATATACACGCACAAGGGCCATTCTCTGATGTGTGACACACGGAGGCGAGGAGGAGAGGAGCTGAAATGCAACCAAACTCGCAAAATTAAAGCTGGGGTACCTACATTTTCCCTTTCATTAACAGCTCTTGTTGGTTTTACCCAAAAGTAGAAGGTTGTGAGCAAGTCAAACAGTTTTAAGTACATTTGGTATGAATAACAATGTGTCATTACATTTGAAAATCTCATTTAACTTCATTTGGAGTGGATTTGAAATAGAATGTTAAAAATGCGATTAATCGTGAGTTAAAGGAACAATATGTAAAAATCTGGCCAAAAGTGGTACTGCAGTCACAGTCAATATTTTGTAGTCCTCTCCCACTCTCCCTGACTCAGGTTGCCAGATTCACACCAAATCCAGCAGCAAACACAGGGAATTATTTTATCAGTTGTTTGTCCGTCTCCATTCACATTGCCATGACAGCCGTGTATGGCGTCAAAATAGGGTCTGCTTAAACGTAACCGTAAAGCAGGAATTGTAAACGTAGGTTGTAAGTATTGTAAACATAAAAAAATATTGTAAACAAAAAAATTGTAGCGTAACCGTAAAGCAGGAATTGTACTCGTAGGTTGTAAGTATTGTAAACATTAAAAATATATTGTAAATGAAAAAATTTAAAACTTACATTTACTGTTCTGATTTTTCATGTTTCGCTTCAAAAGTTACGTTTACGATTCACAAGCTACGCTTACGGGTCAAAACGTACGGTTACGATACATTTTTCATCTGACCCCTTTTTGGAGGGGCGGGCTCAGCGCGCCCATTGGCTGGAGACACCGGATGTTACGTCATCACAAAAGCAAAACACACACCATTCAAAATTCAAGTCTCGTTCGAACTCTCTACATCGTATGATTGATCACATTTTTTCAACTGGGCTGGCTATTATAGGCTTTGACGTGGTATGTGCACTCTTGTGGACACCCTAATTACACCAGGTCATGTTTAGATCGTGTGAAACATGCTCTCGTAATAACGTCATATGCCTATGTTGCCCCAAGGCTAGCCAGCTAAACTACATCTCGGGACCTTCATCACCGCTGTACGTTGTTCACACTGAATGCTTTGTCATGTCAGGATTATCTACTGCTATCAAAGGTGAATAAAACTATGTCTTTGATTTTTTGTTTGCTTATTATTTACATAATTATAGCGGCTTACCTAATGAGCCCATGCTAGCTAGCAATGAATCTTGTCAGTCCATCACCTGTACATAAAGTTTTGAAACAAATGAGGTAACTAGTTAGCTCACAAATCTGTGAAACTTGCTAAATAGTACGTTTCATTGGCTTCATGATATCTTATCAAAATTAACTTAAAGTTAAGTAGCTCAAATTGTGGCTAACCTGTTAAGGCCATTAAATTTACAATATTTGGCTACTGTACCTGTACTGTGTTTGCTAATTTAGGATGGCTAACATCCCTAAAATCACACAGAAACTCTGTATAGTTCTGATCTTGCAGGTTATCTCTGCGATGGGCACCAGCACCACACATTGCAGACCAGCAAGATGTAAAACTGTGGTTTTATAATAATCTATATAAATGTGATGTATTTTCATGTCTTAGGGACCAGGTCTGCAAATTAAGTGCTAGCTATACAGCCTATGAACATGGTATCGGCCACCTGTATCAATACTTTTAGTTCTGTGCCTGTCAAATAAACATATAATAGCACTTATTCTCACAGAACAGTGGGTTGTAGATAGGAGTAAATGGCCGTCTGTTACCTGGCCTAATATCTATAACTTCCTCATTCAGACATACAGTGTTTATACATGACTGACCTCCTCCAGATCTCCACACCTGCCCGCTCCCTCCGCTCCTCCTATCCTCTCCAGCTCTTGGTCCTTCCTGCCCACCTTATGTGGAATAGAGCCTCTCCATATCCACCCTCAAAACTCATCTGTTTAGACAAGCCCACTCACTAACATCATAACCACACTCTCCTCTCTCCATGATGCTTTTAACTGTTTTTAAAATACACTTTTTTTACTTGGTTGTAAGGCAACCATGAGTGTCAAGAAAACAAATTATAAAAAAACAAAACAAAAGCATATATATCTATAAATACATACAATTATGTGTTATGTGGACATGTGAAGAATGTGAAATACTTCCACTCTGGGACTGAGTTCTATGTTTTGAGGCTGATGAGTGGGCATTAAGTCAAAGCCTTATGATGCCTGGGTGTACGTCTAGAAAGACTTGGTGTACATCCTTACCCTGAACTGTTCCTGTATGGCAGGGTATGGACATGTAACTTGCTTTTAATGTTCAATTACAGTCTTAACCTGGTGCACCCCCATTAACCCCTTTATTAGTGTAATCTGCGTTATGTTTTATGTTCTGCGCTGTCTGAAGAAGGAGCAGGACACAAGGAGGACCACTGAATGACATTTACTAGTAGCTCTGCACAAAATAAAACACAAATCCACTTCACGTCTATCCATGCATTCAGCTCAGCAGTCCCCTCCTCAGATGCAAGGCGTAGTTCTCCTGATAAAGGAAAAAAGCCACATTAATAAGTAGTTACTACATTTTGAGTGGTATACAGGTTGAAAACTTTTGTTCTCCAGTTGTCTTTGTATTAGGGCTGGGCGATATGGCAAAAAAAAAAAATCTCCGATTTTTTCACACCAAATCCGATTTTTGATTTTAATCAATTTATTTTTTTCTATTTAAAAACAAACTACAACTGACAAAGAAATAGATTTTCCTTTATGCAGTATCCCCATGGAGCATAAGTGTAACAGGAATTAAGCCTTAAAACATGCTTGTAAACGAGATGGCTCTGCCATTGTAAACAGTGAAAATGTAGCTTAACAGTTTTATAATAACTTCACTTACAATGACACTATGCACCTTCAAAATAACTTAAATCACACAAACAAGGCCCATCGCAAATATATCAATCCTATTAAACACATGCATTATTTACATGAAATATCACATTTTTAAAACTGATTACTCAAAATAGAAATGTTGTAACAGTCTTTTCCAAAAGCCTCCTCGGGTTTTCATGCTTGTTCTTTCAACTGTGCCTGAGTAACTGTGCTGTAGTACAACGCTCGGTCCAGCTGGTGGCGCTAATACTAACTTCAGTGACTCCCGCATTGTGCGAGCTTCCTGTTTACATTCTGATGCTGTAGCTAACAGCTACTGTAGCAGCTACTGTAGCTAACAGCTACTGTAGCAGCTACTGTAGCTAACAGCTACTGTAGCAGCTACTGTAGCTAACAGCTACTGTAGCTAACAGCTACTGCTAGCAGCTACTGTAGCTAACAGCTACTGTAGCAGCTACTGTAGCTAACAGCTACTGTAGCAGCTACTGTAGCTAACAGACAGCGGGGAACACGTTGTTTGTATCAGAGCAATGAGAGCAATGTGTGAGACGTGTCTTTCCCCAAAGTGCAGCGGCTCAGTGGGACACGAGTGTGTGCGCGCCACGGACACGGGAGTGCGCTTTGGAATAACGAGCGTGAGAGAGCGTGAAAGATGTGGCGTACGAACATAGCGACCGGAGCCTGTGTGCGCGTGTGTGTGTGTTCTGGCGATTTAAATAAAGTCTGATTCTTGAACGTTTGAAGTGTTATTGCAACAGCACCAACTGTGAGAGCGAGCATCAGGCCAGAGGGAGACTGTTAGCATTAGGTTTGCTTCAAAATGACTGCTCAACACCATAGACCCGCGGTTAGCGCGTTAGCGCTGTAGTTCTGCGCTGGAAAAATAAAAATCGAATTTTTAAAAAAAGAAATCGCCCTAAACGTAAAACTCGAATTAATGATTAAAATCGATTAATCGCCCAGCCCTACTTTGTATTAATGGTAAAAAGACAAGTTTGTGATTTTAGCTCTAAAATATTGGTGTGCTCTTCATCCACTCACCGTATCAGTATTGTTGTGACTAGAAGGCTACACAGGCTCACTTATGAACAACTGTTTAGTTAGTTATTTGAAGACTGTTTCTCCTCAGACTAAAACGAAGGAGCCTCCCTAGCTACTTATTTAGCAAAACAGCTAATGTTAGCATTATAGCAACGTCAGCTGTTTGTTATAGCGGCGCTATAAGTGAGCTGGCTTTAACTTGACTGATCATGATTACATCAGGTCACAGCGGGTTCTCTTCTTATAGCGACATGATGTAACCAAGTGATCACTCATGGACTGGACTTTTTCATTATTAGCTTCTGTAGGACACAGACACTTACCAGCTATGAAGTTTGCTCTTAGCATTTATGTACGCAGGTCTCCGTAGATGGCCTGAAGCCTGTTCTTCGTCTTCTGTAGTAACCAGACTGTAAAGATTGTAGCAACGTGCGTATGTTTTGCTTTTGTGACATCCGGTGTCTCCAGCCAATGGGCGCGCTGAGCCCGCCCCTCCAAAAAGGGGTCAGATGAAAAATGTATCGTAACCGTACGTTTTGACCCGTAAGCGTAGCTTGTGAATCGTAAACGTAACTTTTGAAGCGAAACATGAAAAATCAGAACCGTAAATGTAAGTTTTAAATTTTTTCATTTACAATATATTTTTAATGTTTACAATACTTACAACCTACGATTACAATTCCTGCTTTACGGTTACGCTACAGTTTTTTCGTTTACAATATTTTTTTATGTTTACAATACTTACAACCTACGTTTACAATTCCTGCTTTACGGTTACGTTTAAGCAGACCCTATTTTGACGCCATAGCCGTGCTAATGCTGAATGAATGTTTTGATTCATGTTTTTTTATTATTATTATTTGGACATTTGAGATAAAAAACAAAAACAAAATAAAAGCAATGTAATTATACATAGTTTATGCAAAATACATAAGCAATTGATGTCCAAAATAGGAGTGGGAAGAACGGATGTTGGAACGTATTTCTTCAGCGTATCAACATCAGGGTTTGCTCAAGAGGATATCACCTTTCAATTTTATTTATTCCCTATTTTTTAGACAAACATGTAAAAGTCCCACATCAAAAAGAGACTAACATTATTTTAATTGGGGTACATGGTCTTAAATGATTATTTTTACAATTAAGCTATAATCTGCAAAAAAATGTCTTGACCTTCGTCTTTTACCGTTTTTAGAGCAATCTGTCATAGAATGTGATAACATGCAATAAATACAAAAAGTCATAGGCCGGAATCGAACCCGGGTTCCTGCATCGTAAGCGCACAGCTTAGACCACTAGGCCACCGATTCACACAGTTAGAATCACTGTGAAGAACGGAGTCAAACTAGAAAATTCTGCATCACACGTAAACTTTTATCAGCTGTCTCAATTGTTCAAAGGCGTCCCGATATAAATCCTCGTTTTAGTCTTTGTTTTGTCATTAATGATTTGAGAGTCATAACAAGACCTTTTTTAGTTCTGCGCCACATGTTATTTTACCACTGAGATTAATGAGCCGCGCGGAGTTCTGGCAACCCGATCACGGACTTACATGACACTTCCTGATTGGCGAAACGGCGGAGGGTAGGACATCAAAATCAAAACAATAACAACTTTTACGGGTCGTAAAACTAATTTTGATATTCAAATATCTCGGATGAACTACGGTTATCAGTTAAAGATGTGTTTGAAAAGAACATGATTTATTAATGCCTTTTGAAATATTCGGGTCATTTAATGATGACTTGACATGCAAATATTACATATTGCTCCTTTAACTCACCATTACTATGTGATTAATCAACAAACAAAAATTAATAGTTTGACAGCCCTAATAAATATATATATATATATATATATATATATATATATTATATAATATATATATATCCCTACAGTTCCCTACAGTTATTTTTGTTGGGTGGGCATGAATCTGCTTACAAAGGGTCCCAAATTATCCTGCTTGACTCCAGACAAAAACAGATGATCGGGATTTATCATTCCAAATATTATTGGTTGGATTCAAACATAATTATTGTTGTAATGGCCAATAGTATTCTTTTGATGCATAAGATCTGCTAAAACATGTAGTTGTTAGATTTGATTATCAGTATGTTTAGGCAAATGTACCCAATGAATGTTGCTCATCCAGAACTAATAAGGAGCCTGTAACTCTGACACATGCATGTGTCATAGTCACTGGCCAGGGCTGAAGGAAAATAGGAGGAGGGAGGAAGAAAGCAACATGTCTGCTGTTCTGCTTTCAAGTGGAGGGCAGATGGGTCAGACAATGGAAATGAGTCTAGAAGCACGAGACAGGTCATATGACAGATATGAGCTGACATTAGCCCAGTATATGCAGAAGCAGATTCCATCAACCAGAAAGGAAGGCTGCGATCAATATGAGATGGGATAGATTATGCCGCAGATTGGCACAGTGTGGGATCATGACCATGGAGGCCACCTTATGATTAGATTAAGTGATCTGCATCCAGTTCAGTGTTCAGACATATGTGTATCATCCTATAGACCCTAACACCAAACAAGAATCATCCATTACTACTGTGTAACATATATTATTTGACACACTTTTATCATAGTGCAAAATATTACAAAACACTGAAAGTTATTTGTTTATTTGACAAAATGTCATGTTGGCATAGTGGATACTGGTGAGTCTCACACAGAAAGGCAGTGGTTGCTGTAAAGAACTAAAACATGTCTTGGAGTTGCTAGAATAATTCCACTCGGCCAGCACACTGCATGACTGAACCCATTTCACAGGGTTAATTATTAATAATTAAGACCATGTTGTTGTAGCTGCTTATTATTGGGGGCAGATATCAGATAACCTTAGATTACGATAATCTTGTCTCAGCAGGATAATTGTTTTACTACAATCGTTCAATATAGGGAGTGAGAAGGAAATAAGCAAATATTGTATCGTGTCGGTTGATTTTATTTATTTATTTCAAATAGGTGTTTTAAAACAAAATTACAGTGGGTCACTTTTTAAACTAACCTTATAAAAAAAAATGCTCTGCCTTGGTAAAGCTAAAAAATAAACAATATCCTGAAAATGTAACAGGAAAATCTAGCAACATATGGCTAGAATGAGAGCACACAAACCTGTGCCTCCTCAGACAATGGGCTGGGTCCCTGCAGGGCCCAGGCGGATCAGGAAATCAAAGCACTGTGTTTTCAGACACACGGTGCATGTGCTGTTCCTGTAGCTCTGACCTGCAGTGGGAGCTTCTGTAGGATCTGCTCAAGCCCACTTGGGCTGACGCCTTTAGAGATCCACATCAAAGACTGCACTTTCAATCAGCAGAGTGTAAGCACCGTGAGTGAAAGAGTTAAACATCCTTGTTCAGTTGTCATTTACAAACTAAGAAGAGTATACTGTATTCTCTAATACACAACTACAGTATAACTATCACACTTATTTCAAAACATTTGAAACGGGTAAAAACAAAAGATTATACATAAAGGAGCAGGTGTTAATTCTCAGTGTTTCGGTTTTTTCCTGAACCACCAAACACATGGACAAAATATTCAAGAAATAAAGTGTAGACATAAATGCAGTTCCAGCATACATGATTAAAGGAATCGTTTCATTAATGGAGGCCACCTGCACTCATCTTAATCCCTATTGTTTGGTGATTATTATTAGTTGTTGACATAGCATATCTGGGAAGCTGCATTGCTGTTTTCAACAAAGTTTTCTACAAACTGAAAAGAGCAAGGATGAAAAAGGTAATTCTATTCCACTGTGTTTTCAGTTGAAAATCACTTTTAATTTGAGAAACAGTAGAAGGAGTACACTCTTCAACTATACACTATTAGAAGTTTTGCTGAAACTCGCCCATTGGCTTTTCCCACACCGTCTATAGAATGCTGTCTGCATTCTTTTTCATTCATTTCCCCACTTTTTCCCCACTTTTCCCCCTAATGCACAATCACACACATTCCTTCATGGGATGACTATGGTTGTGTATCATCCCTTATGTATTGTGTAGTCTGAATCATTGACCCCATCTCATTGACCCCATCTTGCTGCTCCTGCCTGTTTTTGGTGCCTTCTTAAATGTATTCCAGGTAATATTTGGTTTGATAAATACTTGAGTTAAAAAGCAGTATTTGACATTCATTGCTATTTTGCACCAAAAGACCGTGTGCACTGTCAACACATTTCCAAGCTTGTCACGCACTGTAATTTATGCCTCATATTTTACTGTGAATTACCTTGCTGATGGGACTAATGAAATGTGTAAGGCAGAGACGATTCCCCGGAATAACAACAAGCAGAGTTTTTATCTCTAGATGCCATTATCAGTGACCTCCAAATGTTTGAGGAGCCCCGGAGACTAGTGAGAGTGAGCTGTGACTGGACTGCAGACTGTTAACATGCCATTTTAACTCAACTCTGTCTCATTAGTTTTTCCTCAAGTCTTCAGAAGTGCCATATTCATTTTACATTTAGTGTCTAGCATTCAGGACACTATTGGAAAATCTTAGACGATACAGTATTTCGTGCATTTGTTGGTGTTGAGTTTCTATAACATCTTTAAGCATCTCTACTTTTTTGTGTCACCATGTCACATAAATTGAAGGATGTGTTGAGTGCTAACGGGAAAACTTTATTTATGGAAAAAACTGGATTACACAAAAAGTATGACTCATTGGCGCAGTGGTTAGCCCTTGTGCTTCACAGACAAAATGTACTGGGTTTGATTCCACCTAGAGTCAGGGCCTTTCTGTGTGGAGATGCATGTTCTCCCCGTAGGTTTCCTCTGGGAAAACATGGACAATAGCTCTGGAATGTGCCTTCTGTATGGCGACCCTGCTTTGTGACTCTGCTCTGTGAAAAGGATTACATAAATAAAGATGACTTGCTTACTTACTTTCCTGAACTAAATTCCTATGTAATGGCAAGTATTTTATCTATTCCTTTTCAAACTCAAGGGAACATCCTCTTATTGTTTTGCTTAGTCGAAAACAATCCGTCAAGCTGCCCTAACTGAAGTCAATCTCCACTTGAATTTCCTGTCAGCCCTGAGTCTGATTCGTACCGGCAACCATGTCATTGATTTTCTGAGCAGGAGACAGGGCTAAGGCATCACCCAATGCTTATATCATCACCTGCAATGAGAATGCTGTGGTATTTTCATATGCAAACCACAGAGCACACCTTTCTCCTCCCTGTCACTCATACAAGTCTGAATTGAAAGCCTTGTGATGAGGATAACTACCTGCTTGCTTGAATTATTGATTAAAAGTTGAACAGCACATTTTAGCTGTGGGTTATGTCAGCGGCTCCATGACAGACGCCCCACAATTGCCAATTCAATGCTGCATTTATTTTTGAAAGAAGCAGAGCTAGATGTATTTCACAGTTCTGTACATTCGGCAGACGGAAAAGACATATTCAAGATCAATTCGCAGCATGATTTATTGTACACTTGGAATTTAAGGAGTAGAAATTTGAATTATATGTACTCAAAGTAATAAAAGGACTATTGTAGCAAAGTGCAGGATCATGACAGCATCAGCCAAAAAAACTCAGTTAACTTGATTACATTTAAATATACAATTAAACAAATTTAAGTTTAAAAATCATTGCTTTGTAAATTCTATTTTTTTACAGAATATCTTTAGAGTAGACCCCAGATTAAAAAAAAATAGACTGTACCCTGCTGCTCAGCATGTGGTGTGAGACATACTCATTTCTTTAACTTGTTCAAAAAGACATCCCAGACCACAGCAATGTTTTTGTGTGTATAACATTAACTTCGAAGTTCCTCTGTCACCACCAGATGGGGTGTTTCACAAACATCAGGTAACTTTTTCATGACAGAATTTTATATTATATAGAAATCAGAGGCTAAGCAGGGCAGGGCCTGGTTAGTACTGTAATGGAAGTACTCAAATATGCGAATAGACAAAGATGAGACAGGTGTAATGTGAACACAAATTGCCACAGAAAGTAAAGTGCAAAGAGCAAGACACTTCTCCCCTGCTCTTCTCCCTGTACACCAACCACTGCACCTCCAGCCACGACTCCGTGAAGCTGATCAAGTTCGCGGACGACACCACCCTCATTGGACTCATCTCCAACAACGATGAGTCCGCCTACAGGAGGGAGGTGGACCGGCTGGTGTCCTGGTGCAGTGGTAACAACCTGGAGCTGAACGCCCAGAAGACAGTGGAGATGATTGTGGACTTCAGGAAGAGCACTGTCCCCCCGCCCCCACCTTCCGTGATGGACTCCCCCATCACCTCTGTGGAGTCCTTCCGTTTCCTGGGCACCACCATCACCCAGGACCTCAAGTGGGAGCCGACCATCAGCTCCCTCATCAAGAAGGCCCAGCAGAGGATGTACTTCCTGCGGCAGCTCAGGAAAGCCAAGCAGCCTGCACAGATGTTGGTGCAGTTCTACACGGCCATTATCGAGTCCATCCTCACCTCCTCCATCACCGTGTGGTTCGCTGGAGCCACAGTCAGGGACAAACAGAGACTACAGCGCATTGTGAGCTCTGCAGAGGAAGTGATCGGCCGCAGCCTTCCATCGCTGCAGGACCTGTACGTCGCCCGAGCTCGAGGCCGGGCTGGTCGTATCACAGCCGACCCCTCTCACCCTGCACATGGACTATTCCAACCACTCCCCTCAGGCAGGAGACTGCGGTCCATCAGGACTAGAACCTCCCGCCACAAGAACAGTTTCTTCCCCTCTGCTGTTGGACTCTTGAACACTTCTTAACCTGTCCCCCCGCCCTTTATAAAGTCACTTTACTGCCCATCATACGTCACTTTACTTCACTGTACTGCTGTCACCTTACATTGTGTGCACCATGTGCACTTGTATATTGTAAATAGTAACTGTAACTCTATTTTAAATTTAAATTTATTCTTTAGAAGTGTTTTTTATTCTTATTTTTATTATCTCTTTCTGACTGTTGCACTGAGCCAAAGCAATTTCCAAGTCTGTGACCTCCTGTTACTTACGTGGCAATAAAAATGATTCTGATTCTGACATTGCCTAGTATGAGCCTGGTGTGTGCATGGATGGTTGTGGTGATCGAAGGGCCTATAACAGATGTTGGTGCAGTTCTACACGGCCATCATCGAGTCCATCCTCACCTCCTCCGTCACCGTGTGGTTCGCTGGAGCCACAGTCAGGGACAAACAGAGACTACAGCGCATTGTGCGCTCTGCAGAGGAAGTGATCGGCCGCAGCCTTCCATCGCTGCAGGACCTGTACGTCGCCCGAGCTCGAAGCCGGGCTGGTCGTATCACAGCTGACCCCTCTCACCCTGCACATGGACTATTCCAACCACTCCCCTCAGGCAGGAGACTGCGGTCCATCAGGACCAAAACCTTATTTTATTTTTTTATTTTTATTATGCCTTCTCTACTCTTTACCTCTCTGTAAAGAGACTGTTGCACTGAGCCAAAACAATTTCCAAGTTTGTGACTTCCTGTTACTTACCTGATTCTGATTATAAAGCAAGATAGTCTGTGCCATTAGTCTAATAATAATAATAATAATGCATCGGTTTTATATAGCGCTTTTCTGGACACTCAAAGACGCTTCACATGTGTCATTATTCATTCACTCCATACACGGTGGTGATAAACTACTGCTGTAGCCACAGCTGCCCTGGGGCACACTGACAGAAGCGAGGCAACCAGTATGCGCCATCGGCCCCTCCGACCACCACCAACCATTCACACACACACACACCAGACTCATTCTAGGCAATGGGGGTGAAGTGTCTTGCCTAAGGACACAACGGCAGTTTGGCACTTTACAGCCGCAGCCGCCCCACTGTGGCTGGTGTTCCCAGAGGTTAAGTGTCTTGCCAAGGACACAACGACAGTAGTCAGAGGGAGTCGATGGTGAAAGTCTTGAGCGGGGCTTGAACCCACGACCTTCTGGCTCAAAGGCCAAAGCTCTACCAACTGAGCTACTGCCGCCCGTTTGTGCGAAATAGAAGCTAACCACCACCGCGTTGGAAGTGTCAATGATGAATGCCATGTGAAGCGTCTTTGAGTGTCCAGAAAAGCACTACATTTACTAATATGCACAGACGTACTATGTTTTAGAATGTGAACTAAAAAAGGGGAGATTAGAGGCCATATATTTAGAGATAGGGAGATATTTATCAATCCATGTATGGGCGCAAAGTAATAGTGGGGACAATTTATATTTGTGCACTTCATATATCAGTTTATTCCAATGCCAAGGGGTGCTAATCACTTTTACACACACACACACACACACTCATTGAAAAATGCACCACATAACATTTGTGTTGTTCCATTAGAGTATATGTAAAGCACCAGCAGTAGGGTACAACACTGTGGCCATTCTCCCTTCAAACTCATAATCCTGTTGATTTAGGGGACATTTTCATAGACACGCTAAAAACCCTGCATTTTGATAAAGAAAACAAACAAGTGGTCGGCTAAATATTGAAAAAAGCTGCATGAAAACCAAATCCTTTTCCAAAAGACTGGAAGAACATAAATGTAATTCTTGCAATGACAAAATGGGTGAATTGGTCTGAGTGGCGCTGAGGCTTGGGAAACGTGACCAACTGAGCGTTGAGAGGTGTCCGTGTCCATGGAAATAAGCCATCAAGTGTTTTTGAAGGACTGTTGAAAAAGGTAATAAGCAGCAAAAATACAAGAGAAAATGGTGGCTCAAAATTGTGCATCCACACTATGCCTCCCTTTGAAATGACTCTTTTCCATCTCTGTTAATTAGCTGCTACACTTATGTAGTGACCTCTGAATCCTGCCGTGTGCTAAGTCCCTGCTGCCTAGCGACACAGGTCTATGCACCGGAGAACGATCAAAGCAAAAACAGGCACAGGGCGAGATTAGACGGAGGTGGCGGGGGCAATGGGAGAGGACTGCAGATTGCCGTAAAAAAAAGAATAAAAAGTGCGAGTGGGAAAGAACAGCCCGGTATAATCAAGTTTTTGTATTCAGTTATCACCAGCCGGAAACACCATTGTTGTGTCAAGAGTAGAACACAACAATCTCTGCAATAATTTTTTGGAGAAATGTAGGAAAGACGAAAACGTGATGCAACTCGTGCTGCATGGTTAATCATGATCGAATCAAAACAGCAATCTGATCGCAATTAAAAATTTGCAAAGATTGCAATTAGTCAGTTCTTTGCAAACAAAAAAAGCACGATATAGAGAATAAGGTAGTCTTTACTCAACCTAGCCCGAACAAAAATCAAAACTTGTCGGTCAGAAATATGGCAATTACTGTAGATATTTTGCCTAAATTGTGCCACAGGAGATGCAACCATCTCTGCAAAAGACGATCGGCATGTGGGCTGTAGAAGGGCACAAAAGGAGATGTGAGTGATAGATGAACAAGGGCGGCGGGTGCAGATTCGGTGGCAGATTATTTATTGATTAGGTATTAGAGGAGTGCGCTAAAGCAGTAGGTGTCTTAAAATTGACCTCTATGCGCAGACACAGTGGATAAATGGCTCTTTCAGACTTCTATCTGACTTCAGCGCTGGCCCTTTTAACATCCCCACCTGTTCAAGTCACACTTTCAAAGTTTTCTGCAAAACACTTTGTTCCAGATTCTTGAGACAGATGGGACTGCTATGCCTTTTGCAAAACTTGTTTAAGGCTAAGGGAAGGCATGATAAGGGCTAAGGGAGTATTTTTCTATGTGCACTCAACATGGTAAAGTAGAGTAATTATTATAATAATAATAATTATATTATTAAGGGTTTCACCTTTCAGTTACAAAGATTTATATTTATTTTACTTTTGCCTATTTGAGAGACATTTGTTTTTGTATCTGACAATGGGCTTTATTAGTATTACTCTGAAATAAATTGGACAAGGCCATAATTTGATGTTTAACAAAATGCAGTGCCTCTCGATAGTACTAATATATTTTAAGAGTAGATCACACAAAGGTGTGAACAGGAGTGAACATTCAGTAGTCATTGCATGTTATAAGGGCAATTAATGCACTGCAGGAATACTTAAAAAAGTTTATGGATGATTTAGATAAAAATCTTTTTGTTTATGGTTGTAAACATGACACATTGTGCAAAAGTTCAAGGTGCATTCACTGTATTATATATTACCTTACTACTGGATACTATGATATATTACTATACATATCTGCATAAAGTAATAGCTTTCTGCAGAAAAAGGTGACAATACTAATAATATATTATACATGACATTATGATAACATGATAATAGGAACATATTCAAGGAAAATGACTAAGAACCTACAGGTCAAAATATACTGTACTGCACCCAGATTCTTCAAATTCAACCATTAACAATCAGCTTCTCAGACAACAGATACTCGCACACCATGGCATGATCTTGATCAAGAAAGGAGGGCCATCAATTACCCCTGATAATCTAATCTGAAGTGTGTTTACAGTCCGATAGTTCCTCTCATCAACAGATAATAACCTTTCAAGCCCTTCTGGCACCTCAGCTCATCCATATTGTTTGACCTCCTTCCATCACAACACACTCCCCACTCCATGGTCAGAATACCTGCTACACAAGATCGCGTATCTAGTTATCATCGAATTACCGCACTCAGCATTAATGACTGACAAAGATTTGCATCCCCTCCTGCCGCGAACACAGAGTTTTGACACCATCTGCTATTTGTTCCGTTCTCTTACAACGCCCGCGCTCCTTTGAAGAGGTCCTCTAAAAAGGCATTCAAATATAATGCTAAATAGCTGTCACTGCAGGCATTCGGACGCCGCTTGAATACAAATGTGGCGTGCAAAGGGGAGAGGGAAATCGCGAAGGTTGGCTTACCTAAGGGCACAAACACTCCTGCCTTGATCCCTAGGGTTTAGTGCGCACTGTGTTGACTCACCATGGAAATGACTGCTCTTTAGAAAAAACCTGAGACAAATTATAAAAGAGGAAAAAGTTGGTTTAGCTAAAAGTGTATTGTGGTGTAAAGCAAACAAGGTTCATGGTGTATGTGCTGTCACGATGGGGGCTTGATGAAAACACACTTCATCCGTGACATTTGTAATTGGGACGAGCTGTCATTGTCACTGTGATTTATGGGACTATTAACGCACAATTACTCGACATATTTGGTTATATTTGGTTGTCTATGTTTGCCGCCACTGTTGATACTGTCAAAAAGTTTTTCAATTGGATTTGGTTACACTGGAGTTAGAATAAAATGTTGACACTCATTTGCAATTCTAAAATTGGAAAAATCTAGTATAGTAATTGTTGATCAGAACTTTTCAGGCTTTGATTTTCACAAAAGGAAAATATTTTTGAAGTCAGTAGCTTTAGCTCTCGCCTTGGACTCGGCAACAGACAGCCACACAACAGCTAATTATACGAAAATCCAAACCAATAAACAAATGAATATGAGACTTATTATCAACACTTACAACATTCATTTACCAGGTTGCTCAAATAAAATATTACAAACTCATAAGTCATTTAACCATTGACATAAAAAAGAGCTTAAATGCAATAATTGAGAGGATTCCAAAGTACTGGCCAATATCTGATTCCTAGGATTTGTTGCAGTTCCTTATTAGAAAATGGTGGTCTAATTGAGTTTATCAATCAATTTTGAGGGGTCAGGTTATTCATCTACATTTATACATTTTTGGATCTCTCCAGTATCACAATAGTCTGATGCATTTACTATTGAATAATATATTAGCAAGCAAGAAAGAGATTTCCATTGATATTTGAGAAATTAAAAATACTTTTAGGAGAGCTAGTTCATATTATCTGATTATTGTCTTTTATGTATACAGTTTGATGAGGATTTATTCTTAATTACACAAAAAATATATTAAGGACATTGTTCTAAACCATAGTGTTTAGGTCAGGGCTTCTCCAACCCTTTTGGAGAGCTACTTTTTACAACAGAAATGCCAAAGAGCTACTCCTTTTAGAAGTTGCAATAAAATTGACATAGACATGAAACATATACCTTAATATTGTACAACCCTACATTCATGAACATAATGAAAAATGTATAATTTCAAAAATGAATCCATTTATGTATCCATTTAAAGACACATGTGTCTTTATATGTGATAGCAGTATTTTGACTGTTGAACTCATTTCAGTTCAGTTCTTGTCGTGGGGTAAAAGCACGTCCCTCATTCTCTTTCATCACAGTTTTTTCTTCTGACTGAACTTGCCATAGAATCCTGTGTGGATGTAAGAGAATGCTCTGCTTCCCTCACAACTATCTGTCGAGGGAGCCCCTCCACGACACTGGAAGTTCAATACCAGCGGGTGACCAGCCATTAATCTCCACTCCATACTGTGACTTGTCAATTAAACGCCTCAGGAAGAGCCACAGTGTATGAGCATAACAGGAAGCCCATTTCCAAGCATATGTCATGTTCAATGCAGACCTTATTTTCCCTTTTGAAAGCAGATCATAGTCTTTTGCTAGCACTGTCGTAAGATTAGGGATTGGTGTCAAGGCAATGTAAGAGGCATAGTGGCAACCTGCATGGGGCTCAGGGCTGAGGGGCCGCAGGGGCTGCATGAGGCGTGTTTAAAAGAGAAAGTATCAATACAGAATGAAAGCCGGCAGGAGACAACAGCTACCCGCTGGCTATCACCTCATTACACCAGAAATGAAATAACTGTGTAGAATTCCTTTCGCTTGTCTCCTGTGGGATAGCAAGATACACTCCTGGATAATAGCTCACCACAACACCTTTTCACTGTAAACCCTCAGGTCTAGTACTCCTAACTGGTCCAATATAACACACTTTAAAAGCTTTATTAGTAATATGACTTCAGTCCACCTTTACTCTGAGTGCTCTGTTCTTCTAAGAACTCCTCATGGCATCTAAATGTGTTTCACTGAGCTGGCACTTGCTCCAGGAATGGCCTGAGGAGGTGCCAAAGGCGCAGCTTATTAAGTAACTTTAATAAGAGTAAGAAAAGTGTTCAGTAAGCAGCTTGTGCTATCAGCCACATGATCATAAAAACATCACCAATTCCAATTTGTAGCAGCAGTAAATGTTCTTCAGTGTTAAGTGCATGTTGCATGGGCTTTCAATAGTTTTTGTTGTTGTTTTTTTACATAAATCAAAAGTACTTTTTTAAAAGGTATTTGAAAATCCTCCTTGAAAACAACAAAATAATTAAACAAGACATGTTGAGACAGGATTTAAAATGTATGGCATTAATTCACTCACACAACATGTTTTAAAGGCATTTTAGGTCATGCAGTTAAAACGGATAAAAGACAAGCAGGTGCACACCCTGCTCCCGAACAGTGCAGCAACAGTCACTCATTCTCAAACTCATATGATTCTATATGAACAGAATATCAGTATCTGTTCCAGTTTTACAATATTTCACCAGCACCATGCTACATTATGGATGTGGACAGCTTGTGTAACAAAATAACCCCTTATTTTGATTAATGTAATACTGAGCTCATATGACGCAGAAGGCCTTTGATGCTGCAACCTGTGATGGCAATTTCATTTATATCAGTCTCACTACACTCCTTTTGAAGTCACTTAATTTTATTACAGCTCTATACACCAAATACAACACAGAAGAAAGAAGGGAGTCCAGCCAGCACAGACACTGATGCAATTTTCCTCCATGTTTTCAGTTGTTCCCACATCCACCCGCATCCAATACATAGAAATTAGAACCATAAAATGTATTTACACACAGAATGTCACAATTAAATTCAGTTGTGCTTTTCTTTTGGATTTTGTTTTTTAATTGGGTTGTCTTTTTGTAAAAAAAAAAAAAAAAAAAAAAAAGATCCAAAGATCCAATCCAAAGATCTAAAAAGTATGCTGTGAAGGCCAATGGGTACTAATGTCATGTAAATGCTGCCCTCCACAGTAAATGAATCGATGGAACTAGAAAATAACAAAAGAGCGTGAAAGCTAGACAGCTTCAGTTGCAAAACAATCATGATTTCCATTATTTATCCATTCATATTTTGATCCTGCTCTATAGTGTAAATGCACTAATGCAGTGTTTGACTCTGGCAGTCACTTCTTTTGTCCTTCTCCTTCTCTGCTCCTCCCTGTGAACAGAGCAGTGGAGACGTGTGTGCGGGCTGCTGCTGTGAACTCTGCTGGATGCAACCAGTGGGATATTCATAGGGACAGGACATATGACCCTTTATTTCACACTGGAGTTATCAGGAAAATTATACGCGATTATACGCGATGCCAGACATGGGTCTGAAACTTGGCTATAGCCGCACATCAGTTATCATCATCTGATCATTATATGGGGCAATAATTAAGACGGCAGTCATGTGGCAGTTTGTTGATGAAAGCACATTGAATTATTAGACTTATTTAAAGTAAATAAGTCTAATAATTGACAATATCATTTCACATTCATATTTGACCAGCTAAGCCACTTATCATGGCTTTGTTATTGTTTTAGCATGCATTATGCTCTGTACACTAACCTATAATAAAATAGAATATAATCAAAACATACTTTTTGAAGTATAAGTGTGTTAAAAAAAATTAACAGGAAGGTTTTTAATTGTATATTTTTTATATATAGTATGTATATTCTGACATAGAAAAAATATAATGTACATAATAATTTGTACTCGTACTGGTCGTACTTTCGGAAAAAGCGGTACCACTGCGTCCCTATTACCACAGATAAAATGTCTAAAATGATCTAAAATGTTCACATATACAAAGGTATAAAAAAAAAGTATAGTTAAAACACATTTCAAACAAATATTACAAAAAGAGGGATACACAACAATAGAAAAAGTTTGTTTAATCAGGGATCAATAATATAATAACGAGTCAGAATGAAAGTGTACCTACACGTTCAGTTTGTTTTGAAGCTTTTATAAAGGTTGCGCCTCTGGAAACCATAGTGAGAAAGATGACTTGAGAGATTGACTTTGCGACATTGAATTGAATACAGTTGTGAGTGGGGTTTCAAGTAAGAAATGAAATCTCCAAAACAGCATTTACCCCAAACACTTCAAAATTGTATTCCGCTTTCTCATCGTTGTTTGGTATAGACCATAACTTTTCTTCTAAGAATTCATCATGCAGTCTCAGCATAGGGTGGACTCCACTGGACGCACAAAATCTCACATTTATACCTCATCATAAAGACTGTTGTTTTCTCTTCCTAACATTCAATGAGGTTCCTTGGTTACAATCACTACACTTTGCCTCTCACGATAAGTCTTAACTGCTATAATCGAGGGATTCCTATTTGCTCTTGTCATCTGTGTGCACTTCAGCGTCTTGCCTCCAGATTCTTGGCGGGGAAACGCTGGGGTGGAATAAGGAAGACGGTCGCCTCCATACTGAGCTAATGGCAAGGACGCGCTGTTCCGATGACTGCGTACTCGCCAAGAACAAGTGTCCCAAGGAACACGAGGTAACAGGCTCTAATCAGCCCCAACAACAGCAACGCCATTTCAGGCTTTTAGGGAATCATGTCTAAAAATCCAAGCGTTCAAGGCAGTTCTGAGTGACATTATCACAGAAGAAAATCGAGAATAAAACTGGTGCCTTGGAAGACTGATGGCTATTATTATTATCTGCTACTGTATATGCGTTTAGATTTTGTAAAATGCTAACTCGTATTTAACATGTACCCTCAGGTCACCTAAGAATAAAGTATAAATCAACTTTTTTTCTCGTTTATTCCAATAGTTTTGCGGGCTTAGGATCATCTGTGCCTTCCAACATGAATGGTGCTAAAAGTGTAAACCAGTTTAGATAAGATAAGACCACTTTACTCTTTTTATAGTGGGAACATTTCAAAGTACAATAGGAATAAAGGAAGCACAGAATAATAGTATTACAATTACACTACATTTTTTCATACAATAGTTCCATTCAGGTGTTATCTGCTGCTGGACACCTGTATTTCTCTTACAGAAGATCATTAAAGTATCTATTTATCTATCTATCTATGTTCATGTAGCTATCTACAGTAGTTAATTATTATATGACTTGGACCGTACGCGCGCTCTGATTGGCTGATTACGGGGTCTGATATTTTCCCATCTCGGACCGTTACCATGACAATTGGTCCAAACAGCGCGTATCACATTTGATATCTTTCCTTGGACCGTTACCGTGACAATCTGTCCGCAGCGCGTATCACACAAAACCAAGTCGGACATGAACATACTTCACAAATATCTCAAAAGCATTGGTAAAGACACAGACGAGAGTCATATAATAAAACATTTATTAACCTTGCTTGCTCGGTCTGTACAGAGATATATCAGACCTTGGCCTTTTTGCACAGACCTCGGGCTCGGTTAATAAGCCGTTATTAACAAGAAAATATCAAACTAAAAGAAGAATCACAAATTTGTGGAATGTTACTATATAGGAAAAGTTCCTTTGAATAACTACAAAATTAAATACATTTGGATCTATTAGCACCCTCACTGTAACTGATGTTTGAGCATTATCTATACATTGATATATTTATTCAAATGAATACAAATGTATCTATAAAAATCTCTAGTAACTGTGTCTGACTTGATTCCCTGGTGAGGTCACTTTGTCTACTGCCAGCATGGTCTTTGGGAACACTTGTGAGTGGGCCCACCTTCTCTTGCAGTCTCCTGCCGCCCAACGCCACAATCCAATCAGGCAGATGGAGGGTTGTTTGAAGAGCAGGGAGAGGCTGCCCCCCCCATGCCAAAGAATACTGGCAGCCCTTGGATTTAATTACTTTCACAGTATGGTAAACGAAGCGCTGCCATAGGCCTACAATGCACTTCTAGTTCAGAGCCAAGGCATCTAGTGAGGGACTGCTTTCACTCTTAACACTGTGGCGAGGATTAATGAAGAAAACAGTTCTCGCTCATAGGCAGTGTCCAATTTTCATACAATGAGTGCAGCAGGCGTTTACTGACCAGTCCCTATCTACAAAAAGCATGTCCTTGACGAAGAAGACCTAAACTCTGCAAAACCGGACGAACATTTTATAAAATTTGAATTTGGAACTTTAGTATGGTGAAAACACTAGAGGAGAAAAAAAACCCCAAAGCTTTCAGGACACAGCTATGTCATGTGTTGTGAAAAGCACACTTTATAGCAGTCAAGGAGGAGAGGTCAAAAACTGACGGTCAAGATTCTCAGTGTTTGTGTAAATGAGCCAAAGCTTGGGCTGGGTGTCGGTTATTTCCGAGCTGCTCGGGGACTTCATGCTTCATTGCCTCATGCACTGGCAGTACACAGCTCGCCCTCATCCCTGTGCCTGCTCCTCGCTGTTGGCTACTCTCTCGCGCAAATTGCAGCCTCTTTTCCAACGTCTTTTTGCCCTGTAGAGACGCCTCAGGGTGCATATGCAAACACGCCCCCTCTGCAGGTCACTGGACAGATTCCCATGAAGGTCACAGCTAGGTTTCCAAATGCACAGATACAATAACTTACATAAACTGCCAACATGCTATCAGAAGAACAAATGTTTTATAATCGCATTCCTGCAATAACAATATAGGAAAGATGCAAAACAAATGCAAAGCAAAAAAACACACACTCTTTATTTGGACACGCTACGACAATTCACAGGGCATAACTCATTCACTTCATAGTGGTGATGAACTACTATTGTAACCACAGCTGCCCCGGGGCAGACAAACAGAAGCCAGGCAACCCATATGTGCCATACTCAGACATAAAAAGAGGGGCGGCGGCAGCTTTTTCAGCCACAGCAGGTCCATCATAATACTAGCCAGGCTCATTTTGGATAATAATCTGCCGGAATAGGGCTTTCAGGTATAGGTGGAAAATAGTAAATAGTGATTGTAGGAAAATAGGGAGAAAAAAAGATTAGGTGCTTGTCGTCTGCTTCTATAATAGTTGTTGTCTTTGATTAAAGAAAACGCTTAATAAACGATATTGATCTTGGTACCATTTTATTGAATAATTTAGATATCAAGGAACAATAAATTAGCATGTGGTCTTGAGCTTGGTGACATCAATACCTTTTTAGTCCTGCATTAAGAATTCAGTTAATATTCATGTAATACAGATAATGTGCTTTATTCTAATGAATCTAAAACCCTCCATGGAGGAATTTAGAAAATAGATCTTATAAGAAATTAAGCAGTTGTTGCTGTAGGCTGAAGCGCCCGTTCCTCATCCTTCATCAGGGCTCCTTCCGCCTGTGTTTTTTGGCACTAGATGCCGAGTCGTATCTGATTAACAGGAAAAAAGCAAAGCATGGTCCTTGAAAGCCTAATTGATTAGCCTGTGTCCGCAAAGCTCCTTTTAAATAAAGTGAGATGAATACAAATACGCACGAGCCTGAGCCCACACCTGTCGCCTCCAAGCGCCAATTTAAACGCACTCTCTGCAGCTAACAAGCTCCAAACAGTTCCAAACATTTTGCTTTCTGTCACATGAAAACATTTGCATAGTTGTTCACAGGGGTGGGTCTGTCTCAAACACAAAACAGCAGACATTTAGTAGCTCCGGGAGACAAATGCAAAGCATTTTTTTCCACAAGGGAGAATATTGATTGTGTGCATAGAAAATATTGAGAGCAGCATCTCCACCAGAGTTAGCTCAAATCAGCTACGCTCACCCGGCTGCACAGAAATGAAGACCCAGTAGCTTATCAGGACAAACAGACAGCACATTTTAATGAACAATTAAAGGCAGCAAAAACATTGCCGTTGCGTTGTGAGAAATTCTGCTGATGTCATTGTGCTCATAGGGAAGACGTGATGTGATGCAGAAACAAGAATACAAATGTCAAGATGTGCAGTTGTCAATGGCTTGGCAGAACTCTGAAAAGTTAATACAAGTTTGCAGGCTACTTGTGGATTTTGGCAATATAGAAATAAGGTACTGAAGTTTAACTGACTGAATACAACTTTACTACAGCCACAGTAAGCTTTATCTGTAAATCCAGCAAATAATTACCCTTCGCTCACCTGGAAGTGTTTTCACAGCGGTACAAGTGCTATTTAACATCAAAGGAGTTGAACTATTTCTGCTCCTTCATTATACAAACATAAGGTGCCTAATAATACACTGTTTGCTCTGAGCTAACAGTAGGCACCATAATACATCAATCATCTCCGGGTCTCAAGAAAACCCTATGTTCTTATGTAGAGCTGAATACAATTTTCTCCATCCATCCATTCATCCATTTTCTACCCTTTAATCCATTTCTGGGTCATGGGGGTGGCAATCAGAGATGCCACCCAAGTCTCATAGCACCAGCCCCTCACTGATCCTCTGCAGGTGGTGAGTCCACAGGAGGACGGCTGCTCTCTGAGTGTGAGCATAGCCTTGATCTTTCAGTGGGGGCTTTGGGCAAAGTGGGGTTAAGTATCTTGCCCAAGGACACAACGACAGCAGTCATCAGTGGGAGTCAGTGGAGAAGGTGCAGGGGTGGGAATTGAACCCACGACCTTCTGGCCTTAAGGCCAATGCTCTACCAACTGAGCTACTGTCGCCCAATTTTCTCTTTCAAGTCAAAAGAAAACTAATATTTACATACACACAGTATATTGTATTGGCTCATGCACGAGTCAGCATCTTGGGTTTTGGTCATGTTTAATCAGAATGTTTCAATTTGAATATTATTAAAGAGTTTGGATTCATAAAGAACCTCCAGAACAAGCATCTCACAGTACTCTTTGCAGAGCGGAGCATGTGATGTTGGTGAACCACACAGTCACATGATTTTATGTAACTTACTTATTGATGCTATTTTTTTAAGTGATACAGACTCATTCTAGGCAATGTGGAGGAAGTGTCTTGCCTAAGGACACAACAATAGTTTGGCATTTTACACCTGTGGCACCTGGTATCCCCACAGAGGTCTCCCATCGCAGTACTAACAGACCCTTCCCTGCACAGCTTCAGAGGTCTGATTGGCTCTGGCTTTTGCATGCCAGTTTGACAGTAGATGAAAATATATCATGGCGCCCCTTGCACACTTGTAGAGAGTAGTTGCCAAACTCAAATTTTAAAAAAGTGCATTTTGGACCAATATTGCACACTCAGTTTTCTTGCAATTTCCACAGTAAAAGTGAATGTCACTTTGCCCAGTAGTAGAGGGCATCACAGTGAACAAGTGTGCAGTGAAAGTAGTTGCAAACCTCTTTAAGATTTTTTAAAGGTGAGTTTAAAAAGTGTATTTTGGCAACTCATCCCCGCAGCATCCCTTTCCAGTTTGACCGAAAGTAACAGCCAGAAGGGGCCACCCGCTTTGAATGTGCGGACCCCATTACTGCAGACTTTCAAGCAAGGCTTTGCTTTGCATTTAAATTAATGTGGGATTATTTTTGTATAAAGAACTAATAGTACTAACTAGTTGTACTATGTACTACTTAACTAGTAGTTAAGATAGTTAAGGTACACTTTTTTTTTTGTTCCCATTTCTGACACTGGCGTAGCGCCCCGTCGGACGCCGCCCAGCATTTGCCTATACGGCCTTTGTCACGGGTCTGCAGTTTAGCCACAATTTTTTCCAACCACTGCCCTGTTTTTTTTTCAGTCATATGCCCAATAATCATAACAGTCTGGTCTTGTGTGTTACTGTCGTGTCCTCAAACCAGACACAGCAGCATTATTCTCTCCTTTATTTGACGCAAATGTGCAGTCTGAAGGGGAATTAACAAGATGCTTTATTGATACGTGTTTCACTGTCCTGGAGTTGCTCCGCAGAAAGCCATGCACTCTCAAGATAAACCAGTGCCATAGATAAACACCATCATCGACTTGGCTCTAGTGCGGACAGGAAGAGAGAAAATGGATGAAAGACCTTCTACACGTGCTTTATGGTATTTTAAATGACAGCTGTAAAATGTACCAGAATAAAGGAACAAAAAACAGGTGAAATATTTTTCACCGTTTTTCCCAAGTTTGATAATGTGCTTTTGGTATCACTGTGAAAAAATGTGAATCAAAAGAAAGCTTCTTCAAGACCAATAGAGGGGGAGGTGTGGGGAACAATTTTCCAAAGTGTGTGCCACATCATAAACAGCAGCTTTATTTCTGGAATAGTGTGATTGAATCTATCCATTAGAATCCATGACTTGACTCTTCAAATGCTGCTAATTTTTGACCAATCCCGAAGCTTCCGATCTTGGCTGAGTAAGTACGTAAGTAGGTACATGTAAGCAAAGGCTAAAATATTGTCTTAGTGTTTTTATTTACAGTAATTGCAGCCTTCTTTGAATCAGCAAGGCATTTAAAATATTTTCGGTTAGGCTACAAAGGCCTGCACAGCACAGTCATCACTTTCTAATGTTTGTAACGACCTTCTTATAATGACATAATGTGGTAATTCTGCCATTTAGTGCTTTCAGACCTTACTGCAGCTTTTTATAAAGTGGACCATGCAACTCTTATAAAACGCTTGAAAGCTTGTATCATTTAAACGTTTTGGATAAATGTTCCATACTACTTCTTATCTTTTTTTATTTCTTCATGTCTGGGTTTTTGTTATGAGCTTTTCAACTTACAACAGTTAGTCCAGAACTCACACGGCTTTAAACAGGAACCAAAAAACGTGAGCACATTTGTCTGATTTTAGTTTCATTAATTGGAGTTTATTTTGAGATTTTGTTGTTTGTTCCTAAAGCCTTAAATTGACTGGCTTAAAAATACATCTCGGACCTCATGAATCAAGCTCCCGCTCGCACGCTGGGGTCTGAGGGCCAGCTCCAGCTTGTAGTGCCTAAGACCCAAGGGACAGCACCTTCTCTGTAGCTGGTCCCTAACCACCTCAAACCAGCCCCCTCATTGGAATGATTAAAGTCCTTGAAGTTAAGACGCACTTTTAATCTCTGGCTTTTGTGGTCCTCTGAGTTTTATTTATTTTATTTTATATTTATGTGTATATATTATTATATTAAAATGTATGTAATTGTTTTTATTTTACTTTATACTTGTTAATATTTCAATAATCGTATTTCTATTTGTATGTGTATGAAGCTGGCATAATTGTATATTTAAATGTGTTACTTTCGTCTCTATGTAGCACTTTGTAAAACATTTTATAAAACATGCTATATATAAAAAGTGGATTCATGGAGAAAAGTCTGGTGTTAAGTAAGTCTGATGTAAAAGCCTCAGGGCGTCACTCATGCATATGATTCCATACCTGTTGTTTTGAATGTTTCCATTTCTGTCTACCAAACTAAAGTGGCACAATGACAATGTAATCATAATCCACCTGAAGGTCGTCTAGTGAGATGTGTCTCGTTTAATTTGTAATATATATACAAAGCCCCCCACAGCACGTTTATCTGTACTCGTCCGCCTCATACTTTCTCTTTCATTATGCTTTCGCTGCAGATGCTTCCTTCTCTTTAGCCAGTCAGCAAACACAGGGCTACAAGCTAATCTTATCTTTATTACACTATGTATTTGTGCCGTTGAGATTACAGACATATCCTCTATAGCTTTCAGGAAGATCACCGCGACTTGTGTAAACATGCAAACACATGCATTTAGAGTTGAGAGTAATCCTACATACAATGACATCCGATGTTGACAGACAGGAAGTATTGGGATTGCGGCTAGTGAAAGAATAGCAGTGGTTTAACAATAGACACAACAGTTATGAAATAGGCAAAGGTTAATTACATTAATTATTAGTTTTAAAAAATAGTATTCTGATAAAAAACTAATGATTAACATACAAGCATCACATCAACTTTTATTTTATATTAGGTTAATATAGTTAATAATAACTATCTTTTAGTGTTGCCCTCATTGTTATTTCAGATATGACTGGTCTATTAAAGTTCCAAATGTAACTTAAGTTCCATGAATATGGTTTCAAAGATTTTGAAAGATCAAACAATGTACCGTTCCAATCACAACCAATGGACTAGGAAAGGAAAAAGGGCAGGCCTGCTGGGTATGCTGGCAGAGGGCTACGCACATATTCATGGAACTATTCAGTAATAAGTAACTGTAATTTCATTCATGTCATTATGGCTTGAAAGTTTCCCAAGATTTAAAAATATGCTAAATGTGTTGAAAATGACTGACTTAATCTGAACTAAAACTGTTTATTTGAAATAGGCTTTCATAATTCATTCATTGGCATTATATACCTTGACTATAGGTCTTGTTCTGACAGCACCTTTGGTTTTTAATTTAAATTGATTCCATACACCCGCCATCATTCATCTCTACTCCAAACAGTGCTCACCAGCTATTTATAATTCTGAATCAAGATTTAAGAGTCAATGCTTGCTTTCTGGAAAGGTCAAGGCTTAGATTAAGAAAACAGGAAAAAAACAGTATTAGGAAGTGTGAGTTTTTCTTAACCATTAAGATAAAAGGTGAATAGGGAGAAAAGAATAAGAATGGAAAACAGTTAAGGCTGTAATTAATCAGATATCCATTACAATTACGGTTATTAAACTGCACGATTATAAAAATGGCATAACCAAGAACAAAAATTATTATTACTACAACTAATATTTTGTTACTAACTTTCTTTTAATGCATGCACCAGCAAAACTACCACCCCAAGCCCCTCCTCTCCGCCCCCTTCCACAGCAGCAGCTTCTGGGTGTGGCTCGTGAGCTGCTATGTGTTCTGCTCATGGATCTATAATAATAACTGGATAGGCTAGCTTGCTTGCAGTCACGTGACGCATAAACTTCCGGTTGACGAAGTGGTGGTCTGGCCAGCAAGAGCTACTCAGCACTTTTCACTGCCTGAATTTCATACATAGTGGAATCAATGACCTCAAGTTTTCAATTAAATGATGTATTATGATACAACTTGTATGTAGTAAAAAGCATTTTTATGAACTACTTAGAAAAAAAATCGGGTATAGCTTCTTTAAGACAGGCTGAGTAAGGCGTGGTCAAGCCTGGTGTGATAACGTAGGTAGTCTACCATCCTGAACCTCCGCTTCAGCTGCATTTCAACCTGGAGAGACTACAAGAGACGAGATGCGTTTAAGAGTTGTTTATTTTATGGATTGAGTTTGTTTATTGGTTTGGAGCTTAGGCCGTGCTCTGAAGAGATCTGCGCCTGGGTGCAGATCATGATCCCCAAAAAGAGAGCTTGGCTAGCGATGCGTTTGCCACGACTTGGTTGCTGCGTTTATGGAAGGCGCATGGTGTGAGTGACTGTTTCCGTGCGCGAGCTCGGCTCTAGCGCTAGGCGTTGGCACGCGCACGAGCTCGGCTCGAGGCGTAATGTCCGTGCGCGAGCTCGGCTCTAGCGCTAGGCGTTGGCACGCGCACGAGCTCGGCTCGAGTGCGCGGCGTAATGTCCGTGCGCGAGCTCGGCTCTAGCGCTAGGCGTTGGCACGCGCCAGAACGGATACCACATTCATCCGTTCTGGCAAGGAAAACTCACAAAACCCCATGGGGAAAAAAGTGAGAAACCTTTGGAAGACCCTACATGAGAGAGGGATCCACTCCACGGACAAACAGGCTAGTCGTCCAGGACCTAAACTACAGAACAAGGACCATTGCCAATACTCCTTTAAGGATCTTCTTATGAGGGTGGAGCAGTGTGACTCGAAGTGGATTTTAGAGAATGTATTTAATGCCGATGTAGATGAGGCAGTGACGGCAGTACCCGCGATGCTGATGTCCAGAGACTGAGAGTGTGCAGTGAGAGGGAAAGGAGAATGCTGAATGAAAGATGAACTGCTGGTGTTTAGAGCGCTGATATTCGAACATGATTCCACTTGGGGAGACTAGAAGGTGAAAATGAGATTCATGAAGTACACTTACCCAGGAAGATTGATGTTCGATAGGAGATCTCCCCAAAAACCAACGCACAAGGGCCCGGTCAGAATGAGGGCCAGGGTGCGTCAGGTAAGGCGAAGCGTGAGACAGGCCCGGCGGCAGGAGCCGCACCAGGAGACCAGGAGAGAATATGCCTGGGGAACATGAGAAGGAGCACCGCCTACAGCCACTCAGAGTGCACGCAAACCGTGGCAGGCAGTGCGGCACACCAAAATCCAATGAGTGCGGCCTGGGGAAGATAGTCGGCCAGGTTTGAAGGCCACGCCGAACAGTACTCATGCAGTCTTAGCAGGCCAGCGTTGCAGCAGGCCACCGTCGCGGCGTCGTTGCAGAGTTTTGGTGCGGCATCACGTTCCTGCGAAGCTGAAAAGAGAAACCTCGAACCACTATCACTCGAGTGAAAAGGACCAACGGGCAGTGTCAGACCACGTCTTCAGTCAGACCACTGACCTGATCCTCCGATGCCGGCTCTTCCCGTCATTGTGAAGCAGAACTCTCCAAGCGTTGGATTGTTCACCCACCAATAGGGAACGCGTGTCCATGGTCGACACTGGTCCCACGATGAATGGATGGACGATGAAGCGTGCGGCCGCCGGCGAGCTGCGATGAAGCGTGCGGCCGCCGACGAGCTGCGATGAAGCGTGCGGCCGCCGACGAGCTGCGATGAAGCGTGCGGCCGCCGACGTGGCGTCGTCGAAGCGTGCGGCCACCGACGTGGCGTCGTTGAAGCGTGCGGCCACCGACGTGGCGTCGTCGAAGCGTGGGGCCACCCACGTGGCGTCGTCGAAACGTGGGGCCACCCACGTGGCGTCGTCGAAGCGTGGGGCCACCGACGTGGCGTCGTCGGAGCGTGGGGCCACCGACGTGGCGTCGTCGAAGCGTGGGGCCACCGACGTGGCGTCGCCGAAGCGTAGGGCCACCGACGTGGCGTCGCCAAAGCGTAGGGCCACCGACGTGGCGTCGTCGAAGCGTGGCGTCGTTGAAGCGTGGCGTCGTCGAAGCGTGGCGTCGTCGAAGCGTGCCGTTGTCGAAGCGTGGCGTCGTCGAAGCGTGCCGTCGTTGAAGCTTGAAGTGTGGCGTTGAAGTGTGGCGTTGAAGTGTGGCGTAAGGCCAAAGCAATGGGCAAACGAACAGCACAGAGGGGCTTGGCCGCGCTCCGACCAATCAGAGCAGCTCATCAGACACGGACAGCCCGGAAGCAATGCAGTGGGCAAAACTTACAGTCCACGGTCAATTAGACAGAGCGAAGGCCAATGCAGACGACAAATGTTATAGTCCATGGTTACAACTGACAGCCTGAAGGTCAATGCAGTGGGTAAAATGTTCAGTCCATAGTAAAACGGACAGCCTGGAGGTCACTGCAGTGTGCAGAATGTTCAGCCCATGAGTAAAACGGACAGCCAGAAGGCCAACACAGTGGTTAAAATGTGCGGTCCATGGTGAAAACGGACGGTCTAAATGCCAGTGCAGATGGTAAAACGAACAGCCTGAAGAGCAATGCATCGGGTAAAAACACAGCCTGCGAGCCAATTCGGCGGGAATAACTGACACGCCGCAGTTCAGTACAGTTCATGGTAGTGCGGAAAACAACGAAACCGACACTGTACCGTGAGTGGAGGCAGGGAGAAGGGTGGACAGCGGCAGGCAGACAACGGCAGGCAGACAGAAGTCCCGTTCCCAGTATGGAAGCGGCAGGGTGCGCGGAGTAACGCCTGGCCGCGAGCAGCAGCGGCCACGGGGAGACGAGCGGCAGCGAGTCCGCAGGAGAGGACCCGCGGTGAGCCGCGGTGGAGACACAGCGACCATGGCGCACAGCCCCCAACATGTGATGTGGAAGAGGAGCCGCGACCATGCAGGACGAACAATGTGCGAGGCGTGAGTAACAAAGTGACGAAGAGCAACCCGTTGCAGCTTGAAGTCCGTTTGGTGAGCTGTGCTCTGCTTTGCTCTTAAATGCTGGCTTGATTGACACGGCTGCGGGGAGTTGATTAAGACAGGCTGAGTAAGGCGTGGTCAAGCCTGGTGTGATAACGTAGGTAGTCTACCATCCTGAACCTCCGCTTCAGCTGCATTTGTTGCTGATATTTGGAGAAAATGCGACTGTTCCGAGTATTTTTTTGCTTTTTTGGATATTTCATGACAATTTGAAGCTACTGTGGTTGACGTTCTAACTCATCATTCTAACAATATGCACAAGGCAGAATTTTTCCACTACATGTTTTGGTAAGGGTTAGGGTACCGCGGCAAATGCTAACATGCTAATAATGCTAATAAGTCTCCATTCCTCCGCTGTATGTCACTTACATTCTGTAACGTCTTTGTTTATGCTGCCTCTACCATCGACAATGAAACATGTCTTCTGTCTGAATTAAAGACAAGATCCTAGACTGTCATTTTCTTCACTTTAGATTCTAATCCACAGCTAGTGTTACAATCAAGCTTTTGCACTGCTAAACAAATGAAGGTTTGGAAAAACATGGATGCTGCAACTTTTCCGTCTGTCTGTGGGTTTAAGAACTCAGAGTTAAGGTCCTGAAGGACAAATCCTACATCAAAAGAACCGTGTAAGTAACGATTGGTGTATGAACTTGTCATTCTCAACAAAACACTGCGTCTGTTGCTGTGTTCTTTTCAGGTCAAACATTCACAGTGTTTATCTAAAATGCCAACTCATACCTGAAAATTAATTCAATAAAGATGGGGATGTAATAACTGCATTGTGACTGCATGGCTGGGTAAATAAATAATCCTCCGATGTAAGTAAGTAAGTAGTAGTAAGTATTGTTTTATATACCGCCTTTTCACTGCAGATCTGAGTCTCAAAGCGGTTTACAATTGTTAATTTTGGGCATTTGTCTCTCTCTCCACACAGAGATGGGAGCGGGGTCGCCAGTACAGGAGGCGCATGCTAGAACTATTGGACATATTTTTAGTGGTAGGGGAAACCGGAGTACCCGGAGGAAACCTACGCAGACACGGGGAGAACATGCAAACTCCACTCAGAAAGGCCCTGGTCCGACCGGGATTCGAACCCAGGACCTTCTTGCTGAGAGGCGAGAGTGCTATCCACTCAGCCACCGTGCCGCCCTGATGTAAAAGCGTTTGCAAGTGAAATGTTAGCGAGCCACTTTTCCTGCGTCTTTTCCTAAAGTCCTTAGTGCAAGGTTCTTTATTAATCTCTTCACGAGGAATCCTAAAGTATCCATTAGAGGTTTCACGATTCGATCGCTTAAAAAACTTAAAACAGCACATGCAAAAGGCATATTCAGACACGCTGCTTTAGTCAACAACTAGCTCGGCTGACCACCACTTCGTGATACGCATACGTAATGAGGCGAACGTGACGTCAATTGCATGCAAGCAATTACTAGCTTATAGCTGTCCCACCCATGGGCACAGGGGGCGCCCGAGGTACTGCCACAAACTCTGCTCCTTTCATTCCCGCTCTGACTCCAATCTACCGCCGCTCTGATCAGCAGCTCTGATTGTACACATGCATGAGAGCCACACGCGTGTATTTGGCGCAACGCATCATGGGAGATAATCCACTGGGAGGACCAGACGATGCCCAAATATTGCCGAGTTCCTCTGATAAGTCAGCGCTCGTGAAGTCCCATGCACTACTGAGCACAAGCCATTCACTTGAATAGGAAGCCATCTTGGATCACCGGGGCTTCGTTCTGCTTCTTGTTCAAGGGAACATCCATGCACACAGAATTTATCTGAGCCTTTATTTCATTCATACTACAGTATTGAGAAAAAAATAAAATTGTATTAAACACAGGACCGTGAGACTCATTGAAATACGGTTTTTGATTGAAAACGTGATTATTTAGGACCAATTTGGGAAAACATATTCTAATCAAACTCCAGGAGAGGGCAGAGGAGTCTGGGCTTTTCTCTCATTTGAAACGAATCTAATGTAATGCACCTGTCTGTTCCTGCTAGTATTCTCAGTTTTAAACCAATGTCACAGCAGTGACTGTGAGACAAGTAACATGGTCAAGTCAGCAAATAAGCCTGCTCAAAAAACAGGGACGGTGTGTAACAGGGGCAGTTCTCCCTGGGATTCAAAACGCCCAGTATGATACCACCAACTCAAACCCTAACTCTAACCCAATAAAACATTGATCCTGGACAAACAACTTTGACTTTGATCCTGTTGATTACCCAGTGATATCAGATCATGCGTTTCGGGACGGTCCCAAAAATGTGAAATTCAACTAAATTTCACATTTGAAATTTTCACTTTGCACTTTTCCAAATTGAAGGTTGACAAATAATTGTTTTAATAACCACCCCCATGCTTCACAGTAGGTATGGTGTTTTTTGGATGCAGTGCCAGAGTCCTGCTGCTTAAGCTAGTACATATCAAGGCCCGTCTAAAGAAGACAATTCAGAAGAGGATTCTGAGAATGCACAATGATCAGATGAAACAACAACAGAACATTTTGGTAAAAATTCAACTCGCCGTGTTTGGAGGAGAATGAATGCTAAGCTGCATCCAAAGAACACCATACCTACTGTGGAGCATGGGGGTGGAAACATCATGCTTTGGGCCTGTTTTCTGCAAAGGGACCAGGATGATACATCTGTGTAAAGAATTGATGGGGCCATGATTTTGACAGATAACCTCCTTCTGTCAGCAAGGGCATTGAAGATGCAGCACTTCTGTATGAGGGGAAATACTTACGGAAAACATTTGATGTGGTTTTCTGGATTATTTTTCTCATTTTGTCTCATATTTTTAAGTGGGATGACTTGCAAAACGACAGTGGGTTCGAGCCCACCATAAGACCTACTTCACAACTCCCACTGATGTCTGCTGTCGTTGTGTCCTTGGGCAAGACACTTAACCCCACTTTGCCTGAAGCCCCCACTGAAAGATCTCAGCTCCTGTGGACTCACCACCTGCAGGAGGATCAGTGAGGGGCTGGTGCTCTGTGGACTGGGTGCAGCTCTGACTGCCACCCCCCCGACCCAGAAATGGATTAAGGGGAAGAAAACGGATGGATGGATGGATGGACTTGCAAAACGAGTGGCCATCTAAACACTATTTTGCCCCTCTGTATATGAGTGCATTAGTTTAAACAAAATGACCATTACACGTACACAAGATGGGTATTGTGGTTTGTTACAGGCTGCACATTTTACCAACTGTTTGGTCATTTGCAAAAGAGAAGCCTTGCCCCTGCAAAAGAGAAGCCATCTGAAGTTTTGTTTTTAAGTGTCATAGCTTGTGACATCAAGTCCGGTGTATCTTTAAGGGTCGTGTTTTAAACGGGGAAAAGGTATTTTAGGTAAATTACCCACTAAAAATTAAAGTTATATTTTGTAGTTATGTGTTGAGTTCTTTATGAATAGAGAAGAAAGTAATCTTAATCTTAAAGAGTTACTTTTCCAAATTAAATTATGTCTTGTAGATGGTCAGAACTGAACTATTATTCATTATTATTAGGAAAATAATGTTTATTTAAAAATGTCCACATCAATGATTGGATAAATGGTTTTAAAACCCCGTTTTTTTACTTCCAGTGGTTCTGAGTCTGTAGGTGTTAATGTGATAATGCATGAGTGTGTGGTGCTTTTTCCCCTTCAATTGGGGGCCTGGTTTTTTACAGGGCTGTATTATTAGAGTAAGTAAGTAAGTAAGTAAGCTTTATTAGAGCCATAATGCACTTGCACAATGGGCTCACATTGTGCCATTTTCTCTCAACAATACTATAGCATGTGCCATGCAATAGTATTGTGAAAATGGCAGACTACCTACAAATGTGTGAAAAAAAACTTCACAGTAGTCAGGCCAGCACACTTCCTGGTGTCCAAACAATGTTTTTTTCCAAATGGGTTAATTCATATGAGGCAAGTAAAAAGCAGAATAGAATAGTGTGCATTGTATATTAAAAAGAGGATTCCAACCACTAATACACTGTCTTTCTCCATACAGTTTCTCCCCAAGTGCAATATTGAATCCAAATGAAGTTTATATAGAAGAATACATTTTCATCTTGTTTAGTTAATGTTTTGTTACATTATGACATTATTCTTGCAGTTTGTATTTCTAAAATGGCACATTGTTATTGTATTTGGACTGTAATTGGAGTGCTTTCTTCAAGTGCACAAGGCTAGGTGCAGACATTTCATTAAGAAGTTAACTTGTTCTCTGCACTGACCCTTAATTGGTGGCTTTCAAAGCCTAATAAATGGCCCTGACTTACAAGAATAGACATGGTAGTAAATGTTCGCCTGCTTCTTCTTGTACTTGTGCTTTGTTTGTAATTATCTAAAAGGACCTGGTTTCAGAATCAGGTATAAAGTCAAATGTATTTGAAAAATATATGTATGAGTGACCCCATGAAACTGAGCTGCCCTGTGAAGTAGAGGCAACTGAGAAGCAACTACCAACGGCCGCCATTCACCTGGGGATCTTCTATTTGTATGTGTTTGGCCAATAAAAGCCTCTCCACTGACTTTGTGAAAGTGACTTTCACTGCCTAACCATGTAGGGCCAAGATAATGTTGGCCATTTTCATAGGCAGGAGTGAGGGGTACTTGGCTTTTTCAATAAACCTCTGGTGATGTGTTTTGTAATGCATTGGTTATACTTCACAGTAAAAAGCCATTCTATTCCTTCGCCAGCCGGTGCACTTCGCCCTAAATTGCCTTTTCTCCGACTGCCATTCGTTATGCTTTCCACTCGGCTGCGCAGATATCATTTATTTATTTTATGAAACAACAACCCCCGTCAAAACAAAACAAGCTCACCTCCTACCCACCTACAACCTGGCAGTTGGATGGATGGGCGCGCGGCAGACCTGCAGCCCGAATGGACAGGCCAATAATGAATGTGGAAAAGCATTATCAGGCTTCATAATGGGGATGGATGAAAAGCAGTGTGCGGATCAATGGAGAAAAGGTAAGAAATTAACATCCAGGCTGTTTGTATAATGACCAAAACTTCATAGAAAGATGGTGGAAGTGGGAGGATGGAAAGCCACACAAGTGGTCTGAGTTACTGATTCCCCATTATGTGAAACTCAATTTCCCCTCTTTTATCCACTGCCATTATGGCACTCTGTGTTTGTCTGGTGGCAGGGAAATAGGCCTGCTTTGTTTAGACTAGTGTCAGCTATAATGAAAAAGCACCATCAACTCCAAATGGGGGTGTCTATCGTGACACTCGGCAGATTATAACTATTGATAGCTATCCAGAGAGCTGAAAACAGACCAATAGAAGACAGAGCAAAAGAAGATAAACAGAGAGGGGGCAGGTATAGTTTTTCACACTTTATTCTATCTTTTATTACAATGAAATATAAGAAAAAGAAAATGGGTGTCATATTTTGTACCTAAACTGTTACTTTTTGGAGGAAAAACACTAACATTTTGTTGCAGTGGCAGCTGGAGGCGTGTGTGCACGCGCGTGAGTGTGTGTGTGTGTGTGTGTGTTTGTAGCATTCGGCTATTTTCCATCCGTTGCCCAACAGTTGCACTCACAATCAGGAGACCAGTTCATTAACTTGCACTGTACCAAATAAAATTAATCTCAGAAAAGCACTGGTTAAGTTATCCACATGTGCTGTTCCCTTTGGAATAGTGAAAATATAACATACAATCCAAAGCAAATATAGAGCTACAGTATTTTTGTTAACTGTCCACTCACTTTCTGATCTTTTTCTGCTGGATATATGTGAACACGCTATGAAAGAGTTGTTCTGAAGTAATGTTATAGAAATGTCTTTGCATATTAGCAGAGATGCACACAGTCTCTGACCCAGGAGTCCAAGTCCAGTCCAAGTCTCTGGATCCGCAAGTCCAAGTCAAGTCCAAGTCCCTGGACCCGCAAGTCCAAGTCTCATTTCCTACGCATTAAAATTATGGCCAATACAACTTAAAAAGGACTAAAATATGTGAATTAATTGTATTGTTTTTAGAGCGCATTTTTTCAGCCATACATTTCCACCTGCAGGCCACACCAGGGCTGGACTGGGACCAAAAACGGCCCCATGATTTTTGCAATTGTTGAAATACATAATGTCAGTCAATGGCTGTGATTAAAGGGGACATATCATGAAAAATCCACTTTTTGTGCCTTAAATGCCTTATGTTGTGAAGTTGGAGCCTCTAGAAGTGCAAAAAAGTTGAACTCAGTCTCTTCATGGGCTGCAGAGAACACTTCATATTCTGTTTAGGTAAGATTTTTCAACCCGTTCTGATTTTGCCATTCTCTATTACGTGTTTAGAATTATTACGTCACAGTATTTGCAACGAGACTGCTATATAAGGGCATGGGCGTCTAACAAAACACTTCGGCCCTGCCCTCCTCTACTGTGCATCACTTCGAATTTGTAGTCCAAGCTCAAGGATGCCAGCGAACAGGGCTGGACTGGCCATCGGGCGTACCGGGCAATGCCCAAAGGGCCGATGCCCATATTTGGGCCGGTCTGTCTGCCTCATACAAAACACATGTTTATGAGAAGTGTAAATCCGTTGAGAATTGTTCGAGCGGGGCGCGCGTATCCGCGGGGCACCTGCTGTATGTACTCGAACGGGATTCCGCCACCTCAGTGGCTGCAGTGTTCCGGGGCATCTGCGGCCGCTTTGTAATGAGCAGCTTCCACGTCCAGCGGCTGCGAGAGGCTGAGAGCGTCCAGCCGCTCCACCGTGTTGTGGCTGAGCGCGCAGCCTCAACGTGGCCATGTACCCAACCCCATAAACGCGCACAGGACCATGCGAGTAATCTGTGCACCCAATAAATACACTGCTGCAGGAAACAGTCCGCGTCTCCCCTCTCCTCTCGAAGCGCGATTAAACGCCCTAAATAAAGCTCTGATTCCTACATTTTGCATTGCATTAGAAGTTCATGTTTGAGCCCAAAAGTAATATGTTGTGAACAAATTCAAATGGCTGACAATATGCATTTCAGTCTTTTTTGACCAAGTCTCATCCCTGTAACAAACAATAGTGTTGTCTGTGTCCACCTCCCTCACTCTGAGACATGTTTATTACCCTCTTGTAATGTAGACTATTGCATTTTATTGTTGAAACTGCATATCCTGATCCTCTACAGTATTTGCTTCCACATACTGTATAAACTAGGAGTCGGCAACCTGCGGCTCCGGAGGCGCATGCGTCTCTTTCCTTCTGTAGAAGGACAAACGTTCTTAACGTTTTTAAATGCTGTAAAATTGTGCATAAGTAATATTCAATTTAAATATTTCTGTCAACGTAGTGCGTCATATCCTGCGACGTAGGATATGAGGCGTGTGAGCATCATAGACTGTGCGCATGGATCCCAAAGCTAAAAAGAGAAGAGTCGATAATAAGACTGGACTAAGAATGAAAATTAACATTTGCTTTCAGTCAATGAGGAAAGACTGCTTCATGTTTGCGATGTAATGAGAAGTTTCTATGAGATAATTGTATCGGTGCTTAGAAACTACAAAAATGGCCGCTCGGGGTGGAGTTGAACCTCTGTCACCTGGATGGGGGGGTGGTCAAAAGCGCCTCATTTGCATTTAAAGAGACAGCACCATAACAGGTTGCTCTCAGACGCACCTCAGAACAGGTGCGTCTGTTCAGAGCTACAAATAATGAGACTCAGACCCAGGCATTGCAGTTACGCTTTATATATGCCACAAATGAATGATTTAGATGTAAAAATCTATTATTTGAAAACACGATATGTCCACTTTAAATCTGTTTGTTTGTTCAAAGCATTTTACTATTGGCACAACCAACATGAGCTGTTAATGCAAGGGAAAATTAACGTACCCCAGCTTTAATTTAGCGAGTTTAGGAGGAGACACGGGGAGACATGGGAACTTCAGGAGGCTCTATCATCCAGCTCTGTTTATTGCAGAGGTGTATAAAGACACGCACACAACAAGCAGAGAATGGTCCTGTGTCCTCAAACACAACTGATGCACAAAGTGATGAGCCAACGCGTGCATTCCCGCACAGTCAAGACCCGCGATCGCGGCAAAAGAGTGTGCACAGCTAAAGAGCGCGCACCGCCATAGAGCGCGCACAGCTAAAGAGGGCGCACCGCCATAGAGCGCGCACAGCCAAAGAGCGTGCACCGCCATATAGCGTGCACCCTAACAGCCTGTGAAATGGATGGATCTGGAGTGTCAGGACTCGCAATGTTCACAAGTTCAAAAACAACGAGTCCGAGTCTTTAGGGGACGACTCCGAGTCCAACTCGCGAGTCCCCATCTCTGCATATTAGCCACAGTTGAAGCTATGATGGTAACTGTTGACTGTAATTGGAGGACCGCTGGCCTTCCTACTTCCTGGAAGTCTCTTCTTCCAGGCACTGATTGGAGGAGCACCTGGCAAATGCAGCATCCCCACCTGGAGTCCCTCTCCCACTTAAGGCCCCACTCCACACCTGTTTGGGGCTGCCAGCCTGTGTGTGGCTGGTATGCCATTTGGCCTCATGTGCAAATGTATGTCTTTGTCACAAGGTGAGACAATGAGCTTTTTTTTGGTCAGTCTCATTTTTCTGCTGTGAGGCGGCTGTGAGAGAAGTTCTACTTGTGTCTATGGATTTTCTTTTTTTCTCAATCACCGAAAATAAATCTAATGAAATGTTATACAATTTTGAATGTCAGAGAAAGCGTTCACAAATGTGATCGATTCCATTACAGATGACTATGACATGAAAATATCACAGTAGTTTTCATAGATCAGTGCATGGAAAGGTGACAGTACTAATTGTGTGTGACGCATGTATTCTGTCCATAGTGACATTTGCACACCGTTCACGTTACCTCAGCATCTCACCTTTTATGCAGAAAGGAAAAGTAATCAAGGCATTTTGCGCAATGGTGCAGTTAAACACATTCACGAGGTTGTCTGATTGATTAACTTGGTTTGCAAAAGTGACTTTCTAATCTGAATTTTCATTTTTCATTACAGTTGTTTTTTTCCCAAAAGTGCACTGCTTTTTAATAACACATCACCTCAAACAACTCTAGAAAAAAAAACTTAAAATCATTTCAATAATGCTCTTTAGTTGAGTCTTGTTTATGGTTTGAACACGTAAGAGCTCCTCTACACAGCCGCAGCATCCCTCATGTTTAATGGTTTATGGTAAATGCTTAATCTAACGTCTCTGCAAAGCTAACGCAAAAGCAAAATGTTTGTACATAAAAATAAACCACTGAAGACTAAAGACTGAGACACAGAAGAGGAGACCATTTTCATTATCATGTAACATGTTTGTATGGAATAATCTACCTAATCACCACCATGATGTCCAATTGAATTACATAACAAGATTTTTATGTAGTTCTTGTTATGTGGCAGATTGGTGTGTGTAAGATTAATTCTGAGCAACAAATATGGATTTTACATTTAGAAATGCTTATATTTTTTTTAAAGTGTCATTCTTTTTAAAACAGAATTGACAGATTGAACCGGCTCTATTCTTCACTGCCTTCATTCACACTCTTTTTTATTTTTTTTTATTTCATCTTTAATTCAGACACATTGTTCATTGTTCCTCTTTAACTGTCGATTATGTGGAAGTCTTATTGAGAGCCATTTGAATTAATTTGTTAAGAGACTTCCCCACTCACATTGTTGGACATGACACTGTGGTCCACAACAGGAATAATCACTGAAGACGTGTTAATCCTGCAACTTTAATCACATTGTTTTAAAATTCCATACACTTTCTAACTTTATTTTCATTGAACACTATCATAGCGTGACATAAAAAACCAATAAGAGCACACGGTTGTTTGATTGAATGGCCATAAACAGAAAAGAACTGAACAACGACAGTCTTGGCACCTCAGATCATTTATTTCTTTGGGCAACATCTCCAAATGCTAAAATATTTCCTCATGGCATCATAACAGACCTTTACAAGACAAGTTACAAGTGTTTTAAATATTGGAACAATCACAATAATATAATCATGTTGGTGCAAGTATTTTAGTGTAAGCTCTATAAAGACTTTGCTTTTGCTCTCAGGAGTGAAGCTTCCTACATTTCTAAACTCTTAGACTTGGGAGTGCGAGTGCCTGTAATCTGATTCAGCACTTCTATGCACCGAGGTAATTAAGAGACAGCAGCAAAGATTACGTCTGTGGTCCTATCTCAAGATGTGTGTATTGTACATCTGGCTCCCTACGCAAGATACAGAAGATAACATTTAAGATCTTTATTGGACACATGGCTGCACTGTCAGAGTTTGAAAGTTACGCTGGGCAATGTATCATCAAGAAAAGATTAAAGTGACTATGTAAATGTATTCCTGCGTTTATTCCTCACCAAATGTGTATAATGATTCATTCAGAGCAGGCCCAATCCTTTTTTTCCACATATATCTACAATGTGGCTGTGGATTTAAGGCAGAAAGAAGAGATTGGGTGATGCATCCGATTTTTGATGAAAATCAGTGGGGTGCAGGCAATAGCGTTTAGTTGTCACAGAGTAGAGCAGCAGGAGGAGGAAGTGGAGTTGGAGAGGGCAGAGGGAAGAGGGGAGAGAATAACTTTCTATTCAGAGGCATACACTGTATTTGAGGGTCTGTGGACAGCAACATTCAGGGTTGGGTTCAAATATACAGTATTTCTTGTATAAAATGTGAACTATTAAGTGAACTCCTGTGGACTCACCACCTGCAGGAGCATCAGTGAGGGGCTGGTGCTCTGTGAATTGGGTGCAGCTCTGACCGACACCACCCCGACCCAAGGGGAAGAAAATGGATCGATCGATGTGAACTTGTGAAAGGCATCATGACGTCACTATTTTCAAGTGAATGAGCTCCAAATAGTAATATACATGTCATCACCCACTGCCGTAATGACAACGAGTGAGGGGGGCTTCCATCATGTGGCTACCTTTTTTTTAATTTTTTAATTATCTGAGTGTGGAGAGTGATTTCAAAGAACGACCAGGGGAAGGGTAGCAGTTTTGCAGTTTTCCTCATCTTCACTGTACAGGAAGAACACGTCACCTCCCTCCCACTCACATCAAAGACAATTTCTTTTTTTAACCACAAGGGGGTCAATTATGCTACTCATATGGTTGTTTTCAGAGGCTGCCAAACCGACTCATGCAGTCGTTTTGTGCGTGAAGATGGCCTGGACCGTATAGGTGACTACTAAGTTTTCATGCCATTTCTTAATTACATATACAAGAAAAAAGAAGATTGATGTATTCTTTTTACTGCTTTTTATAATAATCTATGGATCTTTATTATGTTTAAAACACATGTAGATCATTTCACTTGGGATTTAACGCTTTGCAATTACAATTAAAGCCACAAAGAATGAAATGTGATGCATTTACGTAAGTCTCCATGCAGCAGAACTCAATATTATTGCACAGAACGTTATTGAAGCTTGTTGATGGAACTAAAACACAAGGGGCTTAGTTGTAAATAAAGCATGACCATATGTTTATTATTCATTGCACACAGTTAGCAAGCATTTGGACTTCCCTTTTCTCATCTTCTCAGTTTCAGCCTCAGGAGGATATTTTGAGGAATGTTCGAGGACAACTTGGGTCTCATTGTGCTTGTTGACTTATTCAGTTATTCGACCATGTGGCAAACAGATACTATTTCCACAAATGGACCTCCAGCTCTGAATGATTAATTGTCAGAAGGCTTTTAGCTCCAAGGCTGCATCTTCCAACAGGCACAATGGCCACTGCAAAGACAAATAGACAGTGCGGAGAAGAAAATAAAGAATATGAAACTGTATTAGAGCATAGTCAGTTCACTTTCAAGAAAGCAGCAAAAGAAATAAAGTGCCATCTTGAAAAAGCACCGAACATATTTGGAATACAGTAGGCTGTATGGAAAATATAGTGGGGGGGAGCAAGCAAAATTGTACAATTGTAGATCTGTAATAATCTTTGTAAGACATTTTAAAAAGTGTGTCATGATTCGGTTCAGGGTGCCTCAAGCTTTTAATGTTGTCTTTGCTCTTCCCTGCAACAGAGGCCATGGCCAAGCTCGGTATCAGGTTAAGAGAACTCTGGAAATGTGGCTCAAAGCAATGTAATTTTTGTTTAAAAGTCCATTTACTTCTGTAATCCAATGTGAAACAAATAAAACTCATTATGCAAAGTGAGACATATCAACCCTTTATGTTAATCATGGTCTCACAGCTTGTTAAAAACACTAAATAAAACATCTTGGGAAACTAGAATCTTTCAAAAAGGCTCGACATATCTCACTTTGCATGTAATGTACTTTTGAACATTGTTTAAATTGTACGAGTTTCACGTGTATTGGCTATTTTGGGGTGATATTTTTTGTACTTCCCTTGTTGTCAGAGTAACTGTTTGTTGAATTTACTGTCACAAAACCTGCCCACATGGTTTGTTTCCACTGCAATATAGAGACGCACACAAACAGCATAAATCATAACACTCTCACATTAATGAACAGTGACATACAGTGTGCAGAGCAGCGCTTAAAAATCCAAAGGGGGCCTATTTGCAACGATGAAAGATCCATTCCAAAACTCCAACACAGTCTCCAGACATTTACAGAAGAGAGAAAGCTCAGTGCTAACGATGAGGTATTCTTTAGGACAAAATACAACAGCTTCCCTCTCTCAACTTCACCCTCCTTTGGTCTGTTTTTTCTTGTTTTTCAGCTCTTCCAATTTCATGGCTGGGCATTTCCCATGTATAATTCATAAGTGACATGCTTGTTTTACACACCACGTACAAACAGCCATGTTGCAGCGCCCTGAGGGGTCTCCATGCCAGCCTGTAATCTGCTAGCACACACAGCGACCGGCTTGGAGCTCTTCTTACCAATTACACTCAATTCCTCACAACCGGCCTTTCGCCTGACACAAGCCCAGGTTGTGATCACCACTTGCTTCAAGAAGAGAAAGCGATGCACCGTACATGTTTACGTGTCACGGGGAGGTAATGGGTTGAGTGCTCAGGATGAAAATAAATGCACCTTTATCAGTTGTAAGGATAGATGGCGTGGTGAAGGTGGTTCGGACAAAACTTTGCCACATAAACTGAAAGGACTCGGCCAATATTTTGACGAAAGAGCGAGTACACAGAACACAGCCGGATAGTGCAGGTAAAAGGGTAAAATGCAGTGCCGCGTAGTGGGTAATGAGCACTGATTGTTTGTGACGGCCTGTAGTAGGGCTGATTTCCCAGTTGAGGAATGGGGGCTTTGTAGACATCACAGGGCTGTCAGGAGGAGACAGAAAATGGGCCCATAGCTGCAGAGCTCTTCAGAAAGAGACAGCCAGAACCACTTCACCATTTAGCTTTAGACAACCGCACAGTCTGCAATGTGATGAAGAGAGTATTTTAAATATTTTGTGATGCAATTCAAAGCTCATTTGCATGGAAATGTGCAGTGGGAGGTTGTGTGACTGAGATGCGGAACAAAGCGCAGTTATTATTAAAAGGGCTCGCTCAATTACTGATTTGCACAGGGTACATAGGAAGCTTAGGGTAAGTGAGAGGAATGTTCCTTATTCTCTCTAGTCTAGTATGTAATCTCAAAGAAGAAGAAAAAATCAGAAAAATCTCAAGCCCAGAGAGAAGAATTTACTCTGAAACAACTAAAGTCCTCAGTCCACTGTGTTGCTTTTACAAGGCTAATGCTTTAGGAGCTTGCATAGAATTATTTACGTAAAATCCCAGAGCTGGTGTGCTTCTGTAAGCATTTTAAAACAACATAAGAAAAAAGTAACAGCTGTTAGAGTAAGTACATTGTAAAGATGATTTCTTTGTTTTCCCTTTTATTGTCCACAAGTTGCATTAATATTTTGTCAATGTAATTACTCTTTTGATTAGAGGCCGTAAAAGCGCTAATGGGTTTTGTTTGCATACACGGCATTATGGCCTGGATTGATATAATTTTTCCATTAGAGGTCCTTTTACTTGTTGACACAAAGCCAATAATTCATCAATCCACGCCTGTTTTATTCATAAGACTAAGGAGGGGGATCATTAAGCAACTTTTCTAAGCTTTGATTCCTACTCAAGCGGAGGGAAATGATTACTGTTCATATCTGATGACAACAGAAGTCTGAAGTTATTTATAGATCCACAGGCGCAAACAAGGTACGACTCCAGTCTGAAAACAACAGCTCTCACCTCATCAGTAGGTGAATCAAAGTGCTAATTTATTGTTGCATGTGTTGTTAAAAAGTTAAAAGTAAATTACGTCATGTTCCCTCAAAAAGAAGACAACAGATTACCCTTCAAGGGCCATTCACGATAAAGATAGTCTCAAATGAACTGATTGATATGCATAATTAGGTCGTATCATCACTGCATGGCTGTTCTTAATGGCATCCAGAGGGTATAACCTACTTCACCATGACCTTTAATCATTGACAAATTTTGAGAGGTCTAGAAATGTTCTAATTGACAGTATATTATATTAGTAAAGTATTAGTAATATGTTTAGGATTTTTGATATATTATCCATTTATATAATGTGACACAAATATTTTGCGGTTCAGCCTATCAGCTTCTGTGTGTAGCTCATATTCCGTTGATTTGGGATAGATTTTATAATACATTATGTAATACGATGATTAAGTTAAGTTGTTTATAAACTACCAATATGAATATGTTTTTCATTCTCACTAGTAAGTTTTTTAGCCTGTGCCAGTTGGCATGTCCTTGGTACTTTGACCTTTTGTTACCATATGTCTTTCAGGAAAAATTAGCAACCAGTTTTCACCAAGTCTAATTTTCCATCTGGACTCGACAGCCGGCTGACAGACCGCTGTAGACCTGTGTAGTTTTTATGTTGATTCACTTGTTCTGACCTGGAGCAGTGCAGTTGGGCTCTGACCTTGCTTCCATGTCTAATCCCCCTTTAGCTATGGATTGGCTCCTTTCCATCTAAACCTGAATTTCTCCCCATTGATTCGGGTCATGTTGTACCTGAGCACAGCCATTAATCTGATTATGAGCGTGTCTGGGTCTGGTTCATTAGTCTGGCCCAGCTGTGTATTGTGTGCAGAAGCCTGCTCGACCATGAGAATTTATCACGGAGGCATTGAGGCCTAAACAACGCACCACTCATGATGCCTCTGATGTCTCAACACACACGTGCCAAATACACTGAAGTCCGGCTTGGGAAGCGGATTGACAAACCTGAATAATTTCTCAATATAATGTATTATTATGTCACATGTATGAGTAACAAGAGAATGAGTAACAAGAGAATGAGTAACAGCGCATATGAGTTTGGGACAAACACGTGCGAGCTTTCCAGTGTTATCAGGATCCCAAGGTTTGATCTCAGTTTCTTTGCAACACTTATGAATTTAACATTCATTCATACATTTTCAACCCCTTTATTAGTCCATTTCTGTGTCGGGGGGCTGACAAGTAGAGCTGCCACCCAATGCTCAAAGCACCGGCCCATCGCTGATCCTCTGCAGGTGGTCCACAGGAAGATGGCTGCTACATCAGTGGTGCCACAGCCCTGGTGTTTCAGCAGGAGCTTCAGGCAATGTGGGGTTAAGTGTCACACCGACAGCAGACATTAGTGGGAGCAGTTGGAGTAGGTCCCTTGATGGGCTCAAATCCACGACCTTCCGGCCCAAAGGCCAATGCTCTACCAACTGAGTAATTGCACTGCCTATCGAACGTAAATGTACTTTTGTGAATGCTTATATCACCCAATATAAACTAAAAATATTTATACATTTATTCTGCTGCAAGATCTTGTTATACTTGTATCATTACTATGTTACTGTACTTATATTAAATGGCAGAAAAGGGAATTTTTTTAAATCTAAAAGACTAACCCCCGCTGCCTTAGCTCTGCTCAGACCTTGGCATCCCTCTTCATGCACACACACAAAAACACACACAGCCCTCCAACAGCCCAGCACTTTCCTTACTATTTTTTTTTTATGTAACATGTGAAAACCGTATAAATGCCAGCATTATTATAATTTTTCATAACCTTGTATAAATATAATAAATGGTAGTAGGTCAGCCAACTCCAGCAGATGTAACAACATGTGACAGAAGGGACAGATCACGTGACTGCTTAGACATTGTGTGTGATGGCACATGGGGAGGAATGGAAGTGACGCTGTGGAGATGAGGCTGCTCTAATCAAAGAGGAGAGCCGAGGGTCCAAGACTCACAGATGTGCTCCTCCAGGGGATGAGTGGAGAAAGCAGCTGGAGGAGCACTGCTGGGTGAGGGTCATGGAACTCAAGACGACACAAGGAACAGGCCAGTTTCAACAGTAGCAAGCAGCCTCAAATAAATGCCAACTTAACAATCCAGAGCGGAGTGGTGAGGTTTACGTCTGTATTCTGTGTTGTATTCTATTTTTGTCTTATATGATCTTAAAAAGAAGATGGACATGAGCGATGATGATGTACGGTCTCCTTCCAGTTTAGTTGAATATTGCTCTATAATGAAACCAATGATTTGATTAGTTTGCAAATTCATTTTTTGATTTAAAATGGCTACTTAAGAACAACTGGGAAAAGATCCTTGCCAAAGCAGTGAATCAGACAATCACAGCATGTAATCAGCACAGGAGGAATGAGGCAGAGACACTCATAGGAGGAGCTGGACTCAAAAGCATAAATCAAGTGTAGTGGTTAAAAAATTTACAAAAATATACTGAAATTTGGATTATAATCATTTTGGAAAAAGTTCCCAAAATTTTTCTTGTTTAGTTTGGTTTATTTATTTAAAGGAGAGCAAGAATTGCACCAGATTTAACACCAAGCCGATTTGAATAACAGGTCTGATGCGTAGCTCAAAATTGTAAATGAATCTGAAATTGTAAATAAATATCGCTATCATACATATATTATGTAAGAATGTAAATGTAATCAAACAACATTAAGTCAACTTTGGGCATTAGATTTTCACACAGCCTCAGCTGCTGCAGCAAAAATCATGGAATTTTCACAGCGCTCTTAAAATCACTGATTCCTGTTTAAGGCATATGAGGAAAGAACCGCACTCCTCAGAGGGGACGCCTATTAAAGCGTCTTGCATATCACCAGAATGATTTGGAGGAACATTAATCTAGATGATCCACCAGAAGTAGAAAATCCTCTCATATACCTTTATGTTTAGTTTTTGCTTTGTGAAACAAAACTAAAACAACAGAACACGTGCAGCGAGGGACTGAGTGTTGGTCTGTCACATACCTCAACTGTTGTGCACCGATTTACGCGCGTCATTCAATCAAATTTAATTGGAGTAGGTTCACCAGTGTGTCTATGAGTGTGTTTACAAAGCACTGGTGTGTATCAAGCAGTGCTTTGTAAACACACTCATAGACAGTAAAATATTCAACATAGAATAAAATACAAAAGTGCAAGTACAAGTGCAATGTACGAAAAACATGATCGAAACTTTAGGCACTTTTGGAAATCAATTTTATGCCTGTCTTTTGGTGAAACTTAAAACTTAAAACACATATTTTTAATAACAATAACATTGCAACAGCATATTCAAATCTTTCAGATGGTCTTCTTCTGACTTCATTTTGTACTTTCTACAGTTCAAAGATGACTCAACTTCTGAGCAATTTCTCAAAACAGTGATTTTACTCCATCATGCTTGATATAAAATTGTTTATAAATTGTTCGAGGTGGTCCAATAGGGCACTGTCCGGTTTCCGAAATGTGCTAAAAATAGCTCAGATGACTGCGCATGCGCGCATGTTTCGGACAAACATTGTTTACGACGCGTTGAGTACTGTGTTCTCCACATAAGCGTGTGTATTTATTTGGGCTAAATCATTGAATCATGGTGACAACAAAACACTGCAGTTATGGTGCTTGTCGGAGCGATTTCAGATACTCTGAAAAGGACTATATGAAAGTAACATTCAACCCGTTCGTTAAACCACAACATCGGACCAGACCAGGACCAGACCAGGACCAGATCAGACCAGGTGGGTGCTTGTGGTCGGCAGAATTTCTCTCATGAAAAGGTTAAAAAGGGCACATGTTTTTTCAAAAACACTTCGCTGGACCAACTGTGGAGCATCCAGATCCAGTCCTAGCTACGTTTAGCTGGGACTGGATCTGGACCGCTGTATCAGGTCCGTCTGAGCTCTTCTGAATGTAGTTAGCACAAACTTTCTCTTTACACCATTTACCCCCATCAATCCATATTAGTATTGTTTGTCCTAATCCAGAAAGTATACAATTCTCACACCTGAAGAAAGATGAGAGGGATTTTTTTCAACTTTGTGTCTGCTTATTATACGGCTTTGTACCAATTGAACACACAAAATAAACGTCATTCACTACTCATGCCGAAAGGTTTATTTAATGAGTGCAAAGAAAATAGTTCCCAAAGGTTTTCCCGTGGCAGGCGAGTAACAGTGAGGATAGTTAACCTAAAAGCGATCGCTTTAGTCGCATTAAAAAAGTATTTTTGTCATGAAAACCTGAACAGTTAATTCTGAAAACCTCCGTGCACTTGTGTTATGAATGTGTATAATGTATTCTCCCATTAACATTTAAATGTGTTGATTGATTGTCATTTGCGTTTACTGAGTGTGGCTAGCTCTGATAGTTTCTCTCAGAGACAGTGGCGTAACCCGTTGTGATCATGGATTTATTATAATATCAGCTGACTGTAGCTAACTAATGATCAAACTAATTACAAAGTGGATAGTGCAAAAACAACTTGATAAATGGAAGTTAATCACAGCAAAACAAACAAAGAAGGCGCTAGCATTGCAATTTAAATGACTAGATAATGTTAGCATAATCCTCACCATTATCTTTTTATCAATTCAAACCGTCTACCAGTTACTGGAAGACCACGACATTCAAGCCAACGTTATAATTGGTCTACACTATGATCCCTGATGGTTTGATGGTGGAATTTTGCCCCTGGTATATCATTTTCGTCTAAAGTGACAAGTGGTATTTGATTCATTTCGGCAGTGTTTGTCCGAAACATGTGGGCGGGAGTTGACAGGCGGCGGGGGCGTGTCTTAGTGACGTCATTTAGATAGTTCGCTATGATGAGCCCCATTCTGAATCAATGTAACAGTTCACCCTTACAACGACTTTTTCATTTGACATTTTAAAAGGACGTGTTTGCTGGGTGGGCAATAGAACGGTGACTATTGTTCCTTTGTGGTGCACAGATTGTTTATCGACGCAGCGAGGGTGCAGTGCAGAGCTTCTGTCAGTGCTCATGTCCTCCGGAGACAACTGAAAACTCCTGTTCATCTCCACATCAATACAGTGTACCGGTTGCATCAGAATAACGCAGCCTCTTCACGCAACTTTTCCCAGTTATGCCCCCACCACAAATATAGCGCATGAACGATCATCAGAAAATACATGAAAATAATACCAGCGAACCACGAGTCCTTTAAACCTGACGCAAGCATCACGCCAACTTATGTAACCCTGCACATGTGTAACAACTGCTGTTTCAATGATGATCAATTTCTCTGTGCCCGACTGCGACCGAATAGATCTCTGCTATTGTACTTCATCTCTCATTATATCTCTATGGGGTTTATGGCAATCTATAAAAATAAAACTTCTGTAGACAGCAAATGGTGCATGGATAACACTTTCTTCACTGTTTATTTTACTACTTTTATTCAAATGTAAGATATAAGCAATATATATGGTTTATACTCAAAACATCTAAACTTGAGGAGACGTATTGTTTCAAGTCTTTAACTTGCTCAATGGCATCCATTTACGGCCTTTACCTCTTTTCTCTCAATGATCAAAACATATTTAAGTTTTGAGGTATCCGAGTCCTGGATCTACAGCCCGTCCGTCCCTGGGAGCGGATCCCTCCTCAATGTGGGCTTTCTGGAACTTTTTCACTTTTTTCCCACTGGGTTTTTTAGAGTTTTTCCTTGCAGATACAAGAGGGTCTAAGGACAGTGGTGATGATCCAGGACACTCGACATTCAACAAGATTCACGGATCAATATTTATGGACATTGGTCATCCGCTCCTTATGGACCAATGGCTCTGTGTGTTTATTATCATTGCATTTCTTGTGTTTAAACACTTTGAATTTCTGATTTCTGTTTTGTTACATCCTCTGGGATAACTACTGTTGTGATTTGAGGCTATACAAAAATAAATTCAGTTAAATTGAATTTAAGTCAGGCCTGGCTTCAGTGGGGGTGAGTCCCAGCTCCAAAAGGTCCATGAGCATGTGCGCCGACACGTTTGCTATCTCACTCTGGGCTGGTGAAGGTGGACCCGGAATAAGAGTATCGCGTCTTCTTCCCTCTCAAAAAAGGCTTTACAGGGTGGTTCAAAAGTTGACTAGTGCCAGCTAACGCAGCGCAAAAGTGTTTTTTCACATTTTCCTGTTCTGCGGTCATTTGGAAAAAGCCCCATAGGCGGCAAAAGTGATGGCAATTTAGTTTCAACAGCAGAGATAGGCTATGCCTGGCTCACATGGCAGGATTTTTAAATTGGCGGGAAATTTATATAGACTGTACCTGTGATTATTTATCGCCATGACAGGAAATCTCACAAAACATCTTGAGAAAATCATGACTTCAAAGAAAACAAGCATGGAAGTGGCAATAGTTTGTAGTTGGTTTTTAACTAGAAGAAAATAACAATAACACTGGCATGCTTACCTTAGCCTTTAGATTCAATTTTGGGTCTACAGTAAAGCCAATCCATTTTGACAATAAACGGGTGTCACATTACTACTAAAACGGTTAAGTTAAGTATCGCTCTCTCTGTACTGTTCCGGGACGCCGGCATGTGTGCTATGCCATCAGCTCAATAAAAATACATACATTGGCGGCATTGCTGTAGGATGCAGGGTTCAAAGCAGTTTCTTTCTTGGCAACACAAGGAGCTACACCTGCATGTGTGTAATTGTTATTCTAAAGGGGGTGATTAAAAAGTATCCAAACATGCATTCAGTCAGATCTTTTCAAATTAACTGGTTTGCATAAGTAAAGCCTGTGATAAATGATTAAACACACCACGGCCAGTTTCTCTGTATCCCTTATGAATTTCTTTCGTTTTTGCATACAGATCTGCATTAGGGAATTTCCAATGAATGCCATTCTGTTACCAAGCTAAATCCCCGATATCATGATTAAAAATCCTTTGGCTTTTGTTTGCTTTATCACTGTTGCTCCACGTTGAGATAATTCATGTCTTTACGACGCTGACAAAGTTGCCATGCCATTTGTAGCGGCTGCTCTGATATTTGAAGGTTGACATTCAAATCCAGTTCTCTCTGCCTGCGCGCTGTTATCTGTTTGAGCGAGGCTGAGTAAAAAGGTGCAGAGGTGGTATGCTGCAGGGGAACACAGATCTTCAAAACATAATGAGACTTTGTCGGGTGCCACTGCGCTATAGGCCTTTTTACTGAAAACGGTGGAAAATCTGCCTTTTCTTCTACAGGGCTGGAGGGTCTCACCTAATCACACACAAGAAAAAATAATTCAGATCACTGCAACATCGCTGGTTTATCGAAGCTGTGGAAGCATAGTTGTTTCCATAATAATAGAAAAAAGAATCCTGCGAGGTGTTTTTAATTGGAGCATTGTCATAAATTAGATACAATTATGATTATTTTTTAATTATTTATTGTATTGAAGGAGCTATATCTTGGTTATCTACTCTTAGTATAATATAGTTGTTCTGTGCCCCAGGTTGACTCGGGAGGAGCTGTAAACATGTAAAGCTGAGCAAGAGAAATCTTCACATACACAAATTTGGCCATAGAAAGCCATAAAAAATCTTGTTTGCCATTTGCCAGAAGGCATTTTGTGATAGAGACGTGGAAGAAAAATATAAATGTTTGTCCAAATGCAAAATGTTATAATATAGCTTGTGCTAAAACTAACAATGCAAATTACGCTCAGTGTACAATCCCGTGTGTCAAATATAGTATTATGCTATGGGCAGATGTGTATGTGTTTTGTGGGAAATTGTGAGTGTGCATTCTCACCATAAAGTTGAATTACTAAAAATATTTATATCTTGTGTTGCCTAAATCCATTTTAATGTCTGTAGACCTGAAAACTGCTGTTCACAAATGCTCTCCATCTAATCTGGAAGCGCTTAAGTTGTTTAGTAACAACGAATGGACAACATTTTCAGTCTCTAGATTTGCAAAAGTATTGACTCATGTTGTATAATTGCTTAAAACTTCACGTTTCCATTTTCTACAAAAAAAAAACAATCATGCAACATTTTGCTTTCACTTCACAATTGTCTGTAACTTTGCTATAGTAACATCGCTGTGGTCGTAAACATGACAAATTGTACAGAAGTTCAAGATGTATTGGTTTTTTTGCAAGCCGCTGTATATAGTGGGATGTCAAGTTTCTTTCCATCTTCTACCAGCAGACTTTCTCAAAGTTTTACAGATTTTTTTCCAGGGATACATTTTTGCTTCCATTTTTGCTGCCATGTCAAACTTTTCTGTCACAATCACTTGTGCCAAAATATTGCTTGGCCTTAAATGATGACAACTGCAAGTTAAAAAGTGGAACCCTGTAAGAAACTCAGACTTGTGTGCGGTAGTGGAGTGTGGTTCAAGTGTGAGTTAAAGCTTTGATTGTTCTATATGCTCCACTGCACCGGATTTCAGGCAAGCAACCTTTTTGCTTGAAGCTCCAAACTTCTTCTCCTTTATCGAAGGCTCTCCCTCTGCCTGATTCTCTGTTCGTCATTCTTTTTTATACTTCTATCCTTCAGTGTAGAATCCGTTATTCCCCGGTTTGAGGTGAAACAGCAAAGATGTGATTTCTATAGCACTGTTGGAGGCTAGAAGCTCATCACAAACTGGTCTCGGCTGGTTGGCTGAGCGAATCAAATCCTAGATAGCACGACCAAAACTATTCCACTCCAGACCCGGGCACAAGTCCTCACCAATGGAGCACATTCAATTGGACGCATTTCATTGCAATTTGAGTCATACATGAGAAATGATAGAGAGGAGTAATGATGAAGTTACAAAAATGTATGATATTTTTATTGCAAAAAACAGCAGACTGGTCAGCAGAGACCTGTTTCATATCTACGTCTATTTTATTTAACTGGGAACAAATAATTTAGTTCAAAATGACTCACTTGGTGCTTTACAAAGCCGAATAAGGATGACATCACACTTTATATGCATGCCTTTCTGCATTATGTATAAGGAGGGCCTTTTACGTGGGGTGCCTTTTCTCACTCTATGCTATAAAAGTGGTCCTTGCCACATCACTGGTGCAGCAGGGTTTTAATGGACTGATAGCACACAATAACTATTTTATTTAGGTAAACCCATTTAAGCAACAACAAGTCAGCCGGTATGTAAAGGAATAGAAAGACCTATTTTGGGGGTAGCGGAACAAAATGTATAATGCAAAACAACGAAACTATTATAACAGCCAAATACCATAAAGCAGCAGAATATCTGTAAAAATCTGGAGATTGAAGTAGTTTGGGGTTTTTATCCCATTAAGGCTTTGGCATAAAATGATTGGGAAACAACTAATTTCATTTTTAGGAGCTGACACACATGGCAATTTTTTGGGGGCATACAGATTTATTTTCCCTTAAAATCTCAAACATTAAACAATGTATAACTTTGAAGGAGCATTGTTTAAAAACAATGTACATACTCCATGCAGTAAATTTTAAAAAATGATCTCAAAAACCGATTGGTGGCTGAGTGGGGCAGTAACATCCAATGATTGGCAAATTAAATCTTCAAAAACATTCAGATTTAATCGGCAAATCTGATAAATTAATCTTCCCCTTATAGTAATAAGTGCTACTATTTACGGCTGTGCAATAAAGATCCAAAATTATAGAGTGACGGAGGAAGACAGGGAACAATATTAGCGATGCTAAAAGAGCAAAGCTAACCAAGATAACAGCGAAGAGGGGCGCCAAAAGAATCACTACACCCAACAGCAGGCCCAGCCAAACTAGAAAGCCAGGAAGAATAGAGAAGCCAAACATTGTACATAACTTAAATTAAGAGAAAAATTAGCTGCTATTTACTGAATTTGAGCCAGATGTTGAGCATATTCTCCATACATTCTGTATACTCCATTTGACATCAAATGTAGCGCACTATTGTTTATGTACTGTCATTTCAACCCAATACATGACATGGTTTTCCAGAGCATTTTAACGGACCATAAGGAAGTTAAAATGCTGAGCTGTGGGCAGAAAGTTCCTGTGGCCGAAATCAGCCACAGCTTTAAGTGCAATAGATGCACTTTATCCATTTCCGGCCATTTGATGAAACTGCTCTGGCACTTTGTTTTGTCAGTTAGAGGCGGACAGTGGCCATTTAGCTGTGTAAACCTGGGCATATTTCTCTCTGCCTTTCTTTCTTTCTCTCTTACCGTTGACCTTTGCGGACTTCGAATTAGGTATCAGTGCGCTTTCAGGTCCTGGCCTTTCTTTGAAGGTTAAACTAACTATTGTTCACCGGACGGAATAATAATAAACAACTTCTTCCCTTCTCTCACACCATCTTGCCTGCTGTATCTTGTAAGATGGAGAGATGCTGAAGGGAAAAAAAAACAATTAGACAAAAAGATGGGGCTGTGTGAGGTAATGAAATAGCGTGTCTCATTGTAGCGTGTAATGGAGAGCAGTTTGAAGTTAATTGAGGGGAGATAGGACACTGGTGCGGTCTGCATGAGGAGTATTGCCTGGACTGCGGCTGTATCACTGAGAAAATCACTGAAGCAATTTCTTATCACAGGACACAAATGAGAATTATCTTGCTTTAACACACAAGATGGTGCGATCAATCGAACTCGAGTAATTAAATTTATATTATTTTCAGGCCAGTTCTAGGACAGGAGATTTTATACAAAGATTTTAGCAGACTTCTGTGCACAAATATGACGTAAGCACCATTCCCCCTGATTATTACATATGCTTTTATCTTTATCTTTATTTACTGTTGCCATTTATATTTTAAGGGATAATGAGTCTGTTTCATAGATTTCGAAACATGTTCAGTGTTCTTTCCAATGGCTTTAGAAGGTGATACACTGCCACCTCCTGGTATAAATGGTACATTGCATTGTCAGGTGACGTTGGTTTTATATATAACGTTTTTGTTTTTTTTATTATTAAAGGTGTGGGCAAGTAAACGCTTCGAAGTAAGAGGAAAAAGATAGGTCAATGACACACAGCTAGCTCAAATGCAAACAAATGATGGAAGCTGTGACATAAGTCAGCCTTCTGTTGACAAAGACAGTGAAGCCATGCATGCCGGTTATATTGATTATGTCTGTCTGGCTGATAGGCAGAGCAGAACCACAGCACCTGTATTTTATTAGCTTCCTGTTTAGCAAACCTTTTTGGCAAAGCAAGCACCACACGCCACGAGCCACCTGCAAGATTGCACTTCTCAATGGAGCGTGACCGAGAGGAAGGAACAGAGAGGACAGAATGTGACCTTGCTGTCTGGAAGAAAAAAATAAACAACAAAACTTAAGTCTTTTAAAATACATATGTGATTATAATGGGGAAAAGCCAAAGGTTATTTAGCGCAACACAAACACTTTACATTGAAAGGAAAAAAGTCTTCAGTTCCTTTGGCGAATGATTCAATGAATATTAAACAGACACCGCATATTGCAACCTAATTTGTTTTCATAGGCTCGGTTTATGTTAGAAGAACAAAGGGATGGTTTTAACCTACAGCTTACCCACTTAAAATTCAGCACTGGCTCCATTCACACAGATGCCTTTATTCTTCGCTGCTCGCTTTCTCATTGAAAATAGGTCATTTTCATGTGTACTATAAATGGCAATGTGTGTAGAAGTATGGGCCCATCAATAGGTAGTGTTAAAGGGCCACTTGTTTGTCATGTTTGTAATATGATTCATGATTCATGTATGCTGAAAAGAGGTTAACAAGTACGCTCAAGGGTTTACATATGCCTTAGCAGACATATGATGGGGACTACCAGCATTAATTTTATTAAGGTTGATACATTACTCTGTAGTTTTAAAATGAGGAAATCCCTCCAGAGATTTGTATACACTTAATCATAACTCCTTAAAAGAAGAAATACTGTGCATAATTTTCGGACACATTTAATTTACTGAGTGAAATTGTATGCATGTAAAGGATTCTACTTCTCATCTTTGTTGTTATAGCTTTTTGATAAAACAAGGGTTCCTCATAGTAGAGCATTGGCCTTTGGGCCTGAAGGTCGTGGGTTCGAGCCCACCATGAGACCTACTCCATTACTCCTACTGATGACTGCTGTCGTTGTGTCCTTAGGCAAGACACTTAACCCCACTTTGCCTGAAGCCCCCGCTGAAAGATCAAGGCCCCTGTGGACTCACCACCTGCAGGAGGATCAGTGAGGGGCCGGTGCTATATGTACTGGGTGCAGCTCTGACAGCCACCCCCCGACCCAGAAATGGATTAAGGGGAAGAATACGGATGGGTTCCTCATGGAAACAAGGTTTATCAAACTATTGCATTATAGTTGTGCTAAGATCAACCACATTCTGTTATCATTTCTGAAGCGCAAAGCAGGTGAATTTCATATTTAAAATTTCATAATGTCCTGACATCGGACATTCAAATGGGAAACACTAACTACAGAAATGTTTACATGAGTAAAAGTTCAAACATAATGAGATGTTGCGTCATCCATGTTGTGTGGCCTCATCAGCTTGTGCCTTGCAAAAGTGTTAATACAGTTTGCTCTGTACTGTTCTATATGACGTCATAGAACTCATACTGAATACAAAAACGTTCCCTGGCTCTGAAACATTATTAAATATATATAGACCTACATAGTATCCTTACTACCACTGACTTCAGAGGTCAGAGAGGATGCAGGGGGTGCCACAATTACGTTCATGAATCACGTCCAAACTGTATAAACCAGATTTGAAAAAAAAAAAAGCTAAAGATCAAATGGACCTATCTAATTACAGAAATCTATGAATGACGTGCGTACTGCATGAAAGACGTCAACAAAAAAACTTTCTTCAGATGCATTTATGATTATTGTTCAATAAAGGTGAGATGTTGCAATGAGAGTTTTCCAGCCCTGCCCTTGACCTAATGGTGTCTCCTGAGATGCCCAGACCACCGCAGGGGGGTACCAATTTCATATGCCACTCAATGACCTATTCACAGATGAGAAGCTGCATGAGAATTGATTCTGTGTTTTTCCTTCAGCAAAGGTGACCTTTAGGTGCAAGCTTTGGGTGCAACAACAACCAAAGAGATGCTTGAATAGTAATACTGAAAAACGTGCTGTTTAGTTTTGGAGATAACCAGCAAAAGCAGGCTCCGAGCTCATTCTTTGTATCGTAGCCAGATGTATAGGAATCCTGAACTGAACCTGAACTGTCTTTATTAAAATTTAGAGATTTAAATCTCTACATCACTGTGTGGTTTAAGTCACTTGAATTTATAGAGATCAAGTTTCTTTAAAAAACACAATATTTTTGCCAGATTTATTTGTACCTAAACTGGTACAACCGGACAGCAGCGCTCAAACATTTATTAACTAGGTCCACAGTGTTTTTCCTGGCAAAGGACTTGGTGTATTATTGCTTACAAAGTGGATTATTAGTAGTACTCCGAACAGCGGCACAGAATTTCTGTCAATGATTACCCTTCTCAGACAGTAACGTACAGTTAACATAAACTCCATACACAGCTTATACAAAAGTGGACTCGAGAGCTATAGATAACACCACCGGTTCATACATTAACTAAAGGAATTCTGGCATGTTCACTTAAAATGTTAAAATTGTATTAAATAAGTTGCACAATAATCTCTTTCTCCACAGATATGACATTGTTTTTTCAAATCGAATTTGAATTATTATAGTAATGGTTTCCCAGAGGAGTTTCCCTTTATTGGTCAAAAAGACATATGGGCTCGACACACGGGAGGCGACATCGCATCGCCTCCATTCATTTTCAATGGGACGTGCGCGACATAGCGTCAATCGCTAGCGAGCCTCCTGCTCAGCGACGGGCGAAAAACGTGCGTGTGAAATCCTCCCGCTCGTGCATGTATCGTGCACGCGCGGGTCAGCGACGCGATCCCAGAAAGTTGAAATCGGCTCAACTTTTCCCCGCTTGCCGCTTGCCGCATCGCGCCCCGTCTGTCATGTTATCTGAGCGACAGTGTTGAGTTTCGCTGATCGCTCTCATTTGTCGCCTCCCGTGTGTCGAGCCCTTTATATGCATGTCTATACTGAGCTGGGAGGCCTTTCCACAGATTAGACAGGGAACTTGTGTAGAGATACTTTTACACAATCACGACCAGACAAGCTCAAGCTTCAAAGTAGAATCAATTCATTATCAGTGTTTCAATTCAATTACACCTGTTCTTCCCTGGAAACAAGCAAACACTTTGAGATAAAACACTTCTATCTATTTCTCAAATCAGCAGTGTTTTCAGATAAGAGAAGATTGTTCCCTCCCTGGAATTGTTGGTGCATTGCTCACTTCAATCTAAGCCTTTGTAAGGGCTTTTTAGATACACAATGATTTGTAGAAACTTAACAAAGAGCTACTTAGTTTGGACATATTTAAAGACATTCAATATTTGCTCAGAGCCACGTTCTGTTGACACATCAGTACAACAGGTGGCACACTCTAACAAAGAGTCTTGTTTATCAGTGCGCAGTGTTATCACTATGGAATACAATAACCATACATGATCAACTACAGGATTAGTTATGCAACAGCCCATAGTGTACATATGGTCAGACTGCATAAGGCGGACACAAAAATAACTTTTGCGTCTAGCATTAGGTTAAAAGAAACGTATCTAACTTTATTGTAATGTATTCCCAGTTTGTTGAGTGTGTTTCACAATTCTGGAGAGCCACAGAGCAACTCCTTGTGTTTTTGTTTAGAGTGTAATTGATATACGGTTGATAAGTTTACTGCCTTTCAAGACTACACCCCAACCTTACCTTTAGCCACTGCTGACGGTAACTGTGCTTGTTGACGTCACTTTTGGGAATGTCTTGGGACCACCTCTGATGCGCTCCGGCCTTGATGGCCATCTCTCCGCCCACTTTTGTGGCTACCTGCAGTAGAAAAGGTTTGAGTTATAAAGGACTCTGACCAGAGACGTGCTCCATTCCATACCACAGAGCAGTGGGCCGGTCGTTGGAGTTTCAACTGAAAGACTGCAGCTCGCTGGTGGCTGTTCAGGATCCACTATGCTGTTATTGACTATACTTCTCCTTACGCTGACAAGTAGCCTGGGCAGGTGGGTTTCTTATACAGGAACTGAAAAGAGAAACAGATTCACAGATTACTAGTAGGACATTCAATTAGGACATTTAAGCAATTATTGAAATGTTCTTTTATTTCAGTGCTCAAGATGAAATTTCTTTACCTGGGTGGAGAAGTGATGCAGGTAGGTAAAACTACTAGGGGTGGTTCTCAACTGGAATGATGTCTGGAGTCACTATTAACATGGCCGTGATCCAAATAAGAGCTTAATAATAAGAGTTATAAGAGTTTGTAAATAATGTAGAATACTCATACTTAAGTAGTACGCCAAAGCTGGAACAATCTTGACAAAACGTATGTGTCTTTGAGTTAAGTAAGTAAGTTAAGTTAGTTTTTCAGCTTTATAAGTTGTGGACACAACACTATGGACACACTTAATATTATTTTCTTCAATTAAGGGCAATGTTTTTTTAATGTACTTCTTTTCTAAATTCCTTTTTTTACAGTGTAGAGGGAAATCTTAAAAAATATCTGGCAACCACTGAACTAGAGAATGCATATTAAGCATAAATGATAATTAACATTGCAATGTTCTTCTTTTTCCACTAGAGTATGTCGCACAGTGTTTAAATAATGGAGAACCAGGGACACTGTGTGACATGAAGGCAGTCCAGGAGGGGAAAGGTACATTACAATTACAGTCGTTGGTTTCATTGCAATAAAATCTGCACAAGTCTCATTCAGCCGCTTGTTCCGTTTGCTGAGGTATAAAAGTGAAGTACCTAAAGAGGATGTAGCCATGTACCAGATGTTAGAGAACAGTATAGAGTTAAGTCAACACTTAAGACACACTCCGGAGTTGAATATAGAATTGTCCTCTAATAATATTCTGAGGATGATTATCTCACATGTAAGACTTCACAAGGTACAAAGAATTAGAACTCATATTTAAATCAACAAAAGGTAATTTCAGACTAAAAACAAAGTTGAATTCAACACTTGACACACACATACCTACTTGAATGAAAGTGAATCAAAGTGACACATGAACTATGAAACACCGCTACTATTTGTTTTTCTCCAATATTTGTGTTTCAGTGACTACTTTAAACTTAGGGCCTCTCTCGGTGAGCGGTGAGGCCTGCCTTGAGTTTTGGTACTTGTCTCCTGTTATGCCAAAGATCTTCAGGCTGACTGCATACATCAAAGACAGTTTTGGTTTACAAAAAATCTGGTCCACAACAGCTCAGTGGAGGAGTGGATCCACAACATGGACTCAAGTGTTTGTACCTCTCACCAATGTCACACTTGGGAATGAGGTAAGCTGAAAGAAATTGGGTAAACACAAATTCCTCATGCTAATTTCTAAAAATAATTGTATTAGGTGGTATTTCAAATAAATCGGCCAATGTTTCAACGGGAAGAAACCATAATAAAAAATATTGGTGTAAGAAAAGGTTCATGCGGTCAGTAGGCTTTTCTCTTCAAACATCGCAAATTCTTCCAAAAGAAATAACGGCCTAATAGCTTGCCCCCCTTTGTTCGCAGGAGCCCAGTGTGAAGCACACACTCAGTTCTGGCCCGATGAGGCCACCCGCTGCCTCTGCTCTGAAGAACAGCTCTCTTGCTCTCATGTTCCCAGCTCAGGGATGTGCACCATCCACAGTCACAGCGATTGCACCACGTTTGACGGAGCGCTCTTCCGCTTCATGGCCCCCTGCAGCTACACACTGGCCAAAACCTGCTCTGCGACTCCAGACCTGTCCCAGTTCAATGTGGAAGTGGTCAGTGGGCAGAGCGACAACTCTTCTTCAATGACGAGTGTGGAGAAGGTCAATGTGAACATCAACAACTTCCGGATATCATTCGTCAAAAGACAAACTGAAAGAGTGGTGGTATGTATTTATGTCATTGTGATCGGGTAGTGTAACACATTTCAGATTTCACAAACATAAAGTTTACATTTAGATTTGACCTAAAATCTCGCTTAGATTGTCCAAGTTTATACATACATACAAAAAAACTACAAACTGTCATAAATATAAATATACAGCAGTGGGTTCTTTCTTAATAAACACAGTAAAATATAGGATTTTAAAAAGTAACCTGTCTACAATACTTGAAATCAAATGTGCTGAGAGCTGCAGTTTCCGATAAAATCATACAAATGCATCAACCAAATATCCAATACTAGTATTAATTTGATAATTCTAGATACCCTGTTTGTGGACAGCTATTTCAATATAGTGCACTTTAAAGCAGATGACCCATCTGGACTTTGAACAAGTGCAATGTTTAGAGACAAAATGTCCTCAGATAGATAAGCTGCAAACTAAAAGCCTATAAAACTGCCTTGTTGGATTTAATAAAGTAATGCTGTATTTCAGGTTAATGGAGTCTGGAGGACACTTCCACTTACTCTGGCCAGTGGCACAGTGAGGGTCAGTAGCAACCAAGCGGCTGTTCTATTTAACAGCAGCTTTGGCCTTTTTGTATCGTTTGACTACACTGGAGCGCTTCATGTCGTCCTTCCATCGCGCTACATTGATAAGGTCTGTGGCCTATGTGGGAACTTCAACCAAAACATGTTGGATGACCAATCAAGTTCAGATCTAGCTGACAGCTGGCAAACAGGAGGGAACGCCTTGGCCTGTGAAACCATTTTCGTACCACATCACTGTGACCCGCAAGAAGAAGGGGGGTATGCTAGCGAAGCCTATTGTGGAGCTTTAAACTCAAACACTGGCCCCTTTGCAGCGTGCCAGGAGGTGTTAGAGACCGAGAGCTACTTCAAAGGCTGTGTGTACGGCATGTGTGCTTCTCATGGAGACCCTGCAGTGCTCTGTGATACACTCCAGGTTTACGCCGATTTATGCAAAAAGGCCGGAGTCGACGTGCAAATGTCAAAAAACTATTCATTATGCTGTAAGTGACCAAATACATTCACACTCACAAAATATGAAAAATAGCAGAATGTGCATGTTTTTCCTTTAGCTCCTCAGTGTGGAGAGAACAGCCATTACAACTCATGTGCTGAGGGCTGTCCTGAAGTCTGCTCACCACAGGACCAGGTCTCATCTTGTAACAGCTGTGAGGATCGATGCGAGTGTGATCCAGGCTTCAAGCTGAGCGGTGGCAATTGTGTCCCAGCTGAAGACTGCGGATGCTGGCATAAAGGACAACACTATGAGGTACCTAGTAAAAAAATGACATAATTTTTTTCTTGACGTGAATTGAGGGATGTTGTATTTTTCTCACAGAAAGGGGCAGCATTCATGGAAGGAGAGTGCGATCTGCAATGTGTGTGTATAGGCAACAATAATGTACAGTGCAGATCGTCGCAATGTTCTGCCGGGGAGGTTTGCAGTGTACAAAATGGGGTGAAAGGATGCTTCGCCTTCAGTCCGGCCACGTGCAACATTTATGGAGACCCACACTATGTCACTTTTGATGGGTTTGCGTATGACTTCAATGGGGGATGCAGTTATGTACTTACAACCACTTGTGGAGGCCAGAGCTCAGTGGAGTTCACAGTAACGGGGCACAACATGCACCCCCCTCATAATAACTTCAGTAGCTCCAAACTGGAAGCTGTGACACTGGAGGTCGAGGATTTGCAGATTACCATCCACCAAAATGGCCAAGTCTATGTAAGTATTTTCTTTTGTTTGTGGTTTCTCTGGCTATGTTTTGCTCAAATTATTAGGAAATATATATATATATCTATATAAAACAATAAATAAATAATTTGAAAAAAAGTATGATTATATATATTATATATAAGGTAAGGTTCCTAATAATAGGGAGCTTTTGAGTTTCACACAGGCTTAAACAGTAGCTACTATATTTGCAGTCATGTATTAATGACAATCCTCTATAACCAGCATACCTTTGTTTATTGGAGACATTGTTTGGTCAGTGAATGATGTCAGGTGTTTGCCTTTTGGGAGGTATGTGAATACTGTTAGGGTTGGGGTTGTTTTCAATATCCTGTAAAAGATGTACTGTAAGTTTGAGATATTTTAGATATGTAATCTATGATCTCTTTTTGTTTGAAAATATAACATTTTGAGTAAATAAATATTAAATAGTAATACTACATTTTGAACAAACAAACAATTTGTTATTTCATTTGCTCACTAGTAACATATATTATTTACAGGAAAACAACAGCCAAGTTCTACTGCCCTATTTAACCAGTGGAACATACGGCCAGGTCAGAGTCCAGGAAGACTCTGGATATACTGTCCTGGAAACAACCTTTGGCTTGAGGATCCTTATGGATAGAGAACACAGACTGTTCCTGCAGGTGAATGAGCACCACAAGTACGAGTTGTGTGGACTGTGTGGTACTTACTCAGACAGGCAGGACGACGATCTAGTGATGCCCGGAGGCCAAAATGCAACCAGTATTTTTCAGTTCGGAGACAGCTGGAAAATTCAAGCTAACGATCAGTAAGTTATATTTAAACTAAACTATTCAGTGCCAAATGAAGTTGATATTCATGAATTTAAATTATGGTGAAGGTTATTTGTAATCCGAAAATGTTTTGTAGGTGTGTTTCTCATCCAAATGATCCCAAACAATGTACTTCACACGAATTAGACCAGGCTTATAATCAATGTTACGCTCTACTGGAAGAGGGCTTTAGCTTATGCCATGAAGTCATCCACCCAGAGATCTACATCACCAGCTGTGTGCATGACTACTGTGCCGAGGAGGGAAATCAAATCACCTTGTGTGAGTCTCTCAAGTCCTATGCTGCAGCATGCGCTGTGGCTGGAGTCAACCTGGGCCAGTGGCAGGATGGCACCATCTGTGGTGAGGATACTCTTATAGGATGACCATGGAAATGTGTATAGGAATGGGTGTGTAACAAATAATCTATTTTATTTTATATTTTCTTCACTTAATTGTTCTCTTACTCAATGCCAATTAAGTCAGTATATATTTTGTTTTTGGGCTCTTTATTTTCTGACCAACTGGCATAATTATAGACAGTACACAAACTCTGTACATATCTGGCTTTTAACACTGTTATCACTCAATAGCAGGTGACACTTTTTAAATGCTTTTAGTGCATAAATGTTTTAAATTGATTTTATGTAATTTTATTGTGAAGCACTTTGGTCGCCTTGAGTGTTGTAAAGGGCTCTATAAATATAATTGATTGATTGATTGATAAGTGTTATGACATATCTCTGTGAACAATGAAATAAGAATAATAAATAAATAAATTGCCACTGTTGTTGCAGCGATCCAAACCACTGTTAACCCTCAGACTACCTCAACACCATTACCAGCACCAGACCAGACACGTGAGTAAGCAGTTACTTAACTCCAATTATAAATAGAAGTGAAGTACGTCCAGGTTTTAAACAAAACTATATCATTTATTAACATGATATTTTTACTTTTAGTGTGTCCCCTGAACTGTGACTTTGAAACAAATCTCTGTGGGTGGGAGCAATTGGTACAGGACAGTTTTGATTGGACAAGGCATACAGAGACCACACCATCAAGCCAAACAGGACCAAACTATGATCACACCAGTGGAGGTAAATTTGTCAATATCAAGTCACGCAAACTCTGGTCTGTAAGGGTTTATCTTTTTCTACTATTTCTTGGAACAGAAGGATTCTACATGTATATTGAGGGAAACAGCGTGACCCATGGTGACTCCGCACGCATGTTGAGTTCTCTTTGCCAGTATGGACAACCCATGTGTCTGCACTTCTGGTACCATATGCATGGGTCTGCCACTGCCATGGCTCTCAATATCTACATGCTCCAAGGCACTAGTGTCACAAAGCTTTGGTCCAAGAAGAATAACCAAGGGCCTGAATGGAAACTAGGACAAGTGGACATCACAGCATCTGGTCCATATCAGGTATGCTACTCAATACATTTTTGTTCAATCTTTTACACTTTCAGAGTGAAAGCTGACACTCATAAAATCTAAAAAGAGAAACTTTTTTCCAGATAATCTTGGAAGGAATTCGAGGCTCTACTGACCAATCAGATGTTGCTATAGATGACATATCTATTCACTTTGGCACGTGTTCAGGTCAGACAGGGAATCTTAAATGACTTCAGTTAAAAATCTTAGAATTTGATATGTAATGGAATATAATCTAATTTGTACCAATACATATTTAAGAGAGCATTCCTGGCCTGGCTAGCGGGACTAAACCTCCTAACACAACTTCACAACTGATTACCACACAAGTGATTCCCACACAAGGTACGTGTAAAATTATTACATAAATGAACTTTTCCTTAGGTTTTATATGCCCTATCCATTTTTAGTGTGTGATCTCGACTGTAACTTTGATAAAAGCCTTTGCAAATGGAATCAGATGGTGACTGATGCTTTTGATTGGACTTGGTTCAGTGGTTCTACACCAACTCTGATGACTGGGCCTCCTTCTGACCACACGGGGGGTAGGCGAATGATTAGATTTTTTAATATTTAAATTAAGAGATCCTTAATAAGGGGATGTTTCAGTTTATTAATACAATCATTAATATACAACTATTCCCAATGTAATAGGTGGCCACTACATTTACATCGAGGCTAGCAGTGTGTCCTACGGAGATACAGCTCGACTGATCAGTTCTGAGTGCTCACACTCTGGAGCCCAGTGTCTTCAATTCTGGTATCATATGTACGGGTCTGCGGACACGATGGGCCTCCATGTTTATGTGGTCGAGGGTAGAAACGCCCGCACTGTTTGGCGCCAAAGAAACAACCAAGGAAATATGTGGCACATGGCACAAATTGACCTCAGAACAACAGGAGTTTTTCAGGTACATTAACCAACATTTTGTATGAAATTGTCTTATTTATGCCACACCTTGTTATGTATACTTTTTAGATTATTTTTGAGGGCAGAAGAGGATCTAATGACTTGTCTGATGTAGCATTAGATGATGTGTCACTTCATTATGGCCCATGTTCGGGTAAGTCTTTGTGATTAAAAAAATGGAAACACTTAAAATATCATTATATATTTAAATGTTTTAATATTATATTAAGATGTTTGAACTTATATCAATCTAATCTCAAGCTATACTAAATTTACAATAATGCAGTATATTCTTATGACAGAAATAAATGTACCATCAACAAGTACACCTGGTACTTCAACTGCTCACACTTCAACAGTCCACCCTAGCGCAGAGCCTACATGGACAACTGCTCCTACTGACACCACAGTGTCTTGTGATACTGAGATCCCAACAACAACTCCTACAACTTTGCCACCACCGGGAACTGAAGTAACAACTGAAGGTCCGCAACAAACTACTCTAGAACCTGAAATTGAAGGCACAACAGAAGGACCACAACAATCAACTCCAGAACCGGAAACTGAAGTAACCACTAAAGGACGGCAAACAACTACTCCAGAACCCGAAATCGAGGGAACAACCGAAAGACCACAGCCAACTACTCCAGAACCGGAAATCGAGGGAACAACCGAAAGACCACAGCCAACTACACTAGAACCTGAAATCGAGGGAACAACCGAAGGACCACAACCAACTACTCCTGAACCCGAAAGTGAAGTAACCACTGATGGGCCGCAAACAACTACTGCAGCAGAATTTGAGACGACACCAGAACAACCCACTTCAACCACCGTCCCTTCAGCCTGGCCCACTGAAGACAAGACAACAGAAGGACCTCAACCAACCGTTGAACAGCCAACACCATCCGAAAGACCACAACAGACAACAGCAGGTGACTTTGAGACAACCGATGTGCCTATTACAACGACTCAAGTTCCAACAACAACTCTCGGAACTTCAGAAACAACCAAAACGGCTGTTCCATCGCATCCGCCCACTGACACTACCACAGAAACCACTCCGACTCACACTACAACTGCACCTCAAACAACAACAGCTACGACGCTTCCTCCACAAACTCCCAATCCAAGTAAGTAATGTTTGTTGAATGTTTGAAACTTAGAACTTCTATGTGATTCATTCGTTGGGATTTTTTCTAGCTCCGTCGTGTCCGGCCAACAGTCACTATAGCTCTTGTGTCTCTGCATGCGCACCTACCTGCTCTCACCTGCATGGCCCACCTGGCTGCAGTCAAAGTGACTGTGTGGCGGGTTGCACTTGTGATGAAGGTTATGTGCTATACAATAGGGTCTGTGTACCGATTCAAAAGTGTGGTTGTATGGATGACAGTGGGAAGAAATATGACGTATGTATATCTTTCACTTACCATTCAATTGTGTATATATTGAAAAGTGTTCTTCTAATTTGTATTTTTGTCCATTATAGTTTGGCGACGTGTGGTATTCAAGGCATTGTATGGAAAAGTGTAAATGTGAAAAACGCAGAGGTGTGGGGAAAATAAGCTGTGAGGAGCAAGAAGAATGCAGCAGAGATGCGGTTTGTCTTCAAAACAACAACGGAGAATATGTTTGTGAGAAAACAGGTAATGAAAACAAATACAACCCTAACCCTGACCTACAGTACCATATTTACTGGACTATAAGCCACACCTGATAATAAGCCGCGGGCTCTAATTTTTAGAAGAAAAAAAAATGTTTGTACTTGTACCTGTCCAACATTGTAGTAATGAAAAATATAGCTCAAAAACGTTCACCCTGTCTTCTTTTTGCTGTGAGTAATAAGAGTAAGAGAAAGAAATGAGTCTCTGGCTGTTCTTAAATCTTCCAGTGTGAAGCAGAACAGGAAAGGAGTGACATCTACTGATGCTTTTTTCACATATCTATACAGAGAACCATAAAACGATTTATTACATGAGGTATTTACACAAAGATTATATAAGTGAGGACTTTTAAACTTTATTTAATCTGCTTGATTGACAAATTGTACCATTTAATCTGACCTCTTTGAACTACTCATCAATTCTGGTCTACTGTTACTTGGCAAAATGTTTACGGCACTGCAGGAAAAGTAAACGTAAAAATAAAAGAATTAAGCCACAGCCTTCAAAATGCAGGAAAAAAGCCGCTGCTTATAGTCCAGAATTTATGAAACTTACATTATGAATAACTAAGATTTATACTATGACATTTCAGATTTTAGTGACTGCACCATCAACAAAGACCCAGAGTACAGAACGTTTGACGATCGGAAGCATGGATTTGAGGGGGAACACTCGTATGTGCTTGTACAAACCAACCACTTACCAAATACTCTGCAGAGCATTTACATAGAAGGAATCAATGGATACTCCGAAGACCATGAAGACAGCAGTGAGGAAAGACGCAGACATGACGATGATGACGATGATAGTGACGAAGACAGCAAAGAAGATAGTGATGAAGACAGTGACGAAGATAAGGAGAGTGTACTGAGAGCACTGAAGATCAGAGTTTACAATCACACTGTAGTGTTCAAGCCAAGCAGGAGAGTCGTGGTAGGAATTCAAATCATTTGCTATAATCATATATTATCAAAACGGATGAAGTAAGTGAAATAAGTGACGTGTGTTTGGTTTTAGGTGGATGGAAACAGAGTTGACACGCCCGTCTCTCCATCTTCTGGTCTAAAGATTCAGAAGCGTAGGTATCGTCTCTACTTGCAAACAGATTTTGGACTTTCCGTTGAGTTTGACGGGAAAGGCAAAGCAGGTATATTTATTTTTGTCATTTCTAATTATGTAAACAATGCAACACATGCTTACCGTGTATTATGAATCCACAGAAATCATGCTGCCCCATGTGTATAAGCACAAGGTGGGCGGTCTTTGTGGCAACTTTGATGGTCACAGACACAATGACTTCATGAAGCCAGATGGGACACAGACTAGAAGTGTTCAGGAATTTGGAGAGAGCTGGAGAGTATGAAGTCGCAATTTGCACTGAATGTATCAACAACAACAAAAATGGTTGAAATAATGTCTACTCTTACTTCATATGTATCATTTTGTCAAATTTAATATCCATGTAACGTGATATAAAGTGATATTTTTGCAAAGTTACGCAACTACAACATTTACAGGCAGATGTTTTTCATTGAAAAATAAAATATTGGAATCCTCTTATAAAGTTTTGCAAACATAATTATATTATTGAATATTATTTTTCATGTGTGTTCAACCCGTTTTGTTACAATGTACACTTTTGTACTTTAATAGTAGTCTCCCCGCACATATAAGGAACACAAAAGAACACATTTAATATATATTTTTTTTTGTTCTTTTCACTATTGTACTTGTCCTTCACAAATCTTTCTAATGTGGCTTAGATGATCCCTTGTGCCAGAAGATATATGCAAAGTTTTTTGTGCTAATTTAGGTAATAACATCACCATCCTTTCTTTGCCTAACAGTATTTATGTTGCTATGGAAGAAAGTTTCAAATGTACTGTATGTCTCTCATAGGCTTCAATGTACTGTTGTAATGAGTCACTGTATGGAACACTGTTTTATCAAGCTAATTATTTTCACAATGCTATCTTGTTTGAGAAGGCCAGCGGGACGTTTCGCAAGTTTATAATAATGCGATTGAATGTATAATAAACAAAGCCATGAAGTTCTGCTTGTGTATTCAGTGGTGCCACACACACACACCTGCATTACACGCAAAACTAGAGCCTGAATCACAGAATGACATGCAGAGGAACAATTTCCGTAACATGATCTCCTAAAAATAGACCATTTGTGTAACGTCATGAAACAGTACAATGACTGTCATTCAAATGTAACATCCGCCTTCAGATGATAAAAGAGTACTGAACAAAGTGGTCTGGGGCAAAGAATCATGGATGGGACTGTGCTCAGGACCATTATTCTTTTGTGCATCTTCACCAAATGTATCAGTGAGTAATGTCAATATATTTGCATCAAATAGAATTACAAATTAGTGACAGCTCAAAACATATCTTGAACAATGAATGTTTTTTCAGGTCAAACTCTTGCACCAACAGGTAAGTGACTTATTCACAATTAAAACTACCATTTACCGTGTTACATTTAAGACCATTGAAGAGTCACATTCATGAGCTTTTTACCTTTTCTGGCTCATTCTTTTGTCACGAAGCAGGATGTGCAGGTCCATCTCTGCTCTGTTGTCCAGGGCAAAACAATAGCTGTTTTGCAGCCGCTGGATGTTTTTATGACGAGATATGTCTGACTCTTGGAGACTGTTGCTCTGATTATGTCTCCTCCTGTAACCAAACAAGTAAAAGAAAATGTGTGTAATTTTCAGTAATTAAATGTCATGGTGTTACTGTTTTCTTTAAGATGCTACAATGACCACATCAGGACAAAATATCACAACTTCACAAAGAGTCACACCTCCAGGTAAAGCCATCAAGTACTATTTTACTTCAACATTCAAGATTCTCAGATAAATTACATTCTATAATAGTATAATTCTGGGCTAGGTTACCTGTCTTCGGCTTGTCCAGTTTAGCCCTGGTTTGATAGGATAAATTTTGTTTTTTTGAGTGTGTTTTACACAACATGAAGAGAACTAAATATATCAATTGTGTGTACACCATTAAACAACCTTAAAACAAATTTAAAAAAATAAAAAAGAGAGAAATGGCGACCAGTATGAGGTCCACAAGTACACGCTTCTTGCACAGGCTTGAAAAAACTATACACGGTAGATATTAAAAAACATGTATTCTGGCATTAAGATAAGATAAGATAAGACAGACTTTATTGATCTCACACAGGAGAAATGTACATGTCACATCTGGCATGGATACAATCACTCAAGATTGTGCAAAAAAAAAAAAGAAAGACGCATACAAAATATTATCTCTAGTAGAATAAAGTGTCATGGTAAGTAACCAGCTATAGCATTATAACTATAAGTTTAATTTTGCTCACACGTGTGGCTAACCCAAAAAGGACTTCAAATGCAAGCAACACAAATAGCCGTGAGACAAACCGTATGTGTTTAATGTGCCAGCACAGCATTCCTATGTACCTGCTTTTTCCTGCTCGGGCCAAAGTCAGACTCGGACTAAACGGCCTTGATTTTCAGGATCTACTGCTTCTGTGAACACAACCCGCTCCACTGAGAGAACTCCTGATCAACAGAGCAGTGTGGGCACACCACCAGCAGAGGGCAGCACCTCCACGGGCTTCACTACAGGTGCGCACTCCTGCATTACACGCAAAACTAGAGCCTGAATCACATGACATGCAGAGGAACAATTTCCGTAACATGATCTCCTAAAAATAGAATTACAAATTAGTGACAGCTCAAAACATATCTTGAACAATGAGTGTTTTTTCAGGTCAAACTCTTGCATCAACAGGTAAGTGGCTTATTCACAATTAAAACTACCATTTACTGTGTCTAAAGAGTCACATTCATGAACTTTTTACCTTTTCTGGCTCATTCTTTTGTCACGAAGCAGGATGTGCAGGTCCATCTCTGCTCTGTTGTCCAGGGCGAAACAATAGCTGTTTTGCAGCCGCTGGATGTTTTTGTGACGAGATATGTCTGACTCTTGGAGACTGTTGCTCTGATTATGTCTCCTCCTGTAACCAAACAAGTAAGGGAAAATGTGTGTAATTTCCAGTAATTAAATGTCATTGTGTTTTTAAGTGAAATCACTTTTTTCTTTAAGATGCTACAATGACCACATCAGGACAAAATACCACAACTTCAGAACAAGACACACCTCCAGGTAAATCCATCAAGTATTGTTTGACTTCAACATTCAAGATTCTCAGATAAATTCAGGGCTAGGTTACCTGTCTTCGGCTAGTCCAGTTTAGCCCTGGTTTGATAGGATTTTTGTAGTTTTTTTGAGTGTGTTTTACATAACAGGAAGAGAACTAAATTTATCAATTGTGTGTACAACATTAAACAAACTTTAAAAAATAAAGAGAATAAAAGAGAGAGAGAGAAATGGTGACCAGTATGAGGTCCACAAGTACACACTATCTACAAGCTTTTCCTTTTTCTAGGCACATTCATTGCTAAATTGTAGCCTCCTGGATAAGTGAAGCATACAAATAAAATGTATCCCGCAAAAAATGATCTAATAAATGAAAGAACATTTGCATAAATACGCACACATGCATACACACACACATACATAAACACACACATAGGCAAGCACACGTACACACACACACACACACAACATTGACTTTCTGTGCATTCTCGTATTATTTTATTAATATCATGAGAGCCCAATACCATGGCCTCAGACTTAGAAACCATTTGTTTGAAATCCAGACATTTCATCAATAAAATCATATACAGCACATTTTCCGATCTCTGTGATACACCATGGTCCAGTGAAGGAGGACTGAAGCTGGTCTCTATATCTGGTAACCATATCACACGACATAAACTACTGAGGTATCATGGAAGTGATTAGTTTGGAACTTTGCAATGGAGAAATATGATGCGTTGTCCATTGTCCATTAGTAGTTTAACACTACACAGTCTGAATCAATAATGTTAGTGAAGCAAGCGTCTTTGGGTGTCATGAAACTCACAATATAAAAGAACAATGCACTGTTATTATTATTGATTGTAAATCTATGTGTATTATCTTTTTGTGCTTCATAGACATGCAAAAAACCCATGTTTACCTCAAATTAAAAGTCCATACCAGCTCCAGAGAAAACCAATCTGCTCTTCACACCAGCCTTTCTAATGTAAGTATATGGAAACACAAACTATTCTTTAAGTGGAACATTTTCAGATGGCTTCACATTTCTCTGTGTAAAGTTTGTTTCTCAGACTCTTCTACGGAACTGCAGTGATTGCACTTTTTCTTTTAGAAGATCAAAAGGAACTTGAGAGTGGGGCTCTGACTGTGCGGAGGAACCTCTGCACTAAAACCGTGTGCTATGATGGATAAAATACTGAAATGTTATAAAAATGCTCTGCATGCGTGTATTCTTTGAAGATTGCTATATATGTCAGCTCAGGTCAAACACCCCTAAATGTCAAGGTGTGGACTTTGTTTTTTATTTTGACTTCAGTTCTCTGTGGTTTTGTGTTAGGTCAGTTTTACTTCCTGTCATGTCCCTTCGTTTGATTGTCTGCTACAGTCATGGATCTATTATAATAACGGCTACAGTATATGTTGCTTGTGCTCATCCCTGTTGGTTGGTAGTCCATATATTTGTCTGTCACTGTCTGTCCACGTTCCTGTTTGTATTTTTGAGTTTGTTTTTCACTTAGACATTTTCTTTATTGCATCATTAAATAATTATTTTTTGAAATGCCCGTGTGCCTTTATTTCAGTTTCCAGTTCTTTCAGAGTTTTTGCAGACAGAATGAAGACAGGGAAAGCATTTTATATGACAATATGAGCCACAGCAAAGACGCCAAACCCGCAGGTGTTTCCAAGTCCAAACAACATAATCGCTGTGACCTCAAAGGTCTGATCACTTGAATATCATGTCTTGCATTTGTCCCATGTCCATTTTGTGAAGGCCATTTCTTCCACAGATCCCTCCTTTGTTTCACCACGTGACTCTAAAGTGATTATGTAACTCTTCTCTCGCACACTATTTTTTACTTTTACAATTGTTTTACGTTTTACAATCATACACAACTAAATTGTGTTTTTTATCATCCCAATAATTAAACCCATGACACTGCCACATGTGTTTTACATCCTCTTCAGAAATACGCTACAAAGTACAAGTACATTAATTTGTTATCATTTTGTTTTAAATAAGCATTGTGTTTGTGTGGGTGGGGAGTTTGACTTAGATCATGCTGCTGGCGAAACAAAAGCTGCCATGAGTCCCATGTACCAGCAGAGGGCGCTCCTGGCGCTGTTTCAATACTTTACATCAGTTTCAATGTAGAGCACGTGTCTGAGGTGATCAATGTGAACAGACTGTCTTTATCACAGAAGTGGAGTTAGATCGACACTACGTTGACAGGTATAATGACTTTGTGAAAAAGGACAGATTTAAAACCACCATGCAAAAATATTAAGCCTACTGTACATTGTATAATTTATTTACAGTATTTCTTTTTTCTTTTTTGTTGTACCTGGGTTTGGAGCGTAACCTAAAGGATTTCATCAGGTCAAATTAAAGCAGTAGGCTAATTGTATTAATACAAACTAGTTTTTACCATGGATCCATTATGTCTCATTTAGGCCATTTGGATACAAGCTGCTTGCTTGTTGAACGTGTTAGCTATTTTCTTAAGGAAAAACATATGGTATTAAAGTAAGTGGTGTTTGGGCTACACTAGTTAGTCCTGCCTGGTTTGAATTCATTGTTATGCTAAATATATTTTTCTTTTGTCATTTTGTAATGTATATATATATATATACACACACACTAGTTCTTTATGTATAGTTTCTTATTATTTAAAGAAGAAACAAAACATCAAGGCTCAACTCAAAGGATAACTTCAGGGCTAGTCCACAACATCAAGGAAGTGTTGTTTGGCTTCATTGGTCTAAACAGTGACCCCATCACTTCAAGGCAGAAGGATGAGACAAAAATTTAATTAAGAGGGCACAAGAGGAAACAGGTCCACACAGCCTGAGGGGCCGGTGTAACCTCTGGGAGCGGATAGTTCGAATTAGACCGGATTGTCAGTCCAGACCCACCTTTGGCCCTGAAATCTAATTGGACAGAGCCTGGGCCCTCGTTCTGTTTGACCACTGCAGTTGAATGCATGTCGTCTATAGTAACCTGGAAGTCATTGCTAATAGGATACTTTCTCCCAGTGTCCACAACAGTAACGTCAGCTGTGCATGGTGCAAATCAGGAGCGTGTGTTCCCTTTTAAACATTTCTCCTCAGCCCTGATGTGCAATTGAAGTTAATTCATAGACCAAGACTGGGGTTCACGTTTCGCCACAGCTTTGTAAACTTAGATCATTTGGGGTCAGCCGGAGTTGAGGCTCCCTGTAGCCCACACTGCGTCCACTCTCTAAATATCAGTTACAATGTAATCGCAAAGGAATGTCGCCTACTCTTGACCAACTTATTACTGCATGGGGCTTGACTCTAGCTAGAATAAATTGAAATGATAGATGACATTTTCTATTATTTGTATACTTGGCATCTGCAAGGATATTGTTAAGGCCTTGGGACTGCCGAAAATGAGGAACATATAATACTTTGAGCCAAATTGTAGAATGATTTGACAAAATAATATGAATATCAAAGCTCATAATAATTAAATCTTATGTTGATGGCATGAAACTAGTTGGATAGATTTTATTACATACATATTCTATTTCTGTGGTTTGTTAGTTAGGTACCCCATGAGAGACCATAACAATTAATCGTGACGAGCAGTTATATTTTTTTCAGTGGTATTTCTCGATAATACGATGTGACACATAAGCAGTAGATTACACACATGTCAAGTAATTTTCTTTTAAATTGCAGGTCAGCTCTCCCTCCTCCTCACGTCCGCGCTGTCCACACCATCAGGCTGCAGAGGTATCCGCGGTTCCCTGCGGTGTTTGGATGTCGAAGGCCCCAGTGTTATTGATCCTGATTGGGCCTCACAGGAGGAGATTCCGGCCTGGCTTTGACCCGCACTTTTCCATGTTTCCACCCTTCTTTCAGATCATCAAGAAGCCGCCGCCGCTGCTCCCCGTCCACATTGGCTTGCGTGAGATTTCTGATTGTCATATGGAAAGAGAGAAAAAGCGAAGTTTCTCAAAGAGTTTACTAAATCACTAGCAGGTCTTTGCCTGAGTAGCTAACTTGGTGATTGTCAAAACATCCCCTCATGCGTTCATTTGCCCTGCTTCTCCCCTATTAGAAAGATTGTGGCCCATAAGTTGCTCTCTTCTTCAAAGTCAAAGTTGTCAACATGAAATTCCTGACTAGATGACTGCTGCGCATTGATGAGATCTTTATGGGACTTTCTTTTCTTTGTTTCGAACACATTGCAGCGTCAGTGTCATTTCAAGACGGTTTCGAACCAAGTGCACAAGCTTTAGCAGAAGTAGTCTATCTCTCCAGTGCTGATATTGTGTCCATTCATGCGGATATGTGTCCTCAAATAGCTCTGGGATTTTGGAGAGTAATGACAGGAGAATAGTCTGGTCTATGTATTTCATTGTGGTGGTGGGAAAGACAATAAAGCATGGAGCAGAAGTTACAGCGAAGTGAAGTGAGAGAGACACTTGTAGGAATGGAACTTTTCAGTAGCTGTGACAAGGTAGTGCCAAATGAGGGTAGATTGCCTCAACTCAGAACACACACTATTTCCCATAGGTATTTTATTCAATTCAGGGTTTTTTCGAACTAACGATATCCTAAAAAAGAGTGACTCAGGGCGGAAAACGGTGATTTTTGGAATGAAAAAGTCCAGTCCAGACCAATCAAACACAATAGACTGCTTTGAATCAGCTCTATACTCTAACAACAACCATTCAAAAAAAAACTCTTTTAAGCCATTTTTCTAGCGTGGGTCTTTCTTCTCCGCCTGCTGTCTTTGTCCACCTTCCTTCACTTTCGGTTAGGAGCCTGGAAGCAGCAGAAACGCCTGGATTGTTGTCAGCCCCGGTCAAGTAGTCTCCTTTCAAAGAGTGTTGAGGTCAGGAGGTTAAGTTGTCTCCAGTGTGTTGCTGCTTGACTGACACTCCTCTCCAAAGCAACCTTTTCGGCTTTTATCACTCTTTGTGTCCTACAAGTTTGTGGAGTGCAACGTGATCCCAGTTCTGCTTTGCTGCACATGCATTCTAACAATAAAGTAAACATAACTTATCATTTCTGAAGGGAATTATGAATGGCATAGACAGCTGTGTATACCTGCTCCTGAGGGAAGATGTAAAAGACAGGAGCCTGGTAATGCAGCAGTAATCCTTTGAGAGACTCACCAACTGTGTGAGCGGTCATTCTAGTTTGGCACCCGGACCAGCCGTGTCAGTGACTGATGTGTCAGAGTCTGTGAACCTCTGCACTTATATAATTTACAGCAGCTCTGCTTTAACCATTAAGTGTGAAGGAGCCCCCAGGGAGCAGGAATTTGTCCAAAAGGGTGTTTATGAAATGGATATATTTATGATTTAGCGCTCTAGCAGTGAGAACTGTCCAATTTTCAGGTACTATAAATATAATGTATAGTCACATCTGGATTATTTCAAATCAGACTATTCCCATTTCTTTTTGTTTTTTTATAAAGTTTATTATAAATAGTAAATAGTGCTGTATTATACACAAAAAATATCTTACAACAAAACAAATTATTGCAAATGTAAAGTAATAATACAAAACAAAATGCAACATAAACAAAAAGGTTTAAGACTTATAGGCACTCGGTAGTGCATTGACAGACACGACACGCTTGAAGAATACTAAATAAATAATGAACAGAACAATACTTGGCAAGTTCCTGAAAAGAAATGGGGGAAAACATGCAAAGACTGGAGTCAAAATGAATGTGAACGGGTAGAGACATATTTGGCTTTAAAAGAACATAACTACAATTTTTTGCAATTTACATTACTCCCTGATGACAGGTTTTGAGCATATATCCGGGCCGCATGAGGTATGAATGTATTGCACTTTCTTTGGGTTGCAGTGGTTGCGCTCTAACTCCACACAGCGTTACGATGTGTCCTACACTCACATTCTTATCTCACATAAACATTAAACACATCTCATCTCTGAGGGGTGTTCAGATCTTATCACCAGATCAATCAATGATACAAGTCCGTCCACATTGCATGAAGACTTACAAAGTCCCCTGCCTCTTTTTACAAAAACACACAATCTTGAATGTATTTAGTCTGTTCCTCAAGCACTACTTTTATGTCGTCTCTCTTTGTGTTTCAGAAATCCCGACTTGGTCCTTGAAGCATGACGCACAAAGCAGTGAGTTCCAGGTAACAGGAAACAGTCTTTTGGTCCTGATTAATCCAGTCTTCCATAGTTTTGACTAGCCCCCTGTCTGTTGTCTAGTCCAATAGGTGGTCAAAGGGTTTGGGGATGTTCTGTTCTCCAGACCAGCCAGAGGAAGCATCCTGCTCAGGCCAAGAGGGAGCACTCAGATAATGAATGGCACCTGCCAAGAGACAAAAGAGAGTGTATAAAGGTTAGTACATGACAAAGTGTGTTCAGGAGCAGCTGCTTTAATCCATCAGTGTTTTAACAGCAAAATGTGTGACACAGAGTGAAAGGTTAAATCCCTGTGCTGACAAGAATGATGAGGGAAATTCAAGTGGTTGAGCAGGTGTGAATAAAGCACTAACAATTAAATACTTCTTTAAAAGGGAGGCAAACTTCCAGGCCTGTGTAGTACTTGTATGGGTATTTGGAAGATCAAATAAACCATTTGATCAAATAGTTTTACTAATCAAGTCAGGTAAGTGATAAGAAATGTATTTTAGTTTGTATCTATGAAAATATTATACCAACCCCCCCAAAAAAACAGAGATTGAGCTTTTATCTACTCACAGGATCAATAACAACTCTAAATCTGACCTCCAGTGGGACACCTGGTTCTAATCCGGCCCTGCCAAGGGCCATAATCGGGCCTGTTAAGGAGACCCTTACCTTTCCTTTGCACACACACTCATACACACACTTGGAGAGCAACCGCCTGAAAGCTATATGCTCTCCCAGGAAAGGGCCAAATTAACAACATCAAGATGTTGCCACTGATGGGCAAGTCAACATGTGGTAGTGTACCTCAGATCAGGCCTATAACAACACACAGGCCTCCCCCTCCCCCTCCTTCTTGTCAAACATGCTTAGCAAAGTGGCTCCTTTCATTTGGACTATCTTTGCTACGTAAAGGTCGTTACATGCATAGATGAGGTAGGTTTTGGGGTCAGGAAAGGACAGTGAGTGAGAATTTGTGTTTGGGCAATGACCCCAGGATGCCTCTGCATTCAGCCACGTGGACACCGCTCTGATGTTAATTTAAACTGGCCACTAGCGAACATGTAATTCTACTAGTGATGGGGTGACTTGAGAGGCAAGCTCATCAGACAGGTAGGTACTATTAACCTACTGCAAGCCAGGCCTGCTCTGAATGTAATGCTTTATTTCATTGTGTAATTTCTAACATTCAAAAATGGCCTGAGATTACTAAATTATACTCTCGTAATGTGTTAAGAATAATGCTTAGATTCATATATTTAAAGATAAATATATATATTTAATGCTCTGTACCTTGCTCTGGCTGTACTGTCCATATTGATATGGCGGATGGTGGTCCACAGCATAAGCAGGGGACGTGTACGATGGGGGGCAGTAGGACTGGCTGCTGGGCAGAGTGGGCATACTGGCCAGCCCTGGGAGCCCCTCCAGCCGCTGGGAGCTGTGGCAAGTGGGGGCCATTCCTCCATTCGCATCTAGACCTCCAGTCAAGGGAGAGATGGCGTAGTCACTCTGGGTCTGATGTGACACTGCGCTTGGGTTCAGCAAGCCCATCACCTAAATAAACAAAAACAAAGGCTCTATTAAAGTGAAAAACACACTATATGTTTGAAAAGAAAATGTCTATAATGAATTTCTAATCTCTGTCACCGCCCATTGAGAAAGGTCAAAGTGCGCTTGCCCATGCTTTATCTTTGTGAGGTCTACCTACAATGCATGCCGAGTGGGCGGTTATATGATACATTGTGAACAGCTGCACTTTGGTTTGCGTGAGAGTAAGTAATGAAAGTGTCTAAAAAGGACTGACCAAAAGTTACAAGAATCCAAAAAGTACAAATAAATTAGATCGTTTGAAAACAAGTGTCACCCAGCTGGCGCATACAAATTGTATATCTACCAAGAAAAGCACATTTAATGTATAAACAGAAACACCGGGTGAACATCAGTTTGATCCGACCCGCACATGGTAAAAGCATAACATTATTCAATGCAGATAGCGAGACAGAGAAATCATTTTAAACACCAGGTGGGAACTTGAAGTTGTCCACTAACAGAAACTGCCATATTTTATTTATGTTAGTGAAATTCCACCAAGTCTGAAACAGCAGCACTCCCTGACGGCAAGTCTGTTTTGAGGTTGTTCCGCGGATTAAGTCTCAGGGGGGTGCAAATCCCGACCGCTTGCTTCCTTGGTGAGAAAGGATTGCTTTGGTATGCACCAGATCAGTGGTGAGACGCCAGAGACCAGCCACCACTGGAAATATAAGGTGCTCTGACCAGGCTCCAAGTGCAAGCTGCAACTGTGCTCATAAGACTATCACCTATCTAAAATAAACCCCCGTCCACTGCCAAATGCTGCTCTAATGGGACCATATCTGCTGCTGTCTGAACCACACAATCTCCCATGCACATAGTGGCGGCTTAAAGACTCAAGATACAATAATGTTAAGGACACAGAGTTGTATTCAAAATTGACATACAAACTTTTCCAAGTGCAAAGAGGTCTTAGTCTATTAACTATTTATGTCGGTAAATTTAATCACTTCTCATTTCCCCCTCTCCTATTAACCTAAAATCAGGAAATTAATTCTTTCCTCGTCTCAAATGGAAAATTCTCTATTGCAAAATACATTCAAACAGCTGCACTGAATGCACAAATTAAAAGAAATTATCCAACAAAGTGAGTCATTTGCATAAATTACACACTTAGTTATGAGGAGATAAATTACTTCGTTTCAATCAATTAAGACGCTGGAACATTCATGATTACATTTCCAGACTCTGCAAACATTTGAGGCATGCTGTCCTTATGTCCGTCCTGTACGAAGCTCTGTGAGGTCAATGCTCAAACCAGCCATGGCCCCTCCACCTCTGCCCTTTTTTATTGGAGTTCAAGTCAGTGGAGTGAACTCCAGCCAAACTCACTGCAGCTACAGCAGCTACAGCAACCACAGTGACAATCATGTGCCTATGTATTTAGTGGTGTAAATATAACACGTAACTATACACACCATCTTCATTGCCCCTCCTCTATCATCCCACATATAGATGAATAATGATGTATATATTATAAGCACAATTGCATCTTTGTAGCCTTCTGATAAACAAAGAGTCCATTTCAAGTGGGTTGAGCTTTCAGCAATGTTTGTCTTCACAAGGCCCATCAGTAACAAGGAGCTTTTTTATCAATATATAGTCATCCTCAGGCATCCAAACAAGAGAACCTGCCCAAGGCTGTTTTTTATCTGCCCCTGACAGGAGCCCAGGATTCTCTCATGGGTGTTAGTACCCAGCATGCTTTGCAAGTGGGCAATGCGCCCTTTGTGGTGGTTAAAAGCTCGTTTTACGCCTGTTATTCCATCTTCGAGGCTGGTAGGGAGCCACTGATGGACACTGATGACTGTGTAATCGACCATAATTGTCTTTTCAGTTTTGATTTGTGTCATCATGAGACATCCATACATCTCCTTCTGTCTGGTCATTCCCTCCCAAAGACTGACGTCCACCACATTTTAAATTCATCAAACAACCCATCAGTGTAAACAAAAATGAAAAGCGAGCATGTTTCCCCCTAACAAGGTTTTCATCAAGCTCTCTCCAGGGTCACCCACAGGAGCGAGTGTGTTTGTGGATGTCATTCAGCTCCAATATGTTGCCTTCTTAAACGCCATGAAGAGCAATTTGTCTGTTTTCCTGAAAATTAACTGTGTGTCTCTGCACAGGCAGACTGCACTGACCTGTGGGGAGAGGCTGTTGCTGATGGCAGAGTTCACACCGGGGTTGCCGTGTGCCGATGAGGTCACAAAGCTCTCGGAGTACCCGGAGAAACCATGGCGTCCAGAAGACAAGCAGTAGGCCGACCCTGCGTCCTGGGGGCTGACCGAGGAGGTGATTCCACTCTGGTGCACTGTGGTGGGGGGCAGAGGCTGGGGCCGATGTACTGTGCTCGTCTGTTCAGCCACTGCTGAAAAAACAATTACAAGATTTTACTTGGACTTACAACATTATTCTTGGATGGGACAACACTATATACAGTATTATTTAGCTACTTTGTGTAGTTGCTTTGTGTACTTACCTTGTGCGATAGAAGTTGGAGGGTAGGGGCTGTCAGAAAGCTGATATGGCTGCAGACCTGGCATAGCACTTGGGGGAAAGCCTCCAGGAATAAGATGGTTGAATGCCATTAGCTGATTTGCCCCAGCCTGTTTTCTCCAGCGGGCTCTTCTGTTGCTGAACCATACCTGAAAACATAATATTTTAATACAAGCTTGTATTGCCTACTTATTTTCAGTAATAATTGATTTTTACATGACATTATTAGTATTTAGAATTTGGCTTGTTTGGGACATACAGAAAACAGACTGTCATACAGTAGTCTGATGTATGCATCATGGTGCTTATAGCTAAAGCTAATTCACAGCACTAGAGAAAAAAAAGTAAAATAAAAATACATGACAAGCACATGCTTAACAGGGAGACAGTTGTAGAGTAGCCCTTAAAACATACAAATCCTGAAAATAAAAATAAATAATATTCATACTAATAATGAGTGCTTTCACATCCAAGATTTTGTTACTTTTATGAATGTGCCGAGTTTTGTCTCAGATTTTAAATGGACAGGGAGCGTGTTCCACAGACTGTCACTTCTCACAGAGAAGGCTGATTGGGTGTAAGAAGTTCTTTGCCACATCACCTTACAGCTTCCACTGGCGGCTGCTCGGATGGACCTACCGTCGTCCAGCAGTTTATTGTTTATGGGTCTTTTCAGTGTTTATGTCTTGGCACCTATTGACCCTTGGCGTTTAAATATTCAAGCTGTGGACCTCGAATGAGTGAGTTCAAATGCCCTGGGGTTGTTTAAGGATACATTGGCACACTATCTGAATTTAGCATCAATTTTTCGGGTCTTTACACCGGCCATTTAAAAAGGCATAAATAGTCAACTTTTGAGGGACAGTGGTTGCAGTGTTTGAAAGGGTCACCGGGGGCAACACCAGCCTAATATTTTAAGGAATTTGTGGCAACATCCTGAGGCCATTTAACTGCATGTGATAAACATTGCTTGAGTTGCTAAAATCATGAGTTTGTGTCTAACCTGGACTCGAGCCTCTGTGAGCTTAGCTCGCTGCGCTAGCTCCTCTCTGGTGTAAATGTCGGGGTAGTGAGTGCGTTCAAAAGCCCTCTCCAGCTCCTCTAGTTGCTCTGCAGTGAAGGTAGTCCGGCTGCGACGCTGCTTTCTCTTCAAAGGCAACCCTGGCTCAGAGTCCACATCTGAAGCTTCATCCGAATGGCTCGCTGAAAGCACAAAACTGATTTTTACTACAGAGTTTAATTAAACTTTGGGAATACAAAGGAATTAAAACAATACAATATGCTGGCAGCAAGGCTACTTTATATGGCCTCCCAGTGTTTCCTTGAAACTCTGAGTATCTCCTGAGGGGATCAAAAGGCAAAAGGCTGCTTGAACATGGATTAGAAGAGACCAGAACCCTCTGGGGCATCGAGCCCGTGTCTCTGTCCCCTGTCCCGGGACATGCTGAGCGCAACGCCGATATAGGGCCCCGTGGTGAAAACCTTGCAGGCGCTTTGCAGGTGCTTCTTAATCTGTTTGTTCAGTTGAGTCATAAGGGAAAGACTGGTGACTGCAAGACAGCTATTGGGATCTAATTCAGCAGAAGAAGAGAATCAATGAAGTCTCTTCGCTAGAGACACAGTCTATTGCTGCGTTTCAGGGGGAGGTTACCCGTCTATTAAATAATGATTAGGCAGCACAAACTAGCGTGACAGCCTGCTATTGTGGGCCATTACATGTCTCAGAGCCCCCATCTCTCTCCGTCATACAAACTCACAAACATGCATCTGCTGCGTCTCGGCCAAGGGCTTTCACTGCTCTATGACAATGTGTCAAACGCAGATGGACTAAAAGGCGAAGAGAGTGGAAATCTACTCCCAAATCCACCCAAAGGAGACCTCTTAAGACAAGGGTTCACTGCACCAATTTGACACAGTGGCACTAAATCTAAGGCTGCGTGCATAGTGCAAGAAAAAAGTCGTGGCAATTTGATTTTCTTTGAGTATTCAAATATAAAATACTAAGAAACCCAGTGATGTGAATATTCTTAAAATAAGTCTTTCTTTCATAGAATTTTCTTATTCTTTCCTCCAATTGTAAAGCTTTTATTAAAAAGTGCCATGTCAGACGTGGAGGGGGATACAAGGATCTCCCCTCACTGGAGCCAAGCAGGAAATGTTTGTGCCGGTTGCCAGTGTGCGTCTGACCAGGCATTACACACGGATTTGGTCGCTGGGAATGCTGCCGGACCGCCAGCGCAGGAGATTCAGATGCTGAGAGGAGCTCTTTATTACACTGGAACTGAGGGCGCCACGCTGACATGGAGGCTCACAGAAGATTGGTCCAATGCTCCCATGCTGAAGTGTGGTTTGTTTAGGTAGGATACAAATCCAAACCACACACCAGAAACCGTCACAATTTCCTTCTTCTGAGAAAAGTAGCATTGATTACTCTTTACAGTTTTACCAATCAATGCATGAAAGTTTGGAAATTTGGGTGATAAAAGGAAAGTATATTGGCCAGTGTATTGCAGTGGGAGGATAGCTCATAAAACTGCAGCCTTCACTGGCACAGTAACTCATGGTAACTATGGCTGGGGGTGGATCTGCTCCTTTATTCCACTTTTCCCTCTTCTTTTCCCTTGTGTTTTTATTATTAGTATCCACAGACAAAACGCTCTGTCACAGATCTCTTTCATACCAAATGACAGTGTTGCTTTTGTCATCCACTTGCCTAGGCTTTCTTTCCTCGCTCTTCCTCCCTCACTTTTTTTTTGGAAGTGATGTGGCCGGGCCTTTGTATGTTCACTGGGAAAAGCCTGTGGCAGGGCTCTATTGGACCGATTACCACGCTCCATCTGTAGGAGCCATCAGGGACGGCCAGGCCCGCATTCAGGGGCCTGTCACCTGCCCAGCAGGGGAGACGGGTTGGGGGGGAGAGGGCTGTGGGGGAATGAAGGCTGGAGGAAGGGGGACAAAGAGGGCCAAAGCAGGGCCACAGCAGGGAGCAGGCCATCCCTCCCTCTGTAGTGCAGCTGGGGGAGGGCCAGGGGATGCCTTGCGTGGAAGGGCACCTGAGGAAGATGCTCAGAGCAAGTCCAAAAATACAAATTTCTTTAAAAAACGCTTTTGAAAATATTTCCTGCATCTAGTTTCTTTTTTTAAGCTGTTGAAGATGAACCCAAGACTTTGAGGTCCCTGTTCCCACACATTCCCCACAACAAATGGCAGAAGAGAATCCTAAACACACAAAAGGAGGCCTCGACCTCCTCACTTAAACACCCAAATCAAATTTTACGCTGCTGCTAAAGCACTAGGCAGCTGAAAGTCCTGCACAGCAGCCCACAATTTCGCATTTGCTCGAACAAGAATCTTAAAGAAAAGATGGATGATTATCCTGCAAGCGGATATTGGGTGTCTGTAATACATATATGATTAAAACTGAACTAGTAGAAATGACAAGCTTATTAAGATTAAGACAGGTACAATTGAATCTTTATCTTGGGTCTTTCATATGGAAGATGACTGTGTTGATCAATTTAGAAAAAGAAACCAATGGGAAAACACATGAGCACAGTCATAATACATTGCTAGAATATGAAAAGTATCTTTACGAAACATTAAATAAAGGCACAAATAATTATCAACATGTGCTATGTGTGTGTATTCAAAGGACAGCTTTAGTCAGTGCTTTGACCCACGCAGCTTCTGGTAAACAGAACCTATTGATTCAAAGATGAGACTGACAGGCAGGAAAGATAAACTCTCCAAAAGGTCACACATGTGAACTTGGGGAACGTCCAGATCTATTAGCTTCACCTGCTACAGAAGAGCCTCAAACGCTAAGAAAAAGCTATGACGGGGGCTTCCAAGCACAAGCATAAAAGCTGCTCTTGTTTACTGCAAGACGAGAGCCAGCACCGTCCTTTGCCAAGCATTTACCCCCCCTCCTTTTAAGGCTTCAAGACGTTAATGCAGAGAGACATGCATGGTGAACCAATGTAGGCTACATATGGGTATAAAATCACACATGGATCCTAAAATAGCAAAATGTATGTTGAAGTTAACCAAAGTGTTTGCATGGTGAGTGTCATTCCCAGTAACATATGGGCTTGTTTTATGGCTGAGCTACAGGGCTGGCATAGCCCTCCCATCTAAGGCGGTTAATAGAGAAGCTAATTGAGTCTGTGACATGTGTTAGCAGCTACAAAACAAAAGGCAGAAGAGACAAATGAACTAGCTATTCGCCCAGGGAAGTAGATCTGCTCTTTTCAAGACCAGAAATGCATAATGATGTGTGTGTGCGAAAGATCGGACTCTGAATAAACCAAACAAAAAGCGGCAGCAACGTGAGCAGATGCACAGGAGGCAAAAGAATAGTTAACTGACAGCTTATAGCCTCAGCTGGGGTTAACAGTTACAAAACACGGGGAGTGAGAGAGTTGCTCACTTGACTTGCTAAAGAGCACTCCCTCTCCAGGAACCTGCAGCTGCATGTGAAAAAGCTGGGGGGAGATGATGATGTGATGGACGAGGATAAACTGGACCACAGATATGACTGATGTATCTGCGTTCATTAGAGACAAAAACGGCACAAATGGCCCCGTCATAGCCTTTGTGCCGGCCCAGTATGCGGTGGTTATTATTTAGTTCCACTCCGGGGCAGTTAGGTGACAGTTTCACGGTGCTAGTACACCCCCAGGGCCCGTGGACAAAGCTACATCGAGGGGGGACCTATGCACGCGGGGCAGCAGGCAACAGGCCGCTCCTTCTACACGCTCCAGCCAAGAAGCACACCCCAGCTTGTTTAGGCCAGACTGACAAGCAGACTTGCAATTACAACCATCTCCATTGACTGAATTCCCTAAGAGACATCGCTTTTCCCAAACATTATTGTAACCTGTGTTTTTTTCTGCTTCTTCTTGCGGTCCTGATGGTTTTAACAGTCAAGTGACCCGAAGTTAGCCCCTGACCTTTCACAGCTACTGCAGAGAAAACAGCTTCACGACTGACCCTCCACTAAACTTCACAGGCACAGCTCAGACAGGGGCCGAAGCATCATTACATTCCTTCTACTGCCGCAGCAATTTACAACACCTCATATGCACTTTCACTGCACTTTCAACATGTTTTCTGAAGCAGGAAAAGAAAGCAAATTATATGTAATACTTTAGTGGAGGTGGGTGATACTGTCAGAAGTTCAAGCCGGTGTACCTAACTTTTTTGTTTCATAAATACATTTTGTTTTCCCAACAGAAATTCTCTTGTTTAAGTTAGATTTTGTGAACAAATCAGACCACCGACATCTTTATCCTACAAAACGTTGTATCTAGTTCATACTGAGAGGTGGTTGGCTGAGTGAAGGCCGGCACTCTCTTTTTCACTAAAAAAGCTGATCTAAAAATGTGACTGAGGCCAAGAATACATGCGTGTGAAAACTAGTGAGGTAGGAATTACAGGTACATGGATTTTATAAATGTTTGTGTCTGTTCTTTGTTGTGGTTTAACTGGTTTTAAAGTCAAGTACTCCAGCGTTAAAATATATGGATTTACTCTGGACTATTTTAAAAACAAACTTCAGACAAAGTGGCAATGTTGACATTAGAATTTCAGCGACACAAACACATTTTAAAAAGTATACTAATGTTACTGTTGCTTTGCTCTCACTGCAATTTTAAGTTTCTAATCTTGCTCAAATGTTAAAACAAAATCTCTTTTTTAATTTAATCAATTTACTTATTTATATTTAGAATGAAAAAACATCAATCAAAAATGTGAAGAGTCCATAATGTGCAGCGTGCTGAAGGCCGCAGCGAGAGGCTAAACAAAGTTAAGTGATTGACAACACTGTCTGGCTTTACTCAATTAACGCTCCCATTGTGGGCCGACCCTTTTCTCCTCTGCTTTCTTTATCCACCCCATCACAGAGTTTTGCTCGGCTAATACTTCCAAGGAAATGGAGAAGTCCTATTCTAACGGCCCCGCTCTTGTTGACCTTCTATTGCTAGCTGCTCCTTTTGCTGCCCGTTCACAGTGTCTTTGGGGTTAGTGAAGAGAATGAGGAGAGAGTACATCAGCGCCAAAGGGGCCGGCCCAGGGCAAGACCCCAGCCCCTTACTTCAAAGTTGGCCTGCATTCATTAATTGTCCTTTGAATTAATATTGGAGGATCACAATGTGGATGCCAACAGAGAAAGAGGCTTTAATGAAGCATAGAGGCACATTGAGTTGCAGATCAGCTAGTGTGTTTCTTCTGAAAGCAAATACTTGGGAATCGTGCTGGAATAATTAAAAATGTATTTGGAAAACTCTCTATGCCTCTATGGAAATATTTGGACCTGTTTGTTTCATTTTGCTAGAGTTACTAAATGGCATTGTAAGCAGTTCTAGCAGAGAGAGGCCCTGATGTAAATTGGGGAAAAGTAGGAGACATTCCTCTGCTTGCACCAAGGTTTTGTGCCTAAAAACCGTCTCTGGCTGTTGCCATTTTTACTTGCGTAGTTTGAAATGTGAGCGGTGTAATCTGCAACTATTCCTTAACCTCTATACAGCTACGTCCTGCTTGCCCAAGTATATTGCTTATACCACCAGACAAATGCAGATTGCTGAGAATGTACACGTTCTCAACCGCTAAATTGGATTAGATAGATGAGGCGGGTGTGTTTGCTATACCTCTATTGCGTTGCCATCCACTTTGAAAAACAATACCTCAGTTATGGATATGATCTGTTTGTTCTGCTAACTCGCTAAATTTCCTCCGCTCTAAATCCACTCTAGCAGCCAGTAACTCGGGTTTATTTACACAAACAAAGTTTCTACTCAGCTCCTTTGGACAAAAGCAGCTAAATCTTTCATGTTTTGTCAGCACTTGATTCCTCTTGTCCCTCTGGCTATTTGCCGGGCTCCTCACAATAGCGGCAGGAGAATGGCAGCAGATTGTTGGAATGCACCTCAATGAAACCAATTATTACATGTTGACTGCGTTCACCATGGCACATTGGAAAGCAGTGGCCTCATTCAGCTTGGCACTGCAGGATCCCCCTTTAAAGAAAAGTTATCCCTTTCACTGTTTGTATTTCAGAGGTTTTTTCTTCTACTCTCAAGCGAGCACCCCATTGCCATAAATGGATTCTGCAAGAGTGACTACCCAGCGCTCTTTTGAGTATTTGAATGGAGCTAAATTGTTAACTGTAGTAAATAGGCATAGGTGGGAAGTAACTGGATTTAGATAGACAGCTTGTGAGCGTCCAAAATATATGTTCTAAAAAATTGTTTTCTTTTTATTAGCATGCCTCGCAAACATAAAGAGTTGGGTTCTATACATGAATGTAACAATCAAAGAGAGCGCCTAATTTTAACTCACAAAAAATTAATTACAAAAAAGCTAAAAGATGTGACGGAGAACAAAAATACATGAAAACTATTGATAGAACCAAACTGAGTCAGGAATGAGTGTCTCTGCAATAGTTCTATGTATTTGTTACCTCTGTCACATCAGAAAAGTTAAAAAGATGACCCTCCTCATTCAGCCAATCAGCTCTCAGTATCTAAAAGATAAAGTGGTCTAATTTGTTCCCAAAACTTTACTTAAACAAGACTCTTTCTTGATGTATGTATCTTGAAGTAAAAGTAATCAAATAAGTAATGTATTCCCCAGCATTAAATATAATATAAATATCTGACTGCTACGTTACTCTAAAGTACATCCACACACACTGAGAGACACACACTTGTAAGTTCATCACACACAATGTCCGCGTTGACCGAAGAAAAAACATACATCGACTTCCTCACAACATGTAAACAACTTCCTCCATCACTGCCTTTCCCACTGCACTTGCTGATGCCATGAGCCCCGAGGCAAGACACTCTGTACTTTATCCCACAAACCTTTGCTGTTCTTTTTCCCAGACAAATAAATCTAAATGAGTCAGCTTTGATCTTAGCACTTAAGGGAAGCCAACAATAGTGCTGGGAGAGAAAGGGGCAGAGAGCAACAGGCCTCTCACTGCCGCAACAATAGCCTCTGCAAACACCTACTTAATCAATATTTGGCCAGAAGACACTCTCTCAAGTCCCCAAAGCACTCCTTTCACATTCTAATGAAGAGCTATAAAAGAGAAAAACAACAACTACATCCACAAAGAATGAAATAGTGCCCTGGTCTGTATAAGAATAGAAGAAAGTAGTTCTGAGCTGGAGGATGTCACCCAACTGAGGTAAAATAACTAACAACAAGAGCCTTTAAATTCATGCAGTTTAAACATGACGCACGAAAACCAAAGCGACCATTAAATATTATAAAGCAGTTGTAAATCAAAAATAAATATTAGGATGGTTTGCATATGTTTTTTTTTTTTCTAAAATGAAAGAGTGTCCACATTGACGTCAGTGTATGAAGTGGGATGTTGAAATATAGGGGACACATTCAGGCTCAAAACTCTTCTCGAAATGAAAGAGGCCATGCACTGTTAAAAGTCATGCACTACAGTCAGTCATGCACTCACTTTACCTAAAATGTGATTTATAAAGTTTTTATATTGTGTTTTGTATGTATGTTTTGTTCATACATTGTTTTACTTGTGTGACCTGCCTCGGGACTACAGATGTAAATTAGCAGTTTTGCTATAATCTGGCACATTTACAATCTGTGTACAACTGTATATGATTGTTCATTAATGTGTGTTGTCCCGATCAAATAAATAAATAAATAAATAAATAAAACAAGCATTCTAAATTTACTGCATTGAACAGTGACATGACGCCACAATCACAACATACTAGTTTTTGTCATTAATAATTAACTCGACAGTGCATTAAAGGACTTCATGAATACGCTGCGCTCTTGTGCTCCAACAGGTCGTAAATCAACAGGTGTTTGCCTACAGTCTTTTCTGTATTTGCCCGCGAGCCACATCTTTTCTTTCAAAACTGTAAACAGTGGGAAAAGCCTCTCCAAAAGGCTGCAGCACGTTTTTAGGAGTCTATAAACCAGGGCGCACTGGGCCCATTGCTGTCCCTGAATAATTCATCGCTCATTGCGGGTTCATAATGTCTTCTCCCGGTCTTTTGTGCGCGGACTTTTTTCTCCCTTTTCTTTTGGGGCGTTGTGAAAAGGCCTCGAATTCTTTTTGTACACCACTGAGCCGCTCACTGCACTTTGGCTTTTGTGCGCGTCAAACTGAGGTGTGGAGCTCAATAGACTCGCTCTGCTTTGTTCCCTGAAGTTCATCCTCAAGTGTCCAATTGAGTTTAAAAGGGGTTCTCAGGCTTGGAACTTAGACAAATGTTTGATTATCCACTTGATCCAAATGATCTTGCAAATTTAGTTAAAACTAAGCGGGAGCGCACTACAAACAGACCCTGCAGAGTCAGACCCCAAATTAGCCTATTGTTATTTTATTAGGATATTATTCTTATTGTTATTTATTAATATTTTCAGTGGGTTATAATTATTTCGTGTCTATAATTATTATGACCGTGTCATTGTGTGTGAGGGTTAGTTGTTGGTACTTACAGGTGCCTCCGAGGATACCGTCGATGCTGTGTTTGGTGCGCGGCTCGCTCTCGTCCAACTCCCGCTTCACCACCTCCTCTTCATCTTCTTCATCCTCTCCAAATTTGGACCTCATGATGCGGCTAATCGCGCTCACTATAGGACAAAGTAAATTGAAGTGTCAGTCACAGGTGGGACTCAATAACTTTTAGAATAAATGTGTGTTTTCATCGAGTTTCATGAGTTTTTTCAACAACAAAAATCACAAGGATGTTATACACGTTAACAGCTGTCTCACCTGAAGGCACGTTGTTTCTATCGCAGACTCCATCTTTCAGGAGCTTGTCACGAATCTCCCAGCTGAACATGCCTGGGTTTTCCCTCTTATATTCTTCAATTTTCTTATCAACTTCCGGAGAAGTCATTTGCTGTGGACAACACCAGATGAACATTTTTAAATTGCATTACGCCCCAACAACATATGAATGTTTAAATAAGCCTACAACAATGTCACTATACTATCAAAAGTAAGGATGATGTCTGTTATCTTACCTTGGGTTTGCTGCCTCCGATGGCCCCCGGCCTGATGGAGCCGGTCTCTTGATAGCGGCACAAGATTTTGGACACGCAGCCGTGGGACACTCGCAGCTGTCTGGATATGACGCACGGTCGGATCCCGTGGTGCGCCATTTCAACGATTTTGTGACGAATGTGGTTTGGAAGTGGCCTTCCATTTATGAAGACTCCACCGAGCTGGTTTACCCGGCCCTGGCCTAAAGGAGTGGACACTGGACCAGAAAGATAACACAGTTAAAGCGTAGTTAAGGAAAAGGAAAAACAGAAAACTTGGCTAACAATTAGAGAAAGGTAAATAACTAAGAATTAGGAATTGGCAAACTATTCAAGCATATTGTCATATAGATACAATAATACAATTTTTATTTTAGTTTTATATTTAGGCCCTTTTATTTATATTTACAGAATATACGAGAAATAATACTGAGTAAATCTTTAGTATCAATAGTCCGCTGTCACTGGATTGGTGCAGGCCTGAATACAGGGTTTCAGAACAAAAACTATATATGTTTGCACATCTAAAAATACGGGGGGAAGTTGAGGAAAGTGCTTTTTTACCTTCAAGGGAATATCCCCCGCGTGGGTAGTTCTGGTGTGGAGTTGGTCTCATCATTCTGGGCAGACCTCCGGCCAGAGCTGTCATGATGGCTGACTCCAGCGCCAGGAATACGGGAAAGTCCACACGGCGACTCTGGACCCACGGGACTCTCGAGGAAGTTTGTAATGGATGTTAGAGACGTAGCGCACGGAAGAATCCAGGTGAAAGTCGCGGTTTGAGTTTAGAATATGCACTGTACACGCACAGGTTTGCACTCCGGGGATGTTTGAGGCGGCGGATTGAAGTCAAACATTTTATCTGCGCCCCGTGTCCCCTCTGACTCTGCAGACGAGAGCGCTGATTGGTCCGAGCACACAAGCGTCCGCGCTCTGATTGGACCACTGTGCGCTTTGGGGTTGTCCTCGCGAGGTCCGCTTTTGAGTTTCAAGATACGCAGACAAGTTTTGACTTTACTTTTGACACACACACTGTAAGTAAACAAATAGATAACACTATTTATAGATCATTGGGTATTAAATATAGCTATAGACGGATAATGATTAAATGTGCAGTGGTATAGGTTTGACTAATGACAGCTGAAGGGAATAGCTATTCCAACTTCTTTCATTAAGTGAACCATTTGATTTTATGGAAAAATAAAAATAAACAAATAGTTTAAATACATTAAATTGGACCTACTTTTGTTGCCTGATAAAACTGCCGACACCTCTTCAGTTTCCCAAAGTACTTGTATTTTGTTTAACATAACAAGTTCAATATTCTGTTTAATAGACTGTTAAGGGCTTTTTTAGCCTGTATTAGGCTGATCAAATTAAAATAACAGAGGATTTAGTCACATTATTTGTCACAATCTTTGCTTTTTAGTTTCTGCAGTCAGACGTGTTTTTGGAAATCTGATCAAACGGACTATATTGTTGCACATACCACAGTTATTCCACATCTGCATCAGGTGCAATATTTAATTTGATAAATATATATTGATTGTAAAATGCATACAACTATTCATATTTTTATGTATTTAGGATCATTATAATTTTCATTATGTGTGCGTGTATGTATTGTTAAGTTGGGAAAAACTTTGTGGGTATAGTAGATATTTTTATCACATTGTGGTAAAAAATAGTTCAAATATGGCTTACTATGACACACCATGTGGAGGTAAAGTAATTGTTGACGCGTGAAGATTCGGTCTAATTTCCACACAGACTGTTGACGACCATCAAGAAGCTGTTGCACAAAATGAACAATAGGAGCCGCGCGGCCCCGTGCTCAGGCCACAAGGCGCTGTAACATAGCCGTGCCAATGCGCGATTTTACGCACAAAGAGGCACATGAGGGATCATTTGACTTTTTCGAAGCCTCGTATACTTGTGATAATTATGATAATTAGGCGTGTTTAATAGACCGATACATTTTTTTTACTCTTGTCCCTGAGGAATAATGCGGGCCGATTCAGTATGGAGATGTGCTGTCTACTCCAGCCACATTCCATGAATGACTGCCTGGTCACGACCTGCTGCAGCGCTGCATGCATCAGTCAGACACCACAACCTCTATGACGTAAACTGTCAATACACTTCTTTGTATTTGATCATTTTCTCATCCGAGCTGGGACAAACTCTAAAACACTATCAATATACTGCAGAGGTAACAAATTATCAATGCGTGTTATAGTCATTTTATACAGAAAGGTGTATTATCATTAATATTATTATTATTATTATCATTATAAATGAAAGTGTATTTTTGTGTGATAATCCTAATGAAGCCTAAGAATGCCAACTTGCGTTTGAAGACCACCAAATGTTACCACTTGTAATTTCCCTTATTTTCTATCTCAATCATTAAAGCATGGAATACATACATGGGACACATTGTCATAACATTTTGTTTAAAGTCAAAAAACAAAAAACAAAGTGAGACCACAACAGCCTGTCTTTATCGTATAAGAAAACATACCTTTTGCATTATTTAAAGAAATTAATACTTTTTGACGCTTTGGGCTGAAAGCAGAGAGTGTTAACTTTTTTTATCTACCTAAAAAAGCTTATCTAAAGACGTGACAGAGGCCAAATAGATAGAACTGAATTGTTTTAAGAAACAATTGAGATGGATTCAGTTCGATTTAGTTGCACACCAGCTTTAATCCCGTCCCATTCTCTTTATTTATGAATCACACACATTATTTAAACAAATATGTTTTTGATTTATCCCCTTTTAACAGCTGTTCATTCGACATTCTCCTTGCCTGTAATATCCTTATTTTTGAGTTTCTTCTATTAAACAAGGGCAGTATTTAGGGGTAACATCATGCAGTTAACACGGAGCATATGGAAACATTATACATCCATAAAAACTCCAACGGCCTTAAAGAAAGTTATCATGCTAAAGTCTGACTATCATGAAAAGGATATTGGATCTAGCATGTCAAATCAATTATAGTGGTAAGCTGAGTCCCAAACGTGCAACGGTGCTGGTGGTAGACAAAAGACCCAACAAAAATAGTCCCTAATATAGTTTTAAGACACAAGGGGATTTCACAAATACATTTTAGCAACTTATTCTAAAAACAGAGTAATTTTCTGTGCTACGGTGGTAGATAAATGAGAAGCCAGAGGCAGATGGATTTGATAGTTGTGAGATAAGACTTGAGAACAACGGCGCTCAGTATATTAGTGATAAACAGCAGATCAGATACAGATAGACTCATGCATGGTAAAACAAGCATATTACTCTTCATAAACAAACTGCAATAATGTCTCAATTCATTCCTCGAAATGAAAAACAAAAACAACACGTCAGGATTTGCGGTTTGTGAGACCAAAGAAGGACTATAGTGCAGTCATTAATTAGCGTAAAGGTATTGGCTTTTTTATGGTTGTTTAAGAGCATTAAAACAACAAGTGCCCATAAAACAGCATGAGTCCGTGGGCGGGTCCTCAGAGAATAATGCAACTGCTGTGATTACATTGAGCAATAATAAGTGTTTATATTTAAGATGGCCTACCTGCAGAGAAGACCTATACTCTTATAGACTTTCCACAAAAGATTTAGTTAAAATGTAGCCAGACATAAATGGCTCAAAATCTTAATGAATTAGTGTAGATTGTAAAATGCCATATAACCATGATATTTGTTTAGTAGTAACCCATAGTGGGATGCAGTTGTGATAGAAAAAAAAAATATATATTGTTAAAACTAAAAAACACATTTGGTTTGCCCCAACAGAAAGAGTCTAGTGTATGGAACATCTCATATAAAATCAGCATTCATTGTCTAATATTATAGACAATGAATTTTTCTTTTGCAAACCTGAAAGATGGAGCTCTGGGAGTCACTATCTTTTGGGCTGAGAGATGATCGGGTGAGCAAGAGTGGTGCACTGTTTTTTCCACTTTTCTTTCTGAAAAATCTGATCTAAAGATGTGAGTGCAAACATGTGAAAACTATTTATGGAAGAAAACTGTTTTGAGCGCTAGGAACTTGTTGGATGATTTTGATAATACATTTTTTTGAGGTTAAGTTGGAACCCCAGTTTTAAGTCATCATCATTTAGCAATTAATCATAAATAATTGATAATGGTTATTTAGATAACTATATATTTATTTATAAGGACTTTTAAAAGCAACATTCCAAGCAAAAACAACTCAAATTTCCATTGAATCTATTGTTCTCAAAATACTTTTAGTCTGTCTCCCTACGACCCCTTTTATCATGCTGGATTATGGATTTCCTCATTAGTCCATATTTTATGTTGTTTTGAGTGCACTTTGGCTTTGAATTTGATTTAAAATAATAATCGCCTATAAGCTACAACCATAGTCTTGCAAGAGGAGTCGCCCCAATGAAAGAAATTGGGTATTTTAGGAGTAAAAACATCAGTAATGAATTATTATAAAAAAATACATTACTGTTATTTTTTTTGTATATGTAATAATTAATGACTGATGTTTATACTGCTCAAATATCTGATTTCTTACATTGGGGGGACTCCTCTCCCCAGATATGACCTGTAACCTATGCCAGTATGCCATACTGTGGAACATTCCAGATAAACAACTCTTTGAAGAATCCAAACAACAGTATTGGGAAGTTGTGGAATGCGCCATGGAATTTTATTTTTATCAGTGCAGTATAAAATAATTGTAACAACAACAAATGTTTAGTTTTATGTTAATAATGTTAACGTGAATGTGATGACACCTCGAGCTCAGTTGGTAATCTCGGTGGTAACATTTAAATGGAAATACATCTTGTTTTTTCTTTTTATTTAACTTTTTGATAATCTTGCGATTTCACGAATAACCGCTTACTATAATAGCTTAACATTCATAATCTACAGAATGAAAGAGTTACACTTTACAACAGAACAATTTGCATACCAGTCCTACTATTTAAAAGCACATGATCAACACAACGTTCTCAGTGTTTCGGGTGAGACATTTAGATAAGCATCACCCAATTTCCAAATGAGGAAATCTACGCTGTGATGATACAGGCCTGTGTTAGCTGTTACAAAATCTCTCCTAAAGAAGCTCTGTTTATCCTCAGTGTTTGATGTTAGTCCTTTTCACCCCACCCCAGTTAGACCCAATGGGAGACGTTAGCATCACAAAAGCCTCGGAGGTGCACCCAGGTGAGACAAACAAAGGTAAAGTAGAAGTAAAGCGCAGAGCCTCTGGGCAAAAGAACGGTCCTCACGTTGTTGGGAGAGACTGTCGCGTGGACCAGAACGCCACGGTGGTCTCATGATGTACCTGATTTGTATCTGTCAGGTGTGTATGACTCACATGATCTTATCTAACTACTACTACATAATTACGCTGTTGATTTGTTTTAAATTCACCATGAAGAGAATACCAACTATGGTGTGCGATTATAGTAAAATAGAGCTATCGCCATTACAGCGGTATGCAGAAGTCGTGGTTTTTCTTTTGTTGCCCTGATTTCAGTATTAAGATTAGGATTAAAAGATCCTTTATTCATTCCACAGTGAGGAAATTTCAGTGTTGCATCACCAGTTACAGAACAGTAGGAATAAGTACATGTAGCATGCAGCACAAGATGAATTAACAATCACTCTACTAAATACTACTAAAATACTAAATAATACTAAATAAAATGACGAAGTATAAAATCTCTACCTTTGGCATATAACTTCTCATAATACTTCTCTGTTTTTGACCCATCCTGCAATGTCGCTTGTGCCTCTGTCAGTAGCAGTGGTCCGTTTCAGGTGGTCATCTCAGCTTGATCAGTACGACAGGAGCTGGAGAATTTGACATAATTTACAACTTTGTAAATTATGTCAAAGATGTATGTAAAACCAGAGCGCCTGGAGGAAAACTATACACACACAGGGAGAACATGCAAACTCCACTCAGAACCCACAAACTTCTCGCTGAGAAGTATAGTAGTAGTTTATTTGAATAGTTTTACAAGGTATTTTGTACAGGTATTTCAAAAAGGAGAAGGCAGAATACTCAATACTACATTTAAGCACTGCAAACAGATTCACATTTTCACATGACATTGCTAAGGTGACGGTGTGAACCACTTTTTTTGTTTTCTGAAGGTGAAATAAAAAAATACTGGCAATGTGGCAGATGCTGAGGGGAACTGCTGTTTCCCTGAGAATAAAACCATGTGAATACTGTGAAAACTGTGGTTGTGGTGTTTATGCTGTGTTATAACAAAAAAACATTCGCTGCAACAAAAGGCCAAAGCAAAGGTTTGGACACCCTTCAGATGTCTGGTCAGGAGGGCCAGCTCCACTCTGGGCTGCCCCCTGGTCTCTGTGGAGGAGATGAGGGACAGGAGGGTGCTAGCCAAAGTCACCTCCATCATGAACAACACCTCCCACCCCCTGCACAGGACTGTAGAGAGGCTGAAGAGCTCCTTCAGTGGAAGACTGAGGCACCCTCAGTGTAGGAAGGAGCACTACCGGGGCCTTTATCCCCACCGCTGTCAGACTGTACAACAAGTCACTTAAGACTGAAAAAAACCTGCACTACTATTGACACTATTTCTGATTTCCACTTTTTATTGTACATAACATATCCTGCATTTAACATGTTTGCACATTTCTTTCTTTGTGAGTGTTTCTATCAATGCCAAATGTGACATGTAAATTTCTCCTTTGTGATAGCTTAGTATATCTTATCTTATCTTAACTACCAACTTTGCATTATTGTTCATATTTTTCCACAGGAAAGACCATGTTGAGATTTTAAGGCTTTTTAGTGCCACCAAGACGTGATCGCTCTAACAGCCCTCGATTTCGCTTCACACTTATTGCAGATTGTGAAAAAAGTAAGTTTTATACATAATGGTTCTAACTTACTCCATCCATCCATCCATTTTCTACCCTTTAATCCATTTCTGGGTCAGGGGGGTGGCAATCAGAGATGCCACCCAAGTCTCATAGCACCAGCCCCTCACTGACCCTCTGCAGGTGGTGAGTCCACAGGAGGACGGCTGCTCTCTGAGTGTGAGCATAGCCTTGATCTTTCAGTGGGGGCTTTGGGCAAAGTGGGGTTAAGTGTCCTGCCCAAGGACACAACGACAGCAGTCATCAGTGGGAGTCGGTGGAGAAGGTGCAGAGGTGGGAATTGAACCCACGACCTTCTGGCCTTGAGGCCAATGCTCTACCAACTGAGCTACTGTCGCCCCTGTCTAACTTACTGTGAGAGTCAAATGTATGATACATTTGACTCTCACAAATTCATGCACACAGGGAAGGACTGACCTGACATGTTTTTCTTGTAATTTTGCCACATTTTGTCAACATTTATTCTACAAATATTTCAACATGTATCACAATGAGCATGAATTTAAGAGAGTCAAATTATGTGAGGGGAAAATTATTACAATCACACCTCAAAATCCATGATTGATACACAAGCTGAAGGTTTTGTATGGCTTTACTGGCATCTGACCTGTATTCCTTAAAAATACACTGTATCTTGATTTCTTTTTTACATATGTTTCAATGTATGTATCAATTATGTATTGTTTCATTTCATTTCATTCATCTTAATTGTATTCATCTTTATTATTGCTGTAATTACTTTATAAGCAATCATGATTATAAAAAATAGACAAAACAAAAATCTGAAATTGGTTTGAACGAGACAGTAGTGTGAATGGTGTGTTGCATTTTGTTCATAAAGCCACTAGAGGGCAAACTTATTTTTTTGGAAAAGCCCGGTGGCCGAATATTGTCTGATTTATGGTTATATAAGCTATTTGCAACGTTCTTTGTCTTGACAGTATAGGCCTAAATTGGTATATTATATCTTTTAAAGCATCGACCTGTATTTTTTTAGTAACAACACGACGTCTGAATTGAGGCCTATGAATGTGAACCATAAGCACCACATCATTGACTGTTACTGTGTGTGGAGCAGTCCGCCGACTTAGAGGTCACCTGATCAAGGGTAGAAGACGCAGAGCACGTGGCCTCGGCGCTGTCCAGTCCCATGGTGCTGAAACCACAGCTGCCGCTACCACAAGCGCTTAATCTGAATTATACGCTCACAAAGACACTGACAGGACTAACCACCACCACGCACATATTGCCCCAGGTGTGAAATAGACACATAAGATAACATTTTACCGTGTTGGTTTTGGGTTTCCAAAAGTAGTAATTACATGATGATGATGATGATGCTTCAATCCAGAATTAAAAGTATATTTAGAAAATGATACGTCATATGGTGGATTTCAATGCTAGATCTTGTTTTGTATGTGTGAGTAGACATTGGACAATGCATGTATTCACACATGTACTAAAGATCTATGGTGTGTGTGTGCTCGTGTTTGTGTGTGGATGTTTGTATTCGGCACTTACACAAGAGATGGACGATTTAGTTGTGATTATGTTGGTGAGTGTCTTATTTATAGGTTAGGGTTAGGGTTTATATATGTACTTTGAGTTTTCACAGTACTGAAGACATTCAGAGTTATAGCTGCTTCTTCCAACATCTGACTGATGACCTGCATGCTTCCTGTTCCATCACCCTTTCTAACAACACTGCTTTGTGACATTGACAGAAACTACCTGCCCCATATCCACCCCTGTGTGCTCCATTCAGACTCCCCACAGAGGGACAGGCAATAGGGGTCCTGGGCCATTTGACCCTGAGGGGACAGTGGGGCTTTCCTGAGATGAGAGGAATAACTTTGGGGTAGGGGGTCCCAATAAGAACTGCTCTAGAATAGTATGACAAAAGATACTAATATGACCTCCTGTAGGTTTTCAATCATCTGATGGGAAGAAGTTCACTTTCCCATGTCATAAAGTATACTTGGGTGCAAAAGCTAATAATGACAATAGCCACATCTATTTTTAAAGGAGTTTTCTCAAAAATGCATTAGTACAAGTGGTCCTCTATTTACTTGGCCACTCTTCCATGGCATCAGATGCCAGCAGAGGATCCAGGGCTGCAACAAACCAAAACTAAAGATTAAATTCTTCTGGTGGACTGTGTGAGGCCTGGCGTGTGAATTGTGGACACAGGTGTCATGGCACAAACTTCAGGTCTCGCTTTATGTGACCTGTCTCCATACTCCTCTGATCAGACAGTGAATAATTCTACTGTGTGTGGTCAAGAACCCATCTCTAATGAGCCTACTCCTCACTGGGTATAAGCGATATTTCTACTTTGGAATATTCTATATGTCTGGGAATTGTATGGACTTTTATTACTTTTATTGGCCTGTCGTAAGAACAAGTCAGAGCAAATGTGTCATTTGTATGAAACTATTTATAATAAATGCAATGTATATTTATTTGCCTCTGTCCAGCTCAGTCAAACAAACTTCTGTGACCTTGTGGGGAGAATATTTAGGCTCCATTTGTCACAAGAAAAATTGGGTAAAGAAATATGTTACATTCTATTTTGAAACAGATTATGATGTGCCAAGTTATATTATGTTGCATAATATGTTTTGAAGTTCCCTACTTTTATTTACACTGCTTTCTAAACATATTGCATGAGGCGAAATGAAAACCATTGCCATTCCTACAATGTGTCATCCTATTGGTCACTAATGCCACTGAAATGCCACAGTGAAAAGCCTGTGAGAAAGAATCTTCAGTGTCGGGCCTCAACACAGGAGCCAATAGGCGTCAGTGTGTTTTGGACCAAAGGGCCTCATTTGAGAAGGACTGCAGGGCTTAGAGTTAAAGATTACTTTGAAATCTGCATTAAACTCTTCTCCTCCAGCAAGGCCCCCTCCCTCCCTGCAGCCGTCACTCCCACTCCACACAAATAAAAAGCTGTCGCCACAGAGCTGCGGATGAGTTGGGAGCAGATCCTCTTTGATGACAGAGAAGGATCCTATTGTTCTCACTAATCCCCACTCAAAACTACCACTCCCCACTTCCACTGAAATCCAGCTCAAAGTTATTACCGCTGTTACCGCTGTAATTTTATTTATTTATATATATATGTATATATGTGTGTGTATATATTATATATATGTGTGTGTGTGTGTGTGTGTGTGTGAGTGTGAGTGTGTTTGTGTGTGAATATGTGTAATTACTGTAGTAATACCATAAAAAAAAGAGATTCATAAATGTGTGATCCTTTACTAGAATCAGAATTATTTTCATTAAAACTAGGATTTCTTTTTACATATAAAGGCATGCATACAAAATATTGAATGTGAAAAAATTTTAACAAATGAGTTTGCACAGCCTAAGTCACATCTGCAGTTGGGTCTGTGGCTGCCATTGGTGGATCAGAGGTGCTATTGTCCAGTGAGTGTGCTGTCAAAGGTTCAGACACAAACACACTTCGGATGCGTCTGTTGTCCTGTGGTCCCTGAAGTTTCCACAGTGTCATTACCAGATTTGACACACACATTACATAGAACAGATAAAAGTGCTCCTTCTTCTTGTAACATCTGCCTTCTGGCGCTGACCCCAGACATGGTGCCTGAGGAGAGTCATTATCAGCAGCTATGTGATCACATGTTTGCACGTTTGTGAAGGAAAAAGGGAAGCTTTGTCCAGATCAGTTTACAACTGCTTGTCAACATGCATGTTTATGGACCTATGGCTGAGCAGCTCTAACAAGGGTGAAAGTAAGCTGCAGGTTCATTTGCGCTTAAGTGACTTGATCATATGTTGACCAAAATCTATGTTGCTAATAGTTATGTATTACCTTCATACAAATGAAATACCACATTTTATGTAATCCTGACCACAAATCTGTTTTTCATGAAAGACCAACACAAAGTAAAAAAAAAAGCCTACATTTTGCTTACAGCTTTGCGCATCAAGAGACCAGAAGAATGGGCAACATATGGAATGAAAAGTGGGAAGTTGACTTTCTTGGTAAAGGTAAGTTATGAAGAACATAGAAAGTCCAAAACTTCCAAGGCACTCATGGTCAATAGTTTAGAGAGTTAAAAAGCCTTTATATTCTTATGGCTGTAATTCAAAATACGCTTTTTGGCCTAGCTTGGCCTTCTTCAGGATGCAAATGGTGGCACCAGTGCCCATGTTATTTATATAGGGAGGGGCTTCATTAGGCCTTCCTCTAAACATGCACTCACAACCTTCCATTTAACAGTTGGTGTATTTACATCAACTATACATTCCATTCCAGCTTCTTCCGCTTCATCCGTTGCCGGGTCGCGGGGGCAGCAGTCTAAGCAGAGACGCCCAGACTTCCCTATCCACACACACCTCCTCCAGCTCGTCCGGGGGGACCCCAAGGCGTTCCCAGGCCAGCTGAGAGACATAGTCTCTCCAGCGTGTCCTGGGTCTTCCCCGGGGCCTCCTCCCGGTGGGACGTGCCCGGAACACCTCCCCAGGAAGGCGTTCAGGAGGCATCCTGAACAGATGCCCGAGCCACCTCAACTGGTTCCCCTCGACGTGGAGAAGCAGCGGCTCTACTCCGAGCTCCTCCCGTGTGACCGAGCTCCTCACCCTATCTCTAAGGGAGCGCCCAGCCACTCTGCGGAGGAAGCTCATTTCGACCGCTTGTATCCGCGATCTCGTTCTTTCGGTCATTACCCAAAGCTCATGACCATAGGTAAGGGAGGGAACGAAGATTGACCGGTAAATCGAGAGCTTTACCTTTCGGCTCAGCTCCCTCTTTACCACAACGGTCCGATACAGAGACCGCATCACTGCGCACGCTGCACCGATCCGCCTGTCAATCTCACGCTCCATCCTTCCCTCACTCGTGAACAAGACCCCGAGATACTTGAACTCCTCCACTTGAGGAAGGACCTCTCCACCCACCTGGAGAGGGCAAGGCACCTTTTTCCGGTCGAGCACCATGGCCTCGGATTTGGAGGTGCTGATTCTCATCCCAGCCGCTTCGCACTCGGCTGCAAACCGTCCGAGTGCATGCTGCAGGTCCTGGTTCGTTGGAGCCAGCAGGACGACATCATCCGCAAAAATTAGAGATGAAATCCTGTGGTTCCCGAACCGGACCCCCTCCGGCCCCTGGCTGCGCCTAGAAATTCTGTCCATAAATACAGTGAACAGAACCGGTGACAAAGGGCAGCCTTGGCGGAGGCCAACATGCACCGGGAACAGGTCTGACTTACTGCCGGCAATGCGAACACAGCTCTGACTCCGGTCATACAGGGACCGGACGGCCCTCAGCAGAGGACCCCGGACCCCGTACTCCCGGAGGACCCCCCAAAGGACACCCCGGGGAACACGGTCGAACGCCTTCTCCAAATCCACAAAGCAAATGTGGACAGGTTGGGCGAACTCCCATGAACCCTCGAGTATCCGATGGAGAGTATAGAGCTGGTCCAGTGTTCCGCGACCGGGACGAAAACCACACTGCTCCTCCTGAATCCGAGATTCGACCATCGGACGTAGCCTCCTCTCCAGTACCTTGGAGTAGACCTTACCGGGGAGGCTAAGGAGTTTGATCCCACGATAATTGGAACACACCCTCCGGTCCCCCTTCTTGTAGAGAGGGACCACCACCCCGGTCTGCCACTCCATTGGCACCGCCCCCGATCACCACGCAATGCTGCAGAGACGTGTCAGCCAAGACAGTCCTACAACATCCAGAGACTTTCGATAGTCAGGACGGATCTCATCCACTCCCGGCGCCTTGCCACCATGGAGGCTGCCAACCACCTTGGTGACCTCGGCCAGGGAGATGGAAGTATCCGCCCCAACATCCTTAGCCTCTGCCTCCTGGACGGAGGACGTGACGGGGGGATTGAGGAAAACCTCGAAGTATTCCTTCCACCGCCCGACAATATCCCCAGTCGAGGTCAGCAGGCCTCCACCCGCACCATACACGGTGTTGGCAAAGAACTGCTTCCCCCTCCTGAGGCGCCGGACGGTTTGCCAGAACCTCTTCGAGGCCGACCGATAGTCATGCTCCATGGACTCTACGAACTCCTCCCAGTCCCGGGTTTTTGCCTCTGCAACAGCCCGGGCCGCGGCACGTTTGGCCTGCCGGTACTGGACAGCTGCCTCAGGAGTCCCACGAACCATCATTGCTCAATAGGACTCCTTCTTCAGCCTGACGGCATCCCTTACTGCCGGTGCCCACCACCGGGTTCGGGGATTGCCGCCGGGACCAGCACCAGAGACCTTGCTACCACAGCTACGAGCCGCCGCATTGGCGATAGAGGAAGAGAACATGGTCCACTCGGACTCGATGTCCCCCTCCTCTGCCGGGACCTGGGAGAAGCTCTCCCGGAGGTGTGAGTTGAAAGTCCGTCTGACAGGGGGCTCAGCAAGACGTTCCCAGCAAACCCTCACTACACGTTTGGGCCTGCCAGGTCTGACCGGCCTCCTGCCCTGCCAGCGGATCCAACTCACGACCAGGTGATGATCGGTTGACAGCTCCGCCCCTCTCTTCACCCGAGTGTCCGAGACACGCGGTCGAAGGTCAGATACGACAACAAAGTCAATCATCGACCTCCGGCCTAGGGTGTCCTGGTGCCATGTGCACTGATGGACACTCTTGTGCTCGAACATGGTGTTCGTGATGGACAGGCCGTGACTGGCACAGAAGTCCAACAACTGAACACCGCTCGGGATCAGATCAGGGGGGCCGTTCTTCCTGATCACCCCTCTCCAAGTGTCACTGGCATTTCCCACATGGGCGTTGAAGTCCCCCAGGAGAATAACGGAGTCCCCGGGCGGTGCACTGTCCAGTACCCCTCCCAAGGACTCCAAGAAGGCCGGGTACTCTGCACTACCGTTAGGCCCGTAGGCCGTCACAACAGTGAGAGACTTGTCCCCCACCCGGAGGCGGAGGGACACGACCCTCTCATTCACCGGGGAGAACTCCAACACGTGGCGGCTGAGATGGGGGGCAATGAGTATGGCCACCCCAGCTCGCCGCCTCTCCCCGCGGGAAACACCAGAAAAGTGGAGCGTCCAACCCCTCTCAAGGAGTTGGGTTCCAGAGCCCAAGCTGTGTGTGGAGGTGAGGCCAACTATCTCTAGTCGGTATCGCTCAACCTCCCCCACAAGCTCGGGCTCCTTCCCCCCCAGTGAGGTGACGTTCCACGTCCCAAGAGCCAGATGTTGGGTGTGTGGACTGGGTCGTCGAGGTCTCCGCCTTCGACTGCTACCCAGTCCTCGCTGCACCTCGCCACCACGGACCCCTCTGCAGGTGGTGGGCCCACAGGAGGGACTGCCCACGTCATCCCTTCGGGCTGAGCCCGGCCGGGCCCCGTGGGCTAAGGCCCGGCCACCAGGCGCTCGCTTGCGAGCCCCGACCCCAGGCCTGGCTCCAGGGTGGGGCCCCGGCTGCGCCATGCCGGGCAACATCACGGTTTTCATTGTCGTGCTGTCCAGTGTTGGCTTCGGACTGCGCTTCGTCTGACTCGTCACTTGAGACCTGTCTGCCATGGGAGACCCTACCAGGGGCATGAAGCCCCAGGATAGCATAGCTCCCAGGATCATCCGAGTGCTCAAACTCCCCCACCACGTTAAGGTGGCAGTCCAAGGGGGTCTCTTGTTACCTGGTGTTGAAAGCCAAAAAGAAAATGTCCATGTTAAGCAGGCATTTTCTCTAGTGATTGTGCAAGTCTGATGTGCAAAGATAACGTTTTACAGTTGTGGTCCTATCACAGAAAAGGCCCTGTCTCCTTTCGTTTTCAGCCTGGTCCTCGGGATAAGTTATGTAAACCTTTATTCATGTGTTTTAGTGAATACAAGCTGAAATATATGACCATTTCCATCTCCATCATTGGTCGGGTAAAACTAACCTGTCTCACAATTATTTACCCGACCTAGCATATAATGTTTTGCTTGGAATAAAGTATCCCAACGTTGTGGACTGCCCTGCCCGACCCGCCTTGTAGGCTCCACCCCCTCCCCGCCTGGGAGTTGCTTCAGTCCTGCACCATACAGTACCTGTCCACGTTCTACAACTGCTGCGTGGCCTTAGTCCTTGTTCTGTAGCTTAGGTCCTGGATCTATGGCCCATTCGTCTGTTTAGAGCGGATCCCTCTCTCAATGTGGATCTCCCGATGTTTCTCACTTTTCTCCCTCTTGGTTTTAGAGTTTTTCCTTACTGATGCAGGAGGGTTTGTTAGACTGCTAGTGTCTAACAAGAAGGATTGTGGTAATGATCCAGGACTCTTGAACATTCTACAACATGTTTGGACATTTATCAATATTCATGGACATTGGCCATCTTTCCCAAGCCTCCCTGCCCCCACATCCCCAGCCCCCACCTCCAAGAACCCCCAAACTCCCCCCTCAGACTGTACAAGAAGGCTGCGGTCACATGCACAGCCTAAAGCCCGGTTAAAGTGTGCCTTGGCCCACTTCGCGATTAGATCCGGGCTTTAGGTGCTATGTGACCGCGGCAACTGAGCTTGGGCACGGTTGCTCCAAGTGGGCCTGAGCACGGTTGGGAGAGGTGGGCCTGAGCACACTTCCAAAGCCCAGATTAGGGGGGTCAGTGTGGCGGGTGGTGGGGGTGGGGGGATGAGGTGTGGTGGGGACTTGATAATGTGCGTCACATTTCGTCTTCCTGTGACACACATTTTCACACACGTCTCTCCTGCACTTTCGTATTCTCCGCTTGTGTTAAACCTTTCATATTAGCCTCGGAGCGTGGTTGAGGGGCACAGCGGGGGGTGTCGCTGCAGGACCAAAGGGAAACGTTGCAACCAAAGGCAGCAGTTCATCACCGGCGGCTGCACGTGATACTTTACTACGATACTTGAACCCTTTAAGGATCACCTATTTTCGCCTGTTTCTTCTCAAATTATGATAACCAAATGGAAATGCTTATTGTGTGGACATCTTGTGTCTGATCTTGTGTTTTGATGCCTCATTTCAAAGGTAACACCTTCTAGTTTCTGGAAATGTATTTTACAGTTTGTTAGGACGGACACAGTCTGCACTACACCTTCTCAAACATGAGTCAAAGAAAAAAAAGGCCATTTCAAAAGGTTTTCCCGAAGACATACTTTATGGTATGTTGTTCAAACTGTGGTGTTGGCAACAACTGTATGAATTTATAGACCTTTAGGTGGAACCATTTTGATGCTGGGTGCTTATGCTAATGGCCACATTCGGCACAAGTGGTCCATTTTTGTAGCCTGACTCTCGCCAGACCCATGTAGTTCGCTGCACTTCACACATGAGTCTGGTACTGAGCCATGGTGGTTGGATTTCAGAAGGCAGGGCCTTGTGCAAAAAATCCTTGTATGTGATTGGATAGACCACTTGTCCGTTATCTTGAATGAAGTCTGCTTTCAACCACTCACATCGAAGCACACTGCTCCCATAGGTTGCCAAATCCCAGCAAGATTTTCCAACCCAAAATCCGCGAGAATACCCAAAAAAAAAAACACTCAGAATGATTTTTTGGCTAAAAACGTAATGTAATCAACTTGGGCTATCATGATTCAGTTTATTGTCTTTCTGTTTATTTAATACCTACAAGTCTCTTGGAAAAAAATATGCGGGAACCACCAAACCTGGCAACCCTGCTGCATAGTGTGTAAACAGGAACACCGAACCAGTGCTTCAACCAAACTTTACAGGAACATTTGACTCTTAAAACACACATATATCAACATAGAACAATCTACATCTCGCCTTGAATTGCATTAAAAGTGACCTCTGTGTCTTAATTCGATCGTATTTACTCTTTTAAAAAGATTCGCGGACTTTACGTCCGCCATCTTGGATTCCTCTCTCTGCTGCATGAGAGCAGTGTTGCCAACTCCTCAGTAAGGAAAGTAGCTATTGGCTGTCCCAAAAGTCGCTAGAAGTCGCTAAATGACGTCATCGCCTAATTTGCATAATTTGCCATTTGCAAATAACTGTAACGGACGCTGTAGGAGAGAGGAATAAGGTCGTGGGAGAGACAAAAGTGAGTAAAAACACCCTAAATATGTTTAGAACTACAAATGTACAAAAATAATTTCAACATTAACAACATTTAATGATTTTAATGCTTTGTCTAGATCCACATTACACACATCAGTTTTGTCCTGTATTGTTAAATGTTATAACAGCAAATGTAATCAAAAGATTGTTATGTAGGGTGAAATTGCTAGCTCTACAACCAACCCTCCTCCTTTATCCGGGCTTGGGACCGGCAAAGTGACCCAAAAGACACACTCTGGCAGAGTTACTTAGGTTTATTTTTGTAAGTTTTTTTTTTTTTTCATAGTTTGGCATAACAAATGATTTAATGTGACCCACTACTGAGAGAAAACAGAGTCACGGACAGAGCTGCCGCGGATGGAGTGGGGGGTAGTGGGGGGTGGCGGTGGTAGGAGTGGCCGGGGAGCTTTGGATGTGTGGTGGTGGTGGAGCTGAAGTTCAGTCTGCAGCAGCCTGAAAACTTCCTGTGCTTTTGAGTCTCCTCTCTCTCTCTCTGCTCCGCCCATAGACTGTAGCTGGGACTGCTGCGCAAGGCTACTGTGAGACTGGCCGCCTGTAGTGCTTTGGGACGGGGGAGGGGCTCACGTTGAGGACAGCAGAACAATACGTGCTTCACGAGTCTCCAAAACACCAGATAAGTCGCCAAAACACCAGATAAGTCGCCAATAACACCAGAAAAAGTCGCTAGATTTGTCGCTAGTCGCTTTTTTGAAAAAAAGTCGCTATAGGGGTCTGAAAAGTCGCTAAATCTAGCGACAAAGTCGCTAAGTTGGCAACACTGCATGAGAGAAGCTTGAGAAGGCAGTGCAAACCCCACGTAACACCGGCAATCCTGATTGGTCGATTAAAAAATTATCTGGGGAAGGCGTTCGCTATGGCGTCGATACCAGACCCATGTGGTTCAGCCAAACGCCTCTGGTGGAACATGGCGGAACTACAAGGGTCTGGCAGAGCCAGGCTACCATTTTTGTGCCAACTGTGCCAAATGTGCCAAAGTGTTTTACGTGCTAATTATTACACTAAAAATCAGATTATATAATTTCTTGGCTATGAATCTTGCTATAAATATTATTTTTTCCATATATTGAAATGTTTTCAGGAAAGCCATTATTTATATAGATAATATTAGGATAATTTATAGACATATATAAACATAGATATAAAATATGTGAATGAAATGAAACATAACTTTACGTCATTCTACTTGTTTCCTCCACTGCTTTCGGCATTGTCAAAGTGTTTGAAGTGTTCAAACTTTGGAGCACCAAAGTTTGTGCGCCATGAATTACTACAGCACGTGTTCCCCGGTAAAAATGTTTAGTCTTTTTCTTTACGCACTCAAACAGTGGGAGGAACCTTGAAGTCCGACACGTCGCCTGAAACCTGAGATTATTGGCTACAAGATTATTTGATTGAAATCCAAATCGGCCAATGGTAGTCAAGACATTGCTGTCGTGACGCACAGACATGTAAATGACTGGAGCGCTGAAGTTTGGTGCGCTTGTTTTACTTAATTGGATCTACCACTCAAACCATAGCACTGAAAAGTCCGGGAATGGGCTTGTTTTGAAGGAAAGGCTGAGAGGAAGACGAACATACCCACTTATGCTAGGTAAATAGACCTAGCATAACTGGGTATGTTCTCTTCATACGGTGCGCAAAGAACAGGTTTTATTTTTGTTTGTGCAACTTTCAATTCTCAAATGTGTTGTTACATGTGGATATCTACTATAAGGCTGACTTTGAAGAAAAAACAACTGGATATAATTATTCTATGGACCCTTACGGACAAAAAGAATGCACACGTGTGGATTAGACGTGATTTGCCCCAGAATATTTGCATGAAAAGGTAAGAAAGGACAATACATATTCATATATATATATATATATATATATATATATATATACTTACATATTCATATATATACTTACTTTTGGTGATATTGAACCTCACACATACAAACTCTGATTTGCACTAAACTTAGTAATAATAATAATGCATCTGTTTTATTTAGCGCTTTTTTGGACACTCAAAGACACATGTCATTATTCATTCACTCCATACACGGTGGGGATAAACACAGCTGCCCTGGGGCACACTGACAGAAGCGAGGCAACCAGTATGTGCCATCGGCCCCTCCGACCACCACCAACCATTCACACACACCAGACTCATTCAAGGCAATGGGGGTGAAGTGTCTTGCCTAAGGACACAACGGCAGTTTGGCACTTTACAGCCGCAGCCACCCCACTCGATTGATCAACTCCTGGGCCCAAGTCACCTGAGAGTGTGAAAAAATGAAATTGGCCCATTAGCGCCCCCTACAGGCTGAGTCAAAGAGTTACATGGGGATACAGGTATTACGTTTTTCTGTTGTTTTATCTCATATTTGACCCACTGAACAAACTGGATGGATGGAAAGTAAAAGTAAGTTGGTTGGTTGTTCGTCAATGGTGAGCCCTGGAGTATCACTTAATTAGCTGAAACTTAGCGTGGTATAATCTAAAGTGTTCACAAAAGTTGAATACACACATCAATATGTTTAATATTATTTATTTCTTATTTAGTTTTTTGTTTTGCAGTGGGGGGGGGGGGGGGGGGGGGACTTCTGTTTAAAGTCTAGTCCGGTTTCTTCTTTAGATCTCAGGGTCAACGGCGACCAATCAAACTCAAGCCTCTGGAGCCAGATCCTTCCAATGACAACAATATTTGTAGACAATGTTAGCGATTCTGTTGCAATTATAAAGTGCCGGTCATGACACCAAAGTGCTGCTGCTGCCTCAAACGGTTGCATTCAATCTGAACTAAAGCTTCATATTTCATGCAACACGTCACACTAATCATTCATTCCATAAGCGGTGGTGATGAGCTACTAGCCACAGCTGCCCTGGGGCAATCTGCTGCAAGTGAGGCTGCCATAGAGGCCCCTCCTACCACCACCTGCCATTCACACACGCACAACAACACAAGGCAAAGTGGGTGAAGTGTCTTGCCTAAGGACACAACGGCGAGTTTACAGCCGCCCCACTGTAGGTAGCACCTGGTGGGAACACTAGGTCTCCCATCACAGCGGTGCCCAGGCCTCACAAATAGGAGACCAGGCCCAATTTAGCATCATGACAGGCAAATGCACTGAATCTTCTGGTTTTGGGACATGTTGATTTGATATGCCCAGAGAGAGAGAGAGACCAGAGAGAGATCAGAGAGAGAGAGAGCAGAGAAGCCCAACAAATTGTGCTGTTCCTGGGATATTGAGATCTTTTGTCTTGCTTGGAAGTGGAAGTGAGACAACCTTCAGTCTATGTTGTCTTTGTTAAAAAGGTCTTAGGGAATGGGATATGGGAATGGGATTAGGGTATGGCAGTTGGGAATGAGATTAGGGAATGGGAGTTAGGGGTGAGGGTATTTTGTTTGGGTTTTTGGTGTCTTAATAACACCTGGACACGTTTTTGTCCTGTTCAGAGGCGTGTCCATTTTTCAGCTGCTGTTCCAGTATTTTAGCCTCCAGTTGTCTTATCTTGACAGCTGCATCAGTCTTTGCCTCCTGGATTTGATAGCTGAATAAGTCGCGGAGATCTTGAATGTGCTTCTTTGCAGATTCGTCCAGGTCACTTACCGGCCTACTTTGGTTTTCCACCTGTTTTTTCATGCCCACCTCTTGCTTCTTCTTGCCTTCAGACAGTGCTGTCAGCTCGCCATATTTGGTCTCTAACATCTCTCTTGCCACACTCTCCAACTCTTTTCTTTCCTTTTCAGATGATTCCAAGGATTCTCTTAACCTCTGGATCTCTTCAAGGTGGCACTGCTGAACCCTTTCCATCTCTATACGTTCTTCCTCCCACTCTTCTACGGTGTCGTCGGCTTCATCGTACACCTCCTCAACCCAGACATCACTTTGCAAAGTATTCATTCTAATCTCGGCTTTGAGTTTTGCAATGTACTCCTCCATCCCAGAGTTTTTCATGAGGAGATTTGCACTATACTCCTCTAACTCTTTCTGTGTCTTGGCCAGCTGCTTATTCTCCATCTTGTTCTTTTCTGTCAGATCGTGGATCACTTTGTCTTTCAGCCCGAGCTGCTTCTTCAGCTCTTGGAGGGTTTGATCTGAGGTCTTCTTGGCCTCATTCACAGCCTCTTCCACCTCCTGAGCCTTGACTTCATTCATGTACTTATTTCGCTCCACGAGAAGTCTTTTCTCTGTTGCAGCGTGTACGTTTTTCAGCTGACTTTCCTGATCTAGGATTCTGGTCTTGAGGTCTCTATTCTCGGCTTTGACTTTGGCGTTTTCTTCCTCCGTCGCAGCAATGACAGAGTTTTTCATGAGGAGATTTGTGCAATACTCCTCTAACTCTTTCTGTATCTTGGCCAGCTGCTGCTTCTCCTTCTCGTTGTTTTCTGTCAGATTGTGGATTGCTTTGTCTTTCTGCTCAAGCTGCTTCTTCAGCTCTTGGATGGTGTGTTCTGAGGTCCTCTTGACCTTCTTCAGAGCCTCCTCACACACCACGGTCAGAGCCTGGACATCATCCATGTACTTATTCTGGGCCGCAAGAAGTCTTTTCTCTGATGCAGCATGTACATCTCTCAGCTGACTTTCCTGATTCGGAATGTTAGTCTTAAGCTCTCTATTCTCTGCTTTGACTTTAGTGTTTTCTGCCTCCATTGCAGCAAAAACAGAGTTTTTCATTTGGACCTTTGCACTACGCTGCTCTAACTCTTTCTTGGTCTTGGACAGCTGCTGTTTCTCCTTCTCTTTGTCTTCTGTCAGAGTGCTGATCATTTTATTTTTCAGCTCAAGCTGCTTCCTCAGATCTTGGATGGTGTCATCTGAGGTCTTCTTTGCCGCCTCCATCTCAGCAATAACCGAGTTTTTCATGAGGACATTTGCACTATACTCGTCCAACTCTTTCTGGGTCTTGGCCAATGTTGCCTTTAACTGAGAAGCTTCTGTCCCCAGTTTTGTTTCTTGCTCCTCCATCTGGGTCTTCAGCTTGTCTATGTAGCTTTTTGCATCCTGTATCTGAGCGTTCAACAGGTCCATTGCCTCCTGGTTTCTGTCGAACATCGCCTTTTTCTCGTCTTGGTGTTTGGTGACGATCGACATATACCGGATGGTGTCTTCCGCATTTGCGTCTTTCAAGGCCTGAATCTCCTCGTGAGCCTTCTGCAGTTTCCCTGTGGTATCACTCAGAGCCTCTTGGAGATCTGTTTTCTCCTGGACAGTATCATCCAGTTGGCGTTGGGCAGAAGTGGCTCTTTCTGAAGCCTGCAGTAGAGCCGTCTCTAAGGCAGACCTCTCTGTCTGGAGCTCGATCACCTGCTGCTGCTTTTGGCGACTCTCTTCCTGATGAGTCTTCTCCAGCTTGCTCCACTTTTGCTTCTCTCTCTTCACATCCTCCTCCAGACGCTGGTGTTGTCCTTTCAGACGCTGGTGTTGTCCCTCCAACATCATGAGGTGGGATTCAAGCTCTTCTATCAGCTTGCCCTTCTTTGATTTTCTTCTAAAGCACAACATTTTGCTCCGTTGTGTTTCTCGCGGTTTAATTTGGTCCGTTTCCTCCCGAAGTCAGAAATATGGGTCCTGTTTGGGGCTCTGTCCACACACAGACACTTGCACTGGGGACTTTGGAGCTTTGATTATGTCACAAAGACCTTTATGTCATGTTGCCGTGACGATGGATCATTCCTTTGGATCTGGAATGCGGCAGGTTCAGTTACCATGGCGATTTTGGAACTCCTCATTGAAAATACTATAAATTAATTATGAAAAAAGGATTATTGTTCCGGCAATGTCTTAAACAATGTTAATTTTTCAAGAACCGATCATGATCCTTTTCCTTTCTTAAAATTAAATGTGCAGAGGACGAGCTCCCATGATGCTTTGCGCTAAATATGCTATGTGGCTCTGATAAATGTGCACAGAGGGGCTCGTCCTCGCTTCGACCAATCAGAGCTACTGATCAGACCGTAGCTAGACCGGAGTAAGAGTGGGAGCCAAATGAGAAGAGTTTGTAGCAGTAAAGTGTGGAGTTAAAGAAAACGGAAGGATTTAAGAAGAAAAAAAGTTCAGGTTGACAAGGGACACTAAAATTCCCATAAAAACGACCTTTATGAACCCTGCAAGTTCTTTGTCAGCTGATGTCGAGCTGTTTTAGTTTACATTGAGTTCTATGGGGAACATTTCTGAGTATCCCACGTGAATTTAGTCTGCAGTACCGCAAGAATCCCCCGAGCACATGGGTTCTTCAGCTCCAAGCTAGTAATACATTATCCAGATATTATAATAGATCCATGGTAAAACCCTATCCAGTTATTATAATAGATCCATGATGCAGGCTCAGACACTACGCAGGCTGGCCCCAAGGAAGGAGACTTGACACCGATTGGTTCATTTTCATTGACTTAAAGACCTCATGCAGGGTTTGTATCGATTTAGAAATAAAGTTTTAATACCATTTTATAATAGAAGAGAACTACTACAGGATTCAAAATCAATAGTTTTTTTTTTTTTTTTTTTTTGCTGGTCCACGGTAGCTTAGGCTGCGGTCACATGCACAGCCTAAAGCCCGGTTAAAGTGTGCCTGGGCCCACTTCGCGATTAGATCCGGGCTTTAGGTGCTATGTGACCGTGGTATAAGTCACCAATGCACTAGGACTGCCACTCTTTCTTTAATTGCCACTTTTTGTTGTACATAATAAATCCTGCACAGACCATATTTTAACCTTTAACATGTTTGCACACCTCTGTCTTTTGCACAATTTGAGTGACTATGCCATGTGTGACATAAACCTCTCCGGTGTGAGATCGATAAAGTCTATCTCATCTTATCTTATCTTATCTTAATACATATGAGTTATTTATTTTGTGTGTCTTAACTGTTGATTCTTTCATTGTGTTGGCAATTTCAATGCTGTTAAGTTTTCTGAGATGACAACTAGGGCTATACAAGAATAAAGTGAATTGAATTGAAGTGTATTCTTACAATAGGAGTGCAGATAAGATCTCCCAGTAGTTATCGCAGCTAAACTCAAGTGCTTTTGACCAAATTTTGGAAATCATGAAAGCGTGTGAGACAATAGTCTCATATTTTCGGGAAGACTGCTCCAGATGTGCGTTTTATCAGTCCTAAACGCTTGCTCCCCTGTGTGTGGTGGCTCGGGTCATCCGCAGGAGACCATGCGGTCAGAGATCGGAGGAGAAGTTATTGATGATTGCAGCATGAGTTTATTTCAGAAGTGAGCCCACAGTTGAGGCTGCTGCAGCTGGCCTGACAGCATGATGCTGCAAGATGACCGAGGGTAACCCCGCTGACGTCCCTGCTTCCACTAGCACGCGCCACCGGGACTCAGCCAATCAGAGAGCAGAACGCTTCATACGTCCTATAATGGCTTCCGGGCTGGAGACACTGGCCCGGTGATGCTCAGAGTCACTATTTTCATCTAACTTATTTACGTTATATTCTTTTTTAATACCTCTGTTTTTAGTTATACACTATATAGTGACTTATAATAATGCCAGCTCTATCATTGTAGCGATAAGCGCTGATCCATCCGTTTCTGATTCAGGTGTGTCGTTAGCAGAGAAAACGAGGTGAGACTGAACGGCTGTGGACGCTTTGCAGATGTTGCTGTTCAACAAAAGTACTGCTACAAACGCATGTGTTGCATCAAAGCTCTCGCTACGGCAGGGAGACGCAATTCTGCTTTAATCGTGCTAGATCTAATGAGTATTTAGTCGACACTGCTGTAGCATTGTAGATGTATCCATGTGCTATCTTGTGAAACAGCTGCAGTGGCTAACCCAGACAGCTAAAGTCTAGCCGCTAAGAGCTAGCAATCCTAGCAAGCTTTCCGCTATCCGCTTTTATTCGCTCCGGGTGCAGGCGTAAATAAAATCCATGCAGTCATATATTACCATTAACGCTCCTAAAGATATACAACATGCACGTTGTACGTCACAATTAGTTAAATAATCAATTTATTTCTCTTTAACAATGCTGTTGTGTGTTACTGTTTAATGAGTGGCCACTGATAAAGGGCCATCGAAAATATAAACGACTGTTATTGATCTATAATATAAATGTCTGTTTCTGATCCAAAGGTTATTTTATATCAGAATGAAAACGGTGATGTGCAATTGATATACAATGTGTTAGATTAAGAGAAATTTCAGCTGCTAGAACTACCTACAAAATGTAATTTCATTTGTCATTTTACAGGATTTGTTATGTCACAAACCTATGTGAATAGCTAGCAGTTTATCTTCACACCCACATACATTGGTGTGTAGGTGTGAAGAGGTATAGGTATATGTACAAGGGGGTATAAGAAAGTAATGTATTGTTACAGTATCACGTTTTTTTAAAATTATTGGACAGTGTTTTGGCAAGCTTTTTAGTGTTGTTTCTGTGAACTTGATAATTGTTTAAACATTTTTCATTGAAGGCCATAAATAACATTTGTGCTGTACCATGGAGCAAGAGTATACCGCCTAATGTTTCATGAGGATACTGTCTCTTGTTTCATGTATGGAGGCCATCCTAACTATCTGTAACTGAAATGTTACTTGATCAGGCAAAGGTCACTGTTCATCTGACCTCCAGACTTGCATCACAAGCTTCTAGGCGAGATTTAAATACTTTTTTTTTTTTTTACTACTGTAAATAGCCAAGTGGGGGAGTTTTGTATACAGTTTCACACAAAAAATATGGCCTGAGGGACTAACACATTTAGAACACAGAGAAGTCCCCTGTTTTGATGTGAAATGTACCAAAGAAAAAAGCTACCCAGTATAATTCTAGGACACTTCACTTAAGTAAATAAACAAAATTGATTCAAGTGATGTAGCATCCCACTTTACATATGATTGTCTAGCATAGGAGCTGCAGAACCTGTGAGTGAAAAAAAAAAAACAGAATGATGCTATGAATAGAAAGGCTGGGGTGGGTAGGGATTGCCTTACCATAGGCTAATTTACAGGGCTTTGTTGCTATGTGATATAGCAAAGATTGATGCAGAAAATTTTTCTAATGTACTTTTTTTTTTTTCATTTTTATAGATCTGTGCAATCTTCCAGTTTTCATCATTAATCAGAAGTCCTGGTCATCTTTCAAAAGATGAAGCTCAAAGAGGACATAAATCCACTACTACTGCAGGTGTTCCGATCAGTAGTGTGGGTGTACTCAGTCATCACCTTCATTCCCTGGTATTTCTTCTCCGGGGCAAGCAATAACTGTGAGAGAGCTCGACGGACAAAGGCCAGGTCTATCTCTGGGCATCCTGCTGGTCCATACAGGGCTGTAAATTGCCAAGGCAAACTGGTGGCATGGCTTGATCCAGGGGTGGACACTCTGGACAAAATGTTTGAATATGCTGCTAAAAGGTTTCCCCAAAGACACTGTCTGGGAACAAGGGAAGTACTGAGTGAGGAGGATGAGGTGCAACCCAATGGCAAGGTTTTCAAAAAGGTGAGGAAACCACAAAATTCTTATTTTATTCTAATTTATTGCATTGTACATGATAAATACACACACACGTTTCACAAAAATATACTTATCATATTTTTAAGCACATACCAAGGCTTCCTAAAGCTAGTGGGTCAGCAATGTCCTTTCCTATGCACAGTGGTCTGGGGGCACAAATAAAATCAAAATCTACATTCTGTTTTTGAATCATAAAAATTGATTCAAAAATATTATACACATTCAAGTTGTTACTGTGTAATACAAAGTGTGATTTATGACCTTTTGGCTTTCATTAGACAGGGCTGAAGTTGTAACAATACATTTTAATCTATTCGGCCTCAGGAAAGAGGAAAGTATGAGTAGAACATTCAGTTGGAACTCAAGCATGGGCACACATGTTCAGCCATCCAGTACCCAACGTATGTGCTGCTGAGGGCAAATGTATACCTAAATTACTAGACACTAGGTGTTGACGTCAACTTCAATGGTCCACCTACAGTGGATTCATAAATGAGTATTCAAGCCTAAATATGGCCTATTCAAGCCTATTCAAACCTAAACACCGTCAGTTTTGCAGCGCACATACAGGACAGTAGATGGCACACAAGATATACATTCTCATTTTTTTTCCGCCGATCTGTTTACATTATTATATTGTGAAGTGAATACCACTTGGACTCTTCCCAGAGCTGGTAGTCCGTTCAAACTGAGCAATCCATGGAGATGGGTCTTTGGGAGGTGCCCAAGAACCCGACGGTCACTCTGACAGAGCGTCAGCATTACTCTTACAGAATCAGTGCCTAGTTTCCTACAAATGTGATGCTTGGCCATGGGTTAGGGTTAGGAATCCTGTTTTGTATGTTCTAAGGGTCATTTACATCAAAGCAGATATACCATCTGTTGCTGATCCCTGTTGTTTTACATGGTAGTGCATAGTTGTGCATGGTCTATTTTCTCAGGATTGTGTTCCTTTACTTACAATTTTTTTATATTAATTAATCAATCAATTAATTATTAGTGTTATTCAAGCAGGGTGTCCAGTATCTTTTACTGAGGAGTAACTTCAGTCTTCCGTTAAAGCAAAGCCTTTTTTTTTTATATACAATTTGACGCATTTTGGAATTAGACTATAGCAATGAAAAATATAGACATGGTGATTATTTTCCTATTGCTCTCTATATTGAGACATGAGATTGTGAAGGAATTGTAAAAAATGTAGCAAGTCTCCCACACTTGCAAAACTAGAAACATCCTGCAGAGGGTACTATAGTCATACATTTAAGGAACCACCATCCTGTTTGATTTAAACATCCTGTTAAATTCAACTCTTTTAAAGTTGCATATTTTGAACAATTCAACATGTTTCTTGTACAACTTCAATCAAATTGTCTTTGCGTGCTATTATAGGTCATTTTAGGTAACTACAATTGGCTGAGCTATGACGAAGCTTACCACGCAGCGCTGAGTTTTGGCAGTGGCCTGGCAGCTCTCGGGCAGAGGCCTCAGTGCAACATTGCTATCTTCTGTGAGACTAGAGCGGAGTGGCTTCTCACTGCTCAAGCTTGTTTCATGTACAATTTTCCTTGTAAGTAACTGCTTACCTAATGTATTTAACAATATAGATAATAAATGATTCATTTACTGACATTAAATGTTGTTTTTATAGTGGTGACTCTGTATTCTACGCTTGGACCGACCGCTATTGCACATGGGTTGAACGAAACTGAGGTCACCCATATCATCACAAGCAAAGACCTACTGCAGAGTCGTCTTAAGGTTGTCATTTGTTCCACACACATTTCCGCTCCTATAGCTGAGCATGTTGCTAAGTTACTTCTATTTTAATGGCCTTGTAGCTCATTACTGTTTTCTCACTTCATTCACCCACTTGCTTAGGCGATACTGTGTGAAGTGCCGAGGCTGCAGTACATTATTGTAGTTGACAGCAAGCCCACGAGCTGGCCCGATCTCCCCAGAGGCATAATGGTGAAGAACATGGACACCGTCAGGGACCTGGGATCTAGGCCTGACAACTGTGAGTATTCAGACAGGCGTATTAAAAAGGTTTCTAATTTGGTCAGCTAAACGGAAGTGCACTGATGGAGCCTAACGGAGCCCACACCCTAATGTTTGATTGAAGGGATTTTAGGCGCGACCTGACAAGTAAGGCCAAAAAAGCTGTAGTTCCTCTGGGCATTTATACTGCACACATGGCTGTGTTAAATGCATTTAGATAATTAACTGAAAAAAACAGTAGATAGTAGTTATCATCCAGTCCTCCTCTTTAGATGCAACTCGTGTCATTATAAATAAGAAATAAAAGACATAAGTCCAAAATGGGTTGATATTACATTCAATGTTAGGAGGATTGTGTGGATAAAATAATACAATTATAGAAGTATGACAAAATGTACAGGAGTTTGGCATAATAACAATGTAAGCCTTCATTCTCAGTGGTTCTTTTCTATAAAAATACATTGATTTCATTTGACAGTTTTGAATCGAAAGTTGATTCAAAGCCAGTTACACTGTGTGCATTATTTACAACTATGACATGACACTTTTTGTCCTGCTGTAGCTTAATGACAGTAATGAGCTCTTTGCTCCATTTCCTCTCTCAATTTTGCAGTTTCAGTTGACCGCAGAATGCCAGTGCCCTCAGACATCGCAGTCATCATGTACACCAGCGGATCAACAGGCATCCCCAAGGGTGTCATGATCTCCCATGGCAACATCATCGCCTGCATCACCGGCATGGCTGAGCGGGTGCCTAACCTCAAGTATGTCCATTTCCTTAAGCTCTTTGTATTTCTCATATTTCACTCTTAATTCCATTGTCTGGTTCCTGTGTAAATGTCTTGCATAATGCGACTCAAAACGCATCACTATCTTTCCAGTGAAACGGACACATACATTGGCTACCTGCCGTTAGCCCACGTGTTGGAGCTCAGTGCTGAATTAGTCTGCATCTCCCATGGCTGTCGCATTGGCTATTCTTCACCCCAGACTCTGGCTGACCAGGTAATAATCTACACATTTTTTTAATTCTAAGCTTTAATAATACTTAATATACTACTTTATCTATTTTTTTTTAAAAGTCTACTAAGATAAAGAAGGGTAGTAAAGGAGACACGGGTGTGCTCAAACCTACACTGATGGCTGCCGTGCCGGTAAAGGCTATTTTAATATGTATTACTTACTTTTACTTATTTTACTTTATTTTGTAAAACAAATCCTTATGGTCATAGGAAATTATGGATCGGATTTACAAGAATGTCATGACCAAAGTGGAAGAGATGAGCAAGTTCCAGAAGACACTTTTCGTTCTGGCATACAACTATAAAATGGAACAGCTTTCAAAGGGCTACAGCACACCTCTTTGTGACAAGTACATAGTCTAATAAGCTTTTTCACCTTTTGATACATCTGTGTAAGTTGTGTATTATTACCTATCTCTTTCTCACACTAGACTGGTTTTTAAGCGTGTTCGTGCATTGCTGGGGGGACACACACGTCTCTTGCTTTCTGGAGGAGCTCCTCTCTCTGCAGCTACACAGCGTTTCATGAACATCTGTCTCTGCTGCCCCGTGGGCCAGGGTTATGGCCTAACTGAGACCTGTGGTGCTGGCACCATCAGCGAGGGTAGGCTCATTATGTAAACCTTTCTGTTGTAGAGCTTTCCTCTGGGGAAATCATGCTATTTTTCACACTATCACTAGTTAGATTGACATGAGAGCTGTTGATCAAAGAATGATGCATGAGGGGCCATTTTGAACATGAGTCAGATTCTGATCCACACTGCTTAAGTCTGGTGCAGTGTGAGAGTGCTAGGATTGTGTGCGATGTCAAACCAACCTTGTTTACCATGCATCACTGGCATGCCAGAGGCACTTTGCGTAAGAAAGGACCAGTGCATTGACCTGGGCATCGTGCAAACAATACATTTTAGTTAGTTTGAATTTGAAGCCAATTAATACAATTTATTCCTTTTTCAAACTATACTTCACTTTTAGATTCGATTATCAACCTACCATACAAAGATAGCTCTATTGAATATTTTAAAAATAAATAACAGGTATACTGGTACATTCTCAAGAGATGGATCAATGCATTTGTTTTATTGTTTATCCATTTGCTGACTGTTGATGTAAATCTACTGACTGACTCCAAAATGCACACACTTCTTGTGTGCATTTTGCATAGAAAACTGCTAAACGTGATGTAGTTCCAAAGCTCTGCCACATTCAGGCACCTGAGGAAATGCGAGAATAAAAGTAATTTAACTTTGAATAAAACATGATTGATATGATATGTGTTCTTTTCAGCTTGGGACTACAGCACAGGTCGTGTTGGTGCACCACTTGTCTGTTCTGAGATCCAACTAAAAGACTGGCAAGAAGGTAAGCTACACTTGTGCAAAAGTTACAGATTGATTGCAAAGTCTTAGTTTGAATATTTAATGATTTCTCTATTCTCTTCTAGGAGGCTACTACAGCACAGACAAGCCAAACCCACGAGGGGAAATTTTAATTGGTGGCCCCAATGTTACAATGGGTTATTATAAAAATGCCAGCAAGAACCAAGATGACTTCTATGTGGATGAGAAAGGTCAGCGATGGTTCTGCACTGGAGACATTGGAGAGTTTCATTCTGATGGATGCCTCAAAATTATTGGTAGGTTAGTTTAAAACCTTTTTTTAAGAAAAAGATTGTACCAGATGCTGTAAACAAATATTTTTCTCGTAGATCGCAAGAAAGACCTGGTGAAACTACAGGCTGGTGAATATGTGTCTCTTGGGAAAGTAGAAGCTGTTCTAAAGAACTGTTCTCTCATCGACAATATCTGTGCATATGCAAACAGGTGCTGTTTTAAAAACCTTTATTTTTTTAAACAATAAACAGATTAATTAATTATTGTGATTTTATTGACAGTGAGGAGTCCTATGTGATCAGCTTTGTGGTGCCTAATCAGAAGCAGCTAATGACACTGGCAGAGCAGAAACAAGTGAAGGGCACATGGGAAGAGCTGTGCAACAATGTCCAGATGGAAAAAGAGGTCCTCCGTGTCATCACGGACGCAGCCATCTCTGGTAAGAATATTATTTTAAAGATCTTTTTGAAAGCTGAAAACCTTAAATTTAAAAGAAAAAGGTTAACTTAATACTAATAGACAATGGTCAGTCTCCATTTTAGAAGTGTAATTTTATTATAAAGCCTTTGTTTGTTTGAAAACCCAGGCCCAGTATTTGTTTTTCCTCTATGTTGGTGTGCAGTACTTCATTCCGAAACGCAGAAATGCATTGGGAATGGTCACCTGTGTTCACATTTTACGGTGGTGTATGGTTTTAGAAAAGCGAAAGTACAATATATTTTTTGTTGAATGCAGGAAAACTCGAGCGGTTCGAGATCCCCAAGAAGATCCGTCTGAGCTCTGAGCCTTGGACACCAGAGACTGGATTAGTTACTGATGCATTCAAACTCAAACGCAAGGAGCTCAAATCGCACTACCAAGAAGACATAGAGAGAATGTATGGTGGGAAATAACACTTGGAAGATATAATATATATTTGCACACATTGATGAGGAGTCTAGATTTCTGGATGAAGACATTATCGTTATTTAGACATGCACACATTAAACACATGTCAAAACTCCTCCTTGGCTTTCCCTAACCACCTCCTTTCAAGGAGGGGAAATTAAATAGAATCCATCCTCTATGACATGACCAAAAGGCGGTCCCATAACTAAATCATACAGCTATGGCTCGCCACAAACACCATTTTCCTCTTTTTGGACTGATTTAGCCCTTAGTCGCTATGACAACCGCGGCGGAACATAAAGTCCGGGTGACTTGAAGAGAAACTAAATGTCAGGCTCTGTGGATCAATGTCCTCACGTCCTGTCCGTAGCTTTCTAACATGTCCCTTTTGTGTTGGAGTCTGAGTGCAGGTATTGGATTGGGAAAGATGCTTGGAACATATGCAGGGATTCATTCTTTATCTGTTGTTACATTTTGTTAGGAATCGGTTTTAAGAATGTTCTTGAAAGCTTTTTCATACTGTTTATATTTTGTATTTGTTTTTATAATGCTCGCGTATCAATTATTTTTACATGCTTTATTTGTTCGTGGGGGTTTTTTGTCCCAAAGAATTTTTTTCTTTGGCCGTGATTGTTTTGGCATGTGTTTATTTTTTTTTTTTTTCAAATGAGATTTTTATTTTTTGTCTAGGCTTCGTTTACTGATATGGCCCAACCACATTTGCCGCTAATCACACTCCAAGTCTTGACCAATGCATTCGGACATCAAGGGAACCTATTGGAACCTAGCCTGTAGCATAGTTACATATATAAATACGTGTATAAATTCAGCACTCTTCAATAGCATTTTATGCTATCCTCTTTTGTGTTCTCAAGTTTGCCTCCTTTAGAACTAGTATTCTTTTAACTTTTCTACCTACAATGATGACATATGAAATGAATGTGCAATATTTAAACACATATTTTAAAGTATTTAGGAAGGAAGTTTCCCCTCCCTGAAGTGAATAAATGTTTTTGGGCCTTTTCAGTCAAGGGTTTGTGATCTACAGTATAACATCCAGAGTTCACGTAGGAACGGTAGAGACACTGATTGGAAAGAAGTATAGATGTAGCTAATCGCTCAAAAAGACACTTATTTGGCTATATAGATACTGCATGATGAAATGTGTGCAAATACCAAAGTGCTTGATGATTTACTTGAAATTTGAGTTTTACAGCACTCCGGTTACCCAACTGAAGACATTAACAAAAGCTCGTCAATGAGATATGAATATATGTCTATATCCCGATTGTGTGTTGTACTCGTATGTGTGTATATATAAAAGGGGTTAGTTTATAATGTTCATGATATATTTAATCCTAAGTTACTAACATTTGACTGCAGGTATCGATGCACTCCTGTTCTAGTTCTTCACAATTGTAGGGCAAAAACATGCAAAATGTGCCTCTACACATTGCTACATTTCGTTTGCTTGCACATGTATGATTGATGATGGTACAAGCAGGTAAGGTTACACTGATCAGATGCCTGCAGCAGTCATCTTTTTGACTTTAGGGCCCATTTTTTGTAACGTATTTTTTAAACAACACATACTGAAAAAGTCAATAGCTTACTGTGCTGTTCGCTGCTCTCCCTCTGCCTGGCTAGAGGCGCTAGTTGCCTTTCTTACACACATGAGCTGTCTGCAGGGTTTTAAGAATGTGAAGTGCTCCTCCAAAACCTTTATTTCTGTTGTGTGTCGATTAGCCTACACTGACAGCATCCATTTGGCTGGTGGTGAGTATGCAAACCACTGCTGTTGATATTTCCACTTGTAAATACATAGGAGGCAGTCTATGACGTACATGTACATGCTGTCCTCCCAATATTTAACGATCTTTATTACTGACCAGTTTTTTTGCGTGGTTAAATTGCCCTTAAAGCTGGGCTCCTTGAAAGTGTCTTTTTCCTTAATTTATTTGTGATTTGGCCTTGAGAAATTATGTAATAAAATTGTCTCGTAAGTATCTCATTGTTTTGATCTCATCTCTCATGTGTTGAGTGACTGATAGCATCTTGATTAGAATCATCCTCCACACCAGGGTTTCTATGGCAACCAAGGCCAGTCCTCATCGTGCTATGGTGTGTCCGAGTGCAAACATGTGCTTCTGGGAATCAAGCTTCAATAAAAGGAGGTAAACAAAAGATATTGCCTCGGTAGCTCAGTCAGTGATGTTCAAATTACAAACTTGTGAAATCTTGCCATTTCCACTACCAAAAATCACATTTTCAAACTGATTACGCAGAATCAATAATGTCAAAAAAAAAAAAGCATTCATCCAGTACATTTATCTAACCCTATATATGCACAAAGAAACGATGAATTTATCACTCGTATTTGGAAACAACAAATCGGTTGCTTACACTAAGCATGTTGCAGAATCACATCCTGTTTGTTGTGTGTTGTCAGTAAAAGACAGCAGGACATAGACACGAGCCTCTCTGCATCTCATTCATCTATCAAAGCACAGTGAGTCAGAGGAATAATGTTCAGCTCATTAACCCACGGGCTGACGCAAACACGCCCCACTACAGCACCATAGGCAACATGCACATTATTCTGTGTTTAAGCTTGAAAAAAACACATGAAAATACATGACTACTGTATACTATAGTGAACCAAGCATTTGTTTCCCAATCAGGGGTGCCTCTGACACTGATGGAAGTGATCTAATTTGTCATACTTGTAGATGCTCAGTATGCACTGATAAAATAAGAAATTATATATATATTCTTATTTGCGGATTTTAAAAGTATTTGTGAATAAGAATCTTGACAAAGGTGAAATTCTAAATTGAAAAAAAAAAGACATTCTTTGCAGTTATTGTGATGTATTACTAAGAATTTTGGGCAACCTTAAGAGGAAATCAGTAAAAGTAAGAATTGACAATTGAATTGAGTATGTAAACATATTTTCCTATGATCCAACATAGATTCTTGAGGCCAATACAGTTGGGAACCATTGACATCGCAAATGTCAATATTGTTTGGTTTTACACGGTTTGAAACAAACAAGCACTAATGAAAGGATCCAAAAAGGCATGGTGCCAATAAAACAGTAAAGAAGTCACTGCTCATCAAATGTGTAAAAGGCCAATGAATGGAATATTTCTGAAAAATTTTATAGCAATAATGTCTTTCAAGGCAAGAAATTGAATTGAAACGGAAAACTGTGCTGCCAACACATTTCAAACAGAAAAATGTTTACTTTTACAGATATGTATCAACTACTTGAATATATAAAAAAAATGTTATACAACATATTTTGAGTACTTACACTGAGTTGTAAGAGACATAACTTGAGACTCAAAGAGTGTGTTCATTTTCTGTTTGACACTTTGATGACTTTCATCTTCTTCTGTCAGCCACTCTGTCTCCACGGATCTGTGACTCAGAGACACTCACAGCTTATTTCCTGGTGAACTTAATGTACTGCCTTTTATATGCCAGTATTATAAGGAAGGTTCTGAGATTTGTGGGTAGAGTGAGAAAGATCACTTCAGGATGTAGAGGATCCAAACACAGGCAGTGAGATAAAAAAGAAATAACATAATTCTGCAATTCTATACCAAAAAAGAACATGATTCATTTCTGTTATGAAGCAACATGAGAGACGTATTAACTGAAATATAAGAATTGTATGTTTATGATCATATTCATTAAATCGGGAACATAAGATAAGCGCCACAAATCTGACTCATCCTTCTCTTGGGACTTTCTCAAGCCAAGCTGTTACTTTCAAATTTAAATTATGTTATTATCTATATATATATATATAGTCAAAATAAGCAACAAAATCTGGAGAGCCTCAGGTTTCCCCAGTGGCAAGCTTATAGGTCAAAAGCACACATGTCCCTCATGGGGGTAACTAGTTCAATCTTGAAAGACTTAAAGAATGTATTAGAAGGATGTAGCCAATTCCGTTTTGTTTTTGATTGGCACATAGGCCTAGCAGTAATGTAGTATTGTAATTATGTTTGATCATAAAAGCAAAGATGAAAAGCTCCGAGGTACTCTGACTTATCATTGTTTGGTTAGGAGTTGACATTAAAAAGACAACAAAGATATCAAACTTTTTCCAGTGAATTCATTTTCAAAAAGTATCACACTTAGTTTGGAGCCAAATCAATCATAATCATAGTCATAATGTTCTTTCAGTCTTTGAGCCTGCACATTCTGTACATGAGGCGATGAGGCACTGCAGGACACATGGGAACAGAGGACACCAGTCTTTCAGTCTGAAGTTCTGCTATAGCTTCAAAAAGTTGATCTGATGATTGTCTCTCAGCAGGGACACAAATAGGAACACCTTGGGATTCCCCCGAATGAGCTGGACAAGTGTGCATGGATGGAGAAGTCTGTCAGTGAAACATTTTGATAGAATCTCTTTTTACAGGAACGTCCTGAAGCTTCCCCTGATAAATGATAACCTGAAAACTCAGAGGACTTTTCTGGTTATTTAAACAAGTGAAGTCTCCACAAACAGTCCAAATCTGTATTTAGGATTGTTTTCCGATTTACACACTTGTTTTCAGGGAGTGTTTGTCAGCTGTCTAACTGCCCTCTGGCTGCTCTTGGCTTCACAGCAGCAGCAGCAACAGCAGCATGAGCCATTCACACAGCTTAGCCGGGTCATTGCGTGCCAAAAATGAGGAACGTGTCAGGTCTGGTAATGAGGCTGGACAGAGCCTAAAAGACAGGAGAGGGAGGGTAGGCAACCGATACGTCTGTGCGATGACTCACCCGCGCCTGGATATTTATAGCATCAGAGAGGGGGAGGAGGAGAAGTGAAGTCTCAAAGTAAAAGGACAGCTTGGGAGGCAGCCAGGAGAACGGAGCATCAGGGAGGCGTGATGAAGGGAGAGGCCGCAAAGATACAGCACAGAGAAGTGGAAAGGATGACGATAGAGAGGGGAGGGAGGGCTGCAAGGTTAGGTACAATAGACCAACGAAGCAGGGTGGATAAAGTTGTGGTGCAGAAAATAGCACAATTCACAAGTCACACAACGGTTGATCTTATTTACATGCAACCCCCTTTTACTGTATCTGCACAATTATTTCAAAAGACATCTATTGCATTTAATAATTCATTGTTTTTGTCATAATCTACCTCTGCCTTTTGTCTTTTCCATATTGCGCTGTTCCTTTTCCGATCCATCTTCACTACACACCATTTTATCATAACAGTCACAAATAATGAACACATTCAAAGTAAACCCATAAACATGCCAGATTGTAATTGCGTTCTCAATTTTACTCAGACACTTTCATTAACATATACTAGACTGAGGTTCACTATGGTTCACTTGGAGCATTAATACCTATTTTGTGGATGTAAAACCACCATACAAGGGAACACGTCATCGTATGAGATTGATCTGTAAGGCTATTTTTCCCCAAATGAACCAGAAAATTACATAGAAATAGAATTAGATTGAATTGTTCGTGAGTCACTTCCACTCCGTTCTTTCCCCCTCCCCTATTTTCCTATATTGTCCTGCTTCTGTTTTCCTTCTTTGCTTTCCCGTCTATTTACAGAGGGTTTATACATTAATTATTTGCTGGGTTCGAAAATGCTGGCTTAGGCAATCATGCATTGTTTCCTTCCATGCTTCCTGCACCTGTGTGTCATAATGAATTGAATACATCCCCATGCACTTGCCACCTCTGCAGTCTCTAAAACCCTTTCTAATTAAACCAAATATAGCATCTCATATATTCTGTGGACTGTCGCTGTGAGGACCGCAGACACGACAGGAGAAGACAGACTGGAGACAAAATCCTCCCTTGGTTTCCCAGAGTGGAGCGTGTTATATGGCAACGTACAGAGCCAATTAGGAAGGTGAATGTATGAGGGAGAATTTGGGTTTAGCCTGAGTAAATAGGTGTTTGAATACACTAGCACATGATTCAAATGCAGTGGATGTCTTTGTTAAAAAACACGTTATGCTTGCAACGTCAGGCAGTGCGTCACAGGTGCCACACGCAAGCGCACAAATCGGAGAACACACACACACCAGCACACATATGCGCGTACACACACACTCGCTCTCTCTCTCTCTTTCTCTATCTTTCGTTCTCTCTCTCAAGTGCAGTATTTACAAAGAGGTGACTCAGACAGGCAAGGTCCATGTACCAAGTAAGAAAGTCATACGCCATTTTTATTTGATAACTTTTCCATTTTTTGGGTGAATATGTGAAAATACAGTACTGTTTTGTATTTTCCCTTTCTTAAACTAGGAAGTCCCGCTGAGATTCATCATGTGTGATGGTTTAAGAACAGATTAGAGTGCACTTGTTGTCTTGGGCAGAAGGTTGTAAAAATAGTTAGTAAAAGATCACCCTGTAAAACAAGCACTTTGCTCAAATATAATTCTAATAGTCCACTTTATAGTTATGTTGAATTTATTTATTTATTATTTATTTATTACTGGGACAGTGCATATTAATGAACATTTCTGTAAATATGCCAGAATTAGCCAAACGGCTATTTTTCATCCGTAGTCCCTTTCTTTTGTATTTTTTATGAACAATATTTTCACTGAAACAATATAGTCTAAATATTGCTATTGTTGATTGAAATAATCCAAAGCGCTTCTTTGAATGTGCTATCATAGATATGATACTTTTAAAGCAACTGAAATACTGATATAGATACAATTAAAGCTCTACACCAGACGTGTGTTACAGTATATTGTACACTGGTCATTGAAACACACGACTAGATGTTTTTCAACATAACAACAGCATATTTTCTCATTTCTATAAATCGAATAAGCATCTGTGTTTTTGTTTCTTTGTGTATCTGACATTCACAAGCCACAATCTATTTTCTATCTCCCACGCCCATAAAGCTATCCCCCTGGCATTGCTCTGACGTCTGCCCTTTTCAAAACCACCAAAAGCGTCACATATTCTCATGCTTTCCATCCATTATCAGGCGGCAGACCTTAGTGCAGCTTCAGTCATCCAGGAAGTACAACTATCACTCTCTTACTAATTAGTACAAATGAGATGAGGGGAAAATGTCATTGATAAAGACGCTCATAGCAACCGGTCCTGGAAGATGTGGGGGTTGTTAGGCGGTGTCACCATGGAGACAACCGAACGTGTCACTCCCATCACAGCCTCAGTCATCGATGGAACCTAGAGTTGAGGATTCAGTATGTGTGCCTGTAGCCAGCGGTGACATAAGTAGGAGTGATAGCTATTCAATCAAAGCATCCAAGGTTAAAAGTGAAGTCACGAACATCTGAGTCCTTGGTGGGAACAAAGTGTGCTTTTGGTGAATTGTGACGCTCCTGTGTCCATTTTAGTTGATGCCCAGAGACATATCAGTCAAATCAGATAAGGTCTATTTTCCTGATAGTATTGGGATAATGAACTGTGATACATTTAATCACTAATCACAGAGTCTGTTTAATGACCAATCATACCTCTTGGACATGTGTTGGTGTTGCATTTGGTTTCTATGATAACATGGTGAATGTGTCTGCCCACTTAAAGGTTCCACAAATAAAACACGTATGTCATTTTTCTATTAGAATTCAGACCATTTAAAGTAGTCTGAATGTATTACATTAAATAAGTTAAAGTAGCAATACAGTATGTAAGATTTTTATGTCAAGACATCATGGCCCTAATCTGTCAAAAGGCATTAATAAACCAAGCTCCTTCCCATTATTTCTTTAACTGATTGCAGTATTTCAGCCGAGATATTTGAATTTCAAAACAAGTTTTACAGCCCCTAAATTGGGATAAAATAGAGCTGAGAAAAGTAGAGAAGGGCTGGTGGGAACAGGACCACAGAAATCTACCAGTAAAATCATCTGAATGACTAAAGACAGACAACCTTAGATTGAAGCTGGTTTTTAGAGCCACTCTTTACAAAAAGAGACATTTATGGATTTTGAAATTGTATTGTATGTGAACATGTGAGTTTTCCTGTCCGTCCTCTTCATCAAATATTATGACTTTATCAAATTCAACAAAGAGAGCATAACTTCTGAATCTAAAGTGCATCTAAAGTGGATGCAAATTAATTCTCAGGAGAAAAGCAACACACGCATCCGGACATCAAGTGTTTACTACGTAATAGAGGACAAAGGTGAGACCACGCAAACAAGTGAGAGGTGAGGGGTGCTGGTTTTCCAATTAGAGTTACCATAATTGGAATTTATTATTAGAGCTTTCCATCTACTGCTTGTGTGCTTACGTGTGTAGGTGAGGTAATTGGGATTTTGGCAATGTTATATACAACTATAGCAATTTTACTTTAGTAAAATATGTAGACATAATTCCCTACTTGCAGCAGGAATGTTCCAGAAAGACCATACAAGATGTTCCAAATAAAGATAAAATGTATGCCGTGATGAGACATTACAATAAAAAAGTATCGTAAATATTTTGTGCAGTATCCATTGCTCTAAATATGGGTTCATTGTCCACTTCTACAAAATGTCAAATGCAGTGGACATATTTTACTTTGTTGCAAAAACATTGCTAATGCTAACGATTATGACACTTTTGTCATAAAAGACACCCAGATTGTTCATTAGTATTAGTTTAATTGAGTAATAAGGAGCATGAGGTAAACGCAATCAACAACTAATAGATGTAATTTGTTTCACACAAATAATAGTGCAGAGCAGCATGTTGGTTTGAAAAGAGTGGATCACTGTGTATATATCAGGGTAAACGTGGTTCCTGGAGACAGCTCAAAAAGTAAGGAAGCTTATCTTCTTCTCAGAAAGGAATTTAAGAGCTTTTATGTATGTGTATCCTGATGATCATTGTTTGTTCAGTCAGAGATCCTCTTCCGTCCACCATTCGTTAGTGGCAATAATTAATCTTTAGTGCAGCAGAACAAGTTGCTGTAGATCGTCAGGTGATAAGGATTAAGATGTTTGAGGCATTATATCAGAATTGTCCACCTTTATTTAGTTGTAGCAAAATTGTGTTAAGACGAACAATGTATCTTTATAGAAGTATACCTTACATATGATCCATTTTCCCAAGCACAGGGTTTCATTGTCATTGACAGAATATTTGCCTGTGCAGTGAGACATTATTTCTATGCAATGGGCTGGTTTCCATAGTGATGTAGCTGTGGCAGGTACAAGGAAACAATTGTATTTCATTATGCCAGATGTGAATATAACCTTTAACTGATGGATAGCACAGCTCTGGTTTTTTGCAGTGTGGGTTACTGTCCCTCAGGGTACGAGCTATTTTCTGAATGGAGACTTGTGATGTCACTGAATGTTGCAGTAAGGTTATACAAGCCATACAAAACATTCATAATCCAGTTTTTTTTTTTTTATTCAAAGTACTTTAGAGTCACACTCTGAAAAACTAGACCTCTGCCAAGTACTTTAAAATACAATCTCAGTTGAATGAAGCGGAAAAGTAAGTATCTGCCAAAAACACAAAACAAGAGTGGATTTACTTAAACACAAGTATACTGAATGGGATATCTGATGTTGCTTGTGTGTTCATAGATATTGAAAAGACCAAAATATTTTATTTAGTTGATGACATTCTAACAAATGCCCCTCCTCCTTATTGAGACCATAAACTTCTACACTCAATATCATCAGCCCAAATTCAGCAGAAAGAGACGTGTTTACCATCTCTGTCAATGAGAAAGAGGGTTGCTGATCTGCGATAGCACCACTGTGGTGGAATAAGCCCGTGAGTCATCATAGGAGGATTTTTAACTCTTTAATGCTTGTTGTTTGAATAAAGCAGATGTTAAAATTATAGCTATTAAGATTGAACAAAAACATTAATGTGAGCTGTATTAATAGAAACGGAAACATATTTCTCCTGATGCGTGTTGTGTTTGGATGAGATACAGTATATGTTCATGTAACAATAGATTCCAATTATCATTTGACTTACCATCTCAAAGATTAAACAGCAAAACATTGAACATTGCTCTGACGTCACAGCTCTTGGCCTGAATTCAGAGTCCTATACATTCTCTACCTGGATACTTTTAAAATATCTTCCATCCAATAGCTTCCTGCTGCAAACAAATAGGCAGAGCTATCTTTATCAAAACAGCTTTTTTGCATACCGTATCACAGACCTGAATCATTTATATGGATTTCTCGTCCTCTTCTCCGCCCCTTGAGCAAGGCTATTGCGTACGTTCGCAGCGATGACGCGGTAGTCAGGTGCCGCCTCTTATAACGAGGGGAGCTGTCCAAGTGCTGAAACAGAATCGCATACAGGAGATGCCCTACACCTTCGCTACGGTCTGAGCTCCATTGCCAAAGGTGAGACAATTATTACCACACATTTCAAAGCAGCAGCTATCATATTTAGGATGGACAAAGGCTACATGAATTCGACCAACTGATTCCAGCGTTGGTAAAATAGTTGATATGACTGGGTGTGTGATCAAAAGCTTAAAACAAAGAGAAATTACGGAAAGAATCGCGATCCATAGGCTATATCTTAAAGATGTTACTGCTTAACGTTTCGACGAGCGGAACAATGAGGTGACTCATCCATCACTGAATGCGTCGTCCCCTTGAAAAGCATATTGCGTGTCAAAACATGCGGTCGATCAGAGATAGAAAACGGGATGTTTGTTGTACTTCTCGTCTGGTCGTTTAGCAGCCACAACTTATACGCGCCTGAAGCGTTAAAATACCCGATTGAACTCCGTGATTCTCACTTTTGAAGAACGATAATTGCAGCACACCATGTTTTATCATATATCCTATCAAGTCGAAATTAGTGGCCCAAACAGACACATTTCTTAACTTTCTCTGTAGGCTACTCTCGATTACGTTGTTAAGTTATGTGTTTTTGCTCGGCTTTGCAGGTAGTCAAACGCCTATAATGCTGCATTTCCACCACAAGTTGCCCACGAGGGGAGCGGCGCTCCTCACTGCCCTGCTGTGCGTGAGCGCGGCGCAGGCTGCGTCTCTCCCCCGCCACTACAGGCTGAGAGGGGGGGACGTTGATGTTCAGCCATCCCCGGATATGATGAAGGCCCTGGAGTACATCGAAAACCTCAAACAGCGGAACGAAGGCCGTGGTGAGCCCGCGGATTATGATGAGGTGGAGAAGTTTCGCGTCCTGCTTCAGCTCGCCACACAGCAGCAGCAGGATGAAGCCGCGCCAGGGACGCTTCAGAGGCAGGACATCACCGCGGAGCAGCTCATGAAAACCCTGCTCCGCTCTCTCCAGGGAGAACCAAGAAGTAGCCCAGCAACGTCCAGGAACAATCGACGTGCATACAGACACCGCACTAAAGAGACGGGGACATCCCAGAGTGCGCCTGCAGACTACACCAACACACCCCGGGCACATAAGAAATACCCCCTGATGTTTGAGGATGAGGAGAATACAGATGCGTCCAAACGGGCCACAGAGGACCTGGACGAGCAGTACACACCCCAAAGCCTTGCCAACCTGCGTTCCATCTTTGATGAACTGGGCCGCATGCCCATGCTGCAGAAGAGGACTGTGCAGGAAGACGAAGACCAAGATGAAGAGGTCTTGAGCTTGAGGAGCCAAGCATATGAGGATGTAGCAGGAGGGGAGGAATGGGTCCCAATGGAGGAAAGGGAAGAGACTGAGGAGCTTGTCAACAATAGTCGTGAAGAGATGGACCGAGCTGTAGACCCAGAGAGTGAAGAGGAAGTGGAAGAGGTTCAGCGCAGGGCCGACCAGGAGGAGGCTCATGATGACACAAAACTAGTGGACTACTACCTTCTAAAAGTATTAGAGATGAGCGACCAATCACAGAAAAAAAGAGATTTGGAAGGAGAGCAAAAAAAGAGATTGATCCGTCCCTCAATTGTGGATCCACGCACAGTCAAAGAGCTACTAGAGCTTTCTCTAAAGCTCCATGTCCCACCACAGGACCTTATTGACATGCTGCTCACCGAAGAGCTCCGGAAGCTGCACCGTGATCCCCAAGGCTCCACCCGCTTCTCTACTACCACTGGGCAAACTCCCAAAATTAGGTACTTCACCCGTAGGCTGCCCGTTAAAAACAAAGTGCAGCCAGAGGACATGGATCGAGAAGACTTCCTGGACATTATCGGGGTGGAGACCATCAGTAACGAGTATCCAGTAATTCAGCGTCCCATGAAAACCCCCTCACCTCCAGACAGGATCTCTTCACTTCCAGCTTTGAGCTCAGGGCCTGTAAGAATCCCTCCCCCATCTGGCCGCAGAGAGAATCTCTTTCTCTCTGAGCTCAACAAAATGCCACTCAAGCGTCAAAGCGATACAGACGATGAAGATGATGTTGAAGATGAAGTAACCACATATCTAGCTGCCAAAATCCTCACAGAATACCCCAACACTATCAACAAGAGGGACACCCAGGCACAGCTCAGAGGACAGTTTCCCTTTGAGCTTTATGAGAAGGCTATGAAGGACTATTTAGATCAAAATGAGAAACGACCGATTACCAAAAGGGAGACTGAAGTCACAGCCACTGAGAATGTCAATCCCACAGAAATGCTAAAAGACGCACTTTCTGACAAGACACAGGCTCCTCAAACCATCAATGAAGAGGGAGAGAACAAGGAGAAAGTTGTGGCAGGAATGTAGATGAAAGGTTTGGGAGATCTGACGCACGTGTTTAAAGTTTTAGTATTTATACTGTCTTAAAAATAAAGTTTGGTGGACGTGATCTAGTTTACAGATTTCTATTATAATTTGTTTAGCTGGTATCAAATCTACCCTAATAACTATAGCAATTTTACTTTTGTAAAATATATAAATATAAGTCCCTATACTTGCTGCAGGAATGTTCCAGAAAGACCATACAAGATTTAAAAAGGTACAATCTATAAAATAAAACTAGTTTGGTCTTTGCCTTGTCATTGCCAAATCTCAACAACAATGTATATGAAACCAAAAGTGACGTTTGTGTTGTTGTTTGTTTACATTAATTGTGTTTGTAAACTGAAAACTGGCCTATATTTTCAAATATAATCAATAGAGTAACAATGATATTTTTCATGTATGTCAAGATTATGTATTGGGAAAATGCTGCCTGGGCCTTGACTCTAAAGCTTGTCCACCTTTTTGGGACCTATTTAGGTGTACAAAAAAGTATCTTGAGATAAAAAAATATGTGGAGCTCAGAACAAATGTCTATTCAGGGTTCGTGAATTTATTGGTATGGTCTACGTTTTATTATGAGACCGTCGCCTGCCTTCCAACCCTTTCATACTGCATCATGTTGGCCTAACAGTGGTTGTGCTCCGTACGCTCATTTTTAAACCATTTTGTACATGTTAAATAATGTGTATTGAATCACAGAAGAATAAAGCATCAGCTATATTTTTTTTCTCCTTGCTGGGTTGAGTTTCCTTTTTAAACATCAAGCAAAAATAAGCCTGATAAATGACTCAAGAAAGACTCAAGAATAGGAATAACAACTGAAATGTCAATATACATTATTTTAATTCAATCTACAACATATCAAATTACACATTACAAAATCCTCACTTTCACCCATCTGTCATACTGCAGACCACACAATTACATACAATTCAAGAACAGAAAACATCTATAATGTAAATACATTAACAATAAACATTCATTCTATTACAAAAACAAGACACATATTGTTGGTCTTCCCTCAAATTGTAGTGATTTAATAAATGCTTCACATCTTTATAAATAGTCTTGTTCACTTCATTTTTCCTGATTATACACATTTTAAGATCTGCACCCTGTATAAAAACATTCAAGCAATTGCAGCAAAAAGCAATGTTTTAGGCAGAATAAATGTTTTTGTCTTAAAATATCTCCCAAATGACACACACAGTACCCCGATTTTGTTTTGGTTTTGTAACAATCATCCTTCCACGTCAGAAAGCAGGCTTGCTCATATACTCCTCCATGGTCTGAGTAAACACAGAAAACACAGAAAAGTGGATTGATATTGAGGCATTGCTAAATGGACTATAAATATTCACAAACACAGCACGCACCACCTGCTACAAAGAGAAAACGAACACACCGACACAAGCAAAGCCTCTAACCTTTCTGTCCATATTCACGGTCATCCAAACAGCTCCACCTCATACCACTCATTGTTGTCATCCTGAAGTCATAATGGTCAAAATGAATGGGAGGCTACACTGCACAATACGTATCCAGGCTCTAAGTGTTAGTGATCCTTATTCACAACAAGCCACAAAGCAAGTACCACCCAGTTTGATATGCTATACTGAACCACACACGCACACAAGGGATGGGTGATATATCATTCGCTAACAATATCAGCATTAGAAATATCAATTTTCTTTTCTTCATAGATAGAGAAGTATACCACCTGTGTATTAGCCAGAATTTCCCAACAATAATTCTGTCTGTGTGCCTTTGTCATTCTCAGTGTCCGTGGTGTATCAGAATTGTGAAATATTGGCTCAAACAAATCCATATCAGACCATCCCTAACACAGGCTAAATCTACAAGCTCCAAAGAAATCTGTCTCTCACTCTCCAACTTTAATTTTGACAGAGAGAGAGAGAGAGAGAAAGAGAGAGAAGTACACAGACAGACAAAGCAAAGAGCCAAAACAACAGCTACAAACCACAGCGTTTTAGCTACGAGGAGGCAGAGACACACCCCCAGGGAGTGAACAGCACCATTGTTAATGGATCTCATTACGCCACTTGTTTACTACTACATTTACATGCCACACACAAAGTCAAACTAAGTCAATAAGACGCCTGGTGTCATCAGTCAGGTGCAAACTACATTGATCATAGGACATCCCCAAATATCATGATGTTTGGACACAGTACATTATACAGTATTGGTGTTTCCCAAACAAAAAATAATCACACAGTGTATAGGTTCATATGTCACTAAAATTGAGTACCTTGAATGCAATAACAAGGCAATATAATAATTTTGAAAAAAACAAACAATTAATAAATTGAAATATTTCTTTAAAAATCTGAAATATTTTGTGACCAATTCCATTCAGAATATCATATGAATATAATACCTTTTTCTTTTTTCAAAAAAAGTAAGGTATATAAAATGAGACTTTGGGGTTATTATTGCTGAACAAAATACTAAGATACATTATAAAGTACAAATTTGTATTTGGGGATGTACTTATATGATAACACCAATACCAAAGCCTTGTGTGTACGCACCTCTTGCAACATGTCAGAGTTTTCGATGCATCGGTTTATCGTCTGTTTGGAGGTTTCTTGAACTTCTCCACCAATTAGAAATTCATCGAGGATAAAATAGGCTTTCTCAAAGTTAAAGATTATGTCCAATTCACACACCTGAGAGGAAACAATAACAGAAGGTTTCAAATAAGGCCACACATCCCTGTAGTCTGAACTAGCGTGCTGGATTAATCGCAAAACGTGAAAACAGTGAAAAATCCGCACAGCTATGTTGCTCCCAATCAGTGTCTTTTATTTACAGACCACGTGGTAACGTTTATAGTAACCTGACGTTTCCACGTGGTCTGTAAATAAAATACACTGATTGGGAGCAATATAGCTGTGCGGATTTTTCACTGTTTTCACAGGAAACAATAACAAACATAAGATAACTCATGGCAAACTGGATCAATTGATAAAAACTAATAAAGTAATTTACGTTATCTTATATTATGTGTTACTCATCCTGGATCCAAATAGTATACAAATTAACTATCATTAATAATCAAATTACTAATTCACCTATGACTATGAAGTTAATATAAATATAAATTTAATACATTGCCAAAGTATTTGTCAAGCAGCTCCACATATCGATGGATGACCTCAAGAGCCAACAGCTCATTCTCCTCTCGCTCCACACCCAAGCAGAAATACAAGCTGGCGTACCTTCACAAACAGACATTTAACACCTCGCCATTAGTCTTTAAACAATGAAAGTAAAACATTGCAATACAAACTGGGGATAACCTGCCTTTTATAAATAATTTTCAAGTCTTTCCAATGAATGAAATTACACGACCGTGGTTGCCGTGCCAACACCATGGTTGTCATATCCCTGATAATCTTTTTCTTCTCTCGCTCGGTCAGTGGCGTGTACCATTTCTGCAGACGGAGCTTCCCTTGGCGACTGAAGAGGAGCAGGAAACGCATCTATAGAAACACAAGAAATGTTAATTTCCAACAATTGAACCTTGTTATACCCCAAAAGCAAGAGAATGTGTATAATTGTTATACGGTTATAAGCTCTATGAGCTACTGCTTAATGCACATGCATTAGTTTAGTTTTTTTTGTTGAATATCTTATCCTTATCTGTCCAAAAGTGCTTTTGCACTAGTGTCTTATAGAGAAGGCCATGTCGTTGATTGTGAAATATGCGTCATTGTCAAATAAAGAGTTAAAAGGGGCCACTCAGCTATGTAGTCAAGTAGCACACATGTATTTATATATATATTATATTATATTATATTATATTATATTAATATATATAACATATATATTATATATATATATATATATATATATATATATCCATAATGGATAGATTCGGCAGGCACACAGCCACAGTCCAAGATTGAACAAGAGTATATCATGCATTAAACATGTTACCATATAAGTAACAACAAACCACAGAAACAGTCAGTGAAAGAGAAAGCTTCACAGGTTGCAGTGGCAGATGTTTTTTCTTTTTAGGTAGGCCTATATCTATGGTGTCATTGGATTGTGTAGCTCAATTTGCATTAACTGTTGGTTTGACAGTGCCTTGGTAAGCACAATGACCATGTACAAAGAATGCTACTTTAGTATGCTACAGTAGAATTAATAAATTCATAAAATTAGATGTTGATGATGACGAAAACTTTCAAAATATCCTTTCTGAAGGGAAACTATGCGAAACCAGTGAAAATGGCACATGTTAATCAGATAACCTGTTTTCAAGAGAGTCGACCAGGAAGCTAAGCAGTAGAAAGGTTGAAACCCGGAAATGTGTCTAACCTATTTCTCTGACTGGATATAAGGAAATACAGGCCCACACCTGCTTGAATAACAGGCGGTGGATTTTCATGATTAATGTAGAGTTGACGTTGTACTGTAATTCATTCTATTAAATGCAGGTATTCTTTCTATTCGTGTATGAAAAGGTGATGAGACAGTTTTAGATTTAGGTCAGATACCTGTCAACAGGTGAATGACCTAGGAGCATAGCAAGTGAAAGTAAACTTCTGGAAAACACTTACCATAGTGCAGCAGGGAAATGTAAAAACAACTAGGCCAAATGTGAACAACTAAACTACTTAAACCCTCATAAAGGGGCGAATGAACTGACGGATCGCATATCTGCCAAAGCGTCGTCCTCTACGCTGCAGTAAAAGTTCATAAACTCCGCCCACCTGCTGCTGCCAGCCCACAGGAAACACTGCATCAGAACCACCCAACATCAAAGAAACACACATTATTATTTACACATGTCTGTAAATATTACGCACGAGATATCGACGTAGACACACACGACTTGAGTTTTTAAGAAATTAAAGAAAAATAAGATATTGTTTCAAGTATTGTTGCTGTTGCCGAATACCACAGGTAGGGAGCAGCAGTGAGGCACATTTGTCTGTTTGTCTCTTTGACACACTCCTTTCATCCCATCTGGTACTGGAGTGGACCAGGACCAGGACCAGGACCAGGACATCTGCTGCAAGTCTCTTTAACAAGGATTGACTCAATGTCTTTTTACAGAAATGCGTTGTGGTTTATGAATGGCATTCAACAATACACAAAGTGAGTACCATTTAAACGGAAAGATTTAATTCTGCTGATAGAGGCAAGGAGAATCCATACTGTGTGGATGTTTGAGGATACAATAGAAGACGTATTGGATACTACCTATTCTAGTTAGATTACACTAGAAATATAACTATACAGTATATATTTAACAGCTATGAGTTAATTTCTAATGGCCAAACTACATCTCTTGGATTTTGTATTTATTCTTATACAATATCATTACATACATGTAAAGAAAATAAAACTGACAGAGCTGAAGGTAAAATAAAACCCCACCACACCCCAAAAGAAAGGCAGAGATTCTTCATACTATTTTCAAATATTTCAACAGTGACTGCGTGTGTGTGATTAAGTAATAAACTCTTACTGTTTTTAAGAGATGGATATGAGAGAGCATCGAGACACTTTGACTCTCATGATTTGGACTTATCAGTTGTGGGAAGATCCTTCATGGTGACAGGAGCCAATGATGGTATTGGTAGAGTGGTTGCCATGGCAATAGCAAAAAAAGGTTCCCACTTAGGTTTAAAATGTATAACTAATGATGTTGAGAAGCACAATAACAGTATGGTTGTACTTTGTTGGACAGGTGGTACTGTACACATTCTGTGCAGGAACCCGGACAAAGGTGAGGAGACCAGGGCAGATATCATCAGGGAATCTGGAAATACTGTGAGTGTGCAGCGTCTTAAGCAACAGTGTCTCAGGGCACATTCACACTTGTTGGTTCGGCTCACTCGACGAAACTAAATATGGTGCCCTTCGGGAAAAATGCTTTATTTGTGGATGTAATACCAAAGATGTGAACATGTCTGTTACGTAAGTCTGTTTCATCTGGAAACAGACATACTTTAACTGAATTAGTCTAACTTTTTAGGAGGTCCACGTCCACATTGTAGACATGTCAGAGACGCGGAAAGTGTGGGAGTTTGGAGACACATTTAGGAAGCAATACACAGCTCTTAATGTTTTAGTGAGTATATTGATTATAATGTATAGAACTTATTACACATCATACAACATATCTGTAATGTATGCAGATACACAATGTAGGATGCAAGTTGCAGAAAAGGGAACTGAATGATGGACTGGAAAAGAGTTTTGCCACCAACACAATGGGTGAGTCAAGACTTTCACTCAAGATGTTTGATGTTTGCCTTGAGTTATAACTATGATATTTGTGTCTCCAGCGGTTTATGTGCTCACTCGGACACTCTTACCCCTTCTGCAAAAGAGCAGGGATCCAAGAGTGGTATGGTCAGACACGAACACAATCATGCTTCTAAACACAATGGGACGGTTGTCTATTCATCTGTGGCTCTGCTTTTCCACATTTGTTAGATCACTGTGTCCTCAGGCGCTATGCTTGCTCAAAAACTTAAAGTTTACGACTTGCAGTCAGAGAAAAGTGACTTTGATGGAGTTCTAGTGTATGCCCAGAATATGGTATGATTTTAATATTTTGATCCCACTGATTACCAGATTGCAATTGCATTCACAAGTTGTGGTTTTGTTCCAGAGACAGCAGGTGGTGCTAACAAAGCAGTGGGCCAAAGCCAACCCCATCATACACTTCTCTGTGATGCACCCAGGCTGGGTGGATACACCAGGTAGTATCTGAAAGAAACCCCATTATGTGTGAAAAGTATAAACAGTTGTGTTCATCAGCCATGTCTGCTTCAATGCCGGAGTTCCACAAAATGATGGAGGGGAGGCTTCGGACGGTTGAGCAGGGAGCAGACACCGTTGTTTGGCTGGCTTTGTGCAGGGCTGCTTCAAGAAGCCGAAGTGGACTGTTCTTTCAAGGTAACCTGATTGACCCATAGTATGAACATTGAATATATACTGTACAGACAAATAATCTACACAAACTGATTATTGACTCTTTACACTTTCAGATCGTAAACCTGTACCTGTACACTTGCCTCTGGCTTGCACTCGCAGCTCTTCTGAGGATATTGAGAGTTTTATGGCACATTTGGAAGCCCTAGCTATTACCATACAATCGAAAAAGCCAGATTTACTTAGAAGTGATTCCCCTGATATAACCAATCCTGAATTTGTTTAAACTGATGGTACTTAAAGATAAAGGGCAATCACAACAAAGGCCTATAGTCTCCTTCTGACTAATATTACTCAAGACTTATTCCAAATCTAATTTAGTTTTGTCCTTTTTCTTACTCACTTTTCTAGCAGGGAAAACTGTTCAACAATATATGTTTACAATGCAGTTTCCCCTCAGACCCAGTATTTGTATTAATTTTTACAAAAGCCTGACAGCTGTCTTGGTTAATTATTGTATCATTGAGTGCAAATTAAAGTCACTTTTAAATCTCATCTTGCATATGTTTATAAATATTTACAGTCCCCATCAAGAATTCAGTTGATGTAAATAATTTCGAAGGACGGACCATATGCAAAAAAAAAAAAGGATAGCTACAAGCGATATTGAAGCAAGTGAAAAAACAGCACTTTTAATTTTGTGACAATCCACATATGCACGTTTAATAATTGTATTTGTTTTAATTGTGGGAACAAAAAACAAAAAATGTGGTGCATTCACATTTTCCCCAAGGATTTGTCAGTAACTTCGATCTCTATCAGGGTTAAACTTGAAGATGGATCCAACCACATTAAAATTCACAGGGAAGACTAAATTAAAAACCACCAGGAGATTTTGATGCGTAGCGCCCCCCTCCCCCCTCAATCCCAATCAAGTGAGTTTATGGTGTTTAAAAGTCGATGACCGCTTTTGTTTTCAAAATAATTGTCCTTGATGAAAAAGGCAGTCCAAATGAAACTATTTCCATTTCCAGTCTCTTTATCTCCTTCTATCAATAAAAGTGTCTCTATGCAACATAGGTGTATACTTTACGATCCTCTGGTGTTCTTGCCAAGTATTCTCTTTCTATTAGTCCTTCAATACGCTTTTTTATAACCACAGGACTGGGGAGGAAACGGGCCCGGAGCTGCTGAGTCACCTGTTAAAACATACAAAACGTTTAAATATAAGATTATAAGCAAAACACTGTAGGTTTGACGTTCATTTCTTACCTCTGCGACCAAAACATTATGCTGCATCTTCTTTCGGGACTTCATGATTCGGACAATTGCAGCTTCAATTTCATGTTTTCGGTCATCATCTACTTTTTGTCGCGTTTCTTTTCGTTCAGGGTCAGATTCTCCTTGTTTAGCAGCAACTGAAACAAAATATTATACATAATGAATAATTCACATGTTTGGCCTCTTTAACCAGAGGGAAATACTAACAAATACAGACCCGTTTGAATTTTGACTCTGTGCAGCTTCGAAGTAAACTGATCGTTAACTGTAAACACATGGCCATTCTCTATCTCCTTGGACTTGGGCTCCTTTGTGAGGATCCTCTGTGTAGGTTTTCCACAGGCTAAAGATTGTAACGCTCGCACCAACTCTCGCTCGGGAATATCCGTCTCTTGTTGAATTTCCTATTCAGGATCAAATAGTATAACTTAGAACGCATAACGCACTGGGAAAATATAAGTTTCCAATTTTTAAATAGTAGACTCTAGACAGAAACTATACCTCAAATGTGGACTTTTCTCTGTTGTTAAAAAGCATAAGAATGGTCATCTGAAAGGTGGAGACTTGCAGTATGTGCTTGCGAGTGTTGGAGCCTGTGACCTGAGCACCACCGACGCCCACTTCAGAACCATCCTCCTGCAGTGTTACAAAGGAAAAATTAAGCTGGTCCAACATTTAACAATTTTTGAAACTGCTAAACCTACCTTCTTAACCACACCATAGAAAGTTGCATTTAGGTCTGCACCACCCATGTGATGCTGCAGTGTGAGCTGTCTCCCACTGTGCTTAGCCAGGTAAAACCTGAAAAACAGAGCACACTGCATTAAGAATCTCTATATTTCAGATATGAATAAGATTAAATCAAAGCCTTACCTTCTGAAGACTTCAAAGGCGTGTCTGGGTGAAGGGGGGATATTGCATTTAGGGGTTGCTGACTGAGTGGGCCAGTAGCCTGTTGTGAGAACTCTTACAATTAGGTCCACTCCACTGAGAGAAGCCTGAAATGAGTAAAGAAGGCTTTTTGTGGCAACCCATTATTTAATCAGGGCAAAATGATTCAAAAATCTCCCAATTTTAAATTGTTCATGATGCAGGACTCACGATTCACATTGCACTGTGATGTATACCATGTGCAAATATTATTTTAATCTTCTAAACATATTATCTTAATATTTTCAACACAACAGTCAAGAATTAAATCTAATCTATATTTGGTTAAAATTGTTCAAATAAATAACACTTACTACAAGAAGAACATAAATAGTAAATTAGTAAAAAATAAAGTCTTGAATAATTAAGGGGGCACCAGCTCTGAAGAATCGGGAGCAGGTGGGCTTTGGTGATTTGATGTGACATTATAATACAGCCTGCAGGCGTATCATTGTAGCTGATCATGCCACATGTAATATTGAAATGATAAATATTGAGATTGAAATGACTATTTAACAGAAGGAGATTCTGGACATAAACAGAGCTGGAGGAGCACAATGTAGCATCTATGCCTTTTCTTTTCGTCTCAGTCGTAAATTTGTAGCACAAAATACAACATTGTGCAGTGCTCTTCGCTTCACTTTGTAAGTCTTATTGCATCTTCAACAATATAGATTTACTTCCTTCTGTTTTACATTATGACATGGAGTGTCCTCCATCTTACCGATGTGGTCTGAATGTGCTGCCTGAATTCATCCATAGTAGTGTTTGAGATGCTCATGTCTCTGAACATTCCTTCCAGTTTTGAAGTGAACTGACACCCACATTCTGTCTGTTAAAGAAAAACAAAACTTCAGTTGTGGACAAGAATGTAATTTAGTTCATGTAATGTAAATATAATCTATGCAAAATATTTTACCTTAAGCTTAGAAATCATATTTTTTTCAGAGTCATCGGACACACTCTTGTTACTCAAAAGCCTTCGGCCAAGATGCTGCTTGTAGTACCTTTCAAACACATCTTTTTCTTGCATGAACCTGAACAACACCATGGCTTTGTCAAGAATTGACTCAACCTCTTGCTCTGTCAGCTGCACAAGAAATAAAAGTGATCAGTAGCAATTAATTCAACAAACAAAATCACGATTCTGTAATGTATATCATACCCCTTTGACACCCTTCTTCAACTTGTCATCAATAAAAAGAGATAAATATTCTGGTGAGCGAGAGTTGAGGTTGAGGAAATACTCAAAATCTCCTGCTATTGTTTGCTTGAAGAGTCTGTCATTGTTGAAGGACTCGAGGAGAAAGCGGTCAAACCTTGTCTTCAGATCTAGTAAACCCTGTTTGACGCAAACAGAAACAAAAGCTTAGTTTCCAGTAACAGTATAAGATATTACAGAAACATAAAAGTTTTCGACCTGAATATAGTCCACAGGGTTCTTTCCTTCTCCTTCTTCTGAAACAAGTGCTTTGCCTTGCTCCCGTAAGTAAGCGCTCATGCACTCACACATTGTTTTTAACCCATTTGGCACACGACTGAATAACTTGTACATGCAGGCCAAGTCTAAAGAAAGAAGCTATGGTCAGGTTCATATTCTTTTCACCTAATCAAAGTCAGATTGTCATAAAATTCAATTTTGGCTATTTAAAAAGTGAACTTTACCTTCCGTCTTCCCATTTTTTAGCATATGAACAAGTCCAGAGTTTTCCATTTCCACAATTGTTTTCATATGTTTTGAAATAAGCTCTCGTTCAACCACTTTGACAATGGGTTCTTCTGTGGTTTTGTCCAAACAGTGCATAACACGCTCAATCTCCTCATTTATTCTTGCCTCAACTTTCTTTATGTACACACTAGCACTGTTTTCAGCCAAGAACTTTTGGCTCTCCATCTATTTGTCCACAATGTTCACATGTTAGTTTATGACATCTATTATATATGTTAATATATTATAAACTGAGAATTATGAGAAAGGAAGAATAAATGGTGTCTTCACCTGAAAGAACTCAGCAGACATATCCAAGAATGGGCCTTCAAAGTCCTCCTCATATACAGTTCTTCCATCCAAGCCAAGGATCATCAACATCTGACAGGCATTTCTAATGGCTCCTCTACAATTTAAAAAGTTTATTCAGTTGACCAGATATACAGCATTATGTTAAAACAGAACAAGGACGATCAAACTGGGACTACCTGTCAACAACTTCTCCCTTCCTCTCACGCGCAATCATGTCCAATAAGGTCTGTTGAAGATGGTCCCTAATGCAGCCATAGCGCACAACTTGATCTCTGAAGATGATGAGGCCCAGGTTGTACACATTCTCCACATTATTTTGTTGAACATAAACTCTGTCCTGTGTTTATCAAATAAATGAATTACATTTCTTTCAATAAAATATTGATCAATGAAAAGTGCTGAAGTTGTTTGTCATACTGATATAGTTTAGTTTTTTTTGTAAGAGCACAAACTCAAGTTTAAACCCTGTGAAGCTTTTTGCTCGGACTTCAACGTCCATAAAAGTATCCTTTCCAATACTCTTTTATCAGTAAAATATGACGTGGTATTCACTGTATGGTGTTACTTACCATGTACATAAGAATGTCTCTTATCATAACCATTGCAGTTTGATGGTCATTCCAAGCTTGATTCAATGTTTGCAGAAAATTGTTATTTAAAGAATTAAGCACATCCTCCCGTACCTAAATATTTATCAAATGAAAACTGTTAATCCCATTTTGCTGTTTAAAACGGTTGCAATTGTTATTTTTAAGATATACTTACTTTGTTGATTAGATGTTCTGTAACAACTTCCCTTAAACCAGTGTAGAGCTTTTCCCCATGTTTGTGGAGAACCATGGTGTAGGCATTCCTGTATAGCTCCTCAAAACTCAGCCCACTATTATTCTTCCTCTGGATCTCCTGGATAGCATTTTTGAGAAGGTCCCATATGTTGTTCACATACTTCTCATCCATGTTCATCTTGGAAGAAGAATCAAAGCATTAGGATGTAGAACTCATAAACAAGATGATAATACCAACAATAACAAGGTAATAATACCCATTAGTTTATTATCTATTTGAAGGAAAAATGTATATATGCATATAATACAAATAATTGGTCTGAAAAAGGGATTGATGTTTGCCAAATATGAAGCTGTAGGACCCATAAATTGAATACAATTTACATCCCTATGGCTACCATGAATAAACAGGGAACTGAATAGCACAACTATAGCCTGCCATCCTCTTCCATGCAAGTTCCAAAATGATTTAGACATTTCAAATAATATACTGAATATTTTTGCAATGTTATGATTTCACTAAAACTAATATACATAGCGGTTACATAAATAAACTCTGGAGTAACTGCATTGCATCTATGGCTTAGTCACATTTGTAATCAACTAATTGTCTTTCAATCACATAAAGGAGTTGCCCTTTGACACTTCACCAAAAAGTAGCTGGAGAAAATGGTATGGTGGAACATTACTGACAAGATAAGATGACATACAAGTTTGTGAATGGTCACAATGCACAATGCAATTTAATTCTGCACTGATTCTACGATGCAGCTAGTTATGTTAGTTAAGAAACATAGCTACTACTTATTTGTATATAGTGTATATATTGTGTGTGATCCCTGTGTGCTCTTACTACTGTCCTATATGTGCGATGCAACATCGAAATTTCCCCACTGTGGGACGAATAAAGGAATTCTTATCTTATCTTAACACTAACTGATGGAGACACGTAAAGTAAGCTATTTCAAACATTTAAAATTTGTTTATCGTTTATTTGGATGGGACAGCACATATTAATAAACAGCAGGAGGTGTAAATACCCAAGATTGTAGATACATAGCTAAAATACATTATGCTTTATTTCAAGATAAACATTAAAACTTTCATGCCAAAAAGAAGCAGATGGCAGCCTCATCAGAAAAGCTGTGCACCTTCAACTATGTGTCATTTTGTACCAAAAGGATGACAAGGAATGCAGTTAAGACAATGATTCATTCACAACGTTATTGTTCTGGCCACAACTTAACGCACTCTACAACACGGACACAGAATATTAAACACCGGTATTCACGAGTCGTACATTTATAGTAAGATGACAGCTGCTGCTGCTACACAAACAATTACAATGACACAAAGCAGACATGCTTCAATCTCACAGTTCATCACATGTAGCGTGTATAACGAAATATAAATCAGCTACCCGCTATCTTTTCTACAAATACAAACGAGAGGAATTTGCGATATAGACAGACAGGAGTAGTGGGGGAGCAACTTATCCTGTCAAGTAAGCTAGCCTGTCGGGCCTTGCTAATGTTGACCCGGCCACTCTCCAAACATCTGTGTTTTTGAACCACTAGACTTCCTGTCGCGTGGATAAAGTCAGCACTATATTATTCAGACGAAGAATGTACATTGAGCTCATATGTTTGGATAATAGCTTCGAGCAATGTTACTCTGCGCAAAATAACAGTTGTTTTTTTGTCGTAAGATAGGCTAGCTAACTGGGGCACTTGCTAGCATTCAATAAGACATTCCTTGTCACTCACTAGCTCACAAATATATATATTCAATGTTGTACATAGAGAACAAATACTCACAGGAAATGCTCGTATCCTCATCTTGGTGTCTTTTTTGGTGCCGCCTTTTAGATTGGACATGGTTATTTGTTTATAGGTAACGCTTCCAAATTAGCTTGTAGTCTACATTAAAAGCTTTTCTTGTCTGGTTTCCACTTTAGGGAAGAAGAGGCCATCAACTCAGGAGCCTCCACCGTGAGAAGTGAGTTGGTCAGCAATGCTGTTGTTGTTGTCACTCGCTTGCTGCTTTCTGGTTTGTGGCTAGTATCTTTGCTAAAGTTAGCCACTGTGAGCGCTGATGGCGGATGGGCATAGTTCAGTCCGACTGCGCAGGACACAAATCTCGCGACAGCGGAGCCTGAAAGACAGGTACAGAGTCTATGGTACTACAGTCTATGGTACTACAGTCTATGGTACTACAGTCTATGGTACTACAGTCTATGGTACTACAGTCTATGGTACAGAGGGTACAGTCTATGGTACAGAGGGTACAGTCTATGGTACAGAGGGGTACAGTCTATGGTACAGAGGGGTACAGTCTATGGTACAGAGGGGTACAGTCTATGGTACAGAGGGTACAGTCTATGGTACAGAGGGGTACAGTCTATGGTACAGAGGGTACAGTCTATGGTACAGAGGGTACAGTCTATGGTACAGAGGGTACAGTCTATGGTACAGAGGTACAGTCTATGGTACAGAGGGTACAGTCTATGGTACAGAGGTACAGTCTATGGTACAGAGGGTACAGTCTATGGTGGTACAGTCTATGGTACAGAGGGTACAGTCTATGGTACAGAGGGTACAGTCTATGGTACAGAGGGTACAGTCTATGGTACAGAGGGTACAGTCTATGGTACAGAGGGTACAGTCTATGGTACAGGAGTCTATGTACAGAGGTACAGTCTATGGTACAGAGGGTAAAGTCTATGGTACAGAGGTACAGTCTATGGTACAGAGGGTACAGTCTATGGTACAGAGGGTACAGTCTATGGTACAGAGGGTACAGTCTATGGTACAGAGGGTACAGTCTATGGTACAGAGGGTACAGTCTATGGTACAGAGGGGTACAGTCTATGGTACAGAGGGTACAGTTATGGTACAGAGGGTACAGTCTATGGTACAGAGGGTACAGTCTATGGTACAGAGGGGTACAGTCTATGGTACAGAGGGTACAGTCTATGGTACAGAGGGTACAGTCTATGGTACAGAGGGTACAGTCTATGGTACAGAGGGTACAGTCTATGGTACAGAGGGTACAGTCTATGGTACAGAGGGTACAGTCTATGGTACAGAGGGTACAGTCTATGGTACAGAGGGTACAGTCTATGGTACAGAGGGTACAGTCTATGGTACAGAGGGTACAGTCTATGGTACAGAGGGTACAGTCTATGGTACAGAGGGTACAGTCTATGGTACAGAGGGTACAGTCTATGGTACAGAGGGTACAGTCTATGGTACAGAGGGTACAGTCTATGGTACAGAGGGTACAGTCTATGGTACAGAGGGTACAGTCTATGGTACAGAGGGTACAGTCTATGGTACAGAGGGTACAGTCTATGGTACAGAGGGTACAGTCTATGGTACAGAGGGTACAGTCTATGGTACAGAGAGGTACAGTCTATGGTACAGAGGGTACAGTCTATGGTACAGAGGTACAGTCTATGGTACAGAGGGGTACAGTCTATGGTACAGAGGGTACAGTCTATGGTACAGAGGGTACAGTCTATGGTACAGAGGGTACAGTCTATGGTACAGAGGGTACAGTCTATGGTACAGAGCGGTACAGTCTATGGTACAGAGGGTACAGTCTATGGTACAGAGGGTACAGTCTATGGTACAGAGGTACAGTCTATGGTACAGAGGGTAAGTCTATGGTACAGAGGTACAGTCTATGGTACAGAGGGTACAGTCTATGGTACAGAGGGTACAGTCTATGGTACAGAGGGTACAGTCTATGGTACAGAGGGTACAGTCTATGGTACAGAGGGGTACAGTCTATGGTACAGAGGGTACAGTCTATGGTACAGAGCGGTACAGTCTATGGTACAGAGGGTACAGTCTATGGTACAGAGGGGTACAGTCTATGGTACAGAGGGTACAGTCTATGGTACAGAGAGGGTACAGTCTATGGTACAGAGGGGTACAGTCTATGGTACAGAGGGGTACAGTCTATGGTACAGAGGGTACAGTCTATGGTACAGAGGGTACAGTCTATGGTACAGAGGGTACAGTCTATGGTACAGAGGGTACAGTCTATGGTACAGAGGGGTACAGTCTATGGTACAGAGGGTACAGTCTATGGTACAGAGGGTACAGTCTATGGTACAGAGGGGTGCAGTCTATGGTACAGAGGGGTACAGTCTATGGTACAGAGGGTACAGTCTATGGTACAGAGGGTACAGTCTATGGTACAGAGGGGTACAGTCTATGGTACAGAGGGTACAGTCTATGGTACAGAGGGTACAGTCTATGGTACAGAGGGTACAGTCTATGGTACAGAGAGGTACAGTCTATGGTACAGAGGGTACAGTCTATGGTACAGAGGTACAGTCTATGGTACAGAGGGGTACAGTCTATGGTACAGAGGTACAGTCTATGGTACAGAGGGTACAGTCTATGGTACAGAGGGTACAGTCTATGGTACAGAGGGTACAGTCTATGGTACAGAGCGGTACAGTCTATGGTACAGAGGGGTACAGTCTATGGTACAGAGGGTAAAGTCTATGGTACAGAGGTACAGTCTATGGTACAGAGGGTAAAGTGTAGTATGGTACAGAGGTACATCTATGGTACAGAGGGTACAGTCTATGGTACAGAGGGTACAGTCTATGGTACAGAGGGTACAGTCTATGGTACAGAGGGGTACAGTCTATGGTACAGAGGGGTACAGTTTATGGTACAGAGGGGTGCAGTCTATGGTACAGAGGGTACAGTCTATGGTACAGAGGGTACAGTCTATGGTACAGAGGGTACAGTCTATGGTACAGAGGGTACAGTCTATGGTACAGAGGGTACAGTCTATGGTACAGAGGGTACAGTCTATGGTACAGAGGGTACAGTCTATGGTACAGAGCGGTACAGTCTATGGTACAGAGGGTACAGTCTATGGTACAGGGGTACAGTCTATGGTACAGAGGGTACAGTCTATGGTACAGAGGGGTACAGTCTATGGTACAGAGGTACAGTCTATGGTACAGAGGGTACAGTCTATGGTACAGAGGGTACAGTCTATGGTACAGAGGGTACAGTCTATGGTACAGAGCGGTACAGTCTATGGTACAGAGGGGTACAGTCTATGGTACAGAGGGTAAAGTCTATGGTACAGAGGTACAGTCTATGGTACAGAGGGTAAAGTCTATGGTACAGAGGTACATCTATGGTACAGAGGGTACAGTCTATGGTACAGAGGGTACAGTCTATGGTACAGAGGGTACAGTCTATGGTACAGAGGGGTACAGTCTATGGTACAGAGGGGTACAGTCTATGGTACAGAGCGGTACAGTCTATGGTACAGAGGGTACAGTCTATGGTACAGAGGGGTACAGTCTATGGTACAGAGGGTACAGTCTATGGTACAGAGGGTACAGTCTATGGTACAGAGGGGTGCAGTCTATGGTACAGAGGGGTACAGTCTATGGTACAGAGGGTACAGTCTATGGTACAGAGGGTACAGTCTATGGTACAGAGCGGTACAGTCTATGGTACAGAGGGTACAGTCTATGGTACAGAGGGGTACAGTCTATGGTACAGAGGGTACAGTCTATGGTACAGAGGGTACAGTCTATGGTACAGAGGGGTGCAGTCTATGGTACAGAGGGGTACAGTCTATGGTACAGAGGGGTACAGTCTATGGTACAGAGGGTACAGTCTATGGTACAGAGGGGTACAGTCTATGGTACAGAGGGTACAGTCTATGGTACAGAGGGGTACAGTCTATGGTACAGAGGGTACAGTCTATGGTACAGAGAGGTACAGTCTATGGTACAGAGGGTACAGTCTATGGTACAGAGGTACAGTCTATGGTACAGAGGGGTACAGTCTATGGTACAGAGGTACAGTCTATGGTACAGAGGGTACAGTCTATGGTACAGAGGGTACAGTCTATGGTACAGAGGGTACAGTCTATGGTACAGAGCGGTACAGTCTATGGTACAGAGGGGTACAGTCTATGGTACAGAGGGTAAAGTCTATGGTACAGAGGTACAGTCTATGGTACAGAGGGTAAAGTCTATGGTACAGAGGTACATCTATGGTACAGAGGGTACAGTCTATGGTACAGAGGGTACAGTCTATGGTACAGAGGGTACAGTCTATGGTACAGAGGGGTACAGTCTATGGTACAGAGGGGTACAGTCTATGGTACAGAGGGTACAGTCTATGGTACAGAGGGTACAGTCTATGGTACAGAGGGGTACAGTCTATGGTACAGAGGGTACAGTCTATGGTACAGAGGGTACAGTCTATGGTACAGAGGGGTGCAGTCTATGGTACAGAGGGGTACAGTCTATGGTACAGAGGGTACAGTCTATGGTACAGAGGGTACAGTCTATGGTACAGAGCGGTACAGTCTATGGTACAGAGGGTACAGTCTATGGTACAGAGGGGTACAGTCTATGGTACAGAGGGTACAGTCTATGGTACAGAGGGTACAGTCTATGGTACAGAGGGGTGCAGTCTATGGTACAGAGGGGTACAGTCTATGGTACAGAGGGGTACAGTCTATGGTACAGAGGGTACAGTCTATGGTACAGAGGGGTACAGTCTATGGTACAGAGGGTACAGTCTATGGTACAGAGGGGTACAGTCTATGGTACAGAGGGTACAGTCTATGGTACAGAGAGGTACAGTCTATGGTACAGAGGGTACAGTCTATGGTACAGAGGTACAGTCTATGGTACAGAGGGGTACAGTCTATGGTACAGAGGTACAGTCTATGGTACAGAGGGTACAGTCTATGGTACAGAGGGTACAGTCTATGGTACAGAGGGTACAGTCTATGGTACAGAGCGGTACAGTCTATGGTACAGAGGGGTACAGTCTATGGTACAGAGGGTAAAGTCTATGGTACAGAGGTACAGTCTATGGTACAGAGGGTAAAGTGTATGGTACAGAGGTACATCTATGGTACAGAGGGTACAGTCTATGGTACAGAGGGTACAGTCTATGGTACAGAGGGTACAGTCTATGGTACAGAGGGGTACAGTCTATGGTACAGAGGGGTACAGTTTATGGTACAGAGGGGTGCAGTCTATGGTACAGAGGGTACAGTCTATGGTACAGAGGGTACAGTCTATGGTACAGAGGGTACAGTCTATGGTACAGAGGGTACAGTCTATGGTACAGAGCGGTACAGTCTATGGTACAGAGGGTACAGTCTATGGTACAGAGGGTACAGTCTATGGTACAGAGGGGTACAGTCTATGGTACAGAGGGGTACAGTCTATGGTACAGAGGGGTACAGTCTATGGTACAGAGGGTACAGTCTATGGTACAGAGGGGTACAGTCTATGGTACAGAGGGTACAGTCTATGGTACAGAGGGGTACAGTCTATGGTACAGAGGGTACAGTCTATGGTACAGAGGTACAGTCTATGGTACAGAGGGGTACAGTCTATGGTACAGAGGTACAGTCTATGGTACAGAGGGTACAGTCTATGGTACAGAGGGTACAGTCTATGGTACAGAGGGTACAGTCTATGGTACAGAGCGGTACAGTCTATGGTACAGAGGGGTACAGTCTATGGTACAGAGGGTAAAGTCTATGGTACAGAGGTACAGTCTATGGTACAGAGGGTAAAGTCTATGGTACAGAGGTACATCTATGGTACAGAGGGTACAGTCTATGGTACAGAGGGTACAGTCTATGGTACAGAGGGTACAGTCTATGGTACAGAGGGGTACAGTCTATGGTACAGAGGGGTGCAGTCTATGGTACAGAGGGTACAGTCTATGGTACAGAGGGTACAGTCTATGGTACAGAGGGGTACAGTCTATAGTACAGAGGGGTACAGTCTATAGTACAGAGGGGTACAGTCTATGGTACAGAGGGTACAGTCTATGGTACAGAGGGGTACAGTCTATGGTACAGAGGGTAAAGTCTATGGTACAGAGGGTAAAGTCTATGGTACAGAGAGGTACAGTCTATGGTACAGAGGGTAAAGTCTATGGTACAGAGGTACATCTATGGTACAGAGGGTACAGTCTATGGTACAGAGGGTACAGTCTATGGTACAGAGGGGTACAGTCTATGGTACAGAGGGTAAAGTCTATGGTACAGAGGTACATCTATGGTACAGAGGGTACAGTCTATGGTACAGAGGGTACAGTCTATGGTACAGAGGGGTACAGTCTATGGTACAGAGGTACAGTCTATGGTACAGAGGGTACAGTCTATGGTACAGAGGGTACAGTCTATGGTACAGAGGGTACAGTCTATGGTACAGAGCGGTACAGTCTATGGTACAGAGGGGTACAGTCTATGGTACAGAGGGTAAAGTCTATGGTACAGAGGTACAGTCTATGGTACAGAGGGTAAAGTCTATGGTACAGAGGTACATCTATGGTACAGAGGGTACCGTCTATGGTACAGAGGGTACAGTCTATGGTACAGAGGGTACAGTCTATGGTACAGAGGGGTACAGTCTATGGTACAGAGGGGTACAGTCTATGGTACAGAGCGGTACAGTCTATGGTACAGAGGGTACAGTCTATGGTACAGAGGGTACAGTCTATGGTACAGAGGGTACAGTCTATGGTACAGAGGGTACAGTCTATGGTACAGAGGGGTGCAGTCTATGGTACAGAGGGTACAGTCTATGGTACAGAGGGTACAGTCTATGGTACAGAGCGGTACAGTCTATGGTACAGAGGGTACAGTCTATGGTACAGAGGGGTACAGTCTATGGTACAGAGGGTACAGTCTATGGTACAGAGGGTACAGTCTATGGTACAGAGGGGTGCAGTCTATGGTACAGAGGGGTACAGTCTATGGTACAGAGGGGTACAGTCTATGGTACAGAGGGTACAGTCTATGGTACAGAGGGGTACAGTCTATGGTACAGAGGGTACAGTCTATGGTACAGAGGGGTACAGTCTATGGTACAGAGGGTACAGTCTATGGTACAGAGAGGTACAGTCTATGGTACAGAGGGTACAGTCTATGGTACAGAGGTACAGTCTATGGTACAGAGGGGTACAGTCTATGGTACAGAGGTACAGTCTATGGTACAGAGGGTACAGTCTATGGTACAGAGGGTACAGTCTATGGTACAGAGGGTACAGTCTATGGTACAGAGGGTACAGTCTATGGTACAGAGGGTACAGTCTATGGTACAGAGGGTAAAGTCTATGGTACAGAGGTACAGTCTATGGTACAGAGGGTAAAGTCTATGGTACAGAGGTACATCTATGGTACAGAGGGTACAGTCTATGGTACAGAGGGTACAGTCTATGGTACAGAGGGTACAGTCTATGGTACAGAGGGTACAGTCTATGGTACAGAGGGGTACAGTCTATGGTACAGAGCGGTACAGTCTATGGTACAGAGGGTACAGTCTATGGTACAGAGGGGTACAGTCTATGGTACAGAGGGTACAGTCTATGGTACAGAGGGTACAGTCTATGGTACAGAGGGGTGCAGTCTATGGTACAGAGGGGTACAGTCTATGGTACAGAGGGTACAGTCTATGGTACAGAGGGTACAGTCTATGGTACAGAGCGGTACAGTCTATGGTACAGAGGGTACAGTCTATGGTACAGAGGGGTACAGTCTATGGTACAGAGGGTACAGTCTATGGTACAGAGGTACAGTCTATGGTACAGAGGGTACAGTCTATGGTACAGAGGGTACAGTCTATGGTACAGAGGGTACAGTCTATGGTACAGAGCGGTACAGTCTATGGTACAGAGGGGTACAGTCTATGGTACAGAGGGTAAAGTCTATGGTACAGAGGTACAGTCTATGGTACAGAGGGTAAAGTCTATGGTACAGAGGTACATCTATGGTACAGAGGGTACAGTCTATGGTACAGAGGGTACAGTCTATGGTACAGAGGGTACAGTCTATGGTACAGAGGGGTACAGTCTATGGTACAGAGGGGTACAGTCTATGGTACAGAGCGGTACAGTCTATGGTACAGAGGGTACAGTCTATGGTACAGAGGGGTACAGTCTATGGTACAGAGGGTACAGTCTATGGTACAGAGGGTACAGTCTATGGTACAGAGGGGTGCAGTCTATGGTACAGAGGGGTACAGTCTATGGTACAGAGGGTACAGTCTATGGTACAGAGGGTACAGTCTATGGTACAGAGCGGTACAGTCTATGGTACAGAGGGTACAGTCTATGGTACAGAGGGGTACAGTCTATGGTACAGAGGGTACAGTCTATGGTACAGAGGGTACAGTCTATGGTACAGAGGGGTGCAGTCTATGGTACAGAGGGGTACAGTCTATGGTACAGAGGGGTACAGTCTATGGTACAGAGGGTACAGTCTATGGTACAGAGGGGTACAGTCTATGGTACAGAGGGTACAGTCTATGGTACAGAGGGGTACAGTCTATGGTACAGAGGGTACAGTCTATGGTACAGAGAGGTACAGTCTATGGTACAGAGGGTACAGTCTATGGTACAGAGGTACAGTCTATGGTACAGAGGGGTACAGTCTATGGTACAGAGGTACAGTCTATGGTACAGAGGGTACAGTCTATGGTACAGAGGGTACAGTCTATGGTACAGAGGGTACAGTCTATGGTACAGAGCGGTACAGTCTATGGTACAGAGGGGTACAGTCTATGGTACAGAGGGTAAAGTCTATGGTACAGAGGTACAGTCTATGGTACAGAGGGTAAAGTGTATGGTACAGAGGTACATCTATGGTACAGAGGGTACAGTCTATGGTACAGAGGGTACAGTCTATGGTACAGAGGGTACAGTCTATGGTACAGAGGGGTACAGTCTATGGTACAGAGGGGTACAGTTTATGGTACAGAGGGGTGCAGTCTATGGTACAGAGGGTACAGTCTATGGTACAGAGGGTACAGTCTATGGTACAGAGGGTACAGTCTATGGTACAGAGGGTACAGTCTATGGTACAGAGCGGTACAGTCTATGGTACAGAGGGTACAGTCTATGGTACAGAGGGTACAGTCTATGGTACAGAGGGGTACAGTCTATGGTACAGAGGGGTACAGTCTATGGTACAGAGGGTACAGTCTATGGTACAGAGGGTACAGTCTATGGTACAGAGGGGTACAGTCTATGGTACAGAGGGTACAGTCTATGGTACAGAGGGGTACAGTCTATGGTACAGAGGGTACAGTCTATGGTACAGAGGTACAGTCTATGGTACAGAGGGGTACAGTCTATGGTACAGAGGTACAGTCTATGGTACAGAGGGTACAGTCTATGGTACAGAGGGTACAGTCTATGGTACAGAGGGTACAGTCTATGGTACAGAGCGGTACAGTCTATGGTACAGAGGGGTACAGTCTATGGTACAGAGGGTAAAGTCTATGGTACAGAGGTACAGTCTATGGTACAGAGGGTAAAGTCTATGGTACAGAGGTACATCTATGGTACAGAGGGTACAGTCTATGGTACAGAGGGTACAGTCTATGGTACAGAGGGTACAGTCTATGGTACAGAGGGGTACAGTCTATGGTACAGAGGGGTGCAGTCTATGGTACAGAGGGTACAGTCTATGGTACAGAGGGTACAGTCTATGGTACAGAGGGTACAGTCTATAGTACAGAGGGGTACAGTCTATAGTACAGAGGGGTACAGTCTATGGTACAGAGGGTACAGTCTATGGTACAGAGGGGTACAGTCTATGGTACAGAGGGTACAGTCTATGGTACAGAGGGTACAGTCTATGGTACAGAGAGGTACAGTCTATGGTACAGAGGGTACAGTCTATGGTACAGAGGTACAGTCTATGGTACAGAGGGTACAGTCTATGGTACAGAGGGTACAGTCTATGGTACAGAGGGGTACAGTCTATGGTACAGAGGGTAAAGTCTATGGTACAGAGGTACATCTATGGTACAGAGGGTACAGTCTATGGTACAGAGGGTACAGTCTATGGTACAGAGGGGTACAGTCTATGGTACAGAGGTACAGTCTATGGTACAGAGGGTACAGTCTATGGTACAGAGGGTACAGTCTATGGTACAGAGGGTACAGTCTATGGTACAGAGCGGTACAGTCTATGGTACAGAGGGGTACAGTCTATGGTACAGAGGGTAAAGTCTATGGTACAGAGGGTACAGTCTATGGTACAGAGGGTACAGTCTATGGTACAGAGGTACAGTCTATGGTACAGAGGGTACAGTCTATGGTACAGAGGGTACAGTCTATGGTACAGAGGGTACAGTCTATGGTACAGAGGGGTACAGTCTATGGTACAGAGGTACAGTCTGGTAAGGGGTACAGTCTATGGTACAGAGGGTACAGTCTATGGTACAGAGGGTACAGTCTATGGTACAGAGGGTACAGTCTATGGTACAGAGGGTACAGTCTATGGTACAGAGGGTACAGTCTATGGTACAGAGGGGTACAGTCTATGGTACAGAGGGGTACAGTCTATGGTACAGAGGGTACAGTCTATGGTACAGAGGGTACAGTCTATGGTACAGAGGGTACAGTCTATGGTACAGAGGGTACAGTCTATGGTACAGAGGGGTACAGTCTATGGTACAGAGGGTACAGTCTATGGTACAGAGGGTACAGTCTATGGTACAGAGGGGTACAGTCTATGGTACAGAGGGGTACAGTCTATGGTACAGAGGGTACAGTCTATGGTACAGAGGGTACAGTCTATGGTACAGAGGGGTACAGTCTATGGTACAGAGGGTACAGTCTATGGTACAGAGGGGTACAGTCTATGGTACAGAGGGTACAGTCTATGGTACAGAGGGTACAGTCTATGGTACAGAGGGTACAGTCTATGGTACAGAGGGTACAGTCTATGGTACAGAGGGGTACAGTCTATGGTACAGAGGGTACAGTCTATGGTACAGAGGGTACAGTCTATGGTACAGAGGGGTACAGTCTATGGTACAGAGGGTACAGTCTATGGTACAGAGGGTACAGTCTATGGTACAGAGGGTACAGTCTATGGTACAGAGGGTACAGTCTATGGTACAGAGGGTACAGTCTATGGTACAGAGGGTACAGTCTATGGTACAGAGGGTACAGTCTATGGTACAGAGGGTACAGTCTATGGTACAGAGGGTACAGTCTATGGTACAGAGGGTACAGTCTATGGTACAGAGGGTACAGTCTATGGTACAGAGGGTACAGTCTATGGTACAGGGTACAGTCTATGGTACAGAGGGTACAGTCTATGGTACAGGGTACAGTCTATGGTACAGAGGGTACAGTCTATGGTACAGAGGGTACAGTCTATGGTAAGAGGGTACAGTCTATGGTACGAGGTACAGTCTATGGTACAGAGGGTACAGTCTATGGTACAGAGGTACAGTCTATGGTACAGGGTAGTCTATGGTACAGAGGGTACAGTCTATGGTACAGAGGGTACAGTCTATGGTACAGAGGGTATGTCAGTCTATGGTACAGAGGGTACAGTCTATGGTACAGAGGGTAAGTCTATGGTACAGAGGTACATCTATGGTACAGAGGGTACATCTATGTACGGGCAGTCAGTCTATGGTACAGAGGGTACAGTCTATGGTACAGAGGGTACAGTCTATGGTACAGAGGGGTACAGTCTATGGTACAGAGGGGTGCAGTCTATGGTACAGAGGGTACAGTCTATGGTACAGAGGGTACAGTCTATGGTACAGAGGGGTACAGTCTATAGTACAGAGGGGTACAGTCTATAGTACAGAGGGGTACAGTCTATGGTACAGAGGGTACAGTCTATGGTACAGAGGGGTACAGTCTATGGTACAGAGGGTAAAGTCTATGGTACAGAGGGTAAAGTCTATGGTACAGAGAGGTACAGTCTATGGTACAGAGGGTAAAGTCTATGGTACAGAGGTACATCTATGGTACAGAGGGTACAGTCTATGGTACAGAGGGTACAGTCTATGGTACAGAGGGTACAGTCTATGGTACAGAGGGGTACAGTCTATAGTACAGAGGGGTACAGTCTATAGTACAGAGGGGTACAGTCAATGGTACAGAGGGGTACAGTCAATGGTACAGAGGGGTGCAGTCTATGGTACAGAGGGGTACAGTCAATCAGTCAGGTGTAGTTATTTTAGTCCGCGATACATGTTTCTTTCTCACAGACCTATGGTACAGAGGGGTACAGTTTATGGTACAGAGGGTACAGTCTATGGTACAGAGGGTACAGTCTATGGTACAGAGAGGTACAGTCTATAGTACAGAGGGGTACAGTCTATGGTACAGAGGGGTACAGTCAATCAGTCAGGTGTAGTTATTTTAGTCCGCAATACATGTTTCTTTCTCACAGACCTATGGTACTGACAGATACAGATGGGTACAGACCGGACAGAGGGATACCGACAGTCAGATACAAACGAGTACGGGGGTACAGACAGATACAAACGAGTACGGGTACAGACAGATATAAACGGGTACGGGCGTACAGACAGATTCAAACGGGTACGGGGGTACAAACACAGACAGACGGGGATAGACAAATACAAATGGGGAGAGACGTGGACAGACATATACTTTTGAGTACAGTCCAGTGGGGGCGGGTCCCGGTATAAAAGTGGCCAAAATGACGTGCGCTGATATGCTTGCAATACCACCCCGGGCCGATGGGGGTGGATCCCGAATAAGAATTAGAATGCTAACATATAGCGTTGGCAGACCTCTGTAAAACGTCTTTACAGGATGGTCCAAAAGTTGCCTCGTCTTGGCCCAAAGCTCTGTTCCACATGTGTGTCAATGCTGAGGGGGGTGAATTCTTTTGGACCACTCTAGTTTTCTCGCTGTGAATTTTTTAAGTCTCTTGTTCAAACGTACAAATGAATGGAGCTTGCGCCAGCGCATATGCAGATGCGTTTTTTCCATTTTCCACAATTTTCTTGTGGACGGGACCACTCGCGGCCATTTTGGATAGCTCCAGTAGAGCACTATTTTTGGCCCATTAGTTAGAACCATAGACTGTATATATTAACGGCGGAGATATATTAATTTTTACAGTCTATGGGACAGTCCGATATAGACGGATGAAGGGCACAGGCAGGTACAGACGGCCACGGATAGACGTAGGAACAAAGGGGTACAGACAGATACAGACAGAGGAACACAAGTACAGATCAGCCCCCTGGCTCTTGCTGCCAGAATCGGTTGCGGTCAAACTGCGATATTGCACCGTGTGGGCCCAGAATTCCCGCCTGAGCTATTTTTCGTCTCTACGTCACTACACACAGCTCGCGTTTGTAGATGACGGAAGCTTTAATAATGTTTGGATTTAGACGATAATGTGTTGTATTTACACGACCTGAAAAAACCCCACATTGCCAAATAGCCACGTTTCACTCAAACTTTAACTCATAGCGCGTGCCCAGAGCCTCGCTCGCATCCCATGTCACATGTTCACAAACTTCCTCAACCATGATCCCGGGGATGTACCAGAATTACACGTAAGTTGTATTTACTTATGAATGTATGTGGATTTCAAGAATGACTATTTCCAATTAAGGCATAATTAGCTATCCCATGGTCAACAAAACAAGCTAAAGTTTACAACCATTTTAAACATCCATTGCCATTTTCACGAATGGATCGTAATATTCATATTTTTCATGAATATAATATTTTTTTCTCAACAGAAATAGTCTTGTAAAGTGAAATAATGTGAAACAATCTAAATGAAATTCAACCAAACTAACAGCAGCCCTCTTTGAGGAATTTACAAAATAATTATAGATTTTGCACCAACAAATTTGAGAATCATTTAACACAAGAAATCAATAATAATGCAAACACACAGAAGCCATTGGTCCAGGGTAGCAGTATTAATATGATCATTTTTTCCTTATCTGAAAGTTCTGAATCTAAAGTTGTGGCAAGTTAAGTCCAATGCACTCACATAGCACATTTGACTAACTCGAATATAGTCAACTCAACCAAAGTTGACCAAAGTATAAATATCCACAGCAAAATAAGCTTCATCCAAACATGCAAAGGTGCTGCAGTTAGGCTGGGGCAAAGGCCACTGGACTTGGATTCTCCCCATTCCTGTTATTATTTGTATGTTGTATGAGGCGACAATAGCTCAGTTGGTAGAGCATTGGCCTTGAAGCCAGAAGGTTGTGGATTTGAGCCCACCTCAAGACTTTCATCATCGACTCCCACTGTCTGCTGTCGTTGTGTCCTTGGCAAGACACTTAACCTCTGGGAACACCTAATGCCACAGTGGGGCGGCTGCGGCTGTAAAGTGCCAAACTGCCGTTGTGTCCTTAGGCAAGATACTTCACCCCCATTGCCTTGAATGAGTCTGGTGTGTGTGTGAATGGTTGGTGGTGGTCGGAGGGGCCGATGGCACATACTGGTTGCCTCGCTTCTGTCAGTGTGCCCCAGGGCAGCTGTGGCTACAGTAGTAGTTTATCACCATCGAGTGAAAGAATAATGACATGTAAAGCGTCTTTAAGTGTCCAAAAAAGCGCTATATAAAACTTATGCATTATTGTTATTATTTTGTTTATGTACATTTTATTGTATAATATTTTAAATAGTAAAGTGTGGTGCTGCCTCTATTGTGTATTTGGCAGTAAATCATTATGCGGGCAGACTCACTTTTTTCTTGTTGCCTGCCGACAGGGTTATGTGTTATTGTTGCACTCATTATCTATGTCTTCTATTTTGTAGTGTATAATAATGTGAACTTGGGGTGTGATACTTTCTCCCGCGATTCGATTATCGATTATCGATTTTTTGTGTTTTTTTTGTTTTTATTCTTTTTAAAATTGGTATCAATACTTAATATATGGCTACATTACGCATTCCATTCCATTTATCATGAAATAAAGTGTATTTTTTATTTTATTTATGCCATAAATAGGCATATTGTATATTTCTGACCAATATATCGATAATCGTCATATCGTGATATTGTTACCGTGATAATATCGTTATCGTGAGCTTTGTATCGTGTAGCGTATCGTATCGTGAGGTACCCTTAGGTTCCCACCCCTATTGTGAACTCACTATGATCATGTGATGACTTATGACTTACTGTTGGACCATGATGCTATAGTTGAGACGTATTGGCATAAAATTATATATTTAGCAATCTGATGTGCTTTGGGCAACTTCATTGTTTTCTACACATTGATTCCTACCCGCATGCATCCAAAGAGCACCTGACCGGCTGCTGTCACTGATTTTAGCCCTCAGTATCAAGTCAAATGTCTATGTGAATCTACATATATAGATAAAATCAAAATATCATTGTTATTAAATATATAATATATATTTTATACATATGTTTCAAGGAATGTCTATATTTATCTCAAAAATTGCTTCTTATTCTTTGCACACCTAATTCTGTAACATAATAAACAGAAATATTAACCTTTTCCAGTTGTTTAAATTATCTCCTTATCTTTAATTATACTTGTAATTTATTGTTAATATTCTATTTAGGGCTATAATGATCAATTACAACTAATCACGTTTTCTCAATGATTGTCAACTATTTTAGTAACCAATTAATTGTAAAGTGCTCTTCATACAAACTTCAACTCATTTATTTGTAAGGAGTTATTTTAACACGCAAATAGAGCAATAATTGCACCAAAAATAAAAGGAATTCAGTAAATGTCTAGTTTTTAATGATGAAATGTGATTACTTTGATGATTATCCAAATCGTGGTTATTTACAGCATTATAATATACATGACTTGAAACTACAATTGGGAACTTCATATTGATTTTTTTCCTTTACTCAACATTTCCAGCAGGGGGCGTGTTGTACACATTTTCTCAGTCTGACATCTCACAGCAAACTGGTAGCCCCAGAGAGTGACGTATAAACTGCTGCGGATGTAATTTATCCATTTTTAAAAAAGTGATTACAAATGCAGAATTTGATACAATGTGTTTGATTTCAGCTCTTGCGGTGGTGGCTGCAAGAGACCCAGGACAAACGCACCTCCCGATAGAATGCTGCACTCATCATTTTAGCCAAGTTGCTGTTGACCTGACGCCAACACCACAAAACACGACAAGTAATTTAATTTGCCACTGCTGTCGACCTTGAGAGAGAGAATGTAGGCTACCAGAATCCCAATAGGGAGGCTGGAAGAACACGTCCTGGGAGCCAGGGAGGGCCATTTCGTTCCTCTGGTATCATCACACACTTGTCTTGTCTCTTCCATGCTTGACCTTCATGTTCAATTTCCGTTTTAAAAGTTAGTTAGTGATTTGCATTTTTACGCATCTCAGCTAATGACACAAATCAAGCATTAATTTTAAGCTATACAGGGTTTCAGTACATCCATCCATCCATCCATTTTCTTCCCCTTAATCCATTTCTGGGTCGGGGGGGTGGCAGTCAGAGCTGCACCCAGTACACAGAGCACCAGCCCCTGTGGTTTCAGTACAATGTGTTCTTTTAGAACAAAATACATAAGTACAAAGTCTCTGCACTAAATAATTGATAGCCATAATGATCAATATATTTTTGATCAAAACATGTTAAATGGCAGGTGCTATTCATATTATTACTATTCTATTACCTCCGCAAGGGGTCTTGACACCAAATCTCCACTGCTCACCTAAGTAAATTGACTATTATCTAGCTGTGTTGTATGCAAAATATCATTTATGGTGTCGTTGTCCAGCGCTTATATGATTTAATCTCCTTTAAAATATCTTTGGTCTGAATTCAATATTGGTCATAAAATCTATATACAACCTTGGTGACTGAACGGTTTTGCAGAAAGCAGCTGTACCATACTCTCTCCCCCCATTTAAAAAACGCAAACAGTTAAAATAAGTTCCAATTCTCTATTTTATTAACTAAAATAGTGCACATTCAATGTAATTGATAAATAAAATAGATATATCATATTTTTAGATATTGTTTGATATATTTGGGTCTTTACTCTCCAGTCTGTGAGTGTTCTAATGGAGACCAGTCTTCCAGCTATTTGGCAGAGCATTTAATGATATAGCTTATAGCCACATTCCCAACTACAAACCTCCATAATGACTGACTAATGATAGGCTGCATTTGTTGTTGTTTTTTCCTCTTTCCTCTGTCTTGTCATCCTATTGGCTAGTGACCATGACCATTTGTTGACTTTTCCGTACAGACTTTTACTCTGCCAGGGAGAGGTTATTTATGGTACGGATCCTTACGTAATTGCTGAAACATATATAATTATCTAGCGTGTGCTTAGTTTAAATTCACAATGGATGCCAGTATGAGTTCTCAGGTTGCTAGGTTCATTGCTACTATGAGATGGAATATGTGTGTTGCCCAGTTATTTCACTTTTGTAGGTAGGTAAATCTTTGACATCCTTGTTTGTTTATTGTTTTGTTAAATCACTTACTGAAAACATATTTGATTTTGTCTGCCCCCTAGTTATTCCCCTCTAGACAAAAGTAGTAAATGGGCTTTGGGTTTTCCGTGATTGCTCCAGATGATCTCACCTTGAATAATACAATTTTCAATTAAGCACCAATCTCACAAGAGCTTTTGATCAAGTGTGCTATTTGTTGTTCACTTTCTGTTGCTCTTAGTCACATAAACATCAGTGTGATCTTATCAGGAAAAAAATATACGTCTAGGTTAGCAGAATCTTGTTTCATGCAGCCAGGGAGTCTATTAAAGATTACGTGGCACAGAGTCAGGACCCGGCTGAGTAGATAGTTTAAGTATAGCTTCTATGATTAGGCTCATCTTCACATCTAATTACTGGTATTTGGTGTCAAGCTGTTGTGACACTGAGCGAGAAAGCGTTGGGATTTTATAAAACACCAAATGTCTGTTTAGGAGAAAAGTAAACATGAACATACTCAAGGCAGATAAGGACATTAAGTTTATTTTTTGTATGTCAACCATCTGAAGTATTAGTTACTAGCATTAACAAATATTAGTCTTAATAAAGTTTTTTTTGATAGTTGTTGATTTTGACATGATTAATCCCTTTTTGATAGGTTCTAAACATCCTGACCAGGTGCTACCATGAGCCAGTTTGTCTCATTTCTCCACACATGTTAAGTTTCCTCTGTTCAATAAATCCTGTCCTGTCTCTTGTTTAGCTCCTTAGCGTATCCAGGAATGCAGTAGTGGCACTTCCATACTGCAGTGTCCAGTGAGCCCTAAAAAGGAAAGGTAGTCTCACTCTCATTTCAAGTAGCTCATGGTTGTGGAGAAGCTAAATTAGGCCTGGTTTTCATTGACTCGATTTCCCAAGAGTCACGGCACCACCAGAACTCTGTATTCATCCTCTGCACCGCTAACATAAGCTCAAGTGTAAGAAGCAAATTATATTGCTTGAAGGTGTGATGTAGATATTCAAATGATAATAATACAATATTAAAATAACATTTATAGTGTATAGGTAAAAGTGGGTGAAGAAATAAAAACCAAGAAAGTTTAAACAATGAAGATCAAGTTTAGGAGTAAATGTTACGATGCTTGTTACTCCAATATTGATATGTTTGAAAGCTTGACAGACTTCAGAGGTATCAGTCTATTATAACAGCCAGTGCATGATATGGACCATCATGTTTATTACTGTATAACAATGTATGGTATTGTCAGCTTGTCTCTTGCGCTTTTGCAGTGCTGTCCATCTTGATCGAGTTTGTCTCTTTCTTTGCACTGGCAGTGGGAGACAGGTGCTGAGTGCTGCTGAGTGCTGCTGTCTGTGTGGGCTCCAGGGGCCTACTTCGACATTCCTGTGATGGTTTGATAGACACTGTCCTTCGGGGATAAAGAGGAGTAGGCCAGATGCACACGAGAGAACTGACTAGGTAAGTGAATTTTAATAATTTTTAGTGTCTTGGCTATGCAAAGGTCAGGATAACCTATTTCTCTATTTCATCTGTACGGCTCTGAACAGCAGGCGTTTAGCACACTTCCTCAATTTCAAAGTTGACTTGGTAGTAGTAATGCTTCTTGTTGCACATTGCTGGTGTCACTCACACTTCCGCTTTGTCACTTTTTTAATGTTTATGGTTAAAATTATTTACGCCTGTGTGCTAATAAAATAAGAAGTTATAAAAGTGGTGCTGTAATGTCATGAGCATGCTTCTATAAGCAGGCGATGCAAATGAGATAAGGAGCGGTTGTCATGGTGACTTGATGTTGCGCAGTGATCATTCGCTGTTATCCTGACCGCATTTGTGGTATAGCCGTTGCTAAGCAGAACGTGCTATTATGAGTGACTGAAGTAGCGGAAGAGCGAAATAAAGATGTTAGATGTCCCATAATGCATTGCGGAGGTTAAGTTGCGATGAAGTGGCCTTAGCTGTCCTAGTGAGCCGTCAACACTAGACAGACACAGGTAAGCGTGCGTGTGTGGCAATTTATAAAGGTGTTCTGCTTCACACTTTTTGCGCCAAAGCTGAATTGATACACTTACTATACAGCAACCTGACTTTCCACACATTTTTTTGAAGTTTTCCTTGTATTTATGCATGTTATTAATTTGAGTAGTTCTATCTCTTGTAAAGTTTCTGGGCTCCACTTTTTCTCTTTTTAACATAAAATGTCTGAAAAAACTGCTGCCTAACAAGTGTATTTTTCTTTCTGTCCAAGTATGTTTTGTTGAATTATTTTTGTTTTTAAGGAAATACTTTTTTTCTAACCATATTTTTAGAGTCAATTGAAAAAGGCAATAGATATCTGTTTGTATAATTGGAGGTTAAAATGATGGATCAAAATATAAAACTTTTGCAATGCCTCCAGCTAGTGTGCACATACACACATCCACCCGGGTGTCACACGAGGACAAGGCATTGTGCTATTTCCTTACTGTGGCTTTCACTCACATGAAATGCACCTGCTTCCCCTGCAACTAAGTGCAGAGATGTTATGAGAGAGAAATGCATTAGACAGGAAAGTTATAGAACATTTATTAAAAAGAAAGAAAATTGTTTTGTCACCAACTTTTTATTCACCGTGTTAGCTTGTTTACCTACGTTTTTCATACAAGCAACAACTTGTGGACATTCAAGTTATCCAGTAACATTGTTTTGCTGTCTCATTCTGCCTCCAAAAAAAACTTATGAGTGAAATGACTTACAGTACATTGAATGCAAGCACCCCACTGTGGCGCTTTCTGCTGGACTGTCTAGTGTTGCAGTTGTTGCTGTGATGATCTGTAATGGGAGTGTAATGTGTATTTGCGGCCTTCGTGATAGATGAGCCGTCAGAGCTTGGCACTGGGAAGCTCTGGGACATTTCTTCAGTGGAGTGAGAGTTCAGATCAGCCAGCCCGTGTCATTTACAGAGGCCTGGGAAATAGCAGAGCACTGAGATGATAGGAAGCTTGAGGTGGAAAGTTGCATTCAGCTGGGAGGAGGAAGAAAAGTAAGGTAAACAAATTATATTTGACAGATAGACACAAGCTTATGAGCATTTTATTTGATGCAATATTCTTTTTTGCTATTAGAATGAAAGAAGGGGGATAAAAGGTTCAGAGGTTAAAAGAGGATTAAGTAGTGGACCATGCTGTACTTTATTAAAATTAATTTGCCCAGTGACATCAACATAAGGTTCAAATCAGTAGTAAGTATTGTTCCAGATACTAAGGTAGGGAGTCACTGGGTCCTTAGCAGTTTATTACAATTCAATTCAAATAGTATTAATCAGTTCAGGTGCACAGTGAGTTACTGAGAAAGCCCCTTTTTTCGTTTTGTGTGCTCGCTCGTCTTTGTTCCTGTTTTCAGTTGCTTCACACATAATTAGCTCATGTTTGCACTTTTTGGTTCACCTTGCACAGCGCTTGTTCTTGCAATACTTAAACCGCTCCAATAGCTCATTGATCGCTGTTGGCCACAGCACTCTTATCGCTGAGTTGCATACGTCAAGCAGGAAGTTAAGACAGAAGGAGATATAGAAATGAGATGAAAAGAAAGGAGAATTGACTTTGTTTACTATGGTCTAAATAGTTCTAGAGCAAACCTGAAGAGTATTCCATTGTCATGATAGTTTATAGATTATACTTGAAAATTGATTGTGAAGCAAAAAGGGCAAGATGCAGCACAAGAATGATAGATAATTCTTTGCGTCTGTCCTAAAGTTTTATGATGACCAAGGGGCTAGTAATCGTGTGTCACCTTCAAGAACAGTTCAGACACTATTCTACTTTGCTATATTTCTGCCAAAAAATGTATAGCAATAACTCAGCCAAAGAGGTTGACGATATCCATGTTAATTTGAAGATGGATGACGCATTTAAGTGAAGATTATTATTATTGATAGTAAAAATATTGTTCAATCATTGTTGGTTGGTGTGGACTGTAGCAGTTCACCATCTCTAAATGCTCTTTGGCGACAAAAGGTGTAAATTAAACTAAAGTATGGTTACTATGAACAAGTAATGCATTTTGTTATTATTGTTTTATTGTCCATTTGGCCATTTTATAGTTTACTATTAATTAAAAAAAAGTATAATATCATAATATTAAATTATTGAATCTGCACTCCGGACATAATTTAATGTTAATTAGATGTTAGCACTGGCTTGTTAGCCCAATGCTCAAAAAGACTTTCAAATAATAGTTGCATGCTTAAGGTGGTTTGATATTCAAATCAAATGACTTTGATCTTAAATTAAACCCAATCAAGAGGGGAAACAAAACATCTACTCCGCTTTATTTGTGAATGAAAGCATTTTTGAAACCTATTCATTTGGACTGGCAACAGATATCAAGAACAGTACTTCCCTTTAATCAAAATCAAACCAAGTGAGTCAGAGACAATATGCGGGATCAGGCAGTTAAGTTGGCACTAACACTTGACTACAATCTGCGAGCATCCATGTCGACGCCAAGGACAGTGTCTCCATAGCGACCATATTTTGCAGAATCAAGTCCAAATCAAATTCCTTTGGCTTTCTTGATTTACCCTAAACGTGTCATGGCAGGCATTCTTTTGTGAATCACACAGGTGAGAGGACAGCTACATTTCACTTGAGAGAGCTCTTAACAGCAGCACTAGTCCAGTTTCAATTTTAGCTCCACTTAACCTACTTCGCTCTGGCTTCTTTCATTGCCGCTTATAGTATTTTCTCTTTTTTGGGTAAAAAGAATTCAAACCCCATGAACTATTCCACATTCTAAATTTCTAATACAAAAGCACAACTTGCAGTCACAAACAAGGCTTCATGTTTGAGGGACCCACTTTGGAGGAACTCATTACAGTTAGCATTCAGTTTACACACCAGAAGAAAAGAAAACCCACTCATGCCAAGCACTATATGGACTTCATACACGTACACAGCAGATAGGGACTCACAAAACTCACAAAACTCAAGACAACCCTTAGTCCACCAAATTGCCAGCAAGAGCAAATGCAACACTATAAATATAATACTATGTGAATTGTGCAATAAAAAATATATATATACTGTATGTAGGAGCAGTAGAAGCTGAGACCAACAAGTTCAAACTGGGTCAAAGAGGCCATTAAAGTCAGGAAGTGAGTTGTATACACCATCAATTGTGATGAAGGAGTTAAAATTATGAACCTTTACCTGCGAGTCTCTACCTCCTTACCTTTGGAGCCACCTGACGGGGTTGACCATGAGAATACTTGACAGAAAGATATCTGCGTTTGGACCATCCACCAAGCTGACCATACAATTTACTCAAATATCAATTTGGCCACATGCTTCATTAGGATTTACAGATAAACATTAACACATGCTGGTCCTCTATATATGGCCATAAAATGCAAACTTGTGCTCGGGTACTTCAAAGTTTGGTTTATACACGTCCTGTTTTGTTTGACAATTTGACATATTTGGTTTCTGTCCGTTTTTCTCCAGAGACGCCCGGGTGAGTGGAGACATGGTCAGTCTGAGTGAGCATGTGAAATAGCAGATTTTTTACATTTATTAAATTTGAACTTAATCTAACTGCATTAACAATCGTTTTGTTATTTTATTTACGTTAGTTTGTTTTACAACAATAACAATGTTATTATTGCTATATAGATTTTCCACCATGCTAGTCAAGTGTTCATATTTGAGTGCCAGATTTTTGCCTCTGTATTCCCTGTCAACGTGTTTACCCCTGCTGTGTGTTTATATTCCATCTAATTTTGTTTTTTCCTGCCGCCTTTCATCTTACATCTGTGTTTTCTTAGTTTTTCCTCTGCTTTCTTGCTGCCTGGATAAGTGAGGGCAATGCTGCTTCTGCTGCTGCTGCTGGTTGGGCTGTTGTAACTGAAGCAGCACTTCCGCGTGTTGTTTTAGGGGGTGGGCGGAGGCAGGGGTAACCAGGGGGCGTGGCCAGACATTGGAAGTGAGGGAGGGTTGAAGGGACTGCAGGATCTGTATGCCGGGCCAGCGCAGTCCCACCGCCTCCTCCTTTACCACAGCTGTTGCTACTGCCGCTGAGCAGAGCTGAGCGAGCAGAACTTTCTCCTCCCCAGGCAGCAGCGGCAGACAGACAGACCCTTGAGTCTCAGTGCAGCTCAGCACCAGTGAGGCAGGGGAGGGGATCCACTATAGCGCAACACTCCTCCTTTGCTTATCCCTCCCTCTCTCTTGCTCGCCCTCTGTAGCAGACAGTCTGCGCTGCTTTGGTCCGCACAGCTCCCTCAACTCATTCGCGGCTGCTGACACCACCGCTCTCCACTCGCTTGCCCCTTTTTCTTCTCCTTGCCTTTGCTCCACTCCGTGCCCGCCGCCTGCCCTGAGAATGGTCCAGCCGGTGCCTGGGGGTCTACTGTCGGGGCCTGTCTGAACATACGCATAAACAGTTCCAGACTAGCCAGAGCGTGGCAGCAACCACACACAAGTCGGAGCGCAATGTGAGAGGTAAGAGATTTAGAGGAGAAACCCTCCTCTCTGTCTCTCTATTGGATCATCTAGAGCTTTCCCCCATGCGCTGCAGTCTTTACTTTTTCCAGCATAGGTAGACATTTGGGAATTTCTCTGTCTGCCTGAGAGTCTCCTGTCTGCTCTTCAGTATGCGGGCCACAGGGTCCATCTGTGACAGCTTGTTTTATAGACACACATTCACGTAAACACCTCTTCCAAAGACACATTCTTGGCTTAAAGTATACAGCCACACAATAGCATACTTCCTCAGGGTAGCGCTAGTTAGCAAGAAAAATTGCTGGTGTGCATGTGTGTGTGTTTTGGACAGCCACGGTCATTCCAGGAAGCAGAGGAGAAGAGGATCAATAGAATCGCCCACTCAGCTTTCATTCCCTTCATCTGACTCAACAGTGGACATGTTGGGAGTTATCCGGCTTGGATCACTTATCACAGAGAATGTGCATATTTTCTTTTCCCTCTTCCAAGACACAGTGAAGCATGGTTCTGCATGTGTCCCAGGCCTGTGTGTATACGTTCTGAGGTAAACTCCCTCCCCGCTGCATGTAAATTATCTGTGACATGTGAAGCCGTCGCTACCTTATATGGCGCGCACAGTATTTCAGTACAGTTGAAAGTGGCCAAGCATTCCGGGTCGCGGGAGGAGAGACTGTGTGAGAGGGTGACTGTCTGTGGGAGTGTGTGTGTGTTCAGTGCATGTGCGCTACTTAGTGAGTGTTTGCATGCGCCTGACAGAGGGGGAGTAACTCAGAAAGAAGGCAGAAGAGGAAAAGAGGGTTAAAAACTTGAGAAGACGCAGACACATGGACAATGGAGCGATATAACTTGTCTTTATTGAATTGGATATAAAAGTAAGTCTTATTTTACATTTGTAAATAACTCTTGTGTTATTGTCCACACAACATTTATAGCAAAACAAATGGTTTGGGAAGTTAGTTTTTTAAGGCTGATTTCTCAGAAAGAAGTTACCTCCGCTAGGGTTTTTCATCTGGGGTGTTTTGGTTAGTTAGTTTGTTTGTTTGGTGGATTTTTACTTTATCTTCAGTAAATCTCTTGGGAAAGAACCAAAGGATTGAATTTCGGAGATTGTTTAAAAGAAAATATCTCTCGTGCTTGAGTTGCTATATCAAACCTTTTGTGTTGGTTTACGTCATGTACATGTGGTGTTTTGGAGTTTTGCGCATTTTGTGCAAATATGGACATAATTTACTTTATATGAATACATTTAGTGAAGTTGAAGAAAGACAAACAGACTGCATGGTAGATTCTGCGCCATGTCTGAACCTTGGGACGCAGCTGCAGGTAGTTTCAGTGTCTGTGTGCTTTCAAGATAAGACGTCTGTGCATCATATGTACGCTGCTAAGTTAAAGATAATCCACTGTTGCATAATTTGTATATTCAAAATATTAAATTATATCCAACCATTAACGAGACACTGAAATCCATTCATAATATAACCCTATCATAAATAATTATTTTCTCAAAGTGAATCTTTTAGTAATAAGGTTTATATAAACCTTGTATTAATGTAGCCTATAGGTTATGAAAATGATTTCTAGACACAAAAGGGTAGACTTTAGTCGGTTAGGAGATTAATCAGTCGATTGTGTCTTTGGGAACTTTTCAATAAGTCTACTAATTATTATAATTACTATTATTATTATTAATTACAAGAATTTCTATTGGAAAACTGCAGACATAAGAATACATGGATCAAATTTGTGGAGGAATTTGGTATTCACTTTGATAGTCTAGCCAAATTGAGGTCAAACTCAATTTTTGATAACAATTTTAAATGGTCTAAAAGGTTGTTTTTCATGAAACAGTTACACTAACAGTTCTCTGTTAATCTCTTTCTTTTCCTTTTTCTTGATCAAGTGCTTCTTTCCTTTATTCTTACTGTTACACTGACATTTCACATTCCTCAATGTAGGACTTATCTAATACATATACATCCCAACATTGATAGATACTTGGCATAGGATTGTAGTACTGAAATGTACCACTGAAATGTTTTCTTACAGCTAGATTTTTCTCAATAACTGTGTTGTTGCCTCTAGTCATTTCTGCACAGGGAAATCGTGTCAGGCAATGCATGGAACATCTGTGCAATAAGAGGAAATAGGCAGGTGAGGCGCATGTCGAAGCCTCTTTACGTTTACAACATAACACATGCCAACACAAGCTTGTCCTTGTTTTTGCATATCACACTCGCATCAGCCTCTGACATCTCACCACAACCTCGCCCTCAGACAACATATACAAACTACATTTAATCACCCACTCCTGTCTTGTCTCCTTGCAACCTTGTCAACTGTTCACACTTGCACACTGGGCACATAGCAGGTCGGACTGGGTAGTGGACACAAATGATAATCCCATAGATATACAGAGGAAGGAGATGGCTTACTGTAATTTGTCATGCCTACATTTTAATTACTCAATAACCCAGATATGGTTTAGCACATTGTTAGGTATCAAAGTTATTGTTGTGGGTAGCATTGGACACCTCTTATCACCTGCCTGAAAGCAGACAGCACTAAGCTGTGGTAGACTGAGTTGTTTCCATTCTGCTGAAACAGACGCCTGAACAAATATGAGCCGGTCAGCCACCCATTACAACCCATGTCTGACTATTAGCAACAATGTGCACTGGCTTCACAATACATCCATATACAAAGTGATCAACTGAAGCATATATTAACTTTTTGCATTTTTGTCTGCATTTCTTCCTATTTACGGTAAACAAGAGCTCATATTGTCTGCAGAGTTGGCTCCCAGTGGAATCAATAGGCTTTGTTGTTTGTTGTGCAGTTTCTGGGATAGGAGTCACTTTCCCTCTCTCTGCCTATGCCATTCACCCCAATGACATACCATTTATTTAAACTTCTAGTTGAGACAAGGCGATGATGTGACACGATAATGATTATGGCGGTAATAGTACGGTGACGTCATTCCAGTTATGAGGTATTTGCAAAGATGCGTCTTGGGAGGCCCTATCTGTCATTTGTACTATAATTTTGAAATGATGTAATAGAGGATTAAATATATATTTACTAAATTCTCAATTTGCTCTAACGGTATGTTTTTTCTGGCTTTTTTGTTGTCGCAAGGGCTCAGTTAGCGATATAATTAGTAAGATTGTAAGTAACGATTACATTCTTACATATGATATCTATGAATAATATAGTTGCTTTAAAATTTATACATTTTCCCTTCAAGGTGCCTTTACAATGTCTAGGTGTTAACCTCTGCTAGACCTTATTTATGTCTGTTTTACGCTGTCGTTTATGTGTGTTTCTGTTAAAAATGTATATAGAAGCAACAATACATGTAAGATCCGGACACAACCTCTTGAACAGTGGCCTGTACGTATGTAAGGAATGAGAGATGAAGATGCTCACGTGTCTCTCCGCTGCTGTGTATGTGTGAGTGAAGGTCAGCGGGGGCACTATTGACATGCTATATTCTGAGCACATGGAGCAGTGGCTGCAGCATAGCCCTGGGTGTAGCATTTCTCCCAGCATCCTCTACTGCCTGTGACCTACCTCCACCTCTGTCAATATGCTGAGACCACTTTTCTACATAACAGCAGCAAGCCAAGAAGCAGGCAAGAAAGAGGACTGGATCTCTTTCCTCTGCAGTTCAAGCTGAAAATAGACAATGTTGGTTACAAGTAATCTTACTGTTAAAATCAAGCAACGTTTAGAAGTTAGTTTTTTTTTTAGGAAGTCTTGTAAAAATTGTCAACCTCACCCCGTTTGTCATTGTCTAGCTCTAGCAAAAGTTCTAGCTGTTAGTCACTGCGACAACTCAAGACCAGCCCTGATGGGCTGTGTTTCAATCAGTCAAAACATGCCTTCTTGACAAAACACATCTTTGTGAGTGCAAACATCCTGGCACCATCCATCACAGTTCAAATCACTGGAAGGTTTCATACATAGCTCAAGCATTGTGCAAAGGTGAAGCAATGCTTTCTAACATGGCTTTTTCTGTTATGTCTTGTAATGAAAATAAATTAAACTCCAAGGGTTTGCACCATTAGTGCATTTGTCAAAGTCATATGACAAAGAGTTGACGTAGTGATCTTCTGATACTGTAGAGACATACTTCCTTTTTTGCTGTAATATCTCCACCACGTGTCATTACAGGATAGAAAGCACATGGGTTTCCTTATCCGCCATCTTTGCCTAGTACAGTAGTTGACCTTGCACCAGCTTGCTTGACCTTGGGACTCTTAAGTGGAGTCGTTGTGGAGGCTGGAGGCTTTGTCACTTGGTAAATTTGAAGTAAAAAAAAAAAAAAAATGATTAACAGATCCAGAAGAACAGGAAGTATCATTTTAGGGAAAGTAAATCTTTAAACAAATGTTGCAGTCAGAGAAGTGGAATTATATTTGGCGGTTGTTTGTTGAAATGAATGCCGTATAGATGAAGAAAACTGATATTTACATTGGAAATAGATAGAGGGAGTGCTGTACTGACAAGAACTTCTGTTGTGAAGAAAAAAATCAATGACAAATTATGGGTTAGGGTTAGGGTCTGATGGGTTAGGGTTAGGGTTGTCTGATGATGAGCACTCATTAGTTTGACACTGTCATCCGCATTTGCACTGTAAGGGAAACTGGACATACTTACATTTGCATTTTATTTTAAATTTTATTTTAAAATAATATATTTTTTATGTTTTTTTTTTTTTTATAGGAAACATATTTTATTCTCCCACACTTTCACAAACAATAGGGATGTTTATAGTGCTGCTTAGACTAAGATGATAAGAGAATAAAACTACTCCTCATAACTACTTATTACACATAGACACTTTTTACAGACACATGTTGATAACTTGTACTTGTACTAAGATATATATTAATAATAGCATATAAATATAGATCTTGTTTTGAGTACTTCCTTTTTTTTTTTTCATATTTGTCATCAAAAAGAGAACATACAGTGCCTTGCGAAAGTATTCGGCCCCCTTGAACCTTTCAACATTTCGCCACATTTCAGGCTTGAAACATAAAGATATAAAATTTGAATTTTTTTGTCATGAATCAACAACAAGTGGGACACAATCGTGAAGTGGAACAAAATGTATTGGATAATTTAAACTTTTTTATTATTTTTATTATTCGGCCCCTTTACTTTCAGTGCAGCAAACTCAGTCCAGAAGTTCAGTGAGGATCTTTGAATGATCCAATGTTGTCCTAAATGACTGATGATGATAAATAGATTGCACCTGTGTGTAATCAAGTCTCCGTATAAATGCACCTGCTCTTTGATAGTCTCAGGGTTCTGTTTAAAGCGCAGAGAGAACCATGAAAACAAAGGAACACACCAGCCAGGTCCGAGATACTGTTGTGGAGAAGTTTAAAGCCGGATTTGGATACTAAAAGATTTCCCAAGCTTTAAACATCTCAAGGAGCACTGTGCAAGCAATTATATTGAAATGGAAGGAGTATCAGACCACTGCAAATCTACCAAGACCCGACCGTCCCTCCAAACTTTCATCTCAAACAAGGAGAAGACTGATCAGAGATGCAGCCAAGAGGCCCATGATCACTCTGGATGAACTGCAGATAACTACAGTTGAGGTGGGAGAGTCTGTCCATAGGACAACAATCAGTCGTGCACTGCAAAAATCTGACCTTTATGGAAGAGTGCCAAGAAGAAAGCCATTTCTCAAAGATATCCATAAAAATTCTCGTTTAAAGTTTGCCACAAGCCACCTGGGAGACACACCAAACATGTGGAAGAAGGTGCTCTGGTCAGATGAAACCAAAATCGAACTTTTTGGCCACAATGCAAAACGATATGTTTGGCGTAAAAGCAACACAGCTCATCACCCTGAACACACCATCCCCACTGTCAAACATGGTGGTGGCAGCATCATGGTTTGGGCCTGCTTTTCTTCAGCAGGGACGGGGAAGATGGATGGAGCCAAATACAGGACCATTCTGGAAGAAAACCTGTAAGAATCGAGAATCTGTGGAAAGAGCTGAAGACTGCTGTTCACAAACGCTCTCCATCCAACCTCACTGAGCTCGAGCTGTTTTGCAAGGAAGAATGGGCGAGAATTCCAGTCTCTCGATGTGCAAAACTGATAGACATACCCCAAGCGACTTGCAGCTGTAATTGCAGCAAAAGGTGGCGCTACAAAGTATTAGCGCAAGGGGGCCGAATAATATTGCACGCCCCACTTTTCAGTTTTTTATTTGTTAAAAAAGTTTAAATTATCCAATAAATTTCGATCCACTTCACGATTGTGTCCCACTTGTTGTTGATTCTTGACAAAACATTTAATTTTTATATCTTTATGTTTGAAGCCTGAAATGTGGCAAAATGTTGAAAGGTTCAAGGGGGCCGAATACTTTCGCAAGGTACTGTAAATATGTTTGGGGGGGGGGGGGGTATTACAGAGTTCCCTTAAAAGACAATCATTGTGAAAATGCATTCACATAAATTAGACACTGTAGTTCCAGTTTTTGTTTACATTAGTTGACACACAGTACTATGCACAATGTCCACACCCACTTGTCTCAACTAATGTTTGGCTATAGTCCATGGGCCAACTTCATTCCTTTCAAAGTTGTTGTCTAATAGTCAAAAGAAAGTCAATGAAGTATCAGTAGTCCAAAATTAAGCAGTTGGGTTTATGTTCCTTCCAGTTCATCAGGACATTTTGCAGACAAGCCCATTGATATTATATTATTCACATTTTTAGGTGAAAAGCTTTGTGTCCTTATTCTCAGTAAGTAGAGCATTCTGTTTTTCAAATTGTACATAGTTTTATGTTCATCAAATGATGTGAATACATCATTGATACATGTATTTAATTAGTTGGGATTGAGAAATGTATAGTTATTTTGCCTTGTTTTGTTTTCTAGAGTTTTGAGTGCCTCCTAATTCACTGTTATTGAGCTGTGCTCTACAACACTGTAATTTCTCCACTGTGAGATGGGCGTGGGTGCTTTTAGCTTCACATCTTATTGTAATTAATGATCCACTTATACCCACAATATTGAGATGTGTGTGTTTATGCGCGTTGTGCTGTTATGGCTGTTGATATGACTATGCTAACACTCCAAAGGTCATCAGCAAAGGGACTTTTCCGATTGCAGGTCATTTAAGGTGAAATGGAGAATTGTCTCTCTAGTTTTTCTTTCACGTTCATATTTAATGCTGGATCATCATTGTGAACATTGCACTGCTGCAGGACTGAAATGGCGTGTTGCAGGATTGCAGTGCCGTAAAGTTAGCTGTGGTTCATAGCACTGCTGAACATGCACATGCTGTTGTGGGATAAGCGATTTCACTGCACAGGGTGTGGTCTCTGCCTCTGTGATAAGAGCAGAATAGTCCTCTGGAACCACTCATTCACATTCCTCACAAGACTTCTACAAAATGTGCAAGTTTTCTAAATTTACCCAACAATATAACAACATTACAATTACAAAATGTCTGACAAATATTCTGAATCTGTTCTCATGTATTCATTATATCTTAACCTTTATAATATCTACCATTAGTTCAGTCTCTATGCACAGTGCAGCATGCAGGTCAGAGCCACTGACTCCTCCCTCGTTCTCACCTGGCGCTAAGCCCAGAATGTTACTGCAACTGCGCTGTCTCTCATTGGTCCATTCTCCCGCTCCACTTTGCAAAAAGGGAAATGACTAACTCTGGCCGACTTCCTTTCTTGCTTTCACTCTCTTCCTTTCATTCACCTCTAAACACATTAGCCATGGCCGCATTTGCTGTATTTAAGTGTAAGTGATACAGGTTTGATCGGATTTCCCCCATCACTAGAAATCCACCAATATTGTTAATGGCTGCTTTGTGTTTCTTTGTATGAGAAGTGTGTGTTCGGTTTGTAAAGGGTGGAAGAGAGCTGTGTTTGTTTTAGCCGACAACTTCACATAGCTGGCATACATATGCTTTTTTTCCCACAGTCTCTTGTGATTGCATGAGTTTATGCCGTAAACTTGTAAAAAGTGTGTGAAAATCATCAGTGATCAGACTAATTTCTCTGCATCTCTTTGCCTCTAGAGGAAGTGCCTTCCCTGATGTCTGCTGCAGCTTTGACCTGCTTCTACAGCTGAAGCTCCACCCTCCCCCTGCCTCGCTCGCTTGCAGCCGCGGTAACCTGAATCCAAGGACAGTGACCACACCTTCATCATTGTCCCCCAGTCCATCTCCAGCTTGTCCTCACCGACCTGCTCTGCTGCCGAGTGCTCTCCACTGAACAGCCTTACAGCACCACCTTAGCCCGCACAGTCTCACCCACCTGCCTTTAACGTTGACCCACAGGCCTCCATTCAGTCCTCAGTGTCCTTAACCTCCCTGTGGCAGGCAAGACACAGACAAGATCACCTTTGTTGCCTGCTTCACTGCACCTAACTGAGGTCTTAGTCCTGTCACCTGTTTGACACGTGTAAGATAACATTCTGATAGAGCAATAAGGGAAAAGGCACCATTTGTCAAAATCTAAGGTGTCCATCATTGAGCTAACACTCTCCGTCATAATTTCCCTCTGGACAAGGAACGCTCATGTTTAATTTTACCATCACTTTAAAGAATCACAGGCAGTAACAGGAAAAAACTGTGGATTAAAACACTCAAGGCACATTATTCAGAAAAGTTTTGTTCTTGCGTGTTGCCATGGCAATGAACATAGCACACATCCGTGATACCAAGTGGCTGACCCTGGAGGTATGCAGAGAGTTTCAGAGGGGCACATGCTCACGCACAGACCAGGAGTGCAAGTTTGCCCACCCAGCCAAGAGTTGCCAGGTGGACAATGGACGAGTCATCGCCTGTTTTGATTCGCTCAAGGTAAGAATCACAGCTATTATAATAGAACATCTGGTAATCATAGTATGTACACTATTTGGGAAGTTGTTTACAATTTATAGGGAAGCGAGCAGCAAAGGGTTGTAAGCTGGTGTCCTATTGAAGTCCATGCCATCTGGCCTCAGCATGTGCTCAGCTTCACTACCTACTTCTGGTCAGGTGACTGGGACATGTGACAACAGACGAAAAGGGAGGAGGCCATGATCTGCTCAATTCAGGAAGCAGAAGTCAGGCGATTGTGACACTGTTCTGTGGAATTTTCTCGGACAGGCCGAAGGCTTCTGGCCAATATTTACTCCAGGAGGCATTTTGTAAACCATATTTGCAGCCGATTACACAGGCCAACAGGACAGCCGTTAATGCAAAAAACATCTTTTCAAAGTGAGCCGTTCCTGAGGAGATAGTGTCTCGGTGTAGATCTCAGTCAGTTGAACCACTTCCTGTATTTGTGGGTAACATCCAGGGGAGATTTGGGGAACCGCATGCAGTAGTTTTCCATTTTTAGGTCAGAGCAAGCAGAGGCACACTTTTTTCTGTTATTTCTCATTTGCGCTTGTTGCCCAAAAGACACTCACGGTCATTGTATGTTAGCGGCACAGGGTGAGCGTGAGGACAGCATGTGAGCAGCACTGGTGGCCTGATGTGGACAGTGAAACATTGTTTGACCCGAACTTTAATCTTTTGTTTGCTGTTGAAATGTTTGTATGACAAAAACATGTGACTACGGTGAAATGTCTCATTTGCAATGCCTCAAGTGAATCATGAGGCTAGAACCTGGCCTCCAAGTTTATCTCCTTTTTTTCTTATATTCTCGATTATTCTTGATTCTCTTTTATCATAAGTTTATTTAAATCTTTTGCACTCTAATCGTTACTTCCTTTGATATGTAAACTTTTGATGTTGCATTCAATATAATTTATTTTTTAATTCAGTCAAATTTAAAAATAAAAAAAATAGAATACCACTTCTACACTGCATGACTATTGCAAACAAAAAGTCATATATCTAGGTTTTTTTTACAGCAGCACAGACCACTACAAAATTTGATTCAAGGGTAGCAAGTGGAAAGCAATGCTATTTTGGTCGCTTGTGTATTAATGGAGATGGGCGATACTTTTGTCAACCGTTCACCCCCTTTTCCACTGGTAATGAAAAACAGAGCAGGTCTCTGAAAGCCACAGTGGAAACAGCAGTAAAGACAGAGAGAGGTGGAGAAAGAAACATGGTGGAAAAGACGTTATGAGACTATTCATTGGTTAGAAAGAGAGAAGAAAAGGCCTAAAACCACAAACACAGACATTGGAATTAAAGCTTGTTGCTGATAAAGAGCTGTGCGATACAAATCCAGGAATTAAAAACTCAAAATAATATCATTATGAACATTTATTGGCATAATATGTCTGCTTGAAAACACTTGTAATTTGGTATTATTAATAATAATAATAGCAGTGCGTTGTGCCAAAAAACACAACTGTAGCGTATACATGAATAGATTAGGGATACACCAATACCAGTGTATAAAAGGGGGTACTGATCATAGACTGTATATATTAACGGACAGAGTCTCGCCTATCTCCGCCGTTCTAACTAATGGGCCAAAAAATATGCTCTACTGGAGCAATCCAAAATGGCCGCCAGTGGTCCAGCCCACAAGAAAATTGTGAAAAAACGCATCTGCGCATGCGTCAGCCGGCGCAGCTCCATTCATTTGAACGAGAGACTTCAAAAATTCACAGCAAGTAAACTAGAGTGGACCAAAAAAATTCACCCCCCTCAGCATTGACACACATGTGGAACGGAGCTTTGGGCCAAGAGCCAACTGTAAAGACGTTTTTGAGAGGTCTGCCAATGCTATATGTTAGTATTGGCTAATTCTTCTTCTGGGTCCACCCCCATCGGCCCGGGGTGGTATTGCAAGCATGTCAGCGCACGTCATTTTGGCCACTTTTGAGCTGGGATCCGCCCCCACTGGTACTGATATACAAAAATTGTTGAATCGGGTATTTTTTTTAATGAATTGTTGTTTGTTTGGTCAGTTGGATTATAGCTTTGCATCGATTGTCCCCTCACAAATGCTCACTCATCCTGAACTATTGTACATGTTTTAGTGGTTGGGGAAACCGAAGCACCCAGAGGAAACCTACGCAGAACACACACTCCACACAGAAAGGCCTTGTCTGGCCCAGGAGTCGAACCCATGACTTTCATTTTCATGTGTATTTTAAATAGTTGTTAAATAATACAATTGGACCCATTTTGCTATTAGTTAAGATAGTGGAAAAAAATCCTGATTCCACTTTAGTTTCTACTAGGCATCAGTTCTTATCGGGTATTGGCAGATACACATCGGTATCGGACATGGAATATGTAGGTCTGCGTCTAATTAAATCAATGATTCAGAAAATGCTTTTAGAGGGTCTCATTATAACAGATAATTAGACTGTACAAAACCTCACAAAGTCTTCTTAATTGAGTCTACTTATTGTTCGTTTGTGCACACGTTCTTCATGTCCCCCACACAGATGTCATGAAGCGCTGATTGACAAAGCCCACGGGACAGAGCCAACCCTCTTCTGTAGAAAAGTGTATAATTAGAACAGGTCTCGCATGCTCCGCAGCAGCAGCTCACAGACAAGGAGGGCACACCCAAATACTGTCATCTCTCCCTCCGCCACACTGCCCTGGCAAGCCATGTGCCCTAGTCTCCAAACAGCCAGGAGCAGAGCCAAGTGTGTGTAGAAGTGCCCAATCCACTGTCACGTGGATGAAACTTTTTTGAAACGGTTTTGCTCTGTTTTTTATTGGGGCATTTGTATGTGTAGGCCTTAAACTTGAACTTAAACCAAGGAAGCATCTTAGTGCTCTGCCTGTGGTCTGTATATCTTTGAGCGTGGGGCAGACAGCTTAGCAATGTCAAAGCTGAGTAAATATTTGGAGAAGGATAATGGCTGCCTGGACTCCCTGATGTTAAAGTCAGCTCCATGCCTATTAATGGTTAACTGCTGGACTGGTGTGGGTAATTGTAAATCTTCTCTAACTACTGCTCACATTTGATGCAAAGTAGAGTTTATATCAGCAGAGGCAATCTGGGCTACAGGAATAATAATTTTAGATTGTTATCAGTGCAAGAAGCGTAGTCGTGGATGAAACGAAAATTATCCATTTGTTTTTATTGAATCTTAATCTACTTCCATTGAGATCATAATAGTTTACTCAAGCTCGAATACAGAACTATCATGCATATCAGCTCCACCCGCTAACGACTTGTTTTTAACCGTCTAACGCGGGTCTATTCTGGTCTGCTGTATTTGCAGTTGTTTTCATTCTCCACCCTTATGTTGGGAGCTGCTTTTACTTGATTTCCCACTCAGTCTGGTTTCTTTGCCTCGTTTAGTCCAGGCCACACCCACCACTGGACAAGATGGTTCACATTACACCATACAAACCACACATAAATGAGGAGCGTGGCGAGACTTCAAGTAATAAGAGTGGCAGGACAAGTTAAAATGATTATTAAAATTGTGATTATATAAAGGGGTTGTGTGCGAACAATTCTCTACGGGAAAATAGGCTGGCAAAAAAAGTAGGTGCTTGGAAAAGAGTGGCCAATGAATCCATTCGTAGCACAGAAGGGGGAAAAACTCAAATGCCCATATTTAATTATTGAGAGAATTTATTTTTTCCCGTATAGTTGTGCTTACTGTCTGGTTTAGGTATTACAGTAACAGGTAAACTGTGAGAAAAAATATATTCTGTGGACAACTGCCCTCTCCAGATAATTTGGATGATAATATTAACAGGTTGCACTGCTGTTTGACACACCTATGCTATAAAATCTAAAGCTTGATGTCCAATTGAAGTGGTATTATTATTATTATTATTACTTAGTCAGGAACGCTCAAGAGGGTTGGTACAAACTATTATTTTATGTGTCATCTTCACCATTGACTTTTGCTGTGTTTACATTTGTGTGAGCTTACACAAGACACACACTCCTCCATAGGTTTTTCTGGAAGCAGAGCACGGCTGAGGTAAATATTAGCCGTGTTGCTACGCTGTATTTTATGACCTCAAATAAATTATACAGCCGCGCTCTGGGCAGTTAAACTAACACATTTTGAACAAGCATATGGCTTCAAGTTCAGGAAGGCTAATTCTTATTTGGCCTTGCTGTCACTTCTGTCTGGATAGTATGAATATGAATATAGGCCTCTTGTACTTCAGTTTTATATGGCAACAATTTTTGTATTCTGTTAAACTCTTATTTTTGTGAATGTTTTGACCACACTACAATAGTTCTGAAAATGTAAATTCAAAAAGCGCTGCCTGAATCTGATCTAATGTATTTGTTAATGCTGCAAAAGGCCAGTGAGATTTGATAGACGTTGAAGGAGATTTAGCCACATGTGGATATAGCACATACTAAATAATACAACATTGACTTTTGATCAAAATCACTAAAGGGGCATGTTTTTGTATGTCATTGTATTGTAACTAATCCAGATACTGATTATGTGATAACCAAATTAGTTCAATTTGACAATCTATTCAAATGATCAATTGCGGGTAGTTGAGATTGATCAATTAAATTGTTACAGCTTTGGATTATTCCCATCAGTTTATCCCTGTATTGAAGTGGACTATACTGCTTGAATAATGTTCACTACTATTAATAATGTTATATTATTGTCAATAATATGGAGCTTTCCTGCTCTGCAGGCCAAAGGCATACCGTTTCGTACCTTGTTGTTGTGCCACATTCATAGACAATCTGAGCGCTGTTTGTCTACAGCCACAGATGGGCGTGTGGAATCTACAGGCGTGTGATCCTCACATTGCCTGCTCTTAGGCTTCGAGCCAAATTATGCAAGAAAAATCTTCTTTGGACAAAATAACTGAAAATGTGTGCATTCTTATGGGGCAGGGTGATTTAGCAAAAATGAATCCATTATTTTTCAACAAAATGATTCACTTTTGATGTTAACCCTTTAGGCACCAAAGTAGCATAACTCAAGTTCATGACTGCAGGACACTTTCTCCTACCTGACATTGTTTTTATTAATTTCCTCTTATAATGTTTGAGGACTCGGCCTTCCAAAGTTAACCCTTAGTAACTTCAAAATATACTCATGTATATTTTAAGTCATACTGTTGAAGATTACAACCAAAGGAAAAACATTACCAAGGAAATATTACGAGGATAGTACGAGCCAGGTTTGTGTCGAATGCAAAGCCTCCTACAGTTAGGACGTATGTTTTTATACCCTTTTAAGTGTCATAAACACTTTTAAATGTGTTTGTATTGCACCATGTGTGGGAGGGAGACCTCGCTTCCTCGCTGTTTAATAAACTTAACAAACACCCTTCTTGTCAGGGTATTTTTGGATACTTATTGACAAACATTTCTCGAGCTCATGATATTGCATGAACTAAACAGAACTGTTTTAAACCTGGATTTGAACAGTGTTAAAATAGAAGTCTGTATCATATTTTCAGGAAGACTGTTCTAGATTTTAGCTGCATAAATCTGAAATGTCCTGACTCTGGGCACCAGCAGGAGGCCAGTCCTTGTGCTATTCAGAGTCTGAGTTGGTTCATATGGCACTAACATGGCTCGCATGTACTGTGGTGCAAGGCCATGAAGAGACTTGAATCTATGATCTTCATGGAATAGAAGATCTGTGAGTCCATTGTTCAAACAAGATGAGATGATAAGATTGTCTCATATATAAAACAGCTTTGGGTCTTTCAAGGCATTTGTAGCTTGGTCTCTGGCAGTATGTTGTTAATCTTGGTGTTTTGGTGGTGGTTGAAGGCCGTGTGGACAAGAAAGGGGCGGCTTTGATTGTGCGCGTCAGACAAGTGTGGTTCTGTGTGTGTGGGGCTTGTGCGAGGGGAGATATGTCTTCTCAGTGTCAGCCGTCGCCATCACTTCACAACACTGAGGGCTTTATCCCACTGATACAATCTTTACGGCTGTGGCACATATAGAAGCTCAGCACCGGTGTGTAGCAGGAAATTTTGGCTGTTGCAAATAAAAATATTTATAATTTGTCTTGTCATGACACTGACATTTCATATAGTTTCGATGACGTTTTTGTACTATTTAACCCAGAGGAAGGAGGCTGTAGTACATGTTTTAGTGGTAGGAGAAACCTACACAGACAGGGGGAGAACATGCAAAGTCTGGACTTTCCGGGGCACTAAATGTTAATAGATTTTTTAATCATTATGACCAAAAAGTGTATTGTTAGAGGGTTGTGTTGGTTTTCCTACTTGTAAGAAAGAGCTTCTATTTGACTCTTAGGGCTGAAAGCAGATTTGGCAAAGCAAGAGTGGCACTCTCTTATTCCGTTTTCGAAAAAAAGTTGAAAGATCAAGGCTATACTGCTCCTATACTGCTAATCCTCCTGTGGACTCGCCCCCTGCAGGACGATCAGTGAGCCCCCCCCCTTCCCATCCTTTGTACTGTACTTAAACATATATTTACTGCCTTTTGCTTGCCACATATAGTTATTAGTTATTTTTTTTAAATTGAATATTAGACTGCTGCAGCGGAGTAAACATCCAATCACACTATGGCATTGTGTTTATGGAAAACAAAGTAGCTGTCAGTAGGTAGTATCACAAAGAACAAAAGTATTAGACCCAATCACATGTCTTCATTATGCTTGTGTGACGTTATATTTGCTTCCTTGATATGCTAAAGTTGGAGATTTTATACTGCCATGTATAGCACTCAAGCTTTCCCTTCAAACTCTCTTTATAATAACAATATGGACTTTCTATTACATCCTGTTCAGGACAACTGCAGCACCAAGGTAACCACTAATGATTAGCCTGATTAAAAAAACCAAAACCATATTTTTTTATAGGGTTCACTTTTAATTATTTATTCAAGTTCTTGATGGTAATGAGCATTTTTATAATATTAAAATCTTCTCACATTTTGGACCCAATTTACATAGATCCATATTATTGAAGTTCACATAGCTTCTTCTGCAGTCATTTTTGTCACAAAGATATGCAAAAAATGCAATGTATCTGAAATCTGGTGATAAAAAATGAATTAAAATCTTATTAAGAGCAACAACAAAAAGTTCAATTCAAATCAGTTTATTTTCTTATAGCCCTAATGTGCCAATAGATCCATTTAATGTACATACATAATGATGAATAATTAATTTCAAAATAAGGACTACAACATTACACATAGGAGCCATTGGTCCATAGGGAGCGGGATGACCACTGTCTATTAATGTCATCACTGTCCTTAGACCCTACTGCATCTGCAAGGAACAAATAAAGAAAAAAACAGTGGGGAAAGAACAAAAAAAAACCACTGGGAGGCCCACAAATTCTGACCATAACCCAGTCTCATGGCACTTCTACAGCTGCATTATTTACAACTAAAGCGCCTTCAGAAAAAAGCATTGCATTTTTGACAAGGCTGTTGCTAGAACTGTGACTACTGGAATTTGTGCTCCTGCTTATAACATTTCAAAGCCGTCACGTGTCTTCATTAAAGTCTGTGTGCCATTATCGGGAGAGAATAGTGCTTGAGGGCGTGCTACTTATACTTGGACTCTCTCAGCACCTTTTTAGTCAGCCGCTCCCTCTCTGCTCCAGCTGTTGGGGCCATCAGTCAAGTGTTTTGTGTCCCTCCTCTCAAACACCTAAGACTCGCTGCCAGAAGCTGAGATGTGCAGTGTCTGCTTTTGAAAGTCATTAAGTCTGTGCTAAACCATTCTTGAAATATGTCCATCCAGCTTTCTCTTGCAAGAACATTCCTTCAAAAATTACAGTGTCTGGGCTTGTTCGGTTCAGTGCTCATTTCTGATATTGCAAAATAGGGTAATCTATTTTTTGTATTTAATTATTTACTGAAGCTGTAATAGGATTTCTGCGTTTCCATTCTTTCAAAGTAATCCAGTATCTTGCCTCCTCTTCCTCTCCTTTTTTCACTTTCGATTGACAGGTAGAACATTTCAGTTTACTTGGGGTCTATAATATATACTTTGGCTCACTACAACAAGGCTAAATGGCAGTACTTAAGCGCTCAATAAATGTGTTTTGTGTGGAAGTTTGAAGCTCATTAATGTGTGATAGAAAAATAGTATCGCCTCCCTTTCGCGTCCTCGTTTTCAACCTTGAACAGCTGCACCTCCCAAGGTTTAATTTGACTAAACTTGAGTTATTGTCTGTGAAACCAACACAGATTTGTATGAGGTCCACCGCATTGCAGTTCATACATTTTTATGAACACCCTGTGCCAATGACACATCAATTCAATCTATCTCAATCTAGCTCATTTTGATAATAACACTCTCTATTAAAAGGCACATTTATTTACAGGGCTGGAGATCCTTTAAAAGGCACAAAAAACATGCATTCACACGTGAAGAATCCATTATTCAAGATTGAAAGCTGAGACCACCAGCAATAATCACATGCGGAAACAGGATTAGGCCATTTGCCTGTGGATTAGAGCAGTAGATAGGATTACATTATGTGAAATCAGATTAGGATAATATATGCCAGATAAATCTGTTGGTGCTGCAGTCATTCCAAGTTTCTAGCATCTCAGAATCACACTGTAGTATTTGGCTGGTGTCACACAAGCCAAAGTGATACAGACCAAATGTTTTGACATATTATCTGAAATTTGATATTTTATCCCAGCTGTAATTTGCATAACAAAGGCTGTGATGTAAAGAGGTTATTGAAACACTGTTACTTCTGTCAGTCCCTCGTGAATTGTGTTGACAATTTGTAGTTGTTCATCGTAGGATTCTGCACTCAGAAATCAATCATTAAAATAACATTCCCAGTTTGCCCCCGGCACAGTGGGCTAGATGTTGTTCATAAAGCTCCTCAAATCAATAGCAGCACAATGGCTATGTTATTACTGATAATGAAAAGTCGGGGGCTAAACTTGTTAGCCTCTGCAGTAGGAGCCCCATTGCACCAGAGCAGTGTGTACTGTATATGGAAATAAAGTCACATGAAAGTGTGTTTGTGCGTGGAGATAGTGAGGTGCAGGTGGAAGGAGGCGGCTCTAAGTTTGGACGGTGTGCTCCTGTGTACGTGACATCTGACCTGAGGCATTTCTCAGAACCAACACCACTCAAGTGTGAATAACTCATTGCTGCGTGTGTTTGGATAAACCGCTGTAGCAGTGTCGACGCCTCTCCCCTGTCACCCATGTGTTTCACCTACTTCTGACAAACCATTTTTATTTCTCCATTATATATAATTAAGGGGGCTTTCACATTATTTCCTGGTCTAGTCCTAGTTTAAGACCCTTTTGTGTCATATTCAGACTTGTTTGGTCCTTTTCTGATCCTGGTATATTCCCCGATTAGTGCTTAATGTGGTTCCAGTTAAGTTTGAATTTTGGGTCTGTGTGATGAACCCACCCAACTAGTCTAGATGTGTTAAGATTACACCGATAAGTAGGGCTGTGCCAAATACAGAGAGATTGCAACCTCAATTTTGGTCACTTGAGAAAGAGAATATTGTGACAGCAAGAGCGCTGAGAGGAAGTAAGTCACTGTTTATAGTAGGAAGAACTGAGTCAAGGACAGAGAGCAACTGCTCTTAGTTCTTAAAATGCTTCAATGCATAATTTATATAAACATATTTGGCATCTATTTATAATTGATTAATTGAACTAAAATTACCAATATGAGAGAAGTAATCTTGATTATTTATTTTTTCCAGATTGCCATTTTCTACCATACAAGTTAGATAAAATTATGGATGTTTACTATCCATCTGTTGTGCATGTTTTGTCCCAACAAATAGTAATATTGTACTGTAGAATTATCACAGATGAACACTCCTCCTTTCCCTCGTATCTGCATCGGCCTGTGGTCAGATCCCCTCCCAGAGCACAGGGCTGAGAGATAGAAACATGACCTGCTAATGACGAGCTGCTTCTTCTGAAGTGCAAGGCATAGCAGCCCTGCTCCAACACAACACAACACTTTTCTTCTTTCTCTTGGAGTTCACTAGTGTTTTCTGTAGCATATTTTTAGTAATATTTGTATTGAAACTAGGGCTGTAATTAACAAGGTTTTTAGCCGACTATTCCTTTGATTAATTAATTAGTCGTTTCAGATCCTAAAAGATCAGTTTGTTTTTTTACATTTGAGCAAAACAAAGCTCAAGTGAGGCTCTTGGAGAACATTGACAAATAGATGACTTGGGATTGAATAAAAATACATTAGTAAACACGTTTTAATTTTTTTTCTAGAATGAGTCATAGAACCTTTCTCAGCATATTTCATGTAAGGTTTAAAACATATATCTCAATGATAGATGCGATTAATGGATTCACTTGTTACAGCAATTTAAACCAAGTAAACTTTGACGACATACGCTAATCTAAACTATTTTTGCTACATTTGAATCAAACAGTAGACAAAGAGACTAACCGCTGGTGCTGGCCCTTTGAGTGTTTGCCGGACTCCTGCAGAACAAAGCTTCTTTCACAGCGGGCGAGGGAGAGGGCTTTCATGTGTGCGTATGTTTAGACAGGAGTCAGGAACGCAGGCCAGCTTCACCACAACATCACAGCACCACGAGGCCACGGCAGCACATCAAAGCAGGGAAGCACGAACCAGACAGGGTCATTTTTGCCAAATAGAATAGAATCAAAGAGGTTCACCTAAATGAAGTATATCGAGAATGTGATGGGTTTTTTTTTTTTGCCAGAATCTTCCTGTTGGTGACACATGTCGCTCCTAAGCACAGAAACAGTACAAACTCTGTTATGTATGGCTATTTATTTTATGTACATGGTTTCATTTAGATATTTGTGGCGCTCCAAGCCCTGACAACCCAACATTTCTGCTCTTTCAAATCAATGGTCTGTGCTCATTGGCCTCACCATGAAACCCAAAATATTTAGAGGAAGGAACACATTTCTGCCACCTCTGTCGCAGCCCGTAGAGTGTTAAGAAGGAAGCAACGAAACTGCGCATGGGCAGATTAGAAAGAGTTGGTTTGTTGCCCAGACGTGTCGATTTATAGAAAAGTGAAGGATTTAAAACCTTTGAAACTGTTTTTGTTAACATCTATGGGGATCTATGGGGAAAATTACTTTTGTTCAGAAAAGGCTACGTTTGATTTGTACATGTTGGCCTATTATCTGGGGCCACATATAAAAAGTGTGATTCAAGATTTTATGTGGATACTTGAGTTGTAAATGCTTTGTAATACTTTGTAAACTTGAGTTGTAAATGCTTTACAAAGATGAATGACATAACTGCATTCTTCTCTCATTTACCTATTTATTTTCTATGTTTTATATTTTACTGTATTCCTAAACGGTTTTCGCTAAAAGGATGGGATGCAACCCCACCCAGCATTCTTAACACATTTGCTCATTGTTTATTAAATCCCACACAATCACTATAGTAGGGTGTGGGTTCATAGGCTAAAAGAGTGCAATCCGAGTGGGACATGTTATTACTGCCCTGGATCAATCAAACTGCACAGTAGCCTGAAGGAGTGAAATTCTTGGTTTAATCCGGAGTTTGTGTGAGACTAAATCAACATTCAAAATTGATACTTTTAGTTCTGTTTTGTTTTCTCTTTTTTCATGCCGTAGAAGGATTGTATTAGGACAGGGGTTGCTATGGAACATATCCCATTTGGCTCAAAGCATTTTTTCTTTCCTTTCATCAATACATGTTTTCTTCACAACAAATAGAAAATTGTGACAACTTTTTGTGAACAAATCAAGAAACATTGTATCTTTTACATACTGGTACTCTTTTTTTACTGGGAAAACCGATCTTTAGATGTGACAGAGGCCAAAATACATGCATGTGAAACAGGATTGAACCGTTGAGAGCGAGGAACTAGTTACATGGATTTTATTACATAGATATTGTTTTGTGGTTTCAAAGTTAGTTCCCGTGATCATTGTTTTATTTTCTAATCAGCTATTATCAAGTCATTTTAGGAAACTGTTGCTGTGATTTGGGCTGTATTAAAAAAAACCCTGTTAAGGACTTTTCCAAAATATGAAGTAATTGTTATGGTATTTTGGTATTTGCAGTAATATTTCCATAGAAACATACACGTCCATTGCGTAGAAGATATTGTTTTTAGTGACTACATACTAGATGTTTTGGCCACTTGTTGCTTAAAAATGTGTCTCTTCTGATCGATGGAGGATAGAGGAATGTCACATTTTTATAGCTTTTGCAGAAACACGGATTCAGGCCCAGTGTTCGAGTGCTGCGTTGCCGTGGACACAGTCTCCCTGCTCCTCAAGGCCACTTGTGTCATAATAGCAGCGATAAACCTCATGTCGGAGGCGTTTCTCTGCCTCGCCTCTCACACAACTAGATTCTGAAAAAATAAACAACTAGAATTCACCTAGAACTCAATAATGCATCCAATTTTTGCATATGTTCTATTCATTCACACAGCCATCTCAATGTTATTGCTTTCCTCCGTGCTATTATTTATTTATTTCAGGCAACACAGGAGCAACACAGTTGTTATTAGCATAAAAAACATACCTATGACAAACACAAAAAAATCTATTTTGCCTGAAAGGGAGTAGGAATGCTATTACTCCAGAGCTTGCTACTCAAAATGGCAGCTGGTAAGGGTTAATTTCTGTTTTAGTTTCACAGTCTTAAGCTCCTAAACAAATACATAAATATATCAGTGCCAGGGTGAATCCGCCAGCCGACAGACAGGGTCATGCGGGGTGAGCTCAACATGATCGCGCCTGCCCCTCCTTTACACACGCACGCGGTCCCTCCCCTCTTTGCATACCATTGTCACTCTGCGGATGAGTGCTTTTGGAACCTGCTCCAGAGTCGGCTCCTCTTCAAATGGCACACTTGCCCACTTTCCCCTCAAACACATGCACACACTTTCTCCAATTTCAGGATTGCTCTCTCTGACAGCACTTGGCCGATGTACTATGTGCCACTTGACCACTGGAGGATTGATAGAATATTATTATTATTACTAACATGAAATCATTTTAATTGATTGACAGAATTAATAAGTTTTAAAAAATCATCTATTCATATTGTTTCTACTCAATAAAAGACTTTACTGTTTATTCAATTCTCAGTGGGTGACTTTCCATACTTCATTGTGAAAATGTCCAACATGTATTGAAAGTGTATAAAATTAACTAGAAGCAACATTTGAATTAAGTAGACTTATCAGTGAAAACAAATGAGTTGAGTGTAGCTTTCACCTGGCCTCCGTCCTAGGTCTTCACACCTGTCCTGTTTACTCCTGTTTACTCAGTGTCAGTGAAAGTGAAGGAGAGCAGTCTGCAGTTATGGCTGAGATTCAGATAATTCCCAGAGGGTACAGCGCTTTCACAGAGGGGAAACACCACACTGTGCCCCAGGGCCGCCACTAAATACCTGTCTCTTTAACTGTGTGTGACGTCAATCTCCCACCTGTTACACAAACCTGACCCTGTGCGTTTACATTCATATGAATGTGCTTGTGTCTGAGTTCTTGTTTGACTGCACCTCGATAATTACACCAAGACTTTGAAGTGTGACCCTTTAATGACTTCTGTAAATTGCTGATACAATATGGATCATAAGAGTCCATGGGATTTTTAGTAACAAGTGTTGTAGCCAAGCTGGACGTCTAAAGAGCAGGAGTAGTGTCACAACCTCTTTCAGCTAACACATGCAGACACACAAACTCATGCCTCATGAGACTGACTGAAATAGCAAGCTGTTAACAATTAGTGCTGCTCTCTTTCAGAGTCTGACATGCAACTTAACAGATGTGTTAAGTTGCATGTCTTTATAAAAATAAATATTTTTAATCCAATTGAAGTTTGTGAACACTGACACTAATAAAACATATACAAATTACAAATATGTGTTTTTCTTCCTTTCTAGGGTCGCTGTTCCAGAGAGAACTGCAAGTACCTCCATCCTCCTCCCCATCTAAAAACTCAGCTTGAGATAAATGGACGCAACAATTTGATCCAGCAGAAGAACATGGCCATGTTGGCACAGCAGATGCAGCTGGCCAATGCCATGATGCCCGGCACGCAGCTCTCCCCAATGGTAAGAAACATATTTAAAATCAGTTGATTGTTCAGTTCTCTCCCAGTCTCCTACAAGATCAATTTGTACTTGCCCATCACTTCTATTCCATTGTTGTCTTTCTGCCTATAGCCCATGTTTTCTGTCTCGCCCGGCCTGACCAACGCTAGCGCCGCAGCGGCAGCAGCTGCTGCAGCCTTTAATCCCTATCTGAGCCCCATGTCCCCTGGCCTGATGCCGCCAGAGATCCTGCCCAGCACCCAAGTGCTCATGGCCTCCAGCCCCACAGTCAGCCAGGTGCCCAATGCTGCAGCCGCTGCAGCCCAGAAACTGCTGAGAACAGACCGACTTGAGGTAACACACCAACAAACGTTAAGAAAATGTTTGGCTTGAAAAAAATGATACATTTGTATAATCTGATGTGAAATGAGGACTGTTGCAGTAATTATACATTTATAATATTGCATATTTAAAAAATCTGAAATCTGATCTATCAACACTTTATATAAGCATTCAATATTTTGTGTTCATTTATGATTTTCAATGAACTTCTTATTGATATAAAAATTGCCACTAAAAAAAACAGGCCTAAATAAAAAAACTTGGTCTTCTATGTTGATGGCATGTTTATTATTTTTAACAATGTACTTCTAGTTTCTAGCTGGCAAAATTTTAAATGCAGTGCTGCCCTCTGGTGGTTTTATATGCACTTTTATTGACAATATTGTGTTCCTTGCACCTTATAATGAGGTGGATAAAATCACACATGCACATGATACTGATGATTCTGTGTGCAGGTTTGTCGAGAGTACCAGAGGGGCAACTGCTCACGGGGAGAGAACGACTGCCGCTTCGCCCACCCCGCTGACAGCACCATGATCGACACCAACGACAATACAGTCACAGTGTGCATGGACTACATAAAGGGTCGTTGCTCCAGGGAAAAATGCAAGTACTTCCACCCCCCGGCCCATCTGCAGGCCAAAATCAAGGCCACGCAGCACCAGGTGAACCAGGCCACAGCCGCCGCAGCCATGGTGAGCAGTCTGCACACGCTTCAACACCTCACATCTGTTGCAGCTTAAGCAGGCATCAGTTAGGTTGATTTTTATATTTTGTGGCTTTATACAAATTGTCTTCTGGTTTTTCAGTTCTGCTTTTTTTGGTTAAGAAATCTGCATGTTTTTTGGGTTACATTTTCTGAGCAGGATGATGTGAAAAAAGATGAGGAAATGTACACCACTTGAAATAGTTGTAATAGTCATTGCGTGGTGTGAATGCCTCGTTCCTTGTTCAAATCATCCTCAAACACAAAGGAGAGCCAGATCCTTGCCACTATGTTTGAGAGGCCATTGTTTCTGTACTTCCTACTTTTTACTTCTCTTCCTCTTGACATTCAAAAGCAGGACTGATTATATGCTGAGATCCCACAATATCTTTAGTACAGCAGTAATACAGCAGAAATTTAATTTTTACCTTAGTATTTTCACAAAAGTGCCAGGCAGACCTTTGGGGTGAATCATTGTAATGTGACACTATCATACCCAGTGCATATCTTGCTGTCCACTGTGACTACTTATTTTCATCGCTATATTTATCCATTTTCTGTGTGAGTATAACTAATGTAGAGCATAGCTACCACTGATAATTTTAACTAAGCGGTAGAGCTGTAGCGTTCACATTGTGCATGACTTAGTCCTGTTATCCCCTCTGTATCTATATTGCATTCCAATGATTTGTTTTTTTATTTGTTTTTGTTTTTTTCTCACCTATACCCAAACTGCACTGCTGCCCCCATGATGCACCTCTGCTTGCTGGTTTATGTTAATGCGCTTGAACCCCATTGGCCCATTGCCATCATGTGCTCGCTGCCTGCTAATTAAGACTCAGTCGGCTGTCAAATCACTGAAGCGACCCCTCGACGCAACTTTTGACCTGGTACTGAGACCTTTCACCTTTTAGCTTGGCATGTGGCTTTGTTGTTGTGCAATATTTTTATTAACCAAAGATACTTGGCTATTTTTGTTTGTCGGTGCTAAATGTCTTTCCTCCTGTCAATCTGTCATTATTGCTTATGATGAAATGATAGTGGCCTCTTTAGATTACAATGATTGTCAATTTGTAAAATGCATATTTCTACTCTAATGGTCTAACGGGGACACAATCAGTTCATCACCTAAAGCCAATTAAACAAATGTCCGTATAAGGGATAGTGAAGTAGAGCTTTTACAATGGTGGCATGGCTTAAGTCTTACTGTTTGTCCTGTCGGTGCTAAATTCTGTCAGCTGCTCAATCAGAAGTGTGCATGTTTCTGTTGCAAATGCATAAATATAAATAAGGGTGGGGCTAAGAAATAATATTAGATCATTAGAGATTAATGCAGTTCAAATGATAATTCACTCCGGTTCACATTGTGCTGGCCTCCCTCTGATAAAGATTTCCTACCACATTTGCTACTGAACATTGGCTTGAGCTTATTTGACAATGAGAGTGAAATATCACTTAAACATGGCTTACACAGTATATCATGGAGCTAGCAGTGCAGCATCCCTTTCTCTGTGCTTCCTACTTGTCCCACCTCTTGTTATTGTAGCAGCTTCTTTTTTAGCCTACAATATTGCTTGCATATTGCATTAAGACAGTCATACGAGATTAGAAAGAAAAGTTAACAGAAATGAGCCCCAGTTTAGACACTTGTTACAATAGAACTGCTTGTAACGGCTCATAGCTCCAGTAGGCACCATGCTCCTGCTGCTTGTGTAGTATTGTGTCAGACTGCTGCTTGCTTGCTACTGATGAGATATTTTTGTTGTACACACAAATATTATGTGTGATGTTTTTATATGATGTGTCTAACATATTTTTACTCTTTTTGTTTTTGTTTTGTGTCTTCTACACCCCTCTCTGACCACGCACCTCTTCCTCTTCTTGTTGATGTTCTTCCACCAACCATGCGGCTGACAGGGCATCCCCCCTAGTGTCATGGCTCCCCTACCAAAGCGATCTGCCTTGGAGAAGGCCAATGGGGCCTCTGCTGTGTTTAACACAGGCATGCTCCAGTACCAACAGGCTCTGGCCAGCATGCAGTTTCAGCAGCAGGCTGCTTTCTTACCATCAGGTATGCACAATGTCGCCCAGGCTTCAAGCAAGACCTGGGGCCAATTCATCGGTCTCTGCTTATGTAAAGCAAAATACTAAGGTTAGGTACGAAGTGCAAAAGATAATAAAAGCCAAGTTCAAGTATAGTGGACTGGGATAGTAGTTTGGTGCTACACATCACTGTGGTTAGTTAGTTTAGTTTTTCTTACTGTCAAGTGTGTATATCTAATGAGCACACCATGTGCTGACCATAGTGAACACAGTCCACGCCTACTGTACTAGACATAATTTCAGTGCTTTTAAATTTCATTATTAGATTGCTTTAAGACAAGTTCACAAAAGCGCTTTTTTTTCCAATCACTGATGACAATCCAAAATATATTAATAATTTGTTTCCCACCTTATCTCTCCCCTTACCTAACGAACTTTGTGATGGGCTGTTTTGATTTCTCTTCCCTATCCAACCCACTTCCTGTTGCACTGCATGATGGGCAGGCTCAATATTGTGCATGACACCCGCAGCCAGTGTTGGTAGGTTCCAGCTTTCATTCTTTTATAGGAGAGGTTATATTTTACTTTAATGTTGATTTAAGAAATTGCTCATTGTTTGTTGTACATTGTAAATATACAGCTGATTTTAGGCTGATATTTTCATTTGTGCAATACAGTGATATTGCTTGCTTGTTCTTAACTGGGCTCCTGGCTGGTCTAACATGACATCTGGTAAAAATGAAGGAGTTCAATTGTAACCCTCCTCAGTATCTCCTCTGCCGCAGACTTGTTAGGTCTGGTATGTTAAATTACCCTTTGTGTAAAAATTCGCTCACATGATTTCCCTTCATATGTAGTACATTTTTGAAAGTCGTACTTATTGATAATTATACTGTATAATTGTGATATGGGCAGAGGTGTGAAAAGGAGCCAGTTAAGTGAACCCCTCCCACCCCCAAATGCGTGCCTCATTTGCCTGGTGTGTATGTGGCTCCACTGCTCCTGTGAATTTTTGCTTACATGATTTTCCCTCCAAAAAGTTCCCATGATGCACGGTGGTACTCCAGCCACTGTGTCTGCAGCCACCACATCTGCCACAAGCGTTCCCTTCGCAACAGCCTCCACCAATCAGGTTTGCACCTCTACCGCCTCATTTTCTGTCAGTGTGGAGACTTCTTATGTCTGTTAATGCACGTGAATGACCAGGGTGCTTGTGTCTCACTGGGGTGGGTGGGGGATGGCCGTACTCCGTCTTGTTGGCCTACACAATTGTTTATCCTACATACTTCTCTCTTTTTGTGGAACAATACTGTACTGTATTTGATGTCTGTCCTCATTTTAACTTTTTAATTTTTGTCCTTTTCCATTTTGAGGACTCTTCCTTAACAAAGTTGACTACCAACGAATACATGCAATTGGTATGTATGAGGTAGTTTATTCTGATATTTTTAAAGCCATCTGCACAGCTTGTGCAACCGTTGCTTTCTGTGCCCTTTGGTGCTTGGCTTTTTTCCTTTTTTGCCACCGCTTCTAGCACGAAGAGCAAAGCTTTACCATGTTTTAAATAATTTGACAAATATTTGCAACATTTTTTTTGTTCCATTTTTAATGCTCTTTGCAGAATGTCACTGTACTGATAACTCAGTGGTGCAGATACATCATGTAAAATTCTTGATCCAGAGAACGTTTAAAGTGCATTCCACTGAGGTGTGCAGGTCAACAAAATGGAGGACTTTTGCATGGGGAGGACCACACTGACCGTTCCCCCCTCTCGTCTCCCTCTTTTCCTTCTCCCTGTATATTGCTTCTTTAAATAACACAACGTGCCATAACTTATTGCAATTTGTGTCAACTTTTTAGCAATGAACTCATCCTCATAGTGAAGAGGCCGTGGTCATGTGGAAAAGTGTTGTCATACTTTTGAGGACTATCAAACTTCATAATCTGTTTTTTTTTTCATCTTCAGATTCCAATAATATCTGCAGATCATCTGAGTAGTCACAAGTACTTGACTCAAATGTAGTTCCGTTAAAGAACAGTGAGTTTCCATTTATGCAACTCCTCTTAACAATAGGATAATTGAAAAGCTATATGTAGAATTGAAATGCTGCCATAATTCAGATTTAATTTCTGTTTTTCAGATCAAATGAATGTGGGCTGGCACCGTCCAAGCCAAATTAATTCAGCCTTTATGTACATATTCTTCAGAATGTTAAGCGATGGGAGAGGAGGGTCTGCCATTGCTAAACCAGCCCATGACGACGATCAAGTCAACATCCGAGTGAAACACATGCTCTGTGCCATCCACCCATTTGGATTGTCAAATATAGTCTCCAGCAAAGAAGGAAGGAGGTCTGAGCCTCATCACTGTGTCTGAGTGAGAACGGCCAATGTTACACCTTTGTGACTAAACCATTGTGCTCCCTCTGTATTGTTCTCTTTTCTGTACGAGCAGGTCACTGTGTGGCTGCATATAGCGCCACATTGCTGGTACGTTAGTTGACCAACATTTCTTATTTTTATTTTACCTTTTTTGAATAGCCATATTTCAGAGTTTGCAAATTAAATGTAAACATGCACCTTGAATTTTAGTTTGAAACAATAATAGGCACAATGATTTAACAGGAATTTAATTTGCCAAATAAATGTACAGTATTGCAATGTTATGGCTAGTGAAACTAGATTTTAAAATGAGGGTCTTGGACATATGAATGTTCTGGGTAAACCAACATACCTGTGTACCTTGAAGCACAGCCATCAAGGCCATCCAGCTAACCCCGAGTGTTATCTCACCAGTGTTATTTGTTTACCGAAGGTAAAGTTTTATATGGCTTTTGTATTGTTGAGGTTTAATTATGCCCTTTGTGTTATTATATTTTTCTTCTCTCTTTGTTTAACTTTTCTCTGGTTTCTATTTAATCAGTTTGAGAGTTTTAGAAGTTTAGTGCCATTTTTGTTTTCTATTTTTATCATTTTACAGAGCATGTTTTGTTTATGTAGATCTATAAGTCCATTGGCTCTAAAGTGAAACATGGAGGGGGTAGCTTTAACTGCATCATAGTGTTGCTTCCTCGAAGGGGGACTTTTCCATGTGTCTGAGAGCAGATCTGGTGAGGCATGTGTCGATGGGAAAACTTTGTATTAGGTCATCTTCACCACACGTGCACTTGATTTCCTGTCCCTCTGCCCATCACTGCTCCACAAGCTTGTCTTGAACCTTTCCCTAAAGTTTCATTAATAATCTAGACCTGAATTTAGATACCAAAGCACAGTTTGTCAAGAAGTTACACAATTGGACTATTTTACAAAATTATTCCTTCAGTTCTTAGTTAAAGATCACTTGCCTTTGTCTTGTTCACGAGGTGTATACTAGTGTGTCTTTACAGATTGTAATGTACCTAACAAAGCCTTAGATTACTGTTTATGGGCCTCAGCCCACTCCAATGTAATTTTTATCACATGCACCAATGATGTTTTATAGTTTCTCACACATTGCTTATAATTTGTTTTTCTCTTTGTGTAAAAGTAACAATTACTCTTAAATATGTGTTATATACTACTTAAGGATTTGAATATTTGAGGTATAGTTATAGATTGTTTCTTTTTGCCTTACTATGTATGACTTGACAACATTGATATAGCCGTTGTAGATAATTAAGGTATTATGACAACCTTTTTCCATATACAATATAGATTATAATCTGGTGACTTCATTTGTCTTTTCAGTTGATGTCACGTCATTATCGGAGAATGTTTTATTAAGAAAGAAATTTTTGGATGCAAAGAAAAATCCATTATTGAGTGTAGACAAACACGTGTGTAGTAATCCATGTATTGTGTTTAAAATATTGTAATGGAAAATAGATTATCCATGTTTTAGGGTATTTTTTTACTGTATCCATTTCAAAAATATGTGTATAAGAACATGTTTGTTTTAAATATTTCTTAAGTTTGCCCTGAGTGTCAGGCCAAAATGAGCAGTAAGATAGATGGGTGTTGATGTTTGTGGATGATGAGATTTGAGGACAGATTGACTTTTCCAATGTGGCGAAGTCTGAAATGCTGCATATGATGAGTTCGAACCTAAGGGAAGTGGGTTGATTTTTTGCACTTCTGTATATAGTCAAATGAACAGAGAAAATGTGTATCATATTGAGATATTATTTTGAATAAAAAAAGATATATAATTATGAGGAATTTTGTTAGATTAATTTAAATTCTTGAATTAGAAGACCAGCTTAAATTGCTTGCAAAGAAGGGCACTAGTTTTTTTGGCCAACGCATTCAGAGAGAGCTATGCGCTTTTTGTCTTATTTTATCTGTACCTGATATTGCCAGGGAATGTTATATGGGGTAATACCCATGTCCTGCTAACTCTTATAACACCCTTTTAAGAGGCCATATCCATTCATGTTTAAAATCCTGTATTCTTACATAGATTGATTTTATTGCATGTAGAAAATAAATCAGTAACAGAATAAATTAAAAAGCTTGTAAGGAATTACATGTCCAGAATGCACTCAACATCCACAACAATTGGGGAATATTTCTTCATCAATGAGATAAATAGTTTGTCAATAAAGACATGTATCCACCCCATATGCTTAGCCACAGTCAACACTCGAGAGATTGTTTCTTCATTGTGCACTCAGCAGGCAAGGTCACCACAACACCAAAAATATTTGGCCAATTAGCTCTTCAAATGAATGTAACAGTAGCCAATGTCTGCAGAACTTGAGGCTGCTGTGTTGATGCTAGAACCAAAGCACAGTTTTGTCCAAACCGGATATTTAAGGTTCTCCTCCCTGCTGGGGGCACATAGACTTTTTCCTTGTAAGTGCAACCACCACTTAGAATTGCCACAAATGCCATACAATAATGCATAACTATTTTGTCTTCAGACTTTTTCATGCACATTATGTTGTTGCCATATATCTGACTCTTGCTGTATGGATGAAACAAATCTGAATAAAACTATATTTCATTTGCTTATGCAGATTTGTGTCATTGCCTCTTTTTGAGCTAAAGTGTCTTTAAAGTGTAGTACTTGACCTTATTAAGAACAAATGCTGTGTCAATGCACTTGCTAGAAGTGAGAGGCTACTAGAGGTGAGTAGTTTGCATTCTAACCATGTAACTAATTGTGTTTCATAATCCAGTTTAAAAAGTATGAGAGACAAGTACAGCAGCACAAGAGCGTGTCATAAACCAGCTTCTATCCTCCACTTATCACTGCTCTGATTGATCAGAGTTCCCATTCTCCAAAATTTTGTTTAATTTTGTAGGACATTTTCACCATCTGATGATGATCAGTATTTGTGTTTTTTTGGGGCCCTAAGCAGAAGTCAGCGAAGAGTGGGATTCTCCAGACAATTAAAACAAAGAAAAAAATATCATTTATCAAGAAAAATACCTTTCTAATCCAATCTTTTTTTTCTTTTTTTTTTTACATACAAGCAAGACTTTTTTTTTTTTTAAACATACCGAAACATGCTGAAATCTTGTCATTACCACACATTATATTCTAGTACTCTGAATAATGAACAAGTTAATGATTTTCTGTATATGTTGCTATAGATTATATCATATGTATAGAGAGAACTACAATGAGAACTGCTGAGCCTGTAGATGTCATTCATCTGTAAATAAGTAAATACTAAAATCATGTGCAATGTGCAATACTCTTATCATTTATCAGCCATAACAGTGTTTTAATACAGTAAATACGCAGATTTACTGAATATACGCAGCCCTGCCACTTTAATGGACATAGATGTAGGTGGATATATTTTAGTCTATAATATTTTTTGTATGAACTGTTATTACGGTAACTTGGAGGTTGCGGCTCCTTTAAGAAAACGGAACTGAACGTCGGCTTTTGACGCTGCTGACTGAGGATGTGGGCAGGAAACGCCATGCAAGAAGAGACAGGCAGCGATCACGCTTTACAGCGCTGTTGCACAATGCAGTACGATCAAAATGCGCTGTAATTGGCGTCGCTAAATGTGTGGGAGCGGCCGTTCTCCTTGGATCCGTAAGCCGCCTTCAGACACGTACAGGCCGGAGCTTTGGCCCACACAGAGGCGAGTCTCCGCGGCAGTGGGCAGCCCCAGACAGCTCTGCTCGCCGTGAAAACATTGGGGCTGGTCGTAGGGTGGGAGCAGCAGGCTTCTTCGCGTTAAAGGACATATCTGCGACATTTGAGGCTATAAACAACCATGAGGGAGTACAAAGTGGTTGTGTTGGGATCGGGAGGAGTCGGGAAGTCCGCACTCACGGTCCAGTTCGTGACAGGCTCCTTCATAGAGAAGTATGACCCCACTATAGAAGACTTCTACAGGAAGGAGATCGAGGTGGACTCCTCTCCGTCTGTGCTGGAGATCCTGGACACGGCTGGGACCGAGCAGTTCGCTTCCATGCGAGACCTCTACATCAAAAACGGCCAGGGCTTCATCTTGGTCTACAGCATGGTCAACCAGCAGAGCTTCCAGGACATCAAGCCCATGAGAGACCAGATCATCCGGGTGAAGAGGTACGAGAGGGTCCCCATGATCCTGGTGGGCAACAAGGTGGATCTGGAAGGGGAGAGAGAGGTATCCTCAGGAGAGGGGAAAGCCCTGGCCCAGGACTGGAACTGCCCTTTTATGGAAACATCAGCCAAAAACAAAGGCTCTGTCGACGAACTGTTTGCAGAAATAGTGAGACAAATGAACTACTCCACTGTTCCCAGTGGTGGAGACCAGTGCTGTTCCTGCGTGCTGCTCTGAGTGCACAAACCTGACAGCACATGCACCCCAGGGGGTGAACCGTGTCCTTTCGTAAAAGTATTCTCACCTCACACTGCTGTCTTATTGTTGCACAGAAATTGACAATGACAACAATCGGTGATGTATCATAGTCTGGAAGTGTTTACATGATAAAGTACTTGAATGTTTTTTTTTTTATATAGCTTTGTATTTGACACTTCTCTGGAAATGTGCCTCAACTATAGACTGTATAGAAAGATGGATCCTGTGAGCTGTCAAAGTCTCAACATCATAGTATCTTTTTTTTTAAAATCGAAATATATGGTTTTAATATGCTATCAAAAAAACCAAAACATTTTTCTTCGTCATAATCACACCATCAAGAAACAAATTTTATGGCAGATATCTTTTTCCACCTTTTTGGGTCATCATAATGCAGTAATAGCACGTCTATCTTTACATACAGTCTATGGCTACAAAGGAACCCTTATTGACCTAAGAGACACTTAATTTTTCGTTGCTTACTCCAAGAACATTAGTTTTCAATTTGTACTGTTGTGTATTTTGGCCTGGTTATTACTTCTGCCTTGGATGTTTGGTGATAATGGGGGAGGTGTTGCTTGTATCAAAAACTGGCAGTGCAGCAAGAAGCAGAGATGGACCACTTTTTGTGACTTTTGGGAGGGACAAATCAACGAGGCCTGTTTTTAGTATTTTTAAAACTCTAATTTCACTCACCAATCAAGCCTTGCGTAGGTTTTTTTTTTTTTTCTCCAAACCCAGCCTCCCAGGGGTCTAGGTCCACCCACCCATGTGCTTGTCTGTTTAAAGCTGTGGACCATGCTCCCACACATTCAAAAATACATTGTTTTTCTTTCCCTGGTTGCACTTACCTGATGGCATTTCTCCTCAGTGTGCACAAGCAAAAAAGAACCATAGTTGAATTGCTATCTATTGCTACATGAGGGATACATTAAGCCCTTATGTAAAGTGCCTTCCTATAACAAATCTCCTGTGACTGTGCCAATAAATTTGCCCGGCTTCCTCTGCAGTGCGTCTCAATGGCAATCAGAACTTTTTAGTGATTAAGTGAACAAGCTGACTTTTGCAAAAAGGTCTCAAGGTACTATTTATCAAAATAACATGTACTGTTGCTGAGTATATTTTGGATCACTGAATGGAAAGCCATGTTTATCTGTATTATCTATAGGTTATCGTTTTATTTCCTATTTTATAAAATGTGACCTTTTTAGTTACTGTAATTGTACCTAATAACGTGGCAAATGTTCTGCCATGCATCTGTCGGTTAAACAACTTGTAATACAAAACACATTTTACAACAGTTCTGTCTTTGTTTCATCAATACAGGACTTTGTTTGTGCTTTTTACAGAATAGAGAAGGTATTAAAAACCCTTCAGTAAAAATTATGCCGTTTTTGTTCCTTTAGTTATTGACATATTATTGTTCTTGGCGAGAAAATGGACACTATATCCACATTTTAGAACTTTGTGAGCAATTCAGAGTATTTTATGAGCAGCAACAGATGGCTCTATGTATGTCAAAACTAGAATCAAACACAGAAGTACCCTGAACATAGATTGATTATAATTCTAAGGCAACAAAATATTACATATAACAACTGTTCTAAATTTAAGCTTACAGCCGTTTGATATACTTAAAGTACCAAACCTTTTTCATTAGTAACACATGATGCAATTTTTCACAGCAGAAGTAAAAGTGAATCAGTCCACAACAAGCTTTATGAATCATTTAAGAACACATGTTATCTTTTGCATACTTGTGAGTCACTATTTGGGAAATAGAAGATATTCTGTCTGAAAAAGCTGGTCCATAGACAGAGCCCAAAAACCTGCAAGTGGAATATAGTGATAGAACCAAACTGTTTTGAGAGCTTTGAGTCACATGGATTTTGCGTTCAACAATCTGGGGTTATTACAAATCAATGTGAAACCAAATTAATAACAGATCATTTTGAAACCAAAATGCAGCACATACATGGTGTAATGACAACCTGAACAGCAGGTTCTCAAGCTTCATTCTTTCTAGCAGACGTAAATAAACAAATCATTGTAAATGCTCAAATTGAATCTTTTATTGGACAGAATAGAATCCTCGCTGTTTTCATATGGATACATATCTTTTAATACCAAGTCCTTATTGTTGAGTAAGTGATGGTGGCTTTGGCGGGAGAGCCCAATAAAGACGCTCTCATTGCATTTGTTTGGCTTGTGGGAAGAGTTTCCAGTAAGTGTTGGGCCAGGGCAGAGCTGTTTCTCTCTTACCTCTGAGGCACAGAGAGGCCTTTCTGTGGCCGCAGCAAAGTTCAATCCACCAAACATACCACGGCCTAGTATTTGTCCAATCAGACCACAGCGATGCAAAATACACGGCCAGATATTCACATTTAGTCAAAGGACTGGGTCTTATCACTAATAATATACATTAGGCCTGACTATGTGAGCAATCTCAGTGCTGAAAACCCAACAGTACAATATTCTCATCCCTAAAACAATTTGGTAATTTCTACCAAATTACCAATCACACGTCTTCAGAAAAATCCCACCATCTCTGTGCTGTTAAGATCAGTGTTAGGTTTCATTATTTAACACTGCTGTTGTAAAAATAAAAGGGAACAAAGTCTAGACAATGGCTGACATTGAGAATTGTCACTGTGACATGCTGATGTTACTGTTGTAAGCTTTTTCCATTGTTAAAGTTGTGTGTTTTAGACATTTAGATTGTATACATTTGGAAAGAGATACATGTACTGTATGATAAGTGTTCACAAACTGCCAATACATGTAAAAATCCAACCTCATTGGATTGAGGTTTGGTAAGTAAACATTTTACATTGATGTTTTGAAATGACTAATAGTTTTACTGAGATACTGACAGCTCCTCTTATATCAGACATCTGTGTGAAACTCGTTTCATGCCTGCAGGGCTCCTGTCATATGACTTGAAACTGACATCACCAAAATACTTCTCTACGCAGTAAAACATTGTGCATTAGTGACACTAATTAATAACATTTTAAGTAATTGTTACAATTGTTTGAGCTTGATTTGTTTCAATTTATATCCACAAATCACTACTGATGATATAAGAAGCCTAGTGATTGTGATCAGAGTAAGTCTGATTTAGCGCCATGGCTGTTGACCTCTGGTCCCCACTCCGAGCCTGATTGGACTAGTAGTGACTTCCTTGAGTCAGAAAATGTTTGAAGTTTAATCTTCCCTCTTCAAAGATGACTGTGCTACTTCAACAGCAGCAACATCACAGTTTGTGCTGAACATTTATTACTGACAATAAATTCTTTGGATGGTAATATGCACCTATGTCCTCTAAAGAATCCAGAATCAGCTCAGTTAACACTTACAGCTGTTTATCTCATCTTAGGGACAAGCACTCTGGAAATAGACTCCTTGATATCGTTGGGCGACAATAGCTCAATTGGTAGAGCATTGGGCTTTGAGCCAGAAGGTTGTGGGTTCGAGCCCACCACAAGACTTTCTCCACCCACTGCTGTCATTGTGTCCTTGGCAAGACACTTAACCTCTAGAAACACCAGCCACAGTGGGGTGGCTGCAGGTGTAAAGAGCCAAACTGCAGTGTTGTCCTTAGGCAAGACACTTTACCCCCATTGCCTAGAATGAGTCTTTTGTGTGTGGTCGGAGGGGCCGCTGGCACATACTGGTTGCCTCGCTTCTGTCAGTGTGCCCCAGGGCAGCTGTAGTAGTTTATCACCACTATGTATGGAGTGAATGAATGACATGTAAAGCGTCTTTGAGTGTCCAAAAAAGCGCTATATAAAACCGATGCATTACTATTATTATTATTATGCACTGGACTACCTGGCATCAGAACCAAAAAACCCAGTCTGCTTTGCTTTCAGTTTGACCTTAGAAAGGCACCATTTTCAGGATTCCAGCATTATGTAAAGAAATAAAAGTAAAATACTATTAGTAATCTATTATAACAATGCATTTTAAATTGCTCTTGACAGAAAAAATAAAATAAATAAACAACTCTATATATTGTTTTTATAGCGTTTTTTCATTACCCTTGAATGTGGTATAAATATCCACATTGTATTGGAGTTGAAAGTAATTGATGAGGTATCATATTGTAGAAAGAAGGGATAAAGAAGTTGTATCATTTCTCAGAACATCTCCCTGTCTGATACTGAGATTGCATTAGTGCGGGGCTGGAGTCAGATTGTGTACAAGTGTGGATGAGTCACTGCTCTTGGAGGGAACAGTGAAGAAAAGGCTTGAAATAGTCTAAACGCTGTGAGTGGGAGGACATAGCAGACATGGCTCTCTTAGCTGACACGTATTCCCACACTCCACCAGTATATTAAATATTCTTTTCATCAGAGGGAAGCAGGTATAGCAGAGACCTTTAGTCCACAAGGAGAAAAGTCAATATTCAGCAAATCAACCATTTATGGATAGCCTATAGCTGAAAGGTCGCACAGTATAAGAGATCGTTATGCAACTGTTGTTTGATCATCCTACCTGTCCCTAACCATCAGACTAAACTTAAGCTGTAAAAGAACAAACTGGAATCTCATTGAGTGTCACCTTGTTGTCCAACTGGTACTGGTAAGAACCTAAAGCCAATAGGTTGGCTTTTAATATCCTGGCGATAAAACATAGATACATTAGCTTTTTTTTTTAAGCAATATTGAATTATTTGGTGAATGTGAAGGATTTTTTATCTTATTATAAGAAGTAGAACATTAGATACACATACATACAAGTTTAGAATTATTGACAATTTAAGTGTTTTATTATTTATTGTTTTATTTGTTATTATTATTACATAATATTACACGTTAAGGTATGAAGATTGCATTTGAAATCATAGTTTAAAAGGGATAAAGTAATATAAATTGTGTTTATTTGCAACACTGATCTGAAGGGGGCGCCCCTTACTGAAGCCTGTGAGGAAATAGTTGTGTGAAGTATTCAAGCGTCACTCAGTCACCTCTAACTGAACTCGAATGTGGCCAAAAAAAAAAGAAAAATAGAATGTAGAAAATGATAATGCCTGTGATGACATCACTGTAGTCAATCAATAATAAGAATGTCATACATTATTCATACCACACTCAGAGCCACAGCTGCCCTGACTAACGAGAGTGAGGCTGTTTAGTCCAAACATTGTTTGCTTTCAAGATCTGATGAGTAGCAGAAACTTAAAAAATACAATAAAGTCTGAAAGGTTGGTGACCTGCATCTCTAAAGAATGGCCTTAATAACTATGACAAATATTTGATAATTATTATCATCTTATAAATGAATTATCATGATACTGTTGTTCTTATTGCAAAACATATTTGTATGTGATGATTTTTCATAATAGTATTTAGTGCTTTCAACTGTATCTAGTGATGTTTGCCTTTTATGGGTTTATGTCAGCCTGCCTCATGTAAATGAGACTGGCAGTGCACATCGTGTGGGAGGACAGCCTCAGTGGAGAGGTGCTCTCATCAGCTACAATGTTTCTGTCTTGAGTTTATGACCACTTAATAAACCCTCCTTTCTGATCAAATGTATGTTGTCTGGTGTGATGTAATTTGTTCTCTGTTTATAGACAGTCCACACCATCAGACAAATGTAATGGTTAAAAGTTTATAAAGTAATAATGACAACAAATCATTATGTTCCTTTAAGGTTGGTTGTATTGCATTTGTCCACACGATGGCAGTCTAAAGCAGATCAATGAAGACAGATTTCAAGCCACAAACAGTAAACACTACACGTTGATGCTTTTATGAACTGTTCATGTTACCTCTTTGATTATGTAAATAGAATCTCATAATGTTTATTAAAAGGTGCATTTGTTTTACTTTATTATTCTTATAATATGTGGAGGTAATGAGGCGCAACTGCCTTTCAGTAACAAATTTTTAAAATAACAAATAACAAAGATTGTCGCGTCTGCTTTTTTGAGTAATAATATACATACGTAATTGTCTATATTATGAGTAGAGGTGTGACTTAGGTGTGGAGTTATATAAATGTTTGGTTTACCTCCCCAACTCTGTCCCGAGCATAATGGTCAGGTACTGTATGTGAACACCTCTTTATACTAATATTAAAGGGCTTTGTCCATGGCTTGATCCCTGCATACTAATTTTAAACATGTTTCTTTCTCACAATGATTTGACGTTAGTAAACCCTATCACACAATGTGGATCAGCAGATCTGAAATACTTCTCTTCTAGTGCAGATGGAAATATCCCTGCAGCTTTGTTGGGCTTCTCTCACCGACAAGCCAGGCTTTTCCCCTGGAGCCACGAGGTTTAACCTTAATCCCCCTTTGTCTTCTAATTTGTCTATGAACCAAGAATAAAGTTGACATCACAGGTGTGTTTCTGCTCTTGTGTCTGCATAGATACTATCACAATGTTGCAACAGAACACCAATGTAATGTTAAACAGCTGCTGTACAAACCACTGAAATTGTGTTAGGATTTCACAGCCTGGAACTGGCAGAAGGCAAACTCCAACACCAACCTCGCCTGTCCGCATGTACAGCATTGCTACTTGGCCATGCTTTTTTTAAGGTCAGGACTAAATATATGGTAGAGATTTACTTGCAAAGGAAAGAGGCCCGGGGCAGCAAAAGTCATGTACCTCAAGGCGGCCTGCAGTGAGATCCCCGTCCCCAGGCAGAGAGGTGGTCCCAGGCTGGAGCGCTGTTCCAGTGTACAGCAGACACAGAGGCAGGGGTCGGTGAGCAAAACGCAGCCCTCCAGTCCCACCACTTGTGTGCCTCCAAGCTTTGATGTCGGCAGGACCAGAGAGCGGCAGAGTTTTGAGGAGCTTCTACGTGCACACAGGCACTTTTTCCAAGGCGCAGACCTGAGTGCTGGCATGGTCTACAGGTAAGAAGATCTTCACTGCAATATCACATTGAAAAACAAATAATTTAGATTTCAGCTTCACTGACCAGTTCCTCAGTTTTGTAGTAACAATGCTCAAATCGATTTGATTTTGACTATAGTTCACTAAAATTTGACATTGGTTATACAGATATACAAAGTACAACAACATGTTGGTCTGTCTTGAGAACTATTTCAAGTTTGCTTGTCCTTCATTTCTTCCTCATGAAGTCAACCATTTGTATCAGTTACTAAAAATATGTGCCTGTTGAAGAAAATGGCTCAGAAGAGATTTTGTTTAATGGAATAGAGAGCACTTTCATCTTCTGAGCATATGAAGTGTTTGCACAAGGAGACAAAGAATTAATACCTTCTGTAATTAGGCTGGAGTTAAAGGCACTCAAGGCCATCACCCTCTATATTTGCAAAATGTGCACGAAAGTATGTCTATAGGAATGTGATCAAAACAATCCAACAAACAAATTAGTCCTCTCCCAGGGTTCTCAGTCCTATCTCCTGAAACCCCAGTCTATCTCCAAATAGATGGACTGAAACATAATCAGCAGAAGAACCCGTCCTCACCTTTGACACAGAAACGGAATGTATCAGTCAAAGTCATGACACGTAAACACATGTTATACTGTGTAGTACACCAGGGACCACAACAGGATGCTTTGCATTTGGCTTCTGTCCTGTTCATATGCAATAAACTAACATTTAGAAAATAAATAAATCTTTGATTAAGATTAAGATTGAGATTAAAATAAATGTCAGTGTTGGATCACAAGTTATAGAACAGTAGGAAAAAGGTGCACACAGCACAAGATAAGATAAGTGAACAATAGCTATACTAATTAAATTAAATTAAATTACATCACAAACTTAACATTACACAAACATTCCATAGCACAATTGCAAATATTGGACGCAAATTAAGGCTTTTGCAGTTCAGTTTTTTATTGCAAAAATCAGTCTTTTTCAATGGGAATTTGTGTGTCTCTTTTAAACTAACATATTTTTGCTATTCACTGGGCAAATCTTGTTTTAAGACACACATTTGATTATTTATATTCTTCATTGGTCAGACACAAAATTAATCCAAAGCTTCCTTAAAAAAAAGAAAATCCAGACAAATTTGCAGCAACTTCCTCCTGTCTTTCAAAATCAGCGGCATGAGGCTTTGTGGCCGCTGGGTAATAACATAAGGTCAGTAGGCATCTGCAGGGACCCATCACAGTACAGATGTCAGCCACCATCAGCCTCACTCTGTGCAGCTATTTCAATGAGGTTTAGGCTGATTTCAGACTCTGCAGTGATCTTAATGGAGGTAATGGGAGATCAGCCATTGTGGGAGAATAAATGGCACTAATAATGCGAAGAATATATTACTGGGACACGGAGTGACAGTAAGGTAGCACACCATCTTTCACAATTTCAGTTCTGATTGTGAAGAAGAGGCATTGTTTCATAACACTGACAATTACATCTGCATACTGTCTGGCTATTAGATGAGATTAATCCACTCGTTTCCCCGCACAGTGTTGTATGCTCTACGCATCATAATAACAGGCTTAATCTGCGGCAAATGCTCAAGCTATAGACTGGAAAGATGTGGCGAGGGAGGTTTAAATGTGTTAGCGGAGAAGCAGTGAAGGGAGACTGTTGCTGCAGCAGTGACGTCACGCAGGCTTCCCCGCTCATTATCACCTATTCTCTCAACAGGGGGTTATCACTGAGAAGAATTATATTATAATCAGCAGAATATCCTTCAGTAGATAATACAACAATAAAATACTTAATTGCCCTCTTTTACATCACCTGCCATAAAGAGCTATACTTGGGTATTATGCAGTGCACAACAGCAAGATGTTCCTGGATATGATACCTTACAACCTCCCAAAAGTGTGGTATTTGAGTCTCCCAAAATGCTACGTTATGAAAACCTGTCAATATGAAGGTTTCAGTAATAATTCAGAAGATAGAGTTAAACCTGCTTCGGTGTAACACCAGCAGACTTATACAACACCTCAACATGGTGTTTTTGAGTGAGAAATGTAATTTGTAGTAGGGGAGGCATTGTATACAGTGTTGAACATTTAAAGTAAAACAATAACAATGAGATTGTTGGTATTAACAAGCAAAAAGCAGTTCCAAACTAAAAAAATAAATAAAAGTGTCAAAAATAAGATGTATTTACCAAGAAGCAGGTTACAAGGAGGAGTACTTGGGCCGAAAGAAAACTTGGATAAGAAAAAGTTTCCTGTAGGATATATAATGTACAAAAGACAAGGCAAAAAAGTCATTTGAATGATAAATACAAAGGGAGAGACCTCCACAGATGTGCAGAACTAGAGCAGAATAACCCTACCTTGCGTTTAATCACCCTGTGACTTGTTTGGATTTCAGAGACCAGATGCAAGCCGACACTGCGTCGCTTTGCATCCTTAATGAGTATAGAGGGCATAGCGAGTGTGTTTCATCCCTGTTCTCACCATAGACCCCATAGTTCCAATGTCTGACCCATATGTGTATTGTTGCTTCAGTCTGGATTTAACAGAAACGATGAGAGAAAAGGCTTTGTGTTTTCATGATAAGAGGTGGAACGACAAATAGTAGTTGATAAGTCTAAACTCATCTTGCAGCCACAGCACAAATATGAAAGTTGCTAGTTTTAAGGATTATCAGTTGCATATTACAAACATGTATGTTATTTTCTTATTCATTAATAAGAAGCAGTTTGGTCATGGTTTATCCTCTATAAGTGTTTGTAGCAGAGAAGATGCTCTGTCTGCATCATAAGCATTTCTCTCACACATACAGTATGTAAACAGCATAAGCATGTTTCAATTCCATTTTATGAAGCCCCAAGGGAAAATGCACAGGCTACAGCTGATTAAGTTTACTGTTCCAATAGCTTGTAGAAGACTACTGATAAATACGGATTTAATTTTCCTCGCTCAACTTGCATTAATTACAATGTTTGGGGAACTTACTTCCTAATGGAATCCCTTGTCTTTGTTGAATAATCACGAAATAGCCTACTGCAAAGAGCCAGAGGTATGTCCTAGTCTCCTGTGATTATAACAAATTAGGCTGAAACAAAATAAAACAAATGGTGTATTCAAGAGTTTAAGTTGAAACATGCTACAATTGTGTAATACTGATCTATGTTGTATGGAAAGTTGTAAACTGACCTGAGCACATCCCGCCTTTGAGTCTCCCATTATCAGATGTTATCGTGGGATATAAATACAACCAGGGTTGGCCTGGAGGTTTGTGTCTGTTCAATGAACCATGGGATCCCGCATTACCTCTTACCATGGGGGAGGGAGACTGCACAGACGCGTTCACTGGAACTAGTCTTTGCACCACATTGTAATGTCTTAACCATAGTCATAGACTGTATATAACTTAACTGTGCTAGTCTTTCAAAGTCAGCTGCTCTCCTGGTAGTGCCGTTGTAGGCGGCTGTCATCATAGATCCATGGCTGTCATGAAGCTAGGAGCCCCTCTTTGTACATGTTAATGTCAGTGGGAATGAAGTCAACACCAATTCAGAACTGGAAGGTTAGTTGCAGTTCGATATATATTAACTATTTTAAACTTTTTTAAGGCTTGTTTGTTAATGATATGTTGAAGCTAACTTTTCATGTTGTAGCTATATATAATCTAGCACTAAACATTCTCTAGTCTACGGTCTACTCAAGTTACTCGCTCATTTAGGCCATACATTACATATTATTTACATTTTAACAAATTTTGAGCAGTGTGCGACGTTATGTTTATTAATGGAACAGTTGAAGAAAGTAACTAAAGATGACAACCAGAGTTTTTCAATGTCCCCTCTTCAAGACAAAAATACCTTAGCTCGTCAACATCTGCCACGGTGCCTTTTTTTTACAGTCTATGCTTTAGATACGTTTGCGTTTACCTTTAGGTTAGATAACCAAAACATCGTTTCGACAGCAGACAGTTGTAATGACGGCTATAAAAATAATAATGCATTGGTTTTTACTTGAGTGTCACTTTTCAGGACGCAAAGGACGCCACATGTCATTATTCATCTACTCCATACACAGTGGTGATAAACTACTACTGTAGCCACAGCTGCCCTGGGGCACACTGATAGAAGTGAGACACCCAGTATGTGCCATCGGCCCCTCTGACCACCACCAGCCATTCACACACACACCAGATTCAATCCAGACAATGGGGGTGAACTGTCTTGCCTCAGGTCAAGACAACAGTTTGGCACTTTACAGCCGCAGCCGCCCCGGCCCCCGCCGTGGCACCTGGTTTTCCCAGAGGTCTCACATCGCAATACTAACTAGGCCTTGCCCTGCACAGCTGCAGAGGTCTGCTGAGATCTGGCTTTCGAATGCAAGTTTTGCCTAATTACACAATAAGTCTCAAAGAAGATCCATACTATTATGTGCCTGCTGTACTCTCAAAGTAGAGCAGCTTTTCCTCAAGTGCAGAGCCCTGTTATGGGCCCCATATCAATTGAAACATACCTCAAGGCGCCCCCTAATACATTTTAGAGTATGACCTTAGAATATGTAATGCATGATATATGTTAAATACAGACAAACCCACATAAACGTACATTGTTTAAGTTTTTTCTCAGTAGATTAAATGATAGACACAGTATAGTAATATAGACAAGTCTGTACTGAATATCAGAAATCTTCTGCTATGAGTTGCTGGTAACTAATTTCCAAAGTTACTTCAGTGGAGTGGGCATGTAAAATTATACAACAGTTTTCAACTAGTCACTGTATGTATTGCAGGCCTTTCTTGAGACATCCATTGTGTTACTTCTTTCAAAGTGTTGCACATAAATTACAACAACATTTCCGCTGGTCCTAAACCGGTGTAGCTCCACACAAATCCACACTGCACGCTCTCTCTCTCTCTCTCTCGCTCTCTCTCTCTCTCCATTCACTGTGCAGCCCTTCGCCTCCTCGCTGCATCTGTGCTCTCATTCTAGTGTCTGAACTGAAGTACCATGCTTCCTCCCATCTCATCCTCTCCTCTGTATGTCCGCTACTGTTGCAGAGACGTGCTACCCAACAGAGCTCTTTCATGGTATAAACAGAAGAGGACCACAAAGCTGCTGCATTAAGGACTTTGGAGATGGGACACTGGCGAATGTCACATTTGAGGACAATGACCCCTGCTGTTCTTTTTGAGACGTGAACCTTCCAGCGTCTACTTTGCTCATTTGAAAGTTAGGGGAGAGGAATCAAATATCCTGGATTGTTTTAAAGCGATCAACCAACTAATTTCATGTAAGAACACATGCTTACTGTGATGATTTAGAGTTTTTGTGAAGCTATTTTAGATGCTTTCATATTGCTCCAAAGATACCCAAGTTCAGGCTGCATAGCAAAGTGGCTAAAGGAAAAGCAATTTAAAGGCAATATATAATTATCTAGCCGAATTATCAATGAAGATGGCTTTCTTGGAAAAAAACACTGAAGGATAGAATGAAACAAAGGATAAAAGTAGGACAGAGTCTCTCACTGTAAATAGTATAAAAATCATGGCTGCTTCCTCTTATTTGTTCAACTCTGATTTATAAACTGAGAGAGTCTTCAAGCAACTTAAAAGTTACGTTTATCTTTTATCTTTCTCCTTCTCTTCCATCCTTCCCATGTTTTCAGGTGGCGTGACGGAGTAGGAGCCAAATGTCAGCTCTGCATTCACCAAGCTACACCTCTGCTGCAATGTTCAGTATAGACTCCAGGCCGGCTTGAGATTCCATGTTGTCTTATCTAAAAAATATCAGTACTCTATAATAAAATCAACACTGTGCGATTGAGTCTTAGATCATTCACACTACTCCTTCACTTGTGGCCTTTGAGCATTCTCATAGCCATGCAGGTGTCTTTTGCGTGCACAGACCATGGGCTAAAGGCCCCAAGGAACGGTGAGCACAGCAAACAGAACGCCACCAGCCCCAACACAGCCAGCCAGGCCCGTGCCCGCTTCCGCACAGTGGCCCTGATCGCCCGCAGCCTGGGCTCCTTCACCCATCGTTACCACCACAACCTAAAGGAATCCACTGCCAAACAAACAGGCATGAAGTATCGGTATGTACCCTCCCACCAACAAAACCAGTTGCATTCAAGTTCTGCATTTGTATAGCCTGTATAACCTCTTGATTATAGAGCTGCACAATTTTAAAGAAAAGATTTTCTGATTATTTCTGTAATTAAACTACAAAATATGTTTTACAGGAGAATTCAAATTTGAGATAAAACTGAAACCTGAAGGAATTTGTATTTCTTTTTTTTTTACAAGCAAGTTCTCACTCCCACTGTAAAACATAGATAGATTGTCAATGACAAGAATTTCAGAGAAATCATCATATTATATTATAGCTATTTGTGAGTTTGATGAAATTTCCGATTTCAAATATAATGGTTTGCACAAATATACAATAATAATACATATCAACCCCTTAGTTCAACATTTTCCATTAGTCCTTGAGTTCTCAGAATTTAATAATAAGCTCTAAATGACTAGTGTTGTTTAATATATTAAAGCAGTAACAGGTGATGTGTGGGATGTGTTGGCTTGCAAGTATGAATTTGATTATCTTATTTTCTACCTTGATTATTTGTATTTGTTCCATTATTATTGTGTTGAAAAAAATATGTCGCGATAGTTTTTGAGGATTATAACTTCCATCTCTGCGCTTCAATGGAAAATATTTTTGTGGCTGCTACAGGCAGAAGTGCAAACATGGGCCTTATTGAATGTGTGTATTTTCTGTATTTGTAGGGTATCAAAGCTTGGCATAGTAAGCAATCCTGTCTCTATGAATGGGCTGTTAAGATATACCACACTTGGGATATAGTATCACTCAGGTTGTTATCTCTAAAGATCTTGAGGGTAGAGCAAGAAGAAACTTGTCAGATAATCTACTGCTGTATTGAAGCACAAATTGGTAAATAGCCATCTCTATTAAATGTTAGGTCTCTGGGGGTCAGCTCTTGAAAATTGCAGTTGCCTGTAGGTTGCGATCAAATAGATTGAGTTAAAATTTATGAGCTTTTTGTGCAGTCTCTTCTCGTTTCCATAACAACATTGAAATGGCCATCTCCAATCTGTTAACAATTTCTAACAAGTCCAATGACGCCTTTGTGCAAGATCTGGCTGGACACTCACAAAGCCTAGGTCCAAGTTGCTATTTTGAAGTTTGAAGTTTTTCTGAAATTTGCCTGTATACAGTTTATTTTCAACGTTGCTTTGTTGCTTTGAGACCAGTATTAGTTATACTCCAGGTGTGACTGTTGATCTCAAGGGAAACATGTGGTTGGTGTATTGAGAAAGCTTGACATCAACATTACACAGCTGCAAATCCTGTAGATTAATGTGATTATGTGCCTCTGAAAGCATGTTGGCACAGCAATCAAAACAGAACTTGATATTACATTAGTTTCCAGTTGCTGCTTGGCCTTGCCTTTAAGTTAAACACTAAACAAGTCAAATTGTTATTGTTGCTGTGATGGAGAGCAGTGCACGGGTGCTTGCAATGTGTGAGGGTCATTCGGCAGCAGAAGGCCTTTTGACAGTTCAGGAGTTCTGGAGGCTTCCGCTTGGTTTGTTCCCTGCAGATGGGCACGCAGAAATCCCTTCTGTTGGCTTTGATTTACCAGCATGCTGCTGCAAGATAAAGTGCACAATATACGTGGCCTCTATGTTTGCTGTAGTCTTATGGGCTATTTTTATTTGTTTTTATACTTTTGTGACCTGTTATACTCATTCATTTATTCATTCATTTTTTTATCCCTTAATTCATCTATTTCTGGGTCAGGGGGATGGCAATCAGAACTGAATTCACAATGCACCAGTCCCTCGCTGATCCTCCTGCAGGTGGTGGGTCCACAGGAGGATGGCTGCTCCTTCAACAAAGTTATGTCCTTGGTGTTTCATCGGGGGCTTCAGGCAAAGTGGGATGTCTTGCCCAGGGACACAACGACAGCAGACATCAGTGGGAGCAGATGACATAGGCCCACGACCATTAAGTCAAAAGACCAATGCTCTACCAACTGAGCCACTGTGACCTATGACTGACATTCAGAATTCCTTCTTTCCCTTCTTTTGTCACAGAGCTAATGTTTGTAACTGTTCTGAATAGATCGTGCATGCAGAAGATCTTGCTAGTTTCATTATTATATAACGTTAAGACCCCCTCAGCCCTTTTAAATTTGCCAACTTACATGCCGTCTATAATATCCTATAGCACTTTTTTTCTTCAAATGAAATCTCAAATATGTGATGATGTGCCATATATCCTTGTCAGCTCAGAAATGCCAAGGTGCATAATCTGAAGCGTGAATGGAGGATTAATTATACAACAAGTATTATAATACAGCATACAGTATGCGCGCAAGTCAGCAAAACGTATAGACAGACCTCCTGCTCACTTCAGAAGAGCGCATGCCGTTTTTCACAGCTGCAGTGGAGATGAGCTCAAGCTGTCTCCTTGTCTCCATTTCCAGATGATTCAAAATATAAATCTTGATCAAACTGAAGAGCGCATCTGTGTGCATAGGTGTTTTTGCGTGTATAAGGTTGATTTGTTGATACTACTGCCCAATCAAAGTTTACATCACACACCACTGAAATAAATGTTTTTTTCTTTTCCCATTTTGAGTGTGATGTGATTTACAGCTGAAATAATGATCCTGTTACAAAAGAGGATTCTTTGTTTGTTTGCCTTTGCCTCTGGACCATCCAAGCCGCAAGCTGCAGTCTCTCTGTGAAACCGCCACCGCTTTTGTGCTTTGTGCGTTTTAATTAAAGGTCCTAACAAAAAGCCTTTGTGAAATGATGATGGTTTTATAATTTCACTGTTTTACAATTACAGTTTTGGCTTTATCTTCTCAAGTGGTAATAGAAAAGAAAGCTGTGAAATTATATATATATTATATGTTTGTATGGACCAATTTTCTCTTGAGTCTGAAATAAAGATTAATAATATCTTGACAGTCAGAATGTGTCAGATATAGCCACTTGGTAAAAAAAATCAAGAAATGCATTTAGTGAGTGGGTACATGTTTTACTTTGTTATTTGGTCTTATGTTATGTTCCTTATCCTCCAATTATTTTCTCATTCAATTTAGATTTCTGGTTTATAGGATTTAGTTTGAACTCTGCTTTGTCCTCATGCCTGCTCTTGTAGCGGCTTGAGAGTCAAAAGACCCAAGGATGTTTTTCCCAGATCATTAAGCAGCTGAGGATTAGCGTAGTATGCAAGTATGCAAGCTTTAAATTGACAGCTGGGACTTCTTATTAGAATATCCATTGGCGCATTGTAAATGTTTTTGATGACATTTTAGCTGCACTGCGAAAATTACATCTATTTTTTCTCCCTTATGTTTCTTAGATAGCTTCTTTGCTTCTGCTCTGTATCTAGGTCTTCCCTCAAGCTTGAATCTTTCCTCATGTGCCTGTCATAAATACATATGGCCTGATGTTTTAAGCTTTATTGGAGTTCTCTATATACTCAAACTGCCGCTATATGAAAACCCAAGAATTCAAGTCCACATTCGGCATTGCAATCCACAGTCTCCAAACATTCCCGTGGCTGGACCCTGTGGGAGCTTGCTGTCATTTCCCTTTTCTCATTCTGTGTTATGTTTTATCTGCACAGGGTATTTGATCTGCTCAGACTTGGTGCTCGCACTTGCTACTTTGCACGCCTCAGTCCCTTCTCTTTCCTCCTCTATGTCATTTATTAAGAATGAAGCATTATGGCCTGTAGGATTTGTAATGTTTCTTTTTTTTCTCCCTTTCTTTCAAAGCTAATCTCACTTTCCACTCAAACTCTTTTATTTCACTTCCCTATACTTTACTCACCCCCACACTGGCTTTGACTGCAATATATTTAGAATAGAGCCACCTTTTTGTCTTTATATTACTGTATTTTGATAACAACATTACAGTTGGCATCAAAGGACAGCAATGGGAACCGTATGTGGGTGTTGGTTAATCCCTCTGCCCATCATGTTGCTTTGTGTGGGTTTTTCTATGGTTCGCACTTATTCCTATATTCACGCAGTCTCTTTTTATCTACCATATGGATTGGTGCTCAAGTATTGATTTGAACAATCCATTAATAGTGGTGTAAACAGTACATGTTGTAAACTATATTCTAGACGAGTCCAGATTTAGAACATCAACACGTGTAATATTATGTTTTCTTGACGACATGTGAATAAGGATTTTGTGGCTGAGAGAAATTTAGTCTTGACAGTAACTTATGGTAGCTTCAGGTGGGAGTATGGAATAAAAATTGTAGGATTTGGATAACCACATAACATGCTCAATAGTAGCTTGAGCAACACTGAATGCCCAGAAAAACTAGACTGCAGCAGTATTCAACAGCAAGGGGCTATATAACTGTTGGAGAACTAAAAGAGGAACAGTATTCACCCCAACCCTAAATAGAAAGCATCTTAACTTTATGAAAACCCAGCTGCAGAGTGAGTTGAGTGATTATCATCTTTAGGCACTGACAGATGTGCAGATGTTTATCTTATATTTTATTGCATTTGGAGAATCACTAAGAATAGCAGTATTCTATACAGAAACCGCTCACTGGATGTTTATAAGTGGTGACAGGTTGTGTGAGGGGGCGTCTTCCAATGACTCATTTGTCATTTTACTTCGAGGCTTGTTTTGGGCCCCATCCAAGCACAAGGGACAGGAGCACATTGACTTCATGTAGTGTTGTTTATGAGTATATTTATTCAGACTAACTTTCTCTTTAACCAATCATTTCATTTTTGTTTGTTATGACTGTGTATTTCAAAGTGTGATTAAAGATTAGATTTTGAGGTTTCTTTTCAAAGTGGGTGCAATTTCAAAAAACTCTTATTTTCCATTTTAAAAACAGCTCATGCAAATTAAGTTTGAATAAATTATTTCCAAAATACCGTCCTACAAAGACAGCTTTCCGTTTTAGAAAACTAAACATGACTGTAAGCCTGTTCATTGTGGAATGAATGAATAGAAACAATAGAATATCTAAGCTGATCTATTTTCCATTTGTATTTCAGCTGATAAAGGGAATTCGCAAACAAAAGGAAATACTAAATGTGTCTTCTCATTGTTGTTACTTTGTGTTATCCTGCTCACTTAGACTTTGATATATGTTCTTAATAACTGGATTCTTTCCTTACTAATTAGCTGTATTGCAAAGAAAGCTAAAAGCTGCTCTCTGTTGATAATGGACCAGAATCAAAACTATAAATGATCGGTTATAATTAGGCATAGCACCCTTACACATTTTTGACTGAGTCTACACTGAAGTGAATTAGCCCTGGGCACATTTATAGTGAGACTATGGATTAGTGGGCCTTCATCTTGATGGGCACAGGCCATTACTCAAAAACAGCTGGCGGCAGTTTCACAGACTTAGTTATTGATACGAGTAAATGACTGAGAAAGACCCATACTTGTTACGTATACGTAGCTGTGGTATTTTTTAGACAGCACAGGATTAAACTCGTTGGGGATACATCTCCTGTCAAATGCTTTCTTTTATACATGACTAATAGCAGTGTGCAGCTCTCCTAATGGATTTGTGTGCAAGGCTGCCGATCCCCGTGTGACAGTTTGCCTCCCTCCTACAGACCACATACATCACACTATTGGAAGACACCTGTGGCGGCTGGAAGGAGAGCAATCTGTTCTTGCTGTTACACCGTCTAACGCTTGTCATTAAACGTTGGCGCCCTGTGAATTTCCCCCTCTCCACTGAATTCATTGTTGCAGTAAAAGTAGATGTAAGGCTTTAAACATAAATAAATTAAGGCAATTTACTGTACGATGCAATTGTTTGCCTTGCTTGGTGCTAATGAGTCTTAGAATATTATGTTACAGCACGTTTAGCTTGCTGCACACCATGTGATGTTTTAGAGTTTGGGAGCAGGTATATTAAAGTGTGAGGAAAGGAACAAATTGTGCTTGTTGGAAAAATGCTGATGTTGTACAAAGACATCAACAGCCGTGCTCAAGTGCTGCAAGCCTGCTTTTTGTGGAGGGGATGTAGTGAAAAGGAGGAAGAGAGAAAGTGCATACATGCCAATCTGACTGAAAATAAAGTGATGACTTCTCCATAGAAAGTCTAATTGAATAAGAAAGACTGCACTTGTCGCGCAGCGCTGAATACAACTTCACAACTTGAAGCTGATACAAGCTGTAATTGGATTTGGGTTCCTAATATGAGTAGTATATTATTTTCGTCCTCAGAGACAAGATGTAGAGACTTTTAGAGACTATTGCTGAAATAAGCCTGACATCCTCTAATCTTGCCGTTCATGCTTCACGAGTAAGTTTAAAGCTTGCACACACACATGCATGCTGTTGTTATTAAACTTACCACTGAAACATTTTTAACAAAACTATAGATAATTTATTTCAAGACTTTTCTGCCTTGGTTAAGAACTATTTTTGCAAGTCACAATCTGTTGTATTTTGTATTGTTTGTTTTTCTTTATTAAAGATGCACTGCCATCAGTCCATCATGAATGTTTCATGTTTCTGTATTAAACTAAATCTCAGGTTTCTCATTTGCAAAAAAAATTTGCTGTTTTTGCACCTTCTAGAATCTGGCAAGCAGATTGATAATACAACTGCAATTGAATTAAAAGCAAGGTTTCTTTTATGCCTCAATGTGGAACATGTTCCATATCATATTTATTTATTACTAAAAACTAGAACGCTTATCTGCATCTGCTTTTACTTTCTAGGAATCTGGGAAAGTCTGGCTTGCGAGTCTCTTGTCTGGGTCTTGGTAAGTACATTCAACGTTAAACTTTAGATGTGTGTGTTTGCAAAAGAGTTGATGAAGCAAAAGAATAATATAATATTAAACCTCACTCTAAAGCTCATACATATTTTAAAGATGTGGAGTCCCATCACAAAGCTGTTTGCGTGCTGTTAATATCTGCATGTAAATATTTAAAAAGCAGCTTGGGTCTTAGCTAACAAGTTTCTCTGTTGTTGCCAGTGTGCACAGAGAATAAACACTATTGTTCATCCTGATGAGTCTCATTCAGACACATAAATCTTTCAAGTGCATGACTCAATTTGCATCACCACTTGGCAAAGAACAGACTGTAAACCAGTGTTTTTCAACCAGTGTGCCATGGCATGTTTGTGTGCCTTGAGATTTTGCACACCTCATGGCACACAAACATGCCATGGCATAGATGATAATGGATCATCTTTGGAAATTATCCATTATCATCTAATTGGTCCAAATAATGTCAAAAGTAAACAATGTGAGAACATCTGAACAAATTATTGCGCTTAGATTTTTTAAAATTTTCTATTACATACACTTAAGTTTAATATTTGCATCAGTTTTAGCTGGTGGTGTGCCATGAGATTTTTTCAATGAAAAAGATGTGCCACGGCTCAAAAAGGTTGGGGAACACTCCTGTAAACAATCAATCAAGCGTAAGGATTTTAGCTGTAGCATATTAGTCAGATACTTTACTGTATGTGGAGGTATATTCTTATAAATAATGATGAGGTTCAAGTTCAGCATTTATCATAGAATTGGAAATAGTGCCTTTATAGAACATTAGAACTTTTTTATTCTTCCACAGTGGGTAAATGCCAGTGTTGCATGGCACAGTACAGAGCATAGAGAAAAGCAAGCGATAAAAACCAAATCTTTGTCTTTTTTTTAATCAATCAAAATTGCAAAATCAATGTCACAGAAACCTAATAGCATCGAAACAGACAGATAATTAAAGCCGCAAGTGCAATCTAAAGTCCCATTTACACAGAGATGCCATCCATCCATTTTCTTCCTCTTAATCCATTTCTAGGTCAAGATGCAGCCAAGCAATTCGCAAAATCAACCGCTCTCCGGATTTAAAGCGCGAAGCGTCTACTCAGCAAGTTAAAACTGTGTAGTTCTTGACTCCGGCCAGTAGTGGGCAGTGGAACTTTACAACGTGACAGGCGCAACCCCCACCATTGTAACCACCTCCTCAACAACATCCTCCTCAGGCCACCTCAAAGGTGGAGAAGAATGCACCAACATCATTCTGCATTTAACAGAAGCAGCGATAATGGAAACTGAAACTACAGCTTCTTATCGTTTTATTTTTGAACAAAGGAGTAGGATTGTTCCTCTGTGTAGCGCTCAAAGCACACATAGCATAAGTTGATCCGCCGCCATTGTTGTTTATGATACTGCGCATGTCAAAATATACGTGCCAGGAAGTGGTGAGGTCATTGCAGCCCGAGAGTTCACACCTTTTTCTTCAAACGGCTGTTTTACGGGGCTTTCACACCGCCAACGCTGAAACGCTGAAGCCCCGCTCACCAGACGCGCATTCTCTAGTTTTCAGATGCAGGGGTCTTCACACTAGAACGTCCTGACGCAAGCCGGAAGTACCGGAAGTAGCCGGCCGGCTCTGATGCTAACAGAGCTATGCTAGCGGCTTCTTGTGTACAGATCTTCTCCAATATGCAGCTTTGCAGCGTGTCTTTGCTCACAGACATTCCACGGGCTTTATATAACAGTAGTATGTGTTCACAGAGGGGCGCCATTTAGTTTTTTCATATTATTAAACGCAATTTCCGCATCGGCGAACACACTTGAAGCAGTTGCATAAGGTCACGGGAGCATGACAACGCGTATTTTCACAAGCACACAGTCCCCCATTGTCAACCCTGGTTTGAGTTCTGGTGAAGCTGGTGAGTCCTGTTTTGGCTGTTTATGAGTATTTTCAGTCTGCTCGCTCAGTCCGCTAATGTCCCTGTGACCACTTTGCTGCTCTCTGATTGGTTGTCGCACGAACGTCGACCAACCCAAGGCAAGGATGAGCAGAATCCATCTCCTGTGGGCGTTGATTTTTTGCTCCTGCTTCTCCTTTTTCACTTTCCCGCCAAGTCCGTGCGTCATTATTGAACAGTCCGTTCGTGCGTGCCGAGAGGTCCGTGCGTTGTGACGGTCGAACGCGCACCACCATAGACTTTGCATTGAAACCCGACGCAATGCATGATCCGGTCTGAAAGCACCATTACAGTCCCCCGCTGCGCTGTGTATACGTTTTGTTCCACTCTGGAGGCCGTTTTTCAAAGCTTACGTATTCACCCCCGTGAAACACTATGAATTTGACAGATTTATTGATTTTCCCATTAACACATAATGGGGAGTGTTTTTGCCACAACAACACGGTAAAAAGTTATGGGTCTTATTGACGTTTCAGGATGCCAAATAAATCATGTAAAACTTTGGCTTACTCTATAGGGGGCACTAATGCTGCAATTTCATATTCCTACAATTTTGAACAGATTGGACTTTGTATTTGCAAACAGAAGCAAAATTAAAATGGTCAAAATTAAAACCAGTCAAACGCGATTTTGAGGCAAATTGACATTTTGCATACGACGTGAGAGTACTAAATTATAGACTTCCGATTTATCAGGGGTGACAATACATTTATTTTGGTTTATTGAGTTGACAAATATGTGCATATCAAATTTTGAGGCTCTACAACGAACTGAACGTTAAACCGGCTGAATTTTGTGTGTGTTCTCCATGAAAAAACACACAAAAGTTAAAGTTTTTGCCAGAACTGAATTGTGTGCAATTTTTTTTTTTCTTTGTGCTCAGGGGATCCAATTAGATAGATAGATTGATAGATAGATACTCAGGTGTCCAGTAGTAGCAAAAATAAAAAAGAAAATGTATCATTCTAAAAAAAGATAACTATAGTAATAATCAGCCACAGCCCTTCAGGTCACAGCAGCAGAGATGGAGTAGCCTCTGGGTGGAGCAGGATGGGTCACAGCAGCAGAAATGGAGTAGCCACTGGGTGGATCAGGACGGGTCGCAGCATCACAGATTGAGTAGCCTCTGGGTGGAGCAGGGCAGGTCAAAAGGTGGAGTAGCCGCTTGGTTTGGACCATTTTCTCTGCTCTAGTCCAAAGTAAAATGCTAAATGCTTCATTAGCATTTTTCAAAAAGTGTCCTTTCCTCCAGTGGATTTTCACCTGATCCGCTTGGTTTGGACCATGAATCCTCTCCGCTCCGGTCTGGACCAGTGCAAAACTTTGCACATTGTACTGAAGCAACATCTCAGGCAGAAAAAAAGCAAGAAAAATAAAAATTGTAAAGCACAAAACAACAACTGTTAATCAGAGCTACTAAGGACTTGCAGCCGTTACCCAGCGCATCTTTCAAAAAAAACAACAAAATTAAGGATCAAAGAAAGTTTTTCTTTTCCTGAAAATACTCCAGCAAAAACAATATACATTTCCATAATAACCTTTACAACAAATGATACACCGTTTGAAAGCGGTGGAGCCGACACACACAACCGTTGCTTTCTCTTGTTGGGAAAGCAATAGGTCCTATGCCATGTATTTATTTACTGTTTATTTGGTTGGGACAGTACATGTTAATGAACACATCACTCCGGATTGGAGCCATGGGCTAATTTGCATCTGTTGTCCCACATTCGCACTCACAAAAATATTCATCCTGGACTATTGCACATGTTTTTAGTGGTAGGGGAAACTGGATTACCCGGAGGAAATCTACGCAGACACAGGGAGAACATGCAAACTCCACCCAGAAAGGCCCTGTACCGACTGGGATTCGAACCCAGAACCTTCAGAACCCAGAAGCGATAGTGCTATCTACTCAGCCACCATGCCACCCATGTATGTTGTTGTTTAGCTAACTGAGATTGTTCAAAATGTCACCAAACCAAACTGATTATGCGCCATTGCGTTATTTGGTATTAGGGCAGGATAAACACAAGCGCTTCATGGCAGGATCTGAGGTTGAGGAATTCAAGGCTGGGAATTGTAGTATAAAGCTTAGCTTGGATTTCGAAATGACATTATTGCAATGTGTGTGACTGGAGCACCTTGAATAGCCCCAAGCTAATTTGAACCATTGCAGCCAACTGAGGTGTTTATGGTGGCCCATAATAAACACCAGTTATAATAATTATGTCCACTTTAACCTTTCACATTTGACAGAGAAATCCACCAGAGCTAAGCTATAGTAGTCATAATACTATGTACTTTCCAAGCATAAATGAAGATAAATGTATTCTCACTACACAGCGAGGGAAAACTCATCTGTATGTCTTAGATTGTAATCAGTTTTAGCCAGGAGAGGTGCTACCTTTCTACTGGGGTAATTAAAATGTCTTCAATTATCGTACATTGCATCGATCAAAATCCGTATTTTCCAGTGGGGAGCAGAGATTTTTTGCTTTTCCGTTCAGCAAATAAGCTTAACATAATGGAAATTGGTAGTGTGCGTTGTATACTACAGTCATATGAGGTACATAGTAAATAGTATATTAAAATATATCTATGATACTACTGACCTGCTATCTATGATATTGTATAAGACCTACTTCACGACTCCCACTGATGTCGGCTGTCGGCAACACACTTAACCCCACTTTGCCTGAAGCCCCCGCTGAAAGATCTCAGCTCCTGTGGACTCAACACCATTAAACGTCAATCGGACAATACAGTATACATATACATCCTTAACACACATGCACGGACGATTTCAGAATTTGCTGTTAACGTTTTCATGACAAAAATACTGTTTTAATGTGACAAAAAGCGACAAAAACCCGGAAGTTACCATGAAACAACTAACAGCTAGCTAGCTTAGCTGTACCTGCCTAGCACGTCCCGGTGAAACCTTTGGGAGCTAACTATTTTATTTGTAGTCATTAAATACATTTCTAATTATAAGGGTTGTCTAATATTTGTTCAAATATCTAAATATTTTTTTATTTTAGAATTATATTTGAATTTTGAAGTCGAAGCCCTGGTGTTGAGCAGCGCTGTAGGGGCTAGAGGACGCAGGCTGTTCGCTGCTCGCTCTGTGAGCGGAGGAGAAAAGAGCGTCCCGCTAAGACTCTACTCAGCACTTTTCACTGCTTGTAATTCTTACACAGCTGAATCAATTACCTCAAGTTTTCAATTAAATGATGTATTATGATACAACTTGTATGTAGTAAAAAGCATTTTTATGAACTACTTAGAAAAAAAATTGGGTATAGCTTCTTGAATGAGTATATATGTATATATATATATATATATATATATATATATATATATATAAATAAAAAAAATAAAAAAAATTGTCCACTCACCTTTGGCCCTCCGCGGGCGGTTATCCCTCTCTAAGCTTGGGTCCTCTACCAGAGGCCTGGGAGCTTGAGGGTTCTGTGCAGTATCTTTGCTGTTCCTAGCACTGCACATTTCTGGACCGAGATGTCCGAGGTTGTTCCGGGGATCCGCTGTAACCACTCTTCTAGCTTCAGGGTCACTGCCCCGAGTGCACCGATCACCACGGGCACTACTGTTACCTTTACCCTCCAGGCCCTCTCCGGCTGTCGTTATTATATATATATATATATATATATATATATATATATATATATATATATATATATATATATATATTTTTTTTTTATTTTTTTATATGATTATATTTTTTTATTTGAATTAGTTTGAGGTGCGTGCAGAGAAATTAATCAATGCTCTATTGAAAATAATCTTCAATCTGGTCATGGATGGATTTATTAGGCACAGATTTACTCATTTTGGAATTTGTTTCAAGTCTTGTATCTGACTAAACCAACCACACTATGAGATGAGGACCTACACATCTGAATTGACCCTCCCCATCTTCTGAAAATGCAAGATGTACTATGTGTGTCCATTTCTTTTCGAAATGATTTGATATGTTAAAGTTATGAGTCGAAGTCCCTACATATTATATATTTCATGATACATGATATTCTTAGTTGGCCATTATGTCATTGGCCAATTAGTCCACTAAGCCTGTAGTTCCCCAAAGAGGGAGTCGGGGCCCCTGGGGGTCGCGAGATTAGATACAATGTATCTATTTATGTATTATAAAATTATTTTTTGTATATAATTTGATGAATTAACTCTATATTGTAAGAGAAATCAGGTCAGATGACATGACATGATTCAAACACAGCTGCTTGAAGTGATCAGATAATGAGCTGTATGGAGGGTTTGAGAGATCCATGACTTCTATCACTGTTTTGTAAATGAGACCCAGTTCTGCCAGCACATATGTATCATAGTTATAGTTCTAACCCAATTATTTATCAAAAAAGTAAGAGGAAAATAGACATGGATGGTTTTTACTTTAACTCACAATTCTTATGGACATATTCAGGATTGCCCAAAAGTAGTGATCACCTACTCTGGAAATTAACAGATTCATTTTCTTACTGGCTGTTGATTCACTCTGTCTGGATATTTTGATTGGATTGTATTTGGACTGTTTGTAATTCCGAGGAAAGTTGGAGGAGGCGTGGTAGAGGAGAGTCTCAACGGTAAAAAGCGTTTCCCCACAGTATCTTCATAAATATTGAGTTACAGCTGAAGCACCTATGTCTGATCAATAGTTAACAGCCTCTGTTAAAGGTGCCATATTTCACTTTTCTTAATTTTTCACAGTCCTTCCTCTGCACATGTGTGATGATAATTTGGGTGATACACCATACAACACTCAAAACATGTCAAATTATAGCCATTTCGTGCATAGAGGTGATCTCAGCTCATGTGAAACGAGCTGATCTGTGCTCCACTGTCTGTGAACCCACCTCCCCCCACCCGCGCGGTGCTTTCGCTGTTAGTCATTTCACACCTGAGAATAAACTTTTTCCAACAAAGCCAACCCGTCACCTAGAGCCCTATTCTCGATCCAGAATCAGACCCTAATTATTTAGTTCACAGGGACATACTGCGAGTTAATTGCATTGTACTCACAGAGGCTCCCGTTAGCGTCTTTTATGTTGGAAATAGCACCAGGTTTCCAGATCAGCTTTTGAGTAGGTCCCGTTTTAAGGTAACTGTAGTTCTGGAACAGTCTTTGCTGGTGTCAACGTCACTCCCAAACAAAGATCTGCAAGTTTTGTCGCGGATTTCAGACTTGCGGATACGAGGCAGATCCCTGTGAACAAAGTCGATCCCCATTCTCTGTCTTCAGCCAAATACTCTCGTCACAGTAGCCTGGCCATAGCCATCCGTACACTCCGCTCAATCATCGTTTCACTGCATGTAACCGTCTGGGTCTGGTCTCTGTGTTAGCAAATATAATCGGTTGTATTTCAACCGGCTACTCAGCGAGCGCAGAAGGCGGGTGTTGTAGGTCGGTGCCGGTGATGTCAAGAGTTTGCGCCAAACGGGCAGGTTGTAGTTTGGCAATGGCGAAGAATGCGATAGTAAAGTATTCCGGTCTGTTTCTATCAAGAAATTGAAGCAGGAGCAAGAGGAATGTTTAGCAAATGTAATCGCTGGTCAAGATTGTGGCGCTACTCCCCACGGGCTCCGTTAGCAGCAAAGGAGATGGCTAGGCTCAATGCTAAATGCTAACAACACACTCGGGCGCATTACATACGCCACGGTAAACTCAGATCCAATTGTTTCAATCTGCAAAAGGAGTTAACCCCTCCCACCTGTTCACGGAGCTCAATGGAGCAAATCCAGACCTTAGTATGAAATGTAATTTGTACTAAGGTGTGGTACAACCAGGCTATCGTCACATATTTACACCAACAGCATATTTTCTCCAAGTTGACATGAAGCTAGCACAAAAAAGCACAGAGGCTTATTTACTGTCTATGGACCACACGCTGGACTCGGAGAGAGGCTGCATTGACGGCGCTGATTCGCTGGTTCAGTTTCTCCCCGCTGTCAATCAGTGACGCTTTTGACGTCACAGATTGTGCCACGTCACGATTTGAATCAGCTCGTTTCTGTGCCTCTTGAGAATTAAAGAGAAAGATTGCCCTCTATCTAAAGTTTAAAAACTAAAACTAGTTTAAAAGTTTAAAAAGAAAAAACTACTCTGGGCATGTGTATGAAGGGCAAATAGCACTGTAATCATGTTTAAAGTAGAGAGAAGTCAAAAAGCGTCAGTAATATGGGCCCTTTAAAGACCAGAAGCATGAGGTTTGTCAAATGTATTGTCAAAATTAAACAGTCGCTTGCAACGCCATCATCAAAGTAACAGGCTTCATCAAAGTAACAGGGCGGCAGTAGCTCAGTTGGCGTTGGCCTTTGAGCCAGAAGGTCGTGGGTTCAAGCCCCGCTCAAGACTTAGGCAAGACAGTTCACCCCCATTGCCTAGAATGAGTCTGGTGTGTGTGTGAATGGTTGGTGGTGGTCAGAGGGGCCGATGGCACATACTGGTTGCCTCGCTTCTGTCAGTGTACCCCAGGGCAGCTGTGGCTACATTAGTAGTTTATCACCACCGTGTATGGAGTGAATGAATAATGACACATGTGAAGCGTCTTTGAGTGTCCAAAAAAGCGCTATATAAAACCGATGCATTATTCATTATTATTATTAATTTGGCATAAGTTTGTCCTTAGGGATAAGGGCTGAGGGTTGTCAGTGCCAACATTGCAAAATTAAAACTCTTTTGATGACTACAATTCCTCAGTTATGGCCCAGCTCACGTGTATTGTTCTTCTGGTTTTTGTGGCATGCATTTGATCACTTAAAGTGTATTCAGTGGTGAAATGTGTAGAAAAGATACAAGCATTCCAGGTGCTTTGTGGGAGACAAGCTACTGAGAAAATATGCCAGTGCTATATTTTTCTTACACTTGAACCCCCTGGGTAAAGCATCAAACTACAAATGACATGTCCAAAAAAGTACAACAGCATTCAACAGTCAAGACATTTTCCCAACAGTCAGTCTTAACTAATTCTTTCACCTTAACAACAGCCTGTGGAGCTGTGTTGTCACTTCAATAAGTAATATATGACTGATTGCTTTGTTATTTGTTGGTGTGTTCCAAAAGGTAATTTTATTTTTTTTATTGATTTTTTGACAGGCACATGGGTAACATTCGGAGGCCAAATCACTGATGAGGTAAGACATCATCCTTCAATGTGTCAATGTGCCTCTAAGCGGGTGTGAAGTTTTTATAGCAGATATCCATTACAATGCTCTCGTGGGAGGTATTTAAAATAACTGGATGAAAAACATTTAAGGGCATGCACATGCTATTTTATGATTTCTATAAGTCCCTGTTGGGATTGTCCAATATCTACAGGTCAATTCTTATACCCCAATTATTTAGAACAAACATGCCAATGAAGACAGTGGGACTCTTTGCTCTAGTGAAAGTTCATCATAATCAGAATTTTTTTTTAATGTCATTGTAAATAAAATGAAGTCACAAACTAGGTATTTTCTTTGGCTCAAGGTAAAAACAGCCGCGCAGTGAAGTGACAGTAGCAGAAGGTGGTTGTGAAGGACAGGGGTTAATGATGAGAAATGAGGTGTTCATGAGTCCAACTGCAGAGGGGAATAAAATGTTTTTTTGTCGGGAGGTTCTGGTCGGGATGGACCATAAAAGGGTCGTCAGTGATACGATCAGCCCGAGCTCGAGTGACGTACAGGTCCTGCAGCGACGGAAGATTGCACCCAATCACCTTCCCAACAGAGTCTCTGCTTGTCCTTGACAGTAGTTCCATATTAGGAATTGGGTTAAATCTAAATTAAGGAGATATAGAGGAGTCTTTTGATAATATTTATAAGATAAGATAAGATAAGAATTCCTTTATTCGTCCCACAGTGGGGAAATTTCGAAATTTGTGGCTTTTTTAGGTTTCCTGATTAGTTTGCTCTTTTGGTTCAACGTATAATCTTTAGAAAGATGGCATCATCTAACTGTAAGCAGTGCTTCACCGTTGTCTCGTGTCATTGTCAGGTGGCGGAACAGCTGATGACTATCGCCTACGAGAGTGGGGTCAATCTGTTCGACACTGCGGAGGTTTACTCCGGGGGAAAGTACGTCAGGCCTCTGTAGATTGCTCACACTGATGGGCTCCCTTCTCGTTCAGCTCCTTTTTCCACATGGACCCAAGGTGTAGCTTCAAACAAGAATGTTTTCACCTGAAGTTTAAAACGGAGGCTATTACCATGACTCGAAACCTATTTGCATAATTGTATTCATCGCCCAAGGCTCACAAATTTGTTCTCAGCTCTCCACGTTAACTTATCAGAGAGCCAAACATTATCTCCTGGATAGTGTAGGGCACAATGTAGTCAGATGGACATGAATATTCATCTCAAGATTGCCTGTGCACACACACAGGACAGTTTGAGTGAGGTATGACAATCTGTAGCAGTAGTGTACTCTAGATAACAGTCATGTGCTTGTGCCACATCTAATCTTATCATCTTTCTTCACAGAGCAGAGATTATCCTCGGAAACATCATCAAGAAAAAGTGCTGGAGGTACAGTCCGCCCCTCATAAGAAGTTTAAAGATTGAAATTAGGCCGCACGAGCATATATGTGGGCCAGCTCCAATTAAAAAAAGCAATTTAGCCACTTAATTTTCGGAAGTAACAACACCATAAATGTTATTTCCTTATTCAAATATAAGGCTAATTATTGTTTAATAAAGTCTTATATTTGGAAGTAGAGCTACAGTTCAAAGCTGTGCATTTTTAATGCACCAAGGTTGCTTCAAGCTGTGTGTTGGAAAAATAATATCAAAATCTAAATAGAACTGAACATACCATTCCTACCAATTCACCAATACCAGTGGTTTGCTTGCTCAGTCTCAGTGATCAATGCATGGATGAGCCTTCTTTAAATATTCATCTTGCAAGTTCAAACTTCATGCAGCTATGTCTTTGACTGGCATTGCTGGCATATGTCTCATGTTAATAATAATCATGCTAGTTAATTCAAAAATAGCAGATTTTGTAGTTTAGAAAAACATTGTTTAAATTCTTTACTATGAAAACTTCTCAATCTGTCCTACTTCAACTGAAAAATCTTAGTGTCACTTTTTATAAATAATTCTTTCTCTGCCTGCTCTGATGCATGAGCTGGCATTGCACAGGTGAGTTATGTGTATCACCCTTTCATTGCCCTTCGAAAGCTCGGCAACTGACTTTGCTTTTACTCTGGACAGTCCTTAAAAATGTATAAGCTGTGCAAGAGGTATTGTAGTACACACTTATATGATATCTTTAACCAAAAAAAGATCACTGGTTTCTGTCATTGTCAGTTTACAACAATTTGCACACGGACGATCAGTAAAGGTTTGGTCTATCAATTGAATTGAATGATTGAATTTAGGCTGATTCTGGCCTACATGTAGCTTTAGTCTTTTGATGTTTGTCTTTGTACTTTTTAGGAGGTCCAGCCTGGTCATCACCACAAAGCTCTACTGGGGAGGAAAGTAAGTGTGTCTGTGACATGTTCTGCAAGTTGCCATAGCTTTTTTTAACCCCTCAGCAAAAGGCAATACTTAAAACGCTAAAGTCAATCTCCATTTCTCCACAAGCCATGGCCTTGAGGCCATTAATGTCGACACACACTTTACAGTACACACATGCTCTGTATTCTCACCTCCCTCTGCTCCTCAATAAACTGCAGACAATCAAAGCTTCTTCAGTCACGCTGGGGTCTTCCGTGCCCCATCTGCATTAGTTATATATCCTTTCTTCACAAAAGGCCCTGGGCTCTCGATGAGATAAGAATACACAATGTCAGAAATTCAGTATTAAACCCAAGACTAGTTTGTTTTTATTGATTCGTTAATAATCTTTCATACAGAATGGTTTCTGTCAGTTTTGATTTTACAAGACCGACTCAATTGAGCTTTTGTTTATGTCCATTCACTACTATTGTGGAATTATCATAATCAATAAACAGTTTACTCTACCTATTGCACTATTATTTGAGCGCACAAAGCCTGAAAGCGTCTGCCATCAGTTTTGGGTTGTACTTGTAATATGTAAAATCAACATTCTGTTATATCAAATCATTAAAACAGTTTCATGGCAGACTGAGAAGAACCCCATGCTGTGCAAGGTGCAATGGGGCCGAAAACCGTTGTCATTCATATAATCACTTTTACAGCGTATTGTTATTTCCCTACATTGTAAAGGCATTATTTGAATTCAATAATCAACAACTTTCTCAAACAATTAAAAAAAGTCTTCAATCCAAGAAATAGCAAGAAATCAAACATGGTTGAATCACAAATTTAAGATGCAAAAATCATTGCAAAGATTTTACACATGTTGATAATACATAATTATACGTCCCCAAAACCACTGTACATCGCTGCAGGCACACTGCAGGCCGCCGGTCGAGTGGGTGTATTTCTCTTCACTTCATTTGTAACTACTTTGTTATGCAGGCTTTGGTTTGGCATGTTTAATGATTCAGTTCACACAGCCTCTGTGTGTTGGTCCGTGCTGCTGCGCTGTTGCTTGTGTGGTTGGTTTGTGAGATCACCCTTGACACGCATTTTCTCTCTTGTGTTGCAGAGCCGAGACCGAGAGGGGGCTGAACCGAAAACACATCATTGAAGGTAACAAGTAAATTTTTGCACCACTGCACTGTGTCCCTCCCCTCAACATCATGTGTGCAGCCATTGCCCTTGTGCAATCCTCCTCTTTTATCTACTTTGCATTGTTTGGCTTTTAGCACTCTTCTCTGCCAACATTAATCAGAATTTGCCCTTAGCTCTTTTTTTAAACACAACAAAAGCAATCAAGCAGAACAATATCATCACTTGTACATGTTTATTATTATTTTGTGTGTTAGTTCAAGTAAACAGTGCCTCAATTAAATGCAGGAGATAAGTTGGGTTGAGGCATAGATTGTTGAAAAGTGATCATTATATATCACATTATCTGATGTTTTCACTCTCTTAAACAAACCCTCATGGGTGTTTTGGAAAATCAATTTTTGTTCTTGTCGTAAATAGTGAACACTTTTAAACCTATACATCTAATCTAGTGCTACACATTTTATGACAAAGAGATAGATACCCTCTGGATACTGCTGTCCTAATCCATCCTATTCCCCGAGTCTTTGGTCGACACAGCGCAATGCACCTCCTGCAGTGACTCAGCTCTCTCAAACCATATTAACATTCAGTGCAGCTGCTGCTATTTCCCCCAAAACAAGAGTTACTGAATACACTGCGCTCAAAGGGCAAAAGGACACAGGACAGTAAAGACAAAACATCATTCAGTAGATACCGATTAGCTCTCTGCTCTCTGTCCGGTAGTTTTAGATACCTGGCAGGTTGGTTCAATCTACCCTTGCAGAGTTGCATGCTGCCCATAGTTTCCACCTGCTCATAGTTTGGCCAGTGTAGTGGGAGCAAATGGGAAACTTGCAGTTCATTGTGTTTTTGACCTTGAATAACAGTAGGAAAGGGAAGTGTGCTATTTTGACCTGTTTTGGATTTTCACCGGTGAGGAAGAAGTCCTGCTCAATTTTATGCAAAGGAAATACACTCAGTTTTTTAGCCACTGCCCACTAAAATAATGCTAGTTTGAAACCTCTGAATTGAAATGCATGGTAGCGGAGAGGCTTTTCTATTTCTATTGAATTTCTATAAACATTCCCATTCATGGAAGCAAAGAAGAGAGCAGAGATGCGAAGAGTGTTTAGCTAAGTAAGTAAGATTCACGTAGGCTGTTACATTGAGACAACACAGATAATAATCCAATGCATACAGTTCCAATCTTGAAAAAGTTTTCCTGGTTGGATCTTAACAAGGATTTGAGTAGAGCTTCAATATGCAACTAGAAGAAATGGAAATGAAAAGAGTATGCAATCCATCAATCAAAGTAGTCAGTTTTTGAAAACAACAGTTCCTCTTCTCACTGCAAGTGTATTTTTTTCTATTGTTCAGCAACAGTCTGAGAGTGTAGCTACTTTAGGAAACTGACAAAGAATAGACATTTTTCCACAGATTGGCCTCTCAAAGGCACCTGTGGTTGACTCCTGTTTTATTTGTGTGTAATGTATGTAATTTACAGATTTCTGCTCAACCTAAGTAATAATTATTATTAGAAAACCCCACTCAATAAATGCAAGATGCATAGATATAAACACATAAATAATGTATTTAAATTGCTTCCAAGAAACACAATATATATGACTCAATACATTTAAATTCCTAATAGCACCAGTTGGATTGTCCTATCCACACAGTGCTTCAGATGCTGAAGAACAACTGGCAAGTTTTTTCTAATTCTAATTTAGTTTAGCATTTAGTATCGTGACACCATCTTTCACTATGTTGTTCTCCAAAGAAGCCTTTAATTAAACATGAATATCTTAAGCTTTTCACTAACTAATGAAGCAGCATCGAATGGAAGAGAACCTCAATCAAAGCATGTGTCTTCTGGTGTTACTGGGCTGACGGAGGAAGTAAAGACGTGGATGATGGTGGGAAGTGTGCAACTCTCATCTGGGATTAGTGTCGATGATGAAGCCCTTGGCTCTAATCTGTTACGCTCACTCACATGCACTGAACAGAGCATCTCTGTCCTTGTGTCTGCATTACTTTTCTGCAATCATGGGGACTGGCACAGTCATATTACTCCAGTTGGCTTGCTTTATTCGTACTTATAGCTTAGCGATATAAGAAAATAGACTTGCTTATTTCTGATCCTCTGAGCTCTTCATTGTTTGGTTCTTCCCCAGCCGTAAACCAACAACAGTCAATTATGTAACCAGTAAAAATGGAACTCACAGGTGCACACCTATTTACAATAATCTACTTTGCAGCACATGGAAGTGTGAAATAGATCTTAATGCTCTGGCAGCTCTCTAGTTTGCTCATTCAGCTTTAGTTGATCAGGGTTCATGCACACTTGAGTTTCATAGCAGGCTTAGCTTTGACACAGAGAAGCACTCAATCAATCTGTAAAAATAAATACCAGCCAACACCTGGACTCCAGAATTCTAACTATTTCATGTTGTTATATTGAAATATTCAATACAGACTAAAGATATCATATAACCTAGATTTCACAGTTTTTGTGATAATCAGTTCAAAGCTATTTGAGCATGTTTACCTCATACCTTTGGACAAAGATCTTTTATTTTGGATGTTTTATTACATCTAAAATGCAAAACTAACATACCCTTGCTTTAAAATGTGGCCGCTCAGATCCAGCTGCAGGCCTTGAGTCACATGTGGTCAACTGTCACATTGCCATGTTTACCCAAACGTTGACTTAACCCCCTCAGGATCCACTTCAGCCTAGTTTCACTCCACCTTACCGAATTCTGTTTTGTTTTTAAGTATAAATATGCATGTTCTTACTAACATTTTGAAACTACAAATTTGACAGTACTCCTTGTATCTTGTCAACTCCATGTCTGACCTACATTTCTCACCATATCTGTGCTCAGGCTTAAAGGGCTCCCTCCAGAGAATGCAACTTGAATATGTGGATGTGGTTTTTGCCAACCGACCAGACAACAACACTCCGATGGAGGGTGAGTGATTTATGGGCATCCCTGGAGAGCTGCAGAGAGGTTGAGGCTAGGGCTTTGCCATGTGGTAATGTGATAATATAACTAGAATTTACTCTTTTTCTATACTGACAGTAAAATTAATCTTTAAAATAGTCTTTATTTTTGCTCTCCACTTTACCCTGTGGGTTTATGAGTGTCCACATGGGTGCTGAGTTGCCCTCCTCTGCTGTTCATCACATGTAGGATTATCCGACCCCCCCAGGATAGATGGTGTATTTTTGGGCTCGTCTCAGTTGACTCGAGGCCGGCTGCACTATAACTTCAGCATATTTCCTGCTCGTCTTTCCCAGTTTTCTTGTTTGCAATTGCCCCTCGTCTGAAGGTGTGAGAGAAGTCCTACTGGCCCCTCTAAAAGTGTTCCCAGTTCTTGTGCTTTGCCCCCTGTGTTTTCTTCCATGTGTAGTGAAGGCAGCAGACGGCAGGAGGCCAATCTGTCACATTTAACACATCCTGGGGCCGTGCTGTCGCTGGTATCAAGAGTGACTGGCAGACAGATCGCCAAGTCCAGCCTCGAAGACACTTGTCTCTCTTCATAGAGTCATCCTCAATGACAGGAAATGTCAGTGAAGCAATACGAATGGTGGACTGATTCAATAGAGACTATATTTTAACCTTTTAACAAGTTTGCACACCCTGAGTGATTCTATCTATGCTGCCAAATGTGACATATAAATCTCTTCATAGTGAGATCAATAAAGTTTATCTTATGTTATCATATTTTGAGACCCAATGTTACACACTGTACAATGGGGATCTGGCAACAAAATAGAATCAATAATTAGGTTATTTTGTTTGTTAATAATGAGGTGCAAGGATAAGAGAGTCTCTTTGCAGCAACTTCAATAAATGTTTTTGTTTATACTCTTTAGCTATAAAACCTTATATGTTTTCAAGCAGAAACCTCCTAGTGTCTAGATACAGTGTTCATATGAGTAATTATGTTGGCCTCAGATACTCATTAACTGATTTGAGCTTGACAGAAGGAGTTAAAGTTCTTGTAACTTTCATAACTTGTGTCTCCTTGGGAACAAAAAGTCATAGCCAGCAAGTCTGTCTTTGTTACCATCAGGCCTTTATTCTGCTGTCTGAAGATCCCTCACTGGCAACTATCCTCCACTTGACTTTGTCTCTGGCTTCTTTATTGGCCATTATCCAGGAAAACCCAAGGACAGGCCCTATTTGTGCTACCAATAAACTGACACTTGATTGCTTGGCAATATTTCAGTGTTTTGCTTAAAAGTGTTAACACTTTTGCTGATAGCGCCATGCTCCATGCACAGTATGCGTTTAGAACTGAGATGGTTCAAATGCAATTATTATGGGAAAGGGCCTAGAGAAAATTGAACTAAGGACCAGCCATCTGTGCCACAATCCATCCGTTTTTGTAATAGGCTTTGCCCCATCATGTCCAACTCGCCTCTCTTTTACGCTAGCCAGTCAGCATCTTTCTTATATGACAGAGCGATATGCAGCAAATTGAATCCAGTCACTCAAGTGAACTCGGAAATACCACAGACAAACTGGAGGAGAAAATACAGAGCCACTGACACTAATAAATAGTCTTTACACTCATGCTTGCAGCCAGGCAGTAAGAACTCATAAAATTGTCATCTGTACTGTGCTGAACATACACTCGTCTGTGTTGCTACATTTCTTTAAGTGAAAGAATGTCTTTGCTGTACACTATGGCATCAGCAACATGGAAATATTGCGTGTTCTCCATAGATAGGATGTGTCTATAGAAATATTTGGGATTTTCTGTAAAAAATAAAGTCTGCTGCTTAAAGTCGTAAGCAAGCACAAAGACTTCTGTGCAAGAGCCATTCCTACAGATTCAAATGCTTTAATTAATCGATCCCAGAGGTATGAAAAAATAAAGAGTCTGAGAAATTCTTTTATTGTTGTCAGAGTATAATTGCCAAATACCTTCCGTTTAGGCTGTAATGTCAGACAGGTTTTTGTCAGTTCCTTACTCCCTTCCTATTAATTAAGGGAAGATTTTGCATTAATATTCTCTCCACAATATACAAATGTATCTTTCCAGCTCAGATCTTTGAAGTGTGTTACGTGATTAATATTTTTACTCAAATGGAGCACCGAGTTATGTAGTGGGATTGTTAGCGTTTTTGTAATTCCAATACATTGTTGGGCTATAATAATCATCTCAATAGCCTCTTGTTCACAATACTAGGGAATTAGTCAGCGCATTCTGCTATGGGCCATCAGTCAACCAACTTTGGATTAAACATTCAATGTAATGTATAGATTCTGAATGCACTGATGCACTAAATGTACTTTAGTTGGTGCTTCTACTGTATATACTTTTGTTACTTTTGATAATAATTTATTAATTTTGGTTGGGTTTTTTTTATCAACATAAACACAGTTTCATACAAAACATTATTCGACATTTTGTTAGTCTTTTAACAATGAAGTTAGCAAAATTGACTACTCAGTTGGAATGAGACTGTGCTTGAATAAAGACAGTTCTGCTTGTCCCTTTGGAAATTCTCATTTCAACAGGGTCAAAACATACCTAAATTAAGATAAAAACTTTGTGATTCAACCATGGGCGGCCTTTCATTGTATATTTTTTGCAGTGTAAAGCCGAACTCTACTCAGTTTGCCTTTGGGCTTTGTCAGCTTTACTAACCTTGCCTCTGTGATGTTTGTATGTTGAAGCCCAGTGAGGTTGCATCGTCTCGATTAAACAGACAAATATGTAATAGTTTGCAAAAGATGAGAGGAGAATATGTCCAGAATCTTGAATCATTAATTTTTAACAAAAAAGTATAGTTAGTCAACCAGTAGATTGTTAAGAGACAACAGTAATAATTAACAAATGCAGTTAGCTGTAGGTCTAAGTCAGAGTCATTTATTGCACACAAAAATGTGTCGTCACACATATACATTATTCTTATTTACTGTAAGCTGTAAAGAGCACCCTTCAGCTCAAACTTGCCGTGCCTGATTCAACTGTAAAATCCCACCACATATGACAAAATATTTGTATTTCATCCATGACGCAAATGATTGCTTTGAATTGAAAGAAATATTGAAAAAATGACTTATTTTTTTACCTATTTTACAATAGTAAAGAGATACCTTAGTTATAACTGTAATAGTGACTGCATAGATGATATATTATTTACCTATAGCTATAGCTTCCTGCGATATGAGCGGTGGAGATGTGGCGCCCCCCATTGTTCAGTTTATCTTACACTAACATTGTGTGTTACAGAAATCGTCAGAGCCATGACCCACACAATAAATCAGGGTATGTCCATGTACTGGGGAACATCCAGGTGGTCTGCCATGGAGATAATGGTCAGTGGAATCATTTAATTATTGTATTCAGAATGTCAATTCCATATTCTGACTTTCTGTACTCTTTTGTTCAGGAAGCATACTCTGTGGCTCGACAGTTTAATCTCATTCCACCGGTGTGTGAGCAGGCTGAGTACCACTTCTTTCAGCGAGACAAAGTAGAAACGCAACTACCTGAGCTCTATCATAAGATTGGTAAATTTTCAAATGCCAAAAACAAGTTCTTATATACATTAATGGAGAGCTCTACTTATAATGTATGGTTATAATGTTTAGGTGTTGGAGTGGTCTCATGGTCCCCTTTGGCGTGTGGAATTATCACTGGAAAATATGACAATGGCATCCCAGAATCTTCCAGGGCAGCATTAAAGGTATGTATATATATAAAATCTGTTTAACTTCATGTTCTATCATGTTTTTCCTTATAGCCATATCAATGGTTAAGAGACAAAGTAATGAGTGAAGAGGGGAAAAAGCAACAAGCCAAACTAAAAGAATTGGGCCATATTTCAGAGAAGCTTGGGTGTACTCTACCACAGCTTGCCATTGGTATGTTTTACAGAATTGGACTCATAATGAGTTGTCTTAATTCAATATATTTTATTTTATTTAAGCTTGGTGCCTAAGAAATGAAGGAGTGAGCTCCGTGCTACTGGGTTCTTCTAACCCAACACAGTTAACAGAAAACCTGGGAGCCATTCAGGTGAGAATGAAGCATGTTTCCGCTGGGTGTACTGTGAACTGACTGCGACTCGAGTGCGGGAGCTCCACGTCTTCTAATGTTTGCTTGTCCAATCGGAAACTCTGGATAAGATCTGTTTAATTTACTTTAATCAAGATTCAGAAACCACTGGATTCAAGTATGGGCTACTTTATATTGTATCAGTTTGTGAATTTAATGTGGCCAAAAGTGCCACACCCACCTCGTATTCAATGCACATCTAACGTTAGGCACATAAATGTACAAATGCATTAAGTTTACTGTTTGCTCTCCCTTTTTTTACACTTTAGGTAATTCCAAAGATAACGGCAGACATGGCCACAGAAGTGGATCACATTCTGGGCAATCGCCCACACAGCAAAAGGGATTACCATCATTAAGATTATATTTCTATTATCTAACATTCAGCCATGGCACAGTTGCAAGTGCCCAACTTCACTTGTGTGTTGATGACTGACTGTGACAAATGCTGTTGCTCCTTGTATGAACGTCAACATGTTGTCATTTTTTGATAAAGCTTCTTGACAAAGTCTGCATGCGATAGCTATAGCTAACCATATCGTGCCAGTACATTAGCCAAGAGACATTGTGCCCTGCACAGTGACACTATGCAGAACAGATTTCAATGTTGTTAAATCCCAGTAAAAAAATATTAAAAATAATTAAAATCTTCTCTATAGAAAGAAAATGACAGCCTTATAGTTAGTATTTCTCTTGCTCTGGGCAGTGGAGTAAGTGCATGAACTTTTTTAAAACATACTGGTAGTTGGATTTTTTCCTAATCTGATTTACTCAAAGAGATAACTCTCAATAACTGGCGTCCAGCACACAATCCTCACACTTAAACATAGCTATGACTGTTACATACTTCTTTAATGTCATATTAGTTTGTCAGTCTTCATTAATTGTGTTTATCTCCCAACAAAGATATTCATTATTTACGAATAATGAATATCTCCAGAAATGCACTTAGTTATTTCAAGTGAACTGTGAACATAACATTTGTGCAGTCACTGCAGGTATTCCTGTTGCTAATACAGAGGATACAGAGCAGCATATGGACCCTGGAGCTTGTGCACCTGGAACACAACTATTGCCATAATTTTCCAGATGTCCCTTTATATAATAGGAATATGTCACATTCTCTCTGTTCAAATGTTCATTTCACCAGAGACTATGAAATATGTAAATAAGTACAATGACTCATGGTTGTCAACTTGCTTAGATATATTTGCTTGATTAATTTTATTGCAAGTTTTATGGCTTCTAGTGTAAAGATAAACAGTGCTTGCTTATTTGCTATAATTAAAATTGGGGTTATTATGTGTAATTCTGTTTTGTAATTAATCTTAATGAATAAATTTAATTTTGTTTACTCTTGTTTGAATGTTATCATTATTTATATGACGGTATATTCAGTGAATTCCCCCAATTTAATCGTATGTTTATGTTTATGTTTATTGTTCATGCAATTTTTCATAATCAATTTGCAGTTGACACATTCATACATGCTTTTACCTGAACAAAAGGAACAGAAAGAAGATAAATCTTGTATATCCTGTCCTTTGTACAAAAACAATAAAATAAAATAAGGAAAGCAAATTGAATTTCCCAATTTAAACCCCAAACACCAAAAACCCAAGTCACCAATTGCACAAACGCATCAACAGTCCTCATTGTCTCACATTTCGTCAGATACAATCCTCTTTTTTAACCTAGATTATATTCATTCAAAATTTTTACTTTATACATTCTCTTAAACTTCCACACACTTTTACAAACTTTGAGTTCTTCATTCAAGGAGTTCCACAGTTTAACTCCATAAACTGAGGGACATTTCTGTTTCAGTGTTGTCCTGGCAAATTTGGTTCGGAAGTTGTGTTTTCTTCTGTGTCCATCACTCACGCAAAATAGATCTTGCACATAATTGGGCAACATTTTCTGTTTAGCTTTCCACACAAGGAGCACGATTTTCAAATCAACAATATCCTTAAACTTGAGTTGTCCAGATGCTATAAACAAGATGTTTGTATGCTCTCTATAATGTTTATTGTTAATAATTCTTATAGCTCTTTTTTGCAACAAAAACAAGGGTTTGGTGTTGGTGCTATATGTATTACCCCAGATTTCAGTGCAGTAACTGAAATATGGGAGAACCAGTGAGCAGTACAGCATATGTAACGAGCTACAATCAAATAAATCTTTCACTTTGTACAAGATACCAATAGTTTTACTAATTTTTTTCTTTACATAGTCTATGTGAGCTTTCCAATTAAATTTCTCATCTAAGACAACGCCCAGAAACTTAACTTCATTAACCCTTTCAATCCGAACTCCATCAATCGTGTAGTTGTTTTATTTATTTTACTGTGCCTCTCAAGCAAATCTTGGCCACGTTTTCTTTTTTAAGTGAAAAAATATCACAATATACATACAATTTGGCATTAACCATAATGAAAATATTAAAGTGCAATAATTAAGGCACACACACACAGAGGTCAATCTAATATTCTGACATTTTCAAATGTTTCTATAAGTGACAATGCATTTTTACAAGGTCCTTAATGGACACCTTTTGGATCTTTTTTCTTGTTATAAAACGTATCTCTGAAAACGTGTGACTTGAGATCTGGTGTACATATTGGCCAAAGAAAATAAACTACTACTACCTTTCATATATTTTAGGGATTTTAAGTAATTTATTTCCATTTGTCTTTGCGCTTCACCTTTATCCTTAACATAAATGAATACATTTCATTCAGCAACAACAAATTGTTTACAGTACATTTTGGCATCCAGGATGATGCCAAAAACTATTTTGTCCGATGTGTGTCTTGTTGTAGCTGGGCTTTACTCGAAAGCCAGTCCTAAAGGTCAGAATGTGTTTGTGTACATGCGATGATAAAACAGTTTCAATATCACGTTCACGGAATGCACAGTTGTTATCTTGCTCGTTCTGTGTCATGTTTTCTTTTTGTGTGGGCGTGTACTTCCTGTCTTTGGTCCAATAAGAGTCCTCCATTGTATTTCTCACAGTTTGATTGGAGCGTACTTCTTCCTGCTGTAAATCAGTCTCAGAGCCCGCGGATAACAAACACCTCAATGTTAAATCCATATGAAACTCGTTTTGAAGCTTTTCATCAATGCTTTTGTTTCTAATGTGTCTTGGCCACGATAATCCTCTATGGAGTAAGTGATTTAAAAGCAGTCTCGAGCGCAACACAAAAGGTTAGCCATTTGTTTAGCATCGGCTGTAGCTAACAACAACTGGGGCATTGTTGATATCCAGGGAACCATCTTTTATAGCCTCTCAAGTACAGTAAAGGTATGTATGATTTAATTTAAACATACGTTGAATAGTGCTTGCAAGTTGTAAAATTGTTTTAATTTCTGCCTTAAGTCATGTCGTTTTCAGGTGACTTTCTCATCTGGAACAATCCGGGTGCAAAACGGAACAACAGAGGAGCAACAATCTGTGCTACAGGCCTTTCTGACCCCAGTTTCGCAAAGGACGACCTTGATCTTAATAAGTCATACCCCTGTGCCCAAAGACCACAGCTAAAGAGGAACATTTTAACTTTGCAAGATCAATTTGCTATTGGGTCTTTGACAGGTAAATATTTGTGTGGCATTGTATCAACTGTTTTAATGCAGTTTATGTATTTAGTGATGCAGGTACAGTCAGTTTATACTTAACAATAGTGGTTGTATGAGTTGTGCCAGATTATAGTATATGTATCTATTTACAACTGTGGTCGCAGGGCAAGGTGGTGCTATCTTAAAACTCAAAGAAGAGACATTGCAGGGAAAGGGCTCTACGTCACCAAGGTTAATTATAACAATCAGTACATTAGTAGTAGTAGTAATCTTTATTTATATACCGCCTTTTCACTGCAGATCTGAGTCTCAAAGCGGTTTACAATTGTTAATTTTTGGGCATTTGTCTCTCACTCCACACAGAGATGGGAGCGGGGTCGCCAGTACAGGAGGCACATGCCAGAACTATTGGACATATTTTTAGTGGTAGGGGAAACCGGAGTACCCGGAGGAAACCTACGCAGACACGGGGAGAACAGGCAAACTCCACTCAGAAAGGCCCTGGTCCGACCTGGATTCGAACCCAGGACCTTCTTGCTGAGAGGCGAGAGTGCTATTCACTCAGCCACCGTGCCGCCCGAATATTAGGATGTTATTCAAATTTAGGCCTGCAACAAATATTGTCATTATGATTGCATTAGTGATTTGTATGTTGTTTTTAATTTGTGTTTATCACTGGAAAAAACACTCCAGGGACACGATGCCGAAAATAATTGTCAACCTAATTAAATATTAACATTATGATTTGCCTTATTGGTCAATTTTGTATCCCTTTTGCTTGGAAGCGGATTTTGTCTACTATACCTTGAAATTTCTCTATCCAAAGGTTTTTTGTTTTTTTTTTCAAAGGATAATTGGTTTATTGTGAGTTATGTCTACTGACTAGTCTCATTTTAATCTTTTTTTTTAAATGTGTTTTTCTTCATATAGGGGAACTCCATAAAGAATGTTCTGCAGCATCAGCAAAAAATGGCAAAATATCAAAACAGCGTTGGTCCCCTGCCACATTTCCGCATGTACGTTCTGCTTCACAAACGGATGATCTGTTTGGTCAGCTCATTAATAGTCAGTGTGTCCTGCCAAAGACTCCTGCAGTCCTGAATCTAAATAAGATTATTCTGATCGTTGACCATAAAACTCAAAAGGTATTTAGAAGCAGTTCTGTTGTACGTTCATAGTAGATATAGTGTGGTATATGTATTCTATTGATGTTCCTGTTCCAGATTATTTCAGTCAATAATCAGGCATGTAAACTGTATGACTGCACCGCCAAAGAGCTGATTGGGAAGACGTTTTCACAAGTATTTACAAAATGCAGTTTGGCTATCATGGATGTTTTGGCGGAAGACTATCTGCTCAGCGATGGAACTGTTACATCTGTTCTTGGAAAATTGGTATGGAGTGAGCAAAAGTATGATTTTATTTTTAAGGAAACCTCTGCCTAACACAGTTTTACATAGGTGGATGCCGTGTTGCCGTCTGGAGAAGTTCCTGTTTCTATTTCTACCTACAAGCATCTGCAAGAAAACTGGGTTATTGTGGCGGAACATGTAGAAAGACTATCGGCCTTTTTGTCATTTTCTCAAAAGGTAAGCAGAAAACATAAAAATGGCATTCTCATTATAAGTCATGTTATTCAATCATTCCAGGGTGAAATTCTGAGTTGTGACACAGAGTTTGCTCACCTCTTTGGATACCATCACCCTCAAGAGTTAAAAGGCATGTCGATCAATACGCTGATTCCTTCTCTTCAAATCCTCCAAAGCCATGGATTGCCTAAGGTAAATTGGTAAAACATGTCATTTGACTAAGTTGTATGTTTTCTGTTTTTATCCTAAGCATTTTTCTTTTGTAGTCACTTAGAATGCAAAGAGTTCAGGGGAAAGGTCGACAGGGGGCATCAATTCCACTGTGCATTAAACTTCAAGGAGCATTTATGTGCGAAGGATCACAGCTTAAAACATGCACAAGTCACGACACCTCTGTTGGTCAAATTGAAGGAAAACGGGAGCACACAAACCTAGAACATTCTCCATCCTCAGGTTTGTTTCTTGACAAGAATATTGACAGACACTGCTTCATTGTGCACATAAGTAGAACTTTCTTTGTTCTTTATTTTCCTCCCGTAGAGAAAAAGGATCACCATAATCTCTCGGATGGTCCATCTCTGGAATACTCTGGTAGCATTTGGGCGTTAACTCCTCTCACTGGTCTTCTCCTGCTCCACACAAATGGGTTAATTTTTAGTATTCACAGCCACCTGGCTCTCAGGCTTTTTGGCTACAGTAAGGAGGAACTGGTGGGCAAGGTATAAAAACATATTTAAAAATGTGTCTTTTCTGTCTTGGTATCAAATTAATCCTTATTCTGTCTTCTTTTTTTTGTATAGAATGTTTCCTTTCTCATGCCTGGTTTCTGTGGATGGATGTCTGACACTGGTGGAAATGAGAGCTTACTTCGGGATACTAACAGTGAAAGGGCTACCCAATCTAGAATTTCTAAAGCAGGTATTAAAGTGTCCCCCATTGTTCTGATTTAACCATCGTTATAAACTAGATATTGTTGGAGCAAAACTATGCATCAATGAGTATTTTCTTCTTATTTTAATGAAATGAGAATTTATCTTGATTGCAGACCCCTCCTCGCTGGTGGCTGGTGACATGGCTATGGTAAATCAGGCTGCTAAACACAGGACCTCCACTGGACGAGGCAAGATCTTCACAGGGACGAGCTCCAGATTAGACCACCAAGAAAGTGCCCTGTCTCACCTGGCTACTCCTGCTGTTACCTCTACACGCGTGCCCAGGTTAATTCCCTGTCCATATTGATCAATGTTTTCATGATTAAGGGTAATATTGTTCTTTTTCTTCTTTGCGTAGGCTTGATGACACAATAGAGCTCCTGGAGGAGGCTGTTTGTGTTGCCCCATGTAATGCAGAGCCATCCAGTGCTGACAACACTGAGGAGCTGCTTCAAACTTTTGCTTTGGTGGACAGTTCAGGAGAGGATGCATATTGCCTAGTTTCCACCAAAATGAAACCTTGTAGTCGTAGAACAAAAGGCCAAATGCAAACTCCTTGTAAGTGCACAGGCCTTCCATTATTATAATTATTTATCTATTTCATCACATTTATTTGTTTGTTTAGATGATGATGATCTCCAGGACTCCAGCTTTGAGGTGATTTCAATGGAAAGCAGGTAAAGGGAAACGCCTTTCTTTTTCAAGGTTTTTTGTGTTATTTTTGTTGAAATATTATCTAATGGATTTTCCTGTTGGATATTACAGGTCCTCCTCTGGTTTCTGTGAAAGATTTGCTGGCCCTCCAGGTACAGAGCCCGGTCAAGCAGAGCATGGTTCAGCCCAGGCGGTGGACTCTGGTAGCTGTTTTCTAGATCTGAATAGTGACGGTGAACTCGTGACTCGGGCCTTAGCTGATCTCAACATAAATAATAATTCGGAAAGGCAGAACCCCCCGGAAACCCAGCGCTCTACAACCACTTGTGACACAGCAGAGCTTCTCCGAACTCCTTCTCCTTGTGCCTTAAATCACCAAGAAAGACGGTCGCCAGCTCAAGTAGAACATTCCACAAGTGAATGTCTTCCGAATGAGCATAAGCAGGTGGTCAGGATACATCCTCTGTCTGATATTCATGCCACGTCAACGCCTAAGAAGCAAAAGGATCATCTCGATGAGCTACAGATAGCTGAAGGACAGTTTGAGGGCTCTGCATATCATAGAGATGGCACGCAGATGGGTATGAACAAGTCAGAAATCCTGCTCCATCTCGAATGGAAACTTGAATTGACCCAGGATTCTTTTCTAGATGTGCAGTGTGATGTTTGCAAGACCCCTCTCCCTGATGGAAGATTTATGTATTGTGTGTGGATGAGTAGAACTGACCACCAGGGGTCAATGTTGCTCACAAACAACTCTGTACACAATGAATCAGAGGCAAGTTTAAGGGAAGTTTGTGTCTCTTTCCAATAGATGTATAACAAATTGTTTTTATTTATTCCCCTTCCCTAGAGAAATGGTGACTTCTCTAATGGAGAAGCATTGCACACTACTATGGACCTTGAACACAGTCGTGCTTGTGAGGGTCAGTTTGAAGAAGAGTATCAGACTGTTAAAGCCATTGGTAAAGGAGCCTTCGGATTTGTTTGGAAAGCAATAAAGCGCAATAGCGGACAAGAAGTAATTTCCTTTTTATATTCTTACATGTGTTCCTCGACTGGGGATATGGCTTGTTTATTATTTGTAGTAATTAATGTGGTTTATACACTCATCTCAGGTTGTTGTGAAGTTCATAAATAAAACTAGAATAGTGAGTGAAAGCTGGGTGGAGGATCCCATACTTGGAAGAGTAAGCCAGGAAATCGCCATCCTCACTAGAGTACAGCATCACAACATCGTCAAGGTAACAGCCCCAAGACAAGTCTATACGTTTGGTAAATTATGTGGTATTTCACTCATTCTACTGTTACAGGTGATTGAGGTTTTTGAGAACGGGGCATATTTCCAGATGGTGATGGAGAAGCATGGGTATGGACTGGATTTGTTTGAATTCATTGACCACCAGCCAAGACTAGATGAACCTCTCGCCAGCTACATTTTCAGACAGGTAGGCGCTCTTTCAATGCAGATTAAATTGTTTGTTTTGAATTGTTTTGAAAATTATCCTTTGTTGTTTGGTTTTAGCTAGTGGCAGCAGTGTTTTACCTAAGAACTAAGGACATACTTCACAGAGACATAAAAGATGAGAATATTATTATTGATAAATGTTTCCACATTCGCCTCATTGACTTTGGTTCTGCTGCCATCATAATTCCTGGAAAACTGTTCTATAATTTCTGTGGCACACTTGAGTATTGCTCCCCAGAAGTTCTTCAAGGCAATCCGTAAGTCATTAATACACGTATACATTTATTTTTTATAATCTGCTATTTTGTAACCATTTCTGTACATTGAGCAGCTATGAAGGTCCAGAGCTTGAAATGTGGTCTATTGGAGTTTTGCTTTACACACTTTTGTTCGGTGAAAACCCATTTTGTTGTGTGGAGGAAATTCTGAATGCCAAGCTGAAGCTCCCCTTTCCATTGTCTCATGGTAAGAATTCTGGTGTGAGAATTCTTCATTATTAAGGCTTTATTGAAATCCTATACATGTATTGAATGTACAGAGCTAAAAGAGGTGCTGAGCGGGTTGTTGAACCCTGATCCTACACAAAGAATGTCTCTCGACCAGCTTCTGCTTCAGTCTTGGATCAGTCAACCCATTTCTCTGTCAGAGTACAGCTGGGCAGAGGTGGTGTCTACAAGCCAAAGCCACTGTGAGTTTCTATTGAAAGTGTTTTTCCTTTGCATAGTGCACATGTAATGCATTTTTCTAATGTGTCTATCTGAAGGTTCAGCAAAATCTTCGGAGTCTGGACCCGAACACTATCTTGGACAAGATTTATTTCCAGATTATGGAGATGAAACTCTTCCTGAGGATGAAGAGAATGAGGAAGATGAAAGATTTGCTCTCGAACTTGAGCTCCAGAAGTACCTTTGAAAAATAGACGAGAACATAGAGTGCAGTATAGGGTTCATAATAACTTTTTAAATTGGAGAATTAGATGTTGTAGACTGAGTATATGGTGGGGAGTGGCAAATCGGAGCTGCCACCCAATTCACATTTTATGGTGCCTATTGTAATTGCTAATAATGTCATCTTGTTTCATTCAACTGTTTTATCACCATCACCCATTTTATCACCCATATTTATTCCACAAAAAGACATTTATTAAAGTCACATTCTTGTGTTGTGCCTGTCGCACCACCCGTTATCAATGTTAGGCTTTGTTTTTGTAAATGTGGCTTTTTCTGAAATGCTTTGTGTTGCAGTAAAGACTAAATCTTCATCATATTTATTTTTTCCAATAATAAATATTTTAATGCAACTATCGAATCAATATTGTTGTTTTTTTTTAATATTATTTTATACTGATGGGAACTATTGTATTTATTTGTTCCACACGGTGAGATAAAAGACGCACAAACATGGCGTCCTCCATTGCAATGCGACAGGTAAATGGTGTTTGTAATTGTCAATCAAATGTTATTACATTTACAGTCTTATTTATTTCCCTAAGATAGTTAACCGACTGCGATCTTTTACGAATAATATCTTGCGTTGTTTTGGCATAATGAATGAGTATACCGGTTACTCGGTGCTAGAGAACTCGTTTTCCGCAACCACCATGTATTTTGCAGCATTACTCTTTAACAAGTCTGCTTTCTATTTGCCTTATAGGTTGGACGGATAGCACGCTACACCATTTTTCAGCCTCAGCTCTGTGTCCCCAGAAGAGCACTCTCCTCCCCCGCAGAGAACAGCCCCCTGAACCAAGGACCCAGCGCGGAGCTCTCTCTGCGTGGTTTACTAGACATGGGCTTTACGGACACTCAAGCAGAACACATTTACGAGACTGTTTACAAAAGCAGAGGAGGGAACACAGCCAAAAACACTTTATGCACTTTGTCAACTCTGATTGTCCTGGGCCTTAACCCCTCAAGCGTCCTGAAGCTGCTAGAAAAATGCCCTGAGTTGTACACAGTCAAGGAAGCACGTCTGCAGCAGCGCATTGCAAACCTGAGAAAACTAGGCCTTCTCGAAGGTATGGTTCCTGTAAGTTCGAAGGCACCTAATATGCACATTTTATATTTTACACATTTATCTTTAGGCAGTCTTCAGAGAGTTGTGGCTCATCACCCTCAGATCCTGATCATAAAGAGGAAGGTGATCAACAATGCGGTGATGTTTCTGAAAGAGAAGTGTCTGTTTACATCACAGCAAGTCACAGATATTCTCAGAGACAGTCCAGCCATTATACAAGAAGACTTGGCTCAGATTCAGTTCAAGTTTCAGGTAAATGCCCCCTCCGAGAATGATTTATACAATGGACTAGTTAAGTACAGCGTAATCGTGCAGGATTGGCTAATTCTCGGCTCAGATTTAATGGAGAGGAGGAAAACAAACATGTCTTTAGTATTGCATTAATACAATTAAATGGAACCATAATAATGTGCATGGGGGAAAACGTTTTTAAAGGTTTCAAAGATTGGGAGATCAGCACAGAAATTTTAAGCCTTATTTCCATTTACAATTTTTTTTTGCAATCTCAAAAACTTTAGACAGATTTTGTGGAAGAGCTAAAGGGTAATAATTCATTGTGAGAAAAGCTGTGCAGTAGTGCGGGGAAAATGTCTCCCTCTGGTGGTCATAATTTGAATGTGGGTTTGCTTTTTTTTCCACAGTACGTTTATTTTCGAATGGGCGTCAAACAGGCTGAGATGGTGAAGTCCAGGCTGTTCCGCTTTTCCTTGGATGAAGTGCGAAATCGTCACTGTTTTTTGGAGCGTAGAGGACTTTATGAAACTCCTGACAAAAAGGGACAGACCACCATTATCAATCCCAAACTCAGCAACATCCTTAATGTGGATCAGGACATGTTTGTTACACAAGTGGCTAAAGCTTCAGTTGAGGAGTTTGAAGTTTTTCAGAGACTGATGGCAAGAGAATATGAGGAGGAAGATCACTGGGGAGACTTAGAAAATATCAGTGAGGAGGAGGAAGAGGAGCGGGTGGAAGGAAGCAATAATGGGAAAATGGGATACATGAAAAGAAATAAGAAAAAGCTGAAGAATTGATCAAAGTGTCCACAAATTTGAAGTCTTTAATAAAGTAAAATACATGAAATATTACCTTTGCACCAATCAGTTGGTTATATAATCCAGTAACACAACCTTTTAATTTTCTGTGACTGTTTTGACTGCTACAACGTTTTAAACTGAAAATATAAATTCAACAGATCTTAAGTAAAATCTTATAGTGGAAAAAGATGTTCTGTTCCACAACCTTATTATGTAACTCGATCCTTTTACAGGGGCAATACATTAGGAGCTGTGTGAAAGCGGCAGGTGTATGCTTCACCCTGTTGCTATGTGATGTTCAAGCATCTTTTGCTCCTTGCATCGCTTTATCTCCTGCACAAGTCAACAGTCCCCCATCAAGCTACTGGACTCTTGACTAAGCACCTATCAATTTATTTAAGCGTCCAGACCAACGGGTGTGGAGTGGAGGTTCACATCGTGCTGGCCACTTGGTAAGAGACTTTACAATCAATAATAGGGCGGCACGGGGCGGCACGGTGGCTGAGTGGATAGCACTCTCGCCTCTCAGCAAGAAGGTCCTGGGTTCAAATCCCGGCCGGACCAGGGCCTTTCTGAGTGGAGTTTGCATGTTCTCCCCGTGTCTGCGTAGGTTTCCTCCGGGTACTCCGGTTTCCCCTACCACTAAAAATATGTTCAATAGTTCTAGCATGTGCCTCCTGTACTGGCCCCGCTCCCATCTCTGTGTGGAGTGAGAGACAAATGCCCAAAATTAACAATTGTAAACCGCTTTGAGACTCAGATCTGCAGTGAAAAGGCGGTATATAAATAAAAACTTACTTACTAACTTACTTACTTACTAATAGGTCAAATATGTAACACAAATATTAATGCAGGCAAAAACCTGTTTTTTTTTTATGTTGATAGTGATAACAATTTAGTTTGCGTTTCATACTGACGAGTTACGCAAATGGTTACATGCACATTTGTCTGCATGTATTTGCATACTATTCTCCACCTTTTCAAAAGTAACAGTGTATATTTTGAATCCGACAGTTTTAATGCTTATTGTGTTTTGTTAATAGACAGTTCCCGGTTGCAATTATTTAGGATTTGGTCGATATGAACCCGACTCTTCAGGTTTCCAACATCACAGAGGAATGGGCCGAGAGCTTCAGAAGTTGGCACATGGAGTTCTTTGTCATCCCTACTACCATCTTCACAATGTTCTCTTTGATGTCCAATGTTGTTCTCTTGGCATGCATCTACCGGACTCCAGTTTTGTGTCAAGAAACGCGCTACTTACTGTTGGCCAATACCCTTATAGCGGATGTGCTATTCATGATTTTTCATTGTGCGACCCAGCTCTGTAATGCCACTGGAGTTATAATCTCCTGGATAGTTTGTGAACTGGTCACTGTTGTCACTATCACTGCCTACTGCTCTGCCATTCTCAGCATCACACTCATGGTGGTGGATACCTTTGCTGCTGTGCGCTGGCCACTGAAATACAGGGAATTCCTGCCACCAGCTCGTACCCATCGCATGCTCCTGGGACTCTGGCTCTTTGCTGCTATTTACCCTTTAACTCTTGTCATTTTTTTGATCAGTGGCAGTAAACAAAGTGAAAAAGTCAATATCTGCCTTGTAATCATCTGTCTTGGATTTATGGAAACCAAAAACACAGTTGGATACAATCTCTACTTTTTGGTTGTCCCCATACTTTGTGCCGTGCTGATTTCTTACTGTTATATCCGGCTCTACATGGTGACAAAAACACAGGGAATCTGGCACAGCCGCTTTTCCAGAGCCAGAGTCACACTCTGTATACATGGCATTCTCCTGTTGTTATACTTTGCCCCGGGCTTTGTCTTCAGTATGGCAATTATCTTATTCCACAAGAAAGACATAAATCGGGATATTCAGGTGTGGATTAGCGCAATCAATATGTCTGTTTTAATGTTTGTGCCGAGGGCCTGTGCTCCTTACCTGTATGGCCTTAGGTATAGGGAGATCAATGAATCACTAATGCAGCTGCTTCATCTAAGGAGGCTAAACCAGATCACAAACTTATAGAAGGAAATCATATTGTATCTATTTATTGTGGATTCCACACTACCGTACCTCTAGGAGTCATAATAAGTGAGTCATAATTGATTACTTTTAGTAAGTACAACTTCAGGAAGTGTTTACATATTTAGTACAATGGTTTTTGTCTTTAGCAATTTAAAGATATGTATCAAAACTATTACTACGTATTAATTATATATCGATACAGGGATTCTTCAGAGGTATAAGTTTGTGATATGTTAAGATGTTTGTGTAAAATAAATATTGTACAATGTAACCAAGTTATTTGTATTACGATGCAATGTTTGTTGTTATTCTCACCATATTTGTCCGTGGGGGTTATGTGTTCAAGCACAAAACATTGATCTCGATACTGAATCATGGCTCTCACGAAAACATTCACTTGAACACAGTCGAACATTTTGCATCAGCATGCGGAAGTTGTGACATGTTTTGTTCCCACAGCTCCTCCTTTTTCACCTGAAAAATACAGAACTTGTTTTCAGTCTCGAGCCCAAAGACTGTAAATATTACAGGATATTACAGGATTCTGGACGTTGAAGCCATACACCGTATAGAGTTTGTGACTATTTTGACAATAAAAACATTTATTTCGCTTTGTTTTTTGTAATTGATAAATTATTGTGTGAATTATTGAATTGTGTGAACATTTGACCATATTCTGTTTACACCTCGGGATTCACTAGTTCGCGATCGATATATTGGTTTTTGAACCATTATTTTCGCATGAAGTTAGTTTGTTTGCAAACAAAGGGGAGCCACGTGGAGAACTGAGGTCAATGGGAAGTGTTGTTCCTTCCTTGTTCTACTGAACTACCAGTCATGTCTTGGACACTCCATTACCCAGAATGCACTGCTCACAGCAGCTGTCGCAGGAGTGGGCTGGATTTTCTTTTTGTTGACAAGTATATAATAGGTCTGTACAGTTAGGAGGTAGAAGCCTTTGTTTGTCACCTCGTCAAAATGTCTTGCTTGTTTCGGAACAACGTTGGATCTGTTCAACATTTTTATCTTTAGGGATTTTTATTATTTTTTTTTTTACAGTAAAATAAGTTTTCAGAAAACTTTTTTCCCCTTCAACATTTTTGAAGAGCAAATTGCGCCACCACCGAAAAAACTCCGGGTAATTATTATTGTTGTATAGTTTGGTTACGTATTTAGAACTTTGCATGTGTTTTGTCCGTGAATGATCTGATTTGTTGCTTCACATTAACAGAAAGCGGTGCGAGGGAAGCCTCCTTTGTTTGGCAAGTCCAAAGTTCGGTAAAGTTAGCTTGATATTCACAGATTCGGACTTCCGCGGTGAATATCTTACGAAAGCTACGTTGTTAAACGAAAGTAATTGTGCCAAAATGATCACCTCTACATGGGCTAACTACTACAACATCGATTTTTCTAATCCAATGCGCTGTTTTAATGCAGAGAAATCCATTGAATCCAATGCGCCGCAAGTGCCGAGAAAAGCACTTAGGGAGCGTCAACAAATGCCAATACCAGCTGTGTAAACGAACAATAGTTTTTATTTTAAGCCAAGTACACGCACTAAACTCTCAAATACTATAAATAGCTACCATATCTAACTACTACAACCTTTGTTTTCAGCATTTGTTTCTTTTTTGTATTTTTTATGAATAAATAGGATTTAATATGAATATGAATTTTGAATAACTTTTTTTCAAAGAGGGGCGTGGTCACCAAATTCTCAGGTATGATCAATAACTGCCATATCTAACTACTACAACTTTGTTTTCAGCAGAAATATCTTTTTTATATTTTTTATGATTAAATATGAATATGATTTTTGAATAACTTTTTTTCAAAAAGGGGCGTGGTCACCAAATTCTCAGGTATCATCAATAACTGCCATATCTAACTACTACAACTTTTGTTTTCAGCAGAAATATCTTTTTTATATTTTTATGATTAAATATGATGAAATATGACTACAAATCTTGAATAACTTTTTTTCAAAAAGGGGCGTGGTCACCAAATTCTCAGGTATCATCAATAACTGCCATATCTAACTACTACAACCTTTGTTTTTTGTATTTTTCTCTTTATATTCTTTGTGATGAAATATGACTACAAATCTTGAATAACTTTTTTTCTAAAAGGGGCGTGGTCACCAAATTCTCAGGTATGATCAATAACTACAATATCTAACTACTACAACCTTTGTTTTTAGCAGAAATACCTTTTTTCATATTTTTTATGATTGAATCTTCAATGGCTTTTTATAAATGGAGAAGAGTCCTTTACGAGGGTTAACAGGAGTATGAATTAGACAGACTCTAATGTTTTAAAACATTTATTAAAGATTGATTTGTATGTGAAGGTGCGGACCTGTAAAGGAAAAGAGTGTGAGTTAAGGAAAATGAATAAATGTACAACATTTAAATATACTTATCTTTTACTCCCTTGTCTGCCCTCTTTAGGCGTTCCGGCCAAATAAGTCCTGAGGAGCCGGAGCACCTAAAGAGGATTCCGGGTTCATCCACTCTGCAGAGAGGGTGGAGGGGTTTCCTGGGTTTTATCTTTCCAGTTTAGTATAGTTTTAGAATAAATAAATCATTTGTAAATTTAAATAATAATAATAAAAAGAGTGTAAAAGCACTACTTTAATTATTGCTGTAGGGCTGCAGTTAGTATTGCTTAATTACTGTCATATGCTATAAAAGCAGGCCACCAACTCTGAACAGAGAGAGTGTTGCATGACATGCTGTCCAATGTAAATAAACCTGCACCCTGGGTGTGCACTTTGTTCCTCCAACATCTTCATAAGTGCCATCCTGACATGACAAGTGTCACAATCTTCAATAAATTTTGTTCTAAAAGGGGCGTGGTCACCAAAATCTCAGTTATAATCAATAATTAACATATCTAAGTACTGCAACCTTTGTTTGCAGCATTTATCTCTTTGTTACATTTTTATGATTAATTATCAATCTTCAATAGCTTTTGTTCTAAAAAGGGGGCGTGGTCACCAAATTCTTCAGAATGTGATAAGAGAGCAGTGTTGTGTCCATTGCACAATGGTATGTGATATTTGATAATTGTATATACTATGTGTATTTGCATATTACTCATAAAATAATGAAATGTAATTCCTGTTACAATAGAACATTATTTTATCTCCGTAGCAGTGGAACTGGACCACATCCAGCTTTGTGGAATCAGCTTCAACACCACTGACAAACCCATGAGATATTTTAATTATTGGTTATACCTGAGAATTTGGTGACCACGCCCCTTTTTGAAAAAAAGTTATTCAAGATTTGTAGTCATATTTAATCATAAAAAATATAAAAAAGATATTTCTTCTGAAAACAAAAGTTGTAGTAGTTAGATATGGCAGTTATTGATGATACCTGAGAATTTGGTGACCACGCCCCTTTTTGAAAAAAAGTTATTCAAAAATCATATTCATATTTAATCATAAAAAATATAAAAAAGATATTTCTTCTGAAAACAAAAGTTGTAGTAGTTAGATATGGCAGTTATTGATGATACCTGAGAATTTGGTGACCACGCCCCTTTTTGAAAAAAAGTTATTCAAAAATCATATTCATATTTAATCATAAAAAATATAAAAAAGATATTTCTTCTGAAAACAAAAGTTGTAGTAGTTAGATATGGCAGTTATTGATGATACCTGAGAATTTGGTGACCACGCCCCTTTTTGAAAAAAAGTTATTCAAAAATCATATTCATATTTAATCATAAAAAATATAAAAAAGATATTTCTGCTGAAAACAAAAGTTGTAGTAGTTAGATATGGCAGTTATTGATCATACCTGAGAATTTGGTGACCACGCCCCTTTTTGAAAAAAAGTTATTCAAGATTTGTAGTCATATTTCATCATATTTAATCACAAAAATATAAAAAAGAGAATGCTATTTTTAGCTTCATGAAGGCCTGTAACATAAATGTTACTTTTATTTAGTAATACTTCAAACAACACATAAACCGTGTTAATTCTGAATGTACCGAATACAAATAAATATATAGAAATGCAAGTACCCTAATTTTATTTACACTTATAGTTTTATCATTACAACTTTGCTATTATTATTGAAGTGCGCAATGTACTGTTAGTGTCAGTAATCTGATTACTGTCTGATTTGGCGAATATGTTTAGCTTTTAACTACATGAACACCTACTCTTCATATCATGGTCATAAAAGAAACACCATAAAAAGTACTTTCTAACAGTCTTTCCTCTTTCCTCCTCTAATAAACACGTGTGACAGATAAACCAGTTTTCAGCATGGATCTGGGTCCTCAGGTTTAGTCAGGTTTAGATTTGTCATAGAAGGTGCTTCCGTCAACTTCGACACGTGATGTTATAGGACATACAAGCTACCTGCTCCCACTGTTTACCTGTATGGCGTGAGCTATCTCGATTTTGAACCATTGCTCAACCCCATCCTTTCTGTCCTTCCTTTGAGTGTGTCAGAAGGTTCATTTTGCTGCAGGCTAAATGCTGCAACACGATGAATCGGGGAATTATTGCACAGACAAGAATTAATTGTGATGCTTTACTATCCCCTCAACCTTGATGGGCTTGTCTTAAAGTTGCTTTTCACTTTTTGTATGTTGTCCTAAAATACAATATTTTGACACTGCTTTTGTTTTGATGGGTGATTAAAGTATAAAAATGTATTTGTTTTGTCACTGTATTTTGTTTCAGATTGATACAGCATAGTAAAGGTCTACTTTGAAGGTGGCAGCATGGTGTTGATTTTGGGCAGACGAATGAACAGAGAGGACTCTGGGATCAGAGATTCTCCAGCCGTCAAGCGCAAGGTCTGATTTTATTATGGTGGTCTTTGTATGAGTGTGATTCTTACTATTATAATGGAGTAACTATAATACTGTTTTTAGGTCTTTGAGGTTGACCCCAAAACTTTAACTAGTCAGGATGTCCTGGACTTCTGCTCTGGAGCGTCCCACTCTGATGGAATCCTGCAGGTGTTCAATGAGTTCCGTGATTGCAGACTATTCACAGATGTGGTCATCAGCGTTCAGGGTCGCGAGTTTCCCTGTCACCGCGCTGTCCTGTCTGCGTGCTCCTCCTATTTTAGAGCCATGTTCTGCAATGACCACCGTGAGAGCCGCGAGATGCTGGTGGAGATCAATGGCATCTTGGCCGAAGCCATGGATTCATTCCTGACCTACGTTTACACAGGGCGCGCCAAAATCACCACCGAGAATGTGCAGTTTCTTTTTGAGACTTCCAGCCTGTTCCAGATCTACACTCTGCGTGATGCTTGTGCCAAGTTCCTCGAAGACCAGCTGGATCCATGTAACTGCCTGGGCATACAGCGCTTTGCCGATGCCCACTCCTTGAAGCAACTGGCCAGTCGCTGTCGCAGCTATGCCGTGGCAAACTTCGCAGAGGTGGCTCAACATGAGGAGTTTCTTGACCTCCACAAAGAAGAGCTGGAAGAGTATATTGCCAGTGATGAGTTGTCCATAGGGAAGGAGGAGGTGGTGTTCGAGGCTGTCATGCGCTGGGTCTATCACTGTGCGGAGCTAAGACGACCCATGCTCAAGGACCTGCTGCACCATGTCCGCCTGCCTCTTCTGCACCCAAACTACTTTGTCCAGACAGTGGAGGGAGACCAGATCATTCAGAATGCTCCAGAGTGCTACCAGCTCCTTCATGAGGCCAGGCGCTACCATGTGCTTGGAAATGAGATGATGTCACCAAGAACACGCCCACGCAGGTAAAAGAAAACCTGTCTAAAGCCACACTCAATTATAATCATTCCCAATCTTACTTTTCATGATGTGATTATGTATTATATTAGTGAACTACTGTTGATGATTGTTTGCTAACTGATATAATGATAGATGTCACAACATAGATTGTTGTTGGCCTGCTCCAGGAAATTAATTTGAACAGAAAAAAGGCGGAAGTCAGGGCATGTCTCTACACAGAGGTTGTCCCGAAAACAGAAAAATAATGTGACGCAATCTTGAAATGTTGAGTCTTGCCTATTTACCCAATGCGTTCAATATCTTTAAAAGTAAAATACTAAAGATGCGTTAGCTCATTAGAAATACTAAAGAAGCCATATGGCGAGCAGTGGGACAGTAAACAAAAGTGCAGCTGTCTCGTGTTAAGAAAGCAGGACAGAACCAGTTGTGTGTGTCAGTTATTATTGGCGCCTGATTTGTATTTCAGTTCCTTTGTGTCTTGTATCTAGGCAGATGTATTCATGAACAAACCAATCAGATACCACGCTGTTGGCTTTGTTTACCTTCAGGCCCTGCGCTGTCTCAGGTTGAAATGTATTCAAACCTCTCACCCTGCACCTGCAGCTTTAAAGCTCCATCTTACAAAAATACGTGTTCTCCTGCAGACGTCCCAGGGTCCTTCAATAACCTCACATGGCAACACAAGTCTAGATTTACACATTGTTTAAGTTGTATTATGTATCCTGCTTGTATTATTGCATGTAAGCATCAAACTGAACTTATGCACTTAGATAAGTATAGGTGGAGAATGCTATCCGTTGAGTTTGTCTGTCTAGACAAATGGTATGAAGATAAAAACAAACACATTAATTGTAATGGATCTGTTTTGTGGTATCTCCTTCAGGTCGACTGGTTTCTCTGAGGTGATTGTTGTGGTTGGAGGCTGTGAGAGGGTCGGAGGCTTCAATCTGCCTTACACAGAGTGCTTTGATCCAGTCACTGGAGAGTGGAAGTCACTGGCCAAGCTCCCAGAATTCACAAAGTCTGAATATGCTGTCTGTGCCCTGCGCAATGACATTCTGGTGTCAGGTAAGCCCCCTAAAATAAATTTAACATATACATGTGTTTTGTTGGAGTACATCATCTATCTGGTGTTCCTGCTGCTCATTTAAACGCAGTGAGAGAGACTGAGGGAGAGCTGCTGTCTAATCTCCCTGAGGACCAGCAGGAAAGCAGTGTTGGCTGTTTGCCTTGTGTTATTTTAATGCCTTACACAGTTGGACTTGAAGGAAAAAATGAGAACAACATCTGGATGCACTCTGAGCTCAGTCCTGTGAGAGGAATTCTGCCAGGCAGTGACAGTGAACTCTCATCCATGGTCATTGCTTCTTAAAGTTGTTTTGCAAGTTCCATAGATACAATTTATGAAATACATTTATTTATCTTTTACTGTTAAACATGTATACTAGCTTAAACTTGCAACAGGACCTGCAGCTCGTCAAAACAGCTCCCTCAGAAATATGAAGAGAAAACTATTTAAGGCAGTTCTGAGAAAGAGGACTGTTCTTCCCTGCAGCCAAAAGTGTGCAGTGTGCAGTGTACAGTGTACAGGCACTGAACGTGCCAAGTCCTCACGTGTGCAGTATCAATCTCTTCAGTGTCTGGAAAATCAACAGGCTGCACCTCCCCCACATACATTCATCAGTAACAAACCCTACAGTCAAACGTGTGGTCAAATGTTTGCTTTGGCCTTTTCTAAGTGTTGTTGTAACTTTTCCCCACCTCTGCTGTGTGTTTTCTTCACTGTACTGGTGTAAATTCTTTGACCACAGTTGTTGTGAGCCATCACGCAGATCAAATATGTCAGCTGGGTATGCACTGAAAAAGTATCTGTACTTACACTTCACCACAGGCCAGCACATACAGTGTGCCCAGAGCACACGCCTAGAGAAATATGTGTCCGATAATTTGCGTAAGAAAATGTTTAAAGTCATTTTTGAGGTTGTTGTTGTTTGGTTGTGTTTTTATGGAGAACATCCAGGGCTATTATTTGAATGCTGGTTTTAACTGTCTTTTATGCCTAAAGGTTGCAGACTGTCTGGCTCACACTCAGACAGTGATTACATCAATCAGATAAATTATTATTAACATAAGGCTTTGCAAAATATAGTTTAATTTATTCAATAATACAATGACTGAATTCACTCAACTCAGGCTCACAATATTTGTATTTCCTTAAACATAAAGACTTTAATCATTTAAAATAGATTCAACAAACAAAAAGTCAATAAAATCAGTAAAAGTACTCCAGTTTAGACATTTTAAAGCTCCAACATTATACAAGGCAGTACAGAGAGTTCAAATTTGCCAACCACAATTTTAGTGAATGAGTATGAAATTAATTTCAACCTTGCTATCTTGTTCTCTGTCAGTTCCTCTGACGGTTCTTTGTTACTGCCTCACGTCGTCCTGCCCCTTATGTGCATTTATTTGCATTTACTAAAACTTGTCCTTCAACAAAATCCAGAATTTCACCAGGTTTTGGTCCAATGAAGCATTGAACTTGCTGTGCATGTACTTTGTTTAGAAAACATTTTCTTGTTTTTCTTGTTTTTGTTTTTTTAGCTTTCTTTGAAGAGTAAACACATGTCTGGGCCCAACCCTAACATTTCATGTATTGTCCACTTTGTTCATCATGCTGTGAGCCATTTTAGTGAAAGCATTATTGAGACGTTGAACGCTACAAAGACCAATCTCTAGTATCTACTTAAGGATGATTTCACAACATTAGTTTGGCCCACAAAAGCGCCAAATCTAGGTATTATATTTCTTCTATTACAGTTGTGATATAATCTGAAACACTTACAACAATACAACGGTCGATGACTATTTTGATTGACTTGGATGCTGTAAACTGATGAATCAACAGCGCCAGAGATTAGTCACGGTTGTAATTTCCTTTCTTTAAAGTGTATGTCACTCAACTACTTTTCAAATTGAGAAGAGGAAGAACACATATGGCAGTTAGACACGCCCATGTTTTCCCCCACAGCTTCCTGATTTGATGATAATAATTCAAAGGCGTTAAGTAAAATATTTTTGAGAAATACTTTTTAATGAACTAGTCACTTGTAAAAATGCATTGTTCTGATGGGGTCTGCTTGAAATGTCACTCAGTTTGGTTTATAATGTAATTATTATTATAATGCTTAATAACTGAATTATTTTTGTTTGGAGTCATGTGCTTGTTTCCATTGTAAATAGAAAATTGAATGTCAGAATTCTTTGTGTTAACAGGAGGGCGCATAAACGGCAGAGATGTGTGGATGTACAACTCACAGCTCAACCTTTGGATCCGTGTGGCCGCTCTGAACAAAGGTCGCTGGAGACACAAGATGGGAGTTCTCCTGGGCAAGGTTTGTACCATTATTCACAGATCAGGAGTTCTGTACTGTATGGCCTACCTGTAGAAAAGTTAATGCATGCTTTGGTAGCTGCGTGACAAAACTGTGGCCTTTAGAAGATGAGATGATGTGTAAGCTACTACTTTGAGCACCTGTTATTACCCTAAAATATCATAAAACTGACAAGACATCAAAACTCAGAGAAAAACAACCTTTAGAGTTACTCACCCACTGGAATCTTTGACAGAGTATTTGCATGTTTTCTAATGATTCGTCTTGGTCTTTTGCTGTGAACACTATGTGACTTTATATTGTCGCAGTCAAAATAAGATACTTATAAATATATGTACACATATTTAGAGACACATTATTGACCAATAAGAGAGAATGTTTATTTAATTTGATAAAAAATGGCTTATAGTTTGTATATGTTTTAATTTTCAGTACTCCTAGGTTTTAGTTTTTGTGCTTGTGTTTTAGTTTAGAGCCAGGTGTGCATTTTTGTGCTGGGTCATTGGGAAGTGTGCCAAAGAGCTGTTTCTTTTCAGTGTTTCTAAAATCATTCTCACATATAAGACATAGTTAGACAATCACATAGTCAGTTAAGATGTGTATTTATCAATGCAGAGTAACACAGTTGTTACATTCATGAATTCACCTCAGGAATGTTGCTGTTGAACATAAGGACTGAAGACATGGTGGCGCTGATAATAGGACATATAGATATTTCATGAGTATTTCCTGAACTGTAATTACATGTCAGGTAACAGGCAACACATAAGCAGATGTGGGCAGCCCTTTGCTTTAAGAGCGTGCCTGTGTACACAAATTGCACACAGAGGACTACTAAAGAAGCATTTTACATAGTGTTGAAAGCAATCTACATTTTCATATTTGTAAAAAAAAAAAAAAAAACGCGTAAACACAGGTCTCAGTTAACTATAGCGGGAACCGGAACTATATATGTTGAAAGAATTCTACTTATTGTCAGTGCACCACAAGCCAACACAAATCTGTCTGCTCAGAGTTTTCCTCAACAAGTCTGGAGGCTGCAAGCCAAATATGCAGAATTGATCCCCAGAGAATCCCTCGTGTGGATCCTGTGGCTGTTGCACACATGTGAATAAGATCCTTTTCTTCATGTTTTCCTTCTCAATCCACAAGGTTGAGACACTGGAATCATGCCTGTTAGATGATCTTTAGTTTAATTTCCTTGAGGGTTGTCGTGCTGTAGGGTGTTGTCTGCGATTAAACTCAAAACAAGACTTCTCTTTTGAAGCTGTCATTTCTTAACACAATATCAAGCTTCTCACTTCCGCCTCCGTCGAGCAAAGACGTGTCTCAGACGCTCCTGCTTCTGACTGCTTGCTATCTCATTGCTCTCTGCTGTTTATTCTACTGTTTGTCGCATGGCGCCGTAAAGATGGCGCCGTGGCAAGAGCTCTGGTGTGTGTCGTCTTCTCTGTCTGGTGCACTCCGGGGTAGTCTTGCACAGTTTTCCAATGTGGTTTTACTGCAAATGGCAAATAAATGATTCTGATTCTGATTCTGATATCAACACCATGAAAACTTGAACGTGGTAATTTTTGCCTCAACCTGTAATTTCCTTTCTGTCTAAAAAGTGCATATAATAGCAGACACAGGAGGAACTCTAGCTAACTCTAATATAAATATATTGATTTTTCACAATGACAAGCTACTAAAGTCACAAAGAAGCGATACTGCCTTCTTCTAAGTGTGACGTCTTCTGAACTAGACTTGTTTGGAAAGAGCTCAGCTGAACTAGGTCATTTGTTGTTTCTCTTTTCACCCACTCACTCACCAAACTTTCTCAGTCTAAGTGTATGTCTGTTTACGTTTTCTTCAGTCTGCTGGGTGTAGTAAAGCACATGGTTAACCATTTAGCTTTAGTGAGTGTTTAAAGTCATAAAATAGGCAGCGACAGTGCACCAAGTGCTTGTCTTTACAGCATGAATCATGTTTGTAGTGCAGGCTATGATGGCTCCACATGCCACTCTCTGTTACTACTACCATCATAGTGTGTATCAGTCGTTAAAATGTCTTCTTTTTGTTGTTAGTTTATAGTGATCTGACTGCTCCTAATTGAGTGCTCTATGCAAACGTCCTCTTTTTCTTTGTTCACCTCCCTCTCCCTCTCGCTCATTATACTTCTGACTTTGGTGAAGCAAAGAGAACAGCCTTAGTGGTTTCTGTTGCAAAAGGCCCCTGTTCTTTAATTGCCTGTTCTTCATTTAGTCAATGTTTTCATAATGTTTGATCTGATTTGAAACTTTTTCTCATGAAACATTAGAATAAAACATCTATTGTCCAGAGCTACATACATATTGTGTATTTTCCTATGACATGGCGCCATCACTGGTCTGTTTGCTGTTACTTGATAAACCGGTTTAATCTGCCTGACGTAAAAGTATTCATAGTAATGAACTATAAGCCTGAAAGTCAAATGGTAACAAATGGGTATTTACAATGACGTATGTTTCTGTCCATGACGTGTGTGTGTGTGTGTGTGTGTGTGTGTGTGTGTGTACACGTGTATGTGTGTGTGTCTCTAGGTGTATGCTGTGGGGGGCTATGACGGCCAGACCCGCCTTAGCAGTGTGGAGTGCTATGACTCGTTCTCCAACCGCTGGACCGAAGTGGCCCCTATGAAGGAGGCTGTCAGCTCTCCTGCTGTGGCCAGCTGCGCAGGGAAGCTCTATGTGATCGGAGGAGGACCAGATGACAACACATGTTCAGACAAGGTGAGACAATAAAGAGTCTTCTACCAACACTCATTAAATATAAAGAAAATCAGATAATCCAGATACTTTCCCTCTTACGGTTAATCACATATTCTTATTCGTTCCTTATTCTAAAAACATACAATTATAAGTTGAAAAAGATGTTTACTGTATTTTCTTTATTATGCACTCATTGACACAAGTCACAGGATAAGAGCAGGTGGAGCCATCTTCGTCTTCATGAAAGTCCAGACATATGCTGATGCCCTTTTTTTAACAAAAGGTTCTGTGTAGTCAGGTCATTGTTTTAATGTCTAAGTGTATTATAAAATACAGTATGTATATGCTTAATAAGTTATTTTCATTTTGTCCTAGGTTCAGTGCTATGATCCAGAGTCTGACACATGGCTGTTCCGTGCTAACATACCGATCGCCAAGCGATGCATTTCAGCCGTCTCTCTGAACAACGTCATCTATGTGTCTGGGGGTCTGACCAAGTCCATTTTCTGCTATGATCCCAAAGAGGATTACTGGATGCATGTGGTTCATACCTTTAACAAACTGGTAATAATCAAATACTGACAGCAGCACCAATGATGATTGTGATCACTTGTGTCTGAACTTCGTTTTTATTCATTGCAGGAGAGCTGCGGCATGTCGGTGTGTAATGGCAAGATCTTCATCCTTGGAGGCAGGGAGGAAAATGGAGAAGCAACAGACACAATTTTGTGTTACGACCCCTCGACAGGCATCATCACAGGAGTGTCAGCAATGCCTCGTCCCATCTCTTATCACGGCTGTGTGACCATTCACAGGTACAACGACAAGTACCACAAGTCATAGCCCCAAATCAGACCTGCACATGCTCTCACTTAAAAGCACTCTCTTCAAATGCCAGATCCACTGAAAGGAGACCATACAGCATCATGTAGCAGCAGTGAAAGACGTGCTGTGGAATTGTACTCTTTGCTCTTCAGTGGTTTAGGTTCATGCTCTTATTAATCACGCATTGGACGTGTAACTGTACTTTAGCTGTAAACTAAACTTTTTTTTGAAAATCATTCTCCAACGAGTTTTTTTGCAACAGAGTACTCTTTTTGACTACCTGTATCTGGAATACTTTTATTACTATTTATTTTGGTTAGTTACTTTTTATAAATTGAAATGAATACATTTAGGTATTTTTGTGATGCATGAGAAAGAAAAAAAATCATATCAAACATGCAAGTAAAAGTATTCCAAATTGTCAGAATACAGTGCTCTGATTGGACCATGTAACAAAATGCTTTAAAAAATACTTTTTAAAACGGGTATTCCATTTTCAAAGTATTCTTCCCAACACTGATTCTAACAAATTCGTCATTAGGAAATGCCTAGAACAAGTCTAATTAATTAAAGTTACTGAATTACATACAAAGAGATTGACAATTCAATTGGCATGACCAATCAGTCGTCAACAATCTGCTTTTCCATATTTCTTTGGCCTTGTCACAGAGTTACACTTCCCATGCAGTTTCTCATTGACTTTGTATGCTGTATAATAAGGCAGTATCTCCATTTTTTGCTCTTTTTCTATACATTATTGGTATTATAAAATGTTATACTTATGTTTTCTTTTTAATTAAGTTATATTGCATTTTTATATTTGAATGTTATTGTATTGTATCTGACAGTAGAGTTAGTAAGTATGTCTGTTCTTTTGTTTGGGTGTATGGTTTTGTGGGTTGTTTAGTAGATCAGAGACGTGGCAGATCAAAAACTGCTTGGAAATGTGTGTGACTGTTGTTGTGGACGTGTGGTGTAGCCAATGCATGACTGCACTGTAACAGCGTGATCGTAATCAGCTGTAGACAGTTTCCTCTGATGCTGACACGGGCCGTTTTCCATGATACAACCCGGGGCAACCATTGATACCTCCAGTTGTGAGTGTTGGATGGCATGTTTACTCGTCAGGTAACAGAGATGTAATTTGTACCTCACTCCAGAAGTGAACAACACAACAGAAAAGGCTTTGGCTCATGGTCAGTAAAAGTCACCATCTTTTCCGTGTTGCTAGATTAGAGATTTTGCTGTGAATATATCAGATTGATTTTTAAACTATATTTAAACTACTTTTTTATACTTGTGTTTTTTCTGTGAGAGCCCCAATTGTGCACTTTGACAGTATCCTTATTTAATTTTCTTTTGTATTTTTGGTTTACTGTATCAGTAAAAAATGGACAAGCCACCACATCTTGTTTTGGCTGTTGTGCTGTGGTACTTTAGCCACAACCTCTAAAACCCTAGAAACCATAAAGTTGGGAAGCTTGAGGTTAGTTTTTGACAGTCATACAGGCTTGTATGACAATGTGTCTATATTGGTCTCAGTGTGACAAACTGTTTTCTGTGCGCTCCATTTCTTTATGAATTTGTGGTTTCATTCAGCAGGTCAACAAGTTGTACAGCCTCATAGTAGGAGATGGATGGGTGATGATGTGTTTGTGTGTGTGTCTGCGTGCGCACAACTGTATTTTCCCTGAAAGGACACATAATCTTATTGATTATATTGTGTTATAATCTACCGAGGCCCTTATAGTGTACATCACTCCTTGTTTTGTATCAAATGTTTATATTTTTTGTTGCTTGTTGCTGTCTGTGTGGGGTTGTATGTGACATGAAAACAGTTAAATCATGAGGATGTTAGGTCAAATCCATAATCAATTATGCGCTGACATTCAATATTCTCACATTGAAAAGACGACATTGTCCTGTGCCTTAATTAACAAAACTGAAATCAATTTGTAACATCAGAGGTTTGTTTTTGGATGAGATCTGTGGAAAAGTGAATGTGAGATTTTTTTGATGAATCAACATGTATTAAAAAATAAAGCTTTTTGAACCAAGTCCTGTGTTGTTTTGTTCATTGTCATACTTTTTTCTTGTGAATTATTTAGAAGGAAAAATGCTTTCTATTTACCACACTACACAGGCCTATAGTTTAGGGTTAGCCAACACAAAATTAAGTTGGAAATTGAAGCTACAAATCATTCTGTTTTTATTTATTCTCACATTCTCACTTTGATGTGTCACTAATGATTGAAATCTTTAAAGATGAGTTGGGTGAATTTAACCGGGTTCTACGTAGAACAAGAGAAATGTATTTTTCTGACATTATTGGAGGTTGCAGTAACAATTTTCGTGTTATGTTTTCAACAGTTGGTAGATTAACGAACCCCCCTGTAAAGTTGCCCCTAGAATTTTCCTCTAAATCTAGGTGTAATGAGTTCGCACAGTTTTTCGATGACAAAGTACAAGGAATCAAAAACACTATCACCTCCACAGCACGTATAACAATGCAACAGCCAGAGAAGCTTTCTGAGCTAACTCACTTTGCACCTGTGGATACTGAAACTGTCAAAAAGATAATCATGAGTCTGAGCTCCTCCACATGTAGCCTGGATATATTGCCCTCTAAATTTCTGAAGTCCGTCCTGAGCAGTTTGTTACCTTCACTGACACAAATAGTAAACATGTCTCTGTCGTCAGGAACATTTCCTATGGCCCTAAAAACAGCAGTCATAAGACCTCTCCTAAAAAAGAGCAGTCTGGATCCTGCGGGACTTCAAAATTATCGCCCCATATCGAATCTGCCATTTATTGGAAAAATTCTTGAAAAAGTGGCCTCCCAACAACTTACTGAATTTTTAACAATGAATAATTCTTTTGATATGTTCCAGTCTGGGTTTAGACCCCACCACAGCACTGAGACCGCTCTAGTGAAGGTAACAAACGACATTCGACTTCACACTGATGCAGGTAAAGTCACAGTTTTGGTCATGTTAGATCTTAGTGCCGCGTTCGACACTGTCGACCATGAGATCCTCATGCAGAGACTGGAGGACTGGGCTGGTGTCACTGGCACAGCCCTAGACTGGTTTAGGTCTTACCTGGAGGATAGGAAGTACTCTGTGGAGATTGGAGACTGCGTCTCAGATGATGTGGCCCTGACCTGTGGTGTACCACAGGGGTCGATCCTGGGACCTCTCCTATTTAATCTCTACATGCTGCCGTTAGGTCAGTTAATACAAAGAAACAAAGTGTCCTACCACAATTACGCTGACGACACTCAGATCTATGTCTCACTGACTGCAGGAGAACATGGACCACTGGATTTGCTCCTTCACTGTATCCAACAGATCAGTGACTGGATGCAAAATAATTTCCTCCAGCTAAATACAGACAAAACCGAAATCATTGTCTTTGGTCCCCAGAAACAAAGAGAGGGCGTCATTTGTCAACTTCAGTCTCTCTCCCTACTTCCTTCAGACAAGGTCAGAAATTTGGGGGTAATACTGGACTCAGACCTAAATTTCAATAGCCACATAAAATCAATAACATCAACAGCTTTTTACCATCTGAAGAACATTGCCAAAGTTAGAAATATAGTGTCCAGGGCAGACTTGGAGATTCTTGTCCATGCATTTGTCTCCAGCAGGCTAGACTACTGCAATGGCCTGCTTACAGGTCTGTCCAAACAGACCTGTAAGCAGCTGCAGTACATCCAAAATGCAGCAGCTAGAGTCCTGACAGGAACCAGGAAGTATGACCATATTAGTCCGGTCCTCAGGTCTTTGCACTGGCTTCCTGTGGCTCAAAGAATAGATTTTAAAACGGCTCTGCTTGTGTACAAGTCTCTCCATGGCCTTGCACCAGAATACATTAGTGACATGTTGGTGTCATATGAACCAGCCCGGACTCTGAGGAGCACAGGGACTGGCCTCCTGCTGGTGCCCAGAGTGAGAACCAAACATGGGGAGGCTGCGTTTCAGATCCATGCAGCTAAGATCTGGAACAATCTCCCTGAAAATGTGAGGGAGGCGTCTACTCTGTCAATGTTCAAATCCAGGTTAAAGACTGTTCTGTTTGCCTGTGCATACAACTGAAGGATTTTATCTCCATTTTTAATGCACTGCTGTCATTTATTTATTTTTTTAAATTTCTTGTGTAATTTTGAAAGTTTTAATGGTTTTATTCTTTTGTGTGATTTTAATGTTTTAATTGTGTTTTAATCTTTTGTGTGATTTTAATGTTTTAATTGTGATTCTGGTGTTTGTTTTATGTGATGATTTGTGATGTGGACTGTGAAGCGCTTTGTGTTGCCATGTGTATGAAAGGCGCTCTACAAATAAACTTTGATTGATTGATGATAATGATTTATGAGCCAATTGTGTTGAACATGCTGTATTGAGCAACTATGTGCCATAAAGATTCACAAAGCCTTGACACAATTTTTTCAGATGTATTATTCGTGGGATATTTAATCACACATGGCATCATATTCCAAAATTCTACCACTCAAACAGAAGTAGACTGAATTTATACAACACTGTGTCTCATTTAACCGAGAAAGTCTCAGTTTTGCGCCCTGTTTCAAATGTTCCAGCATATAACCAGTCCTAGTATCCTGAGATGACATGTACCATTTGCCCATTTGACACCCACTAACAGAAAAGTATATTAAATCCTATCAAAATAGTGAAAGTTCTGAGTGAACGTGGGCCAGCTTGATTGCATTGATTTGTTGTTGTTCATTTCTCCATTATGACAATCTAGTCACACAAAAATGATATAATAAATAAATAATCAAATAAGATCATAACAATGTAGAAACACAGACATTTGTTTTTATGAACACGTCCACGATCAATGCAAAATTACACTGGGTTTGTGTTGTTCTCCTGTGTCTGTGGAATAGTGTCTCCTAGTGGTGATTATACTGAATGGTTTAGCTAGCTTGTACCACACAAGACTTAGCATTATGACTTTGTTAGATTCTAACATTTAACCGCATCCTCCTTGCGATTCTGGTCAATTAAAACACTGCTCTGAAGAAGCACTATCCCCGGTTAAGATACAAAGCGTAAGTAGAATGACTACAACCATTACTTTTGGATACGGTGCTGTATGCTAACAGTCTATGATGCTAACACTAGCGTTAGCCACCGCGAGCTACAGCAGCCGCAACACCGTGTTTACGAGGCATTCGTGCTAACTACGATTTAGCGATATTGTAAATCATTAGAATTGTTATTTTGCCATGTATTCAACTTAAACTGGTCGAGAAATACAAGAAAATAATATAAGCACGAAAATCACATTTTGGTGGGTACCATACACACGCTATCTTGAAAAGTTGTTTATTTATTAGGAACATGTTGTATTTCACATTTAATTTTCTATGGACCTCAATTGTATGTGCTTATTAGTATGAAATCGTGTACTTTGACCAGTTGTATGTATTTATGCAACCAGATAACCATGTCAGGGGTAAAAAGGAAAATTGAAGGAAATGATCCAGACTATGAGGACATTGCTCTTGTCCAAAACAAAAAGAGAAACAAAGCGGATGAACACAGTGGTAAGTTACTCTTTGCCTCTTAATTGTTAAAGATGAGTAACAATACTTTATCCACGGCTGACAGCTCGAGAAGCAACAGTACTTAAGATTGAAAACATAATAAGGGAACAGTTTTCAATGGAGATGAAAAACAAAGAGCATGAAATTGAAGTGATAAATCAGGTAAGTCTATCCCTATCCATACCTTATCTATTTTCTCGTTCTTCTACCAAAATGTCTTAATATTTTATTGCAGAGACTTCTTGAAGCCAGGCGGATGATGGACAAGCTCAGGGCATGCATAGTGGCTAACTACTATGCAAGTGCTGGTTTATCCAAGAACCCTGAAGTAAGTGTTTAGCAAGTATAATTCCCTAACAAACATCTACAATATAATTTTATTCTGACGGTCCTTCCTGGTCACAGCAGACTGCAAAGAGTGATCCTGCTGTATTCAATCATCCTGCTATCAAAAAGTTTCTAGAACCACCATCTCGGTCCTCCTCTCCTCTTAACCAAGATTCTGAGACTCCATCACTGGGTCATTCTGAGTCAGAGTCCCTCTCTCAGCAAGGAGATGGAGCTGAAAAGGATGGAGACGTGGCCTGGAGGGAAAATTGCAGCAGACAAGAGCGTAGGCCTGGGCGGAACACTGGCAAGGTTGGATCAAAACCTTTAAAGAGTTGTTCTTAAGTCAAACCGTTTAATAATTGTTGTAATATCATTTTGGTAGGATACTTTTGGTGTGCCTTTATGTCTTGGTGCGGAACCTAGAGTGACTTACCACACTACAGGAGATGAGGCTTCAAGACTTTATGCGAAGAAGACGATAGTAGTTGGGAACGTATCAAAGTAAGTTAAAACAATGTCCCATTTAAAAAAAAAGTAGACTTGTTTAAACTGTAGACTTTGTAAATTAGAGCAGGAGTGGTAAACTATGAGCTACAATGGCATGTTATATATAATTTGAAACCAAATTATCTCAAGAACGCAATAATATTATTATTCATTCTAAACATTGAACCCAAAGTATCAAAAGGCTTACAATCGGTATTAACAATCCTTCCTTAAATCTCATTTCATTTGGAGAAAAGCAAAGATCCAAACATACCGGTTGCCGGTAAAAATATTTTGTACTTTGTGAAAAATGTCGTGGGAGTCAGAAGCTCATGTAGAAATTATAAAACTAGTAATAGTCTATACAATACAGTCATAAAGGTTAAAAATATTCTGCCCCTGATCAGGGGAAAGCATGATATATAGATATATTTTAATAAAACTCACACACACACATGTGTTTTTTCATACAAGGTTTTCTAGATTCTTATGTCTGAGTGTGTCTTTAACAAGCTGACTCATCATTTGACTTTGCTTCAAGTTCAGACTTGATACAGGCTTCCAATGTGTTTTTGCTCTGTTTTTGGTTCTGACGCTGGGAATGACTTTGGCCTTGCGACCCTTAGTTTCCTCACATGTTTTTCTCTTTCCAGGAACCAAAGCTTATGGGTTCATATTTCTAAAAAAAAAAATACAAATCACATATACTTTTGCCACATGTCATAGGCTATTACTTAAATGTTGATATATTGATGGTAACATGGTATGCTAAAAATGCAAATCAAACATTTATAGTGTAATAATGTTTTATTTTTTCTTCTATTTCAGGTATATTCCTCCTGATAAGAGAGAGGAAAATGACCAGTCGACCCATAAGTGGATGGTGTATGTCAGAGGCTCCAGGAGAGAACCCAGTATTGACCATTTTGTGAAGAAAGTTTGGTTCTTTCTTCATCCCAGTTACAAGCCCAATGACCTTGTGGAAGTCAGGTGTGATTGTTCAACATTACTGAAAAAAATTTGTTTACTGTTTCTAAGAAAACATTTTGCTCCTCTTGGCTCTCAAACATGACTGGTCCTGCTAAAGGCAGTGTGTCAGTTAAGCAATACAGTCTTTCAGCTAAAAAGTACAACAACACTGTCTCATGGATGTCAATACTGCCCTCTTTTGGATATCCTTATACAACTACTCATAATATTTTGTGGCAAAGTGACACAAATATTTATAATGGCAACTTGCAAGCTGTATGGACTGTGTCCAGCCGCTGGATTACTCTTAAGTAGCTATAAAACATAAATACTACTCATTTATTTCAATATTTTCTTTTTGATCTTTTCTCTTACAGTGAACCTCCATTTCATTTGACTCGTCGTGGCTGGGGTGAATTTCCTGTGAGAATCCAGATTCACTTCAACGATCCTCGAAATAAACGTGTTGACATAATACACCAGTTAAAAGTATGTTCTTAATAAAGCACGCATGAATTACACATTTGGACGGATACATTATTGATATCAACTCTTTGTTCTTCAGCTGGATCGAACGTACACAGGTCTTCAGACATTAGGAGCAGAGACTGTAGGTTGACAATAGAAAGTTACATTTTTTTCCCGTATTTCCCACTTTTGATTCTAGTGCGTTTGATTCAGGTGGTTGATGTTGAGCTTCATCGAGACTCTCTTGGGGAGGACTTTATCCCTCAACCTTCATCATCCAAGATGGCTCCGAGGGAATCCAGCCCCATCTCCGGAACATCCCTGACCACAACACACAGACCCCCAAGCTCCCCCATCTCACATGAACCACATGAACAAAAGAGTAATGAGTGGATTGTTTCACTGACTTACTGCATGATTCGTTATGGTCTTACAAGTGTCATTTTTATTTAGGTTTTAATATTGCTGCTGGAGAACGAACTCCAACTCGACCTAAAACTGCTGATCGGGTCACTCTTGGTTCCCTGTGTACCTCTGCCTTTCAACCAATCACAAGTAGCTGTAAAATTGTCCCTCAAGGACAGCCGCTCAGTCCTGCTGAGTCCCCAGGAAAGTTATTTCAACCAATCACAAAGAGTTGTAAAATAGTTTCAGGTAATGGTTGAATATAATTGATATAGGTGTCGTGTATGCATGCAACTGTTGTGTAATGAAGGTAAAGCAATGCGTTTTCTGTTTAAGGTTCACCAATCTCTACTCCAAGCCACTCACCACTACCACGCACACCCACGGCGTCCACCCCTGCCCACAGTAAGCAGACCTCCTCCTCCTCACTGCCCAACAATCCTTCATCTGCGGCACTCACAGGTACAAAAAAGTTTAATTCTTTATCATCGATGGAAGTTAAATCAATGTATTGAATTTTGCTTCTGACCATATTCATGTATGGTTGTGCAAACATCGACATACATTTTATGCACTAGTAGAATTATTTAGATCCAGCATTCTGTATTTACTTTAACTTTGTAGAACAATTGTTTGTTCATATTTGCAATCCTGACCTGAGCAATAGCAATAATAATTTTAACGTTTTAACAAATCGTTTGTCAGTAGCTGCTTCGGGAAGTCCTATGTCCAAATCGGTGACTCAGGGAACTCGCTCTCCTGGACCTAAAGTTCACACTGGCACTTTACTATCTTCAGGATTAAAGGTAAGTGTTCACACTGATGAGAAAACCTAGAGTCTCCATGGTATTATTGGCAATCACATAATTCAGTTGACGTCACAGTACTAATGCACAATGACTAATAAGCCATGGAGCTGTGTATAGCTCTTAACGTCAAAGTTTGGGCTGTTGAACATCCTGATCTATTTTTTATGGGAATGATAAACATGGCGCTGAGAGATGGCGGGCTTGGCAAGAGCTCTGATGTTTACTAATTTAATTCTGCTGATGTGTGGGGAAATCTCACCTTTCAAAAAAGTCCAATATAGACATGCTTCTAACCCATTGTTCACAGAATGAAAAGAGCTTAAACGGCAGGACTGGAAAACTGCTTCAAAAATTGCCACAATTTATTCCATTATAGTGATGCTTTCCATTATGAAGAAACAACACCAAAAAAGCCTGAATTTAGAACTACTTTAAACGCAATGTGTAGCTCAGCGCTAGGAGTCTTTGGAACAACTTTTCTTGTCAACGGTTTTGAAAACGGACCCTTTGGGGCTGAGAAATGTATTTGTGCTTAACATCTCCCAGATTTGTTTTTGATTAGGAATTAAGAGTCCTTGCACTACAAGATCAAGGAAGAACATTTTGCTCTTTGAAGCCTTCATATTAAACTTACATTTAATTAATGTGTTTTTATACCCATGATTTTGAGCAGAATTTAAACTTGTCTGTGTAGGTCATCATAAAGCAGGAGCCTGGGGAAGTCTCCACACACCAGCAGATGGCCTCCACAGCAGCCAGCCCCCAGCAGCAGTCCCCCTCTGCTGCTGCTCACCAGCTTGTGGCTGTGAAAGGAGGTCACATGATATCTATGTCAGCGCCAAAACCGTCAGGGACAACCACTGGGAAGGTCTGTCTGAGTTTTACATTGTACTTACATTGTACAAAAGCTGAGAAATATTAAAGAAAATCAATGTCTTGAATCTTGACTTGTTTAACTATGTGACAAGGTGATGTAATCTGATTTTCAATTTCTGAAATTACAGACCCTTTGGGTTTTTTACTTTTCACAATGTTGTTACATACTTGTAGTTTATTAATCTAAGGAAATTCTCCTTTTAGTATATGTGAGAACAATAGTTGTCAATCTTTTAAATACATGTATTTAGAAAAAGTTATTTAGGAACTAAGGTTTTATGAATCCATGATTTAGTAGGGATGAGAAAACATTGACACCTGAGTATGGTACGATTTTGTATATTAACATTTCCTATGGTGTTTTGTATAAAATCATAGATTATTTTAGTCACCAAAACTATCTTGGAGTATTCTGATGAAAAAGGAGATGACTCTGCACAGCTTGAGCTCCCAAGGAATTATTTTATTTGCACCACAAGATGTAACGTTCGGGCACAAGCTGCCCTTCATCAGACCTGTCTGATGCCCTTCTTCAGAGGGAACATCTTGTGGTGCGAATAAAATAATTCCTTGGGAGCTCAAGCTGTGCAGAGTCATCTCCATTGTTTATCTGCTATTTTCAATGTGCACGTCAACCTCGCTTTTGAGCTTAGTTTTCTATCATTCCAATTATGATGATTGATTATGATTATGATGATTTGTGTTTTAGTTAAGTGAACTTTTGGTTTTTAGATGGGCATCCCAGTCAGCTCCACTCTGCAGTCTGCTGTCAAACAAGTGGCAATCAGCAGCGGACAACTCCTTGTTACTAAAGGAAGCTCATCCAGCTCCAAAGTTATTGGTGGGAAGCAGGTTTTGGCTCAAGGTGTTGCAAAGGCCATTGTTAGCGGCTCAACAGGGCTCAGTCAGACGCCTGGGGCCAAAGCAACTGGAAGTGGCAAGAGTGGAGGTCAGAATGTGCAAATGTTGATTAATAAAAGCCTTGTATTATTCCTCATTCCTATTTTACTCATACTTTTGGAATTATATTGTTTTAGTTATGGCCACTCTACAATTACCTGCCAACAATCTGGCAAATCTGGCAAACCTTCCTCCAGGCACCAAGCTTTATCTCACTACAAATAGTAAAAATCCCTCCGGAAAAGGAAAGCTACTTCTCATCCCACAAGGAGCTATTCTTCGAGCTTCAAGTGCAGGTAAAAACTCTTGTCTTTTTTCATCCATTTGGTGAAGAATATATACTCTCTATGGAAAGTGTTAAAATGCTATGGCTAGCAACATAGCTACAGTCGGTTATGAAAATCTTGTGTTTTTCTGTAATGTAGGTCAGCAGTCTCAAAGCAGCTCGACTCCCAGCTCTGGGGGCACACAGAGTTCCTCTTCTACCTCTTCCAGCCTCCCATCAAACCTCTCCTACACATCGTACATCCTTAAACAAACCCCACAGGTGAGACAATCTCTTCTGCTTGTGAGTAATTTAACAGCAATACTACTTTTTTTCATGGTGAGTGAGTGGTTAAAAAGGGCTTTGTATACTGTTTGAGTAGAAAGGATCATGTACTTGTGGTAGAGTAAGTAATGTAAGTATGCACACTTTTTAGTTTCAGATATTAAACTGTGTTTCTGCTATTTTTCAGGGCACATTTCTGGTTGGGCAATCGTCACAGAGCTCAAAGCAGGCAGGAGGCTCAGGTTCAGCTGGTCATTCAGCTTCATCTTCTCCAAGTGGTTCTCCGCAGGCTATTCGGGTCACAGCTGGACAAAAAGCCGCTATTTTAGCTCAGGTCTGCACTAATAGGAATAAATTAATAGGAATTAATAGGAATAAAAAAAATGTAATAAATAATTCTTGCTTGCAATGCTTGTGCTGGCAGGTGGTTGGCGGCTCTCAGGGCACTCAGGTGAAGCTTTCTGATGGATCTGTCAAGACCGTTCCAGCTGCAGCTGGTCATTTGTCTAAACCAGGAACAACCACTTTGCGAATGACCGGTGGAGTCATAACAGCTGCCAGCACCACTCCCAGCTCGGGCACAGCATCAGCACTCGGCCAACAGCAGGCAAGCTTCAAATGGATTCAGTAGAAACAACTTCAACATTCTTTTTTTATTTTTTTTATCTGTGATCAAAAAGAAACAATAAGTTATTATTACCATATACAATTATAATTACACAAATAGAAAAGACTGAGCTATATAGAAAGTGCAGGATAAAGAAATTAAATTAACTAAAATTGCAGCTTTCTGTCTCTACTCATTACATAACGGTGAATAGGGATGTGGACTATGGTTATTGTATTGCTGCATTTCTGAATTGTTCACAATTCAGGGAATGGAGCTGTAGCAGAATTGGTTCATTTACTTTTAGTTGATGATATGCGTTTTTCCTAATGTTCTTTTTCATGTAGGCTTCTGAAGTTGGAAAGGCTACGTCGCATCAGCACTCGCTACTGATGGCAGCAAACCAAGCAGCAGTAATCAGTGCAGCTAAAAATGCCAGCTCTGCACTTGGGGGAAGTTTATCAAAGGCCACAGTGACCACACTGGTCAAAGGCAGCAGCAACGCGGGAGCTAAAAGTGCAGCAGGTTCAGCTGGTTTAGGAGGAGCCGCCAATAAATCCAATACGCCTGTTGTGAGCAAGAACACTGGGGCAGGGGCGGTGGTCAGTGTGTCCAAAGGCAGCAGTACATCACTTATTACTGCAGCCTCATTATTGAGTGGACCGGCTGCAGGAACAGGGAAAACCACAGCTACTCTCTCAGGTGCACAATGAAAATACAAGCATTTTAAGTCTTCTCTTAAAGGCTCTAGTGTTAACCTGATATTGTATTTAATTCAGGTATGTTGAAGATTCATGCCAGTGGTTCTGGCTCCCAACCGACGCTGCTAACTATCCCAGTCAAGCAGCTGGGGGTGGGCGCAGGGTCAGCAGGCCTGCAAACAGTACTCATGCCTGTTGGAAAAGGTACATATCATGAAACTCTATTCTATTATTACCAATTGTATATCTATAAACCAAATATTCTGAGTAATAACTATAGTTAACAATAACATTCTGCAATGAAGAGGAAATGCAGGTACACTCGCTCTTGGCTAATCAAGAGTAACTGTGTCAAAGGATGAAGTAAGGATGTTCCAACACTGCAAAAAATTGACACTAGTCAACATTGGTATTTCAATGTTGTCTTTATCAGTTCTAATGACACAATGTGACATTGAACTGGTATCAGTATCCACAGGATATGGGGCAAAGCACAATATCTGAATCCCACAGAAAAATGGTAGGGAATCACTTAGTGTGAAGGGTGCCACACCTAGGCACTTTCTGTTCTTGTAATGAATAAATGCAGTGTTTGACACAGAGTAAGACAGTATCTTGATTTATGTACACGTCCGAAAGGACTTTTCTATCGTTCTTCTAAATGCGGATTATCCCCATAATGCAAAACATTTATTGAATTAACTCTAAATTCAGTCTATAATGGAACTGCATGTGAGGCTTTGCACCCCTTCAAGGTTTGTTTGAGAATTTGAGAATTGATTCATTGTGTACTTTGTGTGTTTCTTATGTGCATTTAGTTCTTTATAAAGGGTCTGTGTCCAGTTGTTCTCCCACTTCCTCGCCCTTATCTGGAGCCGCCGGAGCTTCTCAAAGCCCTGGCAGACAGGTGCCCCCCTCCCTTGCCCTGCCTCTGGCACAAGGTGAGAGGGGTGCATCCTTCTCCACCTCGCCTCATTGCATCTGTTTATTTTTCTATTAAAAATATACTATTGTGATTTTTTTGTGATTGTGACTCTAAATATAATTCTATAATTGTACCTCTTTTTGTTGTTTTTTTTTTTGTCTTTGCAGTAAAAACTGAACCTGGAGCAGTCTCCGCTGGTCCATCAACTCCTGTCACATCCTCTCAACAAATGTCCATCCCTGCGCCTTCAACCGCTGTCAAACAGGAGCAGGGGCTTGAAACACCACACAACCTCATTGAGTATGTTATTTTTTCAAATTAAATCTAAGCATCCTACAATAATGTAATTGATGGCATTCTCCTCTTATCTAGTACGGAGCACATGGAGACCATGACGCAGCTTCTGACTGCAGTAGTAAAGAAATTCCCTTTGATCGTACCAAATAAAAGTAAGTCACTCTCCAGGTAAATGGCGGCCTGTATAGATAAAAAATATGTCCTGTAAGCTGTAATTGATCCTTTCAGCTGAAGATTGCCATCCTTTCTGTGCCTCTTCTGCTGAGCAGTATTATTCCTGGAATATTGGCAAACGACGAGCTTCAGAGGTACGAGGTCTTTCAACCTTCCATTAGATTTAACGCAATTCTCAACTCCTCAAACGTAATGACAACAGAAGGAAGAATAAGATTTTGTTGAGATTGCCTGCTGTCAAATTTAAAATACACTTGTTGTGAAAAACCTTTCTTTCCTGCTTGATCAGAAATGTATAATTTATGAACACGAGAGGCACTTTCTGCAGGATTTGAAAACTTGACTTACTCATGTTCAGCTTCAGCGTGCTGTGGCCGTGAAGCGTGTTGTCCAGGACGTGTTGGACCGCTCTCCGCGCCTCCAGGCTTTGACTCCTCCTAAAACCAGGGAAGTGGTGCAGTGGTGTCGACAGAGGGCCTACACGCCCCCGGACCCTGAGCCCCAGCGCAAGAACGATGATGAGTTGATGGAGGACATCCTCACTCAGATCGACAGCGAGCCAGGTGAGCTGCTGCAAGGGTGTTTGAGATCTGCCTCCCTCTCACTACTCCTACACTTATTAGACCTGCCCTATGCTTCTTTCTGTTATAACCAGAGGAAACATTCACTGTTCAACAATTTCTTTTATTAAAAAAGAAATTGTAGAACATATACATCTGTTTTTACAATTGTTTTCCTATGTGTACAATAAAGTGTACAATTCAACGCAGTAACCACAAAAGGGATAAAACGTGCTTTTTTATTGAAGTGCTTCATAAATCATGACTAAAGAGGCAACTTTTTGCCATTAAACGGCAAAAAAAAAAAATGTAATACATGACTAAATGATTTAGTTTTAGATTTAGTTTTCAGGTTTACTTTTGAATGCGCTGGAAAACGGCAGCAAGTCCTAAGTAGCTCTGAAACAGTTGTTGTTTTGTGCTTTGCAATTTTTATTTTGATTGCGTTTTTCTACCTGAGATGTTACTGCAGTACAGTGTATATAGTTTTGCACTGGTCCAGACCGGAGCGGAGAGGATTCATGGTCCTAATCAAGCGGATCAAGCGAAAATCCACTGGAGGAATGCTAACTTTTAGAAAAATGCTAATAAAGCCTTTAGCATTTTACTTACTTAATGGTCCGAACCAATTGGCTATTCCACCTTTTGACCTGTCCTGCTCCACCCATCGACTACGCCACCTCTGCTGCTGTGACCCGTCCTGCTCCACCCAGAGGCTACTCCACCTCTGCTGCTGTGACCTGAAGGGCTGTTGCTGATTATTACTATTGTTATCTTTTTAGAATGATCAATTTTATTTTTCATTTTTGCTGCTACTGGACACCTGAATTTCTCCTACGGGGATCAATAAAGTATCTATCTATCTAAATGAATATGTAGCCTGGTAACCGTCCGTTCATTTTCTCATAAGAGAGGTGTGATGTTGTTGTCTCAAAGAATTTAATACATGAAAGATGGATAAGTTCAGACCTAACAATGGAACCTTCCTGCTATAGCGAGACAATGGTGCATTTTTTTGAGAAGGGTCTGTGTTTTTTAAATTTGAATTGAGTTTAGTTCTGTAATTTCTCCCAGTGTTCACTTTTTTTAAACTTGAAATATAATCAAAATATTCCTTACAGTGTGGGTGAACTGCTGCGATCAGTTCTTCCTGCACTACATTAGCGAGCCATTAACGTACAGAGCCCACAACCTTCATTAAGTCCTTTATCGTCCCACAGAATCCTCATTACTTCCCCTTGTGTCCAGTAAAATGCTAACACTAATGGGCTGGCATCAACACCTTTTAGTTAAACGTTGGGATACCTGACTGTCAAACCACAAAAAATGTAATGTATGTATTAGTATCCATATAACTAGCTCTCTAGAGTCACTAGGTTTCCTAAGCATGTATCTTTTGCCGTACTTTTTATAAACAGAAAGTTACCCCACAATAAACCTCGGCATTTCCATTTTTCTGCCACGGACTCAACGTTATCTGCACAATCTCTGTTTTTGTATAATAATGTTTTGTGTTGCAATCTCCGCAGAATGCCCTTCGACCCTGTGTAGTTCAGAGGAGCTGCTGCAGCGGCTGGAGCAGATGCAGGCCGTTCTGAAGACGGAGCCGGAGGAGTTGGATGACGAGATTGTGGACATCATCTCTGTGTCGCCTCCGTGTCACAGGCTCAAGGTCAAAGAAGAGGAGCAGGAGACCGACTCTGAGCCTAAATTCTTCATGGGACCCAGCGCTTCTGACCAGTTCGTCAGTGAAACCGCACAGCAGGTTGGAATGAACTACATTACAGTTTGTGCTAGATAATGACCTCATTTTGGGAAGATTCTAAATTTGATGAAAGCTGCTGACGTGCAAACACAAAAATTACTCCTTTTTATGTCTTTTATGTCCACGCCTAAGAAGTGTCTGCTGTTGAATTACATTTATTTTTGTTTGCGGTAGATTGGGGTGAGCTTCCAGCCTGTGGAAGTTGACAAAAATGTGTTTTCTCCAGTAATTGAAGCCATGATTTTGAAGGTAAGTCATAGGTCCTAACATATCCCCCTCTCTTCTAACTATTTTTGATGTATTACTTATCTGGAGTAGATTATTTATGAAGATTTTTATAATTTATAATGCTTTTTTCATAAATAATCAGCCTGTAACATTCAGTCATCATCATTTTATAATTTTCATACTTGTAAAAAAGACTTCTGTGAATCACTACTTTAAGTTTTGGGCTCAAAGCTTTTCCATATTTCTATTGGAAATGGCTGATATAAAGTTGTGACAGAGGTATAAACTGTTCTGAAACCTAGGAACTAAATATATGGATTTAATTACATGCTTGTTCCAACAGGCCACAGAGCAGTTTGCGAGTGACGTCCTAAGAGAAGCGTTGGCAGTGGCCTATTCCAAATCCTCTCAAAACAGGTGATGTTATTTCTGTTCTTTTCATGCTGTTACCCTGTATCAATGTATGTATGACTGGACTATTGCATAATAACAACTCTATTATGATACTTCAATAAATATGTAGTTTTACTTGTTGACACAATTTTGGCCTCTTGCAAATCAAAGAGAGAGTGCCATTTAAGAGACTGATGAACTGATGATCAATATTGTGTTTTTATTTCAGGACCCCCAGAGAAGTCACCGCCATGAACGTCCACCAGGCCCTCGGCAGAATCCCCACATGTGACTTCCTCTCCAACGCACACATGGGCTTTTTTATGAAGAACAATTAACAAAACTAAACTTCTCACTGCTCTTTTGAATACAGCCCCAATTAGAGTGTTAGACTTTAGAGCAGAGGACAGTATTTCACAGTATTGTTGGGACGTGCCAATGCACCAGTTTAAGGGCTCACTTTGAACAAAAGCCACCTCTAACCTCACGGATTTAACAGTAGATTTAAGTTTCATACAAGATGAGCATTGTTTGAATCCGGATCAATATGATGTACAAGTAAGTAATCTTTTTATTTAGCACATTTAACAAAAAAAGATCACACAAAGCGCTTTACAAATTTGGTTTACCGATCATTTCTGTTCACTCCACAAAGTAAATATCATCGACCTCCACTCAACAGGGAGGACTAAAATAATTGGATACAAATGTAGACAAAAGTAAGTCGTGTAATCATGTTTCATTTTTTTATTGTAAGAAAATGACTTCTGACCCATTTCTGAAATACCGCTGAAGAGACCATTCTAGAAACTGACGTGAAATATATTTATTTTAGTTTTGACTTGTGGCCAGCTAAAGGTGCTTTTAAATGTTCAAATGACCTATGTATTTATCATGAGTCAGTGTTTGGCTAATCTGAAATGGAAGGTGTTTTTTTAATCGATGGATTGTAATAATGCAACAGTATGAATTTGTGTGGACGTCATCGCCACTGTGAACACTTGTGTTTAAATGTAAGTGAATGTGTTTCTGAGCGAGGGTTATGTGCTTTTGAGTCTGTGTCGACTGTAAAGAGTCTCAACTGTTATTTTATGTATTAGTGCAAACCAAAAATATAACTAATATTCTTGTATTAAAAGAAAATAACCTGCAGTCACTGGATTTTATATTCTACTGTTTATTCACAATGGCATCAAAGCTTTCATTTGTAAAACAAATTCAGACTTTTTTCATATTGTACAAAAACGCTAACATTTTCATCCATGTGCTTTCATCTTAGTTTTAATATGAACTCTTCAAACCTATTGTATTTAGAATCACTTGCAAGCATAACAGAAGAAACACTAAAATGATAAGTTGACACATTCTGACAAAGCCTATTTAAGATTCCTGCTGTTTTTATTACTGTGGACTATGCATTCTGATTAATTCAGCGTTAGAAAACTACAGCAGTCATGCATATTCTTACTCATTATTTAACCACAAAAGTCCTTGCATAGTTGCTTCTTTCCCAGAATGAAATAAATCATTTTGCTTTGTCGCCCTGTCACATGTTGAAGACCCCGGATCCGCTCTGGAAGATTGCAGCAGGGTTTGGGGGTAGTTTGGTCCTCGCCACATTTTCCTGTTTGAGATACAAACCGAAAAACAAGAGATCACAGATGAGGAGGATACATGTAATGTGTGTGGACTGTGTGTCAGAGAGAATCACTGTCACAAAGGAGACACACACATATTGCCTTTTTATTTTCTTGCTTCATGACACTGATGATTCCGGCTCTTCTCCAAACCTCTCAAGTACATGCTGAGCTGTGCCAATAGGAACAGACACGGACTAATGCATGGAACCAATACTTTAAGGAAAATACAAATTTAGCAAGCATGTTTTTCAAAAATATTCAGAATACTCAATACTAAATATTCTAACTTTCAAAATTATTTTTTCCACATCTGAGACGTATGTACAGATGCTTGGGTGCTCAGGTCGGAGGGTATAGAGCTGAATGGGTGAAACAAACTGGGCTGTTGATTTGATCAAAACTTTAATTGTGAGAGGGAATACTCGTTTCTTAGCAGGAAGATCCTGGGTTTGAATTCTGGTAGGAACAGTTTCTTTCCCTTACCAACATGTATAATAGACAAAAGTCCTCCAGCTTCAGAATATTTGTACAAATACTGGTACCCGGATTGGGTCTTTCAGTTGATGTTATACAATTATTTATTGAAACTAGAAAAACAAAAACGCACACCAAGTTCTTCTCATGAGGTGCATGTGCTGGAGCAGAAATTAAATGTGGAAAATACACAGCACACTCGGATAGATGTCCAAAAGATCTAGTATTTATTAACGTAGAAACGTTAATAAATACTAGATCTTTTGGACATCTATCCGAGTGTGCTGTGTATTTTCCACATACAATTATTTATTGTCTGATATTAACCCAGGATGTAGACCTTCCTTGCAGTTTCTTGTAGCATAATAGTTTTTAAATAAATTATTTGGGTGTTGGCAAATATTGAAAGCCACAATATAAAACTATGTAATTAGGAAACTATTTTTTTAATCAAAACATATATTTTGATTTTATACATTTTACTATGAATTATCTCCAATTTGTTCTGATGACTCGTATGTAGATTAAGTAAAATCGCTGCCAGAACATGCATAGGGCATTGTTTACAAATTCAATGTTCTGTTAAATTATACTATCAATGAAAATGAGTTACAAGAATCTGTTTAGGGCGTTAATGGGTATTTTGATTCTTCCAGTGTCGTTAATGAGCTTCTGAGTTAAAATGAGGCCAAGCTATTTCTGATGACTTGCATTGGTCTTTTTGTGGGAGCTCTGTAGAGATACGCTCAGTGTCCCTGACTGCAGCTCCGTGGGTGGTGGTAGTGCGCACACAGATGTTGGTGTATGTGAGAATGAACCGGCTCACCCCATACTTCTGCTCCCCCCTCCCCACTCCTCACACCACGCAGCCTCTAGAATTAGATTCAGCACCAAAAAGACTGCAACCGTGTGCAACAAGGCTCTTAAACAGGTAATCCATCACACGCTGCACTCTGGCCCCTTCTTTCCCCGTTGCTGCGGCTTTCTCATCATCACTTATCTATGTTCTTTTAGTCAACTTGGACATCACCTCTGCACTTCTGACAGGAGACATCTGGGGGAGCATCTCCAAAGGCATGGCTGAGGCAAATGCAGTTGAGCCCACTCTTCATACATTTTTAAGTGAGCTGTGTTTTAGTGCATTCTAACATCCCGCGTGACTTTTAAATATAGATTTTGACGTTGCATCAAAAGTCAACAAGAAAATATTTGAGGGATTCACATTGTTCTTATCTAAAACACAGTAGAACAAATACAACTGAAGTTCTCATTTTCATGTGTGGAAATTTTGATAGAAAACTTTACCCATGAAAAAATCTAAATAGGTGAATCTTAATTTATACAGCACTTTTCACTGATCACTCCACACACAATGATAGAGTGTCATACTGGGCCCCACCAACTACCGTTTACCCACCACACTCATAACTATGGAACATTTCTTAGTGATCGGAGAAACCGGTGAACCTGCAAGAAACAGTGCCACTTGAGTCTCACACAAGAGCTTCTTGCTGATTGCTCTTAGCACCGTGTCGCCAAATGAATGAAAATGGTATGGTTGGAAAGAACCAGTTATCCTAATTAATAAATTAATTTAGTCTAAATAATTGGCCTTGATAGTTTTAGTAAGATATCTGCAACTCACCTGTACACAACTTATTATTATACTAATTCAAATTGTGCAGATTTCATTGATAAACATAGATTATAGTGAGCAATTTCACACAGAGCTTTCTTCATGGACATATAGGTGACATATACAGGTTTAATGTGGAGAATTGTTCACTTCAAGTTAATTTAATCAAGCCATAATTAAGACTTGATATATGTCACTTTGTTTGCAATAATGAAATTCTGAGTCAAAAAAGCTGAAAGTTGAATTACAGAAATGAATTGAAGATCTCAATTGGTAAAATGTTGCGGATCCTGTACTACAGGTAAATGTCACAGCATTTATTTTTTTAGCTTTATTTAATCATTTTAATGTTTCTTTCCAAGCTTGCGTCGGTGCCTCTTTGGCACAGTGCCTTTTTGGCACAGTGCCTTTTTGGCAAAGGACTCTCCTGTGAAGTCCTGGACAGCGTGGGAACAAGGCAGCGCTCCAAGAGAGAGGTATTCGGCTTCATGTGGATGCAACAGCAACTGAAGCAAAGCAAACACTGGTATTTTGTTCTACCCCGAGCACGTCAAAATCGTGTTAATCGACAACAAGAGAGCTGGCATTTTTTTTACAACACAAATCTGGTGGCGTTCTAAAGTCATGCATCTCTGCCCAAGAGACACAGGCTTAAATTGTGAGGGGATAACTACAAGAGAAAAAGCTGCAGAGCAAGAGTTTCCCGCATACTAAACGTACAGTGGCTTTGTCCTACTCATCCTCAATACACTGCAGATTACACAGCATCATCCCCCCTCCTCCTCTCCTCCCCTTCTCCTCCTCCCCTCCTCTCCCCTGGAGTCACCCGAGTGTGGAGAGTGTTCAGCTCTGTCAGAAAGGACGTTTTAATGAACCTTTCAACTCACTCTGGGAGTTTAATGCAAGATCCAAACAACAACAGCCATGGAATTCTTTGTATGAATGAAAAGCATGTTGTTTTCCCAGAGGTCGTACTAAGTACTCCTACTAAGATGTAAAGTAATGTTTTCATATTATTTATTTATGGATAGATTCAAAGACAGGCTACTGCCATGTGGGTGTCTACTCTGCATGAGCACAGCACTAAAAAGAATCGATGCCAGTTTCCATCTGGTGTTTGAAAATAGCATGGAATAATTTCTACATAACTATTTCCATCTGTGATCATACTTTTCTGCTCCAATTAGCACTGTCTAAATGCGATGAAAGGAATGATGATGATTGTGACATGTCCCATCAAATGAATAGCATGACGTGAGTCACGTGTGACTTATGTGTGATGTGCATTCCTAACACTCCATTAAAATAGTTCAAACATTTCACTTGCACAGATTTTCTTTTTACTGTAAATATGGATGATGTTTTAAAACAAGTTCAACACATTTAAAGAGTTATATTAGTCCCAGAATATTTTACATTTTTATTCTGAATAAATCCAATACATAAAACATTCTTACTATTAATGCTGACGAAGATTTGTCTGAGAGCCAGACATAATCATCAAAAGAGCCATAGGTTCCTGACCCCTGTAATAGAGCATCTGACATCTTGTAATGCACTCTGGATCTATGCAGATTGGACCAGTGTAATCATGTCACCCGTGACACTTCTCAGGTTGACCTCGATGCACACTGGGTCAGGGCCATGTGCTTTGATAGACTGCCATATTCTTTTCATTATGCAAAAACAGGAGTGGCACTAATTCACTGCAATGCATTATGTTTTTTCCCTGAAAATCCCGCTAAGCTTTGACCATCAGAGCTGACTGATAACTTCTCCTAAAGCACATCAAATTACTGAGTCCAAAACCTGTGATGGCAGATGGCACAGAATTGAGGAGGCTGGGAAATGAGACAGGTCAGAGAATAAAGGTTATAATCCAGAACGACCTGATGAGTTGTGGACAAATCCTGTCATCAATCAATGTAGATTGAATACCTCTCCTGTTATATCAGCAACCATCCAAGCTTGCAGGCTTTTGTCAAGCTATGACAAATTAAAAGGTGCATCATTGGTAATGTGAAATAATATTATGTATTGGTTTTATCAATACAATTTACTGCAAATGTTACTACAAATGTTATACATTTATGATGCAAAGTTGGTGGTGTTCTTTTCAATTTCTGTACAGTATAAGTATGATATGTTGTCTTTCACACTGGACTCTGATATTTTATTTGATGAGTGTTTTTCTAAATGTAATGTACTGCTTGATTATTTGCAGATAATTAAGGCAAGATTTCTCTCTTGTGGACAATACAGAGTTTTAATTTTGGTATAACAAAAAATTTTGCTGTTTTACTACAATAGTGAATGTTTACAATGCAACAGAGTCAACAATGAACTCAGCCTGGTCTAAATATCCTATCACTTAAATGTCATATTTTTCATGGACTTAGAAAATGTGATTCTCGAATGTAAAGCATCCTTGGTGTAAACTATAATAAAACAAGCTATAGAGCAAGCTAAACAGTTTATTCAGGAATTATAAACTAAGTAAATCCTGCTGTCGGCAACCCATCACTAATCTCAAAGAAAGTTTACAAGTTTCATCCCAGCCAGGCATTGTACCTGATTAGATAAAACAATGAGGGGTTGACCACTAAAATCGCCCACTCAGAAATCCTAACACCAAACAAGGTGCGAAAAAACCTGGGATTGAGCTGCAGCTGGTGGGGGGACACTCTACAATCTATTTTTTTTAATTGGGACAAGTATAATCTGAAATTAAAGCATTAAAATTAATCAAGAATTAAAATATGAATAGTGGAAATCAGGGAATGTCTTTTCTCCAAAATAAATGTGATTTCTAGGGAGACTATTCTCTCATAAATACAGGTCAATGTGATATCTGCAGATTGTTACCTAACTCACACTTGGTACATGCTAAACAGCGGCGTCACTTTGAAGAATGTCCAAAATACATTTAATCATAACAAAGACAAGTAGGACCAGGGGGGTAGCACCAAATTCTGGGCCCCGGGTACAAACAGTCTCAATGGCCCCCACTACAAAACTTTTCATATATATAAATATAAGGTATTCGCCTTTTTTTGAACCACCATCACTTGGCTAGTAGATGATCAATTCTTTTTCCTAGTATATCTGTGAGATTGTCTCTGGCCATAATCCTGGGTCCTCTGAAATCCTCATTCATTATTCTACTGTGACTCTTGGTTGTCGACTCCTTCCACCTCAATCCTCTCCACATTCTCATTCACATACGCCTATCCCCTTTTCAGTCACTTAATTCAGTTATCTACATCCTCTTTCTAATTACAGCCTCTTCCATCTGCTACCCATGACACAAAACAGACAAAACTGATATAGATTAGTGATACAGTACAACATTATAAAGTAATACCTTACTAACTTATTGAAAACAGTTCAAACCTCCATCCATACCATTTCCATTTTCATACCCTTTAATCCATTTCAGGGTCAGGGGGTGCCAGTCAGAGATTCACCCCAATCTCATAGCACCAGCCCCTCACTGACCCTCTGGCAGGTGGGAGTCCACAGTAGACGGCGTCTCTCTTGAGTTGTGCGCATGAGCCTTGATCTTTCAGTGGGGGGGGGGTGGGGGGTGGATTTGATAAGGTGGGTTTCAATCAGTGACTGATAAATTCACACCATGCCTCACTGTCAAAAAACCCTCACAACTAGTAGCGCTTCAATCTGTCCATGATTCTTCACTTCCTGAAACTGAAATAAAAGTAGGCTTTAATGGATGTACACAGATACAATATTCCATCATTACAGTGTATAGGCAAATACGTAGAATGCCTTGCATACCTTTATCTGATTATTGTGTATATGCAATCATATAAAAATATATAGAATATCTCAACTTCTTTGTATGTACCATGTAGTAGTACAGATACATATATGTTATTGTACAAAATACAACAAAAAACATTTTAAATATGGTTCCATATTATCCCCAAATCCACCATTTAGACTTATGTGACAAAAATCAAATCGAATCAATCTATTTTTGAAATAAGCCTATTTCCCTTTTTTCAACAAAACACCTGTTGCCAAGCCTTACACCTACTCCTCCCACATGAACAATTGACAATTATTCGTAAAAATTGGCACCCATTGAAAGAAGGGTGGGCATACAGTTGGTCATCGGTGTCTGGCATTGATTGTCAGTTGTCATATCTGTGCTTAAAAGCAATAGTTTTAACACACCAGAAAGTCTCATTTCACCACCCTTGTATACAACACTAAAGATAATTGTTTAGCTAGAAACCATTAGAACCCGAAGACAAATATAACATTATTTATGACCACTAGTTTCACCAAAAAACTCCAAATCCGTTGCCGTGGCGTGTGATTTGTATGGTTATATCAACCAGATGATCCAATGAGCAGAGTCCAGTGAGTGACCCTGACTTAAGACTGCAAGCTCACGGGACGGACAGATTATGAAAATAGTGGAAATATAGTTACAGGTTGTACATGACAAAACTCATTTGCAGCCAGCCCATTGAAGGATAAGTGGACAGCATAGAGTGTGAGCTTCCCATACAGCTGCGCGTCTTAGTGTCACACGGATAACGTTTTTTTTTTATTTTTACCACGTACACAGCACACTGTTAGCTCTCCGTGAGATTTAGAATACAGAAACAAATTTCACAGGTTTTTTCCGCTCCAGTGTGGCCAATAAACAAGTCACTAAAACTCACCTCTCGTGTGAAGAACATGAGTAAGCAAATTGCTTGCCCTCATTACCCTATTTTCTCGCCTTTCCCAGATTTTTACCTTTAACTTTTCAGTAAATCCTGATAATATTTTTTACCTATCTTTTTCTATAGAAAAATGACATTAACTATTTATTATTTTATTACTTCTTACGTTTCTTATTTATTTACTTCGCCTTTTCATCTCCCCGTTCTCTTCTTTTCTTTCCTATCTGCCGCTGCCAACACAAGTCCAACTCGCTTACAGCGGCAGCAAGCAACACAGCAACAAGCGAGTGCACATTGTGGGACGAACCTATATTATGCTTATTGTAAGGGGTGGGCAGGTAGGGCCTGATATAGCATACAAATTTGTTTTTAGAGGAAAACTGAGGTTAAAACGTTGGTTATTTTTATACATGCCCCTTTCATTCAAATTGTAATAAATGAATATACCACAATGCCTAATACATATAAATATAAAGGACACACTTATAAGAGGGCCCCTCCCCCGCCGTTGTGCCCTTGGAACTTCGTACCCCTTTATACCCCCCATCACCGACGCACCAAGAGTATGACCACAAAAGTACAATCCAAATCAAATGTAATATACAGAATAGCCACGAAAAACATGTCTCTCCTCACACTTCTCTCTCTCCATCTCAGTCATCTCTCTTTCATCTCTCAACCTCTCTCTCTCTCTCCTCTCCTCTCTCCTCTCTCTCTCCTCTCTCTCTCAACCTCTGTCTCTCACTACTTCCTGTACTCAATCTCTGTCTATCTCTCTGTTCTCTCTCTTCTTGTAAACAAATCAATTTACAAGTTACTCACTTCTTATAATGACAGCACTTCTGCCTCAGGAATAGTACATTGTAGCAATTTATTTGAGTTTGTGCACTTGGCACAGGAACAGTAGTACAGAAGAAGAGCTATCCCTTCCAAGGGACAGTCCATCCAGACCCTGTGAGTTTCTCCTCTTATGCAGCCTGGTAGCTGGTCCACTTGCAGCCAACATGAATGCTTCTAGACCAGTGTAGCACAATGAAATGGGATGTTTTCTTGGTGCTTTCCGCCGCATCACTCCCAGTCCACCCGGCAAAGGCATAAACCTCATGTCTGGGGGAAAAAATTAAAAATAAATATTAATAAGAAGAAGTCTGGGCACGACATTTCATTCATTCGGGATTTCCACTCTCCACAAGGACATAATACCCACCATTAAAGGAACACTGGTCGGGCACGTATCAGAGCCTTGGATGCTGTCCATGGACTTCTATTCCTATGACTATGTCCTCCACTTTCTCATTTCTTTTCATCCCCTCCTTTCTTCTCACCCTATTCTCCTTCAGATGGGTACATACGAGACACCATTAACAGATCCAAGGTGAAGTTTAGTCCTTTTTGTTGGGGAAGGGCCAGGTGTTATGTAAAAAAAACCAGTTTTAAAATAATAACTGGGTAATTGAGAGAAAGGCACACTGGAATAGCGGTAAGTCCTCTCTGGGATTGTAATACTGGCTCCCCTTTTGGTCCTAAACGAGGCCCCGGGGGTGCCCTGGGATCCACGCGCACTGCAAGCGAGTCCGTTGGCGCGCCTGAGGCTTGGAGTAATCATCTCGGGCCGCGCGTTGCTCTGACGCTAATAACCTGTTAGGTGACAGAGCGCACTTCGCTGTTCATTGTAACCGAGTAGTTCTGGATTGTCCAGAGTCAGTGGGACTGACTAAAATTCATGACTACTTTATCAAACTGGCGGGATCCCAGTAAGCGGGCCAAGCAGCACACACTGCTGATGCGACGGCCCCGCCATCCCCTTGCGTAAAAATCAAACAAAGAAAGTTCGAATAAAAGGAGTCCAAGGAAAAGAGCAAGTGATCCCCCCAAGTCGCAAAAGTCCATCACAAGAGGTCAAGCAGCAGAGTGCCAGCATGCTGGTTGGGTTCCAGATGCGCCCCGCCAATAGAAGGCCGTCAGATATCTCACGTGGGATCTGTGACAAAAAACAATCGCTCCCATGCAGGAGATCGTGTGGCAGACGGGGGGGCAGATGCGCACACAGCCATGGAGCTATTAAATGAATAATATCTTTAGGCAGGTAATGTTGATAGAGTATGAACCATAGTATGAGAAATAGAGTAGAAACATAGTTGAGAATTGTTTAAAAAAAAAAAAGTAATTAATGTATGTGATGCGATGACTATACGATAAACTCTGACTTTACATACAATTTGAAATAACAGTCCCCCTCAGATAACAATGCTGTAATTTGATACCAAATCCCAAAGTGATCTTACAAGAAAATAAAACCAATAAAAAAGTGACATAAAACACATCAACGCACGATTTTACAGGTTAAACTCATAGACTGTATATATTAATGATCTAAAATGTAGGTCTTAAGTCCTTCAAAAACCTTTGTGGGTATGTAAACATATATATATATTATCTCAACAATAACCATAAAACTAAGTAGAGAGGAGCTTCTGAAAGGGAAGGATAAATAGGAGAAAAATATTGTGTTTTTACAGGTTTGTGTGTGATTATATGTCTGCATGCATGTGTACGTGTATATGCTTGCATGTGTATTGTACGTATATGTACGTATGCATGTATGTGGATGTATGCATGTGCGCGTATATGTATGTACATGAGTATATAGGTGTGCAAACGAGTATCTGTGCGTGTGTGTATGTATATATAAAATCAACAAAAATGGTCACAGAGGAAGACTGACTACACATTCTGTACACTTATCAATATAACATCAAAACTATTTAACATACAGCCATAAGAATAACCATCTATTGTTAAGGGTATTTTATTTACTTTAATATTGTTATTTATATATATATATATATATATATTTTTTGTATATATATATTTTATTTTGGCGTATATATACATACTTTCTCCTTATTTGTCTATGTATTTGTTTTGCTTTGTTTTGTTTTAACCTTTGTTTTTGTTTTTTTGACACAAGGGGAGCATAGTGGGGTAAAAAAAAAAAAAAAAAAAAAAAAAGAAATTAAAATGTGTCTGGTTAAGCTGTATGTATTAAGAAAACAGTGTGAACTAATGAAGATGACACAATAAAGTATGAAAAAAAAAAAAAAAAAAAAACCTTTGTGGAGCCCGGTGGTCAGGAGTTCAATCCACTTTCGGTAAGCGGCAGCTTTCGAAGCTTTGTTACTATAATAGTTTGCTTAACTCTCAAAATCGGCGCCGAATGAAACTAAAATGTAGTATAATGTATATTGCAATACTGCCATCTGCTGGGCAATATTAGAATGCATGTTTACAACCTTTCGGTCTTCCGCCTCTCAACGCAATGGTAAAGTACTGCCAAACATACACTTCTACTACTTTGAATTAGAGATAGCCTTAGTTTTAGATTTGTCGAGACCATCATAACTTTTCTTTTAAACACGAAGGGTTTATAAATAAACTTTAAAAGGTTCATTAGCTACTGCTTTCTTTATTGAAACCGCTTGCACGATTGTGATTTCTCTTATACTACGCGTAATGTGTAAAAACACATTGTTTTTGTGTATTTTCACCCTGCCCTTGGCTTAGGTGTTATTTGTACTTGTAGTACAGTGCTCTTTGAGACAGGAGCATGGACACAAACAGAGCCTCCGTAAGCTAGCTCCTGTAGCACGTGTCCGCACTGTATAGAATATTTGTGAAGCTGTATTTCAGCTGAGTACTTATAATGTCATGTCCGTGACATCTGCCTGTAAGAAGTATGATGTGTATGATGTGGACATTGTGTTTCTATAACTCGCATCTGACCATTTCACACTCAGTGATGTTTGTTTTGATGTAACGTTTGTGCCATAGACTCAAAGCAGCACGTGGGTTGATAAGTTCCGTGAAAAAATGCATCATATCCGTTTTAGGATTTTGTGTGTGTGTGTCATGTAGTGTTGTATCGTTCGTGAACGATTCGTTCAAAATGAACTAATCTTTTATATGACTCGGGAGTAACGAGTCTTCTCAGGGAGCGATTCGTTCATTTTCATGCAGTACCTTCTCTCGCCACATGGCGGCAGCTGCATGAGCTCAGTCAGCAGCAGACAGGAAACAGAAATGATTCGTTCACCACTCACTCAGCTGGATCCATTCTCAGGTCCCAGTTCTTTAGTCACGTGACAGACAGGCTGTCTGTGAGCAGCAAGCACTGCAGTTCCTTCACGATTCGTTCATACGGATCCTGACGGATTGCTCTTTCGTTCATTCGTCACGTGACAGCTGTGGCTGGCTCAGACAGCTACGGGGCTGGGGGACTGTTGACTGAGAGCTGAACAAGGAAATGATTGATGTCTGATATCTACAGTTTATTTGTCATGTGACACCCGATATAGATTATTTATTCACGAAATCATAATTATAGTGGTCTTCAGTCCTTGTTGTGTTATTGTATAGCCTATATAATGAATGTGTTTGTAAATAAATACTTTAGAAAATTATATCAGCATATTTATTGTGTTATACTCTGCCACAAAATAATAAAACATAACAATGATAACAACAAACACAATAAAAATAACAATAATAGTAATAATAATAATGTCACTTTTTGGACACAATAAATGCACCATGTAAACATAGGCAACTCATCAACTATTATTTTTTGTTTTAATTGTATCATTAATTGTCAAAATTAGTTTTACATTCGCTGTCCTCTCCCCAGCTGTCATGTGATCGACTGCTCGGCCGAAAGGGTCTCTGTCTGCTTAGGCTGTGGAGCAGAGCAGTACTTGTTCTCGTTCAAATCGTTCATTTGTCACATGACTCGCGGGCTGACCGGGTCTTTCTCGTTCATCGTTCATCGGTTCACAGCTCTGGCTCAGGCTGACACTGTGCGCCAGCAACATTGCTTCTCTCTGATTGGTCTGTTTTCACTGTCACGTGACAGTGAAAACAGACTGCCGTGCTGTTAAACAATGATAACAGAGAGGATACAGGACACAAGTTACATTATTGTGGTGTGTGTTAGCTTTCCTGGGTTTTCAAATGGCTTGAATAGCTTATGGCATTTTGTGTGTTATACTTTGTCACCGTAAGCAAACCATCTTGTCTTCAGTATTTATAGTTGGAGAAAACACGTCGTCGGCATGAGTCCTGCATTGTGGGCCACTACAGCGCCATCTGCTGTACAAATGAACGAAATGATTCGTTCGGGACTCGTTCAATTTACTGTTCGAGAGTTAAAGAATCGAATCAGAGGAAAGAACCGGTTTTCCCATCACTAGTGTCATGGATCTATTATAATAACGTGTGTGTATATATGACCCTTATATCTATAAATCTGGTATTTGTTAGTAAGGCCGAGTGAAATCAATTTTCCACTGATGCCAATGTACAAATAATACAACACAATCCGACCACATATACTTAGAATAATTTCCTTGATTATGTAGTTATTTTGTAATTGTATTTTTCAACAGAATAGGGACTACTTTCCAGAGAACAACTCCAGGTACAAAGATGTTGATTACTGGGATGAGCGTTACACAACAGAGCAGTGCTACGATTGGTTGGGAGGCTTCTCCAAATTCCAACATCTGATTGGAAAGCACGTTAAAAAAGAGGACTCCATTCTTGTTCTTGGTAAGATTTAGCTTTTTTTTTTACATTGTTTCATATTCTGATTGTTTTAATTACAGTTGGCATTATATTATTTTTATTTAATGAATAAAGCAGTATTTCTGCTTTAACTACCATTGGCACAAATGTTATATTAAACAAAATACAACTTTTGATATACATAGTTCCCACAGACCAATGAATGTCACATGACCTCCTCGGAGACGCCATCTTTTATGGCACGCTGCTGTGTTTGTGCATTCCATTAAACAGAAGAATGAGAATAAATGTAGATATTCAAACGCAAATTGGAAAAAAAAGGGCAACTTTTGAGCAAATAATTGTATATTAATACAATGGCACCACAGTTTAACGTGCTACGGACATGTTTTACATATTTGATCAAATTATGCAGCAAAAATTAACAAGCAATGCAAACATTTCTCAAAAACTTTAGATTTAATACCATTTGGAGCTCCATTTAATTATTTTAATTATATTAACAATTAATTTAATTAATGCTAATGCCACACGGACACTCTGGATTGCTGTTATTGTTTATTTCCGCGTTTTTGACCGTATGTTTTGGTGAATGGTGGGCAACTGATTTTTCCAGGCGTAAAGAGCAGTTTATTTTATGACACAGATCTTTTTACAGAAGCAATGCTGTTTGTGGGAACATTGTTTTAGCCCACCATAGAACTATTATTATCTATTTAATACATTTACGTTGCCCTCGAGAGCCTCGGACGCGACACCGATCCTCCTCATAATAAAGTAATCTAACGCTAAATAATGAAACTCTCAAGTTACCAGCTATCAGCATACACAAGTTAGTACTGAGTAAATTACGTCTGTCAACACATTATAAGATACGATACGCACCTGACACAAAGTGCTCCGAGCATATTCTTGCGTGTTTTGAGGGAGTTTCTTGCCTGTTTATCTTCGCAAGCCATAACCTCCGTGGTTGTTCTGATAAAAGCTTAGTCTTCTCACATTCATGAAGTCTAATGATGGGTATACTGTAAAATCCAAGTTTAACGGAACCTCCGGCACGATTTGAACATCCATTGACCCAGCAGGAGATGACCATTTTCAACTTTATCACAACATTAACACGTTTCAGCTTCTTTTTCTATTGTTTTACCCACAGAATGCCAAGACAAATGGCGCCGGGTCGGCAAATCCCCGTATGTAGTGACGTCATGTGGGAACTATGTATTGAATACTTTCCTGTTGATACACAAATATTTGGATAATATTCAAGACTTGAGTGTTGAATAATAACACATTGTATTTATTTAAACTTTGTATACTGTTATTATAGTTGGAGTTTGTTGTGGCGAGTTCACTTGTCCGTGTCAAAGTCGGTCTCTGCCCTGTCTCTTGGGATTTTCTAAGTGTCTCTTGCTTGTCACTGTGACGGTCAATTCAATGGTCTTGGCCGTCACTTACCACTGCTTTAAAAGGGATCTGCTTGGACACTCTTACTTTCATTGCTTCAGAAGACATTGATTGGGATGGGGAACTATATGCACAATAACCCTATATAACTTTCCAATAAGGCTCAAGCACAAGACATTTTATTTCAAAAGCACTGACAATAACATATACAAATGTAATAAATAAGGAATTAAACACTGTACTCATTGGGACTTTTTTGATCACCATGTTTCAACCTATTTTTGTTTAAAAATATAGTTTAAAAGCCTGAACAGACAATAATACAAATTAAATTTACGTGAATTATGCAGCAGTCTGAATGAAAATATTTGGATGATTCTGTCCACTAGATGTCACTGCTGCACAGAACATATTTAGACGTAGAATAGTTTAATACACAGCATTACCTGCAGTACCTGATTTTCATACTTATCTTACGTTTTCAGGACAGATTTACATTGGAGAAGCCTCTAAAGTCCCGCCCTGAATTGCAGAAAATACATTTTATTACCAACAATCTATTATGTAATTTTTTTATATATAACATTGGAAAACCTTTAATTTCTAGCAAATTGGTTGTTGGAATGTGTAAGAAAAAGCCAGCCATAGCGACTGATTACTGGACACATATTACAGCAGTAGAGGGCAACTCTATTTCTCAGCACGTACACACTGTGTGTTATAGTTGTGTGTTTGTGTGTCAAGTAGGGCTGGGCGATATGGCAAAAAAAAAAAAATCTCCGATTTTTTCACACCAAATCCGATTTTCGATTTTAATCGATTTATTTTTTTCTATTTAAAAACAAACTACAACTGACAAAGAAATAGATTTCCCTTTATGCAGTTTAATCTAAATCCCCATGGAGCATAAGTGTAACAGGAATTAAGCCTTAAAACATGCTTGTAAACGAGATGGCTCTGCCATTGTAAACAGTGAAAATGTAGCTTAACAGTTTTATAATAACTTCACTTACAATGACACTATGCACCTTCAAAATAACTTAAATCACACAAACAAGGCCCATCGCAAATATATCAATCCTATTAAACACATGCATTGCACACACATGCACTGATTACTCAAAATAGAAATGTTGTAACAGACAGTATTTTCCAAAAGCCTCCTCGGGTTTTCATGCTTGTTCTTTCAACTGTGCCTGAGTAACTGTGCTGTAGTACAACGCTCGGTCCAGCTGGTGGCGCTAATACTAACTTCAGTGACTCCCGCATTGTACGAGCTTCCTGTTTACATTCTGATGCTGTAGTTAGCAGCTACTGTAGCAGCTACTGTAGCTAACAGCTACTGTAGCAGCCACTGTAGCTAACAGCTACTGTAGCAGCTACTGTAGCTAACAGCTACTGTAGCAGCTACTGTAGCTAACAGACAGCGGGGAACACGTTGTTTGTATCAGAGCAATGAGAGCAATGTGTGAGACGTGTCTTTCCCCAAAGTGCAACAGCACCAACTGTGAGAGCGAGCATCAGGCCAGAGGGAGACTGTTAGCATTAGGTTAGCTTCAAAATGACTGCTCAACACCATAGACCCGCGGTTAGCGCGTTAGCGCTGTAGTTCTGCGCTGGAGAAAATAAAAATCGAATTTTTAAAAAAAGAAATCGCCCTAAACGTAAAACTCGAATTAATGATTAAAATCGATTAATCGCCCAGCCCTAGTGTCAAGGGTTTGTTAAATTTGTGTCACTGGGTGACAGGGGCTTTCTACTGCTGAACGGAAGAAGGGATCTTTCATGCTTGTTTTTGTTCTTTATTTAGATAATATTCTCTTGCAATATCATGACAACATAATAATTCCTTATTTATTGGTATCATGTTAATGAAGAGCTTGGAGTGACAGACCCACATGCATACAGAAGTATGCGGTTTTAGTTTTACAATGTGCGTCATAGGCACACCTACAGCAGAGGCAACGGTAAGCTGATGTATAAAATATTTTTATTCTCATCCCTTGCACAGCATTGCAGTAGACATTTCAAGTTCTGTTCCCCACACTTAGAGCCAGAGGAGAGGCATTTGAGCCTCAGGACATTCATCTAACAGTGCATCTCAGTCGCCTTGTTAGATTGTGAGAATGCACGTTTCTCTCAGCAGCACGTGTTGTGGTCTTCTCCAACAACACACATGCTTAAACCAGGAGATATTTAGGGAAGCCTGCCGTAAAGATGCAGCAGTGCTCACGTGTTCTACAGATATGAAGTGCTCTTAAAATCACTTAAATACTGTCACGCATGGACAGACGCACATTTCTCTGCCTAACTCCACTTGTCAAGTCGGTAAAGCCACAGATTATTGGCCTTTATGAAGTGACACAATAAATTACTGTCAGGATAGAATAGAAAAGAGAGAAAGCTGACAAGGGAAGGCGTTAGAGAATGTAGGGGAGAGATTTGATGTACCAGTTATTTTTTGTGTGTAGATAACGACATGGTTAATAAGATGACCATAATCAGGTTTGGGCAACTCCACTTTCTGAGTTTGGGGTCATTTCTATTAAGATAATGTGTTCAGCGCACAGAGAATGATCAACTGTGGGCTGGGGAGTGCAGCTGCATACAGATCCAGTTTTCAGTTGAAGTCATACACTTTATATGAAAAACTTAAATTCATCATGGGGCCTGATATTTACTGGTAATCCAGGTGAAACTTTCTTTGCTAGGTCAGGTTGATCAATGCATGTTTTCAATAATGTTAAATGTCAATATACATTTAAATTATCATTTCATTTCAGTTTTTACTCATTTTTATAACAAGTTTACACAATGTTGATAATTGGAAGAATTTCCTTTAAACTGTTTAACATCAGCTTTTGGTAGCCTTCCACAACATTTTAGCCCACTCCTCCTAAAACAACTTACTGTATGTTACTGATGTTGCATTCACAACGAACTCTGGGAAAATGTATTTGTAAGTTGAAAGATGGACATGAACATTCACTCAACTCAGAAACCAGCCATGTTTCATCTTCAGTGCCCTTGCTTATAGAAGGAGGTTTGCACTCAGAATCTCACAAAACATAGCCCAATTCATTCTTTTCTTTACACAAATAAATCATCCTGGTCCCTTTGCAGAGAAACAACCCCTAAGTTTCCTCTCCCATGCTTCACAGTAGGCATGGGGTTCTAATTAGCAAATAAATTATTTTAAAGTGATTTTCTGGAATGTGTGGTTTAATTTTGTCTCTCATAGTTGTCGTTTAAACATATGAACATCGCTTATCTTTTTAAGTCAGAGGACTTTCACGATTGGTGGCTGACAATGTATACATGTGGAAACTAAGCATTTTCAAACCTTTTTGAAAGTGTAGTTCTGTTTTAGCACTATGTATATTAAATAGAGAATATATGGTATATTATATAATGAGGCATACAGGGATGTTTGTAAGAGTGCATAAATCTATGCTGTTGGATTGTGTTCAGCTCATCTCAGCCCACTCACACACCCACAACAATAACAGCAGCAAGTTTCTTCTATAAGACTGCAGTATGTTGATATTTTGTTATCACATTATTTTATATCTTGGGCAAAGTAACACTTTTTTTTTACATTTTGTGTTATGTAATTTATTAGTTAATGTAATGTATTTTATGTATTCTAATGATAATAATAATGCCTTACTGGTGGTCACTGGGGTAGTACATACGATGTTCCTTCTTTTGTGTGATATAGAGGAACTTTTCAAAGACAAGATGATCATTGCTAAACAACTATCGGTACATGTTTTTTCTGCCATATGAAGGTCAAAGCAAAGCCAGATTCAATTATGATTGTTTTCCTTTAGAGCAGTATTTTCACATGCTACATGTGGTCTTTGTTTTGATTTTGCTGGGTTGTCCAATAGAAAGCATGTGGCATAAATGTGTGACTTGACTCCACTTGCACTGACTAGGAGAGTTACGTGTCATAGTATTGCACCATCTCAGACCCCACTTGACCCTCATATCTTGTGTATCAACATTATGCAAAACATTAGTGCTGTTGATGGTCAGGGACCTCTTCTGTTAATGGGCTGCTTCAGGTGCCTGTCAATTATCTATGTATCAGCTGTTTTTGTGGACTAAACACCAATTTCCATCAATGTGGATCTTTCTCCTGTGATGGCAAAACTTTATCTGATAAAACTATTTCTACACAGTGCCTAAAATGTTGACCTATAGGCCAAATAAAAGGCAAGGCAAGTTATTTGTGACCATTAGGCAAGCAGTACACCCCAAAAGCTTTTTCCTTTTAAGTTTGTTATTGGGGACTGTGAATGACTTGTGCTTAAGTATTTGGGGTGGTACTATGACCTCACTTCACTGCAGTGTGTGTAAAGAAAGAAGGTGCTTATTTGTCAGGGAATGTGTCAATGCCTGTCTGCTGCTCTATGTGCAGTCCATTCCATCGTTGCACTTTCATTATTAGTGTTATGAAGTGCATTACAACACAGGGCTATTCTTGCCACCTCTGGACCTCCACCACACTGTACCACAAGGATCCCGTTAATTTGGTGTATCTTCAACACCCCTCATGCTTAACTTTATTAGTGCAATTAGTACCACATGCATGCCAGGAAAAATCTTGTCAGGAGCTAAAGCTAGTGTGCCTAGTATATACTGTTATTACTGTACAAATGATCATATGGCCCCAAGTTTGGTGTTGTGAAAACATGTTCCTCTCCCACTGTGGATTGTTAGTTTCGAGAGTGTTCCTGATCACTGTGTTTCGTGTCATGAAATGTGGACTAGGACTGCAGGATATATTGAAAAAATATCGTTATTGCGATATTGGTGCGTGCGATATCCATATCAAAAAGATGCACAATTAGAAAATATATATATATTTTTTCCCCTTTTTTAAAGACAACAAAACAGACAGACACATCAACATTCAACAAGAACAACAAATAAACAAAAAAGTATATAAATATATGCATTTGAATGTCATTAATGTTGTGCTTATTTTTTGTTCTTTGTCTCTTACGTTTCAATGCAGATTGCAATCTTAGGTGAAAGACAAAAATATCGCAATAATATCGTTATCAAATTTCTAAACACTCATATCGAATATCGGTCTAATTTCCGATATTGTGCAGCCCTAGTGTGGACCACAGGTGGCGGTGCAGTCAGACATCAGGGCAGTATTATTTGTGATAGTATTTTGCAGTCAGTCATATGTGAATTGTGAAATGATTAAATTAATCAAATTGCAGCATACCCCTTATGACAATATCAGAGCTGCCCATTCTTACCCAATCACTAGGGATCACTTTGTCATTCAGAGCTCAACTTTATTCCTCTTTTCTGTTCCTTATTGTATTCACGCAGACCTTTATCCCTTCACTTTCTGTTATCTTCTCTTCTACAGTGTATTTTCTGCACTCTCTTTTGACAATGCATTTGAGACCACCCAAACAGGAATATGCTTGTCTTGTACTTTGCACCAATGAGGCCTTGAGAGCGATCGTGCTGAGGAATAATACGGATCTATCACTGGGCACGGGCACTTTCCGTCTGCCCTTCTCTTATTGATTATTCTACTTCCTTCCTGTGGCAGACTGAATGGGACTGAGTCATGTAATCAGACTTGCATCAGTCTATCTTCATCTGTCACTAGACTTGTTTGTAGAAATTTCTCAGAGATCCTGAAAAAAATTATAATTATATAATTCAAATGTGGGTATAGTTTTACATAAAGCATGCAAATTAATGTAAACAATATAAGGCTTTTATTAAGCCTTCATCAAGGCTTAATAAAACACAGACCTTTTTATAAAACACATAAAATCACTCACTTCCAAGTAGACCTGAGGCAAACTATTCACCAATAGAAATCGGATTAGCCCATACTAGATGATTCACAAAACCTGCTCTGACTCTTTAGGGAGAAAATTATGCTACAAAGAGCGAGGCATATGTAATACTTACATAATCTGATTATTAACAATGTTTTGATGTAGTATTGGTTAATCAAGGTGACAAAGTATTGTTTATTCATTTTCAGTGCTACATTCTGTGTGAATGCGCAATTAGCCACTAAAATAATCAATAGCTAAAGCCCTACTCTGCAGCCTTGTGTGTATAAACCCAATCCTGGTTGCGTAAAATTGCGACAGTCAAAAGAACCTGTGTACAGATTGAGATATTTTTAAAAAAACGTAGCAACAGACAAAAACATTATGAAGTGCTTTGGTCTGTGAAATGTGCTATATAAATATAGATTACTCTTTTCTGGCGTGTACTCACTATAGTACAGTCAGTAAGTACAGTAAGATGTCTGTCTTTCCTCTCTCTCTATGCCCTTTTTGCTGCAAGAAGTTGTTTATGAATGAGCAACAGAATGTGAATGGAAAGTCTGAAAACCTCAATGAAACAGCAACCAAGAAAAAAAAAACTGGAGAGGCTTGGTGAATGAAAGCACACGACCAAGAGGGAGGGGATATAAGAACGATTTGATCAGAATTTGAAATGGGGCATGTATGAGATTGGTGTGTAACTCGTATGAATGCTGATCCGGTAGGAGGATGCCGTGGAGGAGGCCTGGTGGCTGCCTTGCCTGTGAGCCAATGGGAATCACCACTGACTGGGCTTGCTCGATGTCCTCTGTTAGCTTGTGCTTCGTGCTTTGAATACTAACAGGTTACCCGGGCAACCATGCAGGAGAGATCGATGGTGCTGGCCTGATAAACAAAGAGTGTGTGGTACAAAAGGGCTTTCTTTTTCTTGAACAGACCAACGCTCGTAGTACGTCTTTCCCTGTCACTTGTTTGTTCTTATATATATGAAAAGGATGTTTAATAATATGTGGTAGGTACAAGTACTCTCTCAAAGGGTGTTATGTGTGCGCTGATGATCACAGAAAAAATTCCTTATGGTTGAAACCTTGCTAGTTTAAAAAAAATAGTTGATCAATGAATGACACAATTATGCATCTTATCACCATAATTTATCATTTTTTAGCGCGTTACCCTAAACACAATATGCTCTTTATACATTTTAAATAAAAGAAAACATTTTGAACATAATGCTTTATACTGATAATAGCTAGACTTTATAACATTGTAGATCTTCCCTTCTCTGGTCTGAACGTGCGTAACTGTGTTTTCTGTGAATGACTGTCTCCCTGACAGTGGTGCGGGCGGAGGTGACCCCACACTGCGCTGACTCACTGTAATAACACAGGGCTTCAAGGGGAGCTGCCGTGTGCCTGCTATTCACTGCTTCAACACAAATTATTCAGCTTGCCAGTGACTACAACTGACTACTTGATCTCATTAATCGCAAGAGGCGTACACTACTCCTTCTTTGTACAAGTGCTGCTGAGGGAATAAAAGGTGCTCTAGGCCTTGAGTGGGTCAGGAATAAAAATGCACTGATTGTATATAGAGTAAGTAAGCAAGAATTAAATTTACAGTACATAGCACTTTTGATAACATCAATAGAGCTTCACAGTTTGTTTACTGTTTTTTAAAATTTGTTTTATTTTTGTCTTTTAATGTTGTTTTGTGTCTGTACTTGTCCTGTGCACACTGGGAACTCATACAAATGTATTCCAATGTAGTGTTACTGCAAATGGCATAATAAATGAATCTGAATCTGATGAATCTGAATCAGTTAATTATTCACTCTGCATGCGTGGTGGTTAGATAGCAATTAGCCACACCTGTCCTTGGATAAACTGACGGAAACAAAACTCCTTGCCAACTCTACACCAAAGGCCTCTCGACCAACACAAAGTCAAGATGAATTTCTTTGTATAGGTCAAGACATTAAAAACTACCAAAGTGCTGAACAATTTGCAAACATTATATTGGTACTTTGATCTGCCGCTTCCTGTTTCTTTTCCCCGCCTGATACAAATCATGCTATTGAGCCATTGTGTTAGACGCGATTCCCCTAAGGCTCGCTTTGGGACTCAGGCAGTGGTCCAAAAAGTAACAACAATTTCTTTTACATAAAAGTGTAAGCATAAAGACAAAAACGTAACATAAAGCGCAATGTATAAAACGTGTCACTAACAACATGAACTAAAGATGAAGTGTTCAGCTGGGCCCCCAGTCTCGTCTGTACAAAAGAACCAAAGAAATTCTTTGACTAAACACATATATACTAAACGCAATTTGAAAAAAATGGACTTATCTGCCCCAAACTGAACTCATTAAATGCAATAAATACAACTATATTGATGTATTAATTAATTAATTCATTCATTCATTCATTTTCCACCCCTTTATTAGTCAATTTCTGGGTTGGGGAGGTGACAATCAGAGCTGCCACCCAATGTTCATAGCACGAGTCCTTCGCTGATCCTCTGGCAGGTGGTGGGTCCACAGGAAGATGGCTGCTGCTTCGTCGAAGATACGGCCTTGATCTTTCAGCGGGGGCTTCGGGGTATGTGAGGTGAAGTGTCTTGCCCAAGGACACAACGACATGAGACATTAGTGGGAGCAGTTGGAGTAGGTGTCGTGGGGGGATCAAACCTTCGACCTTCAGGCCCAAAGGCCAATGCTCTACCAAATCTGCCACTGCCGCCCCATTATTGATTTAAATATAGTAAATTGAGAGTTTGTTCTGGATTGAATATCAGTAATTTTTATTGTACCAGCCAATATATATTTTTTTAAGTTTTCTTTTTTTATATATTATATTGAAATATGATATAATATTAGAAAATATAAGTTTAGTATTACAAATGTAGTCGACTATGAAACCTTTGACCAAAAACATTTATAAACCGCCCATAATGGGCATTGGTATTTACAACCAATCGATTGTCATATGTTCACATCACACTTGTCTCCTCACTCACTTTTGCTGCCTGAGACACAAAATAAGGATGAACAGCTGTGCTAGGTGCAAACACCAAATCGAGACATTGTGTCAAAAATATAGTATATTAAAAAGAACCACATCTTCCTCAGTTGTGTCAGTGTGGTACCGAGCCACTACAGAAAGAACCACATCGTCCCCAGATGTGTCAGTGTGGTACCGAGCCACTACAGAAAGAACCACATCGTCCCCAGATGTGTCAGTGTGGTACCGAGCCACTACAGAAAGAACCACATTGTCCCCAGATGTGTCAGTGTGGTACCGAGCCACTACAGAAAGAACCATATCGTCCTCAGATGTGTCAATACTACAGGTCACATATTATAATTTCTGTTGTGGTCACGGTGTTGGACTTCCATGTGCCTTTCTATCTCACTGTTCACATGAGGGATCACTAAGGAAGTAATAAAAGGTGTGCGTCACCATTGTCCTGAGCTAAAGAGTCCTCTGCAGTGACGCATTGCTCTGGCTGTCAGTCTGCAGTGCTGTTCGTCTGCAGGTCTAATGCAGACGAATACACCTCAATCAGATGCATGGTCAGGAGCTGGGGGTCACTGCAGACTCAATCAGGTTTTTTTAAATAGTTTAGGCATTCTCTGTGACATTAACTTTTCTGTTCAAAACTGTGTTTCATTGTAGCCAGCCTAATTCACATTTAAAATCTAGACAGTTTGTTTCTATATTATGTCTGTGAGATTATAAAATGCTGGCTGTGATTCCGCCAGCAGTGACCATGGAGCACTCCAGGCGTTGATGTTCAGTCTGTCCCAAACCAGACATGCATGCAAAACAAAAGAAAATAATTAAGTGTATCAATACCATGCGTTTTGGTGATAAATATATCTTTCTTTTTGACACATGCTTGATTCATGCAGCCAAACACTTTTAAGCAATATCTGTCCATCACAATCTTGTTGACATTGGACCAATTATACATTTGTGTCCAGTGGTACTTTTTTTTTGTTAACATTATGTGGCAGGATCTTTCTGACCACTTCCCCACGTGGACATCCCTCCTCTTTCAGCCATGATTAGACTGTGCCACTCTGACTTGGCTATGTAACTCCGTTTTTGTCTCCAGAGTCAGACTTTTATGATGCCAGCTTTTTAAATTCCCTTGCTTGCCCTCATTCAAGCCCTGGACCATCCTGGCTGAATTTTAGGGTTTTAATCTGCTTCCTAATGCTTTACCCAGCAAGAATTCAGTGACAGGGAGGGGAGGGACCCAAGTTTGGATGGTTCCCAGCTGGTTTGTTGCTCCAGTTGTACAACATTGAAGACCTAAATCAGCTTATAGGAAATCTTTTTTTTTTGTGCTGTTTACACTTTGATATGAAAAAAAGCCTTTTTAAATTGGACCCAGATATTACTGGCTTGAGAAATAGGGCAAAGCATTAATTTGCCGGGTTGTTGTTGTAAACCCCGTGACACTATTTGTTACATCTAATTTTTATTTAAATTAACATTGAAACTCTAAATGTTGATTTGTTGTGCATAGCTTATTCGTCTTACAAAATATCTCATTTCTTATGAACATCGTGATTGCAATGTTATTTTTGATGTTCTGTATGATTTAAATAATTTTTCATTTTTTCTTCAGAATAAAAAGTTCTAGAGAAAAACATTTGTAACGGTGTACAGATGAAGCGATTATCTCATACACAATGCCCACACATTTACTTTAGTTCTAACTCTTAGTAAAAATAGTTTATGAAAATGTTGTGTGTCAGACCTGAGTCGTGCAAAGCATTTTAACTGTTTTGTCAGTATTCTCATTTAGAATGAAAAAATGCTTCTGCTTGATAACAAGACAAATCTTTGAAAATGAAACTTTAAATATCGTTTATAAGTCCATTTACTTTTGTAATTCCACATAAAATGTGAAACAATACATGATATAGACTCAATACGTGCAAAGTAACAATTGTCAAGTCTTGTTTGCTAGGGCTGGTATAAACGATTATTTTTAAAACGATTAATCTAGCGATTATTTTTTCGATGCATCGATTAATCTAATGATTAATTTTTTTTCAGTTCGATTCGATTTCGATTTGATTATCAATTATCTCCCCATTAATTGATTAATAGCAATGTATACATTGTGTGTTGTTTATTGATTTACATATCTGAATGATAAAACATAAATTCCTCAACAAAATATATTTATTGCTCTTAAAATTCAAAAATAAGACATTATTAGTCAGAGCTAGCATAAAACCTTGAAGCCTTGAAAGCACATCTAGCTTACTGAAAAAAGTGCATCTTATTATTCTTCTTACAGATAAAAATAACACTTGATGTTTAGCATTCAATAAAATAAAATAAAAAGTTCACCCAAAATGTAAACTTGAGGGCTTTAAGCTAAAGAGAGAGTGCTTTTCTAGCAAAAAATTATGAAAATAAACATTTAGGCCTAGCTTACTGAAAAAATCATCTTCATTCACAAATAACAAATAACAACTTAGACTCGGACACTTTCCTTTCCCCTTAAGAATACTGTCTGTCTCTTTGTGTGTGCTTGTGAACATTCCTACAGCCAGAGTCGTCATTCTCCAGTGACTAAACTAGCGCAGCTAGCATGTAGCGCAGTTAGCATGTTCGCCGATGCGGACGTACCTAATAGATCCATGGGACGTTCCGTCTAATAATAACATTTAAAAAACTCAATCTATCCCCATCAAGTCTTATTTCCAAATTGATTTTTCCTCTCCAGTGTTTCCCATACTCCCACAGAATTAAACCCAACAACATGTATACGTCCTCCTTTTTTATTTTTATTTTTTCATTTGTATTGTTACAACAATCAACACATACAAAGACAAGCTAATACAAAATTAAATAATACTCATTGTCAGACATCACAAATCGTCAAGACAGACAACACTCTGCTCTTTTTCATATTATCATATTATCTGGATAGGGTATTGCTTGCTTAATCCGGGCCATCTGCAGACTAAATTCACCAAGGAGACCTGGGAAATGTACCCTCAATGTAGATCTCAATGTTAACAAAAACATCTCATCCTCAGCTTCAGGCCCCGTTTATACGGAGGCGCTGCACAGACATTGCCAAGCTATTAACAAAAAACGACCAAGCTCCTTTTGCAAATTTCACACGAGGATCAAAAACGATGTAGTTCTGCTAAAAACAAACTATCACTACTGCATCCTCTTCGTCCGCCATTATTGTTTACTCTGAAGTCACGCTTGATCTCGAGAGATTTTGTGAGATTTCCGTCTGATCTGGGAATACTCGGGGGGGAAAATCAGTTCGTGTGTGATGTGTGTGGTTTGTGTGATTTTGTCGTGTGGCTGCGCACCACACACTGTACGACCGAAGTGGTTAGACCGATGACTTTTTATCTCTGTGTGTGGGGTCTCACATGGAGAAAAAATCGTCTTGTGTGAACCAGGCTTGAGTGTACCCGCCGCCATTGTTGTTTACGTTTGTTCTCGGCTACTGCGCATGTACAAATTTACGTGCGGGGAGCAGCGGGAATGTGGGGGTAAGAGCAGCAGAGAATTCACACCTTTTTCCCTCACGCGGGTGTGAAAGAGCGTCCCCGCTGAGCAGCGTATCTGAGGCTGAGTTTACACGGAGACAATGTGGCAGTAAAGCGGTATAGTTGGATGTCGGTTTCTACCAACCGTTCATACGAAGACTGTGTTCCAGGGGGGTGAAAACGTAAGTGTTCAGATCCAGCCTGCAGAGTGGGACAGCTCAGATACGCTTTACAGCGGGGGCTCTCTTTCACACCAGCGAGAGGGGAAAAGGTGTGAAATCCCCCTCTGCTCTGACCCCCGCCTCCCCTCTGCTCCCCGCACGTAAATTTGGACATGCGCAGTAGCGGAGAACAAACATAAACAACAATGGCGGCCGGTAAACTAACTAGCTTTGTGGGCTTCCAGCGCGGCACAGAGGAGGATTCTACTCCTTTGTTCGTCCAAACGAGACCACGCAAAGCTCTAGGTTCAGTTTCCATGTTCACAGCTGCTGTTAAAAGGCAGAATGATGTTGGTGCGTTCTGAGGGTCTGGTACAGGAAGTGAGTACACTGCCGAGAGGGGGGCTGGGCACGGGGCTGGGGGTCGTGTGAGTGTTGTAAAGTTTCTCTGCCCACTACTGGTCGGGCGCTAGAACTACATCGTTTTTCAACCTCATGTGAATGCTGAGAAATTGGCATTAGGAGCCTGGTCGTTTCTGTTAATAGCCTGGAAACGTGTGCGCAGCGTCTCAGTATAAACAGGGCCTGAGTTGTCCCACTCTGCAGGCCGGATCTTAACTCTTACATTTTCACCCTCCTGGAACACAGCCTCCATATGAACGGGGGGGTAACAACCGACATCCAACTGTAGCGTTTTACTGCCGCATTTTCTCCGTATAAACGGGGCCTCAAACTCTGCTTGTGCGTGTCCGCTCTAATTTGGGTGTGCGCATGTTGTTGACGTCTCCTTCATATCACTTACAGTGGAAGTACACTGCTGCAGTGCTGGCCTCTACAGTCAAAGCTGATTGGTCAGAATGCTCTTGTGTTCGGAAGTACCACAAACAGTGCACCTACTGCACTGTAGAAATCACAGTCAATGCGAACACACACACACACAAATACACACAAATCTTTTCTTCTCTTATACACATTTTACTTGGACATTTACCTCGCATGCTTGTATATGGTGAATGAGCAAACAAAGTAGTTGTTCAATGGGGAGTACACTGCCTCCTGTGTAATGGTATCTGGGTTTCTGTAACCCAAAGCAGGCAGTCCTGAGGATTTCTTGCCATCATTACGCAGCAGTGTAGTCTAGGAAATAAGCTCTGGTGTCATTAGAGGATCCTTTTTTGCGTTAAAATTAGTGTGCATCGCCTTCCTTCCTGCTGCTGTCAGACTGTACAATGAGAACTGCTGAGCCTGTACATGTCATTCATCTGTAAATAAGAAAACACTGCAATCATGTACAATACTACAAAATCAAAATGTCCACTGAATTCATCATATCTACTTATCCTGCTTTATAAGTATATAACTTTGCACTATATACAGTATATATAAATAAATATGTAAGGGATAATGTATATTACGCAGATCATTATCGGAAAATAAGTACCGACAGGGCGAAGGGACTGCTTCCGCCCTGAAGGTACTTATATATATATATATATACACATATTATTATTGTGTTTTTTTTGTTGAAAGATTGATAATGATGCATTACAGAAAGCTAAGAAATATAGCAGCTACATATTGTGTGTGCTCCCTGTGTGCTCTTACTACTGTCCTGTATGTGCACTGCAACATTGAAATTATCCCAATGTGGGACAAATAAAGAATCTCTTATCTTATCTCACATACACATACAACCTTTTTAGCCCTGTGTTGTTTATTGTAATTTCTTGTTTGAGTGTTGTTGAAATCTCATGCAGTTTTCACCACTAATGCAGAATGTCACAGCCTTCTCTGTGACATTTTGTGTGCAGAACAGGCTTAAATTAGGCCTCATGTATTTGATCTCTATTAAATTGTATTATTTTACCACAATAGTCCCAAAATGGTCATGATTTAAGGCAGACTGAATGCATTATGGTCTCTCAATGAGACAAGAGCAGGGCTGGGTTAGCACTTTCAGGAGCATACAGACTGTGACTCATTACCCTTTTACCAACTTCACTGCAACCAGCTGTTCACTTGTGGCGCAGAACAGCTACATTTCAAACCCAGACTGCAGGTTTATGACAGATTTTTGTGTTTGCTTTGTTTCCCTGAGGGAGGAGCCTCCCGTTGCAGCTCATGGGCTCTGCATTAATGAAATTGTATTTCTTTGTTTGACCCATGTTTCTGATTCAATCTATATTATTTATCGTCTAGCGTGTCAAGTCTCTCCTTGTGCTGCTTACAGAAAGCCAAGGGTTTAGAATCAGACCAAGGGTTTTCAGTAAGCAGTAACTAGTAAAACATAATCATATTGACAAGTAATTCGTAACCTTTTCTATTAGACATGATAAAAATTTCATTTTCAGGATTAGAGACGCGGAATATAGTCAGACAAGAGCTTAAACTCTCCTCAAAACTCACACTGCACATTGTCTGAAAGTGAGTGTGTGGTGATTCATCCATGGACTTGTGTTGTTCAAATTAAAGGGCCCAATAATAGTATTAGTGTTTATTTAATTATTATTAACATCTTGTTGGACCTGGAGCAGGATGACTATAGATGAACGGGTATGGATTGTTATTGCGAGGTCTGAGGAGTAACCTCTAATCAGACGTTGGTGAAATTCTGACGTCCTTTTTCCTCCCACACTGATTGATATACTTGATCAGCCATTAAGCCCGCTTTGCCTGCACTCATCCGTATAACTCGATCCATACTGCATAATCACCACAAGGTCAGGCAATACAGGCATTTGCATCACTGTGTACACTCAATGGGAAAATACCCACTAAGAAATGGAGGGTCAGGAGTAGGACCCTTGTGTAGTACCCTTTTAAAAGTACCTTTCATCACGTGGCAACGTTTACTTTTTTGTGCAGTGTAAACAACTTTACTCAAAGTACAGCTGGGGCAACAAGTCAATTTGTCAAGAAAAATGTAACATGATTTCACCTGACCCCACTGCCTCTTCTTTCACATGTTTAATGTGTCTTCCTAAAACTTAAGGTAAACAACGAACAGGATTTCTCATGGCTTTCTTTCAAGGATATAGACTGTATAACAGACTATATCCTCTTCTGTATGGATAACACTGTACCGACTACGAAGGTGTGGTGCTTTTCCAACAACCACCCATGGATGACCCCTGAGCTTAAAGCCCTCCTGAACCTCAAGAAAAGGGCTTTCATCTCAGGGGACAAAGATTAGCAGAAGATGATCCAGCACGAGCTCCAGTGGAGGATCAGGAGGGCCAAGAAGGAATATGAGAAAAAGCTGGAGCAGAAGCTGGCCCAGGGAAACGCCCGCAACGTGTGGAGAGGCCGGAAAGAACATCTCCGGCTTTGGACAGAGTGCCAGAGGGACAGCGGATAGAGACCAGCACCGGGCGGATGAATTTAACCAGTATTGCTTGCTTGCAATCACGTGACGCATAAACTTCCGGTTGACGAAGTGGTGGTCAGGCCAGCAAGAGTTGCTGTTGATATGTGGAGAAAATGCGACTCTTCCGAGTATTTTTTTGCTTATTTGGATATTACATTACACTTTGAAGCTACTGTGGTTGACGTTCTAACTCATCATTCTAACAATATATGTATAGCAGTATATTTCCACTAAATGTTTTGGTAATATCAGGGTTGCAGCTACTGGCACCGTGGCAAATGCTAATATTTGCTAATATGCTAATGCTAATAAGTCTCCATTCCTCCGCTGTATGTTACTTACATTCTGTAACGTCTCTACCATCGACAATAAATCATGTTTTCTGTCTGAATTAAAGACACGATCCTAGACTGTCATTTTCTTCACTTTAGATTCTAATCCACTAGCTAGTGTTACAATCAAGCTTTTGCACTGCTAAACAAATGAAGGTTTAGAGACCTCCCAACTGATGAAGACCATTGAGCGGCTCATCCTCACCCATCTCCGCTCCGTGGTCAGCCCCACCCTGGACCCGCTGCAGTTCGCCTACAGGCCCAACATCGGAGTAGAGGACGCCGTCATCTACTTACTGCAGCAGACGCTCTCCCACCTGTAGCCCGCCGGGAGCGCTGTGAGGGTCATGTTTTTTGACTTCTTCAGTGCTTTCAACACCATCAGGCCGGCACTGCTGCGATGAAAGATGGAGGACGCGGGAGTGGACAGTAGCCTCACTGCATGGACCATCAGCTGCACAGCTGTGAGTCTGAGGTGGTAGTCTGCAGTACTGGGGTCCCTCAGGGCCCTGTCCTCTCACCATTTCTCTTCACCATCTACACCTCAGACTTCACATACGACACACACAGCTGTCACCTGCAGAAGTTCTCTGACGACTCCGCCATCGTGGGCTGTGTGTCTGAGGGGAACGAACTGGAATATCGGTCGGTTATCACGGACTTTGTCGACTGGTGTGAGCGCAACCACTTGTGCTTGAACACCAGTAAGACCAAGGAGATGGTCATCGATTTCAGGAGAAAACCACTTTCCCACACGCCGCTGAACAGCCAGGGGGAGGACATTGAGCTGGTGGACAGCTTCAAGTACCTGGGTGTTCACATTAACAATAAACTGGACTGGTCCCATAACACTAACGCTCTGTACAACAAGGGCCAAAGTCGCCTCTTCCTTCTGAGGAGACTGAGGTCCTTGGGAGTGAGCAGACCTCTGCTCAGGACTTTTTATGACTCTGTGGTAGCCTCTGCCAAATACGATGCTGTCGTGTGCTGGGCCCCGGGCAGCACCGAGCGGGACAGAAGCAGACTGAACAAGCTGGTCAGGAGGGCCAGCTCCACTCTGGGCTACTCCCTGGACTCTGTGGAGGAGGGAGGGACAGGAGCGTGCTAGTCAAAGCCACCTCCATCTTGAACAACACCTCCCACCCCCTGCACAGGACTGTAGAGGAGCTGAGGAGCTCCTTCAGTGGAAGACTGAGGCACCCTCAGTGTAGGAAGGAGCGTTACGGCAAGGCCTTTATCCCCACCGCTGTCAGACTGTACAACAAGTCACTTTAAGGCTGAGTTTACACGGAGACAATGTGGCAGTAAAACGGTATAGTTGGATGTCGGTTGCTACCAACCGTTCATACGAAGACTGTGTTTCAGGGGGGTGAAAACGTAAGTGTTCAGATCCAGCCTGCAGAGTGGGACAACTTAGGCCCTGTTTATACTGAGGCGCTGCGCAGACGTTTCCAGGCTATTAACAGAAACGACCTGGCTCCTAATGCAAATTTCTCAGCGTTCACATGAGGTTGAAAAACGATGTAGTTCTAGCGCCCGGCCAGTAGTGGGCAGATAAACTTTACAACACTCACACGACCCCGAGCCCCGTGCCCAGCCCCCCTCTCGGCAGTGTACTCACTTCCTGTGCCAGACCCTCAGAACGCACCAACATCTATCTGCATTTTAACAGCAGCTGTGAACATGGAAACTGAACCTAGAGCTTCGCGTGGTCTCGTTTGGACGAACGAAGGAGTAGAATTATCCTCTGTCCCGCGCTGGAAGCCCACGTAGCTAGTTTGTGTGGGCAGCGCCATTGTTGTTGATGTTTGTTCTCCGCTACTGCGCATGTCCAAATTTACGTGCGGGAGCAGCGCGGAGGTGGGGGTCAGAGCAGAGGGGGATTTCACACCTCGCGGGTGTGAAAGAGCTCCCTGCTGTGCAGCGTATCTGAGTTGTCCCACTCTGCAGGCTGGATCTGAACACTTACGTTTTCACCCCCCTGGAACACAGTCTTCGTATGAACGGTTGGTAGCAACCGACATCCAACTATACCGTTTTACTGCCACATTGTCTCCGTGTAAACTCAGCCTCAGATACGCTGCACAGCAGGGAGCTCTTTCACACCCGCGAGAGGGGAAAGGTGTGAAATCCCCCTCTGCTCTGACCCCCACCTCCGGCTGCTCCCCGCACGTAAATTTGGACATGCGCAGTAGCGGAGAACAAACATCAACAATGGCGCCGCGCACACAAACTAGCTACATGGGCTTCCAGCGCGGCACAGAGGATAATTCTACTCCTTCGTTCGTCCAAACGAGACCACGCAAAGCTCTAGGTTCAGTTTCCATTTTCACAGCTGCTGTTAAAATGCAGAATGATGTTGGTGCGTTCTGAGGGTCTGGCACAGAAAGTGAGTACACTGCCGAGAGGGGGGCTGGGCACGGGGCTGGGGGTCGTGTGAGTGTTGTAAAGTTTCTCTGCCCACTACTGGTCGGGCGCTAGAACTACATCGTTTTTCAACCTCATGTGAACGCTGAGAAATTTGCATTAGGAGCCTGGTCGTTTCTGTTAATAGCCTGGAAACGTCTGCGCAGCGTCTCAGTATAAACAGGGCCTAATCACTGTATTAAGACTGTATTCTGATTGCCACTTTTAGACTATATCCACACAAAGACAAAACGCTTATAATTTCAGAAACTTTTTCTGTAAACACGGAGTTAGCTCAGTAAATGTGTGCGTCCATATGAATGTAGTCAATACGCCTGAAAACGATGTGAAACTATGCCAGACCTGTTGGTGGCGCTGTGACGCAATGACGGGATCAAGCCCAAACTTCCGTGACGGGAACTGGGCATGCGCAGAATTTTGTAAACAGACAACATGGCGAGTGGGCGAGCTGGTACTACATTAGTATGGACGGACGATCAGGTTGAACTGTTGCTTCGGGTCACACTGGATTACAAAACCAACAAGCCATTGTTGCTGTCATTATTTTCTGAGTGCGGCGCATGCGTGCTTTAACAAGAGGCGGGGCGATGACGCAAGCGTCTCAGATACATTGCGGAGAGGCAGTAACCACGGAGCGGCATATACGGAGTTTTGAAATCTTTCCACTCTGGGACCTACTTTCAAAAATTTTCGTTTACACCCCCCCCAAAACGCCGGCCTCGTATGGACGATACACTGGATTGATAAAGTATTTTTGCGTTTAGGCCTGAGCTTGACTTCGTGTGGACAGGGCCTTAAATTGCCACTTTTTTTATTGTACATAATATATCCTGCATTTAACATGTTTGCACATTTCTTTCTTTTTGCACAATCTTGAGTGTTTCTATCCATGCCAAATGTGACATGTAAATTTCTCCTTTTGTGAGATCAATAAAGCATATCTTATCTTATCTTATGGCTTTCTTCTAGCCACTCATCCAAAGGCCTCATTTGTTGATGAGTGGTGTATAAGCTCAGCTGCAAAAGTCATCCTGGGACACATGGTTGCATTTCTGATTATTGCTTTCCTTGTTTAGGTAGACAGTCTTAGTAAGTTGGCAGTGATGCCATAGTCTTTCCATTTACAAATAATGAATTTGAGTTTGAGAAATCTTTCTATAACTTAACGTTGCTTTAAACTTTTCCACAACTTTCAACTTTGTTCTGTAGTTGGGTTTGTGCATATTTTGGTGGTCTCTGTTTGGGAACCCGGCCCTCAATCAACAAGTTCCAGCTCTTTCTAGTCATAATGGTGCTGAGAAGTTGTGCAAATGTAACACATTCAAGCAGCACAATCTTTCCTCAGGCAGCAGCCTCATCAAGTGTCTGAAAACCACTGACTGGAAAAAAGCATGAGATGTTATGTCTAAATAATGGATGCTAATCAAAACATGCATATCCCACCCCACAGTGAATGCATCTATTTGCAATCTCCAATCAAAGCTTTCGCTTACAGTACCAATACGGCTGTGAAAAATGTGACTGTGACTGTGTTTTCATTAATATTTTGGGATGGTTTAATTTCCCACTCACCAGATTTCTTGTGAACTTCACACGTCAAAATATTATACTACAAAAACTATATTGTGGGCATAGTCTTTGTTTCACCTTGGAAAAATGTTGAAGTTTGCATGAGTCATGTTATTTCGTCTGTGCTTGTGATTAAAAGTCAAGGAATGCCTGTCATAGCAATTATTCTGCTTAATTAATCCAATGCATCAGACACCAGCAAATAGGCGAGATATAATTGGTTAAAACAAGGCCCAGTGTGAAGCTTTCCAAAGTGATCACTGTCAATATGTTCCCATTAACTCATGTGCCTTCTCACCGTTAGTTTTTGTTGCATAAAGGATGTATATTATAATAACCAGGTGTATTAGCTCTAATTATAATTATTATAATTATTGCATCTTATAAGTGCTAACATTTACATTTGTTACATTTTGAGAAGGTTTACCCTGGGTCTCTGAGGCAGTGGGGGGGTGTTTTTTGTTGCATAGACTTCATCTTTCAGCAGGCCTGGCCCCTGTGCACTTCCTTAATGTGTCTAAACCCATCTGGGATGTGAGTGAATGTCCTGCATGCTTGTGACATCATGGAGTTTCCACTGCTGAGCTCAGCCGGGATCGCAGATAGCAACTTTGATATTTGCGCTCTGGCAGGGGTTCCCCACCCAGTGCCCCTCCTGTCCTGACCATACAAGGAGCCCTGGAGGGGCTGTTTATGTGAGTGAGGGCATTTGATAAAGTAAAGGTCACATAGATTGCCAAAATGCCTGATGGTTTTATTTGCATTACAAACTTTGTTGCAGTGGTTTTATATGCATGATATTTAGATTTGTGAAGTATCAACAAGCAAAAATCTTGAGTGAATATTAATGTTTGATTAGAAGTAGACATCATGATCATTGTTGGATTAAATAATTTGATATATAGTTTAATTGATCAAGCAATGACCCTGGTAGACATGGATGTTTAATGCAAAAAGTGTACTGTTTTAAGCTAAATTAATTATACTGAATGTGTCAGGTGTCTTAAAACATCCTTTTGGAACCTAAAACATCCTTTTAGGGCTTATCCATGAGGGGCTTATATTTATTCCAGAATTGACAGCTGCTTGGGATGAAACGGGTTGACTTATACACTTGTTTACATGGGCCTCAAATGGATGAAAGCAGTTTTGTTTTGTGGATTCCTGGTGGAGTCCTGAAGAGGCTCAGATTTTCCATCACACATGGCCTACGCACTTTCACACACAGAGAGCCGCACGAGAGATGTGACACTAACTTTAAGCTCTATTTCACTGCTGCACACAAGAGTATGTATTTGATTAAAACTAATTTTCTATTGTGCACACTGCACACTGGAGATGTTGATGACTCTTACTGCAAGACACTTCAGAATCAGAATCAGAATCATTTTTATTGCCAACGTAAGTAACAGGAGGTCACAGACTTGGAAATTGCTTTGGCTCAGTGCAACAGTCAAAAAGAGATAATACAAATAAGAATAAAAAACACTTCTAAAGAATAAATTTAAATTTATTCTTGCACACTTGCACACTGTTTCCACACAATGTCTGTTTTGTTTTTTTCCTGTTTTCATAATATTTCTATACATTAGGACTGTAACAATGCTGCTGCATTAAGATCGCCAAATGTCATGATATGCTCTGTTACACATACATTACCTATTCATGTATAATATTTGTTGTATTCCATAGTTGGTTTTTAATTAAAACTATTTAGTTTGTGTATTTTGCTACTTTTTACTTTAATTCCATTTACTTTCACGACAGCTAAAGATGTTGTGAAACATACACTAAGGTTTACACAATCATGAAGTGATATGAAATGTATTCACGCTTTTGGACTTCTTTGTAAATTCACATGAAACTCTGAGGACATAATAGTTATTTAGCAACAACAGATTTGAAAATCAAACAACTAGAACACAAGAAGGAACACATATGTCCATGGACCAATTCTATAATTCATCATTAAATTTCACATTATGTTTTTAAGGTTTATATTATTACAATATATAATATCGGTTTTCAGGTGTGCAGGTGTGTAATAAGTATATCCAGTACAAAGGTTGGAGGTTGTGAGGGCCCCCAGCTGATGTCAGGAAGTAAAAATAGAACTGTGTCATTGGTTATAGCCTGGCAACTAAAATTGTGGTGACAACCCCGAGAAATGTGCTGTCATATGACTCCATTCCTGCATGGAAAATCCAAACACGCTGTTGAAGCGCTGTCAGTGGGGAGAACCCTATGGAAACAATCTCAGGATGGCTCACACAGGGATTTAAAGGGACAATGATTTGTTTAATTCATTAATGGGTAGTTACATTTTTAGATGCAGTCATCAACTCAATCATAACCAAAATATTGAGGTACAGTGCCTTGCGAAAGTATTCGGCCCCCTTGAACCTTTCAACATTTTGCCACATTTCAGGCTTCAAACATAAAGATATAAAATTTTAATTTTTTGTCATGAATCAACAACAAGTGGGACACAATCGTGAAGTGGAACAAAATTTATTGGATAATTTAAACTTTAAAAAAAAAAAAAAACTGAAAAGTGGGGCGTGCAATATTATTCGGCCCCTTTACTTTCAGTGCAGCAAACTCACTCCAGAAGTTCAGTGAGGATCTTTGAATGATCCAATGTTGTCCTAAATGACTGATGATGATAAATAGAATGCACCTGTGTGTAAACAAGTCTCCGTATACAGTAAATGCACCTGCTCTTTGATAGTCTCAGGGTTCTGTTTAAAGCGCAGAGAGAACCATGAAGACAAAGGAACACACCAGGCAGGTCCGAGATACTGTTGTGGAGAAGTTTAAAGCCGGATTTGGATACAAAAAGATTTCCCAAGCTTTAAACATCTCAAGGAGCACTGTGCAAGCAGTTATATTGAAATGGAAGGAGTATCAAACCACTGCAAATCTACCAAGACCCGGCCGTCCCTCCAAACTTTCATCCCAAACAAGGAGAAGACTGATCAGAGATGCAGCCAAGAGGCCCATGATCACTCTGGATGAACTGCAGATAACTACAGCTGAGGTGGGAGAGTCTGTCTATAGGACAACAATCAGTCGTGCACTGCACAAATCTGGCCTTTATGGAAGACTGGCCATTTCTCAAAGATATCCAATAAAAGTCTCTTAAAGTTTGCCACAAGCCACCTGGGAGACACACCAAACATGTGGAAGAAGGTGCTCTGGTCAGATGAAACCAAAATCAAACTTTTTGGCCACAATGCAAAACGATATGTTTGGCGTAAAAGCAACACAGCTCATCACCCTGAACACACCATCCCCACCGTTTGCTTCTGTTCAGGCTTTTTTTGCATTGCAGTGTACCAAACTCAATCAAGAATAAACATTGTTTTGTATCAGCAAAATGTATTAAAATAGTACCCAGGTGTTGTTTCATGTGTGAGGCTGCTAACGACATGAGTCTCCCACACAAGTACATGATTCTAGCTTTGGGGAGGTGATTAGTGAATGCACTGAGGTGATAACAAGCAACAGCCACATGTTAACAGCAAAGGTGTCAGTGCAGAAAGTCACAGCCCCGCCCATTACACTTCCCAGGCATCATTTCAGTGTAATGCGCAAAATAGAGGCTTGAAGGCAAGTATATTCTAATCAAATCTAATTATTTTCTTCTTTAATTGTGATTAATTGCATTAATGTCATAGTTGACGTACAAATAATCACAACTAATCAAAAATGTTTCCCTGTTCTAAATCGATTAGGTTTGAAAAAGGATTGGATGAAGGATTCTTGGATTGCCTCCAAGAAGAAAGTATTTGAATTGTCTAACATGGGCTGCTCAATTTCTGGGTTTTACAGTGTATAGAGCAGAGGTGCCCATACTTTATCAAGCCAAGATTTACTTTTAAAGGTAACTGTTGAGCTGTGATCCTTGGATTTATGTGGGTTTTTACCATTCAAAATATCACATTTGGTTGATGATGATGATGAAAATGTGATTCACATTATTCACATATCATTAGCAAGAAAGAAAGAAATACTTAATTCATCAGTTGAAGTATTGTAGATAGCACACACACATCTGCCACGAAATGTACGATATGTTCTTGTGTCCCATATTATAAATTATTTATTTATTTATATATCAGAAAAGCTCACATCTTGTTTACTACTGTCTACTTTGATTGTGTGCACTCATGGGCGCTTCCTGTTCTCACTTCTGAGTATGCTCTGTCATTTTTTGAGTCACCGTCACTTTAGCAGATGTGATTTGACCGACTCCAGCCGCGGCCCGTGCGTAAACGGCTCGGAAGATGAAATCGACTTGAGCGTACAGACGCACACCGGTCAGGTGCTCGTCAGTCCAAAATGAGCCCCAGATTAGTGTGTATGCACGCCATGTGCCACGAGCATACTTTGTTTCGTTGCCGGTGTAGCTACAACTACATTCAAAGTTGTGTTGTCGTTTTTCTAATATTTCTAGTTCTTGCAACAACGTGTGAAGAAACTACAAAATGCGCTTGGGCAAAAAGAACCACAACAATATTTACACTGTTAAAATGTCATTGCATTAACGTTGTTAATAACTCATTTAACTGACACTATATCCCACTCAGCAGGTGTTTCCACCAGCTCGCATTAGTCGCTTCCCGGTAATATTTTAGTAACGGCTTGACCCTAGTTCTAACCGGGCCGAGTCAATAGCATAACAATATGATGTCGGCGAACGTCAATCGTGATTGGTCAGAGGCGCTGACAATCACTCTTCAGCTGCTGCGTCAGCTGGTGCAAAAAACATAAACAACAACTTGCTGAAAACTATAAAATTGATCGTACGGAAAACAATTCCTTGGTCGCTGGATGAGGTCATACAGCTTGTAACACAACAACTGGTTTTATTGAACCATGAATGTATTATTCACTCTCTAACTACAGTGGGGCAAAAAAGTATTTAGTCAGCCACCGATTGTGCACGTTCTCCCACTTAAAATAATGACAGAGGTCTGTAATTTTCATCATAGGTACACTTCAACTGTGAGAGACAGAATGTGAAAAAAAAAATCTGTAGGATTTTTAAAGAATACATTTTTGGAAATTATGGTGGAACATAAGTATTTGGTCACTTCAAACAAGGAGGATCTCTGGCTCTCACAGACCTGTAACTTCTTCTTTAAGAAGCTCTTCTGTCCTCCACTCGTTACCTGTATTAATGACACCTGTTTGAACTCGTTATCTGTATAAAAGACACCTGTCCACAGCCTCAAACAGTCAGACTCCAAACTCCACTATGGCCAAGACCAAAGAGCTGTTGAAGGACACCAGGAAAAGAATTGTAGACCTGCACCAGACTGGGAAGAGTGAATCTACAATAGGCAAGCAGCTTGGTGTGAACAAATCAACTGTGGGAGCAATTATCAGAAAATGGAAGACATACAGTGGGGCAAAAAAGTATTTAGTCAGCCACCGATTATATAAATACTTATTTTCCACAATAATTTACAAATAAATTCTTAAAAAATCCGACAATGTGAATTCCTGGATTTTTTTTCTTCACATTTTGTCTCACAGTTGAAGTGTACCTATGATGAAAATTACAGACCTCTGTCATTATTTTAAGTGGGATAACTGACTAAATACTTTTTTGCCCCACTGTATGTATTGTAAAAGATATGGATATGACACATAATATCAACACCGCTTTAGCTGTTTGCAGTTGGACCACTCGCTCAGTATAACATTTTAGAATCACATAGACACACGTTCAGTCTAAAACCAGATACTTTTGCATTTGATTGAAGACAAACACTCACCATTCCTCCCAAACTCAACATCTGGAGCAGGGACAAGGCAGAGTTGTGGCTTCTCTCCTGGTGTTAGTGTGTTAGCTGATATAAGCCGATGTCCATAAATGTCCATACATTTGGTCAAACCACCTCCAAAATGTTCGGTTCTGCCCACTTTTGCTGTTGTAATCTTTAAATTCACGGTATTCACTTTTAAGCTTCTTAACTTTTCTCCGCACAGATGATGTCCGTGAATATCCATTCTCCTCCATCCTTAACGCCACCTCCGCAACACTTTCTTGTTTCAGGTGGCATCATCAAGCTCACGCTGGATTTTGTCCTCTCCTCAAACTGAGGAAGGAACCTCATCCAGCGACCAAGGAATTGTTTTCCGTACAAACATCTTTATAGTTTTCAGCCGGGAAACTTGAGGCAACTTGTTTTTCTCAACAGCTGACGCAGCAGCTGAAGAGTGATTGACAGCGCTTCTGACCAATCACAATTGACGATTGCCATTGTCAGATTGTTTTGGTATCAACTCGGTCAGGCTAGAGCCAGGGCCAAGCTGTTAATCAAAAAGTACCGGGTAGTGGCTAAAACGAGCCGGTGTTTTGTCACACTCGCCTAAATTGGCTTTTTTACAGCACCGTTATAATTCTGCCTTTTATGTGTTTTTCTTTTTTCACTGTAGGATGTGGAAACAGCACCATGAGTGGTGACATGTACAGTGCAGGATATCATTCCATCACCAACATTGATTATTCAACGGTATGCATCGATGCCATGAGCTCCAGGTACAGCGGGTGTTCTGGGATGACCTGGCTGCAGATGGATGTGCGCCAGCTATCGTTCCCGGACAATTCTTTCGACATTGTCCTGGAGAAGGCCACACTGGATGCCCTCATGGTTGAGGAAAAGTCTCCATGGAGTATGTCCCTGGAGACTGCCACTTTAATTCATCAGGCTCTCACTGAGGTACTGTTATATCACTTATTGTTAACAGGTCCAATTTAATCTGAAATAAGTGTTAACCCACTTTATTCATAAATTTACTTTTAACCCACCAATTTATTAATCATACACTGTTTTTGTAATATTATAGACCTTAAATCATTGGGAAATCCTTTGATATGGCCTTCTTATATCATGATATAAGAAGGAAACATTTTATTTTTGGACTCTTTAGACAAAAAGTACGGACCACCCTCGCTCAGCCAATCTGCCCTCCGATTGTCAAAGATGAAATCTTTTCTAATAAGATTATGACATCATGTTTTTTTACAATACTCTTTCTTTTGGTACAAACACATTATTAGAAAATTATTATTAATAATAATAAACATAATTTATGAAACCCACAAAAGGTTAGGTACCCCAGCTTTTCTCTTGTCACAGCTCTGTCATCATTAACCGGAGCTGGCTCGTGGACGCCAATGTTTGCGAGAAGCGGTCCACAGACAACAGGGCTCGGGCGCATTGGTCTGGTGATATGTGACTTGTGTCTCGTGTATAAAGTGTGTGGTGAGGAGTCTTTTTAAAATAAAATGTGATTGTTACCATCATCACATTTTACAGAGGTTACCCCCTACATTGGTAACCATGACATCCTCTTGTCAGAAGGAGGTGAGCTTGTTGGTGAGTACAGCTGTGATCGCAGCCGCTGTTTCTCCTGTAGTGCACATACACACAAATGCTTTTGTGGTTTTTCAGTTTAATACATCACTCAAAATTATATTGGTATTAGATTGCCCTGTGATATGTTTGATAAAAGCGCTTTACATTTAAGCTTGTCCACAGATCATCAGTTATCCATCATTGAGTGTCCTTCAGCTGCTGACCGTTGCATTATCTGCTACTGTGTCAATGTGACAATAACTGTTTTGGCCATTAGCCAGGCTTAACCTTGACACAGTAAGACAAGAGAGGGTTTTGCTTTAGCTCACTGATGGAAAGCTTTTGTGAAGTCAGCCTGTGGTTAAATATTGTTCTTGATACATGTATGATGGAGTGAGTGCATTGTGTTTTGTAATTTGGAATCAGAATCAGAATATTTTTTATTGCCACGTAGGTAACAGGAAGTCACAGACTTGGAAATTGCTTGGCTCAGTGCAACAGTGCAACAGAAGAGGCATTAGAGAACATGTGCTGTGCTATTAAGCCATTAAAATATTGAATCACAATCAATTGCAATGAGGTCATAGTTTACTCACAATTAATCGCACATTTTCAATTAATGCCCCTTGATTTGGGCTGTGACATTGAGAAAGTTGTGATTACTGGTGGACGTCCAATAATTGCTACTGCTTTTGTTTTCTCCATCACCTGCCACACGCGTCTTTTGAAATGACAAAGAGCAGAGGGTGGCCGTGGTTTCCAGTAAGGGTATCATCTGGAAAAAGTAGCACGAGAAGCATGAGAAATACCATGAGAAATAGGGAGGAGTGGTAACGGCACATCTCTGGAACAACCTGGGAAATCTCGGTCCATGTACATGTACAAATCTCGGTCCATTTGACACAGCATGTGATCTGATCTATTTCCATTATCACAGAGATGAAACCGTGTCTGCTTAAACCAAAACCACAGAAACATGCAAGCTATGACATAAGGGTGAGGAATAAGTTACTGAACCTCCTGTCTAAGGAGACTTTGAGAGCGATTAATGGCAAGACAGCCATGTGTCCAATCACTGAGGAGTGGCTTAAAGCTGCAGCCCACTATAACACACTCCTGATAAGAATTGTGTCTGAGGCTGGGAAAGGTTACAGCCTCAAACACATTTTTGGGTATTTATCAATTCACAGTTGGAAAAAATGTCTACAAATGGAGAGAGTTTGGCACAGTTACTTCTCTCTGAAGGAGTGTCTGTCCACCAAAAATGAAGCCAAGAGAGCGCAGAATATTGGGAGAGGTAACAAAGAACCCTAGAGTGTGTGCTAAAGACTTACAGAAAACACTGGCACGATCATATATCTCTGTGACCACTTCTACTACACTGGCCAAGAATGGTGTTCATCGGAGGACTCAATGAAGGCATCCATTGCTGAGTCAAAAGATTATTGCTACACGTGTAATGTTTGCAAAAAGGCATAGCACATATGTTATTAAATTGTTTGCACTTGCACAAACACAAAATGGGTAAATTTGTAATAAATTGCTGGTTTCCACCGCAGGAGTTCCTGGTATGGAACTCTCTGCAAAGTTTTAATTTAATCCATATTTAAATTTCGATATTACAGAAAGTGAAGTCAAAAGGGCAATAGATAAAGTTAAGAAAGCGACTGGATTTGACAACTTTGTAGTTGTGTATACAAATTGTATACCAGTATTCTTAATGAGAGATTGGAATCCCTTAACCTACTGGCTGACGAACAGAACGGGTTTAGGAAGAAAAGAGCCTGTATAGATCACATTTATTCTCTCATCTCCAGAAGCAAATGCTAGAAAACAAGAGGGAAAGTCTACATTTGCTTGTTTCATAGACTTTCAGAAAGCCTTTGACTGTGTTAATCAAGATTTACTTGGCTATATGTTATTAAAAATGGGGATTGATGGTAAATTTTATGACGCAGTTAAAGCTATTTATAAAAATCCAATTTCTTGTGTTCAAGTAAATGACCACTTCACTGACTGGTTCCCAACACCATACGACATTATTTGCCATATACATTAATGATTCAGTAAATGAAGTAAAAGGGGCAGATGTGGCCATTAATGTGGGAGACTTCAAACTTTGTATTCTGTTGTATGCTGACGACATAGTGCTATTAGCCAAAAAAGAATCAGACCTTCAGAAAATGTTGAATATTGTTCATGCTTGGTGCAACAAAATGAGACTGATGATAAATTCTGATAAAACTCAAGTTATGCATTTCAGAAGAAGTACCCATGCATTATCAGACATTAAATTCTGTTTTGGCACTATAGTTCTTTCTTTTACTAAAAAGTACAAATATCTTGGATTTATTGTACTATTTATTGTAGTACTACTACTACTACTGTCTGAATCTGCAGGTTTATCAATATGTCTGACACAAGACTGTCCAAACACATCTTTAAATGGGACCTGTCTAATAGACATGTTTGGAGTGTGCAGATGGAGAACATTTTTGTTGATGCTGATCTCCAGTTTTTCAGAAACAAGTTGAGATGTAATGTTGGACAAATTATAAAAGTTTTTTTTGAAAAGTATAAACATAAATGGTTAAACACTGTCTTGTGTAAGCCAAAGCTGAGAACCTATGTTTTGATAAAAGATAATTTTGTTCCTGAGCCCTTTGTGACCCTGAACCTGACCAGAGGTCAGTCTGTGCTCAACTGAGGTCTGGGACTCTGCCCCTGGCTCTGGAGATAGGACGATTTCACTTGGTCCCAGAGGAGGAGCGGACATGTTGTTTGTGTAACTTAAATGATATTGAAAATGAATTGCATTTTGTGTTTTATTGTCCTTTGTATCATGATCTGAGAAGGCAATTATTTTGAAAACTGTCTGATGTCACTGAACTTTTGTTTGAAATGTCCGTTGAGGAAAGGCTTAAGTTTCTGTTCAAGTATAAGCCATTTTTGTTAAGTGCATGGCTCCAACGGAAGAGGACACTCTTTGTTTGATGTTCTTCTGATGTCTGCCTACATCTTTGTGTCTTATAAGCCCATATGGGCTGAGCATCTTATAGGTGCAAGACACCAAATAAGAAATAAACTAAACACTAAAAAATCTAAAAGGTAAAAGGAGCGGGGTGGAACTTATACAGGAACCGTCCTCTCAGTGCCATGTCTCCACTGCAGAGCAGAACCCTCGGCAACATCATGAGTTTCGATTTCCGCGTAAGCGAAACTCATTACGCCAAACCCATTTGTTTATATTATGGTCGTAACCTCTCCGGATGTTGTAGTCTTTGAGTTTTTTTTATAGTCCTGCTTCAGATTTTTTTTTTACTTTTCACGGCTTGTTTTGAAGTGTGATAAATCCACAGTGCTTCAAGGTGAAGCTGATGTGTCTTAATTAATCTTTTCATTTCACTGTGATGCCTCAAACCCCGTCTCAATCAATGCCTGCACCTCATCGACCGTCCTTTTATTGTACGTCTTGCTGTTGTTGTTCGCTGTTTCCAGTGGTGTCTGCTAGGCTAATGCTGCTGGGCTAATGCTGCTGGGTTTTAAAAATGCCTGCTGGCATCAGTGCCTGCGCTAGGTTAACCTCAAGCCACACCAAGAGCTGTTCACGGCCCAATGAAGTACCTAGCATGGGGGAGGGACTCTGTTGGGCCCCGTAAAAGTTCCTGTAAATGCCCCTGTGAGGGAGGTCCCTACAGTGGAGACACGCACCAAAGGGGCTGGCCATGGAAAAATTACCCCGAAGTTCCTGCGGTAGAAACGCGGCTAATGGGATTAATTTTGGAGCAAATGGTAGATGGTTCGAATAAATACCTTTGTATACTTTCCACATAAATGTTGTTATTGATTACATAAACATGCAAAACTAACTGTCCAATTGATCAATACAAATATACAAAAATCTATTTACACAAATAATTGACAACTGTAGCCCTCACCTGTATTATTCACACACTAATAAGATAGCTTAGTACATTTTAAATAGTTCTACAGATGGTATTTATTTTCTAATCTTGCACATTAAGGAGGGCTTTAATGCCTAAGGCTTAAGTTTGACAGAGGAAGTAAACAAAGGCATTACACAGACGGTGAGTCAGGGATGCGGACTGGCAGACATTGGCTCACATGCACACGTCTGACTGAATGGATGGATGGTCTCTGTGTTTTCCCCTAACAGGAGGAAGTATTAAAGATGGATCAAAAGTGTTTGTGGCGCAGATGGGAGGATTTGAATCCCTTCATAGGAACTGAGGCTCATCTCACAATACATTTCGTGTTTTGCTCTAGCTTTCTTCATGTAAATGTAAATGTGCACTTTATTGTCCCTGTAGGGAAATTTGTCCTCTGCGTTTGACCCATCCTGATGCCGCTAAGGCTTACATCAGGAGCAGTGATCGCCGCAGTACAGTGCCCGGGAACCCGTCTCCAGATGTTGATGCTCGGCTTGGTCAGGACCAGAGCTGGAGGATTTAACCTAGTGTGCATGTTTTTAGTGGTAGGGGAAACCGGAGTACCAGGAGGTATTCATTGCTCTCACAGATGGAAGATAATTTGGCCCATAATCTCTCAATACATAGACCTGTACATCCTCTCCTTAATACAGATCAGTCACCATTTCCCCTTTGCAGAAAAGTACCCCCAAACCATTATGTTTCCACCCATTCTTCACAATCGAATAGTGTTCTTGGGATGCACTCATAAAGTTTTCCAGGGACCAGTGATTATCATGAGACCAAAATAGAACCATCTGATTCAAAACTCTAGATGTCTTTGATGGGGGAGAAGTACAGAGTTTCATCCCAAGATCACCATACCCTCTGTGAAGCAATAGGACTCAATGTTTTTTTTTGAGTTCCAGACTTTGTGGAGAACGTGATATTAAACACCAAGCCCATTTTCACGTTAATGCATTCAGAAGTATTTTTTCACTTGTAATTGGCACCTACACTCTATACATGCAAACTTGACAATGAGGACTTCAGAAGGAGATTTGAGTGCAATGCTGACAGACACATAAAGCTCACCAAAGACAATGCACTGAGCTGTGAAATGCATTTCTCAGATTGACACACTCTGTGGATCACTCTTACTGTTGCCATAGAGACAATATGGTTGAATCTTCTCAACTAACCCTGTGTAATTGCTAACCTGTATTTTGTTTATTATAGACTAGTTTGGTGTGACAAGAAAAATATAATGCGTAAAAGTATCTGGAACATAGTTTTTGTTAACGTTTTGGCAATGGAGTTGGTCAAACACAAATGCCTGAGTAATCAAAACGCACAGTCAGCAGTATAACGGTGTCCCAGAGCTGTTCAGCATGCTGTGTGAATTCAAGGGCACTGGCAACACTGACGAAGCAACCCTCACAAAACTCTGAGATTAAAGTATGCTAATTTTGAGGGACAAAGTAAAATCTGCAGTGTGACTAGAAAAACAAAATTTCTTTGCTGTATGGTGAAGGTGATCTTCTGATTGGAATACTACTGATTACAGTAATTAATTTAACATTTAAAGCTTATTGTCTATAGACATAAATGGATATATTATCAATCAATTAATCAAATCTTTATTTGTAGAGCACATTTAAAACAGCCTAGGCTTACCAAAGTGCTCAACAGATAGCGAGAAAAAATAAGTGGATAAAAATAAAAACACATAAAATACAGAAATATATATATTAACAAAAAACCAAAAACCAAAAACTTGTCTCTGTCTACTTGGTATTAAAAGCCAAAGAGAAAAGGTTCAAAACATTGTATGTCCTATGTTTATAATGGCATTTCCAGTGTTCTAATTATATGATGGTCAAATCATCAAATCTCGACTTGACAATTTGTAAAGTATGAGATGACTGCTGTTATGAATTTAAGTTAATGTTGAATTTACTTTACCCTGATGAGTCTGTAGATAACTGAGCAAAGATATCAATTTTATAGCAAGTGAGGGGTATAGCAAAACATGATCTAAACCAGGATTAAACGAGGACCTAACAAGGGTTGAACCAGGACTGACAATGCTGGACATGGTTAATGATATAATACGTCCATGGTGCAGCTTCATGAGCATAATACTGCTGTTATATGAAGTTTCTGGGTTTCAGGACACAGAGATGTCGCGGATATGCACTCGTGGAGGAAAACTTACAGTACGTTACATTTTATAAACTCATGCGGCTGAAATTTAGTGAAAGTGTCGTCTGTATAAATGCAGCTTTTTGTGGCCGGCAGCCACCAAAAAGCCCTGCCAAGTCCGAACTGAGAAAAGTAATTTAACCGGCCATGCGCTTCCCTGGAACTGGTGGTGTTGCCCCTGGGGGTGGCTCCTCTGGACCAACTATTGAGGAGGTCGACTAAACATTCAAATGCCACTACCTTCAAGCTGCTAAGAAATATACCCTCTTGAGGTCGACCTTTTAAAGTGTATGTATGACAATAGATGGCCACCTTTCAGACCCAAGCAAATGCTGGGTACTCAAAGACCATCGGAAAGTAAGTCCCAACGGAGCCACCATGTGCCGCTTGGGTCTGATGTATCCCTAAGGCCCTGTTTACATAAAGACGAAGCCAAGCAATTTGCAAAAACAACCTCGCTCGGGATTAGAAGTGCACAGCGCCTACACAACGACGGAAACAGATGTAGTTTTAGCGCCCGACCAGTAGTGGGCAGTGGACCATTACAAGGTGACAAGCGTGACCCATACCAGTATAACCACTTCCTCAACAACCCTAACCCTCCTCAGGCCATCGCTAAGCCAGAAAATAATGCACCAACATAATTCGTCATTTAACAGAAGCAGCTAAAAATGAAAACTGACGCTACCGCTTCACATGGTTTTATTTGGACGGTCAAGCAACAAATGACCACAGGGCACATTTAGACACAGAGAGACGCAAGCGAAACACAAGAGGGCAGGGCAGACAATCAACATTGGGGCACAGGGCAGGAAAACTAAAACAAACTAATGTCAAAATAAAACTAAGTACCAAATAACACAAATGCACACCATGACATTGGTCCTATAATCCCCAGGAATCCTCACTTCCTCTGTCACGCTGTACAGAGAATAACACTTTGCCATCAGTGTGAAGACACTCGTGCTGAAATCATACAGGTATAAATCATATCATTTATTGACATTGATTGCTTTGGGATGTTATCAGTGCACTGTTGTTCCTCATCCATTACTAGGAGCCTTGGATCCACAGTGATGTAGTGAGAACAGCTCTAAAGATATGAATTACATTTCTTCTTTCTATTTACTGCCCACAATGTACTAGGAGCATTCAACCTGGGGATGGGCGATAAAACGATAACGATTTATATCGCGTTAGACACGTGTTCGATATCAATAAAAAATGGGGTCGATAGAATGTTTGATAGTTTAACAACACTCAAAACGGGAAGAAAACACAGGAAGTAAAGTTGAGTCAGAAGTGCGTGGACTTCTGGGGGACGGAGGCAAAAGCTCACGACCATGCACGAACCGCAAAACATTCTGGGAATCATAAAAAATAACCGCACCATGGATCTAGAGATTGTGTTTCAATGTCGTGTCAGTAGTTATGCACGTCCGTGCGAGGAATAGCATGTGCAGCGCGGTAGAGGCTCGATGCATTTGGCAAAAGCAAGAGATGAACTTTTTCCTCTGGAGCCCTGTGACTTTGCCGTGCAGCTTTCTAATTGCCACACGGCACTGTCACAGGGACACAAGACCCACAATAACAGCCTGAACAGGAGCTAAACCAGGACTAAACCAGGACTAAACCAGGACTAAACCAGGACTGACAATAGGGGACACTGTACATATGCTTCCAGCCTGAGTTCTCATTCCCCATGACTATAAACAAGGGCTGCTAACATGTTAGTCGACACGACAAATGTATTTATTCAGGTTTTCATTTTTTGTTAAACAATCAATGATTATTGATATCGACCAATATGAATGACTTATATTGTGATATAATTTTCAGCCATATCGCCCAGCCCTAATTCAACCTGATGTGAACTGGCACATTTCCAAGCTATGTTTTCTACTTTCTACTTTGCTTTCTGCTAATAGTTGCATTGTGGGTGTAAAACCAACATCTGAATCTAGTTGTTGGTTTAAAAAATAAATTGTTCTTACACATGCATTGTATGTAGCAGCTCCATGTTTCCCAATTCTTCTCCCGCTCTTGGGTGTCCCATCTGTGGCTCTCTGTGGCAGTGTGTGTGTGTGTGTGTGTTATGGAGGGTTTCTCTCTGCTCTAATGAAGTGAAAGTAGAGCAGTGGAGCACACGTGACTGATGGAGAGCGTGGGTGATTTACTGCAGCCCGTGCATGACTGGATGAGACACAGGGAAAGATCAGACAGGAATCAGTGTGGCCTGCATTGCATATTTTTTGTTTAATTCGGGTCACATGATTGTGCATGCTGCGGTGTATATATGTATACTCTTATTTAGTTGCGTGTTTGTGAACCTGCTGTGTAAAGGTTGCTTGTGTCAGAGCTATATACAGTAGGCTCTTCAGATTTACATCTCGGTCAAATTCCCTACACATGATTTGCACAGTGCTCAGATTAGCAGATGGCTGATTGAACACACTTTACTGAAACAAAAGGACATTTTTATTGTCTGTCTGATGGGATGTTTTTTATGTTGTTTTTGTTATTTTAGTGATTTCACATTTTTATTGGACCAGCTTTAAGCTGATGTCCTACTTTTTGCAAATAATTGTCCCTATATATGCCCTGTATGTGAACAGGTCCCTGCAGCTAATCTAATCCTGCAGTGTTCTGTCCAAGCTGTGAACAGGAAAGCCACCTCAATCCCACAAACACGCACTATTTCATGTTCAACCACTGACCACTATGATTTAACTCCTATAATAATGCATGGCTATGTTTCCCAGATGAGTCAGGGAAAAATAATCTCACCAAGTTTAATACTTACAATGCGTAGTGCAATGCTTTAATCTTTTGTCTCAGACCTCACTTAATCTGTCCCGTGACTGTATCACTTTTTATTATCTGGACCATTTTCTGATTAATGATTATACACAAGAATGTTACAAACACTGTAGACAGTTCTGTATTGAATATTTTGGTATTATTACTTGCACTATTAATAACACTATTTGGTTATTTATTTCTTAGCTCTTTGTCCGAACAAATGGACAAGTTAAGTAAAACTAACATTCATGAACTTACCATTTTGAACATTAGATATTGTTGGATTATTATTTGTCTCTACATATTGTGGTAGCTGCAGTAAACATAAATAGACAAGAGTGTTAGGTGCACAGACACAACACACAAACACCCGCCCATCCTGCAGATAGCCGTTGCCTCGACGACTAGTATCGACTACAGAGCACTGTTCCTATGGAAACAGTAGATGCCTAAAGGAGGAGGATCATTAATTGGAATATCTATGAGAAAAGGATGAGGAAGACTGGGGACAGGAAAGGATAATGAGCAGAGGAGTGGTCAGAAAGCCCTCCAGAAAAACTATGGCCATTACACATTACACTGTTATTTCTCAATGTGCTCTTCAATTATCCCAAGTGAAAAATCCATGCAGCATAGAGAGCGATTCACTCATGCAATAGAGGCGTCTGTTTAACCAGGAAAGATGGGATGAACACAAGATGCTAGTAGACAATGAGGAGAATCGAGGGAGGTCCATGTTGAGGGGATATGAGGTTTGTCACGCTGAAGACAAATGCACAGCAATGTATGGATTAGCAGACATTAAGGATCACACTGTGGGTATATAGAAAATGCTGTAAATTACTAACATTTACAACAATATTGTAACAAAACTTATTCCTCAAATTAATAAAAAATTATCTCTCTTTAGAAATAACCATAACATAACAAAGAGCAGTACCAGTAGCAAAAACAAATCTAAAAACTGGTAGCAGTCTATTGAATATTATCCTATTTCCACATTTTGTCAGGACTAAAATGGCCTTTTACTTGCATTATGTTATGTGACAATGCAAAATGGTCTAAATATACACAAAATGGGCTGTTATAGCTTAACAATCTACAGAAATTAAGATAACTGATACAAGCTTTCTCCAGGTACCAGGCTTTCTCCTGGAGTGATGCCATATTTTTGACTTGTTCAATTGAAACAAATATTGCCCCGTTCTCCATTTTTCCACTTTATAGAATAATTCAATCATTGATATGATAGAAACGAATGTTCATTCAAAATGCTTACTACATTTTCAAGAATTAAAACTCATGGCTCATAAAACTAATAGATTACACATTGTCATTACTGTTTCTTGTCACAGCAGTCACAGCAACGTGTTTTTTTTAAAAGAATAAACAAAATGTGATGAGAAGTTTGAACCTAATTTGTTAAGAAAACAGTCTCTGCCTTTCCTGATTAAAAACAAAAAATGATCACTTTGAGTATGACATAACCAACAGTTCTGCCCGGGACAGACATCCATGCACAGACATAGCTGCAGCGATGATGCTGAACAGAGCATTACCCGTCTTTGCAGAGGCATTCATATGTGCGTTTCAAGTGTTTTATATACTATAGTTCGAACTGTGCTCCTGGTCTCTTTTGCCCACTGGACCTTCTATTGTGCTTCCTGCTTCAATGACTGCATACTGTGGTCTGCTGCAGTCTGGCAGCCTAGCTCACAAGAGGCTCCAATCTGTTTCCCTCTTTCTGGCACAGGTTCACATGCAGCCAATGTTTGTTCTGTCTCAAGTTAGTCATACCTATGTCTGAACCTTTTTCAAATTCTTAACTGGTTAACAATGGATATTAACACTATATTGGCATCACTCTATAGCCACCTAGCAGACTAAGGTGGCTGCTCTTGATGTGGAGGAGCTCACTCTACCCCTGTGATTGAGCTACTCACCCCATCTCCAAGGAAGTACTTCGCCACTCGGAGAAATCTCATTGGGTTTGCATGATTGTGCCTTTGGTCATTACACCCAAAGCTCATTACCATAAGTGAAGGTAGGAACACACTGAGTGGTAATATAATAGCTTTGCCTTTCATCTCTGCCTCCTCTTCACCGACCGCATCACTGCAGACACTGCGCTGATGCGTCAATCTCACGCTCCATCCCTCCCTCACTTGTGGACCCCGAGATGCTTGAACTCCACTTGAGGAAGGACCTTTCCACCAACATTATAAATGGCAGTATATTGAACTAAAATCAAACATATCCCTCTAACTTGTAAGTTTCCATCTCTCGTTGTTCAGTGCAGGGAAGAGAATTTGTGCCATCATAATCCAGTTATGATGGATTATGCTTTGGAATGGGGTCTTAATATTATGCACACAGTTTAAAATGTGTATTGTTATTTTTTTTATACAAAGTTATACCTGTACAGTCAGGAGCAGTGCTGTGGAGGTGGAGGTAATTTTCTACGGGATCACCAACAGTGGGTGTTTAAAGACATTTAAACCATACTTTATATACAAGTGGGTAGAATAATGCAGTTTATGTTGTATTCCGTTTCTACCAGAGGAAATATGCGCAAAATTGAAAGTCTTCTGAAAAGTATACTTTAACAGACCTTCTGTCTAGAATGTCCTTACTACTGCCTAGAATGTTGATGTATGACAAGTGATAAATGAGACGTTATTCATGTGTCTATTATCAAAATGCACTGGCCATGAATATTGCTTTAGGCCTCAGTGTTTCATTCCTGACACAGTTCAAAGTCAAGAGTACAATTCAATGTAAACATAATATGTGATGATGATTTTTTTTTTTTATCCTATATACATGTCATTATTTAGAAATAGCTGTTAGAACTTGAAACATGTTGATTTAGTGTCCTGTTAGAAGCCAGACTATTGTGAATTATAAATTTAAGATACTTCTTTTCTTCTGTATTACATTAAATGACATGGGTAAACAAAATGGTAAATGAGAGCTTGTCACCTCATAACTCCCAATAATCTTGTGCCTCTTCAAATATCTATCTCTCTGCATGGGCTGTGCAGCTGTCAGATGTACAGAGATGCAGAACCTCTGTCCTCTGCGTTTTACAGCAGGCACACCAACACACAAACTCCAAATAATGGTAAAGTGCTACACAAATACGTACATTATACTTTATTTTCGTTTGTTGTTTTTGTGTTGCGTGACAGCTAATTATCCAGACACCCTCCACATGATTACACATTTAAGCGACACCTAACACAATGCAAGAGTTGTGGTGTGGATGACACTTGAGTTTGATTCCACAGCACATGGGCTGTCAGATAGTTTGTCTGAAAGCTTTTGGCAGGCGCAGCAATCACTTATCTCTTATGGATAATGTTATTGTAGGAAATGTTTAGCCAAATCAATCTATTTGTGCTACCCTTTTCCTTTTACCCATCCTGCACATTGTTGGTCTTAACAGGTTTTTAATTTAATTTTGATCAGTCCCCGATCATAAATAAGTCTTCGTAAATTATTTTAAAGCCTGGTTTATACTTGTCCGTAAAGTGGTTTATGTAGTCTGTTTACCACTTTACGGACTGTTGTTACCTTGTCAGATCACATATTGCACACTTGGGAAGTATTTCCGAGCCTCAACTTCCCTACACACCGCAAGCGCAGAGAGGAGCAGAGTAGACTTGCGGCTTACGGCATGCATGCACGCCGGCAGCACACGCTGAGACTGCTGCTTCTGTCCCAGAGGACTGCAAATTACAAGAAAAAGTCAGATGTATGCGTTTGTCCTCAGTCAAACGCATACATGTAGTTGTTGTTTTTAGCCCAAGTAATGTATGATATCACTCAAATATATAATCCAACAAAAGCTGCCGTCTCCACTAGTGTTTCACCAAGCGACGTGCTAGCTTTTCTAAAGTAGCCATAGCGTTTTCAGACGTTTTGTTGATGGGCTTTCTTCAGGAATTTCACTATTATGAGATTCTAAATGTCTGCGCAATCCACTTGTCGACCAGTGACGTGCGGTGTGGTTTGGAGGCACTGACTTCAGCCCAATCAGATGAACATATATCATATAAATCAACAGAACCTACAAAGCGGCTTATTCACAATTAGTTTGGCTACAACAGAATGTTTTCCATGGCCCGCATTGTTTGCTCAAACAAAACGCAAAAGTTCGTAAAAGGCACATTTCCAATTGTGTTATGGGTCTTACCTTAGTTATTAATGAACAGCACAGACCGCTTCAGTTCAGACCAGTTTCATGTTTAAGTCCAGATAATAGTTTGAGCGCTGATATGTAATCCCCCATTTGGAAATAAGCCCAAAGAGTTTTCAAGCGTAAAACAAAACGGGTGCCACCTCCATAAACTCCTCAGTGTTTTCGCTGCAGCCGGCTCTCGGGCACATCCAATTTCTAATATCAACCTTCTTAACCTTCTCCTCTCTTCCTTATCATTCCTATCGTCATTGGAAGCAGAACATTACCCTAAATGCATTTTATATGATCTTAAAATGTGTTATATGTATGTTAGCCAAACCTGTTGCTGCCCTTAGCAGATGGAAAAAAAGAAAGGAGCTTTCTGATAGAATTGGATGTAGCCGAATTCTGGGCTCACATGTGCCCCGTACCCTGAGGCTGGCCTCACTTGGTGATATTACAAGCTGTGGTTTAGCACGATTAAGACCCATATTTGTTTCAAAAACACAATTTATGAGCCATCCTCTCAGCTGTAGACATGTTGATTGTAAATGAAATATGTTTGAACTTTGAACAACAATAAACGTGCTCTATAATAGGAGCGCACTGGATTTTTTTTTTTAACTTTAATTTCCCATTTCCCGGGAATCGGGAAATAGTTTTGATCAGATTTCCCGGGAATCCCGTGTCCCGGGATTAAACCCTAGTATACAGAGCATTGGCCATTGAGCCCGAAGGTCGTTTGAGCCCACCATAACACTTTCTCCACTGACTCCCACTGATGTCTGCTGTCGTTGTTTCCTTGGGCAAGACATGTAACCTCTGGGAACACCACGTGCCACAGTGGAGTGGCTGCAGCTGTAAAAGTGACAAACTGCTGTTGTGTTCTTAGGCAAAACACTTCACCCCCATTGCCTAGAATGAGTCTGGTCTGTGTGAATGGTTGGTGGTGGTCGGAGGAGCTGATGGCACATACTGGTTGCCTCGCTTCTGTCAGTAGTAGTTTATCACCATCGTATTTGGAGTGAATGAATAATGATGACAGTGTCCAAAAAAGCGCTATATAAAACCAATGCATTATTATTATTTGTCAGACGCGAAAGAAAATAAACATTGTCCAGAAATACAAATTTTATTGTGCTGATCTTTCCTTTGCTCCTGCTTTCAATGATGATTGATTGAGACTCAGTTGTATATGCCCCCGCCCTCATCTGTCCACTGCTACTGCCGGGCCCATGTTGTCCATCAGTGCATCTCGCGCACACACACACACCTTAGCTTTCGGACAGCAGTTAGTGAATGGACCTACGCAGCATGCAGTGGGCCGACTTAAGATTAAAAACAAGGTGCAGACCTGTAGGAGCCTATTTTAGGGGTCGAGCAATTAACATTTTTTTCTTTTGGTCGAGTTCAGCCTACTGGGGCGGCACGGTGGCTGAGTGGATAGCACTCTCGCCTCTCAGCAAGAAGGTCCTGGGTTCGAATTCCGGTTGTGTCGGTTGTCGGTTGCCGCATCTGTGTCGGTTGCCTATGTTGGAGCTCTCCATATCCACGGCGCAAAGGAGAGTTCCACCATCATGTGGACCAACACAATTTAAGTTTGATTTCTGTAAGGATGGTTTGTGTGTTTGGTGTTTGGCCCTGTCTGTGTATATTGTATGTTCTTGTTTGGTTTTGAAAAACAAAACAGACAATATATTTTTTATATTTATATAAAAAAAAAAATAATATATATATATATTATAATATAATATATATAATAAAAAATATATTTATTTATATACAAAATCTATGGCTTTCAATCTGAATTAAACATGAACAGTGTTTTTTTTTTTTTTTTTACACAAAACCTTTTTACTTTTACTGATAAGTTTTTCTTTTAAACAATTTTAAATCACAACTTGTCCCTTTTTAAATTGATCAAATTATAAATGAATCTAAATCTTGTACAGGTAGTGCATAAAGTTTTTGCCACGATTTTGTTTTGTTTTTGAAACTCCTCCTTCCACTCTTTTTTCCCTTTCACCTCCCCACTCGCTCCTGAATCTTGTACAGGCCCTGTTTCCATAGCAACAGGTTACCATGGAAACTAGGTGACAGTGCATCCCGTCTGCTTATCCGCGGAGGTGCGAGAAGTTTTTTTTTCCACCCTTTTTTCAAAAGTAAATTGTCTAAAATCTTCCTTAGCGCCATCTGATATACATCTTTTTTGAATTCCTTTTCAATATTTTTAGGCCTAATGTCATCCACTTCAAGATTTATAAAACCTCGCTGCATGCTTACAATGAAACATTGAAGACAAGGAAAGTTTATTTGTCTCAGACAATGAATACACAAGGCAATTGCTTTTCAAAACACGAATGGAAACATTAAGCCCTGGGCACCAATATGCCTTCTAGCGCTCATTAAGAACACTGCGTCTGGTCTCGCTGGACCTGAAGTCCAAACCAACCCCAGCCTGATTGACAACGTGGCCAAGACGGAATTATTCTCATGATTCTTTGTATTACTTTATACTAACCCAGTATTTTATTTAAACGCTTCTAAACCGTATGACTGAGATCCAAGGCTTCGTTTTTTTCCTCAAGCTTTATACAATAGTTGTCTTGAACTGGCGTAATTGAATTATGGTTGTTGGTCACTAAACACACCTTTTTCAAATCTGTTCACTAGGGTTGGCAATATAATACTGTTTGTAGTAGCAGTAACAGTATCATTTTGGGGGACTATAGGACAGATGTCCATGTGCTTGAAATAAGTTTGCCATTGATGGTAATCATTAGGTGTGTTGCAAAAAATGGAGAAATATACATCTAAACAGTGGATAAGTAGATTTGCATTGTGGAGTACTGCTTATCTTTTTTGTGTGTGTTACAAACCAGGCTTAATATTATTGTAGGTATTAAGGTATTAGTTATAAAACCAATTTCCATGAAATTATTCTAGTTATTATGAAAAAGCCCGGTTTCCTTTGGCCAACAGATCTTTGTTTCAATTCTGTTGAAAACAGCATTACCAAGGCAAAAAGCAATGACAAACACACAGACAGAAGGTGTGATGGTGATACGCTGTTACACCGCAGCCAAGATACCACAAACTGTTACTACTGACGGTAAAACATTTATTTCTATGTGAATATGATTAGATGGCACCATAATACAAGCAATGAGTCAGGTTGTGTGGTTAAGTAAACACCAACTTATCAAATATAGTTGTAAGTAGGTCAGTAATGTGTTTTTTTTTTGTTTTTTTTTCTTATGTTGTTTTATTTAAATAGAATAGTATTAAACAATCAGAATATCAAGTAAGCCTAACTTTTATCGCTAACCTTAGCCTGAAGGCTAACACTTTGACGTGTTTGACGTCAGAGACTGCTGATCATGAACTGGCGGCCTGCGGGCCGATCTCTTTTTTTTTTTTTTTAGTATACTTGCTCTTTGCGTTGAAAACTATTGATGACATGGAAAATGTGAAGAGATTAGTTTTATTCATCTGGGATTAGTCTTGGTGAAGAGCTGTGTTGTTGTTTTAATCTTCATAGAAGCGTTACAATAGAAAAAAACTATGCTCTCTTATGGCTGCGTTTGGCGTTTTCACTTCTGGGCATCCAATAAGGATTAACCGCATGTGCATGTTTTTAGGTTGAGCAACACAAATAGGAACATGGGACTAGATCTCGTGTTATCATAATAATTATTAACAAATGAGAGAAAATAACTAAAAATGTCTTAGTTTCAGTTTTTACTAGGGCTGAAACAACTTATCGATTAATCGACGACTAATCGATTATTGAAATAGTCGACAACTATTTTAGTAATCGATTAATCGTTTTCTGGTTCACACGGACTCAAACAGAGCAAAAATGACATGAAAATGTAGTATTTTTGATTATAACCGACTTTGTTTTTATAATTTCATGAATATCTGTCTGTCTCATCCAATCAGATAGCAGAATTAGCACAAAGAGCCTGTTACAAACATTTACTTTAAGTTTACGCCATCAATACGTCCTCGAGTGTTGCCACTTTAGCTTTTTGTGATGAAAAAATAAATGTTTTCTACACAATTCACAGCCAAGCGATTACTCGATTAATCGTAAAAATAATCAATAGATTAATCGATTACAAAATAATCGTTAGTTGCAGCTCTAGTTTTTACCCAAATTTTATCTGATCTTATTGAATATTGATGATGGGAGAGTGAGCCCACAGAGTGTTGTGTTGTTCCATCCCTTTCACCTGTGAGTCACAGCAGCTCCTGAACCACCGCTCTAGACTAGACTTTGCGGGGTCGAAGCAGTGGAGATGGGAACAGCTCAGGACAAGCACATGAATCGTTGTTACAGAAAAGGTCAGGTGAGTAATAGGCAAATGACAGTAAGAGGGGAAGTTCATCCTCTTACATAACCCTTTGAGTGGCAGGTGCGACGCCTTTGAGACAGGCTTTTTGACATATCTATAATATAGAAGACATCTCTATCAGTGAGGTGCAAGTATCCTGGCACAGTCCGGCGACAGAAGAGTGTGTGCCGACTGTACAGAGGTGTACTCATATGTAGTGGTCTTCAACAACCCTAATGTGTTCTGGTTTAAGATCTATAAGCTTCTTTCTACCCGCCCATTTTTGTGTGTGACTTTTTTAGAGTTGCAGTAGATCTGAGATTATCTTTAATTTCTAGTTTAAATAAATATCCAGTTGATGATTATCTATTGATCACTGTTACCCAAATTGGATTTCAGAACCTTATGTTTGTATGGTTTGGAATTAGGACACAAAACATCATCTCTGTGTAACTTAGTTTTGGGTTTCTGTAATGAAGTGTCTCCCTGTGCTGTTTTTGACTGCAGACTTATGAATGGACTCCAAAAGGCTGTCCTGTCCCCTTTTGGGCGCCCAGGAGACCCTCTCAGCCGACAAGCCTACTGGCCCAGTTGCTACAGTTGCTCTCCTCTCCGTTGGCAAACTGTTATCTCTGTCTCTCCACTCAATCAGCCATCCCATCAAATACACACGTATTATAGAATTTATCACAAAATGAATGGATGGGACTTGTAGTGCCAAAGCAAGTGCAAAAAGTGTGTTGTATTATGTGTCAATAATGATTGCAGAAACACAGTCATTAGCTAGACTGTGCTGATGCAGGTCTGGTCCACACTGATCAATTGCAGAGGGGCGAAGTGAAGGTTTTATAAGTGTAATAAGTGTCCTGGACTGGTCTTAAATAAAGAGGTTGTGAGAAGAGATGCAACAGCCAAAAGGAAGTAAACACTTTATTTTAGAATCGTGCACTTCTTAACCAATTAAATTAAGGTCCATTCTTGGCTCTTCAAAAACATCCATGCGGTTAAGCTTAAACCTTTTTTTTTCATTGTTGCTTTAATTTGTTCATAATTCTCTAGGCTTAAACAATGGGGTTTTTCCATTACCCTCAGAGAATTCACAGTGGCAGAGGTAGATGCCCTCTCTCTCTATTATATAATGTTTGTATCTATGCAATAATAAATGATCTTTCAAGGGAAAATTTTATCTGGACACATACTTAAGAAATACAACTGCATACTACATTGTTGGCGATTACTTATACATACATATAGAGTGTTCATTTCCTCCCGAGCTGTAATAGTATAGGCATGCTGTTAGGTTTGTAAAATTGACTTTGCCTTGCAGGAAACCGTGGGTACATGCTGAAAGCGGGCTCTCACTTCCAAGCTCATATTGCAGTTCTGCTGGGATCGTGACGGTGGGCGGCTGTGGGCGTCTTGAATGTGCCTCTGTCGTTCTCTGAGTCCGTGTGAAAAGTAGTTCAGTAATTAAAGCAATCCTCTCCCTGGTCTACAACGGGAAGACAAGGCAGAGGGAGAGCAGGCTGTGGGAGAGATGAGAAGAACGCAAAGATAAAAGCCAGATGGATATTTTTGATGCAAAGTTGAAAAAAAGCAAGTTTTAATTTTAGCATTGCTTGACAGAATGTTGTGAGGGTAAAGAGTGGCTTGAATACACAGATGTTGATTGGTTAGACATGGGTTCTATTTGCGTACAATGAAGCGCATTATTTTAGCCTGGAGACAGGAGTTTTCTTTTCATCTTCCGCATCGCACTAAAGCTTTCAAAATGTTGGGCAAAGGTTGATGCATCATTTCAGCTTCATGTTCACTTCACATTTAGAATTTGGTAGCACTCCTCTCCATCTTGTTTGTGTTTGGGTAAGAGTTCCTTCCTGACCTAAATCTGTTACTCGGACCAGCACTAAACTTTTGTCTCCATGGTAACCAGCCTTGCAAGAGACACGAAGCACCCATCCACTTATAAAGTCGATGTTTTCTCACGTTTTGAGGTGAGGTAGCTCACACGAATTAGTGAAGATGCAGATCATCAATATATACAGTCTTCATGCAGTTCATTAGAGGGGATTGTGTGTGTGGGGGGGGGGGGGGGGGGGGGGGGGGGGGGTGACTATGTCTCTGATGTATAATTTATCAGTGCAGTGGTGGGTGGAGAAGAGGGGCTCCCAGTCCTATGCTCACGTTTTCTCTTCACTCTATATTGTACCAGGAATTTTAAAATAATTAGAAGTAGGGGTTTAGCAATAGCAATTAACATTTCAAAAGCAATCTATTATTACTATAACTTTTGACCTATGATGTTGTTGTTGTTTGTTTTTTCTTTTCCATTTTTGAGATCACTTATGGTTTATAGTTCCAATAAGTACTATTTATTATATGAGCAGGAGCAGCAGTATTTATGGCTGTGGTTACTTCATTTTTTCCTTCTGGTGCATATGATGAGTAATATAATATATAGTATTTAACTTCAGTAACCAGGGGTTTTAATCTGTCATCCATGTTATGCTTAATTACAGTAGCAACAAGTATATAATGAGACATTTTGAGACATTGCATGCATTTACGGGAGAAAATAGAAAGCTGGAGGGATGAACATCATAGGACCAAAGAGGAGGGCTTTACCTTGCCCTCCCTTAACCACTCCCCCTCTTCATGAGCATATTTTTTATTTCATTTCCTCAACACGTTTTTGCAGTCCACATGGCTGGCTGAAAGCTACAGTGCGCAGGGAAAGAGAGGGAGGTAGGCAATAAGCTCATTCCTTCAGAGAAAGGGGCTGCGGTAAACAACTAGAGTGGAGACAAGGAAGGGAGGGAAATTTATAAAAGATTATATGAAAATATGACCTAAAAAAAAGTGTATCTCCTCTCAGCTTTTCTACCCTGTCCCACTTCTAATTATTGTTCACAGCATTTCTCAAAAGAGCTGGAGCTCTGCAATGAAGAGATAAACGCCTGTTCCACCGATATCCCACTGATCAGGACAATGGGTGTATTCACAGGTGCATGGCCCCAATCCCTGCAAAAGTCAATTCAGTGAATCGTCTTTTTAGTGGGTTAACTGTTGTTCAGGGAAAATCTGGTAAGTTGCGCAAAAATACTGCATACATGATCAAAAGCCAAGACTGATATGTGCAGAAGTGTTAATTCTATGTTACAATGAAACATTTTTTTTTATTCATATGAATAATTAAGCAAAGTAAAGATGAAGTGATCTCCAAAAGGCAGGGTGTCCGCTCTCTGTCCAGTTGTCCCCTGCCCACTGTGAGTGTCCTGTGCTTGGCCGTAGACTCTTCTGTAGTAGAACAAGTTCACTAGAGCAGGTCTTTGTTGCACACATATACGTGGCTCTCAGAAGGAGTTGTAACAATGTGCTCCTTTAGAGCAGAGTCTTTTCTGTAATAGCAGATTTAAAAGGTTCACATTTGATCTCAACAAAGTGCAGCAGCACTAATGCAGACCATTGAGTCTTCAGACCTGGAGAGGCCATGTCCCATTGTTACCTCAGCTCGTGCTTGAGCTCACTCTCTCTCTCTGTCAAAACATTTGTATCCACTTCTTCTGTGTGGGTATCAGAGGTTATCATACATAACATGAAGAATGTAACTACAATATACAGTGTGATATCAGAGAATTGGCTTTATATGTATATGTATATATATATATATATATATATATATATATGTATATGTATATATATATATATATTATATATATATCAGTGGGGCAAAAAAGTATTTAGTCAGCCACCGATTGTGCAAGTTCTTCCAGGTCTGTAATTTTCATCATAGGTACACTTCAACTGTGAGAGACAGAATGTGAAAAAAAAATCCAGGAATTCACATTGTAGGATTTTTAAAGAATTTATTTGTAAATTATGGTGGAAAATAAGTATTTGGTCAATAACAAAAATTCAACTCAATACTTTGTAATATAACCTTTGTTGGCAATAACAGAGGTCAAACGATTACTATAGGTCTTTACCAGGTTTGCACACACAGTAGCTGGTATTTTGGCCCATTCCTCCATGCAGATCTTCTCGAGAGCAGTGATGTTTTTGGGCTGTCGCCGAGCAACACGGACATTCAACTCCCTCCACAGATTTTCAAGGGGGTTGAGGTCTGGAGACTGGCTAGGCCACTCCAGGACTTTCAAATGCTTCCACTCCTTCGTTGCCCGGGCGGTGTGTTCGGGATCATTGTCATGTTGGAAGACCCAGCCACGTTTTATCTTCAAAGCTCTCACTGATGGAAGGAGGTTTTGGCTCAAAATCTCACGATACATGGCCCCATTCATTCTTTCCTTAACACGGATCAGTCGTCCTGTCCCCTTAGCAGAAAAACAGCCCCAAAGCATGACGTTTCCACCCCCATGCTTCACAGTAGGTATGGTGTTCTTGGGATGCAACTCAGTATTCTTCTTCCTCCAAACACGACGAGTTGAGTTTATACCAAACAGTTCTACTTTGGTTTCATCTGACCACATGACATTCTCCCAATCCTCTGCTGTATCATCCATGTGCTCTCTGGCAAACTTCAGACGGGCCTGGACATGCACTGGCTTCAGCAGGGGGACACGTCTGGCACTGCAGGATTTGATTCCCTGTCGTCGTAGTGTGTTACTGATGGTAACCTTTGTTACTTTGGTCCCAGCTCTCTGCAGGTCATTCACCAGGTCCCCCGTGTGGTTCTGGGATTTTTGATCACCGTTCTCATGATCATTTTGACCCCACGGGATGAGATCTTGCGTGGAGCCCCAGATCGAGGGAGATTATCAGTGGTCTTGTATGTCTTCCATTTTCTGATAATTGCTCCCACAGTTGATTTGTTCACACCAAGCTGCTTGCCTATTGTAGATTCACTCTTCCCAGTCTGGTGCAGGTCTACAATTCTTTTCCTGGTGTCCTTCGACAGCTCTTTGGTCTTGGCCATAGTGGAGTTTGGAGTCTGACTGTTTGAGGCTGTGGACAGGTGTCTTTTATACAGATAACGAGTTCAAACAGGTGCCATTAATACAGGTAACGAGTGGAGGACAGAAGAGCTTCTTAAAGAAGAAGTTACAGGTCTGTGAGAGCCAGAGATCGTCCTTGTTTGAAGTGACCAAATACTTATTTTCCACCATAATTTACAAATAAATTCTTTAAAAGTCCTACAATGTGAAATCCTGGATTTTTTTTTTTCACATTCTGTCTCTCACAGTTGAAGTGTACCTATGATGAAAATTGCAGACCTCCGTCATTATTTAAAGTGGGAGAACTTGCACAATCGGTGGCTGACTAAATGCTTTTTTGCCCCACTATATATCTATTTAGTAAGTACTTAATACATATGAAATTAGGTTTTATTCAATTTGTTAAGCTAGGCAATCGATTTTTTTGGTCTGGTTTCTGTTCACCTTTACAAGACGCTTTAAAAATGTTCTTGAAACTTTCTCTCCTTACTCAGACCCCTTACTTATTGTAATTGTAAATAACATTTTTGTCACCTATACAGTATCAGCACATGGACGGTAAATGTAAATACACATAATGTTTACTTAGGGCATTGGATTTTTACACATGTTCAGTTGCTGCAATTTAAATTCCACTGTCCATTGCGGTCCACCAGGATTTCTGTTCTTTTTTTTTGCTTCATGTATTGATTGATGATTGTGAAGTAAATGTACCCTATATCGGTCCAAATACATTTTTGATATATGCATGGGTTATCCCTGTTTTCTCAAATGCATCACTGCCCGTTTTCTAAAAAGGGTCTGGTTACATGATTACATGATTACAAAGAGGCACAACCGCAGTAGAAACGACGTCCAGTTGGACAGTCATTCTTCAATTGGTGCACACGGGTTTATATGAGTCTTTATCAACAAATGAAATAAGGGAAAAGTTAAGGGATAATCTTTTGATCCCCCATAGGCCAATTAGTTCTCTGCAATTACCCCATCTTCAGTGAGACTACAAAGAAAGGCTGTCAGGAGTGGTGGTAGCCAACCTACAGAGACTCGAAAACATGTGAGAAATGCTCTGTTCGACCAGAATTTGAATCCAGGACTTCCTGAGCAGCTATAGTGCTTCCCCTTTTTCCACCATGCCCCCAAAAACAATATTCTACATACTGTTATGCTTTGTAAACATGTTTAGTGTGTGTTGTATGAAGTCCTCCAGTGTACATATTGTCCACGCTCTTTGCATGCAATGTAATTCAAATGTATCTTTACTATTTTTATTATTTTGACTTTAGTTTAGCTTTGCTTCATGGTCCTTTCATCCAAGTTTGTTTAAAGGTGCATTATGTAAAAGAAAAAGTTGATATTTTTTGCATATTTGAAGTTGAAGTGACCCAGTGGCTCTAAGAATGGGCAGCATGGTTCCTTAACTTTTGACATGGTTTTCATCAGGATCGATTGGTAGGTTTTCTGGTGATAGTCATAGTTTTACTTGTGTCATTTCTTTGTCTCTTTGGTTATAGTTTTTGTCATTAGGATTACTTTGAGTTCACAAAATAAATGAATCAACTGTGGAGTTTTGATGATCTGCAAGTGGACAGTGTAATAATCATCTCTTCAGGAGCAGCTCTGAGGCAGATTGACAGTGTCACTGCTTCATATTATTGAATGACACTCTGGTTGAATACTTCTTGCCTGTTGCGGTACACTGAAGACAGGTCAGGATACTTAGAAACTTGCTTCCGTCACCAAGCTGAATAATTGAGCAGAGGCCTTAATGCTTTGTATGTGTGTGTGCGACTGAAACGTTTGAGCCGAGTGTGAGACTGAATGGTTTCCTCTCGCGGCCCCAGAAGCAGACTTTATAAGAGTGAAACTACAATAACTACAGTAGTATACATGTTGGGATAGTCATTGAACATCTACGATTAAGAGTAATGCCCGTATCTCTTTTTTGCCTCAAGATTTGTGACACTCTTCATGACGACAGCTGTTGTGATTGCAGCGGGAAGAGAAGTCGAAGTTGGATTCAAACAAAAAAAGACCCCTAACTGTTCTCTAAGAAGTTCTATACAGTAAACTGAACAACCTGCTAAATAGCATATTCTTAATGTAAAACTCATTTATAAAGGATAACTTTTTGTCTCTCTGTAAGGATGTGATTTAGGGCAGTAAAAATGTAATCAATTAATCACAACTAATCAATTATTGTCAATTAAGTTATGTTTTGAACCCTATAGACTTAAGCATGTAAACGGGTAAATGTGTTTAGAAAAATGGGATAAATGTCTCATATTCACTGACCTTTTGGGATCTAAAACAAAAATGGATTAATTGACAGAATGATTATCCGACTTATTTATTATCAAAATAATCATTAATTGCATCCCGAGTGTGATTGAACCTCTCATTTAATTTAGCCAATTCTTTCTGTGTGGTTTTATTCAATAACATAGAAGTATTCCACAGTGAAAATTACTTCAGTTAAAACATGTAACTCTTAGTAAAGCCATATTTTATATTTTTTATAGTTTGGTTCATCAAGAGATTGAGCTATAGGTTATGCAATGGCCTTCATTGTATCTAAACCAAAAATCTTTCAGGATTGGTACACTTTCATAAGTAAGTAAGAATGAGCGAAGTCCCTCAAACTAGAATTGGATGGCTGTTTGTTTGCTCAGTAAAATATTGTATATTCTTTCAAAATAAACATTGAGACATTGTTAGAATCATTTATCTGTACCTTTAGGCCTTGGATATTTTGGAGACTTCTTCTTCCCCTTGCTTCATTGTTCATGCAGGGTATCCAAACATTAAGAGTGCTTTATCTCTTCAATATTAATTAGTCTAATGATTCCAAATAGCCTGGTATTGACCCTGTTTAACAGCACTATTGTTGTGTGCAGAGTAAATTACATGAACTGGCTTGTCACTGTACAACAATTACCGCTGAATTACTGTGGCAGCGGCTCTGTGTGGGCATATCATTTACACATTGTAATGGTAACTACTTATGCTGATGTACTGTATACTTGACTCACTGTTTTTCATGCCGATCTTGAGATTTCAAATAGTGTGTCAGTGTGAGTTTCCCAACACAAATGATATGATACACAGGTGTTACCTCATTCACTTTGGCCTGACTGTTTGTTTAATGGCTGATGTCTTAGGTCTGGTGATATCAGGGGCTGGAGTTACACTGCGCAAGTCAAAGGCGCACACCTCTTCAGCTCATGAATAATGGCTGCTCAGGTGATGTCAAGGCTGTCCCGCTCAAGTTTCTATCTCCCTCATCAACCTAGGATCACAATCACTTTGAACGGAGACATTTCCTCACAAAAGAGTCCAGTTTCGTATTCTGTTCGGACTATATATTAGCCCACGGAATGTTGACAGCATTTGGCTGATCCACTGTTTACTACTACATGATTATTAATGAGAAATAATGTTGGTAATCCTAATATGAAATTGTCGCATTTATAAAGCACTTTTCTCACTTTCAAGTCACTCAAAGCACTTGACCGTGGCACCTTTTATCCAGTCACACAGAGTGGGTCCTCTAAAAACACAGAGGCGTTGGAGCCCTCTGCTCCGCGGCTTGGAGAGGAGAGCATGCCCGAAAGACAGACAAAAATGCAATATGCTTCTGTGCAGACCTGCTGATCTGACAGTTGAACCAATGATTGTTTGTGTTGGGGGCAGGATTCGAACCACCAACCTTCAGCTCAGAGGACACACGGCACGTTTTTGTGGTAAATGTTACTGTATGTGATTGTGTGACGTGTCTCTTTTCAGTACTTCTGTGTGTAACTGTGTGTGGTACATGTTTAGCTTTTATAAATGTTTTGTCTAAATAGAAGTAAAATGTATGCGTAATTTAAAAAGAAGGCCTCACACATTTTAAAATTAACAGAATCTACTTTTATTTTTAATTTCAAAAGATGTATTTATATGACAAGGATGAATCTTACCATCGCTTTGCATTTTTTACTTTAGCCCATATCTTGCTGTTAGTGTCACACAGATGAGTGAATAATTCATATTGTGCTTTTTTTTTCTTTCTTCATTGGAGTCAAATCGTGTGAGATGAGTACAGTGCACGTGCTCCACTCCCTGATGTGAAGGGTCTCCCACACTAGGAGCCTGTACATCCTAGTGCCACACGTGAGCGCACACAGCTCCACAGAGACTCGCTGTAGAACTGTCTATAGGGATTCATGCTTTGTGTGTGATTTGAGTGGTCACTATGCATTGTCACGAAAAAAAACAATCCGACCATATTTACAGATTAATTTTGGTTTTTCATAATGAAACAATACATCCACAAAACGCATGCATATGAAGGTGCACTTCTGTAGATAAGGCTTGTGTGGATCTTGCCTCTTCACTCCCACTCAGCTTTCTCCTGATCAGCCTGAGCTCTCCGCCTGTGTATGTGGGTGATGAGCAGTTTTCCTTTGAAGTACAGAAGCCTAACGCGCGTGTGGCTCTCATGAAGCAGGAGTGATCTGAGACCGCCACCGGACCGCAACAGCACTCTTTTTAGTCTATATGAGGGCGGAGCACAGTCACAGCGCATCAAATCGCATATGAATGTTTTAGCTCTTTTCGCTTATGTGAATCTTATGTACAGATTTTTATATATATATATAATGTATTTGTTTGTGAATAAATGTATGTTAAAGAGAACATTTGAAATACATCCCAGCGGCAGACTCCACAATCTTTGCACATCCAGAGTTTTGCCCATTCGTCTTAACAAAACAACTGAAGCGCTGTTAGATTTGATGCTTGAGCTTGGAACAGAGGTTTTCAGGTCTTTCCACTGATTTTAAATTTAGTTCTGGCCATTCTAACACATGATAGCTCTGTGTTCAGGGTCATTGTTCTGCTGGAAGTTAAATCTCTGCTCTTGTTTACTTACTCCAGCAACCTTTCTTCAAAAATTGCTATGCATTTGGCATTCTTACTCACTTCTCTTGGCAAGAAGGTCCTGGGTTCAAATCCCGGTCGAAACAGGGTGAGTGGAGTTTGCATGTTCTTCCTGTGTCTGCATAGGTCTGCCCTGCGCTTCCTGTATGGCAGCCTCGCTCCCATCTCATTGTCCACAACTATTGGAGTGAGATTGCCCACAACAATTGTAAAGCGCTTTGTGACTCTGGTCTGTGAAAGGCGCTATATAAATAAAGTTTATGCATCCTTCTCATCAATGTTTACAATCTTCTCTGTCCCTTCTGAGGAAAGGCCCATAGCATGATGCTGCCCACACTGTTATTAGACTCTGGGGATGGTGCACTGAGGGTGATGAGCAGTGCTAGTTTTGTAATCAATGTTGGCACATTTTACCACAGCACCTTTTTCTTGTTAGCTATGTCCCCTTTATGACGTATGGCTTTCTTTTTGTTACTCGTTCATAAAGGCTAGATTTGTGTAGAGTACAATGAATATTTGACACCAGATCTCCTCAGGTCAGCTGCAGAAATGTTTTTGTTAGTTTGAGTGCTGTGAGATTTTCAAAGCTTTGGGAAAACATTTGTATAAGGTAACATACTTTAAACTTCTCGACAACTTTGACAACTCTTTTGCTCCCTGGACTTCATGATGCTGTTTAATGACCAATAATATATCTAAGGCTATCACAAAACAGTTGTGATTACACTGAGAGAAAAGTGGGCTCTATTTAATAGTTCGGGCGAGATGTCAGCATTCCACAGTCATTATCAAAGGCTAAGGTTACACAATATTTTATATATAATTATAAATAACATTTATTTTAATTGTTTCGCAGATCAGCCGCTGCCTTAAGCCTGGAGGGCTCTTCATCTCCATCACTTTTTCCAACCCATTTTTCCGGAAACGCCTTTATGCTCGCACGCAGTACGACTGGTCCATCAAAAACTACAGTTACGGGGATGGCTTTGAGTACTACATGTATGTTCTGACCAAAGGGGAGATACTCAGCGCTGAAGATGCGGCTTTGGAGAGAAAACTTATGGAAGACGAACCTTCAGATCCTCCCACATTCAAGGAAGAGGAGCAAGAGGACAACTTCTTATCCACAATAGACCTTTGATCGTTTTTTGGCAATGATGGGCGAGAAAGACCAATGGGGACTTTCAAACTTAGAACCACACATTTGGTTGTAGTACGAACAAATCAAAATCCATCGTCCTGCCGAGGTCTGTGTACTTTTTGGTAGGCCTATTTCAGGGACTTTATGGATTTTGGGTCGGGGGGGGGGGGGGTGGCAATCAAAGCTTCCACCCAAGTCTCAACGCACCAGTTCCTTGCTGATCCTCCTGTAGGTGGTGGGTCCACGGGAAGATGGCTTCTCTGTGATCGAAGACATGACCTTGTTCTTTCAGCGGGGGCTTCAGGAAATGTGGGGTTAAGTGTCTTGCCCAGCCACACAACGACAGCAGTGGGAGCAGATGATGACATGGGTCGTGGTGAGCTCGAACCCACGACCATTAGGTCCAAAGACCAGTGCTCTACCAACTGAGCTACTGGAACTACTTTATGGAATTTTAATGTTTTTATGGATTCATCATGAAAATAAGAAAATGCTGTTTTTGTTTTGTATTGATTGCAAAACCCTCACAATTTGATCCATGGTACAGATAAATTATCCTTTTCTGCTAGCTCTGAATCTTTGCGTGTGGGTGTGTGTGTGTGTGTAATTTCTACCTCTGCCAACGGGTAACGTAATCTGCAAGTGTCTTTTGGTTGGTAAGCTAATTATTTGAGTTCAGCTTTCAAATGGGAATTTGAGACATAACTAAAGGGCATCAATCAATTAATCAAAATAGCTATTTGAAAACCAGTCCAACACAATTTCACAAAAAGAAACCTAGAATCTCTTTCTTCCACATACTTCCTTAGTACATTAAAAAAGAAAAATGCAATCAAGTTTGAAATTTTCTTCTGAAGAGTAGCTCCACACTCTCGTTCTAAATCTGTGCACATACGGTTTTTTATTTCCTCTCTATATTTTTTAGCATCTCTATCATGGAATAGGTTTCGTCGTTTAGGTGCAGAGAGTTTCCAAATGCCCTGGACACTATTTGAGCTGAAATCCTGCCATTTCAGTTCTTTTAATTCTATGAACACTGAACAGTAGATTAGAATGAGGTCTATAGTGGACATTAGATATTATGCTAACAGCCCTTTTTGCAGCTGATCAAATGCTGTAAGGATTTGTAAGTTTATCCACACTGACATTAAACTGTCTATCAGCCGATGCCTTCAATCAGCAGCTTTACTCTATTTACCAAATAAATCCTGCGAAGGTGGAAATTAAATTTTCCTTTGTGCAAAGCTTGTTACCTCTAATTATTTGCCCAAGTCACAGCAGAGAACAAAACTACAGAGTTTCAGCCACAACTTTTTAAGGCTTTGCCAAAACCTGAATGGGATTGTATTACATAGTTAGCATTTCTTTCTACGTTGTCTCTGAATCTTAACAAACATTAGTTAAACCTAATAACACAACTATAACTGTGTCTGTACTTACATGTTGCTCATAAAGTTTGTTGTAAAAAGAATGTGTTGCAGTTATTAGACATGTGCATGGGAGAATGCGTAATGACAAATTCCTGCATGCTGTATCAGTTTGCTTTTTTGTCTGCTACTTTGTGTTTTTCTCTTACAAAATGATACAATAAAATGCATTTGTTTGTGGTTGTAACAAGATAAAACGTGTAAAAAGTTCATAGGTATGAATGAATACTTTTTCAAGGCACTGTAAAGTCATCATACAAGACCCAGGTCCAACACAGATGTTTGAAAATATCTGAAAACATCTGTATTAGAGCACAGAGAATTCACTGGTCACTAATCTAGTTGTATATTGTGTAATCATAAGTCATGGTGTTCTCCTTACCCCAAACAAACTAAAGGGAGTGGTCTGCCAAGCACCTCGGAGGAGCAGTACTTGTTGGGGTAACATGAGCAGATTTCTCACGACAGTTTATATATAGACTGGAGAAGAAAGGGGTCAGTGTGCAGACAGGCAAGCAGACTAGTGACTGGAGGCGAACCACATTAATAAAGAAGAAATCATTTATTTTTAATTCTTCATTGAGATTTAATTACTTCCTATTTTAAGACGGCAAAAGGTGTGATTTTTCAGAATATTTTAATTATTTTCCGTGGTCACAAGGAATGTCATCCTTGAGTCATTCTAGGCAACAGTTTGTTAAGATGAAACTAACACTTTTGGTATTTTGTGTTATAAGAAAAGTCATAATAAACACCTGCCTACATCATATTATTATATCTATAATTTTTTTTTTTTTTTTACAAATACATTTTTCCTGATTAGAAGTCATGTTTTCAGGTAGGGGTATGTGGATACAGCCAACCTATGTTTTTCTATGTATGGTTTTCAAATGTATAGTAGTATTAGACTAGTGGATGTAATGTAGCACGGTGGAGTGAGGTAGAGCGCTTTCAGCAGAGCTCTAGATTAGCTTGTGTCCCTCGGGGCAGTATAATGGCATAATATACTGTATGACAGACTTATGTAACTGACAGGAATATTAATGGATGTCCAGCCGTGTCCTGGATGAAGCAATGGATCAAAGCTCAGTGTCCACACTCACGCACTTTGAGAGATCAGAGCTCCTCAGAACCAACACAATGTTTGTCTTTGCATTAAGTCAGTCCATCCTCCAGGTTGGAAATACCTGTGGACCAAAAAATGAGCTAATGTCTAAAAAAAATGAAATGTACAGAGCAAAAATTATATTTTATGATTGTTGCCATAGCAATGAACAAAGTAGCATAAACCTCTTCAGAGATTCCTATTTCATTTTTTCACAACCCAATAATATAAAAAGGGAGAATATGTTTCCTCATAGTTTGACCTCTGGACTTCTGGGTGACCAGTCACTGTGGATGTTCACTCGTACAGTGCAGATGGAGTGGTCGATAGCACTATGTGTTGATTTTGTTAGTGCAAAGTCAATACTGAAGTGAAATCTGTTGATGGCTCAGGATGTTATGTTTCTGCCACACTTCTGTCTGATAATTATATTCATATTATAGATTTCATAATATTGTTATGAATACTAATACTAAATTGAAAATTTAGTATTAGTATTAGAGGCTTCATGGGACCCTCAACCTGTCCACATGTGTTGTGGATTTGGAGAAGGCAATTGACCGTGTTCCCTGGGTGTCCTTTTGTGGGGTTCTCTGAGAGTTTGTTCACTGAAGTCAACCCTAACCCTAATGACTTTGGACAGAGTCCGGGCTGGAGTACAGGATCCCGGGAACCCCCCAAGGGTTAGGGTTGAGGGTAGAGTTAGAGTTAGAGTTAGGATTAGAGGGTTGGGTTAGAGAACAACCGGAGTATGACTGGAGCCAGAGCTGCGTTCGGATCGCCTGCAGTAAGTCAGACCTGTTCCCGTTGCATGTTGGCCTCTGCCAAGGCTGCCCTTCTGTTCAAGATTTCATCTCTACTCTTTGTGGACGATGTTGTCCTGTTGGCACCAAACGAACCAGGACCTGCAACATGCACTGGGACGGTTTGCAGTGTGAAGGGGCTGGGATGAGAATCAGTACCTTGAGTACTCGACCGGTAAAAGCTGTCTTTCGGCTTGGCTCCCTCTTCACCACAACGGTCAACGGTGTAACTTTATTTGGAAAATAAAATTAATTTGTGAACATAAAACTCTTACTGTTTTCTAGTTTGTTGTAAACTTTTCACTTTCTTTTCAGTAAAAAAACAAAAAAACAATCAGAATGTAAAACACTTGATTCAAGCAAATATTACCTCATATTTTATCATTTCTTTCCGGGGTGGGTCCCTGAACTTCACCAGGCTTGAGGACAGGCCCTTCCACTCGCACTTCTATTGCTTTAGGAACAAAGATTCTTCAATAGTACCACCAAATTCTATTACTCATGATGATTACATATTTAATCATGTGAATCATAGACTTTTCCAAACCCTGAGCCCAAACTAAACCTGGAATACAAGAGATGACACCTTAACTCCAAATCTGGCCAATGCAGTAATATACTAATAAAAATGAACCAGTACAATGTGGTTTATTACCACAAAAATCACTCTAAACCAGTGTAGCTTCAAGAATTAGCTCAAGAATTTTGATCTGTTAAACGGTTGTGCAGCAGACTCGTATATTTTACTTATTTTCATAGCGACACGACAAAGTTATTCAATGGAGAAAACACACGGAAGGATCAGCACGAGCGTTGACAGTTAAAATACATTGTCATTTCAGTTTGGCATTGTTAAATAAAGTTTATTTAATTGTCGTAAATAAAAAAATAAAAAACAACAATTAAGATAAGAAACAATAACAAATACAATTTTTATGTATGTATTTATATTAATGAGGAATACATAAGGATAAAATGTGTTTGTGTTTTCCTCTGTGCGTCTGCTTCATAATTTTCACTGCTTTCATCTTCACCTGGATCTATGGGGGGTGCGCATTCAAGGTCACATGTGATTGGTCAAAGTAAAAACAAGAATATTAGTGAAAGAAACAGATGATTTACACATAGTTATAACTCTAAAATATCTAAATGATTGCAATATGTAGAGATAGCACTTGCTTTTGTCCCAATGACTACATCCTTTGCTACATTGTGCAGCCCTACTAATAACTCAAAATGGCGCAATAAGGTCCTACACTTTAAGAAAGAGACATCAGTTCAAAGCATTTAAGGAGTAAAATGCTCTTAAAACAATAATAACCAAGTGTTTAAATGCCAAAAGATAACAACTTCAATGTGGCCAAAAGCTTATGTTTACATTAATGATACATACAGTATATTGAAGAAGGAGATAAGCAGGTGACACAGGCTTCTCTTACATCAATAAAAATAGAACAATGCAATATAATGAGACGAATATTAAGATTATGATTAGGAGATCCTTCATTCTTCCCTCAGTGGGGAAATCTCAGTGTTTTTACAGAACAGCAGGAATGAAAAGCACAAAAGTTTAGCATAAAAAAGAAGCGCATCTAAAATCCAACTTTAGCAGAATGAAGAAGCAAGAATTAAGTACAACATCTCTGACTTTAGCATAATGAAGAGTAAGTACAGCTAGACAATTTGTGGTTAATTGAGCCTCAATCATGTATTATTGATGATGACAGTTGTTTGGATTTATAGATTTGTGATACAAAAGACACAAGACTGAATGGAGGAAGGATTCAAGTTCAACAAGACAAGTTAACAAGTACAACCAATCTCCTGTCAATTGGTCATTTGGTGATATCATATCATATCCAGTGGGGGCGGGTCCCAGGTCAAAAGGTGAGCTGACATGCTTGAAATCTGACTCCTTGCCGGTAAGGGCGTACCGGGACACAGAATTATCCAATTAATTGTTATGACCTCATGAAATAGTACTTCTTGACCGCACAAACATTCTTGGGGTAAACCTCAGTTACCCCATCTTATTCATCTTTCTCCTTCATAGTAGATAAACTACATCCTTGTTGTAATGATCTCTCTTCATTCCCTATGGGCCTTCTTTAATCCACTTAAACTGATCCAGCAGCAGGTGAGCACATTTCATTGTAAACCGTTTAAAAGTCAAGTCGTAAAATTGACTTGACGATTGCATTGAAGAGCACCGGTCCTGTGTGCAAGGGTCTGGAGGAGCAGGGGCGACAGGTCCTTGTGGAGCTCACCAGGACGTCCCATAGCTGACAGAAATCCACATCCAACCTCTCCTCTCCTCCTCCTCCTCTTAGGATTTTAATTAGGAAAGTGAAGCAGACTATGAGTTGGATCCATTTAAAAGAGATTTTTAAATTTACCTCAAAATAGGTATTGAACTACATTTAGAACATCTCCAAACAAGGACTAGGGAGAGTGCTCTGTCAAAAGGCAATCTAAATGTGTCAGCTTTACAATGACTGTCTGCAGTTCAGCTGAAACAATAGTTTTATTCTTCTACTTCTATTAAATGTCCCCGAAGCAAAACATCTGCTGTGCGTCACATATTATATTTGCTTATCCAGGCGCTAACAAAACCAGCTCGTGACTGTGTGTGTCCAAATTCTCTCCATTTCTTTGTTGTTAATTAGGCCCAAGACCCGACTGGGGTAAGGGCCTATTGCTTTCACAATGGTGAATGCAAGGGGTCGCGGTGCGTGACGGACGCGTCAGTCCCCGTCACTCACCAAAACGTGACGGTTGCTTGCGTAAACTCAAATGCTTTAAAAGGATGTATCAGGTGCCATTGAAACCTATATTGTTTTTTCTCGGAGACGTTCGAAAAATTATTAAAAATGTTTACTTTTTTGGTGTTCATTTTTATGGGACTAAATAAAGGCCAGAACAGCGCCCCCTACGGGAGGAGGTCCGAGGTCAAATTTGTCGTAGAGCCACAAAATTCGGTACCCTTGTTCCTAAAGTCAAGACATGACATTTTTTATCATGGCCACGCCCCCTGACAAACAGGAAGCCCATAAATGTTATTGCAAAATGGAAAAATGGAACATTATCTTTTTCACACATGTCGGTTGGAAATCATCTCCTCCTCTTTTGGGGGCTGATGCGCCAGTGTGTTCGGCAACTTGCTTCCGTCATCACCGTGTGTGGAATGATTAGAACAATATCTGAACTCTGAACATTGGTCTGTAAAATGCGCTACATAAATAAACATTACTTACCACTTACTACTACTCGGCCGTTTCACCGATTTGCCTCAAAATTGCTCCACATCGTCTAAACACATGTACCATCATAATGACTTAGTGAAATTTTGATCAATTAAACGTTGTTCGAGCAGCGGAGCGGCAAGATGTACGTTTTTTCCCTCATTTTTGATAGTAGCAAATTTGCTACATTTTAATCCATTGTTCAACTCTAGGGATTTTATATTTTTATCTTTCTTTTTAATGTTCTGTGATTATTTATGATTTTAATGCTTTCTTATTTTGTTCAGCACTTTGAATTGCCTTGTGTATGAATTGTGCTATATAAATAAACTTGCCTTGCCTAGGTCTTTTGAAAGTAAAATAATTTAAATTGGCTTGTTAGCGCCTCCTACAGACTAGTTTTACATAGGGATTTAGTTGTTTCAAAATGTTTGAAATTTTTCACATAAATCTGTTTTGCCCTCTTGATTCAAAAAGTCAATGACACCCAAGATTTATTTTTTACCGTGTTGCCGTGGCCACAACAAACGCTCTCGATTCTGTGTCAATGGGAAATGTACACCTCGCTAAAACATCATACCAGCCTCAGCCGTTTCACCGATTTGGCTGAAAATTGCTCCCCATCATCTCAACACATGTACAATCAATAGAATTTGGATTAGTCACATGGTCATCCAATGGAGACTGTATATACAGTATATGGACACAAGCACAGATTATACATGTGCTCCTGTTTACACAAAGTCTGATTTGTACTAAACTTGACTCGGTTGTTTTACTCTTGGGCCTAGGTCACCTGAAGGTGTGAAATATTACATAAGCTCTTTAGCGCCCCTAAGGACTTTTTCACATGGGGAGCCAAACCAGCTGTTCATATTCATTACAATTTTACACACTTTTTTCTATGGCTATGAGCGCAAAGGCACAACCTCCTTTGCGCGGTGTGGCGAGGGCCGTTTTTTTCTTCTGCTCCGGCGTTACAACACTCTTTTTTGTCATAGTTTAAAAGCCACACCTGAATTACTGTTTACCATTTATTTATTCACCAAATACAGTGAAAATGGCATCATAATATACAATGACTCATTCTTAGAATGTCATGACATTTTGTTGCTTTTTTGCTTCATAAAACAATGTTTCTTTATTGAAAATATTAAGGTTTCATGCACAACAAACCATATCCATTTTATTCCTAAATAATGGTACAAAATAAAAAACAAATAAAAAAACAAAACTATGTTAAAAATTGTTCAAATAACGTTGTGTCATTTGAGAATACTGTAAACAGTGCAATATACTCTAAATCTGCCATTTTCTAACAGGTTCATCAACAGAGCTCAAGTCACAGTATACGAGTTATTAATAATAGTGTAACATTGATGTGTGCAAAAACCTCACATTCAATTAGTCTTCTTTAAAAAAAGTCCACCATAAATGGACCCAAATCCAGATTCACTTGTGTCAGGCCTCGTCTCATTCTGTATATTCTCTCTCAATAAGGAATATTTGTGTTGATGAATTTTAAGACGATAGACTAGCATACTATTTAAATAACAAATATTTAGATATAAAAATACAAATATGACCTTTGTTCAAAAGAAACGTGCCAGGGTATGAGTGGTGGCAACTTTATTGGCACCAGAGTGACACTTCATGCAGAGATGGAAAAACTATTCATAGAAGATCAAACACAAATGTGCCAAAATGAAAGACCAATTCATTTACTGTTTTTCCCATCTTAAAATAGACACAGAGTTGTCTACAGATCTCTGCTGGCCTGTGTAGATATATTGGAAACTGTCAGCAATGCCATTAGGTAGATATGTGCAGGCGCATGAGCTACATGAAGGTGCCTCCTGCACCTTTGAGACAAGTCAGGGTCATAATGCAGTTATTAGGGGCCAAAACAACAACAGGAAATATTAACATTTCACCATTATCAAATATGTATTTTTTACAAAGACGGTGAGTCTCTTTTGTAAAGCAGAGTATAGAGTGTTGTTGTTTTAGAAAGCGTCAGCAGCAATAGGAATGCACGGGACCAGTGCTGAAAGGACAGCTCCCTTAGCTGAACGACTCCATGAAGCAAAAGGGAAGGGGCTAAAGCCTAGCTTCTATACAACATTGTGAAACCAAGTTGGATGTTGCTTCAACCTTAAATGACAAGCTTGTGTCTGTTATCAGCGCTTTTTGGAAAAAGAATTCGAGGAAACATTGTCATGAAAGTTCATCCATCATTGTCCGCAGAAATAAGATACAGAGCATTTCTGCATCTCCACATCTTCAAATCGGGGTTGTTTTGGAGATTTGCCAGCAATCCCAAAGATAAGTCTTCTCCTGAGTCACATGTTCTTCTTCTTGTCTCTCTGTCACACCTTCATCTTGCCATTCCATTAACTCTTCATCCTCATCCTCATTTGTGCAGTAATATGCTTCCACCAAATCCTTCTCGAACATGCACAGCCGACAAGTGCTTTCAACTGTGGTCAAAATTAAAGAGTCCGCAAGGCATCAGTTAGGCTTAAACCCCAGGTGAAGACTTGTCTGTCATCCCCTTCAGGACCTCATCTATTCGGTCATCCTCTATCACCACTGTCGAAAGAGAAGAAGAGACATTTAGACTATTTCAGACACAAATAGTACTTATGTGCATCTGTCAGAGAAAAGTCTACATGAGGACTAATGCTATGGGGGAAGGGAGGCAGATGCTGCTGAATAAATAAACACACGCCACTCCAAATCCGTGTCCTCAAAGATCACGCACGAGTCTTTTGCTGAAAACAAAGTGATGGTGTAAGTTGACGTAAGTCTTAGAAAGCCCATTGGGTGGGTTAGTACCGAACGGGGTGTGTCCTGCATGTGAGGGATCACCGTTTCCCAGATGTAAACATGTACTTGACCTGCAAACCTGGACTGCCCTTCGTGTTGTGGATAGATAATGAGCTATTGCCAGTAAGCGAAGCTTTAACTTGATGTGTTTGTTTTCAGTCCATTTCAAGCGCAAGAAATGTGTGCGCACAATGCGACGCAAAATACGGCTGGAATATATTCTCAACAATTATTAATGACAGTATAATTAAGGACTTTTGTAGTTTTGTCCTAGATCAGATTGTCATTAGCTAATGTTTGAACCACATTTACCTCTCTTAGCCCGGCCGATCTGTCCGAGCTTCGGAGGTCTTTTTCCTTGCGACGCAGAGAAAAAGGCGCTGGTGTCCTGCAGTCCGCAGCTAAAGGACATCTGGTTGACCTCGCTGTCTGCTCCGTAGCCGCTCATCTTGCCTTCGTTATATGGCAACACCTCGGACATTGTGGCACAAACAATATCGTAGCTTTGTCACTGGCAATGCGAGAGAAAGTGCACGGTTATCTTCCAAAGGTGTGCTTTTTAACTCAGAGAAGGTTCCTGGCAGGATGGCTCCTGGATTATGAGTGTGGTCGTGGTGTCCTGGCGCAGCTGAGGTCCGCGGTGTGAGCTGTAGGCTGCAGAGCTGTGCTGGTCAGTGTCTGGCTGATGTCTGCTGAGGGAAGTGGGAGATCCCGGGATCATAAAGGAAACCCAACACAACGGTGAAGTCATCCACCCGGGTGTGAGCGCCTCTCTCTCTTTCTCATTGATCCGGAACAAGAGCGACACTTGCAGGCCAGAGGCGGTACTACAGAAAAGTTTCTAGCTGCTGTTCTTTGTTGTAACATTGTAACATACAGCCCATGACTGTAACTCATTACGGCTCACAGTTACACTCACACACGTGTTCTCGATATGTATTATTATCGATGCGTACTTTCTAATTTAGTTGGATAACGTTTGCTTTTCCAATATCATGTGCAAAGTATAAAAAAGATGTGTCAAGTAAAAAAACTGTATGATTAAATAAAATATGTTTTTTCTTTTATTGTCATTCCGCGTACTGTCTCACATCAACATGACACTTGCGGTGCAGTCACATCAAGGTTTCCTTTTTATTTATTACGATGTATATAGATACAGTAACAGTCATTGTTTTTCTAATGACCATTATTCATGATTTGTATGATTAATATTTATTTATCTTAAGTAGTGACTGTACTTTCTGATCGTAATTATCCCTGGTTCTTATTTGTTGCGTCTTTTTCAGTCTGATTACGTCACCAAGATGGCAGGAGGTGGCGTGCGAAAACGGTCTCCCGGTGTAACAAGCCCTTTTCTGGGCAAACTGCACTGTTTGTGGCAGGATAAACACCGGGTCCTATTTAAACCCGAATACACATTGCTTATCGTTTCAATCCTATGGTTTCTAGAAATCGGAATCAACGTATGGGTTATACGAAAAGTGCCATGTGAGTAACTGAGTGAGCAGCTAGTTAGCATGCTATCGTGCGTCCCCATTCATAAGAATCCAACTCGGTGCTAAATGGTTAGCTTTAGCTTGCTCGCTTGACACACCACCTGTCAAAGTTAACAGTTGAGTCATGAGTAGGCAGCGAGTGTTTGCTAAATTTGCAAAGTCACTTTAATTACACCTCTCCATGTATGAATCATGCTTGTGATGTTAATAGTTCTAAGAAGTATTCATAATAAAACAATGGGAATTTCTAACACATACTGATAAATATTTATTTATGTGATCATCAGACACTGAAATAGACTGGAGAGCCTACATGGATGAAGTGGAAGGGGTCGTGAATGGCACCTACGATTACATGAAGCTTAAAGGAGATACTGGTCCTCTGGTGTGAGTGTCACTTTTATGTATTGGGTTTGTTTCAGATATGCGTAATCAGATTGTGTTTTGTTTCTTGCTAGATACCCTGCTGGATTTGTTTACATCTTCACTGCTTTGTACTATATCACTGGTCAAGGTGTTAATATTCGTCTTGGTCAGTATATTTTTGCAGCTTTCTACTTGATCACACTACTGCTTGTCTTCAGACTGTATGTCCGTACCAAGAAGGTAAATATGAAAATTGAGGAAATACCTGCTTTATATACAGGAGGTTAAAAATGTGTGCTCTTCTAGGTCCCCCCCTATGTGTTCTTCTTTGTGTGCTGCGCCTCTTACCGCATTCACTCCATCTTTGTTCTTCGGCTCTTTAATGATCCAGTTGCCATGATGTTACTGTTTGCTGCCATCAATCTTTTTATTGATGACTACTGGTGGTTGGGATGTGGTATTTATAGGCATGTATCTGAAGATGTATTTTTTTCTTGGAGTAATTTCAAAGTAACTTTGTTCCTTGCAGTGACACAAAAAATTAATATATATATTCTCTTTTGACAGTTTAGCGGTGTCTGTAAAAATGAATGTCCTCCTGTTTGCGCCTGGGCTGCTATTTCTTCTTTTGTCAGAATTTGGTTTGATGAAAACAATCCCAAAACTGACTCTCTGTGCAGGAATACAGGTATGTACTGTATCTTCACAACGCAAACATTGGATAGGGATAACGTTTATTTCTTAATTATTGCTCACATATAATATCCATTAGAAGAGAAACTAGAGAGTCTGTCAGCTGCTTTTAAATGTTAACAGTAATGCTTGACCTGGGCAAATTGCATATTTTCCCTACAGATTCTGTTGGGTCTCCCTTTTCTCCTCGAAAATCCTGTTGGCTATTTCGGCCGAGCTTTTGATCTTGGACGGCAGTTTATGTTTAAATGGACTGTGAATTGGCGCTTCTTACCTGAATGGCTCTTTCTAAATCGGCAGTTCCACTTCCTCCTACTGGCAGCACATTTACTCACACTGCTGCTCTTCGTCTTGCGCCGTTGGAAGAGGTTAGAAACTGCATTTGTGATGGCATTAGAACGTATCAACGCTGTAATCATGTGCTATGTGCAATACTGCGACTTCAGAATGTCCAGAATCTACTTATTATCCTGCCCTTAATGTATATGACTTTGCACTAATATATTTATATATATATATATATATATATATATATATTATATATATATATATGTATGTGTATATATATATATATATATATATATATATGTATGTGAGAGAGATATATATATAATGTGAGAGAGATATTTCAAAAGATTGATATTGAAGCATTTACAGCTAGCTATGAAACAGCAGCTACTTTTATTGTATACTTTGTCTGCTCCCTGTGTGCTCTTACTACTGTCCTGTGCGCTGCAACATTGAAATGTCCACACTGGGACAAATAAGCATCTCTTATCTTATCATGATCAACAAATGGATAATAACTTACAATACTAACCTTGTTTTTGGAAATCTTCTCACTTTTAGACCAGGTGAAAGTATCTTCGACCTTCTAAAAGAACCAAGCAAGAGGAGAGTCCCCCCACAGAAGACTTCTGTTGAACATATCCTTTCAAATACAGTTTAATGACTTATTTTTACAACTAAGGAGTGTTCATTTTCCATTTGAGTATCCATTGTTGACCTTAATGCACCTGCACATATTGTTCTCATTTTGTTCACCTCAAACTTCATTGGGATGTGCTTCAGTCGGTCGTTACATTATCAATTTTATGTGTGGTATTTTCACACCTTGCCTTTCCTTCTCTGGAGTGGAGGAGTGAAGAAACTAGCAGGCTTACTTAGGTATTTGCTTTCACTCAAAACGATGTAAGTGATTGTGGATTAAGGGTTTTTGTTTATTTTTTAGGATCCTCATTTTGGGTCTGATTGAGTTGTCGTGGAACACGTACCCTTCTACTTGTAGCAGCTCAGGTACTCTACACGCCTGTCATCTCGTCATCCTGCTCTGCCTATGGTTGGCTCGCCCTATTTCCATAGTCTCAACAGAAACAAACAAGGACAAAAATCAGTGATCCATATCCAGCCAGGCATTGTATTTTTGCAGATATATTTATTCTACAGTCTTTGTCTTTATCCTTATTGCAACACACTGTGGTGAGTCCGCACATTAAGCCATTGATGCAATCATTGCAATTGCACAAAGTTTGTTATATCTTAAGAAATCTATTGTAGAAGTAATATGGAGGAAGTTGCGAGGGGTTTTTGTGTTGTTTGCTGTTTATGATTGTTTTTGAACTCTTGTTTTAGAACAATTATAATGTCTCAAATTGAAGCTTGTCCTCATGAGAAGGTTACACGTCTATGTTGATCTTAATGGACTTTAATCTTGGTTACAGCTCACTGGTAATTATGTTACCCATGTTCATATCTGTGTATTTTATGTCCAAAGTTGCTTTGATTATCAGCCCACAATGTGAATGTACAGTGGACTCAAGCATTATTGTATATAGGTTTTTTAATAAAGCAACCAATTGTCTGTTTGCATTTCTGTTAATGAACAAATCAGGTCAAGGCAGGTGTTCTATAGGAAATATAAATGACTGCATTGTATGATTTAAAAAAAATAACAATAATGAAAATGTAACTATAACTATCCTCCTAAAGGTTAAATACTGTCCTGTCAAAACTGTTTAAAGTTAACTATAAATCTTTTTGGCACTGAAAAAGACCGTGTTAAAGTGTCAAAGGTTGAGTCACACATTATTAGGATTGTAGCACAGCATGTTGAGTTTGATGTTCTCGTCCCAGTGGCGAAGTAGAAGAAACAGCTGTCTTGCTGCCCCCCTCAGCGCAGCCAAGTCCACTCCCTCAGGGAGCTCCTGACAGCGCAGCCAGAAGTCTGCTTTTGCTGCTACCAACTCCCACTCCATAAAGTATCCTGCACAGCGGTGCTCCAGCCAGGCCAGAGCTACTGCAGTCGCCCATGTGGAGCTCTCCAAGTCGTCCTGAGCCAACAGATTGCCCTGGACAGAATCCACAAAGAGGCTATCGCAACCATCTGTCTCCGAGCCACGGCCACTGTCCGCCTGAGCGTGGCCAAGCTCCGGAGAGCCCTCCTCAGAGCTCAGCAGCTCAGGGGGGGAGCTCAGGGGCTCTTTGTCAGATAGGTGTCTACGTCGAAGTCTTGGCTCAAGCATCAGTGGCGTGTCATCTGGAGTGTGATGAAAGGGAGGTGCCACAGGCTTATTGAGAGGACAAGAATAGGGGGAGAAGGACACGTGCTGTCCAGGGACAGCTGACGATTTGGCAGCAGAAGATAAAGATGGAGCACTGGGAGATGTGCAGCGGAAAGGTGGGCTCAAGCTGCGGCGGTGGAGACTGTACGGGGATGCTCTCTTCAGACGATCCACTGGTATCTGGACACAGTCCGAGTAAATGTCAGTCAGAAGAAAGGCTCCTGATGCCAGCTGCAGACGGACCTGAAAACAAACTTGCACATTCAGAAACAGCTAGTTTTTAGAGGGATTTACAGAAGTTATTTGTTTAGAGCTCACCAAGGGCAGGTAGTCTGGAGTTTCAATATCAAGTTGTTTCTCTGGTTCAGCAGAGAGACAGTGAGACTTAAGAGGAACCTGTTTCCCGGATGAAATGGATGACCTGAGTCTGCCAAGTGGAAATCTGAAACAATCACATCAAAACAATAAGGGGAGGAGAAAAACAATATTCCATATACATTTGTAAAAACTCACTTTGTGCCAAAAAAGCTTTCCATTGACTTGCTTTCTATAGATCTTTGTGATCGTGAAAAGGAGCTGCCTGGTATTGTTGGGTTTGCTCCAGTGAAGGAACTGCTCACATCTTACAACAATACACAAAAAATGTATACAAGAAGAATGCTACTGTGTGAGAGGACAGCAATCTGAGAAATGTGTTCGGCCTACATTCCACTTTGCTTTCTATTGTTATTTTATTTTACTTTTTTACATATATTACCTAATTGAGACTCACCTAATTTGAAGATAAAGACACTGATTGTGTTACTTACTGGAGTCCCAGGATGTAAGACTGCAGGGAGAGGCAGGGGTTTCATCTTTGTCTGAAAGAAAGATACTGTTGATGATCTGTCAGGAGAAGGTTCCCCAGTGTGTTCGTTTGCACCTGTAGAATTGAAAGCATCCTCCAGGTCTTCACTGTCCTTGCTTGTGCGGCGCCTGCCTAATCCCACAGAATATGTTTTCTGTTTTCGATTTTCAGAAACAGAGTTATGCTTGTTGCCCATGTACAGTCCTCAAACATTAAAAAGACATTTGTTATTAATTGTACAAAAACACATTTGATAATTGTTTTGTGATGCAAACTAAAACTAGCATACCAGTGTGTTGAACATCCAGACATTCTGTGACTCCTTTGCTTTGGGTGCTGTCTGTTATCGTAAAGGTTGTATACATGCAGATGATGTTGCAGTGCTTACTGGTTTGAATGGCCTTCATACGGTAGCGTTTTAGTGAATCTAAGCATGTAGAGTGGGAAGTTAAAACTGTGCCTTTATTATTTTATACCAACCATGTAATAGAAAGTCTCACTGTGTCCTGTGTCACACTCCTTCTCTGCCATTTTCTCAAAATCCCTAATGACTGAACGTGCAGTGAGCTGGTGGACTATCTCCTTCCATGTTTCACCTTGGCCTTCTTCCAGTCCTTGTTCAGCTCTGTTCATCACTGCTGTGTACGGAGCTTCTGATGACCACAGGGGTCCTAGGACCACAGTGACTTCCCAGGACACTGGGTGCCCATTGAACTGCCCATGTATAATTGAGCGGCATTGGCCTGGAGGAGGGTCTTCCAGAGGGACAGAACAGAAGAGATTTTCTGGGTCTGCAAAACTATCCCAGTCCAGAGGAGATGCAGGAAACAGGAGCCCATCTGTGTGATACAAAACATGTTTGATTGGTTTGACACTCATTTTCATATTATTTTACAGTATGCTTACTAGAATCACTAAGACTTTTGTGGGACAACATGTCATGTCCCATTGAAAGGGTTGCTTCTGCATCACTTTCATCAAGCCGCCCTCCCATACTTTGGTCAAAAGAAACCCTCTCCAAAGCTCTTCTCAGGCGATGCATCTCCATCTCCCCCTGTGGAGAAGAGTAACTGCGTGCCGCCATGGTAGAACGGGCCAAGACTTTGTGTCTCATCCTTGAGTCCTCATTCACATCCAGATCCTCACCCTGGTGGTCAAATGACATAATAACTACCATGACATGCGTGTATACTGTATGTGTATATATAAAAAGTTAAAAACAGATCATCTTACCTTTTTTGATCCAATTTCAACTGTTTTAGCTGAAAGGTTTTGATGCCACACTGCGTCAGCCCAGCGAGCCAGACAAGATTTCTTTTCAGGACAAAGCATCTTTTCAAGGCCTTGAGGCAAAGATCCAGTGTCTAGTACAGAACCAGAAGCAGAATCCTCAAAGGAGGGGCTGGCACCATCCATGTTGGACAAGGTGTTTAAGTTTGACTGGGAGTGTGTCTGCAGAGTTGGGTCACTGCTGAGAGAGCAGCGCGTCAGAATATACTGCTCCTGAATGTAAGAGCTCTCCTCTATCCTCCACCTCACATCACTGGACCACTCCACATCCATACCTTCAGTAAAGCCAACATGAATAAGAATATATGATATTTATTATTACAAAAATGTGCATTTCCACTCACCAGGATCAGTGTTTCTTGCACATGAGAACTCAGAAGAGATTTCTCTGGATATTTCCCTCAGTGCCTCCTCTAAGTCATTACCTTCTGAACTTGTCACCACTGGCATCAACTCAGAGGAATTAGACGGGGAAAGGTCATTGTTACAAACACTAGAAGAGCTTGGATTTCTAACTCCGGCAGTCTGCTGATAAAATTGTGTGGGAAACATTTGAAGGAACATCTTAGCCTCTAAAAACTTATCAGTGATCTGTTCTTTGTACCTCAGTCTTCTTGGATTTGAAGTTTGAACAGTCATACAGAGTGCAGTATCCAATAAGGCAGTTTCCAGGGTAGAGGGGGGGAATTTCAGAGGGCGACAGAAGAGCCTCCATATTTTCCGGCAGGTACCAGTCAATACGAACATCAGTCAGAACAGGTTCAAAAGCCTTTTTCAAGGATTTGATTAACTACCAAAAAACAAAACAAACAGATCCTCAGATTTTTTTTGTTTATAAATGTTTCCCCAATAGATGGCAGTGCAGTCAACCTTTGGCTGCAGTCTCTCCTCATCGTCCAAGAACTCTGTCAGGCCTCCTGTCAATCTGGACACACCCTGCAGGAGCCGTCTGCATGCTTTGGGACCAAGGCCCAACCCAAAACACCTGCAGAGATTTTTTACTGAACATATGCATCATATGGGGGTGACAGTGGCTCAGTTGGCATAGGCCTTTGAGCCTGAAGGTTGTGGGTTCAATCCCCACATGAGACCTTCTCCACCGACTCCCACTGATGTCTGCTGTCACTGTGTCCTTGGGCAAGACATTTAACACCACTTTGCCTGAAGGCCCTGCTGAAAGATCAAGGCAGCTCAGACTAGAGCAGCCATCCTCCTGTGGACTTACCACCTGCAGGAGGATAAGTGAGGGGCTGGTGCTCTGTGTACTAGCCCTGCACTTGAGCCCTTGGCCCGAGGGCCCCGACGGCCCGACAGCCCGAGGGCCGGGCTTCGGGCCGATGACCGCATAATGACCTCGGACATGGGCCGGGCTCGGGCTCTTCATTTTCAGAGCGGCAGAATACATTTACGAACGCACCCACTGAATATAGCGTTCTATCACGCTGTAGTGTTTGTTGTTCTGTGTAGTGTTGTCATTGACGGCACATAGCGTTACTTACAGGTGTGTTGCAGCATCTGGGCATCATACAGCTGTGTATCATACAGATGTTCACTCTGCACCACTCCGCACACACAGAACTCATTGCAACACATCACTACCATGTATAACTCCGCCCTCTAGCTAAGTCTGCGTTCATATCAGTGCGCGGCACTATATACTACGCTAAAACATTGTTATGGGAGGTTACAAAAAAAAAAAAAAAGGCGGGCTTGATGCGGGTTTCGGGCCTGAAAATTGAGAAACCATATCGGGCCGGGCCGGGCTGGGGCGCCACCCCCTCGGGCCAGGGCCGGGCTCGGGCCCAGATAATAGGCCCGTGCAGGGCCCACCTACCAGTGGGTGGTATTAAGGGGTAGAAAATGAATGGATGGAAATGCGTCATGTGCGTTATACAGTCTATGGTTAAGATAAGATAAGATACAACTTTATGGATCTCAAAGGAGAAATGTACATTTGGCCTAAATAGGATCACTCAGAGACAGGAAATGTACATTTGAGTATATGATGTGCTATAAAGGTATTTCTCGTACAATAAAAAAAGTGGCTATAGCGGTGCGAAACTATTTGTTGAATTGTTGTAAATACAGAGATGAAGGATACCCATCAAACAGGAGAATACTAAAAAGGTATAATAGATGTGACGTTTAGTGAATTGCCTAAAGGCTTGGAGCAAACCAGTGAGTGTGCTCTTGCTGCAGAGGAGAGCACTTAGTGAGATTGCCGGGCAGGGTAATAAAATATTGTCCACTTTCTTCTGTCGGAGCTTGGTCATTGCTCTTCATTTCACCCCCTCATACATTGTGAACTGGAAGATTAACGCATCTAATTCTCTATTTATTACACAATAGAATTAATCAATGTTCCTTTTAATGAAGAGAGAAGTCTGAACCTTGTATGGTTTATAGTTGAGGGGCGTCTTACCTCCCAGAACATGCGTTTCTGCGGACCAACTCCAGTATTTTGGAAACGCTGCTGATCGTCCCATCTGTAATAATAAATATCTGTCGAGGGCTGGAACGCTGCATTGGCTGCTGATACAACCAGGACATCACCCCCAGCAGATTGGTGCCTCTCATGTCTGCTTTCATCCTCTGTATGTACTCGCTTGCTTGCATTAGAGTGACCTGTAGTGAATACGCAGACAAATATTGGAGAGAAAACAGGATCCACATCATGTGTAATCATCAATGCCACCAGTAAAACCTGAATGTTTAATATCGAATGCCCCAATTACTCTGTGAAGGTGGGTGGACACATATTTAATTACCACAGGAAAGCAAACATGCACACCTCAGCACCTGCACCTTAAATCAAACTGTGTCCAAACAAGAGAGCGACAAAGTGGAATTTCCAGCTGTAGCAAAGAGCGCAGGAAAGGTCACCATATGGTCCGTCCTGAGTGCACGGCCTCTTGCCTCTTGCATCCAGCCCAAACCTAATACTCTGCTGCTAGGGAAACGCAACCACTGACCTTTTGCATGATTAGTTTGGAACAAACCAACAAAAACACCACTGCACTTAACACTGTAAACCTAATGAGTGCAGCGTACACAGACATGACTACTGGAGACATTCATCTAGAGAACACTTACATCAGTACAAAGTCTGCTCATAGAGAAGAGTGGTTTGACAGTGGTGCCAAAACCCACAATGTTGAGTGTTGTCCCTGAAGGGAGACTCTTCAAGGCTACAACAATGGCTTCCTTGGAAAAATAAAACATACATACAAAATAAACCATAAAACAACTAGGATGTTTTTGTGTGTAAGTATGGAGAAAAGACTCACTTTCACTCGTTGAATATTGGTGCCACTCATGCTGCCGCTGCGATCTATAATAAAAACTACTTCTCTGGTGGATTTGTGAAGTTCTGTGGGTTCACTTAACAGGTCGGGACAAAAATTAAGCATCAAAACAGGATTGCTCATGATGTCTTTGTGATAACGCTTTCTCACAAACTCCAGCTGTAAAACAGTCAGAGTTGATACAACCTCAGGGTTAATTCAACCTAAATCACAGTATGAAAAGTAACCTTTTTCTCAGGCTCTGGGTTTTGCCTCATAGAGCGGATAAAATCACGACGAGAGGTGATCTGCTGATCATACTGGGTGAAGGAAAGCCTTCCTTTTTCCACTATTACTAAAGGCTTGTGTGGTTCTGTGAACACAAACATAAGTTGTGTTTAATAAAATAAATAATAAGTAAAAAATATATGCCTAACAGATAAAAGAGTGACCACTGAGGTGCAGTATGATTTCTATGTGCCGGTCGTAGGGGTGCTCCTGTGCCAAGGTGATGTAAGTAGTTGAGGCACTTTGAGCACTGGGGTTGGCATCTGCTCTGAGGGCATGAGTTGGACTTTCCAATCCTGATAGAACATGACAGAATCATTTGTTTAATTTGGATGATTTCAAATGACTTAAAATTATGTTGTTTACCAGCCAGTAAGCAGGCTGCACGGACGAGGAGTTGAAAGTTGAGTTCATAAGTTGCCAGGTTAGCAGCTGGGCTGGTGAACCTGCTGTGTGCACACTGCTGTTCAGAGTGCATGGTCCTGTCCGATTTCCCTGAGGTGGCTCCAAAGCAGCTAGTTGCTCTGAAGGAACGAGTTAATAATGAAATACATTATAAAGAACATTAAAAGATGCATTGATCACAGCATTGTACCCCATCTCTTCTGATTTTCCTCCATTGTCACTCTTGCTTGTCCTGTGTCCAGTGACTATTGGAGTAAGTGCAGTGGGATATATTATACGAATGGCTCCATTTTCAAGTGTAGGAAGTTCCAGTGTGGTGCTCAGGGTTATGGACACTATATCCATGGGGCCAATGACTCCTGTACCCACAATAAAAGTGGTTCTTTCCAAATCTTCATCTAAAACAACATGGCCTGAAGAAAAAACACAATATGTTACATTTAACTAAATCAAACTTCCAAGCTGCCATGTTCCCAAGACAGGTCCTTGAACAAAAATATATTGACTGTCTATGATATGAGCATAGTAGGATTATGTATCAAAGTTTTGGGCAAACCCTAACACGAATCGGTCCGAGAAGGACACATAGTATAATAAACTGCACACCATTGGTACATTGCATATCGAGGTTCCCCCTGCCACAGCATCCCCATTCCCGGCTGTTGCCACAGTGGCTCTCTAGGCCAAACTCTGAGCAGCAGTCCAGGCAGCAATCCTTCAGCTTTCCTCTGCTCTCAATATGAAGTCCGACCAGACGGCCTGCGATGGCCGCCTCGAATCCAACCACTACCTCCTTCTCTCCGAGAGGGTAAACAAAGATCCCTGCGTGACACAAACAGAGTACAGTCAGATGAACAAAGTTCTTCTTGAGGATTCTGTACCTTCCACAGCTTCCACGTCTACATTGGCGTAGGTGAGATGGGCGCTGATGCCGAGGGAACAGCCGCTCGCACACGACTTTATACATGAGGCTTTAAGTAACAGTGGCTCCCACGTGGAGCGGTTCCTCAGCCCCACCATCCTATCACTGTCTGGAACTCCTCCTGGAACAGAAACCACACGTGTCATCATACATTTGTATAAAAGCTCATGAAACATAAATCTCAAAAACATTGTAAAACTTCATAATTATTTAAATTGACAACATCTGAAATAGTGAAGTTAAAGTAAAACTGCCAACTAAGCACATCACCTGACATGACCAGCTGTATGCTACAACGTGGAAAAAACAATCATATTTAGGTAAACTAGCAAAAAAAGGTGATTTTCAGGACAAATGCAAGTCAGGTTTATTCACATATAAAGGCACATTATACTTTATTATTTATAATTATAGGCATTTATTTCAAGATTTGACATTTCTACATTTTTACTTTTGGTCAACCATTTGTATGCGTGTGTCAGCCATGTAACTGAGCTATGTCCTCTCCTCAGGCTCTTAGCAACCGCTAATGTTAGTTTAAGTCAACGACAGTCAATGATTAACTGTGCCGCTCAGAGCCCATTATTACTATGCATTATAGCAGGTGTGCTTCATCAATACTCAGCTACTGTCTTAGACACACTGCTCCTTTATCCTTAATATAAACAAGCAAAGCCTGGATAAACTTAGGAGAAAAGTTGATTTGGTAGTTTCTGTGCACAAATTTGTGTTGGGTTAGCACATGTTTGCCACGCTTCATGAAGTGCACTTAACCCAGCCATCTTTGAGGACACAACCAACACTCTCCATCTGGCTACTGTGCTGTCCAAATATTAAAGCAGGTTAATAGCAACTTTAGAGACAAAACAGCGCATCACTCTTTGCTCAAAACTCTGACAGCCAGAACAACATGAAGAACAAGTGAAATGTGTAAATTTCGAGAGATGTACAAGTTGAAAGTGGATCACCTGATGTCATACTCAAATGATTCAACATGAGATCTACATTTGAACAACAATGAACCACTAGAGATTGTTTAGACATAGCAGCAATGTATGCATATGAGGGCAACAGAAATGTCCTGAACAAACTGACTCACTTACTTTATAGAGCTGTGCCAAGTTCAGCAGCCTGCTTCTGTGTCCAGCTTCTGCATCACATCTGAGGATTGGAGACAGCAACCGTGCCCCCCCCCCCCATCCTTTCCCTCCCTTTCCCTCCCTTCCCCTACCTTCCCCTACCTTCCCCTACCTCTCTCTCTCGCTTTCTCCTGCAGTTTGCCCTGTAAAGAAACCTTCTTTTAGAAACAAGTTTCACTTTTAAAGGAAGTAAAGACATGCACAAACTACCCATTCATATTTTCTCCTCTGTTAAAAAAAGTATCCAACTTGAAATGAGTGCGGATTATTCATAAGAGTGGTCTCCAGTTTGACCTGCCATGCTGCTGTGAGCACTGATCATTTACTGAGATTCTGGGGCTGCAGAGACAAGCCAATAACACAACAGTAAGTGAGGCACAGCCTGCTTCTCATCCAGACAATTGGCTGTGATGGTGGCAGCCATAATTCAAGGCAAATGAGAAAACCAGACTGGCTCTTTGTACAGGTCAACCTCTCAGTCACATGACACAAGGTTTTACTTTGCAAAATTCTGCTGGAAAGTAAAACTGCATCTGTATATACAGTATCTGTTGATTTCAAACCTGTCCAACAAAACAGACACAGGTTTACAATACATGGTTTGAAAAGGGATTAGATGAAGCAGACGCACATACAGCAGAATTCAACACTTAGCAGTGCCCACTTAAGATTTCTGCTTGTGAAAGATTTTTGAAAAAGTTTTATTATTCATTTTAAAGTAGTTCTAAGTTCTAATATCATTGTGGGCATCCCTTTTGTGCAACACATTGTGTACAAGCAGGGGGGTAGCACCAAATTCAGGGCCCCGGGTACAAACAGTCTCAATGGGCCCCCACTACACGTTTCTTATATATATATATATAAATTGAATTAGTTAATACAATTCTGATTCATGTCCTTTGGTTTTATTATCATCAATATTGTTGATGGCCATTAGCGGACTTGGCATACTGGAGATAATTTGGGAATGGTTTGCCCTCCATATCTTTGGATATGGTATTGCCTGTTTTTGAACCACCATCACTGGCTAGTAGATGAACAATTCTTTTCCTTTGTTTATCGGTGAGATTCTCTGGCCATAATCCTGGGTCCTCTGACAATCCCTCATCATTATTACTCTGTCTCTTGGTGTTGTCTCTTTCCTCCTCAATCCTCTCCACATTCTCATCACTTTCGCTTTCCCTTTCATCACTTAATTCAGTTTCTACATCCTCTTCTAATTCTGCCTCTGCCTCTGCTACATGGACACAATACAGACAAAAATGATATAGAATTAGTGTATACAGTAAAATGTATAAAGTAATAACTTACTAACTTATTGAAGTTAGTAAGTCAGTGACTGATAAATGCTCACCATGCCTCACTGTCAAACCCTCACTACTAGTGCCTTCATCTGGCCATGATGCTTCTCTTCCTGAAACTGAAATAAAGTAGCTTTAATGGGTTGCAAACAGATACTATATTCCATCATTACAGTGTATAGCTATTACGTATATGCCTGCATGCCTTTATGTGATATGTGTATATGGCTATTCATATAAAATATATAGTATATCTTATCTTATTTGTATGGACCATGAGTAGGTAAGTTACTTATTTGTTATTGTACAAACATACAACAAAATACTTTTTATGGTTCATTATTATCCACCAATTTAGACTTTGTGAAAATTCAATCGATGCAATCTTTTTTGAAATAAGCCTATTCCATTTTCAACTAAACACCTGTGCCTAGCCTTACTCCGCCCACATGAACATTTGAAATGTTTCTGTAAAAATGGCACCAGTGGAGAAGAAGGGGGGCTTACAGTTGGGCATGGTCTGGGCTGTGATTGTCAGTTGTCATTTCTGGCTTAAAAGCAATAGTTTACACACCAGAAAGTCTCATTTCACCCTTTAGACCATTAGACTTATTTACATTATTTTGACCACTAGATGTCACCAGAAACCTCCAAATGGGTGCGGGGGCGTGTGATTTGTATGGTTATAACCAGATGATCCAATGCAGAGGCCAGTGAGTGACCCGTGACTTATGACTGCAAGACTCACGGACGGACAGATTATGACAATAGTGGGAATATAGGGTACAGGGTTGTACATGAAAATAACTCTTTGCTGCCTGCCTTTGAAGGAGAAGTGGACAGCAGTGTGTGTGAGCTCCCTTTACAGCTGCGCGTCTGTGTGTCACTCTGGATAACGTTTTTTTTTTTACCACGTACACAGCACACTGTTAGCTCTCCGTGAGTTTAGAATACAGAAACAAATGTCTCTGGGTTTTCTCCTGATGTGGCCTTAACACGTCTCTATATACTCACCTCTCGTGTGGAAGAACTGAGTAAGCAATTGCTTGCCCTCATTACACTTTTTCTCCCTGTCCTGTCTTTCTTTTCTTTTCTGAAATCCTGATTTTCCTTTCTTTGGAAAAGACATTTCTATTTTTCCCGCTTCTGCCGCTGCTTGTCAAAGAAGTCAACTCGCTACAGCGGCAGCAACACAGCAACACGCGCACATGTGGGTCGTACCATTTGATCTTTTGTAAGGGGGTGGCAGGGCCCTGATATAGCATACAAATTTGTTTTTAGAGGAAAACTGAGGTTAAAACGTTGGTTATTTTTATACAGGGCCCCTTTCATTCAAATTGTAATAATATGAATATACCATAATGCCTAATACATATAAATATAAAGACACACTTTAGAGGGCCCCTCCCCGCCTTGGGCCCTGGGTACTCGGTACCCTTTACCCCCCCAGTCCGACGCCCATGTGTACAAGTGTAATCTGAGTACTGGGTACATTTTTATTAAAAACATCAAAGTGGACATTCAATTTCCATAATATGACAATAATCATAATACATGGCATTCATTAAGTGCTTCTATTAGCATCGAGTCTTTCAGTGCATCATAATCATATATTTTGACTCTTTTTACATTGTGCTTTCTGTCCAGGTGGGGAACCTGATTTTCAAACAGGTCAGAGAGGATGGATTAAACCCATAGAATTTGCGATAGAAGAAATAAAACTCCTATAGTCAAAGCCAAGTTGTGTCTTAAGCTGCAGAAGCCTGTTTCACACGCAAAAGTGAGTTGGGTGTGCACTCTGCACCAGGCTCTGTATGTAGTGTGTGCAGCTAACCAATGTTAGAATGAATTTACTGCCTTATATGACAAAAGTAAGATACCACTCTGTGTGTGCAATGCATCATGTCCTCTAATACTATGACATGTAAAGTAGCACATCTCACCTGTAGAACCCTGGTCCTGCCTGGCTCCACAGGCTCCACAGGCTCCACAGGCCCCACGCCGCAGTGTTTCCCCAGGACACACTCTTAAAAACTGTCGGGGCCCCTGCTGCGGTGAGTCGAGACTTTTGATTGAAATACATTTTAAAACATTAAAATACTTTTAAATATGCAAAACATTCCACAAACATGCTTGTAAACACGCTTCCGTAACACTAAACTTTTTTTAAGCCAGTTGTGTAGCATCGATTGTGACATCCCTATGTACCATGTGACAGTGCAATTAAACCTTCTCCAGGGTTCTCCAGGGTTAAAGCCCTTCTAAGAACGGACATTGCATTAGCCTTGACTATAAATGTAGTGTTTCACATGTTGATCTTGTACAAATAAATCAATGCATAGATAAACTAAAATGAATCGAAATGTCTCCATCTTATCTTATCTTATGTTATGAACCGCAAAAGGCTATCATTGACAATAACACCATGGATGAGCAGTTTCGTCAATTTGACACTAGATGTCAGGCTTTCGCAATGTATTCTGGGCCTGAAGTTATTATTATAGATCCATGAGTAAACCACATGCTGGTCCTCGCAGGTCTTCCAGACCGGTGTAGTCTGCTACAGTCTCTACTCTGGTTTAGATTTATTGTATCTGAATACTTACAGCCACTACTTCCTCTGCAGAGTTTGCACGAGAGGTGGCTGTTTATGAACACAGAATAAGGGGAAATTGTACACAGTCCTCTATGTAAAGAAAAGTAAAGTAACAGTTTTGCAGCCCATGTGCATTTGTGATGTACATTAGGCTGCTGCTGAAAAGCGCATGGTATTTGCAGCTCCATAGATTTACTGATCTTTGAACAGCTGTGGGCGTCTTTATATATAACTAACAATGATGTCACCTCATGTCTGCGACCATTGTCTTAGATTCAAGAATCTGTCTGAGCTCAGTGATGGGAAGCTCTTCTCTGCCTACCCCACTGACCTACATTTCAATTGTTTCTATTAAAACAATGGAAGGGTTAGTTTCATGACCGAAGACAATACCTGGTGTTATTCAACACGATAGTTGTCAGTGAAGCTTTGTTTGTTCATGTGCATGTGTAGAGTCAGTTGTAAGGAGGTCCATAAAACCACTCTCAGCATGTCTAAACTACACATACTATCAAGGGACATACATACATAGCCTATTTGAATCAACTTAGATAAGTTTGCAGTGTAGTTGCAATGCACATTATACACTGTTGGAATAAAAGTAGCACTCAAAACAAGATAACAATAGTAATAATATTCAAATTAATAATAGTATGATAATAAATATGAATATTTGACAATGGCATGGACTACAGCCAAGAGTTTGGACAGTGCTGTGCTCAGCATTTGCAGGATAAAAGGATGGAGCAAATTAATCAAAGTACATCAAAGAGCAGCAGGCGGAGGAGAGCGTGAATCAAAGAGAGCCGCCGTGTCCCAGGACGGGCCGCGTTGACCAGATCTCAGGTCAGGGCACACACAACACAACATTGAATCATTGTGAGGAAACAATACGTTTACTGGAACAGTTAAAGTCAAGCCTTTTGTCCTTTAATTCTTTACAGATAAAGATTGTAATTATGGCGCATTGAACATTTGAGTATAAATAAGGCCCAGTGAAAACACATTGTGCCTGTAACCTCCGTTAGTGTTCTCATCATTCATTTTTGGTTATTTTTGACTGTCCATACTGGCTTAGTTGACATTTGCGTATGAGCTAAATGCTTCAGAAATGTGCTTCAGACGATGGACAAAGAACTCAAAGCAGAACATACTTTTGACGTAGCTCTACAGGCTGTTACTTCTTTAGATAATAGAATATTGATATTGAGAGAACAGTCCAATGCTTTTAGGCGTATTCTCTGCAGTCTTTATGTTTGCCAGTACATGCAGTGCTGTAAAGCTCTCTGTAACTGTATATTTTATGTAACAAAAGTAGAGTTCAGCAGAGAAAGACAAAAGTGATGCGAACTGACAATATTTTAATGGGAGGGAGAAAGGACTGTAAGTGATCAATAGAGGCGGCCGCCAACTGATGCCCAGGCCGCGTCTTTGAAGTGGCCATCCTCAGAGGGTTGCCGCTCACAATGGCCCCTTTGATGCCCGGGAACATACCAGACACTTCTGCTGCTCTGTGCCATCCGGATCACTCATGCTCTCCCTGTCCCGTCCACACTGTGACTTTGGATTTGAACACTTGTTGATGTGTCTCTCCACATTCCTGCACACCAATGTCAAATCAGCGCATACTCTTACATGAGCAACTCGCTGCCCTTCACTCAGCATTCATGAATTCAAACTCCCCTTTACCAAGCCGCTAGCCAATAGTTGCAAGCTGCACCCAATAGTTCCCCCCTTTTCAATAGTTACGGCTCCCTCCCCCCGCCTCCTCTCACAGAATCAAACCTCTTTGTGATATCCAGCCTTGGCAAGTGGTGCCCGACTTGCTGTCATAGCCTTAATGAATTCATCTGTTTGTGTATTCATCGTGGCACCATCTCTGTCTCCTCCCTCTGCCGAGTCTCCAGCTCTCATCTCTCTCCTCCATATCAATCTGTATATATACCAGGGACCACTCCAGAGAGCTATTGTTTCTCTGGCTAAACATACAGACAGATGCCCTGCACGGCTGTGGGAGAGAGCCTAGAGATCCAGGAGGGAGTCATCAGGTCTTGGACAGCAGCTTCCTCCTCATCATCACCTGAGTCTGTCTCTCTGCTCTTCTGTCTGCCATAAGGACCTTGGATGCCATTGACAACATGTTGCTTCTGCTGCTGCTGTCACTGCTTCTTCTGGACTTGGACGTCCTGCTGGCTGCTCCTGCCAATAGAGAAGTCTACAGGATGCCTCACAGTGCGCTCAGAGGTAACATGTGTGTTTTGTGTTGGCATATGGTCTAGTAGTCTAGTCTAACCTGCAATAAACACAATATGGATCCACAATAAAAAAGAAAAGAAGATCCATAGATCTTCTTTAGGCCTGGTTATGTTTGAAAAAAGGCAAAAACGCATATTTTGTGTTGAATTTTTGCACTGTAATGCACTCTAACCCTGCCCCACTGTAATCATGTTCTCAATAAAAAAAAATTGAAAAATAAAATAAAATAGCATCAGGATTATGTAATCGCCAGTGCTCAAACTTTATTTGTAGCTAAGAAAACCTTTATACAATAAAAAACACTATGTATCAATGGATTAGAAATGATGATGAATGATTTTTCTCTTGTGACAAATCGTTGTTTTTTTTCCTTTTTAAGCAAATACTAGAAGTAATGATTATCCTTTTATAATATACTACATTTGAATGTTCTTCTAAATCCAAATTGATTAACTGAACAGTACTTTCACTATATTTAGTGTTTCATCTACAACGTTTGCTTTAGTGCTGGGTTTTAGCCTGTATCCCTGAGTACATCCTGTCCACCAGCCTTTGCTCGCTCAGCGCTGTCCTTCTAATTAAGTCTTCAATCAGTATTGTTGTTGTTACTGTCCCACTCTGTGATGTGGTGCAGCGCAGAGGGGGGCCGCAGGGTTAGCGGCACTTTTGAAGAATATCTCTGGAAGCTTCCCCATCACGAGTTAGCTTCTATCACGCTGCCTGACAAATCCAATATAGACAATGAATGACATTTGCTAAGATCTTTAGCTTTGCACTACAGCTTTATCTGATCGCGGGACAGTGGTGTTAGAAGCTGCCATGACAAGTGCTTTGTCTGCCCTGGAACGAGCATCTTCTGAGAAGAGTCGGGCTGAAGCTGGCTGCAGGGGCTGTGTTCCCTGCCTGTTTCAGGACTGTGGGCAGTCACTATCATGCGGTTAGTTTCAAATATTTATTTAAAACCATTCAATTAAATTACAGGCAAATAACATTTACGTGATGTTATATTTCAACAGCACCCCCAGGAAATGCTCTAACTGAGCCAAGCTGTGAGGTGATCAGTAAAGCGCAGAAGCTGACTGATGAGGCCGAACGCAGCTGGGCCTTGAGTCAGGCCTGTGTGTTCTACCAGCACCGCTGCCAGCCCCTGGAGCTGGACAAGGAGAGCTGCATCCGAATCATGGGAGAGAGCTGCAGCGCACGAGTACTGCAGTGTAGTCTGCTCAACACCATGCACAACCTGGAGCCCACTACCCACACCCGCACACAAGGTGAGGCCATTGTTACCTGTCACATCGATACACTGTTCTAGCACAGAAGCACAGTGCTGTGACCCTCTGTGTCCCAGCAGCAGTGTGTGGGCAGAGGTCTTCTTCAGTGCCAAACGTCACTATGCCACGGTCAAGGATTGTAGGGGGCTCCCCTGCGACCCCAGGCAGCTGGCCTTGGCTGGTCAATCTGCAGCATGGAGGCCTTATGTGTGGAGGGGTATTAGTGGACAGCTCCTGGGTCGTCACTGCCGCTCACTGCTTCTCTGGGTTAGTGTCTTTTTATTTCCATAAATATTTTGAATAATACTTTAGTAGCTATTATAAAATTAGCTTTGTTTCTCAGGAGCCGTGGTGAAAGCTATTGGACGGCTGTAGTGGGGGAGTTTGACATAACCAAAGCTGATCCCGATGAACAGGTCCTCAAGGTTAACCGGATAATTCCACATCCTAAGGTATTAACTCACACAAATAGCAGCTCTCTGAAGACATCATGTAACATCTCTTTTCTTGCAGTTTAATCCAAAAACATTTAACAACGACATAGCGTTGGTAGAGCTCACAGCTCCAGTTGTCATATCTGATCATGTGACGCCTGTGTGCCTTCCTGGTGGGTCTGATCCCCCTACTGGTAGCCCCTGTCTGGTGGCTGGCTGGGGGTCTCTCTATGAAGGTAACATTGTGTTCAAATATGATTCCAATTACAATATAGCTGTAGCTGACTGTGTGTGACTTTCTGATCAGACGGCCCATCTGCTGATGTGGTGATGGAGGCAAAGGTTCCATTGCTGCCTCAGAGCACATGCAAGAGCACTCTGGGCAAAGACCTGCTGACCAACACCATGCTCTGTGCTGGATACCTCTCTGGAGGCATTGACTCCTGTCAGGTGGGCAGATATCACTTTTAGTAGCCCAACCAAGAGACTTGTAAATGATATAATGATGGTAATGTTTTCCATAGGGGGACTCTGGAGGACCATTGATCTACCAGGACAGAATGTCTGGGCGGTTTCAGCTCTATGGCATCACCTCCTGGGGAGACGGCTGTGGGGTAAAGGGGAAGCCGGGTGTCTATACACGTGTATCTGCTTTCTCTGACTGGATTCAGTCTGAGATACAAAGTATGTTTCAAACAAGGACTGCACTATAGTACCTTTTCTGTAATAATAACTAACATAATTTGAACTTTGAAGAGTCGTTTGGAAGCCGAGAACCAACATGCCCAGAGCTTCTTAAAACCACAGAGATGACAGAAGAGGAGCAGAGGGCAGAGTTCAGCTCACTGTGTCGCTTTTACCTTTTATCTTGTCCACCTGGAGTGTCAACTAGTACCTGCAGCCAGTCAGTTCAAGACAAGTGCCTCACACGCTTTAAGAAATGTCGTAAGTATTCCGCTACTGTTTGGATACAAAGTGTCAGTTTCTGGTAAACATGCATCCCTAACATTTATTTATCTTATTTGTTGCCTAGAGCTGCATTCTTTTCTTCAGACTTTATTGGAGTTGCTACAGAGAGCTGAAGATTACATTAGAGAAAAGGTGGATTTAACATTTTTTACTCAGACTCTGCCTCAGCTTGTGGAGCACATCTACAACACAGCATTCGCTCACACCCGAGAGAAGAGGGACATGACCCATGGACTTGGATCTATAGCAGGTAATTTACAACTTTTTTACTATAATTATATAAGAGGATTATTTAATGACTAAACATCTGTCTTCAGAGCTGCTGGGTAAAGTTGTGGAATCAGAAGACCCAGAAATACCACATTATTTCAGGCAGATGGGCCCATCAGTAGATGACTGGCAGTTGTATCTGCAGAGCTTGTCTGACAGTCAACAGAGTGAGACAACATCAGGAATGCAGAAGCAGGAAAAACTCCTCTTTCTAAAGGTAAGTGTTGTTCAAAAGTAACTTTGACGTGAAACCAATGACAAAAGCTAATGTGACACATCCTATGTATTCGTAGAAAGAAGCCATGTTGGTACACAATCTTGCAGGAGAGTATGAGTCGGTCATCTATTCCCTGCGCTCCAAGTTGGATTCTAGGTCTCTGCCCCCAGTCTTAAATTTGGGCTCAAGTCCCCTGATAGAATTCGCTGATGAGTCTCCCAGTTCGGTCAGCAACACACCGGAGAGCAGCATCCCCTCCCTGCACAATCAAGAGCCCTGGTCAATAGTCACTGCTGTGATTAGGGAAATTCAAAAGGTGAAGTCACAGAACCTGAGTGAAACTACAAAAGACATGCCTCCAGATTTATCAAGAGCCACATCTGAAGAGATTACTTTTTCTGAAGACCATAAATCATCACCCCCATCATCAACACCTATCTCAGAGATGAGACATAGTAAATACCAGCTAAACGCCAACACTACTGGTCTACAGAGAAAATACAGAAGTCTTCTTCGCAAAAGGCAGACAATGACATCCAGTGGCAAAGGTATGCAACACATTATATAATACATTTACATGGCATATTATGATCATCTGTCAATTACGAATATTTGTTTCTTACAGTCTGTCCTGCCGTTAGGGAGTCCTCCCAGAAAGTGATCCAAGTCCGGGACTTGTACCAGTGGGTTCTAAATATCCCCAACAAAAACTTACAAATGTCCTTTCACGAGGTAAACTAAATGTAGCCCAAAGACATCATATGTGCTACATACAATTGTTTTCAACCTTACATTGATGGTCATGACAGGTTCTAGTGGATTTAAGCTCAAAGAATGAGCGTGGTCTATATGAAGCTCGAGTGAAAGCTGTAGTGGGAGGACGTCCCGTGACCTTCTACAGTCTGGTTGGGCTGGACAGCGAGTCTTTTTACCGCAGCGTTCCCAGGATCATCTCTGTGGCGCTCGAAGGCCTCAAGACTTAGACCGAGCTCCTCTCTGGTACTATCCCTGAAAGGGGAAATCTATGAATGTATCTGTTCAGCAACTGGCCAACTTTCATACATACACTAATTATTTTAACTTATAAAACTGTAAATAGTTAAATTATTTCAATGTGCTAAGGCTGAGCCTTGTTAAGTATACAGTTTTTATTCCTTTGTATATAATATTTATTTGTATCGAAAGTACATTTGTATTTTTCTAATAAACAATGGAAAAGTTACATATATCCTTAAGTGACTCACATGGTCATTTATACTTTATAGCAGTAATGCATGACAGTCCAGCAGTGTTAGGAAGCTTCAGTATGTCTCAGATGATGCAGCTTTGCTCCTGTGGCTGTTTCAGCAGTACATTTGCCCCTGTGGTTGTGTGTGTATGTGGTTGTATGTGTGTGGTTGTGTGTGTATGTGGTTGTGTGTGTATGTGGTTGTATGTGTGGTTGTGTGTGTTTGTGGTTGCTCCATGTCCCTGCTGCTTCCTGGTGAAGTGTTCCTGTCAGCACAGCAGCTGCTCCACTCACAAACATGCATTTTCTGTGGATGCCGTTACTCCACAATGAGGAAATGTAACACGAGCCCACATCACCGAAGGTCCACAAATGCTAAATTTACCACTGGGGTAAATTTAGCTAAAATAAAGTGTAATACCATACTTAACATATTGCTGAAAAGTATGGGGAAAACTACAAAAATCTCAACTAGCTCCTCTTGACGGGGCTCTACTCCGAGCTTCTCCTGCTTCTTCTCTTGAATCCACAATCATGTTGTTGTGGCCATTACCCAAACCATGACCAAAACGGAGGATGGAAACGTAGACTTAGCAGTGAGAGCTTTGACTGCTAAACTGATCCGTCTGTCAACCTCTCGCTCCCTCTTTCCCTCACTCATGCACAGTCGGAAGGGGTCTGACTTACTGACAGAATAGTAATGACAAACCTACAAGATATTATGCTGGTGAATAAAGGTCAGAGAAAAACTGGTGGTGCATGTGGCAATTGCAAGCAATAGTAACATCGGAAAGAAAGAGCTGAAGAAGCTCGAAAAATACCAAGGGCTCAGCTAGGAGCTGGAGAGGGCCTGAAAGGTGAAGGTGACAGAAGTGCTTATAGTGATCAGAGCATTTGGGGCAGTGACCCCCAAGATGAAGCACAGGTTCAACAGATCCCTGGAACAACCTGGGAAACCTGAGCTGAGAGAGCGGTGGAAGGGTGAATTGAGTTTTTTTAATTTATTTTTTTATACATAGACTATCGATATGGTGTCATTACACCAATATAAATAAAATAAATTAGGTTAGAAAACAAATATATACAGTACACATATTTTACATAAATGTATGGAAACTCCTAATTTCCATTATATACAGTATATTCCTTATTCTTTCTTTCAATGCAAGTAGATGGAAGGTCTTCGACACCCTGTAAATACCGAGCCGTCATCTTGTTGTTTAGTCTCTAATGACTCACAATGTTGCACTATTTCAAGGGCCTGATCTGTCATCGCTGAAGGACTGACTCAAATAAACAAGCTTTATCACCTGCCTTTCACATTACTTACATTACTCTTATGTTCCAATATAAGATATTCTCTTTTGAATGGCAGATGTTTCGTTGCTATGAATATCGAGTGGAAAAGGCTGTGTTTATCCTGATGTGATGCTAAATGTGCAGACATGTCCTGAGTGGCAGCAACAGGTGCTCAGAGCAGGACTACAGAGCGCCGTGTGTTGGCTGATGCGTTGTCACATTTCAGGGCCAGTGTGATGCTCAGTTTATGTGTGTGTGTGTGTGTATTGTTGTGACAGCTGGAAATGTTGTGCTGTAAATACACACTTGTATTCAAGAAGAACAATTATCAGACCCCACCCTCCTAAAAGCCGTGGCTCAATGAATCCAGGCAGCACTACAGGCCACTTCTGCTGGGAACCCAACAAATAGTGACATACATTCTGCTCCTGCATAAAACTGTCCTTGTGAGTTGTAGTTATACAAATGGACTCTGGACTTGGGTTCTGCCTCTTTGTCTTGCTGAGGATAATTCTACTTGCCACAACAGGTGAGAAAACGTGTCGTTAAAATATTCACACCGGCAACTATGCTATTATTCTGATATTTCATCCCCCTTTTCAAGTAGCAGTGAATCAGTTTTACGACTACTGTTATTGTTGTTGTTGTACACAATAACTTGAGATAAATTATATTCTTTACAACGATTTACATGTACTTTCAGAATTGGTGCACCTAATAGTCCAGCAAGTACTGTGCATTTAAAACATTAAAAATGGTTGAAGTCCTTTGTATTTCACTGAAATTCCTTGTGTCTCTCTGCTGTTCACATAAACACACCAGGAAGCAGCTCTGGAGATCAATGACTGACTGGCATGTGTTCAAATCCCTTCCTGCTTCAACAAAATAAAAATACAAGCAGCAGAGTTCAAATTCTTCAACAAGAACATGTCCTCTTATGTTTCACCTATATACCATGGATCATATCTGCCTCTTTCTTGTGGATTAATAAATGAGGAAAATGTTGTGTTCATAGCTTTATCACATAATCTTGAAGCAGACCTCTTCCAAGATTTGATGAAAGACTATAACAAGAATGTCCGTCCCATGGAGAACAGTGGAGATGTTACCAAAGTCCACATCAAGATGACCCTGACAAACCTTATTTCTCTGGTCTGTATGTGTCATATTAATGCCATGTGATTTCTCTCGCGCTAACAAATCCAAATCACCTCCACAGAATGAAAAAGAGGAGGCCTTGACAACGTGTGTATGGATAGAAATGGTAATGTGTCCATCAATAAATCACTACATTCAGGACGGCTTTAAATGTACAATTTGGCTTTTGCAGGAATGGTGTGACTACCGGCTGAGGTGGGACCAGATGCCCAGGTCAGCTCTCTATGGAAATATAACGTCTCAACTCAGAATGCCATCACAAAGCTTATGGCTGCCAGACGTCATCCTGGAAAATAAGTGGGTTGCATGACATTCAGCTATTACTCAAGTCACGACAATAACTCCCAACACGGTGGTAGTCGTAAAGGTAAACTAGTTCTGCCCTGGTAAATTTATGTATCTATTTATTCATAATAAATGAATAAATAAATCTAAAAGGTTTCAAATCCATAGATAACAATAACAATATTGACAGTCGGGGTATAGGTTCCCAACTTTTCTGGTGTTGAGAAAGTGTCTAGTGTCTACTTGTTGCCATAGAAATGTAATCAAAATGCTTGATATAAAATGTGTACATTATGTAATGTATAATTAGTGGAATCGCTTTCTTGCATTAATTAAAAAGATCGATGCCATTCGGTGGAACATTCCAGGCAGGACGTTTAAAGGGGGCTGTGAAATGGGCAGAGCCGAGGGCTCCGAGAGGAAAATTCTTCATTCTAATAATCCAAATATCAAGAGTTTGAGTACACAACTAAGTCTAACTTTGTTCTTGAATATTCTACTGTTTGGGTGTGATTTCAATTCTTCTGACAGCCCATTCCAAATTGGGAATGGCTAAATACTATCCACATACTAATGTACAGTATATGTTAATGGTACTAAGCCAGGCCCCTTATCCCCCATTGTCTGACTGCAGTGTGGATGGACAATTTGAAGTGGCTCTTTACTGCAATGCCCTCGTCTCTCCTGATGGCTGTGTCTACTGGTTACCACCTGCCATTTACCGGAGTGCATGCACCATCACTGTCAACTACTTTCCTTTTGACTGGCAGAACTGTACCATGGTGTTCCGGTAAGAGGACCTACAATCAAAAACAGCAAACAAAACAAAAGTGTCGAGGCTGCCTCTTGTTCCCATGGTGCTGTTTATGGCCTGTCTGTATGTAAATGACTGCTTTCATTTCTTTTGTCTTTTGTGCCGCCCAGTTCTCAGACGTACAGTGCAAACGAGATAGAGTTAGTTCTGAAACAAGAAGACAACTACACTTTAGAGTGGGTGGATATCGATCCAGAGGCATTCACAGGTACGGCATGCAAAACACAAGGGAAAAATGTGGAGTTACTTCATAATAATATTTAAGTAAAAAAGTGCATTAAACACATTTGGGAGTAATACAGGAAAAACTACACATTGTGGCACCATGTTCCAAGCAGGCGCTTATCCAAGTACTAACCAAGCCCTGTCTTGCTTAGCTTCAGAGATAAAGATATCAAGAGCCGGAAGGTATGCCAGGTACAGTATATAAGAAGAAAACCATAACCACACTTTTAACAATAGGGAAAAACTTACATTTCTGTCTCAAAGCTGTTATGAATGATATGAGCTGTTTTGATTTTTCACTTATATGATGGTGTTGCAACTTTAGAAAATGGTGAGTGGGCGATCAAACACAGACCTGCAAAGAAGCTGATCAACCCCCAATACACTAAAGATGACCTGGAGTATCAGGAGGTGGTGTTTTTCCTCATCATTCAGAGAAAACCACTTTTCTACATCATCAACATCATCTCCCCTTGTGTGCTCTTCTCCTCCCTTGGGCTGCTGGTATACTATTTACCAGCTAAAGGTAATGACATGTATATAATTCATTGCCTATTTTTCAATTATCTGCAAACTCCTCCACTAGTGATCATGCTTACCTCCGTCTGTAATAGTTGGGAAGTCAGTTTAGGATTGCCCCACTGTTCAAAGACACCTTTGTGTTTAAGATCGGGTAGCTAACCTTATGAATCACTCTGCTTTAAGTAGCAATATGTAAGATTTTCATGTCAAGTCATCATTAAATGGTCCTAACCTGTCAAAAAGCATTAATAAACTATGTTCTTTTCCAATACTTCTTTAACTGATAACAGTAGTTCAGCCGAGATTTCAGAATTTCAAAATTGGATAAACAGCCCCTAAATCTTGTTATTGTTTTAATTTTGATGTCCCGCCCTCCACAGTTTAACCAATCAGAAAGCCTGTGATCCGGGTTGCCGCAATTCACCCCATCGAGTCTTGTTATGATTCTAAAATCATTCAAGACAAAAAAAGGAATAAAACAATAATTTCTATCAAGGCCTTTGTAAAAAAAAAAAAAAAAATTGTTGTAGACAAAACTCTGCTATTTTTCTCATATTCTGCTAATATGATCCCAGCTGGATTCATCGGCATATCTGGCAACCTGAGTCAGGGAGAATGGGAGAGTTTGCTGTACCACTTTTGGCCAGATTTTTACATACTGCTCCTTTAACATTAGTACGACCACTATAACTTGTTTTTACATGTTTGTATTTTTTTGGGGACTGTTATACCTTTAGATCTGTTTTTTCAGACATAAAAAGTGAACAATTGATGACCAGTCCATACTCACCACCCTGGCTTCCATCTACTGAAATCTGTGGCTGTAGTTTAGTTAACAATATGAATTTCATTGCAGCTGGGGGTCAAAAGTGTTTTATGTCCATTGCCACTCTCCTTGGCCAAACTGTCTTTGTTTTCCTGATTGCTAAAAAAGTACCAGAAACATCACAAGCTGTCCCTCTGATTGGAAAGTGAGTTTTATGGCAATACCTTTGTAGTGGTCTTTATGGCGTTTGATATGAAAATGTTTTTTCCTTTTTGATTGCAGATATCTGATGTTTGTGATGTCCGTGACAACTATGGTGGTGATGAACTGTGTGATAGTTCTTAATGTCTCCCAAAGAACCCCAAACACTCACAAAATGACAGACAAAGTGCGAAAGGTGAGACTGTGGCCAAAGCGAGCCATTTTGTAAGTGGCATTTTCCTCTAAGAGACTCCACCTTCAATATATACATTATGCATTAGATGTATTTCTGAATTGGTCATTTTGGACAGATCCTCCTCAACACATTGCCTCGTCTACTAAGGATGCAGATGCAACCTTGGACGCCAGAGCAAGACATTGTTTCAGAAGTCGGGAATGGTCACGCAGCCAGTAGAAATTATGTTTACGTGCCTCACTATAGACGACGCAGCTCAATGACTCTCATCATGAAAGCAGAGGAATACATGTTAAAAACCTCACGCTCCGAACTCATGTTTAAAAGACTCAGAGAGAGAAACGGGCTCATCAAGTCTGTACTGGACAAACTGCGTGAGTATTTTGCTGTTGAGCGCTGTTTTGATTTCAATGTAACAATTCTCCTGTTATGTTTTGTGTAGATAATGGTCTTGAAGGTGGGACGACTGAGCATCTCTGTGCCAGTTTAGCAAATGCCTCAGTTGACCTAAAGCAGTGTGTAGCATCCTGTAAGCACATAGCGGTGACGGCAAAACAAAAGAATGTCTTCCAGAATGTAAGTTGTAAAACAGCAATATCATCACAAATTCTGCATTCACGTGAAAATACATATTTCGGTTGGTATTTATCATAGGATATCAAGCATTGACCTACAACTCATTAATTATAGATGGTAGAATTGATCAAAAATAACTGTCTGACTTGATCACAAATAGGTAATAGTATAAACCAGTATATATAGACAGTATATTTTAAACAGTTGCAGCACTCAAGTCTTGAATGCAAAACTTATGAGCCTTCTTTTCGTAGGCTCATGATAATAACATGGTTAAAAGCGCATTTAGGTCTATTTACATATCACTTTTGTTACTGCAGGAAAATGAAGAGTGGTTCCTTGTGGCACGTGTGATTGACAGGGCCTGTTTCATAGTGATGGCGCTGGTGTATTGGATTGGCACAGTGGCCATATTCTTGACGGGACATTTCAATAAAGCACCATTGTCGCCTTTTCCTGGAGACCCAAAGACCTATCTTCCCCCAACAAACAACCTTACAGAGAGTGGCACAGCAACTGAATATTTGGGTTAAAAAAGGTTCACTCCAACAACAGAAGAATGGGACTATTCAATGAAAATAGTAATGCTGTATATAGCATAAAAACCTCTTGAATATTACTGTTATTTTTGATGAGAAAGCAGCGTTCACTTTCTATGTGTGCCACTTCTATTACTGCCTTTTAAAAGTTCACTGTTGTTTTGTGTCCATGGTAAATTTGTTAACAATTTGATAACAAAATAATTCTTGGATAAACTCATTTTCAAAACAGTCTGTTATTCTGGTATTTTTTTTCGTAGATTTGTATTGTACAGGTCTCGAAATAAACATCTTTATTATAAAACCATGAAATCTTTCTTTCAAAAACGGATTTTCACCTCTAGTGGAAAGCTATCCGCACTTCTTGAGCAGGATTACAATTACATGGCTGAATGGTGCCTTTCTATAGAGCCAACAAAAAGGCAGATCCGGCTGGTTGGGATGGAAACAGAGAAAGTTAGAATCCTCAGCCACAACCAACAAATACAACAACCCAAACACAACCAAGTGACTTCAACAGGATAAGCTACAGCTCATGTGCCATCTGGACAGGACCTACAAGTCACCATCATCATCATCATCATCGGAAGTATAAGTCTAAATCAAATGGCAAGCACTATGTCTGCCGTGACCAACCAACCTCGTCCCTTTGGTCACCTGGAGCGTGAGAAGCACATTGAAAGAATTTTGAGGACTTTTCAAAACAGGAATGGAACTTCATGCGAGTGCTTAGTGGAGTCTGCTAAACCACATAAAAAGAGGGCTTTTTCGGAATCAGAGGAGGAACTTTCAGAAAACAAAAACAAGCAGACACTGCCTTTGGTTGTGCAAGGAAAAGACTTGTCCATTTTTGATTTGGTTGAGCAGTTTCATATTAATGCCAGACCAGAACTGCAAGGTAAGCAAAGGTATCAAGTATATTCTTTCATTTTAGAACGAATAATCAAACTATAGTGTTGTAGGTCCTCAGTGTGTGCCCAGGAGGGTATATAGCATTTCCGCCAACAGCAACAAGTTGGACTTACTTGTGGCAATAGAAGGTAGGTATAAATTAATAAGCTATGTTCTTCTAAAATTAAAACTATTTTCCTGATTTTCGGTAGAGAGTTCATGCCTGTGTCTTCAGTGTTGTGGCCCGGCCAGAGCGTGCTCGCTGAAGGGTATTGATCATGAGGGTCGTCAAATCTTTTACTTTGAAAGACCCTTCAGAATGGATTCATGTTGTTTCGGCTGCTGCCTTATGGAGATGAGAGTCTACACTGGTCAAAAACAACTCATAGGAACAGTATGCCAACGGTAAGTTAGGGTAAATTAGGATACTAAATAAGATGAGCTAACAGGCAAACAAGTGACTTAGAAATCTGCATCCTACAATATAGAAAGAGGATGAAAAGAACTGAATATTTTGCACTAATGTTGTAGAATTCTATTTGAGTTGAAGGGCAGGTGGCAATACAACTGTATGTGAAGGACAAATATCCAAAGGTTTTCGCAGCTCATTCGATAAACAAACCCATCATATTGTTCTTGTTTGAAAGTCCTTTCTACTGGCCAACATCATGCATACGATTTTGAACAAAGAAGATATGGAACTTCATGTGGTTTGGCCCAGGAATGACAGAATTTACTATTAACTAAGAATAGAATATGCAATAATCTTTCAGCTGCCCTCCACCACAATATTAAAATATAGGCTCTTTGGAATGTTGCAATGTCACATGACCACAACCTATAGGAGGAAATACTCATGCTACACCTGGGTTACAGGCCCACGTGTTGATAATAAGATCACTGTTATTATCTGACATTATTTTGTGGCATGTAGCTCTTTACTCAGTCCTGGTTAAATGAAGGTCAAGAATAAAAAATAATAGTTCATGTCTCTGACCCCCCATTGCTATAGTAATTATCCAGACAGCCTTATCTGTAAATAGCGCAGAAGGGCTGTGGTCTAAACCTGGGAGAGTGAAAGCATTAAACAGCTGTGTAGCCAGAGCCAGACGGAATGCAGCATCTTTCCTTTGGGGAATGCTTAGGTTAACAGGGGTAATGGCAGGGCTGGCCTTCTACATAGTCAAACGCAAATTCTTCACCGATTGGCCTTCATCGGACTCCAGCCTCTTCAAGTTCTCATCGTCCCTTTGATTTACAGTTGACTGATTGTAACCAATTACAAGTGACCTGTCAGAGGTTTCAGGTTAGGGGGCTACTTGGTATAAATATTCCCTCAGTTGTCCTCAAATAAAGCATGACCCAAATTGAACTTCTCAAACACCAGGAGAACAATGATTTTGGTGCTGCAGAATCATGACAGCTGAAAATCTGGTCAACCGAGCATCTATGCTGACCTCTACTGTGGGGAAATTGCTGCCACGATATGAACGATCGTTAGGTGCGAGCAGACATTTGAAACATTTGTATCAATTTACTGAAATGAGGTTTTTCCACATGGCCGTTGACAGGTGGAGTATGTTGACCCCTCTATTGGAAGTGTGTGATGCAAGTGGAGTGGCTATGCTCAGACTCCAAGGCCCATGCTGTCCATGTCGTTGCTTATCCAACCAAGAGTTTCAGGTATGTGCTTCAATGACAATTGATGCATATAAAAAATAAAAAATAAATCACTTATTTTTCTTAACTAAGATTATGGCTAACACTGGAGACAAAATAGGAATGATATGGAAGAAGTGGCCTGGTTTTACTCATCAGCAAAACATGGACCATGATTATTTCGGATTAAATGGTAAGTGTTCCCCCATTCTCCTCTTTCAAGTTTGTCTTAACTAAAGACTGTCTGCATAGCTCTATCATATATGACCTCAATATTGCTGTAATTTTAGTTCCACAATATATGGAGGCGGAGACAAAACTTATGCTGTTGGGGGCAACATTTCTACTGGTATGTTTGTTTATTTCCTCTTATTTTGATTTAACAAAACATATGTAATTACCCATGAATACATTTTCTTTACAGAGTTATATGCACTTTGAAATGAGCTAAAATAAGCTGCCAGAGTCAAGATGGAGCAAGTGATCAAGTCAAATGATAAAATCCATTGCACAAAAAGATTGAAGTTGTAAATGAGGACCAGTAAATGGTTGATACTAAAACATCTAGAAGAAAGTGGTTATTTGACATTCATTGGTATAAATCTGTTTTTTTATTTAAGCTCTGATGCAAGTTGTGTCATCATCTGCTGGCTGCATCGTTTCTGCAGTATTTGATACATTAATCTCCAACATGAGTGAACAGATAATGTAATGAACTCTCCCAGTAATTTATACAAATATAAAAATTGCTTTTAGACCATGTATATACAACAGTTCAAGATTTCTTCATGTTTATAAAAGCATGGCAAAGACAAAACCGTTAAAGAGAAAACTGGTTTTGAGGATTCTTGGTATTATAAAATGCCTATTACACACAAGGCATTCTGCCCGTTCAGTCTTGCTTGGAAATTGACTTACGACAAAAAACACATTTTAAGTCAATTCTATAGTCTTTGAATGTACTGTATTCACAAATACAGTGGATAATACAAAGTATTAGCAACATCTCTTCAAAGAAATATGGTAAACTGATGTTATTGTAATAAAATAGCATGTAGCTGCAACCCTGTTTGCGTCCCAATAAAACAGATAAAGTTTAGACATGAAATATGATGTAAAACAATAAATGGCATGTAGATGAACAGGTTATGATGTATTTTGTCATGTGCACTTTGATTACACATACAGAGCAGCTCAGCTAACACAAGCAGCCAGCTCAGAGCCTCCCTCTGGTGGCAAGTTTACAGATGTAGAACTCGCTTTACCCAACAGACTGACTGCTTCAGTTGATCGACGAATTGTGTTTTCTCGCCGACTTGGTTCAGTTTCATCTGCTGAACGGTTTTTGGTTTTGATACAACAAAGACTCATCCTCTTCCAGTTCTAACCTTCTCAGTCTTTATGCAGTGCCCGTCCATGCAGAAATATTCTTCCCTGGGCTTGCAATCCCCCAGAACCTCACAAATCCTCTTGCCTACCTGTCACATAAACACAAGCAAGCATGAAATCAAAACTAGTACCATTTGATTTAGCAGTGATATGCAGGGTTTTAAAAGAACACAATGCTTACCACCGAGGCAACTTTCGAGGCAAGAGGTCACCGACCACTACTAACATTCACCAGCCCATGGAAGTCTTCCCATGCTCTGCCAAAACATTCATTGTGCAAATATATTACTGTGTCACCACAAGTTGCAGAAATAATCAGGCGGTAATCCTATTTAGGCATACTTTGTAAAGAAAGAGAAAATGGATAGAAAAAATAAAAAGGGGGTCGACATACATACTTAATGCTGTCTGTATGGGTCTTATACTCCATTATTGTGTTGGGAGGGAGGTTCAGCACCCTGCGTAGGGTATCTCGAATTCGGGCTGTAGTCGCTTGGTCACTAGCAGTTTTGTTCCAGATAGAAATTATGTCCTCCTGAGAAATAACAAACATACCTTTATTTGTCCCAAATAAACATGTACAGTCCCAACCAAATAAACAATAAATAAAATAAACATAAAGGAAGATGAAATGTGACATAGGGCCTGCAGCGTTACCTGGAAGCGAACGGAAACTACAGCACCACAGATTTCTTCTCCGACCATAAACTGTTCACCCAGCATTGCCAAAATGAGATTTTCCCAACATCGTGATGCCAGACCTTTCCTCAAACGGATGATCCATTTGCCGCCCATCTTGTTGGCATCATCCTAAATACATCCATGCCTTGTGAATAAAGTACTTGACACTTTGAGCACATACAGCACTACAGGACAAGAAAGTGTACCTCCCACATGGGTTTTATCCCTTCTTTGAAAAGGTGAAAGTCGCTGTGCCCAGTCAAGTCACCTGGCCGGATCATGTGACTGTAAAACCTCCAAAACTGTTCAACCTAAAAAAATGTTTTTGATAAACCAGACGAATAATATCGGAATGTGCTTTACTTTGAGTGCAAAACTGAAGCTGGTTTACCAACCGAGGCAAAGCTGCCAATCTGTTTGATATTCTGCTCATAGCTCTGTGTGCTTGCTGGTCTCCCTGGGGTGCGCCTAGAGTACCAGAAAGTGTAGTTATATTGCAGAGGGTGCTCTCCTGCTCCTGGAACCACCATCTACAAACACAAAATGCGTTAGCTTACAGTAATCGTCCACTTTTCATGTAAACCCGAGCAGTCACCTTTTTCCTGGAGCTTTGTTCCTTGTCTTCCTCTTCTGTCTTTTCCTTCTCACAGTCTTTCGGTGGTCCTTGGTCCTGTTCGTGATCTCCACTGTCATCGTCTTTCAATCTATAGGCGAGAAGAAATCACATTACAGATCTGATAAAGTTAACATCTAACAAATGCATTTCAACTACCGCATGCACTGTACTACACGTGCAGTGTTCACCAATGTAAATCATTCTACGTTCGTCTTGTGGAATGAGACAAATAAACGAAATGCAACATTAATGAATGAATAACAACCTGCAAGGTTACACAAATATAGATTGTCATCATAACTCAGAAGTGTGCATACGAAGTAAAGTTATCAGTGTACGCGGCTTTAAGCTAATATGAGGCTAGCTGAGAGCACCACGGGTCATGATACACCACCAGGCCGAGGCTTTGCGGCCTACCGCTCTCCCTGCTAGGCTAAAGCTAACAACACCGGCTCTCGGGACACACATCGACATGTAAAGTGCTATGAACTACTGTAGGATATACATAAATATTTGCTCTCACCTCTTTCCCATGATGAACTTGAGACTAAAACCCAAATTTGCAGATCCAATCTCTAAATGACACACCTCTCTAGCATGCAACTACAGCTGTTGGCAACATAAGTCTATCTGATGACTTGTTTTTTGCGACAGGAAGTCACAGGAAGCCCGCGCTTCAATAGTTATCACACAAATACAATCGATTACTCACGCGTCAAATTTGTTGTTCATAATTTTTTAGGTATAATAATATCGGAGTCCAAACACAGCCTCCTGGAATCCAAAGGAAGGGGAGCGCGCATGACGTGTACGCGCACGCACTCTGCTCAATGTTGGGAGTAAACTGTCATGAGGTAATTTTGTTTCAATACTATTCATAAACGCTCATGATCAGAGATAATTAATCAGACACAAAGTAGTCCAGTGTAAATAATTTATTATTCAGTCCAACATGACCATAAATAACAATCTGCAGGGGTGTATTATTAAATACAGCCTTATTTCAAATTCAGGCATTTTAGGACACATATTAAAACCTACTGATAGGCATCAAAACAGTATACAATTCTAATGAGAAGAGATGGACAGACTATCCATTTTGGCATGGTATGGCACGTTATGGTGTGGTGTCTTTTTGTTGGCTTTCCTGTTTGAGACCATCAGTCGCCCCATGCCCCCAGTGCCTCTCATAAGAAAGGACTTTGTTCTTGGCCAGAAAGCGCACCAGTGAGTGAATGGGCAAGAGCAGCAGCGGGCCCATCAATGGCGGCTGTTTGTTTACACCAGCCAGTCCCATCATAGCTCATTAGCAGCCCAGCCCACCCTCTGATGTCCTAATGACTGATAAGTGTGTGACTGCCCACCAGTCCTGAGCCTCAGCAGCTCAGAATAAAGGAGAGGCTACGAGTACAGACACACATTCTCACTAATTCTGCTGGCATTCCTAAACTTTCATGGTACACATGCATACATAGACATGCACACAACCCCGACAAACATGGATAGAAGATGTCGTTCTTTCATCATGTGCCAGGGGCCAGAGTGAGGTTAGCCGACATCAGTGGAGCAGCCGTCACTACTAGTTCTGCATCAAAGATGTACAAGAAATCTGCCACAAAAGACACATGAAATAAATAATTATTTAGTGCTGAAATCTCAATACTTAAAAGTTGGGGAATTATCAAATTGTTTTCAAAGCAAACAATACTTAAACAGGTAATTGTGGGAATACATGGATCCTGGTGATATTTCTAATAACTATCTGATGGATATAATTATTGTCTATCAATAGGACCAAATGTAGATTTGGGACAATTTCCAATAACCCTATAGGTATTGGTAAATCCTTCAAAACTCCTGGATTACAACCATTACAATAATTGACAACAAACCTCTTTAATGGGCTTTCCAAGCTTTTCTTGACATTTCACAATTTTCCTGAAATAGACATGTACTTTTATTTATGAACCGTAAAATGAATGTGACCACAAAAGGTGTCCCACATACCTGTGTACCCTGCTAGATATGCAAAGGCTGAAGTTGGCAGGACAGTCCGGCTCGTACGTAGATGGCACAATGGTGTAAACTCCGGGATGTAGATGGCACATTAGAAACACCACCTGATTGTAGCAGTGGGGAACGCAGCTGGCAACAGGTTCATCATCCACAGGAAGCCTAGACTCAGACATCCCATCCTGGGCCTAAGAAGATTTAATATCGGTAAGTATATCACCAAACATCATATGACCAGATGACTGGCAACACTACCAGACTCGCCTTGTAAATGTGAAAGCCGATTGGATATAAATCTTTTTCAGAGGTAGTTTGCCGCAAAGTGATCTTGATGTTGACTCCCGTTGACTCCATGATGTCACCACACACACTAAACAGGAAGCATGGATTGCTGGAATAGGAAAGGAAATTCCTGCTTCCTCCTGCAGTTCTTCCCTTTATCCAAGACCCTTGAAAGTAATTATTGTCCCACTCTCCACCGATTGTTAATGGCAGTGGCAGTGCTGGGCTTTCTAGTGTGCTGTGGAGTAACAAAAAAGGTCCTTAATATGAAATTATAATAAACAAGTTATAAGTTGCTATATTACCTGAGAGAAGTGGATGAAGAAGAGAAGACCCGAATGAGGAATTGGGCCTCAGCTTCTAGTTGGTAAGTGCTGGGAATCATAAGGTAATATCCAGTCTGTAGCTCCTGATGGAGGACCACTTCTCTATCATACGCATGGCAGTGAGTAGAGGCAAATGGGGCTTTATTTAACACTCGATTCAAATTAAAACGCTTCTTCTCCAACTATCAAACAAAGGAAAAATAATTATTATCCATTAACAGGTCATTCTGAAAACAAGTAACCATACAAACCTTCCAAATGTGCAGAGCAATTGCGTGGTAATGCTGGTGTTCACAAATGCTGAGATCTTCAAATATATTTTGTACCGATTTGACAATCCTCTTATTATCTTTATGCTGCAAGAGTGACACCAACACCTCTCCACTTTCTCGAACTTTCAGGCAATACTTTGGATTGGTGCTGTACCTATTGCTGTTTCTACTACCACCAGCAGAGGATCCCTTTTTCCACTCACCTGTCAGCTGGTGTTGGTGTGTCAATGTGTGACCTGCAAACAAATATTACTATTTCAACAACAAAAAAAGTTACTACTAAATAAATCCCATTGAAACAAATACCTGAGTAGATGCTTTTGAGGTGTCCAGTCTGATTAACTTGATAGCCTACAGTAACATCATCAAACATTGAAACAAACTCTTCCTCATCCAACCAGAATTCCCCTTGTGATATCCTGCTTTTCAAACCCATAGCACAGAGAGGATCAAGAGTACTCCAACCATGACCACTGCAGCACAAGACATAAAATGAGTTCCTAAACATCAAATTAGACATAAGCAAACCAAAACCCAGCAGACTAACCCTTCTATCCAGGACCCATCCCAACAGCACCTGCCCCAGGGGTTTCTGATCCGGAGAAGATTGACCTTTTGTTCTGACGTGGTGCTCACTTCCACACACTCCAAGACGTTTAGGGCATGATACTGGCTCAGCTCACTGGCCTCTTCTACCACAAAGGTTAAGCAAAGGGTAAATAATGAACAAATTAACTAAATTAATATATCACAATGCAAAAAAATATAAAATATAAGGAATTAAATGCTTGAATTAAGTGTTTTTTTATCTTAATTTGAGTACAGTCTTTAGTTTAGTTTGCCGTTGCAAATGAAACAAGATATTTTTGAGTGTTCCATTAGAAAATCTTGTCAAAATGTACTCAAATTAAGATAAAAAAAAAACTTGATTCAAGCATTTTTTACCTTATATCATTTTTTTGCAGTGGCAATGTTGCCAAACCTGCTGGCCTGCTGTTAGTGGAGCAGGCAAGTAGACAGTTATCCTTCACTAACTTCACAAGGGCACGACCTGATTTTCTTCTGACCAAATCTGTTTTTTGTTCTTTACTATGGTCTTCATCATTTCCAAGGCTTCTCAAACTCCAGTGTTCTGCCAGTCCACCAGTAAGGTCCACCAAAGCTTCAGAAACTTGTCCTGCCCAAAGTCTTTCATATGAACCATGAAGCCTGAAAAGGAGAAAGGCCTATTTGTAGCTTGTTGCCACCGAACCAGCAAATGTAATAATATACAACCTCTCACTTGGCATAGGCTTTCTCCAACAATGCTACCCAAAATGCAGAGGGGGAAAGGCACCGTGAAAAGCATGGTTTAAAATTAATACACGGCAAGAAGTCATCAATTATAACATCTGTCCAGTGACCATACTGCCAAAAACAAAAATGAAATAATCCTTTATATTCGTGGTCACCCCATAAAGGCTGGCCAAGAGGGATCACCTGCACAGCAAAAGTAAAATTATTATAAAAAGTGTCATTATCTACTGTAATGGCCAACATTACCTTGTTCAGTAGATGTTTGTTTTGTAGTAGAATTGTGCAGGCACAAAGGAGCCAGCAGTCTCCCAATAATCCCTGCTTTGCGTGACCCAAGCTGATGTCTTCAGGAAATAATTCTGGTGACTGGCAGATCTCCTGAGATAGAAAATGTGTAGAGCTGGATTTAAACTCGAACACTGGATTGAAAAACAGCTTTAATCCACAAGTTGTCAAAGAAATTACCTCTAGCATTTAATTGTATTCATATGTCAGTGTTTTTAGTTATACTTTGTCTCTTGACCAAGAAGATACTCAACTGTTTTTATTTATACAGTGCAATGACACATTTTAAACTTATCTACTGTTCGACTGAATGGTCTCATATTAATTTACAGCCCTCTACAAACAAGGTGAATAAAACATGATAAACCAAATTGTGCTTGAAATATGAACAAAGAGGGACTGTGAAGAACATCCTGCATCAGGATGTGGAGTCAGCGTTTCTACTTTGACACATTTAAATCATTGACATCTTTCAAGTACATCAACAACTTTATCTGCTCACTATTTTATCAATGTCTATTTATGTTTCTACTTTTTTTTAAACTTGTTTTACGATTTTAAATGTTACGTTCTTTTTTGTAAAGCACTTTGTAAGTTACGTTGTGCATGAACTGTTCAATACCAATAAAAGGTGCTTTGCATAAGTAGTAGTAATAATAATACTAACAATAAAAATAGTTGAGCTGATGTAGACACTGAAGTCACTATTCATTCACTCTGTGTTAAGTTGTGATGGAAGCAGGGAAGTTAGTCTGTGCCATCGGCCCCTCCATTACTTACTCACTCGCCACATTCACAAAGTGGTGTGTTTTGTGTGATTGGGGATCATGACTGTAGTTTGTGACTATGTAAATTGTACCAAATATAAGGATTGCATTGCTTGTGCTGCAAAGTCATAATGGACCATATTTGTTGATGATCCTTGGCCTACATGCTGACCTGGGGGCGCAGCCAGGTGATGCTGTCCTTCAGTTTGCAGATGGGAGTGGAGCTGTCAGACAAGAGGGCTGAGTCATCTGCAGGGAACTCAGAGTCCACAAACAGATCCTCCTCATCATCCTCCACTTTCCCCCCTCGCTCCATGGTCTCTGTAGAGCCCTTTATTCAGAGAGCACCACCATGTCGACCACGTTACACTAGAAAGTAAGAGCAGTATCAACATAGCATCGTTTTCATATAATATATTCTTAGGTTCTCTCTCCAACACAATTTAGCCACAGCACTCACTTTGCATTGGTGGTTATGCTAGCAAACATGTATTCTTATTGTGAAAATATAATCTTTCACAAATAAGCGGAATTGCGACATTGATTGTGTTTAGGAACAAATGGTTTGGCAAATTGTTGGGCTTGGACAGAGAGGTATGCTAAATGATTCTTGAACTGTTTAGGGATAACCTACCTCCCTCGCAGTCTGTATGCTCCATCACAACATTAGCAAAGCGGGTTAGCTCTGTTTACCCGAACTGCAACTAAAGACCCCCTCATTATAATATAGTTTTAAAGACACACTGTCACACGAATATAGAGAAAACAGATGTTTAAATAAATAAGTATTTCGGGCATCACAAATCTGCAGCTACAGTAAATGTCTTCCGCCTGTCTTTTTCATCTCTGTGTGAATCCTTCCTCTTGAACAGTAGCTCCACCTAGTGCTCATAGACGCTATGACACCATAGACCATGCAGAGGTGTCAAACTTATTTGGGTTGAGACAGGGCCGAATAAAAAAAAAGAAAGGGCTAGTCAGGGGGCGAAAAAATAAGTGGGTTTCATTTATAAAACATTTTTGGAATATGAAGTAATCTTTATTTATATATACCGCCTTTTCACTGCAGATCTGAGTCTCAAAGCGGTTTACAATTGTTAAGAGATGGGAGTGGGGTCGCCAGAACAGGAGGCGCATGCCAGAACTATTGGACATATTTTTAGTGGTAGGGGAAACCGGAGTACCCGGAGGAAACCTACGCAGACACGGGGAGAACATGCAAACTCCACTCAGAAAGGCCCTGAACCGACCGGGATTCAAACCCAGGACCTTCTTGCTGAGAGGCGAGAGTGCTATCCACTCAGCCACCGTGCCGCCCGCCCGAAGGTATCTATATAAATGACTTGTTTCACATTAGTTGGATTGGACATTCTTTTCTGATTAGAATTAGTTCAGTTACTGTGGACTGAACCAAAACTGGACCAAATATTGAGGGTACATAGGAAGATTTTCCACTTCCGGATGGATCACCAAGACTATTGCTCCTCCCAATTGTCAACCATTCTGGTGATTTGTGCTCATCTAATAAGACCAGAGAGTTTTGTTCAAAAAGTGGAGAGGGCGGTTCTTTCCTAAAAAAATCGGGAAATCCTCCTTCTTTAAGAAGTAATGTAATTGAAGACTGGTAAAAAACATAACATAATAATACTTCTAATTGCATGTTAGCTTAACATTTCTTATGGAAATAAATGTTATGGTTGTTTTCTTGAGAAAATTACTAATGGATATCATATTTGTCGCCAACCACCATCAATGCTGCTATTTAATATAATCATTTAAAATCCTCTCAGGGGCCACTGGAAATTATCCTGCGGGCCGGATCTGGCCCCCGGGCCTTGACTTTGACACCTGTGATGTAGAGAGACTATCATATTGCCAAAGTTGGTTTGAAGCTCTTTTTTGCATCTTGCATTAATTTATGTTTTTTTCTAAATGAGTAATGTATTTTTACTAAAGGATTAGTATTTATTAGAGAAAACTACTAAAATCAATGACAGAAATACATAAATGTATGTATGTAGCAATTCTGCTAGTTGTCCATCCATCCATTTTCTTCCCCTTAATCCATTTCTGGGTCGGGGGGGTGGCAGTCAGAGATGCACCCAGTACACATAGCACCAGCCCCTCACTGATCCTCCTGCAGGTGGTGAGTCCACAGGAGCTGAGATCTTTCAGTGGGAGCTTCAGGCAAAGTGGGGTTAAGTATCTTGCCCAAGGACACAACGACAGCAGTCATCAGTGGGAGTCGTGAAGTAGGTCTTATGGTGGGCTTGAACCCACAACCTTCAGGCCCAAAGGCCAATGCTCTACCAACTGAGCTACTGTCGCCCTTCTGTTGTTTGACGCCTAAATCGGATGCTAGATATTCTTATACAGTTTTTATTTGTTGATTGACTCAAAACCAAACCAAAGGCATAACAATAAAACAGGTACAATAAATCTATTTCTAATTAAGTTTTGTGTTTACATTTTAGAATAAAAGAGATTGTGTGGTTGTTGTCCTGAGAAAATCTTTAAAGTGAGGTAAAACATGCCATGGTACGTCCTACCATCAATGCTACAAGTTAATCAGAATAATTACATATTATTTATATACCACAAAAAAGTCTTGTAATTGTCACTTGTACCATAGACGGTCTAGTTTAATCGATGTCTATAACACATGACTGCATTTTTTATATAGCTAGATGTTTCTTTTTTTAATAATTTCAATTTATTTGTTAATTGGTATATACTACTAATATATTTGGTTTTAAAAAGGCAACAAACAATCACAATTAAAAAGCAATTATAACTAACTGCATTTTTAATAACAAACAATATTTTTGACTACACTGTAAAGAATTTCCTTGTAGAAAAACGGTAAAAAGCTGGCAAATATGGTTCCAGGGATTTACCATTTTCTCAACATGGCATTACCGTTGCTAATTTTAACGGTTACAGACTGTTTCACTGAATCACATTATGGATTTAACTGTATGTTCCTGTTAATTCACATACAACAATAACAGCATTATAATGTTCATTTTGTATTATTACACCATACGACTGTTTCTGTTTCTAATTAGTTTCATTTAACAAAAAACTACACAGTTTACATTTGTTTTCCTTTAATAAGATAAGATAAGATAAGACTTTTCAATTATTTTCTAATATCTTCAGTTTATGCAAGAAAATAGTTGAAATTTGTACTGTTTTAACATGCTTAACACAAAACACCCATTTTAACAAAAGCAGGAGTTTAGACCTCTTACCCATGCCTCTTACACTCATGGTTCCTTGGTAACAAAAATTCCCCAGCATTCCAAAAATACAACAAGTTCATGTTAAATTATGGTAATCGCATTGTGATTTTATGGCATTGTCACATTTTTTTGTTATCACATTATAATTGTGGTAATAAAGTGCCACTGGATGTTTTTTAACCAATTTATACTTCATTTTGCATGTTTGAATTGTTTTTCAAAATAACATTTGTTTAATGTTGAAATTTCATTGTAATTTTACAGAAATTTGTATTTTTCTTTATTTTCGTCATCACATGCAGTAATAGTCTCCCAAGGTCAGTAAACAATGTCCTCAGCCTTGTTGGGTAAGCACTTTGTTTAGATTTCTTCCTTTGGTTTTAATTGGATCAAATCTTGCAACGTATTATCTGAAAATAATTGCATTAGAATGTTTTTAAAAAAAGAGTATTATATTAAACACAAATGTATACATACAGAATCACCACCATCACAGACACACACAAAGACAGGTTTATCTTTTCAATGCTGGGAGTAAAATATTCTCCTTCACAAAGACTTAAGAACTTCCATCTTTAGGGCCTACTTAAAGTATAATATACATTTTAAAAAATCCCCTTGTTTGTGGAATATGTGCTGGGGATCAGAAATGTGGGTAATTCTTGACCACAACTTCATTCAACAACCTTTGTCATGACTGCAAATAAATACCAGAATGTGGCGTAATACTGGGATGTGGTGACTGGTGGAAAGTTTTATTGAGCAGATTGAGAAAGGTCTCAGTGATCTACTGACCTCTATATGTGCACTTGTTCCACCTCATTGAGGTTTCTTGTCCTAGAAATGCGCCCCCCCCCAAACCTCAGCCCAACAGAGCCCCCACTGCCGTACTGACTCTCTATTTTGTCATAATACGAACCTATACATTTTATAGTATCTTATAGTATCACCACGGTAATGATAAGATTAACAATGCAAAATTATAAGTATGTTAAAATGAATCAAGTATGTAGTGAGTAAGTAATCCTTATTTACAGTTTATCATGCATTTTACAGACCAAGGTCACTCAAAGCACTTTATATAACAACACAAGATGAGAATGATCATGTTTGGTCCATCCTCAGTGTTGGGAAAATAGAATGATGAGTGTTTTAGGAACACTCTTTCCAGTTAAAACAAGTTATTGACACAGTCATTCAGCACTTGTGGCAGAGGGGATATGAGGGGGCTTCTGATGCAGCAGATATGGAAACTTTCTCTCCGTCTGAACATGTGCAGCTTATAAATGAGCATCCCACTCTTGCACTTTGTCGACAACATGGTCTCAGCAATGCCCCAGGTTGCTCTGCTCCTGCTGCTTCTTGTTCTCAACACATCTGGAGGTAAACATTCTGACAATGTTTTCAACTTGTTGATATTTTTTTTTGTATGTTTAAGTAATCCTTAAATATATATTCCTCCCACAGCAAATATTTCATGTTGCAAAAGGTACTCCACAAAGAGAATACCCTTTTCTGTGATCAGAGGTTTGTTCATACAAACTGACCTGGAAATCTGTGACATCAATGCTATTATGTGAGTATTCATATTCAAAGAGGTTTTATTCATATATTTGCTAACACACACTGTGTTTTTTATATAGATTCGTGACAAAAAGAGGCAAAGGATGTTTTGATCCAGCTTCACCCTGGGTTATGGATTATGTGAACCGTTTAAGGTAATGCATTATGAGTTGTTCAGATAAATAATGTATGAACTCAAATAAAATAAAAAATAATTATATTTACAGGAATAAAGCACAGATGGTTCACATGAAAACTTCTCATCCGTGAGATGTTTGTCTCTGAAAAAGTGCATTTGGAGTGTTTTACTATATTTTTCTATTCTTAATTTACTATGCATGAATCTTTGTCATAATACATGTATACATATTTTATAATGTATACCAAGTTTTATTTCTGAACGATTCTGTAATATTTTGCCTCGTTGAATGTCCCTGTAACAATAAACATGTTTATTTGAAAATAGAGTGCCTCGGACCTTCTGCTCTTTGTTATCCATAGTTTGTATGAAAAAATTTAAATAAATTAATTGTGTTTGTCATAGTATTAACTATGTTCATATTTCTAGTATGTTATTACAGTAGTTATTATTATGATTGTTATGATTATAAATATTATTATTTATTTGTTATATTATCCCAGTCCCACGCGCCAGAAGCATAATTAATATCACCAGATTAACACCAGATGGCAGCAGAATCTCAAAAAATATCCCGTCTAAAACGTCAGGCATTTACTCGCAATGTGGCAATAGACCTGAAACACTTTGCGCACCGACAATAACAGTATAGACGTTATCATACTACCAAAGACATTTTTTAATTTTTTATTATTGAATGAAAAGCAAATGGGACAAGGAAAACAAGATTTATTAAAGAAGGATTTATTTCTGATCAGAATGCACATATTACTTCATAAGGGTGTATCATGGGGTGGAGAAAAACAACAAAAAAACAAATGATATAGAACTAGACTAAAGTAATTGCTCATGAGACATCAGTTTAGTTTGTAATTTCTATAACTCATAATCACTGTGTATAAGGAGTTCAATGCCACATATTTTAGAGGGGAGACGGTTTTTATGTATATATATGTAAGGATGTTTATCTTTCCAGAGAAAATACAAGTTTAGTTTATTCATTTTTTTAATCATGAGTTCACGTTTGGGAAAAATGTATTTTCAACACATGGTAAAAACCGTTTAACTTTTCTACAGTCTGCTTCAGTTTTGGTGATGTTGATACGAATTTAATTTGACGGCCATTAGCTCAGTTTTCAATATTCAGATATTTAGCTTCTGAAAAACAATTAAACAGCCTGCACAGCTATCCGATATGATGGTGTTGTTGGCTTTTGCAAGTGGACTTTCCAAAACATCTAAATTTTGCTACTTTTCACTGGTTTTAGCAAAGATACTCAACATCTCGGATTCAGACGATCAGGAATCGTGCCTTTTCCACAGATGCTGCTCTGTGAAGATTACATCATCGCTGTTCTGCACCAGTGAACTGAGAGCTTTGCTATGAATAATACACAGGCATCAGAAACTGAATTTAAATGATTATTTCATGAAATAATGACAAATTACAAATACATTCTCTCTGAAATAAACTTTATTGGCAGGAAATAAAACAAAATATATCAACAATGTTCAAACAATGTACTGCGTTTCTCATTCAGTTGTTTTATTTACCTATTGCTGAGTGGGTTTCATATGTTCACATGAAAAACTATTCATGTTTCCAAGTGGACACATCTTTGGGGGACACACATCTACGGCTAAGAGGAATAAGTTAAATCCCAAATCAAGGACAAATGTTCTGCTTATTTACAGGATCTCCGTAAAAATACTTGTTTTTTTATCTCCTATAAAATGTGTTTGAAAACATAATTCATTTGAACTACTTCATCTGTGTGACTTCATCCATTTACAAACGTTCAGAGCTTTTTAGTTCATGTTTTTTTTAGGTTGTGACAGTCATATGAGGTGATTCCCATGATGCTGCTGCTCTCACACACCCATGTATTCTGTCATATAAATAATGTGCAATCCTCCATCATACCGGTGGCTCCAGTAAAGCGTACTCTTTTGTCCGGCACTTTTGCAGCTGGAATAGCAAACAAAACACACTTAGTGATCATTTCCTTTAGGGCTATAATCTTTTTGTCCTTTGTTCTGACTTGTCACTCATTCACGCGTTGCCAGATACAGTTAACACAGAGATAACCAAGCCCGCTATATAATTAGACAAACAAAAAAGAGAGGGATGAAACGTCTAAAGGAAAAGAGTCTCCAAATGATTACACATTCACTCGGCTTCCTTCCCCCTTTCTGCACACACAACCGCCAATTAGAGCCATGGAGAGGAGGATGAGGACAGCAGAGCCAGAATGCTATTTGTGTCTGTGCTCTGAACACTGGAGGGAAGTACAAAAAATGCAAAAGATAAGAGGAATACAACATGAAAGCTATTTTTTGAATAAATAAAATCACTAGAGTATTCTCACTCGCTATTTCTGTTGTACAACAAACCCTTAAACCATTACAGTATAATTTCAGATGGATTCATACATGATCCTGTTTACAGATTGAAAGGGTTAAGGCTGAAGTTACTTATTTGGCCTTCCCAGATGAATTATTTATGTCCAAGAAGTAGCAGAGATGAAACTCTCGAGCTTCATAGAAAAGTGACATTAAACATTTGTCATTTTTTTTACTGTGGCGCCACCTGCATGTGAACGCAGGACAGGGCCTGGTTAATACTGAGATGGGTGACCTGGTAGCTGTAGCATTACTGTGTCAAACCTCAGCTACATTGCCTGGTATGAGTCTGGTGTGTGTGTGTGTGTGTGTGTGTGTGTGTGTGAATGATTGGTGGTGGTTTTTATTATCCTTAAATGTTCAATACTGCTTTCTGATTGGTGGAAACACATGAACATGAGTTATCCCTTTGTTAAAACTCAGTCAAATGCACTAGTTCACAATCCAGCATGCAGTCTTACACGGGCTCCGCTTGTGGCCGTGGTGAGTCATGCAGTTCTGGGCCACAGTTGCACTCATTGTTCAGTGAGCTTTTCTGCACAGTTCAACCCAGCGACAGCAATGAATGTTGATTGTGACCCTTGCTCTTTAGCTGCAGTGGCATCTTCTTGCGTTTCTTTCTTTTATGCACTCGGTGACGTGAGTGCCGGTCACAGGGCACAGTCAACGGTCGATGGTTTAAAATTATACAAAACTCACCGACAGCGTTGAATGTTCACCGGGACGGGTATCTGAGATTGTCCAAGCACTTACCGCCTTTTCATTAATATATGGGAATCACTGGGAATCTTCAGTCCAGCTGCATCTGAAACACACAATGTTATCAAGGTTAATTAACAAGAATTAAAACCGTGTAATTGTGGAGTGAAAAAGCAGGTTTGACAAAGCACAGCACAGATTACATTGAAATGCCAGAAAATCCCTAAAATGTGAAGATTGAGATTTTGAAATATGCGTTTAGTGCCATATTTCTATATTTAGACAAAGGTTTACATTCAGTTATTAAAGTTCTTCCAATTTTAATGAAATTTCTTTTGTTTTACAATGGCCTAATAAATTAATTGTATTGAAGTTGTATTTAAGCGGCACGGACACAAAATTTGATGTTAAATGAAAATACTGATCAAGTACATTTTGATACGTATATTTTTTATGCATAAATGTAATATATGAATGGTCATCTGGAAGATTATTTTGTATTGAATATTAAACTTATAATTAATATAATTAGTGATTTTTTTCCCCCGCCGACATCCTCTCAAATTTGTAATGGAATTATATTTGGCTCACAGGGCCGCAAGGCATGTTATACATCATTTTAAATCCATCCATCCAAGCCGTCATACATTCAATCCAAATATAACTGAACCCCTTTTGTTGAGAATAATCTACTAAAAAGGAACATCATAACTCATGTTCAATAATCTCCATAATGTAAACAAAAGAAATAGTGGGAAGATACAAACTTTCCACTAAAAAAAACAATAGAGACCTTAGTATAAAAGCAAAGCTCCCATTTTATGAATTTGGCCCCAAAACAAAATGAGTGTGACAGCCCAGTCTCAGACCAAGCTAACAATAGGATGCTTCAGTTGGTGCAGGCGTGTAACCAGGGAACAATGCTGTCCATAGAGATAATGGGACAACGAGAGAAGGGACAGTGACGTCAGAATGCCTCATAAACCCATTCACTGATGTGGCGGCTGGACCCATATACCTCTGCGTCAGTAATATCACGAATCCATCAAAGTATGTCGTCAAAATTGCAAATGTCACAAAGTGGTCAGTGAGGCTTAAAAAATATAGTTTCATCCTCAGTTTGAAAAGTAACTGAAACGTGCACTTAATTTTTGTTTTTTAAATGCCATATTTTTATTGATTGACATTCCTCTTATTTTTCGGTCTGTATGTCATTTGTATTGTACTGGTTTTTAGGAGTCATCAGTATGTTGCTTGAAACAGAAGCCCGGAACCAAATAATACAATCTCAATAGAGCACGATAATCCCAGTAAACTCAAGGATTTAAGCAATATTGTAGCATTCATTGATTCTAGAATTGACCTACTATTAGAATATTCACTTGTATGAAAGTATAGAGACTATAGAATAATCCGGCATAAAGGTATGAAGAGAGTTTAAGTTAAGTTATGTCTCTAACTTTACCAGCACGGGTGAGCTACACTTCACTCCACCATAAAGACCAAAAATGAAAAATAGTCCAGAGGTCGAGGGAGTAAAGAACTGGGGGCTTTGCCATGGCAACCCCCAGTGTCAGCGAGCCAATTTTGCTTAATCCACCCCCCACCCAAGCCGTCCCGTGCAGCTCTGAGGCGCGCCCTCCCCAGATGAATATTTCTTTTGTGTCTAGGACTGTTGATTCTATAAGCGCAATTAGATATTTTGCCAAAACCGTGCGGCCAACGACCTGCACTGACACCAAATGTTTTCAATATACATATATGAAATTATTATCCCATGTTTGGATAAATATAATATTTCAAAGACAATGTTTTGTCATTTTGCGATATTACATGTTGTTCACTGTGTGCTGCAATACTGATTTAAACATAATGTGATTCTGTCGTCGATGATATTCTATGACCCACGTGGCTCACTTACACATCAAAAGCACCGCTCCACTTCAGACCAAGTTCAATGCACGGATATTTTATTCTTTGAGCAAAATAACAACACAATCATCCACATATGTCGTCTTGTGAACATGATGTAAATAACTCAAATTGAGCTACAACAACTTTGTGTCTCCTTTAATGAGAAACACAACTTCTTTCTTCTGGTTCAATATGGCAGAACTGATAAGCCCCAATCATCACTATAATCTGATGTTCTTTCACTGCCACCAGCAGCAGATTTCAATTTACGTTTTTTTAGCATGTAAAAATGTTAAACCTGCATGCATGACTTAGACCCTGATGTCTTTTCTATATCACAAATAGATACAGAGAAATGGTAAGGGATTGGTGGACGGTGAAAGCGAAACAAGGCTTGGCAGAGAACCCAGACAAGCATAAATCATTCAAAATGATAGTTTGAAGTTGAAGTAGTTGAAGTATTACAATAATGGCCTACTCTACCCATTCTGCTGATAGTAACTCCTTCTCCACGCGCCCGTGCTGAACTAGACACATTTGACCAGGTGTAGTTAATAAAGTTCACATACAGTATATACATTTCAGCAGCTAATCTTTTCAAAAGTAGATAATTCAGTCATGTGGCAAACAGCCGGACTGCTGCCGTAGCCAATCACTGAAAATCTCTCCACATAATTTCCTGCCATGAACTTCTCCATGTGCTCGCATTCGCTTTCTGACAAAGGGAGGTTTAGGAGGAGTGGGTGAGGAGGAGAGGCGTCAGCTGCTAGACAAAATAAAAAGGCCTGTATTTGTTCCTGACTATAAAATGTTCTCCGTCTTCGGTGCTCATCCACAGCTGCAGGCAGATATGCTTTCATTTTTTAACTGTGGGATAAAGGGGGACTTGGCTGTGCTGTAAGGCAAGTATAGTCCAAGTGAAAACGATCCATGGCAAAGGGTATATTTAAAAACACGTGTTGAGTAGTAGTAGTAAATGTTCTTTGATTCATCACCGTTTTTATGCAATACTTTATGCTACCACGCAGTGTGTTGTGACGTGTGAGTCGTAGTTTTTCTATTGAGATATTTCTAATCATGACAAGATTAATGTTTGTTGCATCCTGCGGAAATCCCAAAATATAGTTCCCTCCCCAGAGGCAGTGATAGCGGGACAGGGGCAGAGGAAGTGCCAGCAGAGTGTCTCTGGGGTGGTCGTCTGAGGCCGTGGGCGACTCTTTAAGGTCTACTACACTGTATACAGTATAATGTACATAGACATAATGACTAACAGGCCGGCAGCCTCCGAGGGCCTCATGCCACTGCAGACCTATGCAAACACACATGCACACACACACGCTCACACATGCTCACACACACACACACACGCTCACACATGCTCTCTCTCACACACACACAGCGTACATAACGCTGGGTTTGAGCATAAAAAAACAGATTTGTGTTTGATTTTGTGTAAACTACTGTATGTCAAATCATAGTTTATTTGGGCTATAATAAATTTACAGGGTTGGGAAATAAAATAAAATAAATAATGTTGAGTCTTTATTTAAAGTTGATCAAGAGACACTTCATTTGGATGTGAATGACAACTTCAATATTATGAACTACTAAACAGGAATCATCACTTCAAGTGATCCTGCTTGAATGTATTTATTCTGTTCCCATGTTTTTTATGTCTTAGTTTTTCGGTAAAACACTTTGGTCACTGTCTGAGTGTCTGTATCGTAAAGGACAGTGTAAAAAAAAGTTAATTGATTGAAAAATGTTTAGAGGTCTTCACTACAAGGTTATCTACAAAGTAAGACTGAATATTCTGTTTTATGCAAAGAGAATTACAATTAGGGTTGCCAAGTCGATGGATTCTAATGTTATTACAAAATCTTCAAAGAAAAAATATGGATAAAAAGGGCTCACAATGCCGGTATTTACTTTTATATTCAATCCAGATCCATTGAAATGTTTAATCACTAGTGGCAAAATATTTCAGTGACTTTATTCCTAAATAGTTGTTTTTGTTGCATTTATGTTCAGCTCATTATCAATCCTTTTAGCAGACGACCGATCAATCGGCGGGTCTTGTGTTTTGTCAACCAAGAATTTCTTTGGTTGACTTCAGCCATAAATACAATAGATACAGCACTTAAGAAACAGACTGCTTCTAAAAATGTGCTGTATGAATAAAGGGGATTGGATTCTCAAAGTAATTACAGTCCTTTTGAGCAGATGAACCGCAGTTTGGAATCAATGACGATAGTCCAGCCACTCTATAACCTCGCCCTATAGTGTTAAAGTGAACTTTTAGCCCATCAAAAGTCTATAGAGTGCAGATGTGCTTTGTAACCCAAGGTGCTGAGTCTGTCCAACAAGTACGGAGACATACAGCCAAAACAAAGCCCTCAGAGTTAGTGGCTTGGGACTGATTGACAGGGTGGGGTTTTCGGGGGACCTCTGACCTCTCTAACCCCCAGGAATGTTGTCGTGCTGGTGTGCGTATTGTTCCAGGAGCCCCAGCCGAGCATCAGATGTATGTGAACGCACTATATGTTCCATGAGGCCTGGCCCAAGAAGTCTCCTCTTTCGTGTTTTAATCCCTCTTTTTTGCTCTTCCGTCCTCAGATGTTAACAAACAAAAGACAGCAACAAAACCTAGAGTGGTCTGTTTTTGTTATTCTTTAGCCTGCTCTCAAGTTGAAATGCTGGTGCCACTCTGTACAGCCCAAAATGACCAGCTAAGACACTATTAAACTCTTTGAAAACTCAGTTGACCAAAAACCTTCTCATTCCTATTAGCCTTCAAATAAAAGACTTTTTATCGGTCCCGATCTTGGAGCTGTTTGTATCTTGGGGCAGTCACAGTTTAAAGGAAGTCCCCACTATAAGACCACAGATGAGAGAGAACCGGGCCAGACAGACAATTACTGGCCAGGTATGTGTCCTTTATATCCACCTAGGGCTGGCCAGAGGAAATGGTGGAATTTATGATGTCATAAAAAAGTGCCCTGAGAGACGTGCCTGAGAACAGGTTGTCTGTGGAGTTGTAAAAATCTCTGGCAGCTTCCGCTCCGTTGATAACATGCCGCCTTCTGCGACTGTCACATGTACAGTGTCCGTGTCGAGCTATGGGGTCGGTACTTCCTGTCACTCACTTATTAAGACAACCCCTTTCTACACTGATGTGCCTGCACAGGTGGAACTGGATTTTAATATATTTTCTTGTTGGTTAAGTATAACCAACACACTCTTGGAAATGCAAAATATGTATCCCTCAAATTTAGAGTCAAATCAAACATTCTGGGATGAACCTGAACCAGCTTGAATGAACTTTTGTATGGACAAAAAAATAGTCTACTTACATGGGGACTACCTGGAACTTTTTGCTTTATTGCAAGTCCCTAAATCTTATTTCCAGTGCATTTTCCTAAACTGTGAACGGTGCTTATAACTCAAAACAGTTGAGTTTTATTTACCATGTAAAATGTAGGCGGACTTTGATCTTTCTCTATACAGACATTTTTACTAGTTATAATAAGAGTAAATGAGTGATTAGAGGCCCAAACTACAGGACCTCAGCTTCACAACGAACCCAATAATTAGTTTGTGCTCCAAAGGGACAGATTCAGTTGGAGTTGTTAGAGGTTGGTGTGTGTCTTAGTTGAATGTTATTATAATATTATATATATCATTATTATGATATATGTTCATGGCTGAAAACAATGTGGAGACTGATGATTTATTGTGAGTACAAAAAATAAGTAAATGATCACAGTTCTATTTTTATTTTTTTAAATCCGTGTTTAACCATGTGATAATGGCTTACAAGTGTAAGTTTATACACCTTGAATAATTGCCAAGAAAATTAAAGTTCACTCGCGCATTTGGACTTAACAAGTCTACAGTAATTGTGCAAAACTACTCCTCAATAAGAAACAATTTTCTCTTTTCACACAAATAAAGTGGACAACTCCTCCTCCAGAACAAAAGTTGGACTGTTGGCGCTTGTTAAACACCAGAAAAAGAAAGGTACTTATTTGTTCTACGCTCTGGTGAAGGAGGTGGCCCTTTGTGAACGCGAGTGGCACATTGCCCTGTTCTCTGTCATTCAGGCACACTGCCATTGTCTCACCGGGACTCGGCATGCTCCAACACTCACATACCCGGGAACAACCAGAGGCATGCTGGGAAGGCAAAAAGACGGAGGGACGGACCCGGCAATTAAGACTAAAGGCACCAAATATAGAGTGGTGCAAAGGGGCAATCTAAAATAAATTACAGTTGCAAATCTTAGCTGATAAAAAGGGCATAATTCAGCTATGTTATGTGGTGACATACAACAATACTTTATCTTTTAATTTAAATCTAACAAACAAGTGAGCATGTGTCTGCTTAAGTCAGTTTACATAATTTGAAACAGATCTGTGTAGCCTTTTTTCTGCAAACGAACCAAATTTGGTCCAGTTCGAGTGAACCAGACTTGGTCCAGTCGTGAACCAGACTTGGTCCAGTCGTGAACCAAACCAGTGTGAATGCTGCATTAAAGTTTAAATCCAGTTGCGGGCAGTGGTCTTCTATGCCTTCCTCAAAATGAATAAATAAAACCTTGCGTACAGTGGATCGACCACAAAGAGCAAGTTCACAACAAAATCCAATTAAAAATACAAAGTAACAAGATAAGTGCTTCACTATGTGCATTAACAGTTCAGCAGTCTTATTTACCGTAGACGCTTAAACTGCCCGTTTTCCCTTAAACCCTTGAAACCTTAAATACCCACCTGCTTCCTATCATCTATCCTTCGTCCCTTCTAATAGCTACTGACTGCATGTGTGCAATTAAAGAACTCTAAAGTTAAGGAAGCCAGTCTTTCCCCCCTCCCTCCGTTATGCCAACTCAGCAGTATGAAAGCAGTCCTGTATAAGAGCTGGTACTGTATAGAGGCCAGTTTAAGTTCCTTCCATAACTGACCGCAGCTCAGTGAATGTAAAGCTCCACATTCCAGTACCACCATCGCTCCTCGACAGTCGGACCCTGCTGTCACACCTCATAAAGGCAGAGCCAGAACACCAGCCTGGAGTGAGAACCGCTACAGCCAAAGATAAGGCAAAATGAGGACAAGTGGCAGGAAAAAAAAACTAAATCCAGCTCTTACAGGAAAGTTATATAGTATGTATCTTAGTCAGTATTTATTGAGGAAAACACAGGCCCCTCGGAAAATTGTGGCCTTAAGAGCAAAGTGTTTGGTCCTAAACAGCCAGCCATGTTTCCACAAGCAGTGATAAGACCACATCTATGTATTGTTGTTATCATTATTATTATTATTATTAGTAGTAGTATTAGTGTTAGTATTAGTAGAAGCAATAGCAGCAGAAGCAGGAGTAGTAGAAAGGAGCAGTAGTTGTAGTAGTATTAGCAGTAATAGTAGTTATAATAGAAGTAATAGTAGTAGTAGCAGTGGTAGTATTAGTAGCAGCAGCCGTAGCAGAAGTAATAGTAGTAGTAGTAGTAGCAGCAGTAGTAGAACTAGATTACTACAAAATAGTATTGTAATTGAGAAATAGATTAGTCGAGAGCTAAAGCAGAACCCTGCACAAGTTTATTTTCAATCACTCTACAAAGAATGCCTGTCATTTCCTGGCATTCCCCACATCCACACCGAAGCCCCCTTTCCTTTAGGAACAATAGCAAATATTCCAACATTTCCATAGGGAATTTTTTTGTAGGGACAACATGCAGTGACCTGAGATAGGCTGGGATTCAAGTAAGCAAAGAGCCATAACAACTTCAAGATAGAAGAGTGCAAGCTTCTGGGATAAAAAGCAATACATCATGAAATCAAATTATTACGGCATGTTGAGCATTTATGAGCACTGACCATAAAGTGCTATGTGCCGCTTTATGCATGACCCAGTGAGCCGGCCTAATAAGTGTAACATTTCCCTAAAGTCAACGTCTAACAAGGACAGAACCCTCTACTCACTCACACACGACACACGACACACACACACACGTACACACACACGCACAGTCGCACACACTTACAGACACACACACACACACACATACTCCAAAGGAAAACCTTGTTAATTAACTCAAAGCTCTTGTTTTGTCTTCTCGGGTGCATAGAGTTCACATGTCATGTGATCACCAATATCCAATAGGCTTTGGAGAAGTACTTGGCCTAAGACCTGAGGCTGTGGCCAGACGTGCGGTCAGAGGTCAGCCGGTCTTCACTCGCTTTTGAGCCTAATGTGCACACAGCTACTCATCTCAAGGCAGTCTTTTGCTTAATACAAACAAAAATAACGACATATAACATTGTGTATTAGGACACAAATGTGTCGTTAACACATCATATATTTTTGGATTTTGTATATAATATTTTGTATCTTTCTTTTTCAATAAACCTTTTTTGGATTGAACAAAAAAGATGGTCATGATGGCATCATGCTCATTAAAAAGAATGTTTTCTGTTCATTTGTTTGTTCAGTGGTGGATGGCAGGAGAACTGTGTGTCTATTGGGAGCTGTGTGATGGTGGGAGAAGTGTGATGAGACTCCCTGATGATTCTGATCGCAGTTCCACACAATAAAAATGTTTAATTTGTTCCTTCTATCTGTCCTAGAAGGAAGTACACCAAATGTGAGCCAGACAGCCTGGGGTGAAGGCAGGTTGCCTCCACACATAACTGCAGGTTACTGCTGATCAAACCCATCACATGATAATGAACTGATCGCAGTTTGAACAGATGATAAGATAAGCACTTCTATTATAGCAGCAGGAAGACAGCGGCTTCACCTCATTCACCCACTGAAGCTGGTCTCTGCTTGACTAACTCAAACTCAATTAAAGCCGCCTGCTCTGCTCTTTTTTCTGCTGCATGTCTCTTCCAGGACAAATGTAAAGTAAATTACTTCTAAGTTCATTTTGACCAAGACTAAGCCTATTTGTACTCCATTCACAACATAGTTGACTTCTGCAGGACCACTACAGCATTTATAAAAGTTTGTGATATTATGTCTTCACAAACATCTTTCATGTACAAAAAATTGACAAATGTAAACCGCTTTGTGACTCTGGTCTGTGAAAGGCGGTATATGAACAAAGATTACTTACTTACTTATACTTACTTAGAGCATGACACTAATTTAACCATGTGTGGAACTTAGACCAAACCAGATTTAGCAGGTTTGATCTCATTAATTCCAACAAGAGCTGTGATAATTGATTTTATGTAAAACTAAACTTTTTACACCAAGACCTCTGGACCTTGCCACGTCACACAGTTCTGGAATTCTCATATAAACGTATATGGAAATGCATATACTTCATTATGCTTAAGGTGTGGTTCCCCATCAGTTAGAGGGGTCCAACTATAATCAGTCAGTCAAACAGTAGTGCTGCCCTAAGCGTCTAGACGTACCCAGATGGTACAAGAATTTATGTAGAGTACCTCATTAACCTTAAGGCATATTAGTGCTTGGCATTGCACACTGTAAGACTAGGCATGGTATTTTGTAAAGTGTTATTGAATAGGCTGGCCTCAGCTACTTAGACAGGCAGGAATATAAGGTTAAATGCTACTGAATGTAGGTTGCATGGTGTGACATGTTATTCTAATTAACCACCATTCCAAAGTGAATGGAAATAACACGAAATACAAATTGACTGCCTATTCTCCCAGCCTGTATAATGATATAACAGCACATGTTCTAATACAAGGCACCTGGCATGTGCCGTGGCTCTTTGGCAGAGTGTTCTGGTGGCCGTGAGTGTGTACGCACCATCCTCAGACAGACGCAGCTCATTGTGAGTCACAGTCAGTGGCGATAGACGGGTGTGGGCTCCCGCCGAGGCGCTTCAGGTGGATTCCTGGGAGTGGGAGCTGCTGCTGTAATGTCGATACAATGACAGATGGTCCACACAAAGCCGGGGCGCATTGTTCAGCTGCAAAATAATAGGCATCATTTATCAGACTTTCAGGACACAGTCTGTAACTCCGCTCATTTAAGCAGCGCTACAGTTTAAGAAAGCAGGCTATGTGTCAACTATGCGCAAAAAGTTACTCATCCTCTCCCGCTGACTGTACAATGTGTACTATCGCCTACTATTGACACAATTTAATTCACAATCACAACAAAGTAGCCCACTTGTGAAATTGTCGCCTGTGATCCACTCAGTAGTTAAAAGTGACCCAGTACTCACACGTATCACTCGTAAGGCGCGTCCAGGACAAAACCAAAAGTGTCATCAGGTCCATCCGCACAGCGCGCACTGAGAGCCGGCTCCACAGAAGGGGAGAGGCGCGGGGAAGGAGAGAGAGGGAGGGTGTCCGGGGGTTTTGCTCCGTCACGGGGAAGCATTAGCACGCTTTTGATTGGCTCTAGGCGCGTAGATTGATAAAAAGCGACGCTCTTATTGGACGTCGCCTGCAAAACAGGGCGGACCGACATCGTGAGAAATGGGAACGGACGAGGGTGGAAATACTCATATGTGAGGGTTATAGGAGATTTAGACTTCTTTTATATAGCTGTTTTAGGTTGATTTCACCTCGTTCTCATGCAAATGTTGTTTGCAGGTGAGTTTACCAAACAGGTGCACTTATGGTATCCAACGTTAAAATTACTATTATTATGTGTAACTTATAATATACATATGCAAAGGTTTAGGACATGGCGACATAGCAGAAACTGCCCTCCAGGGTTAAATGATGCTTGGTTGATCTTTCTCTTGAATTTATGAGAATTTATGAGTGGTGTCGGCTGAGTCAATAATGTTTAAAGCTTTCTCGTGTTCCTTTTATCACGTCTGTGCTATCGACTAGTTGGAGGCCTGGCACCTCTCAATCATGGTCAGACTGACTGTTTTTTCTTGAATGAAAATGGTCATGAAGTTCTCGTGCACAACCCTACTTATTGCATCAAGACAAACTACGCATTTGAGTTCAAGTGCACAGACAATGGAGCCTCAACGTCACAGCAGGGGATCTGCGTGGTAATTCAACACAAGAGCGTCTATACCATCTTATTTGTATACTAATACAATTGATATGGACAATATGGGAGAGAAAAAACCTCCCTCACCCTCTCTTACAACCAACAGTTAAATTTGACTTTTAATATTTGCAGTGAACGTTGATAATTATTTCATCATCACTTGGAGAGACGTTCCTAAAAATCTTAACGTAATTAAAAAAAACAATCCTGTCTTCCAATTATTTGAGGCAACATGGTGGTGATTGTAGCTTTCGCCTTGCAGCAAGAAAGTCCTTGGTTTCAACTTCCTAGTGCTGGGCCTTGAGTTTGCATGTTCTATCTGTTTCCTCCGTGTGGTTTCCCCTGGCAACCTGTCAGGACTAGTGGATCCCCCCGGAGAATACCCACTGAGACACGAGGAGAAACGTGCAAACTCCACATAGAAAGGACCAGGCCGACATGGGTGTGGCTGAGTTGGTCGTGGGTTTGATCCTGTGTTGGCTCAGGCCTTTCTGTGCGGAGTTTGCTTCTCCGCATGTCTGAGTGAGTTTGCTCCTGGTGCTCCAGTGTCCCCCCACTACCTAAAACATGCATCAAAGATGGAAAAAAATGTCCAGCTCTGGTCCTGACCAAGATCATCAACATCTGGAGATTTGTCTTTGGGCGCTGCCCTGACCACTGCTCCTGGAACACTGCACTATAGTGGATTTGCAGGAAGGGTCAAATGCCCTGGACAAATACACCCTCTGGGCAGTAAAATATAAAGTAAACCTCATACCACCATGTGTGGAGTGAACTGAAAACACACCAGAAGTGTTAAGCGCTTTGTGGCCTTAGTCTGTGAAAAGCGCTACAAAATGTAAAAGGATTACTTACATACTTGATATCGTAACTATCATGGAATGTGGAGATAAATATATAACTATAACCATGACAACAGACAGTATGACACAACAAATTCCACCACAAAAAAACACTTGATCGGCCTCCAGCTCAGTTATACATATACATGGATTTCATGAATACAAATCAATCTCTTTTGGGAGATTCAACAGTGCCCTCCACACTTTAGACTTATGACATGTGCACGTTTGAGGCTTACACACAGAAAGTGTCCAATGTGTTACTTTTCAGTTTTATAGTGATGAGTTAGGCGTAATACCAGCGCTGTAACATACTGGGATCAGTGTCATCTCCAACTGCTTTAGTAATGAGCTGTCAGCCGCTACAGATGGAGGACATACAGTGGGCTGCTGCACATGATCACTGATGTCTCAGAGAAGACATTTGGAGCAGTAATGTTGCTTTTGCATATTATATTGCAGAAATGTGTTGATTTCACAAAATCATTGTCTGATCAGAAATTGTTCTTAAAACCTTTGGTCCTAAAATGAATGAGTGAACATGGACTAGTCAAGCTTTTCCAAAAGTGAGAGGCTGCCTATATTCTATGCTAATGTTTTTACTTACATATTCTATCTGCAGCGATTGAAGATTTTTTAAACTGAATTCCAACCAAATATGGTTTTGGTTGGAACCTGACCTAATTTCACTTGGCAGGGTTTTCCAAAGCTGCCAGCAAACTTTTCCCTCTTCATTTTCCAGTATTTTAAAACTAGTTTATAGCTGATGTTTGTCCCTCATGTCTGAGTCCTCTCCAGACCACCTCTCTCCATGCTGCCTCTCCATCTCTGCCTCCTGTTGGCTTTTCTCCTTGTGCCAACAGCTCACTCTCCGTCTCAATTAATGGTAGAGTTTTAATGGAGCCCTTCCTCCAGGATGAGGCCCGTCACAGAAGGGGTTGCTGCCGCTGTTGTGGGTGAAGCTGCTCTGATTGCCTCAATACACTGCCGGCTTTCGGAGTCACTGCAGATGTCTGCTAATTGTGGTGATTATGGCGAGCAAAGGGGGGTAGGAATATGTAATGAATTTCCCAGTGCTTTCATGGCTCGCATGCTTCAACTGTGTGCATCTGCTGTACAAGCTGAGCCTCCGCGAGGCTCTAAATGGTCAACAGTGATACACGGTGTAACTGTTTAAGGCTAAATCATTTGTGTAGCAGTTAGAGCTGGACCATTAATGTTGCACTGAACAGTTCAGTTGTGTATCTGTTGTGTCTATGTTAGAAATAACACTGGCTTTGTAATATGATACAATATACACTACCGTTCTCATTGTCTCGATGAGAGTCATGTATCTATAGTTTTGCATATAGTTTCTCAGTAGGTGACATCACCAGGAGAAAATATTTGTTTCATAAGTGAAAAGAAAACATCATCGTTACAGATAGAAATACTTCTTTAATGTCATACTACAAAACATTCAGACAAGCGATATGTAGCATACATTTGGGAAGTTACATGTTGGAATCTCATCTCGTTTGGCTTTATGAATCCTCTTCAATCAGGCGACTCATGGCTCAGTGGTTAGCACTTGTGGTTCACAGCAAGAAGGTCCTGGGAGCGAATCCACCTCCAGAAGGGGCCTTTCTCGTTGGAGTTTGTGTTGTTCTCCCTGTGTCTGCGTAGATTTTCTCTGGGTGCTCTGGTTTCTTCTACCTCTAAAAACATGTACAATAGTTCAGGGTGAATGAGTGTTTGTGATTGCGACTGTGGGACAACAGATGGAAATTGACCCAAAGCTACAATCTGATGTATTTACAACACTGGTGTTCAGTAGTACACACTGTCCCATCCAAATAAATAAATAATGTCTGGCCCTCTGCATTTTTTGATGTGGCCCTCTGCCCTGCTAACCACTGAGATAAACAAGTTCACAGAGTCATCCAGCCAACTTAGACTCCGCCAATGAAGACACGCTCCAGTTTATGAATTCAGTTGCTGAGTTTGTTTGACTATATCAACATTTAATTTTGATTGTGGCAAAAAATCCAAGTAATTAACAGCTTCAGCAGAGTCAAAAGCGAAGTGATACTTAAATTTAAAGCTCAGAACAGCTTGAATCCCTAACCTAACTAAAGTGGCCTACTTACTAAAAGACATATACACTCCTGGCTAAAAGGTTGGTCTGCTAAAATCACCAGTGTACAAGAACTCATGTTGATGAAGTTTATCAAAACCCCCTAGTAAAGCCATATCCATAAAACCTCAAAGTGGATGCTGAGCTAATTTAAATGTCTATGTAAATGACTTATGCAGATTACTAGCCCATTAAAACTACCGGATTATACATACAGCGTGGATTTCTGCACTTCCCGGCCCTCGTTGTTATCATCATGCCACTATGGACATGGCACTGTGGACGCTGAACTGGAACAAATCATATTCATACATTTAGCATATTAATGAACTTAAATATCAGACTGCCTCTCTCTCTATGTTGCTTCTGTGATTATTGTGGATGTTCTTTTAGCGAGCCAAGAGTAAGCTAATTCCTCCGAGGCGGGTGCCCTTCCTGTCAGAGTGATCAAAGCCTTTCTGTTGATAGGAGCCTAGCCCGTCAGTGTGTGTGCATGTCTATGGGACTCTGTGTGGATGTGAGGTGGGGGGTGCCATCACTAGAGGCTGTATAATGCATTGTTGTTGGCCTGGCCTAAATGCTCAGCCATGCATGGTCCGGTGTGGTACAGTAGACATGTCTTTCTCCATCTCTGCCGCATCCCCAGGCTATTTCATTTACCTTTGCGTCCCGATTTAATGTGAGTCAGCTGTCACATTAGCTCAGATCGGCCCCTGACATCATCTGCAGAAAGTCTTGCCATGATATTGCAGAGATGTGTCACTTCTGTGTGCAGGGAACCAATGTGGAAGGCCTTGGAGATAAAATATGACCTATATGTAGGTCTTAACAAATAAAACATGACACTTAGTATACGTTGAAACTTCACTAAAATTTAATTTGGGAGAATATCAGCGCTAACCAATGAACCTGTGTTTGTAAAATACTGATAAGCACACAGTGGGGTGCATTTCTCTCCATGCTACGACCACAAACATAAATGTATTTAATAGCAATTTCATGTGAAAGTCACACACTAAAGAAAACTAAAACGTGGGTTATGCCCTTTACCTTTTTGTGCATCAAATTGCCTTCAGAAGTTGCCGGAATATTTCTGAACAATCACATGTTGACCTACTGACAAAATTTAGTCCACCTGTGTGTAATCTAATCTCAGTTGACCAGATATGGGTGGATGCAGACTCCACATTTCAGTTTTTATTTATTTATTAAGAAACAAAGTAAAACATTGAGTATTATTTTAATGTTTGTGGTCCTAGCATGGAAAATGTTCAAAAAGTGAAAGGGGTGCGGATTCTGTATACGACAAAAACACAGCATTGGTTTTGCTGTGGACATAACACTGAAATACTGACATTTACTGAAATTTACTAACCTTAAAAAAACCTAATCCTAACCCAGTGGTGGGCAAACCCTGGCCCATGGACCAGATGCGGCCCTTTGGACGTTTCTTTCCTCCTCTGTTTATATAAATATAGTGTGAAGACTATAACATCCCTCTGTGCTGCGTGCAGAGCTCTGGAGCCGCAGTCGCAATATATGATATAATATTTATTATAGTATATATAATAATATATTCATGTGTAATATACTAAACCTTAAGCACTTTTGCCCATGTCCTAACCCCCAACCCTAATCCCTAGTTTATAATCCTAAAACTGACCCACTGTGGGAGGAAGAAAGATTGTTTTATCTAATCCTACTGTACATACATTGTATAAATGTGTACAATATTTGTATACACTTAGAACATAAGACTCACAAGTTTCTCATCCAGTATTTACATAATTTTAAATGGTTTCTTTCTAATTACAAAGGTACATGTTTTTATGAAACATGATTTAAGTTCCATTGCAAGTTGAGCCTAATGTGTTTTGGCTCAGTGCAGAAAACTTGCTTCTGTGGATGCATAGTCAAACAGCATTGCAAATGTGGCTAGTTCTTGTTTGCGTCAACATTTTATTATGCATAGATATGTGGAAATAATCTTGAAATCTTGTCCAAATTTCATTAATTCTCACAAACTCAACAAAATACTATTTAATCTGATAGCTATATATTTTGATATTGTTAAGTTGGTTGTGCTGGTTTGAAACATGGCTATAGCGCTGGAATAGACAGTGAACATTTACACTTGAGAACACTTCATATAAGTTCTTTTGTAAGTGAAGAATGACATTTTGCAGGTGTTTCATTCACTGCTCCTAAAAGGGGATTGAGGCATGCTTGGAGGCTTGAAAGGCTGATGTGTGCATGTGTATGTGAATGTACATGTCTGTGGAGTGGAACCTATATTCACCGGGTCAAAGGGAGTGTGTAAAATTCTCTTAGCATGTGTGACGAATTCAGTAGCTGGGAAACGAGCGTGGCCCCATACAAAATGCAAACATCAAATAGCCTTTATCGATCACCTAATAAACGCACATACTTATCTGTATCTATGCATTTCTTATCTCTCTCCGCAGCATTCTCTTTACACATACCCCTAACATTTTTCTCTCATGGGCATATGGATGATGCTATGTGTTGAAGAGGAGCATATCGCAGCAGCATCCCCCACTAACTTGCTTTTCATCCTAATCTTTAGTCCCTGTCTAAGAAGGGCCTCCTATTCTTCAGCCTGCCCCTTATTTGTGACCCTTGAGTGTCTAACCCACATTTCTCTCCCACGCCTTCGAGCCAATCACTTAAATTTAGAAATACTCAAAGAGAATGTTTTGATGCCAGCATACAACATGATAATAGGCGGTCACAGTGCATTTGGCGTTGCATGGGTAAAGTGACAGTCCTGCTTATTACCATGATGTGGAAGGTGAACACACATTCACATGTGGCTGAGTAACACAGCTGCGAGCAGTGCGCGTGTCTCGCTCAAAGAAGTGACCTCAATCAAGATGGACGTTTGGCAGGGCGTTACATAAGTGATGGAGGATTATCCCTAGGCACTGTTTGCATATAGCAGGGGACTCACAAGCAATGACCAACAAAAAGTTACAATGTATTTTAAGAGTTTGCAAACAGATTTCAGAGTAGGTTGTGGTTGTAGACTTCTTTCTACAGAAGGGGAGTGGGGAAGGGAAAATTGCACATTCATATTTATAATGTATATACTTTAGAGGTCATTGACTATCTTTGGACATCTGTTTACATTACTCATAACTAATCATCTCAAAACACGTGACCACAAAGTACTTTGCATTGAACGATAAAACAATGCAAATACAGATGCAGTACAAATTACTATGATATAGTATACAAATACATCTTCAGTGAATAACAAGAATGTCTATTAATTGAGCACTGTCTGCAAATAGCATTTCAACAGCTTTCAGCAATAATAGTACTGACTGAACTTCTGAGACCTTATATCTACAAATAGGACACACTGAGTATCTGCTCCGACAATCGAACAGCTAACCCATCAAAAAATAATTATTTAAAGTTTCCTTGTACACAGACACTTTTTCAGATCTGGTCAACATGCACAATGCTGTCAGCTTTAAAATGGTGAGCGCTTACAAAGTCTTTCAGGTAAATAAAATCATACTTTACTAAATTTCACTAGTAATTACTTGCATAATGTTAGCATCTTTAACTAATTAATAGCCTACACAAATTAACTAACATACTTTAAGGCTCTAAGTACTTTTAGTGAACATTTGAAACCAGTGTTTGTACTCTTAATTCCAAATTGTAGCCATTTAATTGTACTTTAACTTGTAATATAGTGTGGCCTATAAACTATTATCAGACAGCAAGTGTAGAGTTGAATGTACACAAATGCTCATTCAGAGCCTTAACGGTTGGACCTATAGATTAGATTAGATTCAACTTCATTACAATGTTCAGAACAATGCGACAAAATGCAGTTTAGCACCTGACCAGAAGTGCAACAGGGCCAGAATTACAACACAGATAAATATATATGCATATACAGTATGTGAGACTGTACAAAACTGCTATTGTTAGTAAACACATGAATTACATTATGATATGTTAAAGTGTGTCCAACATGCTTTAACATTAACATTAATATGATGTGTTATCAATGAGAAGTGTAATTAAACCAGGAGAAATGGATTTGAAATGGACAAACACAATGACACATTGTTCCCTTTGGATCAGATCTTTATTTGATTTGTCAAATGGCCATAAAAAACTTGGGAAAAAGACCTGGAATTTTTCTTTATATATATATGAAATATATTTGCTGAACATTTCTGTTATCAAATAAAGTTATGTTTCTGCGCCTGTCATGTATAACATTGAAACAAAGAAAGAAAATGTTACCTCTAAATATTTCTTTCTTTCTTTCCTTCAAATACAACATATAACATATTTACACCATATAGGTTGAGTTTCAGCAGTGTGTACAGTAAACAGATGAGAGCCGCAGTTTAAGAACAGAGCCGCTCTGTCTGCGCTGCTCTGAGGGTCTGAGGGACTGCTGTGACCCCACCCCTGCTAAATACAGGGCTGAGCTTTCCTCTGAGGATAAAAATACACCCGCTCTCACACAGCTTCTCCCATTGTGCACAAAGAAAGAGCAGGATTTAAGCAGAATAAGATATTTTGGATATTTGCATGTGTTTGAATGAGCCAAAAGCATATGATAAACCGTGTACTATCAGCTCATAAACATTACACATCATATTGTATTCCTTCAAACATCTCCACTTCAATAACAACATCAGAGCGTGACTGGAATTAATGTCATCCATTATTCAGAATGACTAGAACAGATGGAACTCGAATTGTGTTTGCCATCAAAAGTAGGCACAATGTTAAATTTTTTTCTTGTTGACAAGTATCAGGCTGTTGAATACAGATCGTGTATAGAGCATGACAACAGTCTGTGAGGATCACCTGTGATGTATGATAGATCAACACCTTTTTGTCCCTTGTGACTTGCCATATCCTGTGACATCATATCTGTAGAGACCATAAGGGCCTAACCTGACAGTGGCTATCAGAAGCATGATAACCGCAGACCAGACAACACTCACACATTTGGCACTTGAATAGGCTTTTCAAACCCGCTTTACATCTCATTACTGTCACACAAATCTGTCAGTAGGTTTTAGTTTCACTGTGTCGTCAAAAAGCTGGGACCGCTTTTTCCTGGTTACTTCCTTCTTTCAACTGGCTGCCACGCTGAGTATCAGTAAGTTATTTCACTCTTTCACTTTGCTTTAAAAAATCAAAACAAACTTACAACGTGAACTCATATATGACAGAATACTGTGACATTCTAAGATCAAGTTCACATTTGTAACATTATATTTGCTTTTCTTTTATACAGGATGAATGGACAGGGCACCTCCCTGTTCAAAGGCCACATACCTGACATGTAATGGCATAGAGTTGGACTGAGCCATAAAAATGAGTCAGCAAGAGATAGGAGATCCAGGCAGTGGAGTGAAAGACGTGATAGACGTACTCACCAAGACTCCTCCAAAGCGACTGAGCAGCCTGACAAACCAGCTGGGCTCCTCCACTGAAGAGGACATTGTGCACGCACTATGCCTCTTCCTTCTGCAGAGAGAGGTGCAGGCTCTGGATAAGCTTCGGGCACATGCAGATAATATCCTCGCGAAACAGCTGTCAGAGAAATGGCAGCAGAGTGCAAGTCAATTTGAAGTATTTAAGTCCCACTGTAGCCGCTTCCAAGAACCGCAATCTTTGACAACACTGGCCCGAATGTTTAAAGTTTTAACTCAACATGGCCTGTGCGATAGGACTGATCTGATTCGGGCTTATGTGAGAGCGCTCCCAAGTGAATCAAGCGACTCAAATGTTTTGCAATACAACCTGCTTATGGAAGAAGCTAAAGACGTTTGTGGACCTCAGTTTGCTGAATTTCTATGCTCATTCACCAAACTGAAATTAGTATCTGGGTTTGATAGCGAATCAAATATGGGAAAAAGCACAGCACTGCATCATGCAAGTAGCAATGGGCCTTCTTCACTCCATACTTCATATCCTTCATATTCCTCTTATCCCTCAGAGCTGGAGATAAGTCAGCCCCCTACTTGTGCTGCTCAGCCAAACACAAAAGCAGGCAGTTTAAATGAAAGTACTGCTCCATCTTCTGGCCCTAGAATACCTATGCAACCGGAACCATCTCAAAGTTTCAATTCTGTAGACCAAAAGTTGCAGTTCAAAATACCACTATCACCTATCAGTAAATCTTTCCCAGGTTCATTTCCCAAACCACCACCACCAGCAGCAGCACCAGCACCACCAGCACCAGCAGCAGCAGCAGCACCAGCACCACCACCAGCAGCAGAGCAAGACACAGAACTAGAAGAAGATGAAACCAAGTTTTATTCATTTGTCATATTGCATGCACAAGATGACGCAGATATGGCAGAGGATTTGAAATACAGGCTTGAGAGCATTATTGGAAGTGATGGCGCCACCTTTTCGGAAGACTTTGCCGTAGCTGGAAAGGCAGAGTTTATATGTGTGGAGGATGCTATTAACAATTCTGCCTTCACTCTCCTGCTCCTCACCACCAACTTCAACAAGTTTCTGGAGTTGAAAACCAACTCGGCTCTGATTAACTCTATCGACAATCCACCAAAATACAACACTGTGATACCCTTGTTGCCGCAAAGCAAAGCCATGCCCAGAGAAGACATCCCCATGGTCATCAAAACCTTAGTGCCGCTGGTGGAAAACAGAAACTTTGAGAGGAAAATACAACAAGCAATGAGTCGAGTTAAGATAAAGCGTCAAAAAAATGAGTGGATGAAAGAAAAGAACATGAAAAGCCTCAAGAAGAAGCAGGAGGAGTTAAAAATCTCCAACCAGCAGCAACTAAAGGAAAATCAGGAGTTAAGAAGTGTTCATGTACTGGAGCAAGAGCAGCGAATGCTTTTGAATCAGAAGATGTACTTTGTTCCAGATCAGAGGGTGGAACCTGATGGGAGACGTGGGTGGCAACAGCACCCAAACATCAACATTGAAAATGCACAGTACATTATCATTGGGGACCACTCTCAAATGGCAGTGGACCTGAGCAAAGAGAGCAGGGACAAGGATGGGAAATGAAGAATGAAGAGTGAGACACAACGCACAAAACTACATAGCATATTGTTACGTATAACAATATGCCTGAGAAAAGAAATGTATTACTGTAGTTCTAAATAGACACAGAACCTAAGGTTATCTCTGATTCCTCCAGGGCTTTTGATGTACAGTAAATGTGCCAGTGCCAATACTACTTCTATTATCATTAGAAAATTGCACTTAAATGTTATAATTGGTAAATGCTTGTATATGACACTAAATCTTCATACAGTGATTTAGTTTTGATCACAGAAAGTAGAAATTGTCTGTTTTTTATATGTTAAAGGGCTGCCATCTACTGGTGACATGGCACAACTATCACATTTCAACTGTATTGACATGATTCTGCCACTAGAGCACGCTGTCGATCCTAATGTGTTATCGGCTTCAAACAAATTAAATGTTTTGTGAATCCACGTGGTCCTTTATGTGTGGTTTTAACAGCTAAATAAAGAGACATTAGTTTAGGCCATTTTCTTTAAAATTTAAGGGTAGCCTTGGCCTTGATTTTCGTTTTATTAAATTACTATTGACAATATATTACCCATGCAAGGCAAATATACCTCTTATTATCAATAGGTAGATAAAGGGATGAGAATGTAATCGGTTAGCATTTCATTACTCTGTTTGAATTTTTTCTGAATACTGTGAGTTATTAACTCATTGTATAGAAAAGAAAAGAAAGCATGTGTTTGAGTGATATAACTGATGTAAATGCAAGGCAAAGACGAACCTCAACCCGAACTGACGTTGCAACATGTTTTTGGCAATTCTTTAGTCTTACAGTACAATAACTACAATAACTGAGTTGTAATGAGGTACTGTTTGTTTGTCAAAGGGGCACCGACCTGTTCCTATTTTTTCAACAAAGGTTTAACATTCTTTCAAAAATGGAATACTCCATTGATCTGATAAAAATCAAACTGAATCTGTCCAAGTACTTTTGGAGCTCAAAGTGACTGGATTCTTTGAGAAGCCGAGGCTCATTCGTTTTGGCCTCTGATGACTCATTTACGCTAATTATAAATGGTAACACTCTCTGCACAGAGAAAGGGACCCCCTACACTGTTGAATGACCAAATGTTGGGTTTTTAACAATTCCCCTATTGACAGCTCAGGCACATTCCACTGGGAATAGGACCTGTAATATAGCAACAAGACAACACAAATCCCTATAAACTTAAACAGGAAGTAGTATGTTTGAGTATTCAAACTGGTTCAGGTTTATCCCAGAGTCTTCGACTCTCAACGAGGGACACATCTTGATTCTACTATGTTCTGGGAATTTGATGGTGATGTTGATTCAATTAGCGTTAGCTGATTCTACTCATATAAATGAGTAGAATCCAGTTGTACCTGGGTGGGACTTAGTCCCTCCATAATAATACAGTATAATGAAGTACTCCTCCAGACCATACCTCCAGACTCTGTCATGACTGAAGTGGAATGGGTGGGTGTTGTGCGCATGCGCTGTGGGCTCCTCCTCTTTAACCAGTGCGGCAGGAAAAGCGCAGAGACTTCATCAAGAGGCAAAGGAGGAAAATAGTTAAGAACGAAAAGAGGCGAATATGGAGGCTCAGGGAGTTGTGTGTTTCCGGAGCTTGCGTGGGTTTCGTGGGTCGTGCTTCTGAGGAACACACGCTGCTCTACACTGACAATATGTTTGTTCCAGAGAATGGAGATCTTCAGGAATCCTGCTGAAAACTGCATTTTGCTTCCAGACTGTAAGGAGCTGGACGAAAACTCAAGATGGTCTTGATGTGAGCGACCATTTGCTCTACGCCAACTCGCCGTGCGTCAGCGTAAAGTTTTCCATATTTTGGTGGAGAAGGGGGAGGTTTGCTGCATTGAATTCCTCTGGTCGGGATGTCATCCGCAGCCAGGACTTCCTCTGGCTGAAGCTGTAGCGGTCCTGGGCCTGACTCACGCAGGGGAAGATGGGAGATGCGGCAGACAACAGAGGGATGAAGCGCACTTACATTGTGCCCTCCATCAAGAGCTTTGACCACTATGACTTCACCAGGGCCAAGATCTCCTGCAGCCTGACGTGGCTTGTGGCCAAAGCCTTTGGCTCTGGTAGGTGGTTAACCTCACTGGGATTATACTGTTATGGAAACAACTCATTGAGTCTTGAGTCATCCTCATGATGCTCTGCCAGTTTTTCAGATCATAGGTCACATCCACTAAATCACTTCTGATGCTAGAGTTGAACCTGTAGCTGGGATTTACCTAATTATTCCCTACTACAAAGCCACTTATGTAACCCCAGTGTTTAGATGACAGACTACTGTCTGTGCACAGATGTACATGATCACTCAGCTGTACAGCACATTCAATGATGTTGGAGCTTCCACTCTTCTGAGCTCTATTGTGTTAGCCTTCTCTCCTCAAGGCATCTCTTTATTACATAATAAAGTGCACAGAACTGATGGTGTTCTGATCTAACGAAGGCAATCTCATTTAAGAACAGTAATCCAGCCTACAGTATACCTTTCAGTCATATTAATATTTTCATTATAAAGATAGATTTTTCTAGTTCTCTTCTCACTGCTGCAGTGTTGTTGTTGTTGCTGCTGTCTTCACATTGGGCTAACAGAGACCTCAGTGTCATTAAGGCAGAGTGACTCCAGTCTGGAGCCCAAAGGTTTACTTTGCTCTAGCTTCCAATGAAAAGAACATGTACACAGCTGTTTCTTCATCTGCTCCTGTGTGGACAAGGGTCTGCCACACACAGAGGAAGCACATCAAAGTTAACCTAAACACGTTCCACTTTACAGGTCGCATAAGTTGTTGTTGTTGAATCTACCCACATTTCTTGTGACACCATTTAAACTCTAAATGAAACAAGATGAGAGCTGTGGCCCTGATTCAGTCCAGTCCTCAGAGTCCCACTTGTCCCAGATTGAACAGATGGACCAATGTTGAAAGCTTATAATAAACAGCAGTAAATCACTTTAGAAAAGGTTGTATGCCTTCTTTCTGAAACTATCCTTCCCCAGCCCTGCATAATGAAGCCCCCATAATGACTACTCACGTCATGTACATCTTTATTTTTAACCAGCAATACAAACTACTTCTTGACTTGATTTCAATCTTGTTGTTGGTGATATTTTTTGTCTACAATGAAGACAGATGTAGATGCAGGTTCAAAAACATAAGTTATCCTCTCCTTAAATAAATGATGATTACTAGTGTTATGAATGAACTGAGTAACTTTGTTGAAAATCCCTGACGGTTTGTTGAACTGGGCAAAATAAATGAAGATCTCATATGTCCCGAACCAATCTAAGACCATCTTACTGACTAGCTATTTATTACTGTATACCACAGGGAAACAACTCACTCAAATATCAAGAGAAAATGCTTTGAAGTGAGTCCATTTGTATAGTATCTTCATGAAGGCTTCAAACTAGATGAAAGCCAAGTCACATGATCGTGATCCGTCAACACATTTTTATACCAAGACCAAGTGAAGTCACATTGTTATCAACGTTCTAAATGTCTAATCTAATTTCATAAAACCCTAATCTCATTTAGAGCTGTACAATAGATCTATTTTCTGGAACAGGTCTAATGCCACGTTCAGAATGATAATGGTAGAAGAGATCAACATTGAACACAAGTGTCTAGGGTCCCAGGGGTCTCCGGCAGCAGCAGTCTTGTCCATGCCTGCCTTTCCTGTAGCTACTTCCTGACTGTTTCCTTTCTTCCACACAAAGAAAGCGTTTTCAGTCCACCTAGCATATTTTTTCCTTCTCAATTTTTAGTTACGAGAAAAGGTTTTTTTTTTTAAGCTGGAATCTAGTTCGCCCTGCGCACATTTTAAACACACCCAGGATCATTTGAGAAAAGATCAAAACTCAATGTGAACGGCAAAGTCTAAAAATAAAATGACAATAACGGCCTAAACTTTCCTTTTAGGTCGATCTTACACTGGCTAAACTTTGGATTCAATTGCAATACAATCTCTAAAAGTGATAGTGTGATTTCTAGACTAATATAATCTAGTCATGATGGATGATTTGATGAAGTATAAGCAGGAGTTGTCTAACATCTGTGTGCTGCTGTAAATAGCTCTTTTAGTTCACAAGCCAGAGGCGCTGTACCAACCGCCACTACTGGGAAACGGTTGTGGTAGAATCACAAGCTTTGAGTGAGTTTTAAAATTCAGGCATCTAAATAACTAATGTCTTCAAAAGAAAAGAAAATAAATAAGATGTTAAGATTACCACAATATGCAGTAGTTTTAGTTCTCCGTTAGTTTGTAGTTGAAGCCGAAATGCAAGCTGCAAAAGTCATAGTTTTATCATAATGAGTAGATTCACAAAGAGAATGAAGTTTCTAAAGGAAAGTTTAAAATTTTTGCATCTTTCTTGCAGCAACATGATATGGTAGTTTTGAAATAATTGTCAATTTTCTTGATCTATTGTCCTCATTCAACTTTAAAACTCAAGAAAGCAACTCTTTGTTCCCCTTTATTACCAATAATGCCCATGGATAAGTTTGCAACCTATCCCTTGTAAAAGATACTATAAAGACATGTACCTTCATGTATTTGCCTCGGATGATAACCTTGTTTGTCGGGTGATTCAGAAGTTGAAATAAATTGCCCCCGCACACACCAGGACTACACTAGATGCATTCCTAAACGTAGTGTGATCAATGACAGCTCCATGAGTCACTCCGGCACTGATGGGCACAAGTAATATATACACATGCAGATGTATTTATATATGATATTTCACTAGTAAATATAGTAGCAAAATCTAGTGACTACAGAAATAAGCGAAATCAGACACACATTACGCACAGTCAGTCTTATTGGATTGTTTTAGTTTTGTATAGTTCTCCTATGAGTGGGCAAAAAATTATTGGAAAAAAAATGTTGGAAAAAGCTGCTGAAAAACCATCTGGCTTGTCTATTATGTTCAACAGCCTGCTTTTGGTAACACTTCAAAAACAAACTACAGTAACTTTCCACAGACCCCTTAGAAAAGTTCTGAATATTATTATAGCCATTGCATTCGAGCATTGCCTTTATTGTCAGGAAACCATAGCAACTACTACATTTGCCTTGGTATCGTGCTGACTGCTTGCTTCAGTGGTAATGATAGTGTTTTGGATCATGAACTGACTAAAATAACTCTTGTTGCTGTAGATGCTGTGCCAGAGGAGCTGGTGGAGCCCTTCTATCAGGACCAGTATCACCAGGAGCACCTGAAGCCCCCCGTGGCCCACCTCCTGCAGTCAGCAGAGCTGTACTGCAGAGCGGGCAGCCTCATCCTGCGCAGTGACGCCGTCAAACCTCTGCTGGGACACAACGCCATCATCCAAGCTCTGGCCCAGAAAGGCCTGTATGTCACCGACCAGGACCGACTGGTCACTGAGAGGGACCTGACCAGCACGCCCATCCACATGGTGAGCCGAGAATTGTAAAATACTGATAATGAATCTGTTTTATACAGCGTTTTTCTGGACACTCAAAGACACTTCACATGGTGATAAACTACCATTGTAGCCACAGCTGCCCTGAAGCAGATTGACAGAAGGGAGGCAACCAGTTTTTGCCATCTGGTTCTCTGACTACCATCAATCATGGCACTTTACAAGCCCACTGTGGCACCTGGTGTCCCCAGAGGTCGCTATCACAATACCCTGTGATGGCAGGTCCTGTCCTGTTTAGCTTAGTTATGCCGGGATCTGGCGGGTGGCACCAGAATTTAGGATAACCTTTTTGAAACTGTCATTGCAGAGAATTGTAGGCCCTGTTGGAGTCTAGAAGTGAGTCTAGAGTATTCTTTGAAGATGTTTTTTTTTGAAAGTGAGGATCTGTTTTTTGTGTGCACCTGCGTGGACTGAGTCACCAAGGCTTGTCTATAACCACTGCCTTTGACCTCTGAGCACCAGGCCCCAGAATACCCTCTGGTGGTGGACCTGAGTCCCTCAGGTCCGGCCAAACTCAATGACACGGACCCTATCCTCGATTTTATAGTGTCCATGGAAGGTTTGGAACTGCACTTATGTCATAGTTTCATCTTTAAATTCTAGATATTCTCATAGCCATATTTGAAATTTAATTAAATATAATTTAATTTGTATTTCAACTATTTGTTTATAATATAGAAGTAAAATACATGTAGGATATTGTTCTAGGCATGTCTTAAAGTTCATAATTAGCCGATGACTTTGAGCACTGAACATATGGCTAGAGCGTCCACTTTTGCTGACTCCAAATTGGACTCTGCAATGCAGTGCACCCCTCCTCTTCATGCTACTGTATCACACTCTGTCTCAGCCTCTCCTCACGTTTTTCTTTCATTATTGTTCTGTGTTGATGCTCAAATACTACAGTTAGAGCTTACGTTGAAACTGTGTTTAAGGTCCAAGCAGTGGCTTAATGATTTTATGTCACTCTCCGCTTTTTTCCCCTTGTCTGCTAAGAAGAAAAATGTCAATAAAGTTAGTAGACACAAGCTGTTAGGTGTAGGCTTTATTGTGGTTACAGGCTGGTTCCAAGTACTTTTGTATAATGTACAAAAAAGCAAAACTCACATGTTTGACAAGAGGGGAGGAGGGGAAGCAAAGGGCTGCCATATGGCTTTGATCCAGAAACAGGGAAGCTCTGCCCACATTAGAATGAATGAAAGAAGAGGCAACAGCAGAGCCCCATTACGTATTGCCTGGTTTCCCGAACAGCTAATATATGCCTAAAACCAAGTCTGCCACCATCTGTTGGAAGGAAAAGACGTAAAATACTGGGAGCATTGGGGAGGTTAAGCAGAGGGAGGACGTGAGGTGCACTACTGCGGCATGGAGGGGGGCGGAGCCAAAGCATGTCTGGTGAGAACATGTGAAGGCTGCAGTGTCACAACATAAAGAACAACGCAAAACAATTGGTGATAGAATAATTAGATTGAAATAAGTTACAATTTGAATTTAGCAAGATTCAGATTCAATTCTTTCTGAAAAATTTAAACTGTCTATTATCACATTTTGGAGAGGGTAGACATTTCCAGATGAAAGTGAATAATACATGTAACCATAATCGCTTTTTCTTCTGTCCAATTCAAAAGTAGAAGTAGTCAAAAGGAAAGTATACTGTATATGGGGGCTATAACAGATACAACTTTACAAGCTCATTCATTCAGCGGAACAATTCTCCATCATTAACCTGCATGTACTTGACACAGATTTACACAGGTTGTCAATAAAATCAAGTGCAGCTCTCTCAGATCTGTCCCGTGTGCACTCAAGACACAAAGGGACAAGGCTTCTTTATGCATGCCCAGCTTTGATGTTTAATGGCCATTGTACTTTAACATAGTCTTGTTTAAAAAAAAAAGAAAAACCTCTTTACAGCTGTTGTCCAGTGGCTACAGTGCTAATGCCTTATAAGGAATGTCTGCCTGTCCCCATGAGTGGTCTAGACATGTCTGTACCACACACTCATGTCAACAAAAGGTAAAGTAGTTGGGACAAATGTACCTAAATGCGATTTTAACAAAAGGTTTTGCGACAACTATAAGATTATCAGATTTGGAATTTAGATTACTAACATGCATATATTTTTTGAGCAGAAACAAACATGCATAGATTTACATATAAGCAATATTTAACCATTTCAGCACGTTTTGATATATTTACAGATATATTTGCAAGTTTGTTTACAATTCATCAGCTCGAAGTGGAGTGGGAAGAACAAAAACGTATAGACTCTTGCCGCTTGTACATAATTACCTTTTTTTTAAGGATCCTTATTGAACATTGGCGAATAATAGTAGTTTCAGTCATACCTAGTTTGGTTTTGCCTAGTGCTCCATCCCAGGTCAGTCATGTGGATTAGGCAAGACACGTGTTCTATTGATGGAACTTTATTTAGATTTTTTCAAAGAACATGGATTTTCTTTTCTTATTTTTAGTGCCAATACTTGTTATTTTCCCTAATGAATTTTCAATAAGATGTGTTTTGTTTTTAGCGCAAACGTTTTGGTTGGTTCATCGTTTGCTCAAATCAAGAAAAAGTTGTATATATATTTGCATTACAATTAATAAATACAAGTACTACTAGGATTACAAGTGCCTGCATATATAGTGTTTGCAAATATATGTAAACGATGTGTAAAGATGCAATGCGAATGAAATGGACTCTCATATGAACTGTTGAACTGTGCAAAAATAAACATTACTAACTAAACACCAGCCCTTTAGTCAACAGCAGCACAGTGTAGGTCACATATTTCAGTTCACAGCAGAAAACATACTTATATTATTTAAGATATAACTGCTAATGTTTGACAAATGCATCTGGAACGAGTTAAATGAAAGTTGTGAAGCCCTTTAGCCGTCTCTCTCCTTAATGTCTGTGTCAATCCAGCTGCAGTAAGTCTACAGGGAATGTTTGCTATGCCAAATATCTAGTAATATCCTGAACATAAAACTATTTAAAACAATATTGTGTTGATATGTAAGAAGTACAGAAATGTCCAGGAATTCCACTTTTGAAATATTTGGACTGCAAGTTTTAGTCGTTTCGTCGAATGATCGGCCGATGGCATCCTCGACGACCAGGTTTTGTGTTTATTCTAAATTTAAACATGAGAAATTTGCAACAAAGGACAATAGATGAAAGAAATTAGCTGATTATTTTGTTCTTACTTCAGTTTTATAAACAGAAATTTGAACTGACATCTTTTTATAATATAATAGTTGTTTTGCATAGTGAGTCTGGCATTCCTGACCTTTCAAATATTTCACATTATATGTTTTATGGTGTTTAGGAACCGTTGCACTTCACAATTAGTTTCTCCAAATCAACCCAGTGCTTAATCATTTTTTGTGATAACTCTGCTCTAATTTGTGCTGTTGATATGTATATTTGTGGTACTTTGGATTTGTTCATAGTGATTAGTGACTCCAAATTGACCCAACTTGGTTTGATTAATCGTTGGCTTCCCTATAGTATAGTTATTTACAATATACTGTTTTCAAAGCAAAACACAGTAGACCTATTGTTAAGACTTGTTTAATTAACGTTCCAAAACTTAAAATGACGCTAGTCCCTAGTGAAAAACACAAGATTTTACTTTTCTCTGATACTGTTATGACACGACTAAGGTAATTTCTCCCAGACAGAAGAGGGTCTCCTGCAGTAGGCCACATAATGTCCGAGAGCATCTTTGAAGGCTGTTGAACTATATATTTCAGAACTGTTCGTGGGGTGCAAGGCTCATAAACTCTTTGTAACATATAATGTGAAATATTTAAAATATGACAGCGGCACAAATTCCAATTTCTGCAGCGCAAATCAGCACAAATTCAGCACAAAAACAACACAATTTTTAAACATGTTTTGAAAAAGTGGGATGCCCACTTCACACAGGTGTCAGGCACATCAGTACCCGTTAAGATCTTTTGTCATGCCCGCTTTTGGTCGACCAACGAACACTCCTAGTATTGGTCGACCAATTCATCTCCTGATAAAAAACTTTGTGTGGATGAGTTATTAAAGTAAGTAGGGTTTGGGTTAGGCAGTAGTATTGTAAAAAAAAAAAAAATTGCGTTTGCATATCCAAGGACCTTTGTCACATTGTCTGGTCAGTGGTCTCAGGGAATTTTGTTATTTGTGTAATTTTTTTTTTTTTTTTGTGGGTTGATGAAATATGAGACAAACAGAATTGATCATGTTTGTGAATGTACTTTTTGCAGTCTTTTAAAGTAATCAATAATGTTTTTCCTCCTATTTGGAAACTTTGGACAATCAGATTCTTGTTTCAGAAAACCACTAATTTGAGGCGGACTATTGGGTCTTTGAGCATGAATACAGGTCTGTTTTGTTGTTTGCAGCTTTTTCCTTGAGTCACTGGGATCTGGAGCCTCGTGTTGAACTGCAGAGATGCTGAGCTCAGCACACATAAACAGCCACATGTTTTTGTGAAAAGTGGTGTGACAGGAAAAGGAAGGGAACGACTCAGGTCTGACCTGCCTGGAATGAGATCAGAAAGGCCAGGATAATGTCACGCTTTGTGGAGGTGTCAAAAGTGTAATGCTTGTTCTTCAACATTAACAAAATGATTTATAATAACCTAATAAATGACAACGGCTTGACATTTGCCTATTTATGTTGATGGTTGTAAACATTTAATTTCATTGCTTTTCAAGACGGTGTTTCTAAAGCAGTGTAAAATACTTTGTGTTAACCTATTTGTATGAGCAGATCTTTTCTCTTAATTATATAGTAAGTAAGTAATGTTTTTTTAAATAGCGCATTTTACAGACCAAGGTCTCCCAAAGCGCTTTACAATGATACATCCTTTTGCATTACAATCTGATATTTGTCAAAACCGATCAAATGCATCATAATAAAAGCTTTCACGAGCCCCATCCTCACTTTGCCTCTTTTGCTCAGTCACACCTTGTTTGCTCCCCTCTCATTAAAGCTGGAGTATCTAACTTTGAATCCACACACATAAAAAACAATAATAATACAATCCATGTAACTAGTTCCTATCCCTCAAAACGGATTAGTTCTATCACATGTATTTTTGGCTTTTCTGATCAGATATAGGCAGTATTTTTGCGATCTGATTTGTTCACAAAATGTTACTGAAACACATTTACATTTCTAGATGATTCTGTTCACCGCTGAAACATGTATAAGAGCAGAACCTTTTATTTGTCCCACAGTGGAGAAGTTTCAGTGTCATTCTATGCACTGTACACATATCAGCTGCTACATTTATTGTGGTTGATATATTGTCCATCCATAAAAAATCATATTTGTGTGAGTGTAATATTTTTTTTGTGCATTCTTGTTGATAAAAGCCATTCAAACGTTATGGGCAAACGTCTTCATGATGCATCGTCCATGTCGTCCTTGTATTTGCACAGAGCTCGCACCTGGCTCTCATCGACACCCTGATGATGGCCTACACTGTGGAGATGGTGAGCGTGGAGCGGGTCATGGCCTGCATCAACAGGTTTTCTGCGGCGGAGACGTTAGAGCTGCCGTACGACACCGAGGACGCCATCATCACCTGGGTCAACAAGGTCCGTACAGAGGTCACGTTTCCCCGCTCTTGTTTATCCCCTTTGATTACATCGTCCGGTGACATCACTTGGCAGAGCGTAGATCTCTCTTGCAGGACTGGGCAAAAACACAAACTTGTTTCTTTGATAACATTGTTTTAGATCAGAAAAAACAAAACAATTTGCATCCCTTAGTGTCATGTTATTGTGGCCATTGGTCTTTCTAACCATTAAGATGCAGAAGTTCACATCCAGCCAACTCCAGCTGCACCAATATATGCAGGCTGTACCTTGTTGCAAAGCTCAAAGCCTCTGGGATCCAGTTGTTGAATTATTACGGATATACTTTGGATTTTTGTGTGTGACAACATTTAGTTTATGACGCTAATGTAACTTGTGAGACAGTAAAACTAACTTCACTTCTGTCAAATGTGTATCAATGTGGGGATTATGTCATACCTGATTTTAAAGCTCAGAGCAGCCCAAATCAAGTCAAAAAAGTTGCATAAACTTGGTTAACTAAAGTGTCCCTCTTACTAGATCAACATTGAGATTCAAAAATTACCTAATACAGTGGTCCCTCGTTTACCATTTGGGTTACGTTCTAAAATGAATATCAAACCTGTTCCTTGTAGGTCTGAGCGCTACTGCAGCTGTCAAAAGCCGTGCATGCACTGTAAAATCAAACAGCAGAGGCTCCGAGCAGGGCTGAGGGGTAGGAGCGGGACTGAGGGGTACGGGAAGATTGCAGTAGTCCGGTTTTATGATTTTGTTGGAGTATAATTTTTTTTAAAAGCAGGCAAAATCACGCACACGACAATCCACGAAACAGTGCGGCCTCGAAAGGTAAAGCGTGTTATAGCGAGGGACCACTGTAAATAAAAACAGATCACAGGTGTCATAAATAATCACCAGTACGTAGCAGACGTATGCACTTTATTTCACACAATCAGCTTTTTGTGTTTTTACCTGTAAAAAGCAAGGCACACACTCTTCTTTGTAAAAAATCCAAATATTCAGACATTGTGACACAACAATTATTGATGTATGTATTATTCTTTTGAAACCAGTATACATACGTCACAATAAACACATCAACTTAATCAGTGCCAGATTATCATGCACCAATTGTTTTAAAAGGGCAGTTATAATAAAATGTCTTTTGGCTGTACTTCTATAGTTCTTCTGGTGCAAACATCTTTATTGCTCTTGTTGGAAGCCTTCAGCCACAAAGATGAAAATGCCAGATTAATGAAAAGTCAGACTCGGACAAAAACACACAGCTTATTGTCCGTCTACAGCCCTGAAGACATGCCGCCTGCTCTGCTCATGGTAAAGTCTAAATTCGCAGACTCATGCCTTTCTTATGTCACTGAATGCAAACAAAGTAAAAACATAATAAGGTTTTAAAAGTGTCCTAACAGTAACACAAGTCAGTTCTAATCTATACTGAAGCGTTCTATACTGAAGCGACTTTCACCCTGAGACTTTGATGAGGTTTCGGTATTTCAGATTTGGTCGACACAAACCCCTCCATTGAGCGTGCGGCACATATTTGTGAGAAATGTGACCTCTTCATCACTCTTCTCGTTGTAGGTAAATGAAAACCTGAGAGACATCTTTTTGGAGGAGCACAAGCTGAAAGAGGCCACGCTTCAGGACAACACCCAAAAAGTAAGAAGAAATATAATTGTTTTTTAGTTGTTTATTGGTCAAAACAATCTAAAAATAGTACCAAAAATGTGAAAAGTTACTCTGCTCCGGTGGCGCAATGTAGTATCTCAATAGATGACCCTTGAATACAGTTACTAGTCTACTTGCTGTCTGCTTGTTGCCACGGAGATGTAAAACGTGGATATTATGGACATACAGAAGTTTATCCATTCTAACAGAGGGACGCTTCTCCGCAGATATGACCTGTCACTTAGCCTGGCTTGTATATGTGCCACACCATGGAACACTACAAGCAAAACAACAACATTTAGATGGACCCTAGCATAAAGCAAACCCCAGTGCCAAATGTGGGGTCAATTCTGGTCAAGCAGACAGAATCACAGAGACAAACTTCATTCAAAAGGCTATTTGGTTTACTATTTAAATGTTTTGTTTTATATGAATTATATGACCAACTTTAATGATACGCAAACTTGGTCGACAACAGAAGGCAAACTTGTTAATGTTTTGTGGAGAGGAAAATTAATACAAAAAGTACAAATTCATCTGGAGGAGTCCTATCCAATGGGAGCGGAGGTGGGCTCTGGCTCAGTGGAGGTTTGGAGCTTGATCTCTCTCCTTTGGGTCCTGTGTTGCCCCCTGTGGCTGCAGGTGGCTCTCGGCTAGTTTTTACCTCAGCCTTATGTTTTTATGGTTTGATGTTTTGGGTGTGTGTGTGTGTGTGTGTATAGCTGGGACTGTTGTCTGTGAGCTGTTTGGGTGGTTTTTTTGGGTGGGTTAATGGGTCAATGTTTTGAATTAACTGTAAAGCAATTTTGTGTTACATTGTCATATGAAAAGTGCCATATGAATAATGATCGATTAACTTAATAAACCTAAATGGATTGTTACTCTGACACCAGGGAAGATTCATGCACCTTTAATAGCCACTTTTCAAAGATATTTAATTAGCTCAATGCAAAACCAGACATGGAGCTTTCATAGACATGCTCTCATTCTACGTGCTTCATTGATTGAGCAGCCCTATAAATCAATACAATAAGTCCCAACACGGAGCAGACAGACCGTGTGCGTTGGTATAATGTGGAGGATTCTTGTGGACACTGTCAGCTGTGATTGTGATGGAGCCGACACAGAGACAGTGTTCACAGTTATGTAAGGCCCATGTGACTGCAGCGGACACACAGCAGCAGCTACTGTCCTCCACCACTTACCCCTCACCCATAATGCAACACTGCATTGTCTTATCAGGTCATGGCCCGTGGTGTTAACAAGGGTTTAAAGGTAGAACGTGTGGACAAATACGTAGGTTGTGGTGATATATCTAATCTGATGATGATATTGACTAAGTTCCTTTATTTCACTATGTGTTGAAATTCTGTAAATATAACAGCCCACAAACGATCTTGTGGTTATGTTTCTATCTATAACACCAAGTACATCATTACACATGTACGTCAACATTAGTCTGATGTATTTATGTTCTATTGATCTATTTTTGGCATTACTGGCTATGTTGGCAATATTTTGCTTTGGTTCATTTGGGTAGTTGTAGAGTACATAACACAATTACAATGCGTTGGCTATTCATGTGACAGGGGTATTATGCATCTTTTTATGTTCAAAAAGGGTTATGTTTTTGCACATTTTCTAGTGGCTCTTGTGGAGCCTTAACCATCCATGACAGCGGTCTTATGGATGCTATAGGATGAAAAGTTCGGAAGGTTTTCTCTGCTGTGGGACAACAGAAACAGAAAACCTACAAAACAATTGATCCTGGAACTCTGTAGACACAACCATGATCAAAAGTTAAGGCCCCTTGCTCCCCAATCTCCAATGGGTCACTACAAAGTCAAAAAGGCAGAACTGTACCCTTTTTTCTCATATAAAGTTGCATAATTCCCCATTAAGCCTGATGCAAATCAAGAACTCCATGATACACTGTCATACTGTGTTATGTATGATCATAATATTCACATGGTGTAAATTTCACATCGTGCCAATAGCCTCCATATCATATAGTTCTAGTTGACAATTTGAATGATCAAAGTAAGGTACATACATGATAACTGTATACCCCCACAAGCTCTTGAAATAGCTGTGTTGTCACATTGTTTGTTATGAGGGAATCAAATCAGAAAGTGTAAATAATGCTTTTAAACTGGCGTGGAAAACTGTAACCTATTGGTCAGTGCTTTTCTGTGCCATATTGGATTTAGGTCGAGTCAATTTATAACATACATCACGCTATCAGTGGCTTTTATTCTTTTATCTAAAGGTCCCATGGTTTTTTTGAATGAGGCATCAGTAAGAAAACAGTAACCCCAGACAGTGTAATAAGAGGGAAGGATTCATCTAATGTAATGTTTTTGCTCAATTTGTATATTTGTGCCGTAGCCCCTTTTGTCTAACCCCTCTTTCATTGTCTCCTATTGTCATCCACTCAGTCTGTAGACAAATGGTACTGGAGACTTGTACCTGTAAGTCCATTTATTCGTTAGAGACATTAATCTGACCCTATATCCCAACCCCAAAATGACCTCCTACTGCATGCATCCCTCCAGCACACCCATGTCTAATCTGCCAAACATACTGACCACACATTAATGACCACTGTAGAAATAAACAGTACCATTGTATGAAATAGGTTAAATAATGCTGTAATTTGCTTTGAAAAAACTGCTTGCTGTAAAATGAAGCGTGACTCTGCTCACGTGTTTATGGTTTAAGTGGAACTAATGTCATGAATGCATTTATCTTGAGTGCTATTCTTGGCCAATGGTTCAACTACAGACATCTGAACTGTAGTTTACAATAGTTTTGTGGTCCAAGTGTCTTCTGCATGATTTCCCGTTAGTTGAGCCTGAGTCCTTTGTGCCTGAGAACCCAAATAGTCAACACTTTGTCTTATGCACCCGCTGCTGGTGTGTATAAATACATATGTGTGATTGTATTGCATGCACGTCAGCGTCATCACGACACTGAGGTGATGTCTTTCTGTGTTGTCATGGTTTCAGGCTCGCTACAGAAGAGAGCTCGCGCAGCAACTAAGCGCCCCCGTGCTCCCCCTGGTGGACAACCTGCTGAAGGACAACACAGACGGCTGTGCTCTGACCGCTCTGCTGCACTTCTACTGCCCACAGGCCGTAGCTCTGGAAGGTGGGCCCTGTCTGCAGCCACACCCACTGTCTATTACCCACAAGGCTGGAGTCTATTTATTCCCTTAGAAATGGAACATAATGGGGGAAACACTGAGTCATTTCATCTTTGGTCTGATGTTACAATGATTGCTTTTCTCTCCATTCTCCTGAGCTAAGCCTAAAGGAAACTTGTATTCATAGTATGGTTCATGTTGTGGACACTAAACATTCACTATATTTCCATGAAAATGAATCTTAGCTAGAGAGCGAGCACTTCAACTGTAAACTAATGGAGATTTTCAAATGGGAAATACTACATTTAGAGCCCATTATAAATGATTCTGAGAATATAAAGTTACATGTTTTTACCTGTAGAGACCCAGCAGTGTATTGGTTTAACCCTATCTCAAAGGACAAGCTGCAACATGGTGGATTTATGTTCATTCTCATAATCACTTTTTTTGCAACCTTTGTTAATGTTCAGTCTCAAGCTGTATTGTATATTGTAGTGTGTACAAACTATAACAAATGGTCGCCTCAAAAGTGTACACGTAAGCTTTAATTCCAAAGGGTTATGGAAAGTTGACTGGAGACATGAAGTAACAAAGTCTACGCAGTGAGTTTCCCCTCTGTCTTGCTCCTGCGGCCGTTGTTCTAAAAATGCTCTGGGTTGGGCTGTGATTGGTCATGAGCAGGATGTGACGCCTAAGCTATTTCAAACATAAACAACTTTCCATGGTATGCACTGACTTCTGGGATTGATTGTAGTTCACATGAGCTCACACATATGCTTGCCAGATGTGCTGTTTGGACTGTTCCCAATCTTCAGTTTGAACAAATCTGAAAATGAGCGTTTAATATACAATGACACAATGAGAAGAACATTCAACATCTGCCCATGCTTTGGTGAAATTTATTTATTTTATTTATTTATTTAATATGGACATAACAATAACATTGGACGAACCAGATGCTTTGCTGTGAGTGTTGAAAATTTTCAACACTAGTCCAGAGGGGGCTTTTACACTACAGAAGATAAAAGACATTTAAAAGAATTACAATAAAATGTACACGTGAGAACAAGTCTGTCTTGATCTTAACTACTGTTTGAGCTCTCTGCTGAAGATGGTCATGTTAGTCTGTAGTTTTAGACTGGTGGGGAGAGAGTTCCACAGTTTAACCCCCCTAAAGGAGAAGCTGGATTGCCCAAACGATGTTCTGAGCTTTTGGGAGCACACAGTCACAGTAATTTATCATCTATGAGACAGATTGATGACAGGGGGATATTATAACATAGGACCACAACTTAGGGTTCGATTATAAGCTCTTGCACCTTTTTATGTTTACATGTTTCATAATATTTTTCTAGAACATGTTTTTTGATATGATGCGCATTGTCGGCCGCAGAAATGCTACTCCTGCCACAACATGAGCACTTTATAATTAAGATAAATATCCTGTAGGATCTATGAGCTTTTTGAGGAATGTTTGAGGCCTTTTTTAAAACTCTAAACTGTTGTTATCTTGTGCCTCCCTGCTCTCATTTGTGCGTGTGCGCCTGGATGTGTGCGGCCCCTCCCTCGCTGCTCTCACAGATATCTGCCTGAAGGAGAGCATGTCTTTGGCTGACAGTCTGTACAACCTCCAGCTGGTTCAGGACTTCTGCTCCAACAATCTCAACCACTGCTGCCACTTCAGCCTGGAGGACCTGCTCTACGCCCATGCCTCCATAAAGGTGCGTACTCATTGTTGGCTTGTTTTATGTGTGTGCAATAGGGCGGTACAATTTTAATTTAATTGTGAGTTTTCGCATTGATATTACCATTAACATTCACAATATATGTTTAGTGAGCGTGCATAACAGCAACAACAAAACACAATACATTAGGTTTTTCAACTTCAAACTATAGTACATATACAGTACATGCATACAAGTACATATAGTATTTTTACATACCCTGCAAAAATGTGAAAAACGTTTGAATCAATTTTTGTGTCTTCATTTGAGAATAAGATTGTATTGTTGTGCAGATTTGCTGTTAGAAGTTGTGAACAAGAAGACATTTTCCACTAATAAGAAAAAGGCAATACTCATTTGAGATTTTTGTCTAAAAATCTCAGATCCTTGTTTTTTATTTTATTTGTTGCAAGCCTTAAATAATTGCAGCCTTTGCATCCAGTAAAAAATGTGTTTACATTTGATTGCAATGAATTAGTATCACTGGTACTAGTTTGCGACTGCAGCTGCTGTTTTTTTGTCAAATCCCAATCTTAGCATCTAACTTATTTGCTGATGAGCTCTGTAAAATGTAACTATATGAAGCTATTATTTTTCCAATACTAGATTCTCAGCAGGAACCAAATAAGTACATTACGCTTGTTTGTCTGGTTCACTTTAACTGGAACTAGTCTGGTTGATTGGGGCAAAAATAGTTTCAAAACATGTAAACTGACATTAGAGACTGGGAGACACACGCTCACTTCAATTGTCTGGTGGTTTTACATCCACAAATAAAGCACTTTTGCATCAGGTGAACCAGAATTATTCCAGTTAAAGTGAACCAGACCGACAAGTGTGACAGTGTTAAGACACCAAGTCATAAATAAACGTAGTCACTTACAGCTGACGGTCTTTAAACAAATTTTCTTTTATTGTTGGAGTTTTAGTTGAATAGCAGATTGTGTGGGAAAACAGAATGCACCAAAGCGTGGGTCAAATTCTGAATCATTCAGATTCAAGTCCAGTCTGCGCCTGGGACTTTCTTTTCTCCAAAACAAGAGGCTCCATTCTGTGACTATAATGGGTCTGCAGTGAATAGTTCAACACTGGTTTGTTTTTTATAAGAGTAAAAAGTGTTGATGGAGCAGCTGACTTTCCAAAGAACCTCATCCCTTTTGCATTCTATGTATGTATACAAAAGTATTTAGGTTGGCATTTGACATAAAAATATCTGTATTCTGAAGGATTTTCCATGTCAGGGAAAGCAAATGGCTACAGAAAACAATTATAACTATGACCTACAAATGAACAAATAAAACAAATAAATAAATAAAATGGATGGCTTAGAGCTCTTGAACATATACATGTTTAAAGGGAATGTTAAACAATGTAGATTCCAGGTAGAAAGCCTAAAGGTGCATGACGGACGATGGTGAAACCTGTTTTTCCTCTGGGTCAGTTCCCTAGCAACAGTTGGCTGATGTAACCTCACTGACATGTCAAATATAGCGTATTATATTGTGATTGAAGCGTTACATTCTTATCACTACTGAGAACAATGGCTGTGTTAATATTTCAACCTTGTTTTTGTCTTTCTATAGAGTAACTACCTGGTGTTTATGGCCGAGCTCTTCTGGTGGTTCGAAGTGGTGAAACCCTCATTTGTGCAGCCAAAAGTCTTTGACCCAAATGGTACATTAACATCGCAGCAATTCAAAATATAAGCATGGATATTAATGTTCTGTTTCTGTGTAAATGGCAAACCTCCCTCATAAATGACTTGTCGTTGTGCTGCAGCGTGTGAAGTGTCCTGTAGTAATATGGCTCCTGTAACCAGTCCAGTGAAACAGAACTATGCAGAAACCAACGTCTCAGCTCAGTGTAAGTAACGCAACGTCACTGCATTTAACAAACGTAGTGTGGGTCAAAGGAAAATCAATGCAGTACAATGCTTTAAATACAATTCTACACAGCCTAGTGGTTCAGGCTAAAAGCAAGAATGTTTACAGTGTTTTTGAAAAAGGACACTATAATTACTTTATAAAATATGATGCAACACTTTCTGTAGGTGTAATGAAAAGATCCACCTCCTTGTCTTTTGAAGATGGGACCTGGCCCAAAGAAACAAGGTGTGTAGGCTGAATTGCATGATTTTCTGTTCAACAAAAATGTTGTTTTGACGTTTTGTTTTAAACTCAAATGTAGGTCTTCCTCTCAAGGAATTTCTTTTGAGATCCCCCTGGATGGGGGTCCCCCTGTTCCCTTGTGTGAACCCCTCTCTCTTCATATGACACGCTCAGTCAGCAGTGATGTCATCCCATTCAAAGTTCACTATGCATCTGAAGGAAACATGAAGAGCCCCTCCCTGGTGCCTTTAGCTGTCAATGGGCAAAGGGGACATGTCGAGGAGGAAGACTGCATGCCTCATAAACCAGTGGGACGAAACCACACATTCTCCATCAAAAACCAAAGCAGGTTATGAAAACGTTTTTAGTTTTTTGTTTGTACTTATTACCTCTTTGACAACATTTTCTAAAATGTGTATTATTTTTTCTCTGACAGATACTCAAACGGAGTTCTACCAGAAAGTACCTCTGCTCCTCTCTTTGGTAACAGTGGTCATATTAGTCCCACCACCCCTCCGAGTATTGAGGAGGCTCTAAAGATAATCCACGACACAGAGAGGCCTCATGCCAGTTTGGGGATTGGGGATGGGTTTTATCTCCATGGGACAGAGCCTTCAGGACCACCCGGAGCTCATGGTGAGGACCAGGGGAAAGCCAAAGCCCTGCTCCCAGAGCATGACTCCGCCTCAGAGGAAGTGGACACTGGTATCCACGTCAAGACTGAGGACATCCAAAGCCTGGACGAGGACTCCTCTTTGAGAGACTATTCAGACATTGACCAGGACTGGGAGGCCATGACTCGGTCCTGCCCCCTCCCTGAGCGAGACAGAGGCTCCCGGAACGCTGGGCGGATGGGAGTTTTTGACTCTGATATTAATGTTGAAAGAGGAGCTGACAGGAGCAGCTCAAATCCTGCACACAGCTTGCCACGGTCCCACACAATATGTTCAACTTCCTCTTCTGGCTCAGCAGGTGCCATGATCCGCATGACCAGCTTTGCAGAGCAAAAGTTCAGAAAGTTAGAGGGAAGGAGTAGTGGAGGAACCACACCCGAGAGCTCAGAGCTAAATGTCCCATGTGTGCGTGCAGCAAAAACTCCACCTTCTCAGGTTTGTTTGGATTCTTTTCAAATGTTCTTATTCAAACCATATATTGTATATTATTCAAAGAAAGAGAGTTTAGGAGTGCTCACTGGATCTTAGAAAGCTCAGCCCGGTGCTGACCAGGTGCTCTTCAATGCCGTGGAAAAAAAAAAGTCTAAAAAGAGGACTCCGAGGGACGTCTGTTTATTTTACACACCATTGCATAATGGCAAAAAGTCTTTGTCCTGGCAGTAAAGACAAGGTTTGAATAAGTTATATGTTGCACTTGTGTCAAGGTTTACATGAATTTCAACAGATTATACATATTTACAGAAGGAAACCAGCAGCGATTGGAACAGGACAGTGAGTCACATTTTAATTTGCATATAGTGCAAGACACTGTCACATGGATAAACACTCAACATTGGTGAGGACACTTAAAAACTCATTTCAAACAAGAGGAAGCATTGTCAACACGAGTGACAAGTGACTTTCATTATATGCAAATAAGTGTTTATGTGGTTTGCATTTAATGTGAATGTTACTGTCCCGTTTCAATCACTGGTGATTTTCTGATATGTTTAATCTGTTTACAGTATTGCCATGTGATCTCACATACTCATGTGACCTGTCAACTATTTAAACCTTTCAGTCAGACATGTATCTATGCTGCCTGAACGCTTTGGTGTTTACAAATTACCTCTCCTCTTTTGACTAATACATTGTATTTTTATTTTTTATTTGTAGATTTCTACACCTCCCCTGCCAATCATATCTCCATCTCCTAAAACATCAACCCAGAGAGACCCCTCTCACCTGATTGCTTCAGAAATGATACAACTTAGAATGAAGTTGGAAGAAAAACGCAGAGCCATTGAGGCTCAGAAAAAGAAGGTATTGCTTGCTAAAAGTCTTCAACTCGAGACTTGAAAATTATTGACAGGTATTGTTGTGATGGCTTCTAAAGGTGGAGGCTGCTTTCACACGCCATCGCCAGAGAATGGGCAGAACAGCATTTCTAAATGTTGTGAGACGAAAGGGTGTCATCCCCTCCAACAGTCTCAGCCCTGGAGAAACAGAAAAGCCCTCCCTGGAATCATTACCCTCTCCAAACTCAGCAGGACCAAGCTACATCGAAAGAGCAGAGCGGTGCAAACCTGACGGAGCAGCTCCAAAATCTCCTTGTGAAGATGGAAGTGGGTAACTGCACCATGCATAGTGATATTCATGGTACTGGACTCTGACAAATGCTGGATTGACATGTTTACAGGTGTTGCTGCTGGTGAAGTGGACTTGTCAGAGTACACCCGCTCCATTGAGAGGTTGAATTCTTCACTAGGTTTTCTGCAAACAGAGATGCAGCGTCTTGCTCAGCAGCAGGACAAGATCATGGCCATGAGAGAACAACAACAACAGGCCTGGGTCATTCCTCCTCCAGCTCCATCTCCGCACAGGTGTGTATCATTATGAGCCTTTGTGACACAATCATAATGAAACAAGAAAACCTAAAGTATGTTTATGTCATTGTGGTTCCTGCACAGACAACTGCGCGAGTTGCGTAGCAGCAGTGTCACAGGCCGAGGCTCAGGCCGTGGTTCAGTGGGGTCCCTGTCTCCAAACCTGTCCTCCACTGGCTCTCACCAAGCTCCAGAGCGCTCCTCATCTGGACTTAAGCGCAGACCCGCCTCTTTCCATGCCAGAACTCCGCGGACTCCTCGCCCCAATGACTTAAAGGTTACACCCTTCAGTCGAATGCTGAACACTCCCACATCAGTGGACAGTCTGCCCAGACTCAGGCGCTTCACCCCACAACAATCCCAGCTCAGCTCCTTTGCCTATTTGGGTCATGATGAAACACCAGACAGAATGAGAAACTGTGATGGTAAAGACGACAAAGAAACAACCAAAGAGGAGTCCTCAGAAAAGAGTGCAGGCACTCCAGAAGGAACGCCACAGATCCAGCCTCACCAAGAGACTGAGAGTGTGTCTAATAAAGAGGCCCCTCAATCAAAACACACAGAAGTGCTGCAGCAGCCAGTGGCGGAGGTCCAATGTGAGCCAACCCGAGCGGACCTGGTCCAAGTGGCTTTGACTGAACTCAAACTTGATGAAGAGGGAGAGACAGGGGACGAGACATTTGGAGATCAAAAAATGTGCTGTGGATTCTTCTTCAAGGTAAATTACAAAATCACAATGACACATATTACGGTTACTGTCGGGCTAGGGCAACTCATAAACTTCAGTTTACATATTAACTACATTTCATTAGCCTGTGCAGCTGATAAAAGCATGTGTACTTATGTACTATGTATGCATTCAATGCTGCAAAATGCTTTATGGGGCTGGAAAGGAATGTCACTCTGACACAACATATGCTGAGCTGTGGCTGTTCAACCATGAGAAGATCAAAAACAATACAATGTGTATCTAGGCTAACTACACAATGAACACAGACCCAACAGTGTGGTTCCAGAGTGTATTATGCATTTACTTTTTTCATAAATTATGAAGCTAATATAAGACTTTCATGAGTGCAATCTTCAAAGATTCAGCTGTCATCGGTGGATATGCCTCAACTAACATAAAATCTTGTCTTTGCCCCAACATCAGGATGACGTGAAGGGAGATGATGATATGGCGGCAAAGAAAGCAGCTTTACTAGAGAAGAAGTTGAGGAGAGACAAAGAGGCTCAAGAGAAGAAACAACAACAGGATTTGGATCAGGAGCAGAAAAGAGAAGCTGCACGGTTGGTTTGACTTTGATATTAATAGTTTATTCCAAGTAAAGTGCTAACTGTGTTTTTGTTTTTCCAGTTTAAAAGCAGAAGATGAGCAGCTAAAAAAAGAGGAAGAAAAGGCCCGCCGTGAATATATCAAATGTGAGTTTTTAAGACGAAAACAGTTAAAGGACATGGATGAGGTGGTCAAACCTCGAGCTGGAAGTCTTAAGAAGAAACCGAGGCCTACATCCATTCACAGAGACGTCCTGGAGTCCACACCAGCCCACAGGGGCACAGGTCAGCTGCACAAACATCCAAACACTTTATAGAGCATAATTCATCATTGTGGTCGTGTTTTCCTCAGGAGTGCGTCCTCGAGGATACTCTGTGTCAAGTGTGTCTCTGGCCTCTCTCAACTTAGCAGACAATGACAATCAGCTGGAGCACAAGAAGAACAACAGGTGAGATTCACTTTTATAATCTTTTGGGAACCTTGTATGTGTTATAAGTGTAGGTCTTTGTAATCTGTCAACCTTGTTTCCTTAAATTACGTGGAAAGAAGCAGTATCCTTCCTTGCACCTATTACTTTTTTTAACCCCTTGTCTTGTTTGCATGCTCCCGTCAGGGGCAATAAAATTGCTCATGTTACCTTCTATCTGAGTTTTCCCAAAGACAAAAAGGGAAGGTCAGTAATGTTTTGTAGAAATGAAAATCTAGGTGTAGATACTTTAGACCTCGGTGTACATTGTATTAACATGTTATATATGATTTATCTTAAGGCTCACACTTCACCACAGTTTGTTTGGGCTGGTCTAGAGCTTCTGCTTTACTCATGAATATTGTAAATCTGGTCATACGCTGCTTTGCTTGGCTGAACATTGCTTTTGTTTTTTGTCAGTTATTCATTGTGACTAACTGTCCACTCATGTTTGTATTTTATGTATTTGTTATTCATCGTTGCATTTGTATGTGACAATTTTCAGACCAGATTCTGCGGGAGGTTTTTCTTCTTGTCCTTCAGCTGGCAGTCGTAATGAGAAGGACTGGGAAGTGGACTCCACCACCTCCTCTACTCCTTCCAACGCTGACTATACCGGTAACAACCACTTCTATTGCATTGTGTTTTATGATGGATCATAGTTAACTCCTATTTCATGATGATGTTTTACTCCTGCAGGACCCAAACTTTACAAAGAGCCCAGTGCCAAATCCAACAAACATATCATTCAGAACGCTCTGTCTCATTGTTGCTTGGCCGGCAAGGTCAACGAAGGTCAAAAGAACAAAATACTTGATGTGAGTTTGGATTAGCATATTTACTTTTGTTAAAACTGGGAAAAAACATGTCACACTTACTTCTGTCTGTATTCTCAGGAAATGGAAAAGTCTGAAATCAACAACTTCCTGGTCTTATTTCGTGACGCTGGATGCCAGTTCAGGTCTGTCTACACATACTGCCCAGAGTCCGAGGAGATCGTCAAGTTGGCAGGAATAGGACCAAAAAGTATCACAACAAAGATGATCGAGAACATTTATAAATACAACTCGGACCGTAAACAGTTCAGCCAGATCCCGGCCAAGACCATGTCCGCCAATGTGGACGCAGTCACTATTGCAGGGCATCTGTGGCAAACCAAGAAGCAAGGGACACCCAAAAAGCTCCAACCCAAGTAAATGACAAGAATGACTGGACTTGATTTTCCTCCTGCAGTTTGGACCTTCTTTGAGTTCCCCAACTGGAAAATGAAAGCATCATTACTTCATGAGGGCACAGTGTTACATTGGTCAGACTGGGTATGAACTTTAATGTGCCAAAAAGAGAACAAAATACTAGGCGGACAAATGCCTTATTGAACCACTGAAGCACTGAATGTCAAGTCTCCGCAAGAGGCACTTTGATTTCTAGTCCATTGTGTGGCCTTATGCTTGTTTTGTGTCATACCTGCACATTGAAACAAGCGGCACCTGTTCAAATACCGGTAATCTGTTATTTTGCAATGCAAGAAAGACTGTATGCATACGGATCGGAGGTCGAGTCTTCTCTCTTGTCATTAAAACTTAACTCATCAAGATCTGAAAATATGCCGTTTTTTGTTTGTTTTTTTTAAAGACATTTGCTGCTAGGACCGGCATGTTTTTTTACAACTCGTGTAAATGGTTTGTGTATGTGTGTAGAGTGAAGTGCCAAGTCTTGGAGGTGATTTTTGTTACTCTCCAAAAGTGTGACATGTTGTGATGATAACGTGCCATCAAACCATAGGACGCACCTGCAATACTCTAATTTATTTAATTAGATAATGCTGACATGTACGGTATCTTTGATTTGAAAATATGTCAACTACTATTTTGTATATAATGCAGATGAACAGCTTTCTGTAGCTTTGTGTAACTTTTTTTTATTTATCTTGTATTTGTAGCCTATGTGGTATGTATGTGGCCTTTTACTGTGCTTTTTTTAACGACTGAGACCATTATCTGATATGTGTCATTGACAGAACCCTCGCCGTGTCTGCACATTTGACACATTTGTCCTGTTAATCTTCATAAGTCTTTTTTGACCAGTTACAACGCTCAAACGCCACTTTATTACAACAGTCTTAACAAATAACTCTTGGTTTGGTCAACAAATGTAAATACACAAATGATAGCACTTAAATCATGTGTAACCATGCAGTCTACTCAGTATTTTACTTACTTCTTTGCATAACTGTACAGATATATTTTGGCATATACAAATATTTTTGTTATTGACATTTATCAGATGTGTGATGTATTAATGTGGTGGGAAAATCCGTGAATGAACAAAATGTGATGAGCATTGGATGGATGAAAAGTATTGTTAAAGCCAAGCGATGTTAAATCGACAGATCATGGGTATGCAAAAATCTTTCTTTTTTCCTACTTGGAATTTCCTTTTCCTATGTATGATCAATTGTTCATGAAACCTGTTTTAGTAAGTTGAAGCTTTATTAAAATACTGCAATCTAAACTCTTGTCGTTGATGGTAGTGTTTGAATGTATTTATCTTTATACTGTAAATCAACCAGGATTAAACTGTGGTTGCAAAGCCACAGAATGCAATGCAAAACTGGGGTCTCCAAACCTTTTTCGATTGGAGAGCTACTGGCAGAGAGCTACTCCTTTTAGCAGTTGTAATCTATATTATAACTACAGCCAATCTCGGAGAACACATGTGCACAATACCATACTACCGTTTACACTACAGTATCCCTGCATTAATGACAAGATTTGTTGTTAGAATAGATTCGTAATGACTCAAAAGAGAATCATTCACGATCATGTGAATCCATTCTTGAAAACTTTGGGGAGCTATCTGAAAGAGGGTGGGAGCCACAGGTTGGAGACCCCTGATTATTTGGAGAAGGAATAATTCTAAAAGGTAAGCAACTATTAAAAGATACTAGGGGAAACACAATAACGCAAATGAATAAGGATTTATAAAGCCCTTTTCATAGTTGAAAACAATCCCACAGATAAATAAATTATATACAGTATTACTTCCCACAAAGTCAGTCTAATTTCACACAGTGAGAGATAGATATATATTGGGTTATATTACATGCAGGGACAGACATGGTTTGGTTAACTAGCTATATTAGTATAGACCAAAGTATTTATTTGTGTTCCAATGTGTTTCATGTGTTTGATTTTCTAATTAAAATGCATTGAATTGACTTGAACATTTCACTCATTCCAGAATAAATACACCACCAACAATAGTAATCAAAGGGTTAATTATCAAACACAGTGACATATTGCGATTGTTTATCTGATGATCCTCCACATTGACTACAATATCCAGTCTGTGTATCTAAGTGTTGTTTGGAGTGTTGTGTAGAGTCTGTGGCCAGGACAGAGGGAGGCAGTGCTGGACCAGGACAGGCTGACACAGGCACTGGGCAGGGCAGCCTCACATCCTGCATACACAAACACACCACAGCGCCTGTCAGCAGCACGGCAACTGTCGGGAAGCTGCATTATCGCCTCATGTTGATCATATAACAGGTGAGATTTGCTTTTGTATTCCTATAAATACATTATTATTGTGTTGTCGCGTGTTGGGAATGATGCACGCGCCCCGCCCGCGCGCCCGCCCGCCCGCGCGGCTAACCCCAGATGATGCCTCTCTCTCAATGGCCTGATTAGCTTGAATGGAACTTTCTAGATATTCCGCTTGTCTGGACATTGTATTAACCTTACTAGCATGTTGTTACTAAATGCACTCGTTATTGGAGCCAAATCAGTTTGTTAATCCTCTCAGGCACTGACTTGTAGCAGGAAAAGTGCTCGCTAACATGCTAGCGGTACTGCAGTGATGCGTTTGGCTTGTGTTATTACTGAGGTATTCGCATGTTTTGTCTTTAATATGTTGAAGTCGGTTCCCACAGACGTTATCGTTGTGTTGTCTTGCTTGTATCTCAATCATCACAAGACAGATATTAATACTGTGCGGTTATCATGTGCGCAGTGTTGCTTTACTCAGCATTTTTTAAAGCATCTTTCTTGTTGAATGTGTTCAGACTCGGAGTCCTTGTTTGTTTCAGCCATTCAACACCATGACAGCAGAAGAGACTATCAATGTGAAGGAGGTGGAGGTCATCAAGGTGATCCTGGACTTTCTAAACTCCAGGAAGCTGCACATCAGCATGTTGGCTTTAGAAAAGGAGAGTGGGGTCATCAATGGACTCTTTTCTGACGACATGCTATTTCTCAGGTATAAAAACCTGTGTTTTAAAGTTGTCCTAGGTGACAAACTGCATGACACTGGGCCTTCGTGTGAGTTTGCAAAGCTGATACTAATGTGTGTGTGTATTTTTGAACAGGCAATTGGTACTTGATGGGCAGTGGGATGAGGTCTTGCAGTTCATCCAACCACTTGAATGCATGGACAAGTTTGACAGAAAAAGGTCTGATGTTTAGTACCTTCAATATTGATTGAAATTATGATCTAATATCTGTTTTCTGCTCTTTAGGTTTCGTTACATTGTTCTAAAGCAGAAGTTTTTAGAAGCTCTTTGTGTAAATAATGCTATGTCTGCAGAGGATGAACCACAAAATGTAAGGAGAGAAAGGACAAAAAAAATTCTTACAAAAAATGCAGCGTGCTTAACAAGAAACAGGATAAATTAGAGAAGGATAGAACATTAAGAACTGGGCTACCTACATGTTTTTCTTTTCATGAATGATGCATGTTTACAGACATTATCTTTAAGTATTTGGGCTGAGAGTGAGCGTGGTCCTCTCTATTTAACTTCTCGGTCTGAAAAAGCGGATCTGAAGATGTGACGAAGGAAAACAAATATTTCATGTGAAAACTAGTTATAGAACCAAACCCTTTTAGAGTCAGGAACTAGATGTAAATGTATTTTATCACATTGTTTTGTTTTTTTAGGTGTAATGTTAGAGTTAGGGTTAGGGTTAGTAACACATAACCAAAAGTAAATAGAAAAGGAAGCCGAAAAATAAGTCTTTATTTTTCTCTCAAATGAAACTAAATGATTGTGAATACATTTCAATGGAATTAGAGGACACATTGAATACAATCAAGTTGCTGCTTATCCTTATGATCGAGCGCCTGGCCTACTGTCACATGGCTGAGCTGGGATTCTGTGCCAGAACTATCACGTTCTATTAACCAGATCAGGTCAGACTTCTTTAGACATCTGTGAAGACGGCGTGCACACAGAAATAGCCCTGTCATGTATCTAGTTTATATAAGTTGTATAAGTGTGAAAGGATTTTATATAGGTAATGTGATATCAATTATGTATCATGTTTTCCAGCTTGAGTCCACTATGCAGGAAGCAGTGAAATGTCTTCATGGACTTGAGGAGTTCTGTCCATCAAAAGAAGACTACAGTAAACTGTGTCTGCTGCTCACTCTGCCTCGACTGACCAATCATGCTGAATTCAAGGCAAGACAATGCACTCACATGAATTAGAATTCATTCTTGTTTCTTGTTTATATCTAATTATTTTTGTTTGTTCACAATTTCCTAGGACTGGAATCCCAGCACAGCTAGAGTCCAGTGCTTTGAAGAGGCCTGCATAATGGTCGCAGAGTTTATTCCTGCAGACAGGAAGTTAAGTGAAGCTGGGTTTAAAGCCAGTGGAGACAGACTCTTCCAGCTGCTTTTGAAGGGAGTTCTCTATGAATGCTGCGTCGAGTTTTGCCAGGTAAAAAAATGCTTATCAAATATAATATTGTAACATTGTAGACGTGTTCTTAATTTTCTCAACTGTGTGGACAGAGCAAGGCAACCGGGGAGGAGATCACAGAGAGTGAGGTGCTGCTGGGAGTGGACATGCTGTGTGGTAACGGCTGTGACGACTTGGACCTGTCTCTTCTGTCCTGGATGCAGAATCTTTCCCACAATGTGTTCACCTGCGCCTTTGAACAGAAACAGCTCAACATCCACGTGGACCGCTTAGTCAAACCTGTGAAAACCGGCTATGCAGACCTCCTTACCCCTCTTATTAGCAAGCTGTCTCCTTACCCCTCCTCCCCCCTGCGGCGCCCACAGTCTGCAGACACGTACATGTCCCGCTCTCTGAACCCGGCGCTGGACGGTCTGTCGTTCGGGCTCACGGGACAGGACAAAAGGGCAGGAGGGGGGGAGACAGGAGTGGGGAAAGGCGTGTCTCCAATGTCTCACTCGTTTGCCAACTTCCACTATCCTGGAGCAGGTGGACAAAGCCAAAGCCGTAGTCTCATGATGGAAACCTCTGATTGCCACAGTATATTTGAGGAATCCCCAGAAACGTGAGTGCCTGCAATCCAGTAAAAGTAAAATCTGGTGTATTTCCAGAAATGTTCCGTCATGTGTACTGTCCCTGTCAAATATATAAATACAACTAATTTTTGTATAGATTAGGGCAAGAGACTATACTTTTGTTAAGTAGATTACAAAATGTTTCATTTATAGATTCACAGTTTAATATTACCCACCAAAATAGAAATAGACTACATCTTTTATAAACTTCAGGTATTTTTGCTGGAGTTTAACAAATTACATTTTCTCAAATCATTTTCTCAAAGGTCGAGGACAGAAACCCCGGTGGAGAAGATGATGAGCTCCGGCAGCACTCCATCCACAAGACCGGCCTCAGCTCCGGGAGAGGACGCTCCGTCACCGGGCTCAGCTGACATGAACGAGGTGCTCGCCTCACCAGTCACCAGCATTACCCCAGATGTATTTGATGTTTCCAGAAAGTCAAGAAATCGAACATGTTGAATGAGCAAAGAGAAAATATCCCTCACTGAAAGGGCTGGTATAGTACTCTATATTAGAATGAGATCAAATTGTTTCTAAGTAGATAAAGACAGCATTTTATGGGCTGATAATGTTCATTAAGTGTTACTTAAACAGCAGATGTTGGGACATGTATTTTAGAGTTAGGTACAGTACTCCAGCTTTAAATGTTTTTATTATCTAGCTTTTAATTTTTTATTTTTGGTACTATGTTCAATTTATTGTTATTCCTCAGCTCTTTATGTGAACTCCTTAACTTTATTGCCTGGGCTTTGTTTTGTCTTAAGCCTGGTTCACACGAGACGATTTTAAAATTGTCGGCCGATTTTTCCCCGTGTTAGACCCCACACGGGGAGATTAAAAATCCTGCGTCTAACCACTTTGGTCGTGCAGTGTGTGGTGCGTAGCCACACGGCAAGATCACGCAAGCCACAAACATCACACACGAACCGACACCCCCCCCGAGCATTCCCAAGTCAGACGGAAATCTCACAAAATCTCTCGAGATCAAGCGTGACTTCAGAGTAAACAGTCATGGCGGACGAAGAGGATGCAGTGGCGATAGTGTGCAGTTTGTTGTTAACAGAGAAGACACGTAATCCAAAGAAAAGGCAATGGTCAGAGCCATGCTGCTGTGTTTTGGTTTTTTTCCGGTGTTTCCTCACCGGCTTGTCACCTCGTCTTCTTATTGGCTACACGCCGTAGTCATGGCAACGCGCTCGCTTGTCCTCGGAGGACACCACACACGACAAGAAATCGGGCCAAAACAATCCAACATGTTGGATATCCCCGATTTGAGATCGGGAGCAGTCCCGATGTCCTTCCGAGCGACGAGTGCAGTCTTAACACACCACACACGGCAGGATAATCTGTAAGATTTTGTTACGGAAATCGGAGCGTTTCTTAAGATTGTCGTAAGGGGTAAATCGGGTCTAAATCGGCCTAAATATCCTGCCGTGTGAACCAGGCTTTAGACAAGTGGCCACATGAGAAATGAGGTCTCGGTGGAACCTAATAAGCAGCTTCTCACCATCCTGAGTCATTGTTACCCTTAAGTTGTCTGCAAACATAGTTTCATGTCTCATCAGTCTATTCTGAGCAGAATTAGTGCTTTCCCTCCCCTTCTTGTTTCCATAGAGACTCAAATGAGGCCCCCGTTGTTCCCCTTCATCCATTTACTGACCCAATTATCTTGCTTTTGCGCCTCACCATTCTGTAGCCAGGAAGTAGTGGAAGTGACCAGTGAAGTTGGCCGAACAATTTCTCATTGTTCTACACTTGTTGTTTTCTATACAGTACTTATTTCCAGACATTCTATGAATAGAAATTGAGGATTAACATTAACTTCACAATATTGAAACACAGCAGCTATGCAATGTGTTTTAAACTAGTCAGGAGCCAGTTTGGTTGTAGATAATTATAGCACATAAACACAACTATAGGCTCCCAGACCTTGAATCGCCCGTACCTCACAATAGAGCAGAGAAAAGACTTTGAGGGAGGGAGGGGCACAAAGACATAAACAGAGAGGAATTTAAATAGCTTTGCTGCCGGAAGGGGTGGTCTCTGCTCTCGAGCCTTAGATCATTTACATGTGTGCTTTACACTCCCAGCCAGAGGTGTCTTTGTTATGAATAAATCATAATTTTTTGTTAGTGTTTGTCTGAAGCCATATAAACATTTTTCTATTATGTTTCTATTACATATATATATATATATATATGTATATATAGATACATAGATATATATATATATATATCTCATTGAGCCGATTTAAAGAGATTAAGAAATCCTTTATTTGTCCCACAGCGGGGAAATTTCAGTTTTGCATCACAAGTTACAGATCTGCAGGAATGAGGATCACACAGCACAAGATAAATTAACAATAACTATAATAATTAAAATAAAACAAAATCTCTATCTTTAGCATGCATCTGATATCTGTGGATATGTGCAGTTAATGCAAGGTAGCCCAAGAATTTACTCTAATGGAAAAGCTGTGCATCAGCTACCACAAAAGACTCCAAGCTGTTAAATGGTTTGTACGTGCAAATTTGGCACAAAATTCTGATCAGAATCAGAAGTGGAGTTTCTGTTGTCATTATAATGTGAGATTTCATAACACTTTTAAGCAACTTTTGTTAAGGTTAAACTCATCATTCTATCAATGTGCAGAAGCCAGTACTTTTCCCTTTTTAAAAATTGCTTTTAATTTTACACCATGGTTTCACTTAGGATCCTAAAAGTTGCTTAAAAGTGTTATGAAATCTCACAATAATTTGGAATTAGTTTGACGTGTTTGCGTTATCATTTATACCATGAAATATGGTCAAAACAATGACATTCGTTTCTGGGTGTGTAAACCTTCATAACACTATTATCAATGCAGTGTTTTCTTTAGTTTGGTTGAAGGCAATGTACGGACACTGCCTGTTGGAAAAGATAAATTGCTTTTACTATTACGTTTCTACCGTTTTCCATCAGCTCCGTGACTCCACAGAGAAGTATGAGGAGTTCTACAGGCAGCGGCTCCGTGTTCAGCAGCACCTGGAGCAGAAGCAGCAGCAGAGGCAGTTGTATCAGCAGATGCTGCTGGAGGGAGGGGTGCAGCAGGAGCCTCCACCGGCGGACATGCACCACAGTCTGACAGAGAAGTTTCTGAACAGGTTTGTTCAACACAACTATCTTCTGCACAAGACACTGAGGGCAACACAAACACTAGAGTTCTGTCTGTGAAACACTTTCTGGCTGAGGTGCTACGTGCTGGAGAAACAGGGGCAACTATTTGCACTCAAATGTTTGCCTCATGTCACCTTAATGAACAGGCTGTAGTTTGCACCGTGGCATGTTGCACTTTATTTCTTATCTTGGGTTTTTACTCAGAAATGAGCTTTGGAGTTTTGGCTTAGCACCTTTTTACACTTTGACCTTCATTTTTTCTTCTTTTCTTTACTTATCTGTTTTGTTTTATTGTGGATTTTTATGAATATTTTTGTGTAGATGCCAAGTCTTATTTTAACTGCAAAAATAATCTACCCATGGCAACAAATAAAGTCACCTTGAACCTTTGTAACCAGGACTGATCTGATGCAGCGCGCAGGAAAACTTTAAATTTTTGCACTGCAAAAATGACTTTGGCTGCTGGAGATGAGTGTCTGTTGATCAAAGGCTCAAATTAAACAAGGTGTTGCCGTAGTTGCCAAAAGGGCGTCTAAAATCAATGTACAAAAGCAAATGTATTTACAGCTACAAACATTAAGTGCCAAAGCAAAGTTCAGTCACATTTGAAAGTGTGACAAGGTAGAGTGTGGTCAATCAGATATATACTGTAGCTTGTAGACTGAGACAGAAGAGGTCTCACTGGTTTGTGCAGCTGAATTATATGTATTTTCTCTGCACATATATAAACAGTGCGGGAAGATTGATGTTAATGTATTCTTCAGACAGTCCCAGGTGGATTACAACAAACCCCATTGCACCATCTGTGACATGGCCCGCCCCCTCTATTCACAAGGTGCACAATGAAATCATCTGAGATATATGTACGCCTAAACAAAGAGCTGTAATTGTGTTTCTCAAACTGTGGTCTGCTAGTGGCACCAAAGCTTTTTCTGGTGTTGCAGATTTCTCTGTAATCCTAACCATATCCCCAACCCTAATTTGTATTAATCCTCATTGTTTTTCTGTTGCTTTCAGGTCCATACAAAAACTGGAGGAGCTCAATGTGGGCATGGAGAATTTAGGGGAGGACGTGAAGTCTTTGACCCAACAGTATAATGTGAATGGAAACTCCCCTGGGCCCGAGAACAACAATAACCCCCCGTTGACGAGCCCAGAGAAGAGCAGTGGGCAAGGAGGGGTGATCAGCAGTACCCCTCAGCCCACACTAGGGGGTCGCACGGTCCCACCTCCCACTGAATCTCCTGTCGCACAAAGGTCTGTTTCTCACTGACAGATTTACTCAGACTGCAGCAAAGATTAAGCATTGTACATGATTTTTGTGTTAATTTCAACCCAACACTCTTGAGAATATACATGTTGGGCTTATTTCAATGTTATAGAATATGAAATCATTTCCTCAGTAGAAAATACATTGATGAACATGGCTAAAAGAATGGTAGGAGGTCGTTACCTTCTGTGCCATTTAAATACATTATGGTTTGGTCTTATTTAGAGTGCAATTGTAAGAACAGATTTCACTGGAAACATTCACAAAACTAATTGACAGGAAGAAAATATGCTAATAATGATAATTCATTAGTATATTGCTTTTAATGATAATAATAATGCATCGGTTTTATGTATCGCTTTTTTGAACGCTCAAAGACGCTTCATATGTGATTATTTATCCACTTCATTCACAGTGGTGATAAAGTTCTACTGTAGCCATAGCTGCCCTGGGGCACACTGACAGAAGCGAGGCAACCAGTACGTGCCATCGGCCCCTCCAACCACCACCAACCACTCACACACACACACACACACACACACCAGATTAATTCTAGGCAATGTGGATGAAAAGTGTTTGACCTAACACAACAATAGTCCAGCACTTTACAGCTACACCCACCCCGCTGTTGCACCGAGCTTTTCCAGAGGACTCCCATCACAGCTCTAACAGGCCCTGCCCTGCTTAGCTTCTGACTCGGTCTGCCGCGATCAGGCTTTCACATGCTGGTGACGCTGGTTCACAATGCAATAGTCATAGTTTGAAGTTGAAGGCACTTTTGCACCAATTTTTGCAAGAAGCTCCTCATATTAGCTTGGAAACAGAGACAGGTATATTTATACTGATTTTGTTCATGTAATGTTACAGCGGGCAGAAACTGAAAGGACTAAGTGACTCTCCCGGCCCACTGACACGGAGCAAAGAGGTATGAATTCAAACAAACAAAGTCTCCAAAAAAGCAAAAAGAAGCTATCTATTTTCTATCTAATATTTGGTGTTTAGGTTGACAAATCCAAGGCCCTCTTTGTGGCAGTGAACACTCTGGAAGACTCTCAGGCGGTCCGTGCTGTCGCCTTCCATCCGTCCGGGGCTCTGTACGCTGTGGGGTCCAACTCTAAAACCTTGCGAGTGTGTGCTTACCCCGACACATTAGACAAAAGGTAACTCCAGCTGCAACACATAATTACAGTCACATTTGTATCTATCAGTTCTACTATTATTGGGGCTGTATTTTTTTCCCTCAGAAAACAGTTTGCTGTCAAATTAAGCTAACAGGATTGAGCAATGCGATCTCAGATAACAAAACACACCCTAATGAGATGATGTATTCATAACACTGACAGAACAGTACAGGCTTCAAAACAGTTGAACATGTTTACAGTCCTCGATTTATAGTCTGTCCGTCCGTAACATTGTCATTTTCTCACTCTGGGTCCCACTGAGTTTTTCTTTGCTAATGCAGGAGGGTCTAAGGACAGAGGATGAGATGAGACGTTTATAAACAGTGTTGGTATTGGTGAATCTGTTATTCTATGAACCAGAGACGCTTTTCAATGAGCTGCATTTTTTTTTTACATAAATAACAATACCACATTATAGTATGTTTTATGGTACCACAGAGAATCAAACATTGTGTACTGATATTTTTTTTCTTTTAGCATTGATACTTTCTTAAATGAGTTCAGATACGAGTTTTACGATCAATAGAATATCCGATTTTTGAGGCATTTGACAACCTATGGCTTTACAGATATATATTGAGTTGAATACATATGATTGATTGAAAGAAACGCATTTATTTTCAGTGGGAACAGTCCAGTGAAGGCACCAACTGTGCGCTTCAAACGGAACAAGCATCACAAAGGCTCTATCTACTGCGTGGCCTGGAGTCACTGTGGAAAGCTCCTGGCCACCGGCTCCAACGACAAATTTGTCAAAGTTCTGCCGTTCAGCGCTGAGACATGCAACGCCACAGGTCAGACGCACTTTTCTCACTATGTTTTCCCATTTTTCAGACCGGGAATAATCATTGTTTCGTTTTGTGTGGCTTCAAGGCCCAGACCTGGAGTTCAGCATGCACGACGGCACCATCAGAGACCTGGCCTTCATGGAGGGGCCGGAGAGCGGAGGGGCCATCCTCATCAGTGCAGGGGCTGGAGACTGTAACATCTACACCACCGACTGTCAGAGAGGCCAGGGATTACACGCCCTCAGTGGACACACAGGTGCGAAGAGGGCTGTCGTAATGTTTCAATCACAAGATTTTAGTTGGAGATTTAAGATTTGCTTCCTTATTATACTACAATTAGAGATTCTATACTTGCTTATTTTTGATTTATTTTATTTTAGTATAGAGTTATTGTTCATTTATCTTGTGTTGGGTGCTCCTCCTTCCTACTGTTCTGTTGTAGTATCCTAACAATGTATTCTGCTCTCTGCATATACCCTGTATGATCCATGTGGGGTTTTCCTTTAGGACACATTCTCTCACTGTACACATGGGGCGGGTGGATGATTGCCTCTGGATCTCAGGACAAGACTGTGCGGTTTTGGGACCTGAGAGTTCCCAGCTGCGTTCGTGTTGTGGGAACTGCTTTCCACGGATCAGGTATTGCTCGTTTTTAAATATTTTCAGGTTAGGTTATTCAAACTTTTTAGGAACTTTAAGATTAAAGCCATGAAGTAATCATTTCCAAGTTAAACTGAGCCACCAAATCTATATTTGTAACACATAAAAGGCTTCTGAACTACGGCTGGACAATAATTTGAATCTTAAATCTCAAGCAACATATTTAGAAACTAGTTGTTGCTCAAAAATATATACATTTACAAGTGATATTGTAAAGGAACATTGTGATCAATTGTGCCCTTTCCCTCTGCAGGAAGCCCGGTGGCCTCTGTGGCGGTGGATCCGAGTGCTCGCCTCCTCGCCACAGGGCAGGAGGACAGCGCCTGTATGCTGTACGACATGAGAGGAGGGCGCATCGTGCAGGTTTATCGCCCGCACAGCAGTGACGTCCGCTCTGTGCGCTTCTCTCCCGGAGCACACTACCTCCTCACCGGCTCCTATGACCAGAAGGTTATGGTGGCCAACCTCCAAGGTACGTGTGTTGTTTTACCTGTCAGTTAAACTATATTTTGTTTATAGTATACTGTATATATTATTCTATCTTTGTTTGATCCTGATTTAATACTCTATGTAAGAAATGTTCCAAAAATAGAATCAAACCAATCATAAAATGTTAATTTGAAAAATATTTAAAAAACAGTTTGTAAGGTTGGAGCTGTGTAAGATTATTCCATAGAAACAAATATTTACGATTGAATTCCTTTGAAATATTAGAGAACTCAAGACGAAGATGCTTTTGAACGCTTTTGGTGTTTTCAAACATTTTGAATTATTCATTTATCAGATCACATATCCATTTTCTCTCAAATGTTATGTACAAAGTACAATTTTGTAAAGTGCAATTACATATATTTTCATTTTTATGTACTTAAGTTAAAGTACAAAAAATCAACTCAATAGTCATCTGCAAATTAACATTTTTAAACATGTAGTGAGGAGAAAGTTCAGATATCTGTGTTTAAAGAACAGATCCAAAAAACAAACTTTTGTCATGCAGGCTGCACTGTGTGTTAAAATAGGTGTCTGTGTGTGTGTGTGTGTGTGTGTGTGTGTGTGTGTGTGTGTGTGTGTGTGTGTGTGTGTGTGTGTGTGTGTGTGTTTGTGTGTGTGTGTGTGTTTGTGTGTCTTGTAGGTGATTTGACAAAGCCGCTGCCTCTGACTGTTGTGGGGGAGCACGGAGACAAAGTGATCCAGTGTCGCTGGCACACTCAGGACCTGTCGTTCCTCTCCTCCTCTGCTGACCGCACTGTCACTCTCTGGACGCACACTCAGTAGAACAACCATAGGAACACAGGACATGGGAAGTGAAAATGCTGATACGTAAACACACCGCTTTAGCCCATTCAGAGCTTGCACAGGTGAACGTGAAAACAGGGACATCTGAGATGAACTAATAGCACACATTGCATGTTCTTCGCTGTGAGTGGGTTTTTATTTACATTTCACAATTATTTGACATGAGGCCATCTGAAGCATGGTCCTTGACTGAGGAAACCTGAGAGGGGCATGATTTATATTTTTGACTGGTGCCTTTATATCATTGTCTAAAAAATGTCTTACTTTATTTCAGATTCAAACAATTATTTATTTATTGTGTAATGCTGCTATGTTTTAGAAACAAGTGCAATAGGTTGTGTTCATGTTGTCAAATTCTAATTCCATTGGAGGGCAGGTGCCGATACAAGTCTATGGGAAAAACAAGTTGAAGGAAATGTCCAACTGTTTTCCCATATCATTATCTGAAAGTGATCAGATTCAAAAACCTGCCATATTATTATGTGTGTAAATCCTTTCTACTGGCCAATATCATAAATGTTCTTTAGATATTGGCACCACTCCTAGGATTAGGAGTATCATGTAGATTGACCCAGGAATTACAGGGAAATTAGCCATAAACTAAGACAAAAGCCTGACTTTTGACTACTAGCATAGCTTCCAGGGAAGATTTCTCAGCTGCCCTCCACATGTTAAATTTTAGGCTCCTAAGAATACTGTGATGTCACATGAACACAACCTATTGTTGGTTGTTCTTTGGGCCAAAGGGTGTGGTCTTTGGACAGATGTTATTTGGAAAACATGACCTGTGTCACTGTAGCTTTAATTGCCTGTACAGTCTTGTACAAAAATATAATTAAATGTTGTGCTGAAATGTGTCTTCGGTGACGCTTGCATTGAGAGTTCTTATACAAGCATAAAGGGAAACGTGTTTATTGTTACTGAACTATCTCCAGCGGAGCTCTAGATGGTCATGTCCAATGGTTTATTTTTCAAGAGCCAGTATTCGATCAATTTTATGTTTTAACCCATGCACTTTTATTTTATTATTTACTTGTATGCATACTATTTATGTTTAGATAATATTGTAATGAAACAACTAATCACTATCTGCAAAGATGTACTTATCTTGTGTTTGTGGATTGTATATATGTTTTGAACTTCCAGTGGCTTTTGTATTAAGTCTATTAGTTCTTGTTTTAAAGTATTTTAATTCATTTGAAGCTAACTGAAATCTGACTGCCGGTACGTTCAATAAATTGTCTTTTACTAAAGACCCATTTTGCTTTGGTGTAAATGAACAACACTCACTCCTTCAAAATACATGAGGCTTTATTCCTCAGGTAATAATCATAATACAGTACGAAATATTGTAATTTTTTGTACATATGAAAATTCTTGACTTTACCAAACATAAACTGAAGTTTCTTTTCAAACACACACAAACCTGACAAACATTAGAGTGCTTTTTGCTCTGCACGTATTCCAGACACCAGAGTGTTGCTACATTGCAGTGGTTGGGAGGAAAAGGACAGAATCTTTTAAAAATGCAATATGTACAATATATACAAAGACACAAATGAAACTTGGACCAAACAACTTCCCTGATGTGTTTGAGTGAAGCTCTACAGTTCATACATTACATTTCATACTGTTAAACTGGCAATAATGTTAGTGCATCGTTTTATCTGAAATCATGAGGAATTGAATCTTCTCATGAAACTCATCCAGTTATTGCAGTCCGTCGGCACCAAACAGTTTGTATAGTGCTTTACATTTTAATTTAATTGGAGCTTGGTCTTGTGTTGGTCGACAAAGGCAGAGTTACGCGCTGTTCATCCATACGTTTAGCTTGAGAACGCATGATGAGACTGAAGAAGTCCTCGTCTGGCACCGTGGGCCCACGAACCTGAGGGATTGGAGGAGCACAGCGCTGGTCGTCCAGACGAGAACCCTGCAGGGAAACAACGGAGGTCAGATAAGTCTTCATGCTTCAATACATTTACTATCAAGAAGAATTATTATGCATCATTTATGTATATTTGATCCTTAAACATGATGTGTGCATTAGTTTTGGAAATTAAAAATAATATACATTTTCACAGTAATTTAAAGGCACACCGCGGACTTTGTGACCTAAAGAGTTGACACATGAGTTATTTTATATGAATACTTGGGCCAATATACAGCGCTTGACACTTGCAATGCTCCGAGCGGGGCTGCCCTCTTGAAATACCGCCCATGTAAGTTTAGAGCAGACGGACCGTCTGCCACCAGGTCACGTGACTTGGAAGAAAGACTTGCTTTACGGTTACAGGCGCTGATATACTCATGGAGCTAAGGCTTTTGCTACTCATTTTTCACCTGCTCGACTCCTGGTCATGGCTGAGGCAAGGAAAAATGTTAAACCTTCGGAGGAGGCTAAAAAGAGGAAACGCGAAAGGGATCGTGCTGTAAGCTGCATGTCTGTATGAGCGCTGCTCTTCACCTGGTTCCTGGATGTCATCGACTGCAAAGATGTCATTCCACGCAGCACGAGCTAGACGCAGAACTCCCTCATCCAGGATATAGAAGTCCATGTGTGGTAGATTACTAATGCAGCGGTCTGGAGGCTGACCACAGCAGAGTCTCTCAATATCTGTAGGCATGTCTCTACAGTTTGAACACACACACCAGTGCATGCTGTCTGAATACACACTCAAAAGACACCGGCTGACTGTTTGTTGACTTTTGCGACAGTGCTGAGTTGCTTGTGGCCACTAGGGGCGCTAAACGTGAAAGTTGCAGGTCTAGCGCCCCTAGTGGCCAAGAGTTACACGGTGTGCCTTTAAAGAATGTGAAATAACATACTAAAAATCAATCGCAGCCATTGACAAGTGTTTGCGTCACTCACAAACTGGACTCTTGAGCGGGTCATATCTGGATTGGATTCCTGGCAGGGCCAACAGGCACCGGGACCAAACCTATTTTTAGATCATGCTTCGTGGACGCCTTTGTTAGTGGCCTCTATGGGGGCGACTGTGGTGACCCCTGAGTGTGATATTAGCTTCCATGGAGTCAAAAACAACTCAATCGAACATGTCCTGATGTGACTTTGAAGGCATATTCCAACAAAAAAGAAGCATTCGAGGCTCACTTGATGAAATGGGTTACAATGAAAACCTGCAGCCACACCAGCCCTTTGAGGTGAATAATAATAAATCAAACTTGTATAGCGCTTTTTGGACACTCAAAGACGCTTCATATGGGGAATGAAATTAAATCAAAAAGCTTGTTTGAAAATATGGATTTTGAAGTACTGATTTAAAGTTTGGTAGTGAGTGAGTTAGGTTTGAAGACCAGTGTTTTGCGAATGAACACAAAAGTAGATGTACCTGGCACTTAACGAGCATGTCAAAGAAGTCCTCGTCAGGTTCCGCGTTGTCGGCGTTGGCCATGAGGTGGCTCAGCACGGCCTGGCTCCCCTTCTGATTCACCCTCAAACCCGGGAGACTTCCACCTGGAGCTGTAGACTCCTCCAACCGCCGGCCGTGCGTAGTCGACACGTTTGCAGACTCCGACAAAGCTTCGAGAGAGAATAAATGAAATGCAATCAGCCAGAGTGAGAAAAATCAGGCACGTTATCTTTCTACATCCTTACATTTTCTCATGGTTCTGGGCGGAGAGTCTTGGCTGCTGCTGAGCGACAACCTGCTGCTCTTGTCCTGTACGGAGCAGCGTTGGTCGTCCATGCGGTTGCTCTGAAAGCGACTGAGCAAATCAAAGAAGCCCTCGTCTCCCAATGTCTCGGGACTCGTACGCTATGATGCAAAAAGACAAGAAAAGCAATGTTTATAAAGACTGTTGAACCGCAGAGTCAAAAACAGAGAAATATAAATGGGCACATCGTCGCTACTTTCTATTCCTTCATATGAGCTCCAAATACTGCAGCACGGATCTTATTTTTTTATCACAAAGAAAAACAAAAACATGAATATGACAGAATAAAAGGCAGTTTGTTGAAAAAAACAACAAAAAACGATGGGATTTTCATCATTTCAAATCATTTGTTATTACATTTTTTATTTATTTATAGTTTTTATTATTTATAATTCTTTACTAAATGGTTGAGATGCGATTTGATGGTAAAAGTGGCTAAAAACAAGTGAGATGCCCAAAAAAAAGGTAGATTTCAGTTCCGACCATGTTTAAAAACGTGATCCACTAAATCAGGCAGTCTTCCACCAAACTCAGGCCTGCGGGCCAATTGCGGCCCTCTGTGCTATTCTATGTGGCCCTCTGCCGCTAACACAAAGTCGCCATTGAGGTACTTTGATAGTGTCATCCAACCAACTTCAGCTCCACCAATACAGTCATGCTATACCTTGTTTTAAATCTCAGACCCTCTGGAATCCAGTCAATCCAGCTCCAGTTTTTTAAATCCAGTTTGTCGGCAACCGGTTCAAGTCTGATGAACTAAAGTGGCCTTCTTGCTAAAAAGTTTGGACACTCCTGTGCTAAATGGTTGATGAAACCATTAGAGACAGTGTTGCGTACCTTCTGTGGTGCCTGCACATTAGCTTGACTTGTGTCCAGTGTGTTGCTGGTGTCTTGGAGAACTTTACTCGAGCTACTGGACTTGTACTTCTTCCCTCGCAGACGATTCACAAAGAACAACTTGGAGGAGGCCTTTCCCAAAGACGGCTTGGACGGTTTGGTCAGGATATCGCTGCTCCATTTCTGAACCTGGTGGGAAAAAACAAAATTAAAAAGATACAAAAAGTCAAGATGAAAAATAAGAAAACAATGAAATATGGAAAATGCTCTGAACCAGCCGCACACGTACGACATGAGATACTAATGTGGTTATGGTCCTTACATTTGGTTTTTCAGGAGTGAGAGACACCAGCTCCAGGTTCTCCATGCTGTGTCTTCTGCTCATTCTGGGTCTTGCTCCTTCAAAAGTCATCAATCATTTACCAACAAAGCTATCAAAAAAAAAAAACGAATTACAAGCATGATGTGTTACCGTGTGAGCTGCAGTCTGTGTCCTTGTTGTCGGAGAGAGTGGAGTTGTTAGTGCTGTAGCTGAAACCCAACACTGTTTGGAGATCAGAAACATTCATGCGGGCCGTCAGTTCCCCACTTCTGTCCCCAGTCTGAAAAGATAAAACGTGTTCTTTTTCAAGTCAAATTAAGACTAAGATACTTCATTCCTTTATAGGAGCACACAGCACCAGAAAAATGCATAATAATGAAAGAAGTCTAAAATCTCCCACTTTAGCATGATGGAGAAGCAAGACCCAAGTACAATAACCCCTGACTTAAAAGGAGCAAGTACAAAATACTGTATATTCTAGTGAAAGTAATATATAGTTGTGTCCTTCAGTGTTCTTGTACCTCTCTACAAATTTCCAGATGTTTCTCGGCAAAATGCATGGCCTGGTCGTGGTTTCCCAGAGCAGTGTGGGCGTTTCCCAAACTCCAGCATGCACGACCTTCTCCAATCCTTCAAGAGGAAAGAATCAACTTCAGTCTCGCCCCAGTTTAGTCACAGTAAAAACATTTGGCCAAGTCGATAAATTGCATGAGGAATGATCTTGATGAACAACGATACTTTGGTCACTGCTGTCTGTCTCAATAAAGACTCTATAAATGGACAATGCTAACTCGTTAGCTCAATGACGCCCAAAAGGGAGGTTTTTCTCTAACTTGTATCTCGCTTGCTTTCTATTCGCTTACAGTGAAAAGTAAACCCCTCAGTTTGTCACACTCATTATTTTAGACTTTACAAACATTAGGATCACAGAGAATGTTCAACCATGGATTTTATTTTTAGTTAAATGTCTGTAAATTTAGATGTGACGACTGGCTAATCATGTGCACGAATTTCATATAGTTTTTAATACTTTATTGTGTTTTTGCTCAGTACATGTCAACATGATTAAAGCAAATTTCAAGTACGATTTGAAACTGAAATCGTACTTGAAATTTGTATGATTTGGCACGATGGCACTTTCCAGCCATTGTGCCAAAAATAAATAATAATAATTAAAAAAAATAAAGAAATACAAATAAAATTAAAGCCGCAAGCGGCGTCAAACGGCCCTCGCCACACCGCGCGACGCACCGCGCGCCTTCCCGCTCCGCTACGACTCCCCGCTCCGCTACGACTCCCCGCTCCGCTGCGACACCCCGCTCAGCTACAATTTCCTGCACCACGCTCCGCTGCGACTCCCAGCACTGCGCACCGCTACGACTCCCCGCACCGCGCGCCGCTACGACTGCCCGCTCTGCTACAACTCCCTGCCCCGTGTGCTTCTACGACTCTCCGCTCCGCTACGACTCCCAGCACAGCTACGACTCCCGGCACAGCTACGATTCCCCATACCGCGCAACTCGCGATTCCCCTTCCCGTGACTCCCTGCGTGACTCGCCGCTCCGCAGGTGGCGCCGCCGCCGCGCCATGATTTGCTTCCGATGCCATAGGCCAATATTTGTGATATTGATCCGTTGGTTTGGCTCCCCATGTAAAGCTTTAGCTCGGTATTTAGGGGGCGCTAAAGAGCATATGTAATATTTTACACCTTTAGGTGACCCAGGCCCAGGAGTAGAACAACCAGGTCAAGTTTAGTACAAATCAAACTTTGTTTGTGCAAACGAGAGCTATTTTTCTATCGTCAAAAACGGTCACTATTTGCCGCTCCGATGCTCTAACATTGTTTCACTGATAAAAATTCCCTGAAGTCATTTTTGAAGGTACACGTGTTGAGATGATGTGGAGCGATTTTCAGGCAAATCTGTGAAACGGCCGAGGAGGAGTCGCTTTCCAAACGACATGTGTGAAAATGATTGGTTTTCATTTTTCCATTTTGCAATGAAATTTATGGGCTTCCTGTTTGTCAGAGGGCTTAGCCATAATAACATTTTTTCCATGTCTTGACTTGAGGAACATGTGTTCCAAATTAGATGGTTCTACGACAATTTTGACCTCAAACCCCTCCCATAGGCATTTTTAAATTGGCTGTTGTAGGTGGCGCTATAGAGCCAATTTCAAAATTTTTACTTTCAAATGACCTAGTCCCAAGAGTTGAACCATGGATTCAAGTTTTGTGCAAATCAGACTTTGTTTGTGCAAACGGAAGCAAATTTTCTATTGTCAAAAACTGAAAAAAATTACGCCACTTTTTGGCGCTCTGCTGCTCAAACAACGTTTCACTGATCAAAATTCCCTGAAGTCATTTTGATGGTACATGTGTTGAGATAATGTGGAGCGATTTTGAGGCGAATCGGTGAAACGGCCGAGGCTGGTTTGATGTTTGTGTGAGGTGTACATTTGCAATGAATGGGGAGAGTTTGTCATCGCCACGGCAACAGGGTAAAAAATAAGCCTTGGACCCTATTGACTTTTTGAATCAAGAGGGCAAAACAGATTTTTGTGCAAAATTTCAAACATTTTGAAAAAACTAAATTTGAAAATGCCCATCTAAAACTTTGAAATAGTCTGTAGGGGGCGCTAATGAGTCAATTGGAATCATTTAACTTTCAAATGACCTAGACCCTAGAGTTGAATAATGTATTAAAGTTTTGTGCTAATCGGACTTTGTATGTGCAAACGGGAGCAAATTGAATGTTGTCAAAAACGGCCAAAAAAAGGTCACATTTTGCCGCTCCGCTGCTCGAACAATGTTTCACTGATCAAAAATCCCTGAGGTCATTTTGAAGGTACATGTGTTGAGATGATGTGGAGCGATTTTGAGGCAAATCGGTGAAACGGCCGAGGAGGAGTCGCTTTCCAACCGACATGTATGAAAACTTTTGCTGTTCATTTTTCCATTTTGCAGTGAAATTTATGGGCTTCCTGTTGTGTCAGAGGGCGGGGCCATAATAATATTTTTTTCTTGTCTTGACTTGAGGAACATGTGTACCAAATCTCATGTTTCTACGACAATTTTGACCTCCGAAAAGTCCCATAGGGGGTATTATTTTGGCTGTTGTAGGTGGCGCTGTTCTGTCATTTTTTGAGTCCCATAAAAATAAACACCAAAATATCAAATTTTTCGCCAGGTCTGATTTTTGGGCCAAAATTAACAACTTTTCATGCATGTTCAGGGGGTCAAATTAAGGCTCAAAGTGCAGAAGAAAAAAGAAAGAAATAAATAAATTAAAGCCGCAAGCGGCGTCGAACGGCCCTCGCCGCACCGCGCAACTCCCTGCACCGCGCGCACTCCCCGCACCACGCCGCCCCGCACCAAGCCGCAACGCGCCGCTCCACAACGCCCCGCACTACGCCGCACCACACCGTACCACGCAGCACCGCTAAAAGGAGGTAGCACCGCCGTGTGATGATTTGTTTCCGTAGCCATAGAAGAATGTTAGTCAAATTGTAATGAATATGATAAGTAGAGCTGGTTTGGCTCCCCATGTAAACTTTGACACAGTCTGTAGGGGGCGCTAAGGGGCCGATTTCCAATATTTCACTTTAACCTGACCTAAACCCTGGAATTGAACAATGGATGAAAGTTTTGTGCAAATCAGACTTTGTTTGTGCAAACAGGAGCAAAATTAATGTTGTCAAAAAGAGCCAAAAAAACCCTTACATTTTGCCGCTCCGCTGCTCAAACAGCGTTTCACGGATCAAAATTCCCTGAAGTCATTTTGAAGGTACATGTGTTGAGATGATGTGGAGCGATTTTGAGGCGAATCGGTGAAACAGCCGAGGCTGGTTTGATGTTTGTGTGAGGTGTACATTTGCAATGAATGGGGAGCGTTTCTCGTCGCCACGGCAACAGGGTAAAAAATAAACCTTGGACCCAATTGACTTTTTGAATCAAGAGGGCAAAACAGATTTATGTGCAAAATTTCAAACATTTTGAAAAAACTAAATTTGAAAATGCCCATCTAAAACTTTGAAATAGTCTGTAGGGGGCGCTAATGTGTCAATTTGAATTAATTCACTTTAAAACGACCTAGACCCTAGAGTTGAACAATGTATTAATGTTTTTTGCAAATCAGACTTTGTTTGTGCAAACGGGAGCAAATTTAATGTTGTCAAAAACGGCCAAAAAAGGTCACATTTTGCCGCTCCGCTGCTCAAACAATGTTTCACTGATCAAAAATCCCTGAGGTCATTTTGAAGGTACATGTGTTGAGATGATGTGGAGCGATTTTGAGGCGAATCGGTGAAACGGCCGAGGAGGAGTCGCTTTCCAACCGACATGTATGAATACTTTTGCTGTTCATTTTTCCATTTTGCAGTGAAATTTATGGGCTTCCTGTTTGTCAGAGGGCGGAGCCATAATAATATTTTTTTCTTGTCTTGACTTGCGGAACATGTGTACCGAATTTCATGACTCTACAACAAACTTGATCCTCAGAACTCCCATAGGGGTATTATTTTGGCTGTTGTAGGTGGCGCTGTTCTGGCATTTTTTGAGTCCCATAAAAATAAACACCAAAATATCAAATTTTTCGCCAGGTCTGATTTTTGGGCAAAATTTAACAACTTTTCATGCATGTTCAGGGGGTCAAATTAAGGCTCAAAGTGCAGAAGAAAAAAGAAAGAAAGAAAGAAAGAAAGAAAGAAAGAAATAAAAAAGGAATTTTTTTTTCGACGTCTCGAGCAAAAACAATATAGGTTTCAATGGCACGTGATACATCATTTTAAAGTGTTCGAGTTTACGCACGCAACCGTCACGTTTTGGTGAGTGACGGGCGCTGACGCGTCCGTCACGCACCGCCACCATTTGTTTTCACCATTGTGAAAGCAATAGGCCCTTACCCCGTTCGGGGCTCGGGCCTAATAAAGAAAAACACACACACATTTCAGAGCTCATTCACACTTAGTGGTCAATTGGACTCTGCTCACTTCATGTCCTCATAAGGTCATATTTCTGTTTCGAAAGAAGTGAAGTGGTTTAAAAGTGGTGGATGTGACTAGCGGACCACTGCACACTTGTTCTGTGCTTTGACGTGTACATATGTGAAGTTTAATTTCCGTTAGTGTGGAAGCATTACCTGTCGTTAAGATCCTGAGCTATGATGAGATGTTTGAGGTGGTAGTCGATCGCCCTCTCATAGTCCTGCAGAAGTGTGTATGTGTTTCCTAAACTGTAGCAGGCCTGAGCCTCCACCGCTCGATCCTTTAGCTGCCGGGCTAGCTGCAGCGTGCGCCTAAACCGTGGACAATATTGCATTAAACATAGTGCAAAAGCTTTGGTCATGAGAAGGATGTGTCAAGTTCAAGAGACCTACTTGTAATGTTCGGCAGCCACATCGAACTCCCCTAAAAATATAAACGCATTCCCTAAATTGCAGTAGGCTCGTCTCTCAGCCGAGCGGTCTCCAAACTCTTTTGCTATGAGTAGACGCTGAAAACGAGACAATTGAAAAGAGTCATTTTAAAAAGTTGTGCAATGATGATTGTAATAACTTGGGGTGGGATTTGGCTAAAATGCCACATTACTATATTATTGCAATTCTTTACATATTGATACAGCAAGTTTTGCAATTTGATGCTGCAATATATTGAGATTCATATCCCTCAAATTATTCAAAGGCATTAAAAAAATTAGGAAAATTGTCAGTTCAAATGTCACATTTATTATGGTCTGCACATTAACGGAAGCAAAAACCCAGAGTAAAATCAGAAAACACAAAAGTGAAACAATTGTGTAATTATATATTGCAATACTTTGCTCTACTGCATCAATTTAATTGTGTGCAAAAAATATCGCAATACTGAACAGAATACATTTTTCCCTCACCACGATTAATCACGAACCTGTTCATGAAAGAAAACTGCTTTGCGGAAGTTGCCCAAAAGGTAGTGCGTGTTTCCAAGATTCCCATACGTTCTTCCTTGAGCGGCCCGGTCTCCAAGCTCTTTAACTATGGCTAAGTTGCCTCTGGAAGCATAGAACAAGCAATAAGGACCAAGCACTTTATGATTGTGTTTACCATTACTTCTAAAGTACATACTCATAGTATTCTGCCGCTTTTGCTAGGGCTTCCATAACCTCTTCTGGAAAGTCACCAGGCTCAGCTCCACTCCAGCAGATACTTTTGCCTTTGGCGTGGTATACATTGCCAAAGTTATACAGTGCTCTTGCCTGTCCGACCTAAAACAAAATATTATCAGTGCTCGGTAAGGCATGATTTATTTGTTCAGCACAGCTCAAACACAAGGTGACTCAAAGTGCTACCCAAAATGGAAGGAAACATTAAAAACCGTACACAGATGAAATATAAACAATACAATTTTAAAAGAGTGTGGATATAATCCTTCAGATACATGCACAGATAGACAGAACTGGGAGTGAAGAAGACTGATCCCTATTGTGCTTTTTATCATTTACATATTGATGATATTCATATGGAAGATTGCGGTCGTCTCACCTTGTCACTTATGTCCTTTGCGAGATCCAAATGCCGCTGACAACAGACTACAGCCTCATCAAAGCGGCCCAGCACCTTCAGAGTGTTTCCAAGGTTTCCACTAGCTTTGGCTTCTCCGATGAGGTCACCGATTGTTCTACAGGGGGTAAAAGGCAACATATGATTTAGTTCAAAGTTATCTTTATTGTCCCACTAGGGGAAATCGATTATGCAGCAAGCAAACATCTAAAAACAGACAGACACAGTAAAATCCCTATAACCGTTACAGTTGCTATATACTGTATTATTGTTTGTTTGTCGATGTTCTTACCTGGTCAGTGTGAGATCATGGCGGTGAAACTCCAGAGCTTTGGCGTAGTCGTGCAGATGAAAGTAGGCATTTCCCAGCTGACTGTAGATAGCACTTAGCACCTGGAGGTCTTCAGTTCCAACCTGGATGGCAGCTTCAAAGAACGAGACTCCCGCTCGGTAGTCACCCGCCTTACAGAGCCGCTCTCCCTCCAGGGCCAGCTCCAGGCAGGACACCTCCATCCTACCGCACACAACACAACTTCACTCCTTCAACAGTTCATGGAGACGCTTTAATGCCGTGGTCCCAGTGTCCAAGACCTACTGAAATGCTGATGCCCTCTGCACTGAACTCTCTTTTCTAGGCAAAAGCTCTCAAACAGGGAATGCTGTTTAGTTACTTCCTTCCGCCTTCAGTGAAAAGAACAATAGCTTTCGCATGGAGTGTTTATTATGGGTGGTCACACATCCTATTTACCAAAATGTTAGAAATGGTGTATGGGGCCGACCTAAATTAAACAGGCATAATACACTTTGATGAGAAAGACTTGTTGACTTGACAATGTTCATAAAGACTGCAGAATTAAATTTGGTTGATTGTTTTCATAAGAGGTTGGACTAGACCTCATTTTGTTTAATTATAATCCACGTTCCACTGAGGGTGTTGACATGTATTTTTGGCCTCCATCACGCACCTCAGCCAATCAGCTCTCAGTATGTAAAATAGAACATGTTTTATATTAACATAAAAACAGCACGTTGTTGACTAACTGTTACTAAAAAAACAGTTCTACAGCTTTAAATATATTCGAAAATACACTTTATTAATATCAAAAGAATTGTCCCCGTTCTTTGTGTAGTGTGTGTGAATTACAGCTTGTGATGCCAAATCCATCAGCAGAATCCAAAGCAGAAGCACATTAATATTAAAACTAAATTCCAAGGACACTCGCACAGAAGTACTAGGAGCCTACCTGTCGACTTTTTGAGTTTTACAACAAGGACAGCAGCTGACGGCACATTTAAGAGGCATCCACCAGCGGATTCTTTAAGCTTCCAAGTTGAACGCTTTTCTCCTGTATATCCATGTAACCATAAAGTTTTCCCAACGCAAAAACAAAGCCGACTTAATGTTAAAATTCACCGATCAAATAATTCATAACTACAGCGCTGGCATCGAATCTTTTACTTTGACGTCAATTATTTAAAAATATATTCCACACACACAATAGTGGGATCAGCTTCGCGTCCAAGCGGAGGAAAAAGCTGATTCAGTATTTCTGCGACTAATCAGCTTGTGTTTCTCTCTTCTGACCTGGTCACCTCAGATAAAAGCACATAGACAGATTATAACAGTTAAGTGGCTTTATCAAGACAGTCAAATTAAGTCAGATATATTTTTTTTAATAACAACTAGATGCAATAGAGTATCTACTATGGCACAATGTAGTCCCCAAGAAGACAGCTGCTCTATTCAGTCATTTTCAGCGATCAACAAAGGATGCCGTGATCAATTTTTCAGTGCTTCGTAAATATTGAAACAAGAATAAGAGCTTGTTGAATTTAGCGGAGCGCACCTGCTGATGGGACCAATCACCTGCGTTAGTGCCGACAGCTGAATGATGACACTTCTGACAACTTAGACTTAAAACAACAATAAAAGATGGTATTCCAGTAACCAGTAATCTGTTATAGAGATATTTAAGTATATAAACACAGCCAAAAGTATTGTCAAAATGATAGGCATTTAAATTGCACTAAAACTGCCAGAGTGGTTACGGTATTGTGAACGGAAAAGCACCCTACCTGTAGCGAACATGAAAAGATTGCTCCTCAGGCTGCATGCTAACTACTGTGCCACCACTTGTATCCATTGAAGTGCATAATATGTGGAAAAAAATCCCAGTTGTGTTCTCTGAAAAATGTTTGTTAAAAAAAATGTAAAAGTTTTAGGGGGGAAAAAAAGTCACATCGAGTTGGCCAAAAGAGAGCTCAGTTTGAAAAGTGATCGGTCTGTGTCAAAAGAAAGAGCATGGCTGTAAACACTGCGGTGGATTGCTGCAGTCCATAGGCCGCGTTCATATAGTGCGTGTTTTGCGTCACTGGCTCTCAATCTCCGGTCACTCTGTGGAGAGAACACAAGAAGCCGTGTGTGAAGCCTCTTTCCTTTCTGGCCGTGTGATGCCATAGCAACACCAACCAAACAGCAGCGTGCAGAGCGGGGCAGGCAAAGGGAGCAGGGTGGGAATTAATGGATGAATAGTAATACTGTCTAATACGGTGACTCATTGAAGATTTGAGCCAGATATAATCAAGACAAGGTGAGCAAGTGACAGAAACTGTGTCCTGCAAATGAACGACGAAAAGAGTAAAAGCACCCAGCAGCTTAATCAAAATATTCTCAAAAGCTAAAGCGAAAGGAGCAGACAACCCAAGAAAACTGATTTCATTCCAGGAAAAAGGCTGACAAAGTGACAAACTTCAAGCTAAATGGGGACATCAAATATTAACTATGTTCAATTATTCCAACCATTTGCACACATTATAACCAATATTTCATACATCTTAGTAACTAACATTAGGGCTGCCGGTTCATAGAGTAGTTGATTAAAAAGGGCTAAAAATGCTCTAACTATAGGGAGTCAATGTTTATAATGAACAGTGAAGCATTTTGTGTTGTATGGAAAGTCCTTTACAAATAAACATTGATTGGTTGAATTATTATTCACTTAATCCAAACTGTACACACAAAACAAAACATAAATCTTACAAAATGTTTAGCGAAAAGCTGGAATAGTCAAATATGGCTTGCCTTAGTATCCAATGTGCCTTCACTTGATCAACACATTGCAATAGTACAATGTTGTTAAAGTTAAATAATAAAGTTGTGCTGTGTCCTGAGCTTGTCTTGTAGTCTGTTTTAGCATCAATACCACTCTATTAGGTACAGGGTTTGTTGTATCAGGTAGGCCAGTCGCGATTGATGGACAATCCCATAAATACTTTTTCTTCATTAAGTGAGAATAATGTAAAATATGTAACCCCCGTGGCACAACTACAATACAGCAGCATTATCCATAGACACTGGTTTCATTAATTAGCCAAAGCAGAAACAGATACCGTATAAACTTGAATTAAACTACTTTCCATAAAACAAATAGCAGTCATCCTTCTACAGCTTATATTTTATTCTATTACAAAAAAAGCAAACATCTTCCCGCTTGCAGATAAAACTAAGATCCCCAATTGTGTTGTGTTGTAGTGAGATGCCTAGAATCAGCCAGCCTAGAGGAATACTTGTATCAAAGCATCTCACAGATCTGTGTGCTTTGGACTCTGGTGCACATGACATGACAGCATCTCATTTTAGGAAGTAAAGACAGAGTCAGCAGACCACTGCACATGAGTGAGCAGAAGCATAAAGCCAAAACATGATCAGGCACCAGCAATTTATGACGTACCTGTAACTTCTGCGCACGGGAACAGGGAATCTGTAAACACAACAATAATGATAGTAATGATTGACACAAGGACATTATGGGAAAAGTAGAAATGTAATAACACTTTACTCCACGTATCCCTATTAGGCCTTTATTATATTAAATCTAGATAGATCTGTCAAAGTCAACTCAAAGAATCTCACACACAAAGTTACGTGAGATGCACATTACTGTATTATAGTGTGAGATTTCATAACACTTTGAAGCAACTTTTGTTAAAGTTAAACTCATCATTCTATCAATGTGCAGAAGCCTGTACTTTTCCCTTGTTTTGTCTATCTGAAGGCCAAGCTACAAGCACACCATGGAAGCTGCTGATTGGAGGTCTCCATGCCTCCGCTCTGTATAATACACTTGCATTCTATTGTATCTGTGATCGTGTTGTTCGTGCTGTCTCTACCATCGACAATAAAACATGTCTTCTGTCTGAATTTAAGACGCGATCCCAGACTTTGTCATCTTCTTCAATAGCAACGTTACTTTAGCTTACAGTATATTTCAGAGACAGTTTCACATGTTTCTCTGGTATAACGTTACTGTCAGGATGTTAAACGTGCATAGACTGTGTGCTAAGCTAGCTGTTAGCTGTAACTTATCTCAGCAGCTGTTAAACTTACGTTAGCCGATCCAGTTTGAACAATGGCGATCTCGGTTCTTTCTTGTCACGAAGTCAACATTTAAATAACTAAAACACGGGTGTCAAAGGGCTAGAGAGTGGTACCGCCGTTCTAGACACATCATCGCATTATCTTGTGCTTTTTAAAAGTTATTATTAGTTTTTTTATTCTACTTCGATAAGTGTAGAAAAAATTCCTTCCGACCAGTTTGTTTGCCCCCCCCCTGTGGCCAATCAGAAGTGGTTATTCAAAGATAGTCACGCCCACAATGCGGCCCGTGCACCAATGGCATTTGAACCAAGATGGGTGACGTAATTAGGGGGTGAGCGATGGACTGTAGCATGGATCAAGCTTGACCATATTTTTTTTTTATCTAGTTGTAGATGCAATAGATGAAAAGGAAGAAGAATCATTGACAGAGAAAACAGTTTTGAACAATTTACTGGGTGTATGTGTGTGTGTATGGGTCTCAACATACATTTACTATATACAAGTGCACAATAGACCCAATAGAAAAATAAGCTTGATCATAAAACTAGACTATTTCATCATTGCTGTAAATTATACATCTGACTAATATACACTCTATGGCCAAAGAGATTCAAATCTAATTCTAATAAGTTCTAATTCTAGCTTTGCACTCAAGATCTGACCATAGAAAGGTGAAGTGTTTTTCTTTAAGCATTTCAAACAGTAGAACACACACACACACACACACAATGAAGTCGGCTAGGCAGGGCAGGTTGAATGTGACATCAATCTCTTGTGTTTGCTGTTATATTTGTGATAAGTGATCTTACCTGAAGTTTACCTGCATCGCTTAGCAACCATGCACCTGTAAGCTGCCATGTTGGGTCCAGACGACCAGCGTTTTCTTTACATTATTAATGATGCAATAGAAAGAGAGCCTGTTCAAGACTCTTTGACTCTCTGAAGGCATGGAGCTACAGTACATTCTGCAGGCATCTGGACAGCATTTGCATATGTTTGGGTATATCTGCATTTACAGGATTTCAAGTAAGTCAAATGAAAGAAGGTCTTCAGGCATCCTTTTTCATTTAAACTAAACCGCATTTCTCTTCTCTTCTGTGACTTTGGGTCATGTCATTGAGGCTTGGGTTACAGCAGGACGGATTTGTTGCTTGGTGATGAATCGATAAACAGACTTAACAGAAAACTATAGTGATACAACACTATACAATAAATGGAAGGAAATGCAGGATTGGATGACGAGCCGGTGGTGTTATGGGAAAAGTGTATTCAGCAGAGCATCATCGTGGACCTCAGCGAAGATGAGAGTATCCACTTAAGTGATCTTGAGAGTTCTCTAGCTTTTCATATTTCAAAAGAGAATTCAACCCCCCCAGGTAAGACTCAAGATTTAAACTTTTAAATTACCCACAAAAAAGTTCCTCATTGTCAAATCAGTTTGGTTTGTTTACTTTTTGCATGCGTGAATGTATTTTCCGACAAAAAAGTGAAAAAGAGATGCCCTCCTTATCAGCCAATCAGCCCTCAGCTCAAAGTGTCATACACTGACTCACAGGGCTCTTTTTTTACAGAAAATGTAAAAGAGAGAAATGTTTTCTAAAAAGAGAAAGACAGTATGTTGTATTATGATATGTTCACAAAATGTTACTCACACTAACGCTCTTTCAGTTGAGACAAACAAAATGTATTATATATCAAACTAAGAGCATATATGCAGAAATGCTTTGATGTCAAAGTGTTCTGTTTTGTCATTTCAGGAAGAGTATTGTCTGATCATGGAAGCTCTTCAAAATCTGCTATCAGCCGCCTCAGAAATCCCAGCATCAGCAGTAAGTGTGTGTCTGTCCAGAGACCAAACACAGCAGTGAATGATGATGACCACGGGGAGAACACCAGTGATGAAGACCATGACGACCTGCCCTATGATGGAGACCTGGGAAGCCTTTACTTTAACCCTAACACCATTTCTCACTCAAGCCAAGAGGGAAGACCCACAACTTGTCATGGTCAAGACTTGCATCCCCTTGGGGAACCGATATTAATGATGAGTGATGTTATTAATGAAAATATATCTCCTGTCAAGCCCACTACAGAAACACTGCACTTTGAGGATAACTCTGCAGCGAAACAGCACGACTTACACACAGGAAGCATTTTCTTGAATCGCTTTCTCTCTAAAGATGCTCTGATACAATCCGGCCGGATCATTGAAGCAGAGACCCTTCCAGAGGTTTCATTACTGGATAGCACCGACAACACATTTTACAGTAAAGCCTCAGTGCAAAATAGCAAGTCAAATCCTTCTTACCACGGTTTAACGTCCTTTTGTGAGACTAATCATTGTAGATCCTCAGAGCCGAAGAGTAGTGGAAACATGAATGCAACTTCATCAGCAATAGAAAATATGAATGATGATGGTACGTCATCTACCGCAGAAAATGTTTCACTAAATTCAGGCAGCAACTGTTCGAAGCATGAAATTCTAAGTGGGAATGCGTCAGAGAATCTAAACAAGGACAAAGCCCCATTTCTGCGAACAAGATCGTTCAATGACATTAAATACGGTCAGGGTCAAGTCCACTATCCACGGCCTGATTTCTCCAAAGTGGCCTCCAAAGTAAAAATTCCTAAAGCTCCAAAAGAATCGACAAAACCAACACTGCAGCCAAGCACAATCCACAGAGCTCACTCTTCACCGGAGATGTTGGATGTGGTGAGCAGGGTCCTGGAGGAGTCTGTGTTTTCACCAGCAAGACCCAGTGTCTTCACTGATCCACACACGGCAGCATCTCCAGCTCTTGTGCAGCATCTACAGGTACTACATTCTGCAGTAACATAATACAACCAATACATGTGTGACACTAGAACATTTTTCATTCTTAAGACTAACTATGAGAAGCAGCTGTCTGCACATGTTGAAGCTGAGACTGTCATACAAAAGACAAAAGTAACATTTATCAAAGTTCCTGATTCACTTTAGTAAAAACAATCATTTGAGCAAAACTAATTACTGTTTTTGTTTCTACAGGCAGCGTCTGAAACACCGCTTTGTTTTGAGGGCAGCCAGAACCATGTAGCTGAAAGATCTTCACAAAATCCATTCGGTTGGTTCATTTGTGTAATAGCGAGTTTTGACATGTGTCTTGTACAAAATTCTGTTCAGGTTTGTCTGGTATCTACGCTGCATTCATATTTCACTATTAGCATTTGCCCTGAAAATATAAAGCTGTGTATTCATACCTAGACAGACCCAAAGGCATCTGTGTGTATACATATTGCAATTTAATATCTGTATAGTGAAAATACAACATGATTACACAACATCAATCAATCAGTCCATCAACCTTTATTTGTAGAACGCTTTTCCTACACAAAGTGCTTCACGGCGGCTATCATTGGCATTAAAATCATAAACACTAAATCACACATCACATAGAACAAACTTTATTGCATACAAGGCATTAAAATCATGAATAACCACCGCACATTCAAAAGACTAAAAATATTATCTTTCGTTTAGATGCAAAGGCAAACCATAGATAGTGACAGAACTATCTTCAACCTGGATTGGAACACTGTCAGAGTCAAAGCCTGTCTCACATTTTCAGGAAGACAGTTGCAGATAGATTTAGCTGCTATCTGAAACGCTGCCTTCCCATATTTAGTCAGAAACTAACTAAAATCACATTTGCAAATTGAAGAAACTTACACCCTCCAAGGTCTAGAATCATTTTGGGGAACTTTCCTCGCCTGGTTTTCTTTGTGTAAAATTGCTCATAAAACAGTCATATTTTGATGCAGAGTCAAGCAGTATACTTTGTTTTTTTCAGTACAACCTGGGGTTTTAGAATATTCATATTTTGGAGCTGTCATATCAAATATATAATGATTATGGAATCATGAAGACAAAGAAAAAAAATGAAACGGAAAATCAATTTCACAAAATTGTATTGAAAAAACACAATGAAATGCTATAAACAACTTTTTAGACTCCATAGAAATGTTATTTATGGTCTTGGGGATAATGGGGAAAAATATTGAACCAGTGACTATTATAATTTTTACAAAATTCCACTATAAAGCCAAAAACGCTGTACTCCTGATGCCCTTCCTCAAGCAGTTTGTCTATGAGTCTGTGGTTGCCCAGAACACCCTATCCACACACGCTTTCTCCAGCTCATCTGGGTGAATCCCGGGACATTCCTGAGCTAGAGATGCGGTATAAACTCAGCGTTTTTAGACATGTGTGAAGAAGAGGAAAAGGGGAGGACCGCCCTTACTCAGCCAATCAGCTCTCAGCACACAGACTTAGACAAATATTTATTTGTATACTATTTTGATATACTGTAACCTGAATAATTGCAATTACAGACTCTGTATCTAATAATTTGCATCATTTTCTAGGCATTCTAGTTCCCTCTTCCACCGACAAAGACGCAGCTCCAGTGATGTCCGAAGTTGGAGTCAGTGATGGAGACTTAATGACGGCTGAACTCTCTGACATTGTCACCCGATTTAATCAAAATGTATTTAAAAATGGCTGAAAACATTGACATGAATAGTGTTGATACTGATTCAAAACTTTGTATTTTATTTCATTAAGGTAGACAAACTTAAACATAATGTAAGCAGCAAATCAATAAACCTAGAGGAACAGCAAATGGTAAACGGATTCAGCTTTGTTGTTCCAGAGTTGTTGAATCAAAATGAAATGCTTCTTTTTTTTTTAGATGTTGAGGATCTTGCTGGAGGCACAGGACCAGCTGGAGAGAAAGTACATGTGTAAGAAAGAAGAGCACAGAGCGTTGGAGATGCAGAAATACATGGGGATAAACAGGAACATTGGGAACTTTGATCCCGACAGGTAAAACTCACACTAACAACACTCTCGATACGTCTTACAATGACACATTCTAATACAATTCTGATGTATCTTTGATAGGCTGGTAGAGGGAGGGATTTTCAGATTAGGGATGCTTCTTGAGGAAATAAAGGAGATGATAGACAATAACGTTCGTCAACAGATTTCACCTTTCCAGGCTCCATCCCCTACTCCATCCTTTAACATCCAATCACCATCACCGCTCTCTCTGCATCAGGTAATTCTGCTTCTCACAAATATGCATTTCAACACGAGGGGGCGGTGTGGGTCTACAATAGTTTTTAGGGCGTTTGTGCATGGAAAATAAACATGACATGGTGAAGGATTGTAAATTCTAACACAACCACGTCCTCCCGATAATCATCATCAGTGGTTGTGTGTGATTGCCACACAGTCAAATAAATTGTTTTCTCTTTTAATTACAACATCATTGGGAAATCTCAAACAACTTAATCTACAACTACCATCTATGGCGCCACCTGCCTGTGAACGCCAGAAACCTGCAGCTAAACAGGACAGGGTCTAGGTACAGTAGTAGTGTATGGAAGATTTCTGGGAACACCAGGTAATACATGAGGCTGCTAAACGGTTGTTGTGCCCATAGGCAAGACACTTCACCCGCATTGTCATAATGAGACTGGTGTGCGTGAAGACCGATTACCTCCTGTCTGTCAATCAGTCATGACTTATCACCACTGTATGGAGTGAATGAAGAATGACATGTGAAGCTTCTTTGAGTGTCCAAAAAGCTCTATATAAAACCGATACATTATTGTTACCAAGTTTTTAAAGGGGCGATGCGTGTTATTGAGAAGGGGGGTATAACCTTTGAATCTTTCAGTTTTTGTTGTCAATTTTATTTTACAGTAAATGGCGTCACACAACCAACAATAATGAGTGTATAAATAGGTTGTTGCATTATTTTCATAATTTTCAAAATATAACAAAAAATGATCCACACTTTCAGGATCAAAGCTCATCTGTTTCCACTGGAGCCAGTGAGATTGGAGACACCACAGCAATGAGGAGAGCTGATAAAATGACTGAACATACCAAAAACACAGAAGTATGCATCTCGAGGTGCGTATCACTTTTGTACATGGTTTCAATTGAGTGCTAACATAATGTTTTAATGACAATCACTATGGCTTATTGACTAATGTGCGGAGCCTTCCTGCAGCCAGATTCAGTTTCAGCTGAACTGCTGGTGTAAGGTTGCTCCACAGTGAAGGACAGTGGCTGTTTATTTGTTCTCAGGTCGCTGCACACGTTTCAGAATGCTTGGACTTCATCTGTGGAAGACAAGGAGCAACAAAATGAAGACACAGTTTTTACAAAAGGGGTTGGCGACAGTAACATCCATGCTTCCTACAATGTCATTGATGTCAGTCCAGAAGAATGCCCAGCCGTCACTAGCACTAGGTAAGTTTTATCTCTCTTTTCTGTTTTCTGTTGGTATTGTCAGATGGTTGTTCATGGAGTTAAAAGCATGTTTGTTAAATCAGTATTCTCTTTCTGCCTTAACCTGCAGCAGACAGGACAGACTACTGCACTCGGGATCTGAGCTGGACAATTGTGTGAGTTTATCTGTGGATGTGTCTTGTTCAAGTGAAGCTTCCAAAGCCTGTGACATTGCTCCAAAGTCACTTCTCAAAACCTCAGTGTCCCAGGTCAGTTACACATGACTCCTGTTCAAAAGCTATAGCAACACAGAGTTAACTAATTATGTTTTAAATTACACAGGGAAACATTATCCCAGAGACAGACAGTGGATTTGGAAGTTCTTACCTGAATCATTCTGGCTCTGGTTCTATTCGACAAAGTCTTAATGAAAGGTGAAAATTAGGAAACAATACCTTCAATTCTTGCATTTCAATCACTTTATCAAAACTACTGTATCTGTACTGTTATTCAAATATGCATGGTATAATCATAATTTGTCTATTTTTCAGTTTTGCTTCTCAAAAGGAGCCTGTAAGCAGCTCAGGTAGCGAGGGTTCATGTTCGAACCTGCGGACCGCCATCGAGCCGGTCACTAAAGCCCAAAGATCTCCACGTAGGTCAGAACTGTCCAGTGCCTCAAATTCAGTGCAGCAGTGGGTCGAGAGCACCACAAAAGACACTGTATTTCCAGAGCAAGGTAATTCCTATATTCTGTTAATAAGTCATTGTGCTCTTAGCCTCAGTTACTGGAGTCAAAGAAATCAAAGAGTGGATAGCATTCTCGCTTCTCAGCAAGAAGATTCTGGGTTTGAATTCCAGTCGGAACAGGGCCTTACTGAGTGCAGTTTGCATGTTCTCCCTGTGTCTGCATAGGTTTCCTCTACCATTGAAAGAGGTCTGGCATGCGCCTCCTGTATGGTGACCCCGCTCTCTGTGTGGAGTGAGAGACAAAGCGCTTTGTGACTCTGGGCTGTGTAAAGCGCCATATACTGTGATTAAAAGATGACTTACTTTTCTGGAGTGATTAAGTGAATTTATATCACAATGATGGAGTTGTCCTCTATTCGTCCCACAGTGGGGAAATTTCAGTGTTGCATCTCAAGTTACAGAACAGCAGGAAAGAGGAGCACACAACATAAGGAAAGGAAGGATATCTATAAATATCTATATCTTATCTATACATCTATACTCAATGTGTATACAAATCATAGATGAATCTGCAATACACAATATTCACATTACTACTACTGTATGTTATCAGCATGATGATATGACACTACTACGTTTATTTAATGTTCATTGAAAAACTGACCTTTGTGGGCTCTGCAGGTCACAAGCAGAACATGTCTGAGTCAATATCTGCACCTACTCTGGGCAGAATGGACACACGAGGAAGTCCAATGCAAACCTGTTCCTGCAACAAGTGAGTCTTATTATTGATTGAATAACACTTCGCTGCAAGACACACATTAATCATTAAATTGTTTGTATTATTCCTCTGAATGAGCAGTGAGGCCTTTCTAACCTTGCAATCAGAAATATATAGACTAAAAAAAGACATGAAGGAAGGACTCATTCAGCTGCCATATCTCGCCCACAAGCTCGACTACCTCACCTCACAATACACACATGAACGTGGGACAAAGTCAAGATCAAGAACCAGCCGGAGGTCAGCCCCAAACAGGTGCACATCTGTCTCATGAAATTATCCAAGACACTTTCACAACCTTTACTTCTGGACTAACACTGAGCAATCTTTCCCCCAAGTCCAGTCAAGTTAGAATGGATGTCTGCATCCATTGTTCCTGGAAGAAGAAAAGGTACAATTTACATGTTCTTCTTCAATCTTTAATTTGAACGTACTCGTGCTATGTCCGATACCTGCTCATTTTCAGTAATAGAGGCTGACGACACAACCATCTCAGACATGCAGTTTGATTATTCGCCTATAGAGGGCAGAAGAAGCAGTGACTTTCTGCACTTTGATTCTGGGCTGCACTCACCAGGAGTAGCACTGTCAAGCAGAGGTCAGAAAGTCCATTACATTTATTTTCTATACTAAAATGTACCAAAGTTACAACGGGTCCAGGGGGGAAACTATGTTTTACTATAATATAACACACATCAAACATATAAATACAAAGCAAACTTGCCCTTGAACAATCATTAAACTAGTTTGTCCTCAACAGGATTAACAGAAAGATCTCCAATTTACTCGACACCGATCCAAAAGCCACTGCTGCAGGTCAATTATGGCTCGTCCAGCAGCTTACCGGCAAGGTAAATGTAAATGTATGCTGTAGGTGGACGGTGGTGGTAGTGCTAGTGTCCTGGGTTTGATTCTGCTTTTTGAAAACTGCTAAATACATAAAGATGACTTACAATAATACAACTTACTTTTGTTCTGATTGAAGTTTGTAATTTACATTACAGTTATAAACTGAGGGACTATCCACTTCAGCCCACGTCCTGTAACCGTAAGAGATCGACCCAATCAGACACCGCCCTCCTGCCCAGCAACGTTTTCTTTCAGCACACAGTGTCGCCTCTGTCTGCACCCTCAAAATGGGGAGGAAGAACAAGAAAACACAGCCAAAACAAGGTATTAAATGGCTCTCAAAGAAAGTTCAAAACATATGATTGTCACAATGCATCTGTTGATGAATAGGAAGAAGATATTCACCGCACTCTTGACAAGGCTCTTGAGGCGGCCCACAGGATGAAGAAGACCACTGACCGGATGGCTAAAAGTCTATCTGCTGACTTGGTCAAAGAAAAACAGAAAAGACTGTATAAGGGAAGAAAGTACCATGATCTGTAATCGACAACTCAATTAAAACATTATAGTATAATTCGTTTACAATCTTTTTGTCTCGAGGACACATCTTTTATAAATCCATCTTTTAGCAGTGTTCCTTGATATAACATATTCCAATTGTATGTGGCCTTTTCTGACATTTACTCTAAAAACAAACAAACCATGTCACATAGTTTATGTTATTTGTTATATATTTTTATGGTGAAATTATGCATCTTTAATCCATACCTCATAATCCTCAGAAACTGCACATGAATAATCACAGCCAGTGGAGCATCTGTATATGTGTACACTATGTACAGTATATGTACAGTATAAGTGCTGTTTATGTAGTGTATTTGTGATCTTTATGTTATGTGTATTATCATGGGTATTTAGTGCATTTTCTAACTCCAGTAAGAACAGAAACCCCAATTCAAAAGGATTATATAAGAGAAACTATCCCAGCACCTGGTAAGTGGTCACATAACACCGTTTCATTTCAAGCAGATGTCCTGATGTGATTCTGGTATTTAATTCTTCCCAAATGACATAAACATTTGTCACAAAAGCCTGTTTCTCAGCCTTCAGAGATGTTTGCCTGCCCATCAGCAGTGTCCCTTAACAACAATACCGTTAGATCACATGAAGCTGGATCAGACTGGTGTAATTTTACAGTTCAGGAAAATACCTTTTGTTCTCCACTGTTCTAAGTATCAACTTTTCTCCTTATAGCTATAAAGCTCATTGAATGTCTCCTACAGCACGATGACTGCTGGCCTCTGGCTGCCAGTGTCTTCTTACCCAGTTTCTGTGTTGTTTGTTTGTTCGAGTGCGGTATCAGCAGGTGCAGACCTCAAATGTGACTGGTTTTGCCTCTACATACAGTTTTGAAACACAAGATTTGCTTTTTCTTACATGTTTTACAACTTGTCTTACATTATCAAAAGTTGTAGAAGCAAGTTCTTGTTAGAAACTCGTTATTTCTAACCAGAATGTTAACTTGGAGAGCGCATACCCCTCCAACCACAAGGATTGTTTCAAAATCACTTTCAACCTTACATGCATGCGTGTTTACAACCTGTTTTGATCAATCATTTTAAAACAACCCTATGTTTACAAGTCATCTCTATGAAGATGTTCAAGGGCCATCATTTTAGCTTTGTTGTGGTCAAATGTGTAAAAATATCCCTAAAACACACACACACACAGCATATAAAATTCAGTGACATCGAGTAACACCTTTGGGTTTGAATGTAAGTAAGTAGTAATCTTTATTTATATACCGCCTTTCACAGACCAGAGTCACAAAGCAGTTTTACAATTGAGGGCATTTATCTCTCACTCCACACAGAGATGGGAGCGGGGTCGCCAGTCGGAGGCGCATGCCAGACCTTTAGTACATGTTTTTAGTGGTAGGGGAAACCAGAGCACCCGGAGGAAACCTACGCAGACATGGGGAGAACATGCAAACTCCACTCACAAAGGCCCTGTTCCTTCCGGGATTCGAACCCAGGACCTTCTTGCTGAGAAGTGAGAGCGCTATCCACTGTGCCGCCCTAATGCATCCAGACTGCCATCTATGAACATTTACAGTGGATAGAATACAATACGCTAGTACAGAAATAAATGATCTCAGCTCTGCTCTGGCCTGTGCTCAGGAGATTCACATCTAAGGAATAATTTTCAGTTGGAGCTCTATATTTGCAGCCGGATGGGATTTTACTGGGAGTAAAGAGCACGCGATGAAGCTCTCTTACCCCCTTTACGTTTAGTGGTACAGTATACGCACTATCCTGTAAAGATATGATGTTTTTATAACAATCAAAACACTAACCCAGACACACATAGCAAATCTTAGTAAACTTTTGATCACAACATGATAAAATATGGTAATTATTTCCTGTTCAACTCCAAAAAGTTTTTGGATCTTGCTGCAGACAGAGGTCATGTGAACATCCCATACCAGGCAGATAAGCGATAAGTTATCTTGTCTAACCGGGTAAATGTTATATTATCTAATAGTAGAAGCTGTTCCTCATTCAAAAGAATTTTTAACCACCATTTACAATACACAATACAGCACACACAAAAACACACACACTGTACACTTATATCATAAATATTTTAGGGCTGTCCAAAATAGCGCGTTATTAACGCGTTAACGCAAATCAATATTAACGCCGTCATTTTTTTTATCGCGCGATTAAAATTTTTTTTTACTTTTTATTGCAGACAAACACATACAGAAAAAAAAATAGAAACAAAGAAAAGGACTAGTTCAGATACATTGTAGACAGAGATTACAAACAATATGTAGTTGGAGATACAGGGGGCCAAAGAAGAAACCCAGAAGGGCACATAGGAGGGGGGGGGGGGGGGGGGGGGGGCATGAAGTGGGAGATGGGGGGAGGGGTTAATAAAAAAGGCAATACAAGCAAACAGTATACAGTCATAGATATACCGAAGGTAAACAGAAACAGCATAGAGTATTCACATGAACAAATTTACAAAATATTTACAGATTGTTTATCATCATCATAATGACACCATGATGTTTCTATACAGTCTATGGTCTATACCCACACATACACACACACACCCACACACACACATTGAAGGGGCTTTTTGTTACCAATTATTTATTTTGTCATCCATTTATTGATGATTTTGCATCAAATGTTAGTGTGTAATATAACACTACACCTTGTTTTCAATAAAAAAAAAGCAATTGCACACAGCACGCAAATGTGTGACTAATTTGCGATTAATCGCGAGTTAACTATGAAATTCTTGTTTTCAATAAAAAAAAAAGCAATTGCACACAGCACGCAAATGTGTGACTAATTTGCGATTAATCGCGAGTTAACTATGAAATTCATGCGATTAATTGCGATTAAATATTTTAATCGTTGGACAGCACTAAAATATTTACATATAAAGCTACAAGGAGAGAAGTGGACTTTTTAAACTTTATTTTATTTAACCAACAGAAAAAACAACAACAACATAGCAATATGTAACGTTTCTTGACCTTGAGACAGCACTATAGGTGGCGTCCATGTGGCCCCTTCAGAAAGTGTGGTTAACCTTTATTATGGTCTCGTTCCTAGTGAATAAATGTTGCATCAAGGAAAAAAAGGTGTAGCTCCGTTAACTATACACTACATCTCATTATTTAAAAAACATTTCTCTCTCTCTTTAAAATAAATAAATAAAATCTTACATTTATACGAACAACACATCAGAAAATCCGTTCAGATGCACAAAAACATTATGGCTGGTATATTTGACCCGGTGAGATTAGAGACACTTTAACATTCTACATGTATGGACATTTATCAACAGTCATGGACACTTTAATTGCCACTTTTATTGTATCCTGCATTTAACATGTTTGCACATTTCTTTCTTTTTGCACAATCTTGACTGTTTCTATCCATGCCAGATGTGACATGTAAATTACTCTGGTGTGAGATCAATAAAGTATATCTTATCTAATCTTTATCTTACATTGGTCCCTCCCTAAGGACCAATTTATATGTGTGTTTCTTGTGTTGTTTCTCTGATCTGTGTTGGTGATTTCAATGGTTTTAAGTCCACTGAGATGACTGCTGTTGTGATTTAGGGCTATGCAAGAATAAATTGTATTGTATTGTTTTAAAATAAAGTCTAAGGTTGTCACAACAGGGCAGTGACTGTGCCTATACATGTTAACAGTGGGCCTTGAAAGTGATTTATAAATATATGTACTGTATATACTGTTTGAAGAATTCAGTTTTCCAGAATGACCTGAGGACAAGTGATATTTCATAAGATAAGGGTTTCCTTCATTCTCTGATCACGATGGTGTTCAATACAGACCATATCAAATAGTGGGAAAACAAAAACTTAAACGGGTCATAAAACGTCACTAACACCCATCTCAAAACAGGTCATCTTTTGTTAGAGTGAAACGTGAGTCTGCCTATTTCCCAACAATCATGCTGTTTACTTTGTATTTGATGAATATTTACTGAATACATATAAATCAAACATACAGCACAGTTTAAACATTAGCAGTATGTACATGAAGAGAGGAAACAGCACTATACTCACCTATAGTTAAGGGCATAATCTACAGTATCTGCGGTGATGGGATACCTACAGCCCTAAGGGGAGGGGTTACAGCATTTGGGCTCTTTGGTATTTGCTCAAACAATAAAGCACCTGTGGGGATATCTATAAGACAGGAAGGAAAGAGGCAGGGGGGAAGAGTTATATTTTATGCCAGTTTCTTCCCTCAAGTCATTTTCACTCGACTAGCCTTAAGGAAGCAGAGAAACATGGGGACGGGGCACGCGATACTGCTGCCGATTTTACTTTTGGTGACTGTTGTGGAGGTAAGAGATAATTAACTAAGAATTAAAATGTGCTTGTTGTTGTACAATATGAATCTGAAGTCACACTAACTCAAAATGAGAGACACAGACTATAGTTTTGACTGGAATACTAATGTCTTCATCATTGGTCAAATGCAGTGAATACTGTGAATCCCTGTAGCCTGAATCTCAGGCTCAGGTCTGTGATGAGTGACTGTAATGGCCTACAGCCATTTTTGTGAACCTGATCCTGTGGCCAAGTAGCTCCAGGAAATAAAACAGAGAAACCTGTATAAAGAAGACTGTACTGTTTCTTCATCTTTCATTTCTATAACTAATATGGGTATATTTTGTTCTTACAGATATGTGCAGCTCAAAATGGTAAGAAAAAAGATGTTTATATTTGTGGAAACCTATTTTTTTAATGTAAAAAACGGGCAGTTTATACTGTGTAAAAATATGTAATATTGATTGAGGTTAAACTTAATAGGAAAACAACAGAAACAAAAACACTTTAATAATTACAAAATTAAACCAGGTGATATTTATGTGTTTCTTTGGTTTATAAATATGTATGCTTTAATGATCATATATGTAAAATGATCTGTCTAATTTCTGTAAAGAATATTTTGAGAATCCAGCCCTGACTTATATCCTTTGAATATTAGAAATTAGTGATTAGACTTCACAGATAACTAATATTTTTTGTTTGTTTGAACTCTAGATATGACACTGTCAGTTTATACAGTTACCTCTAAATCATTGACGCTGAAATGGACTAAGGTCCCAGGAGCAAGCTTCTATAAGCTAGAGGCAACACCAAAGAACTCCCCCCAAGGACAAGTCTTCGTTCAGTTTGATCAGAATACAATTCTGGGCTCGATCATTTCCCTTTCCCCAAACACACAGTACACCGTGAAGATAGAGGCCATGGACGAGCTGATGACTGTCCTCGCCAGCGCTGAAACTGACACCTCTACAGGTCAGTTCCACCTCTCTCACGCGTCAGTTGTTTGTTAAAAGACAATCTAAAAATGCATTATTTTTTAGCTCCTGAAATTCCGGTTATTAGCACAACCTACTCTAAATCAAGTCAAAGCATCACAGTGGAGTTCCCAGAGGTCACCGGAGCAACTGCCTACATCTTGAGGGCAGAGTCCCAGCTATTGGTGGGTGATTTCTTCTTCTCTGAAGCTCGAGTGTCGGGCTCCCCGGGCACAATAGAGGGTCTCCAGCCTTTCACAGAGTACAAAATCAGCATCATGTCTGAGAATGCAGTGGGGCGTAGCCAACCTTCTTATCCAACTGACCAGAGAACAGGTATGAGGGCCCATTCCTTTCATTTAATATTATACCACAATTCATTTTCTTTCCCTTTTTTTTTTTTTACTTCAACTTGACTCGACGCTAGTTGTACACTAACTGAAAACAGGTGCAGTTGACTTAAGACGACTTCTCTGGTGGCAATCATGGCATATTGTTTTCGTGCCTATTGTCACTTCATGTCTCCTCTGTGCAGAAAACACACAAGGGTGGAAACTTGATCCATTCTCGCTGTACTGTGTTATGATATTATGAAAAGAGATCGCTTGAGAACTAGGTTGATGCAAATCCCAGAGGAGATCTCAGTGTAACATAATCAGATGGTTACAACACTAAGTCAGAATAAGTTACATTTTGAATTTTTGTGTGTGTGTGTTTGCAGTAATTGTAGCACCAAATTTGAATATCTCATCTCCGACAAGTACCTCCATTTTGGCTTCGTGGGACCCCGTGGACCATGCTGACCTTTACACGTTTGTAATCATCCAAGAAGGAACCAATATCCGCATGGACATAAGCGCCAACAAAACAACACTGGAGTTGAACAACCTCCAACCAGGAACTAACTACAACATAAAGGCACAGGCACAGGATGCCGACGGGCGACCTGGAGATGACCAAACATTTGTCCAGATCACACGTAACGCACTCATTTCAACCATTAGCACAAAACCACATTGTTCGTGACTGGTGTTTTGTCCACAGGCCCAGCCACCCCTGATGCGCCGAACGTGCTGGTCAACTCGGGCCGAACGGGTATGCTGGTGTACTGGGGAGCGCAACAAGGAGCCACTACCTACACTGTATGGAGCACCAACAACCAAACATGCAACCACACGGTGTACAGTTCCTGCTACATTGGGCCAGTCGAGTGTGGTCAGAAGCAATCGCTAACGGTGACGGCCTACAACTCTGCTGGACCCAGTAGCCCCTCACTGCCAGGAGAGTATCTCACATGTGGGTATATAACATTAGAATCAGAATCGGAAATCTCTGTATTGCCATTATGAGTAACAACAAGTCACAATCAAGGAAATTGCTTTGGCTCTCGGTGCAAACAAGTTACAAATAAAAAAATAGAATAAGGCATAAAAATGAAAATAATATATGTAACATTTCTTGAAATTGGTACTATGTATAAAGAAATAAATGTGGGGTACTTCAAACCACAAACAATTTAACCATGTATTTAAGTCCATGTAAATAGCCCCTCATTCTCACAATAGTTCACAGGTTCTATCACTTGTTTACATGAATCTATTTTTTGGGTTTGGGTCTGCCACATCTTTAGATCAACATTTTCAGACAGAAAATTTAAAAAGAGACAACCACCCTCACTCAGCCAATCAGCATGGAGCGGTCTGACTTGAGTACACTAGACTTGGGGTAATGTAATTGGAATTATTTATTTATGAAAACAAAGTTCTGGTGGAATTATGTAATTTCAAATGTCAAAATTATAGATAAGAGTTAATAACTTCATTGTTGTGGATGAAGAATTGCTACACTGCTGGCATTTTTTTTCTTTTTTAATTATTTTTGCTATTTGGTGTATTTGAGAAGGGACAGGTACAGAATACTCAGATAATCTGTCATACAGCAGTCTGATGTATGCATCATGCTGCCTATAGCCAAATCTAATTCGCAGCACTTGTCCCTAGAAATAGACAGACAGTAGAGAAAATAACAAATAAAAATACATGACAAGCACAATTTTAGAAACATAACCGGGAGACGATTGTACAGTGCACCATAAAACACACTAATCATGAATATAAAACACAGTAAATCACACTAATAATGTTTGTTTTTGATAGATCCCTGCCCTGCAAATAACACCAGAGTGGAAGAGTACGAGCCTGGCAACTGCTCCATCCGGTGGGACAACGTTTATTTAGCAGAATTTTACTTGGTTTATGTGAAAGGAAACGACGGCAAAGAGGAGTCGTGCAACACCACCGTCACCAGCTGCCCTTTCAACTGCTCATGTGGCCACACCTTCATCGCCATCGTGGTCCCTCACAACTCAGTGGGAGGAAGCCCTGTGATCGAGCTGCTCAACTACACCACGCGTAGGAGCTTCACACATTTCCAACGGCTTTAATAGATCTGGGGCTGCAGGACTCTCTAGGACTGTCAGGTTTCAAATATGTTTTCAAAGAGTATCATTATAGAAAAAAAAATCACAAACAGGACAAAAGTTATTGAATGGTTTTGATCTCAGAACTAGTATAAAACGGCCCGGTGGCACAATGTTTAGAACTCTTGCTTCTCAGTAAAAAGGTCCAGGGTTCGAATCCCAGTCAGAATAGGGACTTTCTGTGTGGAGTTAGGTTTCCTCTGGGTGTGCCAGATTCCCCTACAGCTAAAAACATTTGCAATAGGGAAAATTCTCCAGCTCTGGTCCTGACCATGTTGAGCGTCAACATCTGGACATCTGGTCCCTGGGCGTTGTTCTACAGCGACCACAGCTCCAGATAGAGGCCTAGGGCCTCTATCTTTCAAGGATGAGTCAAATATAGAGGACAATTTTCCCTGTTAAAGTGTAACTTAACTATAACAGTAAAACCTAGTGGTACCATTTTAAAATAATACTACAATTTTATATTATATTCAAAGAGATTTTTAGATTGCCCCCCTTTGTTTAGATTGATGGTACCAACATTGGTAGGTCACAAAACCCTACTTTAATAAATGTAAAACATGATGATTGTATGATAAATCTTGATATAATGCTTTCTCTGTTTGCCCCCAGTTCCTTGTTGTCCAGAGACAGTGAATGTCACGTTGGTGTCCTCTGAGACTGTGGAGATTGAGTGGTCAGAAGTGAGCGGAGCTGAGCTGTACCAAGTCACTGCTGAAGAGACGGAGACCATCCACTGTAATGACACGGAGACCATTTGTGCACTGTCTGATTTGGAATGTGATTCCACATACTCCATCAAGGTCACACCATGTAACGAACTGCGAGGATGCAACACAACTTGCAAGGCACACACCCAACAAACAGGTACAAAACAATTTCAAATGTAATATGAAGAGGATTGTTAATAATAACTGCATCCTATTCCAGCCCCGTGTCCTCCAGTAATCGTTAATATCACACAAATGAACACCACCAGATACAGTGTCTACTTCAGCACCCCGAACAGAGAAGGCACAACCTACATTATCACAGCCTCTGCCTCTGGAACAGCTCCCCGTGTTTGTAGAAGCACAGGGAACTCATGCGAGCTGACAAACCTGCCCTGTGGGACAGTCTTCAAGGTCCTGGGAGTGGCTGAATCAAACGTTGCTGGAAAAAGTATTCCTGGTTATGAGAAAATACTGGAGACAGGTAACTTAGAGGAATAAGTGCTGGTAAATGCTGAGAAAGTAAAGTGTCAGTCTCGGTAACTATCTCATATCATTTGTACAGGGCCATGCTGTCCTCAGAATGTTGTGGTCACACAAGTGACTCTGGCTATGACCAATGTGAGCTGGACTCCTGCAACTGGCGCACGGTCATTCGTCACCAGTTTACTCTCACGGCGAGGAGATGCCAAGTGCCACACGGTGGACGACAGCTGCCTTATGGGCTGCATCACCTGTGGCACCAACTACAGCGTCAGTATTGAGGCCATCAGCAGTACGGGACACATGTCTGAGTGCCACTACAAAGGATTCTCATCAAGTGAGCCATTCACACGTTGAATGTTCCAAACAAATCAACGCTAGTACTACAGCTCGATCAATATCTGTTTTGGTCCCGTTCCCATCCTTTTGCAGGTCCGTGCTGTCCAACAAACATCAAGATTCAACGTCTACCAAACAGTGCCAATTTAAGAGTGTCCTGGCGGTCTTTGGGCCCACAAATCTACAACCACAGCGTTGAGTTAACAGAACAAAGTGCAAACCTCAGCTGTGTGGCTACTCCTGGTAGTAGGTACTGTGACATTATGGAAAACACTTGTGGAAATGTCTACACCGTGCTGGTGTCTCCAGTTCTCCCTGATGGAACAAAAACAGATTTCTGCCAAGAAAGGACCTACTCGGGTAAGTATTGGGGATTGTTGGAGCATAATTATAACAAAATACGGATCAAACATTAAACAATTTAAACGTAAATGTGCATTTTGCAGTTCCATGCCCGGGAGGTGTCGATATGAGTAAGTATACCCTTCCTGCAGAGCACAACACTATTGAGTGAGACATTTCTTGTAAATTTATCAAAATATTTTCTACAGTGATGAATATTAATGGGTGAATCCTTCGGTAAGTATGATTATAAAATGAAAGGAAAGGATACTTGAGTAAAGATAAGGCAAAGATTTGTCAGCTTTGTTTTGCTGCTTTCTTTTACAGATAATTTTCTTCAATATGATTTGCATGGAGCATTGAAAAAAGCCACATCCCAACAATGTTAAATATTCAATCTGTTCTTTGAAAATTACATTCACAAGTGGACTCATGATCAAGGTTTTATGATGAAGTTAAAAAGCTGTCATTTCTGATTTATAATTCTGGATAATTCATTGATACAAACACTGGCAAGTTAGATATTATAACTTTCCAATAGGGTTACTATTGGAAAGTAATGCTTAAAAAAAGAAGTGTTTTAGGATGCCCCCAAGTAGAGTACCTCCATGGGCTGCAGCACTGTCCCAGGGCCATTGGTCTCTTGGTTTGTTTTGAGCGACTTTATCCATCAAATTAACATGGGTTTGTTTTCTGCTAGCCAAATGGATGAAACTATGTTATTATGATTACTAAACATGACATAAACAATAAAAGACATAGTTTACATGAGTGTGGGTTCTTGTTATTATATGGATCTCATCAATCACCATCGCTGATACATAATAGTGAAAAAAGTAGATGAAAATCAAAATGACAACAGCAATCCTCAAATACTGAACAGCACCAGTCACCAATCCATGTGACGACATTCCTTATGATCACTATTGTTAATATTATTTATCATTGGCAGTTTAGAATTGTTACGTCAATGCTGTTATAAAAACATTTGTATCATTAATATTGTAACATTTTACTATTAATATAAACATTTACATTCATACAATTTCTATTACTATTTAATTTCTATTCTTACAAACACTCTTACCATATAATAAACACATACAAAAACTGTATTCCATCTTGTTGCTCTCCATTTGTTTTTGTTTGAAAGAGTTCACGGTAATTAGACCTTTACCGTTACTGATTATGAGAAATGTTTAAAAAGTAGTCAGTAGTTCACTGCTCGATAGACCATTAACTGGCGGACCGCGGGCAGAATCTGGCCCACCGAGCCATTTGATCCGGACCGCCGCTATATTCAAGAATTGGAAGGATAAAAAAAAATCTAATTAGGCCCGAGCCCCAACCGGGGTAAGGGCCTATTGCTTTTCGCGTGAGCGCTCGTCAATCACCGAGAACCCAATAGTTGCGTTCGCCCGACGGCGCGTGCCCAGACACTGATAAATCCGTGCCAGAGGCACGGAATGGCTTTGCTCCTGCTTTAGTACACAGTGAAATGATTGAAGTCCTATTAAAGGGGGGGTTCCTTCAACTGTTTTACGGACGAATGTCCGGGCGAAGCCCGGACATTCGTCCCCCAAGCCCGACGGCGCGTGCCCAGACACTGACAAAACAGTGCCGGAGGCACTGAATGGCTTTGCTCCTGCTGTAGTACACTGTGTAATCAATGGGGTCCTATGGGGGGGTGGGTGACCTCATGATGGCGAGGTGATTGACGAGCGCGTGAGCGCTCGTCAATCACCGAGAACCCAATAGTTGCGTTCGCCTCGTCGTTCGCTTTAAAACGACGTATCATTTGTATTATAGGTTACTATGGAAACCTATATTGTTTTTGCTCGAAGATTTAAAAAAAAAAATCCTTATTAGGCCCGAGCCCCGAACGGGGAAAGGGCCTATTGTTTTTGCTCGAGAGATGTCAAATTCTGCACTTTGAGCCTTAATTTCACCCCCTGAACATGCATGAAAAGTTGTAAAATTTTGCCCAAACATCAGACCTGGTGAAAAATTTGATATTTGGGTGTTTATTTTTATGGGACTCAAAAAATGCCAGAACAGCGCCACCTACAACAGCCAATGGGAGTTTCAGAGGTCAAGTTTGTCGTAGAGCCATGAAATTCGGTAAACATGTTCCTCAAGTCAAGATACGACCGAAATGTTACCATGGCTCCGCCCTCTGACAAACAGGAGGCCCATAAATTTCACTGCAAAATGGAAAAATGAACAGCAAAAGTTTTCATACATGTCGGTTGGAAAGCGACTCCTCCTCGGCCGTTTCACCGATTGGCCTCCATATCACTCCACATTGTCTAAACACATGTACCATCAAAATGACCTCAGGGATTTTTGATCAGTGAAACGCTGTTTGAGCAGCGGAGCGGCAAAATGTGAGCGTTTATTGGCCGTTTTTCACAACCTTCTATTTGCTCCCGTTTACACATACAAATTCCGATTTGCACAAAACTTTAATACGTTGTTCAACTCTAGGGTTTAGGTCATTTGGAAGTGAAATGATTCAGATTGACACATTAGCGCCCCCTACAGACTATTTCAGAGTTTTTAGTATGAAAAACTCTGAAAACTTTGACTCCATCTGTAGGGGCACTAATGAGCCAAGTTCTTTTATTTCACTTTTAATTGACCTAGACCCTAGAGTTAAACAATGTATTAAAGTTTTGTGCAAATCAGACTTTGTATGTGCAAACGGGAGCAAATTTAATATTGTCCAAAACGGCCAAAAAAAGGTCACAATTTGCAGCTCCCCTGTTCGAACAACGTTTCACTGATGAAAAATCGCCGAAGTCATTTTCAAGGTACATGTGTTGAGATGATGTGGAGCGATTTTGAGGCGAATCGGTGAAACGGCCGAGGAGGAATCGCTTTCCAACCGACATGTATGAAAATGATTGCTGTCCATTTTTCCATTTTGCAGTGAAATTTATGGGCTTCCTGTATGTCAGAGGGCGGGGCCATAATAAATTTTTTTTCATGTCTTGACTTGAGGAACATGTGTAAAATTTCATGGCTCTACGACAAACTTGACCTCCGAAAAATCCCATGGGGGTTATTATTAGGCCCGAGCCCCGAACGGGGAAAGGGCCTGAATCCATGGTTCAACTCTTAGGTCTAGGTCATTTGAAAGTTAAAATTTTGAAATTGGCTCTATAGCGCCACCTACAACAGCCAATTCAAAAATGCCTATGGGAGGGGTTCGAGGTCAAAATTATCGTAGAACCATGTAATTTGGAACACTTGTTCGTCAAGTCAAGACATGGAAACATTTTAATATGGCTAAGCCCTCTGACAAACAGGAAGCCCATAAATTTCATTGCAAAATGGAAAAATGAAAACCAATCATTTTCATACACGTCGGTTGGAAAGCGACTCATCCTCGGCCGTTTCACCGATTGGCCTCAAAATTGATCCAAATCATCTCAACACATTTACCTTCAAAATGACTTCAGGGAATTTTGATCAGAGATACGTTGTTTGAGCAGCGGAGCGGCAAAATGTGAGGGTTTTTTTTGCCGTTTTTGACAACATAATTTTTTTTCCCGTTTGCACAAACACAGTCTGATTTGCACAAAACTTGAATCCAATGTTCAACTCCAGGGTTTAGGTCAGGTGAAAGTGAAATATTTGAAATGGCCCATTAGCGCCCCCTTCAGACTGAGTCAAAATTGACATGGGGAGCCAAACCAGCTCTACTTATCATATTCATTAGGCCCGAGCCCCGAACGGGGTAAGGGCCTATTGCTTTCACAATGGTGAAAACAAATGGTGGCGGTGCGTGACGGACGCGTCAGTGCCCGTCACTCACCAAAACGTGACGGTTGCATGCGTAAACTCAAAAGCTTTAAAATGATGTATCAGGTGCCATTGAAACCTATATTGTTTTTGCTCGAGACGTCGAAAAAAAAATTCCTTTTTTATTTATTTATTTATTAGGCCCGAGCCCCGAACGGGGTAAGGGCCTATTGCTTTCACAATGGTGAAAACAAATTGTGGCGGTGCGTGACGGACGCGTCAGCGCCCGTCACTCACCAAAACGTGACAGTTGCGTGCGTAAACTCAAAAGCTTTAAAATGATGAATCACATGCCATTGAAACCTATATTGTTTTTGCTCGAGACAAGTCACAAAAAATTCCTTTTTTATTTATTTATTTATTAGGCCCGAGCCCCGAACGGGGTAAGGGCCTATTGCTTTCACAATGGTGAAAACAAATGGTGGCGGTGCGTGACGGACGCGTCAGCGCCCGTCACTCACCAAAACGTGACGGTTGCGTGCGTAAACTCAAAAGCTTTAAAATGATGTATCACGTGCCATTGAAACCTATATTGTTTTTGCTCAAGACGTTAACAAAAAAATTCCTTTTTAGGCCCGAGCCCCGAACGGGGTAAGGGCCTATTGCTTTCACAATGGTGAAAACAAATGGTGGCGGTGCGTGACGGACGCGTCAGCGCCCGTCACTCACCAAAACGTGACAGTTGCGTGCGTAAACTCAAAAGCTTTAAAATGATGAATCACATGCCATTGAAACCTATATTGTTTTTGCTCGAGACAAGTCACAAAAAATTCCTTTTTTATTTATTAGGCCCGAGCCCCGAACGGGGTAAGGGCCTATTGCTTTCACAATGGTGAAAACAAATGGTGGCGGTGCGTGACGGACGCGTCAGCGCCCGTCACTCACCAAAACGTGACGGTTGCGTGCGTAAACTCAAAAGCTTTAAAATGATGTATCACGTGCCATTGAAACCTATATTGTTTTTGCTCGAGACGTCGAAAAAAAAAATCCTTTTTTATTTATTTATTTAGGCCCGAGCCCCGAACGGGGTAAGGGCCTATTGCTTTCACAATGGTGAAAACAAATGGTGGCGGTGCGTGACGGACGCGTCAGCGCCCGTCACTCACCAAAATGTGACGGTTGCATGCGTAAACTCAAAAGCTTTAAAATGATGTATCACATGCCATTGAAACCTATATTGTTTTTGCTCGAGACGTTAACAAAAAAATTCCTTTTTTATTAGGCCCGAGCCCCGAACGGGGTAAGGGCCTATTGCTTTCACAATGGTGAAAACAAATGGTGGCGGTGCGTGACGGACGCGTCAGCGCCCGTCACTCACCAAAACGTGACGGTTGCGTGTGTAAACTCAAAAGCTTTAAAATGATGTATCAGGTGCCATTGAAACCTATATTGTTTTTGCTCGAGACGTTAAAAAAAAAATTCCTTTTTTATTTATTTCTTTCTTTCTTTTTTCTTCTGCACTTTGAGCCTTAATTTGACCCCCTGAACATGCATGAAAAGTTGTTAATTTTGGCCCAAAAATCAGACCTGGCGAAAAATTTGATATTTTGGTGTTTATTTTTATGGGACTCAAAAAATGACAGAACAGCGCCACCTACAACAGCCAAAATAATACCCCTATGGGACTTTTCGGAGGTCAAGTTTGTCGTAGAAACATGAGATTTGGTACACATGTTCCTCAAGTCAAGACAAGAAAAAAATATTATTATGGCCCCGCCCTCTGACAAACAGGAAGCCCATAAATTTCACTGCAAAATGGAAAAATGAACAGCAAAAGTTTTCATACATGTCGGTTGGAAAGCGACTCCTCCTCGGCCGTTTCACCGATTCGCCTCAAAATCGCTCCACATAATCTCAACACATGTACCTTCAAAATGACCTCAGGGATTTTTGATCAGTGAAACATTGTTTGAGCAGCGGAGCGGCAAAATGTGACCTTTTTTTGGCCGTTTTTGACAACATTAAATTTGCTCCCGTTTGCACAAACAAAGTCTGATTTGCACAAAACTTTAATACATTGTTGAACTCTAGGGTCTAGGTCATTTGAAAGTGAATTAATGCAAATTGACACATTAGCGCCCCCTACAGACTATTTCAAAGTTTTAGATGGGCATTTTCAAATTTAGTTTTTTCAAAATGTTTGAAATTTTGCACATAAATCTGTTTTGCCCTCTTGATTCAAAAAGTCAATTGGGTCCAAGGCTTATTTTTTACCCTGTTGCCGTGGCGACGAGAAACGCTCCCCATTCATTGCAAATGTACACCTCACACAAACATCAAACCAGCCTCGGCCGTTTCACCGATTCGCCTCAAAATCGCTCCACATCATCTCAACACAGGTACCTTCAAAATTACTTCAGGGAATTTTGATCAGTGAAACATTTTTCGAGCAGCAGAGCGCCAAAAAGTGGCGTATTTTTTTTCAGTTTTTGACGATAGAAAAATTGCTTCCGTTTGCACAAACAAAGTCTGATTTGCACAAAACTTGAATCCATGGATCAACTCTTGGGTCTAGGTCATTTGAAAGTTAAAATTTTGAAATTGGCTCTATAGCGCCACCTACAACAGCCAATTTAAAAATGCCTATGGGAGGGGTTCGATGTCAAAATTGTCGTAGAACCATGTAATTTGGTACACATGTTCCTCAAGTCAAGACATGGAAAAAATTTTATTATAGCTAATCCCTCTGAAAAACAGGAAGCTCAGAAATTTCATTGCAAAATGGAAAAATGAAAACCAATCATTTTCATACATGTCGCTTGGAAAGCGACTCCTCCTCGGCCGTTTCACCGATTGGCCTCAAAATTGCTCCAAATTATCTCAACACATGTCCCTTCAAAATGACTTCAGGGAATTTTAATCAGTGAAACGTTGTTTGAGCAGCGGAGCGGCAAAATGTGAGGTTTTTTTTGGCCGTTTTTGACAACATATTTTTTTTCCCGTTTGCACAAACAAAGTCTGATTTGCATTAAACTTGAATCCATTGTTCAACTCCAGGGTTTTAGGTCAGGTGAAAGTGAAATATTTGAAATTGGCCCATTAGCGCCCCCTACAGACTGAGTCAAAGTTTACATGGGGAGCCAAACCAGCTCTACTTATCATATTCATTACAATTTGACTAACAATCTTCTATGGCTACGGGAACAAATCATCACACGGCGGCGCCACCTCCTTTGAGCGGTGCTGCGTGGTACGGTGTGGTGCGGCTTGGTGCGGGGCGTAGTGCGGGGCGTTGTGGAGCGGCGCGTTGCGGCTTGGTGCGGGGCGGCGTGATGCGGGACGGCGTGGTGCAGGGTGGCGTGGTGCGGGGTGGCTTGGTGCGCGCGGTGTGGGGAGTCGCGCGGTGCGGCGAGGGCCGTTCGACGCCGCTTGCGGCTTTAATTTATTTATTTCTTTCTTTTTTCTTCTGCACTTTGAGCCTTAATTTGACCCCCTGAACATGCATGAAAAGTTGTTAATTTTGGCCCAAAAATCAGACCTGGCGAAAAATTTGATATTTTGGTGTTTATTTTTATGGGACTCAAAAAATGACAGAACAGCGCCACCTACAACAGCCAAAATAATACCCCTATGGGACTTTTCGGAGGTCAAAATTGTCGTAGAAACATGAGATTTGGTACACATGTTTTTCAAGTCAAGACAAGAAAAAAATATTATTATGGCCCCGCCCTCTGACAAACAGGAAGCCCATAAATTTCACTGCAAAATGGAAAAATGAACAGCAAAAGTTTTCATACATGTCGGTTGGAAAGCGACTCCTCCTCGGCCGTTTCACCGATTCGCCTCAAAATCGCTCCACATCATCTCAACACATGTACCTTCAAAATGACCTCAGGGATTTTTGATCAGTGAAACATTGTTTGAGCAGCGGAGCGGCAAAATGTGACCTTTTTTTGGCCGTTTTTGACAACATTAAATTTGCTCCCGTTTGCACATACAAAGTCTGATTTGCACAAAACTTTAATACATTGTTCAACTCTAGGGTCTAGGTCATTTGAAAGTGAATGTATTCAAATTGACACATTAGCGCCCCCTACAGACTATTTCAAAGTTTTAGATGGGCATTTTCAAATTTAGTTTTTTCAAAATGTTTGAAATTTTGCACATACATCTGTTTTGCCCTCTTGATTCAAAAAGTCAATTGGGTCCAAGGCTTATTTTTAACCCAGTTGCCGTGGCGACGACAAACGCTCCCCATTCATTGCAAATGTACACCTCACACAAACATCAAACCAGCCTCGGCCGTTTCACCGATTCGCCTCAAAATCGCTCCACATCATCTCAACATATGTTCCATCAAAATGACTTCAGGGAATTTTGATCAGTGAAACGTTGTTTGAGCAGCAGAGCGCCAAAAAGTGGCGTATTTTTTTTCAGTTTTTGACAATAGAATATTTTTTTCCGTTTGCACAAACAAAGTGTGATTGGCACAAAACTTGAATCCATGGTTCAACTCTTGAGTCTAGGTCAATTGAAAGTTCAAATTTTGAAATTGGCTCTATAGCGCCACCTACAACAGCCAATTTAAAAATGCCTATGGGAGGGTTCAAGGTCAAAATTGCCGTAGAACCATGTAATTTGGTACACATGTTCCTCAAGTCAAGACATGGAAAAAATGTAATTATGGCTAAGCCCTCTGACAAACAGGAAGCTCATAAATTTCATTGCAAAATGGAAACATGAAAACCAATCATTTTCATACATGTCGCTTGGAAAGCGACTCCTCCTCGGCCGTTTCACCGATTCGCCTCAAAATCGCTCCACATCATCTCAACACATGTACCTTCAAAATGACCTCAGGGATTTTTGATCAGTGAAACATTGTTCGAGCAGTGGAGCGGAAAAATGTGACCTTATTTTGGCCGTTTTTGACAACATTAAATTTGCTCCCGTTTGCACAAACAAAGTCTGATTTGCACAAAACTTTAATACATTGTTCAACTCTACGGTCTAAGTCGTTTGAAGGTGAATTAATTCAAATTGACACATTAGCGCCCCCTACAGACTATTTCAAAGTTTTAGATGGGCATTTTCAAATTTAGTTTTTTCAAAATGTTTGAAATTTTGCACATGAATCCGTTTTTCCCTCTTGATTCAAAAAGTCAATAGGGTCCAAGGCTTATTTTTTACCCTGTTGCCGTGGCGACGAGAAACGCTCCCCATTCATTGCAAATGTACACCTCACACAAACATCAAACCAGCCTCGGCCGTTTCACTGATTCGCCTCAAAATCGCTCCACATCATCTCAACACATGTACCTTCAAACTGACTTCAGGGAATTTTGATCCGTTAAACGTTGTTTGAGCAGCGGAGCGGCAAAATGTGAGGTTTTTTTTTGCTCTTTTTGACAACATTAATTTTGCTCCTGTTTGCACAAACAAAGTCTGATTTGCACAAAACTTTAATCCATTGTTCAATTCCAGGGTTTAGGTCAGGTTAAAGTGAAATATTGGAAATTGGCCCATTAGCGCCCCCTACAGACTGTGTCAAAGTTTACATGGGGAGCCAAACCAGCTCTACTTATCATATTCATTACAATTTGACTAAGTTCTTCTATGGCTACGGAAACAAATCATCACACGGCGGTGCCACCTCCTTTTAGCGGTGCTGCGTGGTACGGTGTGGAGCGGCGCATTGCGGCTTGGTGCGGGGCGGCGTGGTGCGGGACGGCATGGTGCAGGGCGGCTTGGTGCAGGGCGGCTTGGTGCGGGGCGGCTTGGTGCGGGGCGGCGTGGTGCGGGGAGTGCGCGCGGTCCAGGGAGTCGCGCGGTGCGGCGAGGGCCGTTCGACGCCGCTTGCGGCTTTAATTTATTTATTTCTTTCTTTTTTCTTCTGCACTTTGAGCCTTAATTTGACCCCCTGAACATGCATGAAAAGTTGTTAATTTTGGCCCAAAAATCAGACCTGGCGAAAAATTTCATATTTTGGTGTTTTTTTTTATGGGACTCAAAAAATGCCAGAACAGCGCCACCTACAACAGCCAAAATAATACCCCTATGGGACTTTTCGGAGGTCAAGTTTGTCGTAGAGCCATGAAATTTGGTACACATGTTCCTCAAGTCAAGACAAGAAAAAAATATAATTATGGCCCTGCCCCCTGACAAACAGGAAGCCCATAAATTTCACTGCAAAATGGAAAAATGAACAGCAAAAGTTTTCATACATGTCGGTTGGAAAGCGACTCCTCCTCGGCCGTTTCACCGATTCGCCTCAAAATTGCTCCACACCATCTCAACACATGTACCTTCAAAATGACCTCAGGGATTTTTGATCAGTGAAACATTGTTTGAGCAGCGGAGCGGCAAAATGTGACCTTTTTTTGGCCGTTTTTGACAACATAAAATTTGCTCCCGTTTGCACAAACAAAGTCTGATTTGCACAAAACTTTAATACATTGTTCAACTTTAGGGTCTAGGTCATTTGAAAGTTAATTGATTTAAATTGACACATTAGCGCCCCCTACAGACTATTTCAAAGTTTTAGATGGGCATTTTCAAATTTAGTTTTTTCAAAATGTTTGAAATTTTGCACATACATCTGTTTTGCCCTCTTGATTCAAAACGTCAATTGGGTCCAAGGCTTATTTTTTACCCTGTTGCCGTGGCGACGACAAACGCTCCCCATTCATTGCAAATGTACACCTTACACAAACATCAAACCAGCCTCAGCCGTTTCACCGATTCGCCTCAAAATCGCTCCACATCATCTCAACACATGTACCATCAAAAGACTTCAGGGAATTTTGATCAGTGAAACATTGTTTGAGCAGCGGAGCGCCAAAAAGTGGCGAATTTTTTTCAGTTGTTGACAATAGAAACATTGCTTCCGTTTGCACAAACAAAGTCTGATTTGCACAAATCTTGAATCCATGGTTCAACTCGTGGGTGTAGGTCATTTGAAAGTAAAAATTTTGAAATTGGCTCTATAGCGCCACCTACAACAGCCAATTTAAAAATGCCTATGGGAGGGGTTCGAGGTCAAAATTGTCGTAGAAACATGTAATTTGGAAAACATGTTCCTCAAGTCAAGACATGGAAAAAATGTTATTATGGATAAGCCCTCTGACAAACAGGAAGCCCATAAATTTCATTGCAAAATGGAAAAATGAAAACCAATCATTTTCATACACGTCGGTTGGAAAGCGACTCTTCCTCGGCCGTTTCACCGATTGGCCTCAAAATTGTTCAAAATCATCTCAACCCATTTACCTTCAAAATAACTTCAGGGAATTTTGATCAGTGAAACGTTGTTTGAGCAGCCGAGTGGGAAAATGTGAGGTTTTTTTTGTCTCTTTTTGACAACATTAATTTTGCTCCTGTTTGCACAAACAAAGTCTAATTTGCACAAAACTTTAATCCATTGTTCAACTCCAGGGTTTAGGTCAGGTTAAAGTGAAATATTGGAAATTGGCCCATTAGCGCCCCCTACAGACTCTGTCAAAGTTTACATTGGGAGCCAAACCAGCTCTACTTATCATATTCATTACGATTTGACTAACATGCTTCTATGGCTACGGGAACAAATCATCACACGGCGGTGCCACCTACTTTGAGCAATGCTGCGTGGTACGGTGTGGTGCGGCGTAGTGCGGGGCGTTGTGGAGCGGCGCGTTGTGGCTTGGTACGGGGCGGCGTGGTGCAGGACGGCATGGTGCAGGGCGGCTTGGTGCGCGGCGGCGTGGTGCGGGGAGTGCGCGCGGTGCGGGGAGTGCGCGCGGTGCAGGGAGTCGCGCGGTGCGGCGAGGGCCGTTCGACGCCGCTTGCGGCTTTAATTTATTTATTTCTTTCTTTTTTCTTCTGCGCTTTGAACCTTAATTTGACCCCCTGAACATTGATGAAAAGTTGTGAAATTTTTCCCAAAATTCAGAACCGGTGAAAAATTATTTTTTTTGGTGTTTATTTTTATGGGACTAAAAAAATACCAGAACAGCGCCCCCTACAAAAGTCAGTTTACATTGCGCCTATGGGAGGGGGTCGGAGGTCAAGTTTGTCGTAGAGCCACGAAATTCGGTACACATGTTCCTCAGGTCAAGACATGAAAAAAAAGTTATTATGGCTCCGCCCCCTGACAAACAGGAAGCTCATTAATTTAATTGGAAAATGGAAAAATGAAAATTGATCTTTTTCACACATGTCGGCTGGAAATTATCTCTTCCTCGGCCGCTTCACCGATTTGTCTCAAAATCGCTCCACATGGTCTAAACCCATGTCCCATCTATTATTGAATATAGAATGTGGATCAGTTAAACGTTGTCCAAGCAGCGGAGCGGCAAAATGTGACATGTTTTTTCCAATTTTTGACAATAGTAAATTTGCTCCCATTTGCACAAAAATGGTCAGATTTGCACAAAATTTTAATCCATTGTTCAGCTCCAGGGTCTAGGTCATTTGAAAGTTGAAATATTGAAATTGACTCATTAGCGCCCCCTAGAGACTATGTCAAAGGTTTACATGGGCCTAATAAAATTTAGTTTTTTCAAAATGTTTGAAATTTTGTACATAATTCTGTTTTGTCATCTGGATTCAAAAAGTCAATGACAACATATAATTATTTTTTACCCTGTTGCCGTGACGACCACAAACACTCCCCTGTCTGTGTCTATGAGAAAATCGTTAAATCTCTTAAAAGTACACCTCGCTCAAACATCAAACCAGCCGCGGCCGTTTCACTAATTTGGCTGAAAATCGCTCCACATGGTGTCCACACATGGACCATCAATAGTTGCATATCGAGTTTTAATTAGTCAAACGGTCTGAGCGTGACAGACCCCCAAATTGTGGTCATTTTCATAGAGAGGTGTGAAAATCTCATGTAATCCAATGGAGACAGTATGGACACACTCACAGATTGTATGTGTAAACAGAAGCACATTTACAAACTCAGCACTAAACTTGACTCTGTTGTTCAACTCCTGGGCCTAGGTCACATGACTGTGTGAACAATGACATTGGCCCATTATCGCCCCCTAGAGGCTGAGTAAAGGTTTACATGGGGATACAGGTATTTAGGTTTTATGTTGTTTGAGCTCATATTTGACCCACATAACAAACATAAAAAATCACCAAACTTTGCCACAAGTTTTTTTCAGGCATAAAGTCTATTATTTTGGTTTTCTTTGGTATAACACTAAAAAAATTAAATTGTAGGGGGCGCTGTTGTACAACATTAAATGCCATCATTTGCACATACAAAGTCCGATTTGCACAAAATTTGAATTGATTGTTCAACTCTCGGGTTTGGGTAAACTGAAAGTGTTAAAGACGAAATTGCAGATATAGCGCCCCCTACAGACGGAGTCAAGTATTACATGGGGAGAATCAAGTTTACCTTTTCCATAGACACACACAATCACTAATCATGGGTTCAAAACACACAGTGTCGCTCCCATCAGGGCAGTGGGAAAGTGGCGCGTCAGCGCCACCTCATTTGCGCGGTGCGGCGAGGGCCGTTAGATGCCGCTTGCGGCTTTAATTTTTTTTTCTTTTTACTTATTTGTCTACTTTGTAATCATTATTATAGTCTACAGTAGTACTTTATCAGCACCGTGTATGAGAGAATAATGACATGTGAAGTGTCTTTGAGTGTCCAAAAAAGTGCTAAACAAAACCAATGCATTGTTATTCATTATTATTGTTTATTTCTGTTCTTTTAGCCTTGTTTTATTTATGTCTTGTGCAAACTGGGGACCTTTGCAGATGTATCTAATGTGGTTTTCCTGCAAATGGCATATAAATGAATCTGAATATGATTTCATTTTCTCTTTGGGGGTCTGGCCCTCGAGAGACTGTCTGGTAAAACTCTGGCCCTCTGGATGACCCCTGGCATGGAGCAGAGAGACATTGCAACTCCCACCATTAAGTCACTTTCAAATCCTTTTCTTCAATGGAGGAGAACTCCAGGATAATCGAGGGACATTATTATTACTATCACTCTTGCATTATTATGTCATTAGTGGTTTTGTCTTATTAAGTTTGGGGTATTTTATTAAAACTCCATTTGGTCTCTGAGCCTGATGCTGAATTTGTGAATGAAAATACAAGAAATGGCAGAAAGGAGGTTTCTTCTTTAGAGCTTACACATTGGTTATCGTTTCGGGCATCTTGGCGCTTTATCGGGAAAATAAAAGCAATGTCTGAAGAAAGAAGCTAATAACCATGCATACCTCTTTTTTCAAATGTGGGCTTTTCAGTGTTGTTCTATGGCTGTCATTCTGCCCCATGTTGTCAAAAAGATATGACTGACGTGTTCAGAATTTGATACAGAAATAAGCCCAAGAATGCAAGAGTTAAAAATAGAACATTTATTTCTCTTTACAATTAAATATTGATACAAAACTCTTGGAGCTATTAATTCCCTAAAACTAACCCTGTGCTGAGCCATTCTAACTGTCCCTCCAGGCCTGAAAATGTGCAGAGAACATCCAGGCGCTCTGCGATGCTCTCTGTCTATCTATCCCTGCTCAGACTACTAACAAAATGTCCTACCAACAGTTTTATCACAATGTCCGATGACGTCATATGGTCTGGGGAAGACTGAAGTCCTGGTACCGGTCCGGACTTTGGTCTGGTCTTGGTCTGGTCTTCTACATTCTTCTTCCATATTAGGTTAGCAAACAGTCCCCCCATCCATCAGAGGCGCCTTCCTGTGTGGGACCAAGTCAACTCACTCCTATCACGGGTTGGCCGACCTGACCAGACCCTACTAATCTACACACATCCATCAACATGACAACACACATAACACCCCTCAACAGTGCAGAAACCTCAAACAATCACTAACAACATTTGTAAAAGTGTTAGTACATGAAATCTGAAAATATAAACGACGTGTGCAGCATTTTCTGAGATATGCATCACCCAGGACATCTGTCGCTACCCTAGTTGATTACATTCCGTTGTAGATTTCAATGTGTGTTTTGGGTCATTGTCCTGCTGGAAGGCGGCACTGCTGAGCACTTTTGTTTCTTAGCAACAAGGTCCTGGGTTCGAATCCCGGTTGGAACAGAACCTTTCTGGAGTAGAGTTTGCATGTGTTCTCCCTGTGTCTACTCCGGTTTCCCCTTCTACTGGTTTCCCTACTATACAGGTGACGCCACTCTCTGTGTGGAGTGGGAGACAAATGCCCAAATGTCCCCGTATTTGGCTCCATCCATCTTTCCAACTATTCTTACAATCTTCCCTGTCCCCACTGAAGAAAAGCAGCCCCATAGCATGATGCTGCCCCCACAATATTTGACAATCGAGATGGTAACTAAAGAGAATGAGCAGAACTAGTTTTGTGTCATACATAACGTTTTGCGTTTGGGAAAAAAAAAAAAAATTGTCGCATCTGTCCTCCTTATGACTTCTTATAAACCGGATTTCTTCTAGCCCCCTTTCAATAATGGCTTTCTTCTTACCACTCGTATGACTGATAGTTGTCCCGTCTCATCTCGCCTCAAAAATTAAGGGTCACTGGCCTTTGTCCACTACCACTATGTCTGCTTGGTTTGCCATTACTAACTTGTCAGTCTATATCTGTTATCGTTCCTGATAAAAATCAGACACTTTAATGACCACATTATGGAATCATATTTATACAGCTCTATTTTTAAAGTCATTATTACCATTAATGGTTAGTATTATCCTGCTAGTCTTGATTACGTATTGTCTTGCCAGTTTTGTAACTAAAAACACAACAAGCTTTGAGAAATTTCTTCAGTCTGACAATAATGTAAAAGGGTGCTTCACTTGTCTCGCAACACAGATCATGTTCCTGTGGCTACGGCCCATTTGAAAAATATATATTTTAGAGTTACACAGAATATTCAGCTAAAAATGGTTTTATGACTGATAAGTTAGTGGAATGTGTCGGTTTTACTGTACTAATGCTGTGAGTGAATCATAATGAGAAGGGGATGGCCGTGCCCCCACCTCCAGCAAACTAGCCACATTTTTGTTTCCTTGTCTGGATGATATGGGCCCACAGGCATCCACCTGTCCTTATTTGGGACCTTCTGATTGGTTCTCTTGAAGTTGATGTACAGCTCTCAACTTCTGGAGCTCTCAGATGAGCAGTTTGGGGCTTAACTAATGGATGAATACAACACCATATTGAGGAGATAAGGATGACTCAAACAAACATGTGGATGATTTATTTAACAGTCACGATATTGTCTGTCATACAGGTAAAGCAAAAACAAATCTGTTTGTATTTAGCACAGTTTTGTACCTAATAACACTTGCATTCTGTGTTTTATAGATTCACTGTGCTGCAGGTGAGCATGTTGTTTTGGTGGTCTGATAATGTCTTTCACTATATTGTTTATATAGTAAATAGTATCAATTCAATCTCAGACTTACACTGAATGTGTTTTTCAGGATGTACTATTCAGTCAGCAACCTCTCCAACCGCATCCTCACTAATTGTAAAGTGGAATCCTGTTTCTGGTGCAACCACTTATCGGCTGGAGCTGAGGGTTATTAACTCAACCAATATAGCAGCAGTGATTGCGACCGTGAACAGCCCCAGTACACAGAAACAGGTCTATGGTTTGAGACCAGGAAATCCTTATGAAGTTACACTCAAGGCGCTATCCTTCTTTACTATCATAACGACATGCAAATTCAAAAGCATGACAGGTACCAAAAGCATTTAACACTATGGCTTAATGATATCTGCATTATACGGTTGAATATGTTTTTACAATGTATGGAAAGTTTAGTTGATATATTGATCAATGGTGTATAAGTCATCCAAAATGTATATTAGTTGACTTACTATCTAATTATCTCACTCATAATAAATTAGAAGAATGTTTATGGGAGATCTGCACATATGAAACTTTGATATTGATGCCAGATTCACCAGTTTGTCTAAACTCGTTATTAATATAGACATATGTAAGTAAGTAAGTAAGTAAGTAAGTAAGTAAGTAAGTAACTTGCTTACTTACTTACATATGTGAGTAATTTGAGGCCAAAATAAGTCTGAGAATATCCTTTAGTCAAGTAATCATTCTTAGACCTTTAGAGGGAGGTCCTTTTTAGTCAACTATGCAATTGTCAAGGAATGTCTTCATGATATTTGGTGGACAACAGATCTATTGCAATGATAACTGATACAAGTACAATGTTTGGATTGAAGTATGTACTTACATCATTTTAAGCAATAATATTTGAGAGACAGGATTTATTTTCGATCTAATCTGAAATATAATTTTATATATATTAAATAAAATGTATTTCTGATAGATGTAATAAAAACTCTTTATATGTAGTGTGCATTTGGTAAAATGTGAATGTTGTTGCTAAATTCTTATCTCCTGCAGTACCTGACATCGTTCAGTTTACGTATGCTGAGGCCCTCACCAGTTCAACAATCAGATTTGAATGGGACAATATCGTTGGAGTAGTAAACTACACACTGCATGGAAAGCAGGTGCCCGTTTCAAGTAGTACATTTGTGCAGGTTTTCTCCTCTTCTTCTGGAGAAGTGAACAATCTTGCCCCCTCCACCTCATATGAATGCTACATCATAGCATCAAATGATGCTGGAAGTGGTGCTGCAGGGCCAACCAGGACCATCACAACACGTAAGTAAAATATCTAATGTGAAAGGATATAACAAATTCATAATTCATAATAAATATATGTAAAAGAACATAAAAAATTACCATTTCCAACTGTAGCAGTTATTATTAATCATGTCCCCTATCCACAGTGATACCACCTCCAGCTAATGTGAGCGCTACATCAGCAGAAAAAAGCACAGTCCTTGTCACATGGGAAGCTCGGGATGGAGTTTTAATGTACCAAGTGACTGTCACTGATACTGATCCTAGCCACGACCCTGTAATCAGCAAGACTTCAGAAACATCTTTAATAATTAGTAATTTAGAACCATGCTCAAACTACACTTTGGGGGTCTCGTCCCTTAATGCATTCTCAATACCCGGAGAGCCCAACCAAGTGTCACATATAACCTCTTGTGAGTAGAATCTTTCAGTTAATTTATAACAATCAACGTATAACAATCATAAGATTCAAAATGTGGTTTGAAATGATTAATTCAGGGAAATTGAATGAGTAAAATAACAATATTCACACATTTCATATCAAAATAGTGAATATCTCTGTTGATCTCCCTATTTTTGTAGCAATAAATCCTGTCACAACAATCACAAAAGTCTACAGCTGCGCCACAGCCACAGTAACGGTGACGTGGGACATGGTATTTGGGGCCAACTCCTACAGGGCAGACGTGACCGATGGAAATGGAGAAAGCCTTAACTGCACGTCAACGTCCAATAACTGTGATATCAGTGCGCTAAAATGTGGAGAGAAGTACACTGTACACGTCACGGCTATTTCCAATGACTGTCACAGCACCTACACCCTCCCCGACAAGTTTGACACAGGTACAATTTTAACACCATTTCACAACCGGTTGTAATATGTGTACGTTTTGTATATATTTATTGTAATAGCTTATATAATCAAATATAATTTGGCTCCAAAATCCCATCCAAAGAGGTTGTCAGAGCAAGCTCCAATCGGCTCCTTCCAGTATAACCAAAAGTGGTCTTTATTTCAGCTCATTTAATACATTCGTAAGCTGGCCAAGTCTACCACACAAGACCAGTGAGCTTGAAGCATTCAAATATGATGAAACGTACACTATTGGTTGTAGATTGTCAAAAAAGGTTAACACTAATATGTAAAAAATGCCCTCCTTACTAAACTAGCTCAAACTGTTTTTTCATTGTCTTATGCTTTTCACAGTCCCGTGCGCTCCAGCGAATCCCACCACTGAATACACCTGTTTCAAAAACGCCATAAACTACAAATGGGAACCAACAAACAACACAAAGTTTTACATGGCTCAATCTACGGACCAGAACGGCATTGTCAAACCATGTATGACAAAGGCCAACTATTGCTACTTCACCGATATGCAGTGTGGGAACAATTACACGTTCACTGTGAAGGCCGTCTCCAGTGACTGCAACAGCGAGGTTACTGAACCAAGAAGTGTACAAACAGGTAACGTATTTAAACACTGTATAAAAACACTATTATGAAACGCTACATTCTAAAAACATATTTTAAAGTATTTTTTTCGTTGCAATCTGTCCAAACAATCTTTTGGTTAAAACAACCAATCTATAAAAACACACACACACACACACACACACACACACACACACACACACACACACACACACACACAGACCCATCACTTCACATCCTTATGTATTTACACCTTAACACCTTGCTCCTCTTTCCTACTGTTCTATTACTTGTGATGCAACACTGAAATTTCCCCACTGTGGGACAAATAAAGCATCTCTTAATTTCTTAATTTTAACATCCCTTATCATCTGGTCTAGGTCCTTGCGAACCTGCAAACATACAAACCACAGTGGAATGCACTTCAGGGACGCTGACAACAACCTGGGATGCTGCCGCTGGAGCTCAGTCCTACAAGGTCAGGAACTTAGGAAATGACAAGAGTTATAACTGCAGCACTTCAAACAACAGCTGCATCATCGAGGACGTCCTATGTGGGGAACATTTCACTGTGTGGGTCAGTGCCACTAATGAGGCGTGCACCACAGAAGAAGTGCTGGGAGAAGTGGCTCAAACTGGTGTGTACAAGTTTAATTAATCTCATCATAAATATGTAATGATCACAAATCTTTCAAATGTATTTTTCTGTTCATTCAGGCCCATGCCCACCCACCAACGTATCTGTCTCAAATGACTGCAGCCCAGATACGGGAACAGTAAAGTGGACCCAAAGCAAAGGAGTGGTTTTTTACATTGTCATTGCAGAAGATTCCACAGGGAAAGAATACAGCTTCTTCTCTCTGGAATCAGAGCTAAATATGACAGACCTGGCATGTGGAGCAACATACGATGTCATAGTTATGGGAAACAATTTCAAATGCAACAGTTCTTCCACCGACAGCATCAGCTTTCAAACAGGTGGGACACACACACCATCCATCCATCCATCTTCTACCCTTTAATCCATTTCTGGGTCAGGGGGGTGGCAGTCAGAGATGCCACCCAAGTCTCATAAGGACACACACACAGGGCAGCCATATTTAACCTTTTTCAGCCTGTGTTTGTTTAATTTGATCCAGTTCTTTGTTCACTATATTTGCTATATTGATGCACTAGGTAAACTGTATATTTTATTATGAATCATTTTCTTAGAGTTTTTAAGTAAGTATTTTTACTTGAACTGTGATAAAACATCTACATATTTTCGTGATAACACAGTATCATTGTATGTGATTTTCTCCTATGGTACTGTGAGATTTCATAACACTTTGAAGCAACTTTTGTTAAAGTTAAACTCATCATTCTATCAATGTGCAGAAGCCAGTACTTTTCCCTTGTTTTGTCTATCTGAAGGCCAAGCTACATGGCACCGTGGCAGCTGCTGATTGGAGGTCTCCATGCCTCCGCTCTGTATAATACACTTGCATTCTGTTGTTCGTGTTGTTCGTGCTGTCTCTACCATCGACAATAAAACATGTCTTCTGTCTGAATGAAAGACGCGATCCCAGACTATGTCATCTTCTTCAGTACCCATTTTGATTTAGCTCATTATACAAAAAGCATTTTTCTGTTGCAGCACCCTGTCCTCCAACAAATGTCGTCGGAGAGAGAAATTGTACCAACAAGGAGGCTTTAATAACGTGGGACCATCAGGCCACAGGGTCTTACACAGCGATCATTGAAGACAAGCAGAATGGAGACAAACTCAATTGCACCAGCAATAATGAAAAGTCCTGTATTATTTCCTCTCCTCCTTGTGGAAAGACTTACTCTGTTACAGTCACCTATGACTTTGGAAACTGTTCCTCAGCATCAACAGCTGTCACCATGGACTCTGGTAGTGGCGCTATAGATGATTTCATTATGTTATGGTAAAACACAACCATTAATTGACCAAATTCAACACAGAAAAAGACTATGGAACATTTCTGACAAGATAATTCTATTTCAATGGAGCATGCAGGTGATGGGTCGTCCACCAACCAATAGTGGATCTTGAGTAATGAATAATATATGTCATAATACTGCTTTTTATTTGTCAATACTCAAAATTAGAGCTGAAATGATTCCTTGAGTTACTCGAGTACAAAAAATATTGTTTTACTAACTTTAGCATAATAAAGAAGGAAGTATAAAAGACTGTAATATTCTAGTGCAAGAAATATAATTATCATTATTAAGTGGTGTGTCATTTGATATGGTATATTCTTAATTAAGCCAAAATTAAACAAAATATGATTTATCGGGATTTTGGATAGATAGAGTACTTGATTACTAAAATATTTGACAGCTACATCTCTACTCAAAATACTCTTCATAATTTCCTCCTTCAGGACCCTGTCCACCTCAGAACGTGAATGCGACTCTCCAGTGTGGATCTAAAACAGCAAATGTGACTTGGGACCAAAGGCCATATGATGAGGAGTATACCGTGAGTGCAATCCAGCAGTCGGATGGAGCAGAGAGCTATTGCAACTCAACGTCTTCAAACTGTGAATTCAACAATCTGCCCTGCGGAGAGACTTTCAATTTTACAGTTGAAGCTCTCAGCAATGGCTGCTACGGTCAGGCCAGCAGCTCTGTGTCCACCAAGACAGGTAATGTTTCGCTCTTCCAGTTACTTGTACTTTATCTGGACTTGTGTATACAGTCTGTGTGGAGCCATAACCTTGCCTTCCCAAGCCCTGGGTTTCAAAGACAGCGGCCCATTCAAGTCAACAACATGAGCTCATCGGTACATGTCTGCACCTCTAACATCTCAAAAATTTCTGACATCTCAAAAACTTCTGATATAGCATTTTGGCAAACTCTGGTAATCCCAATTTGCGCAATGGATGTTAGGTGGTCATTGACTGTATATAGGTGGACAATAGCAGTGTTTGGAGTAATGTATTACAAAAGTAATGTAATAACTGTAATGTATTACTTTTGCTGTAATGCAGTAATGTAAGGCATTACAAATAAAATATTGGGTAATATTTACTGGGTACAAAGGTCAGTAACATGCATTACATTGCATTTCAACCCGAAAAAGTTTTGTTTTTATACTATGCCATGGCAAGATCAGCAGAGGAGAAAAGCGCCAATAGTAGCCGCCTGGATTGGGGTCGCCAGCCCGGTGCCTGCAAGCCCACGGCCCCCCACAAGCACCACGAAAAGCGCTCGCGAAGCATGATGTAGTGATGGGAAAACAACACCGAGGGTCTGGAGCATTTGTCACTCTTCCTGAAGCAGACTTCTTCAAAACACTGCATTGGAGCATCTATCAAAACAAGCCGGTCATGTGACAAACGTGTCAGTGTCTCGGGTTCTGCAGACACTGCTTCGCTTTGTGTATCAACTGTGTTTCATTGGCTCAATAGGTTTTTCCTAGCCTGGCCTTAGCCATCCGTACACTCCGCTCAATCATCATTTCACTGCATGTTACGTCTGGGTCTAGTCTCTGGGTTAGTGATTACAATCGGTTGAATTTTGACTGACCAACCAGCGAGCGCGGAAGGAGAGTGTTGTATTTAGTTGTGGGTGACGTCAAGAGTTTGCGTCGAACGGGAAGGTCGTAGTTTGGCAATGGCAAAAAATGTGATAATTAAGTAATCCGGTCTGGTTCTATAAAGAAATTCAAGCCGGAGGAAGAGGAATGTTTAGTAAATGTAATCGCTAGAAAAATTGTGGCGCTACTCCCCACGGGCTCCGTTAAGCGGCAAAGGAGATGGCTAGGCTAAATGCTAAATGCTAACGACTCACTCGGGCGCACTACATACGTCACGGTAAACTCAGATCCAATCGTTTCAATCTGCAAAAGGAGTTAACCCCTCCGATCTGAGCTCAATGGAGCACCTCCAGACCTCATTGGTTCAGAGCGTTAAGGGGCGCTCACACCAGACCATGCGTTGCATCCAGTTTTTGATGCCATAGCGATGACCATCCAGAAATGTTTTTAATTTATGTACGTGGTTTCAAAAGGAAATAAATGAGGCAGAAAGTTGTATTTGCACGTTCTCTATGATTAAAATCTACAAAGGGGCATTGATCTAAAAAAACAAACAAACTTTTTTGAAAATCGACATGCATTTTTTGAGTGCAATAACCTGTATCCATTAAGCATCCCTTGTGAGAACAACAGCGAAAGGAAGGGGGTCCGTGCAGGATATGCGTCTAAACCAGGGGTGGGAAATTATTGTCTTCGGGGCCACTTTGGGACATATTGCCCAATTGTCAAGGGCCAGCCCCGTTTAACAACTATGAATGTTATTATCCCTAAAACATTTGTTTTACTATTAATAACATTTTTGGTCCATTAATTAGAACAGAATAAATGTATGGCATGCCATTGGAGCACGTATTAAGTTACAAACCTTCATTGGGTATTGATTCCACATTAATTTAAATAATCAACAGACCAGTATGAGGTTAAGACCGTGAAGGGCTGCACTTTGCCATGGTCTGTTCTAAACAATCCAAAGTCCCTTTGGCATCTTTCCCGAGTGGACCAGCTTATGTCAAAGCCATCTTCTGAGAGGAAAGCCTCAATTTGCAGGTAGTTGGAAAAATAAAGGGCAATTTAGGTTTAAATCATGAAACTTGGCACACTTGGAACCCTAATGATTATTTCGGATTTGGATCCACTGCAACAATACCCCTGGTGGCCGTTGTGCGCATTTTTCTTCAAAATGGCCACCAATTGGTTCAATGTCATATATACTTGGAACTACACTCTGGAATCATGTAGTATTCAGATAGAAGGCTATCTATTTATGAATAGATCCATGCTGCAAGCTGCATTGGGCCAGCTCGCAATTCCACAACCTTTGTCACAGATAAATGCTTTTGTCCCTCATGTGTCATTGTTAAGCTAAAATGAAGTTTCTATATCTGTGTTCAGAACCTTGTGTTCCTGCTAATCTTTCTGCAACCTACACTGTGGGCGTGGCCCAGGTAACATGGGAAGGAGCTAAAGGTGCAAGCTCATTCTCAGTAGAAGCAGTGACAGACTCAGGCACACCAACTGTTTCTAATACAAGCACCAACACTCAGTGTGCACTGACTGGATTACTCTGTGGTAAAACCTACAACATCACTGTAACAGCATTCAATGATGCTTGTGACGGAGGAGTTACCTCTGAGCAGATACAACAAAAAACAGGTTTGTATGAGGACTTAATAACCACTCTTTATGTAGCTTTGTTGAACAACTAACTTGCTATGATTTTATCCAGAACCCTGTCCACCCACCAATGTCCAGGCAAATATGGAATGTGAAAAAAGTAACGCAACGGTTTCCTGGAATTTAAGTGACAATGCTGTGGGTTATACAGCTTTTTTCCTCAATGAAAACAACCACAACGCTTCTTGCCAAGCTGCAAGTACAGAAAGCTCTTGTGAGGTCACAGGGCTGGAGTGTGGTACAGTGTACACCGTCTGTGCTGTGGCCAAAGGGAATCCAATTGACAGTTCCCCAAGCAATGAAAAATCTGTAACAACAGGTGAGTGGGACACATCACAAAAGATATGCAGCTTTAAAACAATTACGCTGCTCTCAATAAATGAAAATTCTCCAAAAAGAGCCATGTCAGCCGAGCAACATCAATGTGACTGTGGATTGTGAAGACAAAGTTGCCACTGTATCTTGGCAACCGAGCCAAGGTGCCCAGTCTTATGTTACTGAACTCAGGACATCAGACCATAGTCATGTCTGCCACAGCAACAACAGTAGCTGCCAGCCAAGCCATCTGCACTGTGGAGAGGAATATAATGTAAGTGTGACAGCCGTGGGAGAAAGCTGTAACACCACTGGCCGCATGGCATCAAACGTCTACACAGGTATAAATGAATACACTATATTTATATCCATACAACATTTAACATGCACATACAATACAACAACAATAACTGGTGTTTCCTTAGAACCCTGTGAGGTCAAAGGTGTGTCAGTGAACTACACCGTGGGCAATGCTCTGGTGCAATGGAATGGAGCTGAAGGAGCCACCTCTTTCTCAGTGGAAGCAGTGAGTGACCAGGGAGATTCTTTGGGTTGCAACAGCAGCACCACTCAGTGCAATGTGAGTGGTCTGCAGTGCAGTAAACTCTACAATGTGACCGTGTCAGCGTACAACCAGGCCTGCGACAGCCAGGGCGTCAAGTCTGACCCAGAGCCCTTCATCACCGGTGCGCCTTTCATCCACGTGTGTCTAAATCACACAACTAACTACTAACTACAGATGTATGTCTTTAACCTTTTCTGTAGAGCCATGTCCACCCTCCAACGTCCAGGCCACTGTGTCATGCGAAACAATGGAAGCAACAATTAACTGGAATCAAAGCAATTTTGCAGAAGGTTACGTGGCACGCATTAACAGCACAGAAGGGAGCAGTAGATATTTGTAGCGCAGCGCGCACAGACACTTCTTGTGTGATCTCTGACCTGGTGTGTGGCTTGGTCTACAGCGCCTCTGTGATAGCAACAGGCAACCAATACAACAGCTCGGAGAGTACTGCCATTACTTTCTCCTCAGGTAACTGATGACATGATAATGACGTGCTTGATATCAGCGGCACGGTGGCTGAGTGGATAGCACTCTCGCCTCTCAGCAAGAAGGTCCTGGGTTCGAATCCCGGTCGGACCAGGGCCTTTCTGAGTGGAGTTTGCATGTTCTCCCCGTGTGTGCGTAGGTTTCCTCCGGATACTCCGGTTTCCCCTACCACTAAAAATATGTACAATAGGACTGTGCATGCGCCTCCTGTACTGGCGACCCCGCTCCCATCTCTGTGTGGAGTGAGAGGACAAATGCCCAAAAAAATAATAACAATTGTAAACCGCTTTGTGACCCTTGTCTGTGAAAGGCGGTATATAAATAAACATTACTTACTTACTTACTTACATCTGATAATGACCGCACTTTTCCAGCGCCCTGTTATCCCAAGAACATCAGCGTCCAGGTGAACTGCAGTTCAGATGGAGAGGCCACACTGTCCTGGACTGCAGATGCTGGTGCCAATGTCTCTGTCACATCTGTGGTTGGTGGAAATCCAACAACTCTGTGTTCTACTCAGCAAAACAGTTGTGTTGTAACAAGTCTGAGCTGTGGACAAACGTACAGCCTCAACGTCACTGCAACCAACGACCAATGCAGCGTCACTGCGTCCACTCGGCCCAGCCTGAACACGCGTGAGTCCTGCGCATGCGCAACAAGAGCGCCACAGTTTATTTAAACTCTTAAACATACTACATATACTATGTATATCTAATGATGTATAACAATGTAATATATGGATCAATAGTTTCCACTGTGCAGTTATTATTTTAATGTGGGCCACAACAATGGGCTGCAAGAACATGTTGGTACATGATAGAATAGCCTGGCCTTAGCCATCCGTACACGCCGCTCAATTATCATTTCCAGCTAAATATAACATTTTATTTGTACTATGGTGTGGTGCAACCAGGCTATAACAGAAGTAATAGAGAAACCAGAATTGAGCCACCTCCTGTACTTTAACAAATATGAAATTAAAGAATAACGTCTGTTTCAGGTTACAGTAAAGGTGATTTAAATCTACAGAAAACTGCCATTTGGTCCAATTTTGCAGTTAGTCTCTCAAACAAAATAATAAGACAGAGTGGAAATCTTATTATTACTATGTATTGTGTTCTCACTTACTGTACTTCCTCTGTTGTACAAGACTGTAAATATTAAAATGTGATCTTTAAAAGGTCAAAAGGATATTTTGTAAAATGGAAGTGGAACATAAAATCATTGAATTCTACCAGAAATAAAAGAATAAAGTCCTGCCTGTAAAAATGTCCTCCGGGTGCTCCGGTTTCCCCTATACATTTTGTATATGTTTTTGCATATACAAAATGTAAATCCCCCAGCTCCTGTAGTCCTGACCAAGCCAAGCATCAACATCTGGAGATGGGTCCTTGGGTGCTGTACTACGACAACCACTGCTCCTGATGCAAGCCTTAGTGACATCAGGATGGGTCAAATGCAGAGGATGAATCGTCCGATGGGGATCAATAAAGTGCACCTTTACCGTTAAAACTAGAATTGACCAAATTCAACACAGAAAAAGACTATGGAACATTTCTGACAAGAGTATTCTATTTCAATGGAGCATGCAGGTGATGGGTCGTCCACCAATATTAACTAATATTAATATTAACTAACTAATATATGTCATAATACTACTTTTTATTTGTCAATACTCAAAATTAGAGCTGAAATGATTCCTTGAGTTACTCGAGTACAAAAAATATTGTTTTACTAACTTTAGCATAATAAAGAAGGAAGTAGAAAAGACTGTAATATTCTAGTGCAAGAAATATAATTATCATTATTAAGTGGTGTGTCATTTGATATGGTATATTCTTAATTAAGCCAAAATTAAACAAAATATGATTTATCGGGATTTTGGATAGATAGAGTACTTGATTACTAAAATATTTGACAGCTACATCTCTACTCAAAATACTCTTCATAATTTCCTCCTTCAGGACCCTGTCCACCTCAGAACGTGAATGCGACTCTCCAGTGTGGATCTAAAACAGCAAATGTGACTTGGGACCAAAGGCCATATGATGAGGAGTATACCGTGAGTGCAATCCAGCAGTCGGATGGAGCAGAGAGCTATTGCAACTCAACGTCTTCAAACTGTGAATTCAACAATCTGCCCTGCGGAGAGACTTTCAATTTTACAGTTGAAGCTCTCAGCAATGGCTGCTACGGTCAGGCCAGCAGCTCTGTGTCCACCAAGACAGGTAATGTTTCGCTCTTCCAGTTACTTGTACTTTATCTGGACTTGTGTATACAGTCTGTGTGGAGCCATAACCTTGCCTTCCCAAGCCCTGGGTTTCAAAGACAGCGGCCCATTCAAGTCAACAACATGAGCTCATCGGTACATGTCTGCACCTCTAACATCTCAAAAATTTCTGACATCTCAAAAACTTCTGATATAGCATTTTGGCAAACTCTGGTAATCCCAATTTGCGCAATGGATGTGTCATTGACTGTATATAGGTGGACAATAGCAGTGTTTGGAGTAATGTATTACAAAAGTAATGTAATAACTGTAATGTATTACTTTTGCTGTAATGCAGTAATGTAAGGCATTACAAATAAAATATTGGGTAATATTTACTGGGTACAAAGGTCAGTAACATGCATTACATTGCATTTCAACCCGAAAAAGTTTTGTTTTTTATACTATGCCATGGCAAGATCAGCAGAGGAGAAAAGCGCCAATAGTAGCCGCCTGGATTGGGGTCGCCAGCCCGGTGCCTGCAAGCCCACGGCCCCCCACAAGCACCACGAAAAGCGCTCGCGAAGCATGATGTAGTGATGGGAAAACAACACCGAGGGTCTGGAGCATTTGTCACTCTTCCTGAAGCAGACTTCTTCAAAACACTGCATTGGAGCATCTATCAAAACAAGCCGGTCATGTGACAAACGTGTCAGTGTCTCGGGTTCTGCAGACACTGCTTCGCTTTGTGTATCAACTGTGTTTCATTGGCTCAATAGGTTTTTCCTAGCCTGGCCTTACCATCCGTACACTCCGCTCAATCATCATTTCACTGCATGTTACGTCTGGGTCTAGTCTCTGGGTTAGTGATTACAATCGGTTGAATTTTGACCGACCAACCAGCGAGCGCGGAAGGAGAGTGTTGTATTTAGTTGTGGGTGACGTCAAGAGTTTGCGTCGAACGGGAAGGTCGTAGTTTGGCAATGGCAAAAAATGTGATAATTAAGTAATCCGGTCTGGTTCTATAAAGAAATTCAAGCCGGAGGAAGAGGAATGTTTAGTAAATGTAATCGCTAGAAAAATTGTGGCGCTACTCCCCACGGGCTCCGTTAACGGCAAAGGAGATGGCTAGGCTAAATGCTAAATGCTAACGACTCACTCGGGCGCACTACATACGTCACGGTAAACTCAGATCCAATCGTTTTCAATCTGCAAAAGGAGTTAACCCCTCCGATCTGAGCTCAATGGAGCACCTCCAGACCTCATTGGTTCAGAGCGTTAAGGGGCGCTCACACCAGACCATGCGTTGCATCCAGTTTTTGATGCCATAGCGATGACCATCCAGAAATGTTTTTAATTTATGTACGTGGTTTCAAAAGGAAATAAATGAAGCAGAAAGTTGTATTTGCACGTTCTCTATGATTAAAATCTACAAAGGGGCATTGATCTAAAAAAACAAACAAACTTTTTTGAAAATCGACATGCATTTTTTGAGTGCAATAACCTGTATCCATTAAGCATCCCTTGTGAGAACAACAGCGAAAGGAAGGGGGTCCGTGCAGGATATGCGTCTAAACCAGGGGTGGGAAATTATTGTCTTCGGGGCCACTTTGGGACATATTGCCCAATTGTCAAGGGCCAGCCCCGTTTAACAACTATGAATGTTATTATCCCTAAAAACATTTGTTTTACTATTAATAACATTTTTGGTCCATTAATTAGAACAGAATAAATGTATGGCATGCCATTGGAGCACGTATTAAGTTACAAACCTTCATTGGGTATTGATTCCACATTAATTTAAATAATCAACAGACCAGTATGAGGTTAAGACCGTGAAGGGCTGCACTTTGCCATGGTCTGTTCTAAACAATCCAAAGTCCCTTTGGCATCTTTCCCGAGTGGACCAGCTTATGTCAAAGCCATCTTCTGAGAGGAAAGCCTCAATTTGCAGGTAGTTGGAAAAATAAAGGGCAATTTAGGTTTAAATCATGAAACTTGGCACACTTGGAACCCTAATGATTATTTCGGATTTGGATCCACTGCAACAATACCCCTGGTGGCCGTTGTGCGCATTTTTCTTCAAAATGGCCACCAATTGGTTCAATGTCATATATAATTGGAACTACACTCTGGAATCATGTAGTATTCAGATAGAAGGCTATCTATTTATGAATAGATCCATGCTGCAAGCTGCATTGGGCCAGCTAGCAATTCCACAACCTTTGTCACAGATAAATGCTTTTGTCCCTCATGTGTCATTGTTAAGCTAAAATGAAGTTTCTATATCTGTGTTCAGAACCTTGTGTTCCTGCTAATCTTTCTGCAACCTACACTGTGGGCGTGGCCCAGGTAACATGGGAAGGAGCTAAAGGTGCAAGCTCATTCTCAGTAGAAGCAGTGACAGACTCAGGCACACCAACTGTTTCTAATACAAGCACCAACACTCAGTGTGCACTGACTGGATTACTCTGTGGTAAAACCTACAACATCACTGTAACAGCATTCAATGATGCTTGTGACGGAGGAGTTACCTCTGAGCAGATACAACAAAAAACAGGTTTGTATGAGGACTTAATAACCACTCTTTATGTAGCTTTGTTGAACAACTAACTTGCTATGATTTTATCCAGAACCCTGTCCACCCACCAATGTCCAGGCAAATATGGAATGTGAAAAAAGTAACGCAACGGTTTCCTGGAATTTAAGTGACAATGCTGTGGGTTATACAGCTTTTTTCCTCAATGAAAACAACCACAACGCTTCTTGCCAAGCTGCAAGTACAGAAAGCTCTTGTGAGGTCACAGGGCTGGAGTGTGGTACAGTGTACACCGTCTGTGCTGTGGCCAAAGGGAATCCAATTGACAGTTCCCCAAGCAATGAAAAAACTGTAACAACAGGTGAGTGGGACACATCACAAAAGATATGCAGCTTTAAAACAATTACGCTGCTCTCAATAAATGAAAATTCTCCAAAAAGAGCCATGTCAGCCGAGCAACATCAATGTGACTGTGGATTGTGAAGACAAAGTTGCCACTGTATCTTGGCAACCGAGCCAAGGTGCCCAGTCTTATGTTACTGAACTCAGGACATCAGACCATAGTCATGTCTGCCACAGCAACAACAGTAGCTGCCAGCCAAGCCATCTGCACTGTGGAGAGGAATATAATGTAAGTGTGACAGCCGTGGGAGAAAGCTGTAACACCACTGGCCGCATGGCATCAAACGTCTACACAGGTATAAATGAATACACTATATTTATATCCATACAACATTTAACATGCACATACAATACAACAACAATACTGGTGTTTCCTTAGAACCCTGTGAGGTCAAAGGTGTGTCAGTGAACTACACCGTGGGCAATGCTCTGGTGCAATGGAATGGAGCTGAAGGAGCCACCTCTTTCTCAGTGGAAGCAGTGAGTGACCAGGGAGATTCTTTGGGTTGCAACAGCAGCACCACTCAGTGCAATGTGAGTGGTCTGCAGTGCAGTAAACTCTACAATGTGACCGTGTCAGCGTACAACCAGGCCTGCGACAGCCAGGGCGTCAAGTCTGACCCAGAGCCCTTCATCACCGGTGCGCCTTTCATCCACGTGTGTCTAAATCACACAACTAACTACTAACTACAGATGTATGTCTTTAACCTTTTCTGTAGAGCCATGTCCACCCTCCAACGTCCAGGCCACTGTGTCATGCGAAACAATGGAAGCAACAATTAACTGGAATCAAAGCAATTTTGCAGAAGGTTACGTGGCACGCATTAACAGCACAGAAGGGAGCAGTAGATATTGTAGCGCAGCGCGCACAGACACTTCTTGTGTGATCTCTGACCTGGTGTGTGGCTTGGTCTACAGCGCCTCTGTGATAGCAACAGGCAACCAATACAACAGCTCGGAGAGTACTGCCATTACTTTCTCCTCAGGTAACTGATGACATGATAATGACGTGCTTGATATCAGCGGCACGGTGGCTGAGTGGATAGCACTCTCGCCTCTCAGCAAGAAGGTCCTGGGTTCGAATCCCGGTCGGACCAGGGCCTTTCTGAGTGGAGTTTGCATGTTCTCCCCGTGTGTGCGTAGGTTTCCTCCAGGTACTCCGGTTTCCCCTACCACTAAAAATATGTACAATAGGACTGTGCATGCGCTTCCTGTACTGGCGACCCTGCTCCCATCTCTGTGTGGAGTGAGAGGACAAATGCCCAAAAAAATAATAACAATTGTAAACCGCTTTGTGACCCTTGTCTGTGAAAGGTGGTATATAAATAAACATTTCTTACTTACTTACTTACATCTGATAATGACCGCACTTTTCCAGCGCCCTGTTATCCCAAGAACATCAGCGTCCAGGTGAACTGCAGTTCAGATGGAGAGGCCACACTGTCCTGGACTGCAGATGCTGGTGCCAATGTCTCTGTCACATCTGTGGTTGGTGGAAATCCAACAACTCTGTGTTCTACTCAGCAAAACAGTTGTGTTGTAACAAGTCTGAGCTGTGGACAAACGTACAGCCTCAACGTCACTGCAACCAACGACCAATGCAGCGTCACTGCGTCCACTCGGCCCAGCCTGAACACGCGTGAGTCCTGCGCATGCGCAACAAGAGCGCCACAGTTTATTTAAACTCTTAAACATACTACATATACTATGTATATCTAATGATGTATAACAATGTAATATATGGATCAATAGTTTCCACTGTGCAGTTATTATTTTAATGTGGGCCACAACAATGGGCTGCAAGAACATGTTGGTACATGATAGAATAGCCTGGCCTTAGCCATCCGTACACGCCGCTCAATTATCATTTCCAGCTAAATATAACATTTCATTTGTACTATGGTGTGGTGCAACCAGGCTATAACAGAAGTAATAGAGAAACCAGAATTGAGCCACCTCCTGTACTTTAACAAATATGAAATTAAAGAATAACGTCTGTTTCAGGTTACAGTAAAGGTGATTTAAATCTACAGAAAACTGCCATTTGGTCCAATTTTGCAGTTAGTCTCTCAAACATAATAATAAGACAGAGTGGAAATCTTATTATTACTATGTATTGTGTTCTCACTTACCTCCTCTGTTGTACAAGACTGTAAATATTAAAATGTGATCTTTAAAAGGTCAAAAGGATATTTTGTAAAATGGAAGTGGAACATAAAATCATTGAATTCTACCAGAAATAAAAGAATAAAGTCCTGTAAAAATGTCCTCCGGGTGCTCCGGTTTCCCCTATACATTTTGTATATGTTTTTGCATATACAAAATGTAAATCCCCCAGCTCCTGTAGTCCTGACCAAGCCAAGCATCAACATCTGGAGATGGGTCCTTGGGTGCTGTACTACGACAACCACTGCTCCTGATGCAAGCCTTAGTGACATCAGATTCAGATTCATTTATTTGCCATTTGCAGTAAAACCATATTGGACTGTGCAAGACTACCCCAGTGTGCACCAGCTCTTGCCACAGGATGGGTCAAATGCAGAGGATGAATCATCCTAATGGGGATCAATAAAGTGCACATTTACCTTTAAAACTCTTAGAATTGACAAAATTCAACACAGAAAAAGACTGTGCAACATTTCTGACAAGACAATTCTAGTTCAATGGATCATGCAGGTGATGGGTCGTCCACCAACCAATAGTGCATCTTGAATAATTAATAATATGTCATAATACGTAAGAGATAACGTATAGTACGCAGGTCATTATCGGAAGCTTCGCCCTGTCGGTACTTATTTTCCTGTCGGTACTTATTTTCCAATAATGACCTGCGTACTATACGTTATCCCGCGTATAACGTAGCGGGATATAACGTTCTGTTATACCAACAGAACACACAACACAAACTTCAGTCCACTTTTAGGAATGCGGAAAGGTTTATTTAAAATAAGAAAGAAAAGAAAATAGTTCCCAATGGCTTTCCCGTGGCTATGCTAGCAACAGTTAGGCTATCAACTTCCAAACTAGAACTCCCTGGAACTGCATGAAAACTGAACAAAGAATTCTGAACATCAGCGGTGAGTGACCCATACATAAACCTAACCTAAATCCATAATTCAATCCTCTGCAAATGTGTCCGAAAATGTTCCGGTATCTACTTCCGGGTTTTTCGGGATCGCCTTTTCTCGCATTAGCTAGGTTACATCAGTGTTTTTGTCATGAAAACGTAACGGAAAATTTTGAAAACTTCCGTGCACTTGTATTAAGAATGTATATGTATAATGTACTCTCTGATTAAAGTTTAATTGCGTTGATTGAATGGCATTTGCGTTTAATGAGCGTGGCTAGCTCCGGAGTGGCCGGAACTACTTCCGGGTTTTTCATGATCGCTTTTTGACGCAGATAAATAGTATTTTTGTCATGAAGACAAGAGCAGTAACTTCTGAAAATCTCTGTGCACATGTGTGAAGAATGTATATGTATAAGTATTCTCCGATTAACATTTAAGTGTGTTGATTGATTGGTATTTGCGTTCATTGAGCGTGGCTAGCTCCGGAGTGGCCGGAACTACTTGCGGAGTTATCCACGCATTTGAAAGACAAGCAGAGAGTGCGTTGCCATGGGCAGCGGTCATTATTGTTTTGAGAGGTCCGTTATAGAAAATAATGACCGGTAGGACGTTTTGAAATTACATTCAAATCAATGGAGCGTTCTACTGCTGCTGTGAGGAGCCGTGTAATAATGCTTTTTATTTGTCAATACTCAAAATTAGAGCTGAAATGATTCCTTGAGTTACTCAAGTACAAAAAATATTGTTTTACTAACTTTAGCATAATAAAGAAGGAAGTATAAAAGACTGTAATATTCTAGTGCAAGAAATATAATTATCATTATTAAGTGGTGTGTCATTTGATATGGTATATTCTTAATTAAGCCAAAATTAAACAAAATATGATTTATCAAGATTTTGGATAGATAGAGTACTTGATTACTAAAATATTTGACAGCTACATCTCTACTCAAAATACACTTCCTAATTTCCTCCTTCAGGACCCTGTCCACCTCAGAACGTGAATGCGACTCTCCAGTGTGGATCTAAAATAGCAAATGTGACTTGGGACCAAAGGCCATATGATGAGGAGTATACCGTGAGTGCAATCCAGCAGTCGGATGGAGCAGAGAGCTATTGCAACTCAACGTCTTCAAACTGTGAATTCAACAATCTGCCCTGCGGAGAGACTTTCAATTTTACAGTTAAAGCTCTCAGCAATGGCTGCTACGGTCAGGCCAGCAGCTCTGTGTCCACCAAGACAGGTAATATTTTTCCTACTACAGTTATTTTTATTTTGATGCCATAAAGTTTGTGTTCACATACTTCTTAACACCAGAGCCATGTCAGCCTGAGATCCTGGATTCCATCGCTACATGTCAAAGTGAAGATGTCAAAATCTTTTGGAAATCAGCAAGCGGAGCCCAAGATTACATTGTTAAAGCCACTGGGGATCTTGGTTTTGTTCAATCATTTAATACGAATGAAACTTCATATTCAGCCTCTTTGATGTGTGGCCAAAATTACAGCATTACCCTACAATCTCAAGGCCCCATGTGCGATAGTCCCAAAAGCAGCCCGTCATACGTCAAAACCAGTATGTAAAATTGAGTTTAAAACAAACATATAATGCGGAAACAATTTTATTTAACTACTCTTGTAATCTCCACCACCCGCAGCTCCTTGTATTCCTCAGAATGTGGTGGTTAAAGAACAGTGCACTTCAAATTTGGTGTCATGGAGTCCAAGTAATGGCACTACAGGATACAACGCCACAGCTACGAGTCTAGGTGGCCAGGTGCTCATATGTATCACAAATGTTACATCCTGCACCTGGGACAACTTGCAATGTGGAGAACAGTACAATGTGACAGTGGAGGCTTATGATGACTCTTGCACTAGCCTACCTAGTGATACTGCTGTCATCCACATGAGTAAGCCTTCACTTCATTTTTCTTATGATATGATAAACCATATGACTTGTACTTATCCTCAATGATAATCCATTTCAGGTCCATGTGTGCCACAGAATTTGGTTCCTTCCGTAGACTGTAATTCAGAAGTGGTTTCTCTAACCTGGAGCCAGTGTTTGAATACGTTGCAGTATAACGTCACAGCTCAGGCAGACAGCAAAGTAGTCACCATCACTGTATCTCAAACCAATGCATCCTTCCTGAGTCTGAGCTGTGGAAAAACATACAATCTCACTGTCACCCCTCTTAACGACGAGTGTCCGGCGACGCCTGCAACCACCACTGCACAAACATGTACGTTTTTTTTTATTCTTTGATGATTGAATTGCATAGATTATAACTGTCTATTATTATTTCATTTCATCTACAGGGCCATGTTCTGTTACTGGAGTGTCTACATCCTACGACTGCTTAGGAACTACCACAGTAACCTGGCAGACGAGCGCTGGAGCAGATAATTACACTGCCACCATGATCTCGGACTCTGGTCTTTCTTACAACTGCACTTCTCAGTCCACCTCATGCCCTGTTAGTCAGCTGCCCTGTGGACAAAACTTCTCTGTATCTGTCACAGCTTCAAATGCAGCGTGCACAGTGACCTCTACAGAACCAATTCATCAAATCACAGGTAATAAGAAGAACTTTTGAACTTTCTGTATCATAATTCCGTTTGCCGTTACATACATATGTCATTTTTGTCATGTGAAGCACCATGTGATCCCATGAACCTTCAGACGGTGATGAATTGTGCCATGGACTCAGCAGCAGTGTCATGGAATGCTAGCATGGGGGCGGACAATTATACAGTGACAGGACAAAGCTCTGCACACAATGTTTCTTGTGATACTTCTGGCATAACCTGTGACCTCACAAACCTTGCATGTGGCACACAATATTCCATTCGTGTGGTAGCAAGGGACATTGCATGCTCCAGTGCACAGACTCAGGCACAGACACTGGATACTGGTAAGAAAAACAACAAGAAAACTCTAAGTTAAGATATTACACCAAATATAAACATAACGTATATTTGTACTGTTGTATTGAATAGAGAGCATATATAATACTTATCTTTTCCAGCACCCTGCCCACCTGAAAATGTTGATGCCATCATTGACTGTGAAACAAACGACCTGAATGTTACATGGGCTTCATCAGCTCAAGCGCAGCGCTACCTGGTTTCAGTCACTGCTCAAAGCGGAGGCTCTAATGAAACCTGCAACACCACAAACACGTTCTGTACTTTCAGCAACGTGACCTGTGGAAATACTTTTGTTGCTCAAGTCATCTCTGTCAGAGACTCCTGTCAGAGCCAGCCCAGTCTGACTGCATCTGTTGTGTCAAGTGAGAAATCCTTGTCTATAACTTGTCCTCTGCATATACCATGTGGAAAAGACAATGCAATCTTCTTGTCTCCACAGAGCCTTGTAGACCTAAGGTTCCAGATATAGACAAGTCTTGTAGGGATGCGCAGGTGTCCTGGACCCTTTCTCCAGTTGCAGACATGTATTGTGTAGTTGCGATCGTAGATGATGGACACACGCATACTTGCAACACTACATTTGATAACTGCACATTGTCCCCCCTCCACTGTGGCCAGCATTATTCAGTTACTGTGACGGCAAGCAACGAGAACTGCTCCAGCCTCCCCAGCCCTGAAGCAACGCTTTACACAGGTGCATTCCTTGTTAATGATTGTAAAATTGTCAATACATCTGTTGTGCACTGAAGATTTGACAATTCAGTAAATTATTATTGCTAAATTTTTTACTTTTTTTGTAGGTCCTTGTAAACCAGAGAATGTCTCGGTGGCATATGACTGCCGTGGACCATCTGCATTGCTCACTTGGAACGAGAACAATAATGCAGTAGGCTATTATGCTTCTGCTGTGGATGACAATGGAAACATGTTGAACTGCTACAATGCTTTGCCTAACTGTTCTTTCAAGGGTCTTCAGTGTGAACGAAAATACAATTTCACTGTAATGGCCACAGATGGGACTTGCAATAGTTCCTATAGTGATCCAGTGGATTCTGTGGGTGCAGGTACTGGGCTTAATTCATTTTCACTGCAGATATGAATTAAATAAATAAGAAAATGCATAATTTATGATGGGTTACTAACAAATGCTCAATATATTGATAAAATCAAAGGAAATTTTAATTGCTGTTTTTTTAATATAGAAATACATTTAACTCTACAAGACGGCTCTGTTTTTCTCCTCAGTGTCTTGTCCTCCAGAGAACATTACTGTACAATTATTACCACAAATGGATGACAATCAGATACTGTTTGTGAGCTGGTCCTCAACCAGCTGCGGCAGCACAGAATACTCAGTGAGCCTAAGGGGGAACTTGTTGGGAGACGATCAGTTCCGATTTGATATGTCATCTTACTGGATCTCAGAGCTGTACTTCGAGCTGCCCCTGCCCTGCAGTTCAGAGTATAATGCCACAGTGGAGAGCATGAATAGTGCTGGAACCAGTGGCCCATCCGTAACTGTTGCAGGAACAACAGGTAAACTTCACTTCAACTTAATGTACTTTTGTATAGCTCTAAATCACAACTGTAGTTATTTTGTAGAACAAAACTCCAAAGTTGCCGATTCGCCAACACAGATCAGAGAATAAAACCGTTCAAACATAGGAAATGCAATGAAAGACATAGAGTCATTGGTCCATAAGGGGCACCAATGTTCATAAAGGGCATAGAATATCGTTGAATGTCAAATGTCAAAAGGGATCCACTCCTTTTGATCCAGAACTCAGGCTGTAGAACTCAGACCGAGGCTACGTAATTCTTAAAATACTTTATTGTACGACAGTTGGAAGAAACACCGCACAAATAATCAATATTGTTAAATGATAAAGCTAAATAATACTACACCAAAATCAAATGAAAAGACTAACAATAACAGGATCAGAACAAGCTGAGGTGTTTGTGATTGCAAATGTATTTACTTTAGTTTTTACCATTTACGCTTTACACACAACTTATGATTCTGGTCTCATGATAACTCGATTGTACCTATATCATAAAAAGAATGAACATCCAGTAAGTCGTTTTCCGATTCTTGAAGGAGGTTGTGTTCATGTCCTGTCCACACACCTGTCAAGCGGCTGAACTAAAACTCAACGGTGAGTTTCTGCCCTTTTTACTTATAATAGGATTGAGGGTGCGTTCACACTTATTGATGAAGTGGACTCGATTCACTTCAGAAGCAAATGCAATTTTACTGAACTGTTTCAAAGAAAGTGAGTTAAATGAGACGGCAAGTGGAACATGGAATGCCGGGTTGGGGCTTTATCACCTTCACAATGACAACTTTGGACCACTTCATTTGGTCCAAGTGTGAACGCACCCAAAACTGAACAATTGAAAATAAAAACTGGACCTAAACTAAACTATTTTTTGGCCCATCAGTTTCAATGATGCTGTTGATTGTGGACTGACAACACTGGACAACAAAATGATAAGACAACCTTTTCAAGTTGCAAGTGTTGATTTCTGTACAAGTATCATCCACCAATCCACCTTTCCATCTACCATACAACCCAATGTGATGAATAATACTGCTCTAATTGAATGAAACATGCAATTTTGTCCCTAATAAAAAAGTTGAAACAAGCCTTGTGTGCCTTGTACTTCCGACACATGCAGATGCGTACAGTAACTTGATGTCTAAACATATGTATTCATCTTTTTATTCAGCTCCTTGTCCTCCATCGTCCGGGAGCTTCATTCACAGTGGTTCAGACGTCAATGTTGTTTGGGCAGCATCCCCATTGGCCAACACTTACACAGTTTATGAAATCAGTACTTTACCCCGGGCTGCACTGTGCACAAAGAATGCTCCAAACTGCACAATATCCAATCATGTCCCTGTAAACCTGGTGGTCACAGCCAGTAATGAAGGGGGTGAGAGTGTAGAAACCTCTATTACAGGTGGTAAGTGTGATATCTAAGTTACTGATATAACTGTAGTTCTTTGAGTTTATGCTCCGCCCCTTTACAGAGCCATCTAAAGGGGTGGAGCATTAACCATGTAGAAGTGAGGGAACTAAGCATGCACTAATACACTTTTTTTTTCAGCCATCTAAGGGACAGCTCGCAGGACGATCTCTGACAATGCCTGGAATAGCGGGTGAAACAATATTGATTCTAAGTTGTTGCCTTGTTTTACATTTGATACTAATTGCCGGTTGGTTTTTCCACAGAACTCAAGCTGGTTCATTAATCTCCATGTCATTCATATGAAGACTGCATCTAAAATCTGCAACAAAATGTAATTGTACTCTTGTATTGTGTCCAGATTCTGTAACCCTTTTACTTATGTCAGGGGTCCACAATATAAGGTGATCTCTAACTAGAATGTAATTTTTCAGTGTTTGAAATTAAGTTAGAAATGTAATTGTATGCTGGTAATTTCAACGTATTATTTGCAGTATACCAAAATTCAAGCTGTGCATATATTGTTAGCATGTGTATTAATCCAAATAGTCTTTTATTTTGTACCCACTGCACATTTGTGAGCTTGCATGGGGATTGACAGATTTTGAGGTGTTCATATTTAATGTATTGTTCATCATAAAGATAATATATATGGCTGTACACCAGTAAATATGTATATGTTCTAATCTGTTTGGTAGTGTCGCACTATATTTCTATGAAACAATAAACTCAATGTTGTCCCCCACCGTATTCATTTTACTCTTTGTTTATATACATGACAGATTTATTCATACCAAATAACACCACAAATAAGGCTTAACTTATTTTTGTATTTTTATTAGAAAAAAAACAAATTGGGCATCAACCCAAACACACCAATGAAATGTGGTGCTTTATAGAATCTACCCTTTGTCGTTTGCCTCTGGAAAAAAAAAATTAAAAAACATTCCAGGTTGTCATAACACAATAGCAGTGCATTATAAATATAGGGTACATGTGGAATATGTTCATTTAGTAGAATCATGCCAAATTAAAATTAATGGATAAAAAAAACACAATTTGATATTAAGCGTTTTTCAACTCGCATTAGTGTGGGGAATTTAACAACACAGCTCCTCATAAATACAAAAATACAGCAAGAGATACAACTTAGACCGTGCTTGTGTAGGCAGCAATCAAACATTATGTACAACTCGCCTATGTTTTCTGTAAAAATAGAACAGTAAAAAAAGGGCTTTCTCCAGACTAAATTAATCTGATAAAGGGCAAAAAACAAAAAGGCAAAAACACTAAATCTAGACATTTCTAGATGTCTGGCGAGCGCAAATTACAAGAGTGGACAAATGCTTTTCCACAAACAGTTCAATCTATGCTTCGACTTCTTTTGCGCTCACTGTGTTTACTGTAGTCATTACTAGACTCATGCTGGTGGTGGGATCTGTCTTTACTACCACTGCGTTTGTGAGATCGCGCTTCTCCATCTCGTTCTCTGTCGCGTTCCTTCTCTCGAGTGTGGCTTCGCTCACATTTGCGACTCTTTTCATCACCACTCTTGTGCTTCTTTTCCTTGCTTCGACTTTTGCTCGATCTCCTGGCCTTCCGCTCGTCTCTTTGCCGATCCCTATCATCTTTATGTCTGCGCTCGTCCTCTCTGTTCTTTCGGTCTCGAGATCGCTCTCTCTCTGAGGCCCTGTCTTTGTGGTGATTCCTGTCTTTCTTTTTGTTCCTATCTTCACCTCCATCCCGCTCTTTGTCCCTTCGCTCGGTCCGCCGGTCCCGGCTGCCGCTTCTGCTTTTTCTGCGTTCTCGCCGCTCTTGGTTTCTGTCTGCACTTCGTGAGCGCCGCCTGTCTCGCTCTCCCCGGTCTCGCTCTTTCCTTTGCCGGTCCCGCTCTCGTTCCAACTCTCGGTCAAAACTGGGCCCACGTCGTTCTCTTTCTCTGTGATGGCTCCTGCTTCTTGAGCGTTTAGGGGATCTTTTAGGACTCTGGGATCGACGTGAAGACCTATAATGTATAGAAATAACATAATTTTTCAAAAGTTTAAATTAGAAGACATCAAGAATTAACCTTGCTGGCCATAAATATGTTAAAATATCAACCAATAACAGTAAAACACCGTGTTACCGAGAACTGTGACGTTCCCCCTGTCCTCCAGGTTCTACATTAGTTGCTTCTTCTTCCACAGCCTCCGTCTGAGTAACCTTACGAGGCCTACTTTTCATCTGCTGGTCAATAGCCTTCTGCACAGGTACAGGAATTCGAGGAAACAAAGTGGAAAACCACTCCAGTTTGGTCAAGAAAGAGCGAAGCATCTCTCCAATAGTCATGACACAGCCTCCTCCTGCCTTCACATCAAGTTCCTGAAATTAACATATAAAAACTTGTTAATTTACAAAGCAGTAAATTAATGTTTACACAAATGTATACAATATACGATGTCACACGTACTGAACTTTCACCTCTGTTCATCTAGCTTAATATCACAATTATACACAAGAGAACCTTTATTCATCCCAACAGTGGGGGTATTTGAAAAACCAAAAATTGTTAATGCCCACAATGTTTTTGTGCCAAGGGTTAGAGGGAGCAGAAAACTAAGACAACTGGGTAATTATAAAAAAGCCCAGCGTGAGAGCGCTGAGTGCCTACACCAATTTTGTTTTTATAATATTAGAACAGCATTTTGCACTCACACACACAAACCAACAGTGCTGAGATACAATATCCAATTCAACTGCTGCACAATGGACATCTAAAGGAAAAACAAACAAACAAGGGAATTAACCATGTGGGAAGATGATCACTTGTCTACATGAGAACAGCATAACATTATATAGGCCTGGTTAGATAGCCTTTTAATAATCAATGCAAATATATTAAAAATAATGTAACAGCTTTGACAGACTAAATGTCATCATAAGAAATGCACAATTGTATATTAGTTGTGTTCAACAAGTGCTTAAAATTCAGTGAGTGAAAATGAGCATGCACTAAACTAAATTCATCATGGTACTTACCATTAAAAATAGCAGGGGCACAGCAGAGGGGCTCAACTGCTTAAGTTTAAGGACACATTGGGGATAATTAAGCCAAATGAAGGCAAAGGTGAAAAATCAGCCATGAGCATCACAAGGGGTTTATGCTTAATGGCCTGTGGTTGCATACATATAGGAAGAGAATAAAGAAGAAATTATTACCCAGGTTGACATACCTCCTCATCATCCATGAAGCCATCATACCACTCAATCAAATCAGCTGGAGGTTGAGTGTACCTGTCATAAAAATATATGTTAAAAAATTTTCAAACGTGAATCAAAACTAAATAGTCATACCTAATATACATGAAGCCAAGAGCTCTGATGTAAGGAGAGTCTGAGTGTGTGATGAGACCCATTAGCTGTTTGCGAGTGAGTTTGAGCGTAAATAGTTTATATAAAAGGCAGAATGCTGTTGACACAATTCCTCCTGTTCCAACTCCACGTACCTGAAATCATACAGATCCAAACATTTTAACAGTTCTATAAAACACAGCTTGTACACATCATAATGGGATTACTGCAGAGGCTATTATGACATAAAGACGTACTTCTTACTTACCCCTCCGCACATTCCAGTTTGACCGGCGGTCTTTCTGCTTCCCTTTTCCCAAGGTTCAACATGATTAACCTAGGAAAGGAAAAGGTATAATCAGTTACTCATTTTCAGTCGAATACATAGGAAAGTATTTGTTGTTGTCGATTTATAACAGCGGGTTATAATATTAAGATTACCCAAATGTAAAGTAAATAAGTATATAAAAAAATCAATGTTACCGTATAAACGCGTCTGAACTGCGAGTGCTTTGTTGTCAATATGATCAAAACTGCACAGCTTAATGATACCCAGCGCGTATTAAAACAGATATCGAGTGTTGTGTTGAGCAGTCAAACAGGCTTAACCTAGCATGCGGGTTAGCAACTGTTCATTTACCTTGAAATAAATCTCGTCCACAACTTCGTGATACGTCTTGAGTTCATAAAGTTGAACTTTAAAATATGGCGAAGACAACACATTGGTAAGAATCATTGGGTTGAGGTTCATAGTCTTTTCGTTGCCCCACAAGGGCAGAACATTCCCATGTTTTCCTGGTGCAGTCTTGCTCACGGCCTGCGCTGTTAGCTGGTTAGCCATGATTCTTGATTCCCACGAATGGTCCCGGGCCGAGAGCAGCGTAGTTAGCAAGCCTAGATGTTTCAATTATAGCTCCATTGATGTAATAGGGGGATATTTCAGTCGTTAACGCAACTCGTTAGGAGCCGTACTGCCGGAATATGGATTTTAACAATGAAAACAACTTCCCGCCGACGTTAGCTTCTGCTCTCACTGAAACAGGAAGTGTGAGCGGAAGTGATGAGTACGTCACATAAAAAAACTAAAAAAACACATCAACATAGAAAAAAAAAAGTCCAACAGATCAGACATATAACCAAAACTTTTTACAATTACATGTAAGTTATTATACATTACTTACACTGATTATAGCGTGTAGTAAATTGATCTGTTTGGCATCCTATGGCTTGGTGACCTTAGATCACACACCAGAGGGCGCCCACGATCCCAAAATAATACCACAAATCTCCAAAGGGCTTGAGTTTCATGTGCAGCAACTGTCTCTGGGGCCTGTGAATGAACCTGCTATTCCCTTTTAAAGTGGGTTTAAATGGCTTCACTTTGTGTCTTTTGTCCTTCCTACAGAAAATTGTCTCATGGGTACCTCCACAAATCCTAGTGTGAGATCACCGCCCGCACACAGGCCCCACCTGCAACTTTAAGACACGGAACCTAACATGACTTTCAACGACTTTCATTGCTGTAGTTTAACGTGATGGGTATTAACAACTACATAACAAATTAAATTAGAAGGCTTTGATGGGACCTTAGAAGTAGTTTTGTAGTGTACATTTAAATATAATACCCTCACAAAATAATCAAAATAGCATATACAAGTATGGCAGTGATCCCTGTGGTAACGCTGATAATAATATAAAATCTAATTATGATCCATATTCGAATACATTGTTTGTGCAGAAAAGATGGCTGACGTACACGTACATCCATGACACGTACATGGATACCGTGATGGATACAGCCAGCAGCCCCGCCCTCCACCACTGCGGCTTCCTGCTATGTGCTGTGCTCCAAATCGGATCAAGCCTGTGCACATACATCTATGTTCAGAAACTGGGCATCAAATAGTGATAGTGCACATTTACGCATAAAACATCAACTGTACACTATGGTTTGCAGAGGTTTGCTGTAACATCTGGAAAGACTCCAGTCGCTTGTCCCGCAGAGCCACATCATGCTTCGGACGTGTTTACTGTCGCCTGCTCGCTGCCTGGATGCCAACAGTGAGAGGTACCAGGAGCTGTTTGAGAGACTGGACACTAATAAAGATGGACGAGTGGATGTCGCCGAGTTACGGGCGGGACTTCAAGCAATGGGTATTTTCCGCCAAGGAGCAGCACAGGTAGAGGGAGAAGTGGTGGTCCTGTCGTGTTTCATGTCATGGGGCCTGTGAATGAACCTGCTATTCCCTTTTCAAGTGGGTTTAAATGGCTTCACTTTGTGTCTTTTGTCCTTCCTACAGAAAATTGTCTCATCAGGTGACCAAAACAAAGATGGCAGTCTTGACTTCAATGAGTTCTCTAAATATCTCAAAGAACATGAGAAGAAGCTTTTGCTAACTTTCAAGAGTTTGGACAAAAACAATGATGGTAGGTTATTGTTTCTACCTTTTTGTACTGCATTCCAGAGTACTACTTCTAATGTTTATTTGCAGGACGCATTGATGCCTCAGAGATACAGCAGTCTCTTGCAGAGTTAGGCATTCATGTCAGTGAAGACAGTGCTTTGAAAATCCTACAAAGGTTTAAATAGCAGAATTACTTGCATTTTAAAAAATACGTCTGTGCCAAATGAAGTGTTTCTAATTGTCCTATTTCTGGGATTTTAGCATGGACATTGATGGCACCTTGATGGTTGATTGGAATGAGTGGAGAGAGCACTTCCTGTTTTGTCCTGCCCACAACCTGCAAGAGATCATCCGCTACTGGAAACACTCCACTGTATGTAAGCTGCTCACTGTTATGGAGTGTGTAATGTGTGTATTTGTTTGTTGATATTTTGAATACTGACGAGGTCACATTGTTGAAATGCCGTCTAGGTTTTGGACCTTGGTGAAAGTCTTGCCATCCCAGATGAGTTCACAGAAGAAGAGAAAAGCTCCGGTGTCTGGTGGAAGCACCTGGTGGCAGGTGCCATCGCAGGAGCTGTCTCTCGAACTGGTACAGCTCCTCTAGACCGACTAAAGGTCTTTATGCAGGTAGGTTATTGCTTGAACACATTTTACAAAGATTATACACACTTTGTTTGTTCAAGTTCACTAAATTCATACTATTTTGATTATTTTAAGGTTCATTCCTCCAAATCCAACAAGATTGGCTTGGTTGGTGGTTTAAGGCAGATGATTACGGAAGGAGGTTTAATGTCATTGTGGAGAGGCAATGGAATCAATGTTTTAAAAATTGCACCAGAGACCGCAATCAAATTTATGGCATATGAACAAGTAAGATTTACTATATCTATATCCATGCTATGGACATACATAGTATGTATGGCTGATTAATATGATAAATCTCTGTGATTTATCAGACTGATAAATCTTCAATGGAGAGATTTATCTGTCTCTCTCCAATTATGTATTATATTTATTTATTTTCTGGACCCCAGAGTTGTGAGGCTTTATATTATTTTCTAGTGTTATTTGACTACCCGTAATTTCAGTTATATTGTTTTATGGATAATAGTCAAAAACAAACCTAAAAAGCGACTATGAAGGTTTGTGCTGGAACTCATTCTCCTGAACCTGTGGACAGATCTTAAGAGCAGTGCAATAATCCCTGAGAATGAAATGGCACTCTCTTGGTCTTTGAAAAAACTGTATTTATAGGCTGTGAAATTTGTCAAATGAGGATCTCCTCATAATTTAATCTGAAAGTAAGAGCTAAAGAATATCTCATCTGACTTCATGTCCTTCAGAGATCATTTCATCTTTCCCTTGCTTCTCCATTAAAACTGGGAGACATTTTGATCTGAGGTGTAGCATTTCAACGCACTAGAGTTCTTTATAAAGACTTAAATTTATCCCTTGCAGTATAAAAAGTTGTTGACATCCGATGGTCAAAAAATAGAGACGCACTGTAGGTTTATGGCTGGCTCACTGGCTGGAGCAACCGCACAGACTGCCATCTACCCTATGGAGGTTTGTTCTGTGATGTTAACCTGTTTTTATACTTTACTGATCTGCAAGTATTGATGTATTACAATATACATTTTATTTGTTATGTCAATAGGTGTTAAAAACTCGACTGACCTTAAGAAAAACAGGACAGTTCTCAGGAATGGTTGATTGTGCCAAAAAGATCCTGAAGAATGAGGGACCCAAAGCATTTTACAAAGGCTATATTCCCAACCTTCTGGGCATCATCCCATATGCTGGAATAGACCTGGCTGTTTATGAGGTATTGAATTACTCACTATATTATCTATATCAAGTTAGTGTCTTTAACATTATGTATTTTTTAATCCTCAGACTTTAAAGAATTTTTGGTTGTCGTATCACAAAGACTCTACAAACCCCGGCGTTATGGTGTTGGTGGGTTGTGGCACCATCTCGAGCACCTGTGGTCAGTTGGCCAGTTATCCACTTGCACTTGTGCGGACGCGGATGCAGGCACAAGGTAACTGTGTGTCACTTAATAAGCTTCAGTATTACAACAAAACAAATTAAGATTCCATCACATCTTTACCTTCACAAGTGAGGTGTTGATATTTTTTCTGTGCGCTATAATGGCAATTCAATTAACCAAACTGTAATATGTTTTTGTTTTACTTCTCTTGCAGCATCTCTCAATGCATCTGACCAGCCATCAATGAATTCACTTTTGAGGACAATTGTTGCAAAAGATGGTTTTTTTGGACTTTATCGTGGTATTCTACCAAACTTCATGAAAGTTATACCTGCTGTTAGTATAAGTTATGTGGTTTATGAGAATATGAAGACTGGCTTGGGCATATCCAAATCATGATTCTATGGCGATTAAAAACAAGTGAAAAATGTAATGCATGAGTCTTAATTATATCTATTATGGATAATCTGCATGATCGATTACAGAAACGCACATGTTTTAAATTATCATTTGAATAATCCGTTTACTGCATGAGCAATATTTTCACCAAAACATTTCAAAACATGCCTGACTGTTATGGAACTTGTATTTTGTTTTGATGTGTGTGTGTGTGTGTGTCACTATAGTTTTCATTCAGAGTATTCATTCACTATTATTTAATTCTATCAAATTAAACAGACTGTGGTAACATGATGTGTGCATGATGATATTTCAGAGTTGCAATTGATATGTGATTTTTTATACATTGGTTATTTAAAATATGGATTGTGCCTTGTATAAAGCATTGCAGGTTTTGCAGGTAGCTCCAAAAAGCATATTCATGTTTTTTGCACTGGTATTTTTCATTGGTTTTATAAGTTTCATAAGTATAACATGTGCATAATTACTGTGAGAATTGTATCTTTCCTCACTGCTCAATGTTTTCTTTCCTGGAAATGTACTTTTAACATCTTACAGTCTTTGGAATGAAATTGATCTTTTTCCAATAATATTATACATATCTATAGGATAAACTGATTACTAAAACCTTTTAACAGCTACATTCTGTTGCTGTAGGGTAATGAAATTGAACGTAGTTAGTAAATTGCATCATACCTCTTAGAGTTTTTGTTTCCCCAAAGAAAATGATCTGAGATAGATAATTGGAAAGTATTTCATTCATAATAAGGTGGCTTTGGGTTTATTACAATAGTTATTTAATTTCAAATGAAATGTCATTTAGACAATCTTATAATTATTTTTTAATAAAAGGGACTCTTAATGCTACATTTTGTTATTTGTCTGAATGGGGGAGAAATAAAACTTATGTCAAAAATATTTATGGGAAACTTGTTTACCTTCTGCGCCATTACTGGTTGTAGTCTACCTTTTATCATGAATAATTTCCGAACCTTTAATAATTTGTCACTTAAACCATGAATGTATTATATGGTTATTAGTCGATCCGTGATATTTTCATTGGCTGGTCGACAGAACGTTTACGTCTTCTCCTAGTTTGTCCCTCTGGGCTCGCCGTACGGACAGTGGCTGTTTACAGAGCGTTGTGAGCGCTGGTCGGCACCATAGTCGGCAGTGGTGTGAAGAGTCTGACCTTTGGCATTAAATAAACAATCTATCCTGACGGCTGAATTTGGTAGGTCTGGTGACAGAAAAAAGGACGCGGTTTTGCTGTAATATTTGCTCATCAAAATTGACGTATGGTAACTTAACGTAAAGAAGGCTTACGTTAATGCAGACTAAATAATCTCTGCTAAAAGAGCTCTGGAGGAGCTTCAGCCTGCTTCAATGTGGCGTGTGTGGAGAGAAATACTCCTGAAACCTGTGATTAATCTGTTGGCTAATGGAGGATTGCGCGAACAGGGTTTATGTGACAACAATGACATTATACTCAAAAAGGTCATGTGCATCGGTTTGCTACTTTACTAAACCATGGTACAGTTGTATTATGGTTGTTTAGGAAGATAGCTGTCGTATTTATTTATTGTATTTATTTATTTCCATTTATTTATATACATTAGAAGGTTGGTTTGTAATTCTATGTTTTTTGTTTCTGCATGTTCATCTCAGATGCTCTTTAAATAGTGTGGCACTATGGGCAACACAAGTGACAGAGTGACTGTGGATCGACATGGAGCCAAGGCCCAACGGACAGACAGCAGCGGCCACAAAGACCAAGAGCCCAGCAACAAGTTGGTGGACAGTACTGATGACCCAAACATCTTTAACACCCATGGTCCTGAAAGCAAAGTAAAAAGACATCTAAAAGCAAAGGACTTTTCTACAAGTTCAATTTATTTAAGTGTTTAATTTTCTTTAGGCTCTTGAAGAGAAGGAGTTTGCCCCTGATCTGGATGACCTTGTGAAGACCGGGCCACAAGCTCGGCCCACTGTCATTCGCTGGGCTGGGGGAGGGAAGGAGGTTTACATATCTGGTTCATTTAACAACTGGAGTACAAAGATACCACTGAATAAAAGGTAGTTGTTAGTACTGTTTCAATTCTTCTCAGTTTTCATATTTGTGTGCTGAAAGTGTCTGTTTTCAAAGCCATAACGACTTTGTAGCAATCCTTGACTTACCAGAAGGAGAACATCAGTATAAGTTTTTTGTTGATGGCCAATGGGTCCATGATCCATCAGAGGTATTAATTTTGATGTCTGACATGTGTGTGTGATCTGCTTAAATGACTATAACTTGTACCAGCTTGTATCTGACTCATGTCTCTCTTGTAGCCCGTTGTGACGAGCCAAATGGGAACTATCAACAACCTGATTCATGTGAAAAAGTCTGACTTTGAGGTGTTTGATGCTTTGCAGGTGGACTCTCTGGAGTGTTCTGACACTTCAGGTCAGGCCTCATGTCTTCTGTATGATATGATATTGTGGGTTGTGAAAGTGGAAAAGATTCACAGCTAAATTATGTGCTTTTTCTGCTTAGATTTGTCCAGCTCTCCTCCTGGACCGTACGGACAAAGCCAGTATATATTCAGACCAGAGGAACATTTTAAAGGGCCACCTATACTCCCACCACATCTCCTCCAAGTTATACTAAACAAAGATACAAATATATCTGTAAGTTAATCTGTTTTTGTTGACAATTTTAAACAAAAGGGAAAAGTCCTATAATAACTATTCCTTACAGTGTGACCCTGCTCTGTTGCCTGAACCGAATCATGTCATGTTAAACCACCTATATGCCCTGTCGATAAAGGTAAATCCTGACACAATGACATAAGTTTGCTTGTCTCATGGTGAAAGATACTATGTGCTCTTGTAGGACGGTGTGATGGTGCTCAGTGCCACTCACAGATACAAGAAGAAATATGTCACCTCTTTGCTTTACAAGCCAATTTAACACCACCAGCTCAAGTGACATTTCTCAGATGGCAGTTGTGAAACCATCCCTGACCTGGATGTGGTCTTCCTCTGCCGGAGCTCCATCCTCACACATTCACGAGCAACTTTCAGGTCAGCCAATAATTACCAACGCTTTCTTTAGGAAGAGAAGACCATGATGTGTGTCTTTTATGGTGTCACATGTCACATACAGTCAACAAAACACTGTGTAGGTCATTTTATTGTGAGTATAAATGACTTTTGTTTTACAATGAGTACTTCCGTGTTGTGCTGCAATATTTGTGGTGTCATTCTTTGTCTGCATGTACAATTGGAAAACTGCATGTTAACTGCCAAACTTAGTGCCTGCTCCGAGACAAACAATCATTACATTCAAACTTTTAAAGTAAAACGATTGTCAGAACACATGTATTTGACAAGAGTTGGATGTCTTCGATTCACTTGTTTTTTGATGTGGTCAAGTGTCTAAATGGTTTGTGTTTTAAAAGTATTTTATTTAATGTGTGTGTGTTATTTGATCATTAGCTTTGGGAAACATGTAAATGATCTGACGGGAACAGGCTCTCACATGGTGTAGAACCTGGTCAGTACTGTGATGGGAGACTCCAGGGGAACACCAGGTGCCGCAGTGAAGCGACCTCTGCTGTAAAGAGCCAAACTGGTGTGTCCTTAGGCAAGACACTTCACCCACATTGCCTAGTATGAGTCTGGTGTGTGTGTGAATAATGGTGGTAATTGGTGGGGTCGTTGGCACAAACCGATTGCCTCGCTTTCGTCAGTCTGCCCCTGGGCAGTTGTGGCCACAGCAGTAGTTTATCACCATTATGTATCGAGTGAATGAAAAATGTGAAGTGTCTTCCAGTGTCATGACAAGCGCTAAGTAATATGCTTTATTATAATGTTTGTCCTCACTTGTTTCTGTTTTTATGTCCAAAGGTTGTTTTTGTATAACACTGTTTTAAACATGTACTTGTACCTGTTTGAATTTGCATTTCTGGGATATTAAATCAAAAATGGGAAAGTGAGTTCATGGCAAAATATTGCCATAACATAAACTTGAATCTTATGAATGAAATGTTAAACAAGGTTTTACTTGTTTGAAAATAAAGTTGAAACACTGTTCATTAATCCTGTTCATTATTCATCTGCTGCAGAAATGTTATTTAGACAAAAGACTAAAAGGAGTTTTAAATGTTTTATTTTTTCAGCAATATTGTTGTCAACACAACACGTCAAGAGTAAGAACCTCCTATTTTAGATAATGCAAAAACCCAAAACAAGTTTTCATCACAAAGCTGTATATACAAACGCAACTCATACTCTATAGTACATTTACTGCAGTTTTGCCCTAATATCAAAACAATTTTGTTTACGCTCTTTACAAAGTGCTCTATATCTCATGTTTCTCTTTAACAATATTTTGGTATTTTAAAATCAAACATTCGTTGAAATACTTGGCAACAGTCATTACTTGTAAGGACTTGAGCGCAAACAAAACCTGGATTAATTTCTTATTAATACACTCGACACAAGTTCAAGGCCTTTTCACCTCAAAGATAAGTGAAGCAGCAGTTTTCAGCTAAAAGCTCAAAGGCAAGCGAAGCAACAGCAATCAGAGCTTTCATATGCGGTACCATACTGTATAATGTAGAAGATACATTTTCAACACACTGCTACACTCAGTTTAAATCAGGGGCGTCAAAAGGATTTCAATGAACACAGATCAATGTGCAAAGCGTCAAACCTAATAATGTATTACATCAAAAGGTTTATTGCTAATACATATTTTAAGTTGCTTTTTAAAATGGAAATTAAGGGATTCATCTTGCTTGCCATATAGAGGCCACACTTCAGCACAAAGTTTAACTAAAAAGATGCTCCTTACAGATGACACCATCCCTTTGGGGACCCCTGATCTAAAGTGTACGTTCCTACCATACACATCATACAAATACATGAAGCAAAGTTGTAAAACTATGCTCAAAGTACAATCAAGCTATTGCACAGGTACCCAGGATGTCAACTTTGCTTAAAAGCAAATGTTGCCTCAATGTAAAACACTCGCACACACATACACACTCGCGCACACACACACAAACACACACAAACATATTTACAACAGAAAAGCCGCAAAGAAACAACTAAAGTGTTCAATTCATGATTACACAAGAGGACAGTGATCCCACCAGTAGTCTGCCAAAGTTTGTGTTTTTTGGGAACCAATCTACATGGCCACGTCCATAGGAATGCTCAAAGTCTGAACCAAGAGAAATACAATGTATAAAAACTTATTTGGCAAACACACCTTTGCTCTCATCTTTGAATCTTTACATTGGTCCAAAATAGAGATAAATGTCTCAATGTCTAACAGTTACCATCTCTGTTCTGGACTCACAGCCTTCATTCTCATGGATACAGCATGTCAGAAAGAAGTTCAAAGCTCAAACTTTGGCAACTACTGGCAAGCTCCTGCACCATGATGTAAATAATACTAGTTACACTAATAAACACACAGAGGATAATAGTTCATTCAACATTATTGCACATCCTCAAATTAAAACTGTCATGACGTAAAAATACATTGGATTGTGTCATGAATCATTTTTGGCCAGCTTTTTTCTTTGCTAGACCTCAAGCAATTTTGAAACATATATTTCATGGAAATTTTGTTATCTGCATGTAAGCTAATAGAGAGGCCTGCTTGGATAAATCTTGCATCTGATTTTGGTTCAAATTGTTCACATTTTATCTTTACTTACTTAAAAGCTGTGATTACAAAGATACATTCCTCCAATGTGAATAATACATTGTGATGTCATTGCATTGAAATTGCCCCAGTTCAAAAACAGACTTTTTCTGTGACATTCAACCTTGTAGTTTACTTGTCTTTGAGTGGTAATTAACACACATGGTATTGTTAGTTTGAGCTGTGTGGATTCCTTTCTCAAGCCACTGGTTAACATGCACAAACATATATTGCCCCCACAGGTTGTCTGGCTCTCACACAAGGATGCCCATAGTGACATATCTGGATTTGGTAGAAGATAAATATCATATATACATATCATATATATGTTATCCATGCATATAGAATCACTTAAGATGCATCTTTTCCCAGCTCGATGTGAAGGCACACGTCTCTGGAACCATCTCAGACACATGTCGAACACTTTCTTTTGTCACTCTCATGGCAAGGTACACTGCTTATGGATCACTCAAAGACAGTATGGCTGACCGCAAGGTGAGGCTCGCAGCTTATACTGAGGGTAATTGTCTTTAAAAGACAGGAAGGTGGAAGCTCTTTTGAGGCAGAAATTATTGTACTGTTTTGTGAAGACTGGCTGGTGAGGGGACTAATAGCCAGGAGGGATCATGGCTGTTTTTGCTTGGAGGTGTTAGAGTTGCAGCTGGTGTAAGTCTAAAGCAGGCATTGGCTGGTACGCTTCCTTGTTGCCAAGTGTTGATTGGCCGCACCACTGGAGGTCATGAGACCGAAATCAGAAGGCCATTTTCTGGCATCCTCTCTTGGCTCTTCAGCTGCAAAAAATTTAACAATATTATTAATATCATATATAAAAAAAAATCATGAATAGTTATTAATGATATAGTAGTTAATAGCACTTTGGTCAGAGCAAATTAATCAAATATGATAAATGCTTGGACTTGAACAGAAGATGCTGCACTGAAGATTTGTCATAAAAGATGTAATTTGGTTGTTTTTGGATTGTGATCACATGGAGCTGTGAAGCGCCCGCTCACCTGGTGGTTCCAAAAGTAAACGTTGCTAAGAATTGAATTTTAATATTTTTGGCCCTGCTTGCAGTGTGTCTAAAATCCTTTATATTAGGCTTTTTATACTCCTATGGGACAATTAACGGTGATATTACTTTATGAACCAGAGTGTGAGAACAGACATGATTTGTTAGAGCACAAACTTATTGAAGAAATGGATACAGAACAACTCCAAATAAGACAAAATACAATTATTGTTGAACTGATCAATGGCCATTGGGACAAACAACAAATAACAGCGTTCGATAAAAAAACAGTTCTCAAAGCACTAAACAGAGCTCAGGAGGCTCACCCACATTGATTAGTATGAGTCTGGTGTGTGCATGAATGGTTGGTGGTTTGTGGCAGAGGGGCCAATGGCACATATTGGTTCCCTTGCTCCTGTAAGTCTGCCCCAGGGCAGCTGTGGCTACATTAATGGTTTATCAGCATTATGTATGGTGTGAATGAAAACTGCATGTGAAGCATCTTTGAGTGTCCAAACAGCAGTATATACTGATGTAACTGATATAACTGAAGCATTATTTGGGGCCGTGAGCCATAATTATCAACATTAAATATAAAGACTTGATACATCCCACTTTGTGTGTAATGAGTCATATATTAGTTTCACATTCTAAGTTGAATTAAATAAGTAAATGTGCTTTTGGACAAAGTCAGAGTTTCACCTGTAGTAGCATAAACAATAGTTCTTAATGGAACTGTATTTGTTCAGTAACTGCTGGACGTTTTTACAAATTAAACAAATATAGAATATGATGGGATGGAGAAGCAAATAATCCAGCATGTTAGTAAAAGCGTTTATGTTTGAGTGCCACGACAACACACCGAAGCTTTATGTGTGAGAAACAGCAGCCGTTCACACTCAAAACACACAAGATGCAAGACAGTTACCAGTGTGAGGGGAGGACGAACTAAGAGAAGACAGTCTCAACTCGTTCTTCTGGATATTTAAGAAAGATCATATGAGGTGACAGAGGACACACTTAGAGCTACACCAGGAAACACTTACCACAAATATACTGTATATACACTTCTTAAAACCAGAAAAATAATCATTTACCTCCAAATTTGTTCTTGCTTTCTTTAACACGTCTCGAGTTCTTGACACTAAAATAAATAAATAAATATAAATGAATTGAGAAACAGACTGATGTGGATTGTGCATGATGACTGAACTTACACTGGCTGACGATGAAGTGCTCCATGCTGTCCTTTGTGCGGCTGGTGCTTCTCAGTCTTTGAATTGTACCTTTGAGCGCCTCATCCTGCTCCGAAACACGGCGTTTCAGCGACAGAATCTCTTCCTGAAGGCACTGCTCCTGAATCAATGTGACAAAAACCTCGTTTCTTCCACATTTCAAACACGTAAAGAATAATTATTATTTTCACTGACCTTCTTAAGGCTGTGTATCGAGGCATCTGTGCTGGGGAGAGCTGCTCTCCAGAACATCTTCAGCAGAGACATGGCTTCATCAAAGATTTGCCTCAGAGTTTTAGTGTTGGCAAATAAAATCGGAACACAACTTTCATCCATAAACTGTAGAAAATGTGATTCACATTATTCATAATCCACGTGACAGAGCCTCACACCTGCAGAAAACGTCATTGTGTCTTACATTTTCTTGGCCCTGTGTCTGCTCTTTCATCAGTGAACTCTGGCATGACTTTAACATAGAGTCTAATTGATGGATGAGACTGCAGCCCTCCAGAATCTGCTGTTGCAGAGCACTGAAGTCGTCCACATGCCCGATGACATGGCGACCGTTACGGTTTGCAAACGATCCATCGGGTGCTTCTCCCTCCAACTCAGCATGAGGGTCAAATGTGTCTGAAAGGATTGAGGTAGTGTTTGTTTATCATTATTATTTACAGCATGTATTTTGTTATATTTATTTTGTTAATTGATTTGAGATGTTTTTTTATTCTATGGCTCACTCAGAGAAAAGGGGATCAGCTGTTTAAAACATTGTATTCAGAAACATATTAGTCAAGCTAACAACAAGCCGTGCAGTTAAGAATCACACCATTTGGAGCAATATCGCAGTCCTCCAGTTCGGAGTATGGTGGACCGGGGGATCCACAGTTAAACAGACCGATGTCCCTGACCGGTGGAGACGGGGCAGGGTCTGTGGAGCACACACACACACGCACACACACACACATGCAGCTGACTGGTTTTACACGCAGTGCACAGCGCATTTGTGAAGATCTGATGTTGCTCAGTGCTCACCATGCAGAAATTGGCGTTTGTAGAAGTGCTCTCTCTGTGGGCTGGCAGTAAGGGCGCACAGGGTCCTGGGGGAGCCCAGTTTCTGCTCCAGCTGCTTGTGGAGCTCCAGCTGTTTGAGGGAGCTGTTCTCCTGGATGCTGTTTTGCAGCTGGGCACGCAAACTCCTCACTTCCCCAAGAAGCTCGGCAAGTTCCAACGGTAGAATAGGAAGCTCAGATAAAAAACCTGAACACAAAAAAATTATCATTTAAATGCCCACTAGGTGGCGCGTTTAAAGGCTTTCTAAAGAAAGAAAATGAAACTGACCTTTATGTGGCTTAGTTCGAGCGTAAACTTGATCATAAACCTGCAGCTCAGCCTGCAGCGAGTGAATCAGGTCCCTACTTTCACATAGCTGTTGCTGTAGGAGACTAATGTCATGCTGAAGTCTGAAAATACCACAAGATAATTTAGGAATAAATCACGTTAGTTTCAGTTTGGAAAGTAGCTCTGAGAGAAACCTGTTGCTTTGCTCCTGGTTCGCCTGCCGCTCCTGTCTTAAAGCATTCAACTGCTGTGCCTGTTCTTGACTGTGAATCTGAAGACGTCTCAGCTCCTCTTTCCACTGCTCTGTCTCTAATTCTGCCTGTTTAAGGCGAGCACGGGCCGCAAATACTGCATCACGCAACTGGACTACTTCTTCACCTAAGAACATAAACAGAAAACATATTATCAGTGGAATTCTTTTACTAATAACAATCAGAAATTACACTCTGTGTTACCTGTGCTTGCTTGAAGACGTGACTGTAGCTTCAGATTGTCCTCTTTCAGGACTCTAATCTCATTTGACAGTTGACTAACTGTGTCAAGTCCTTGAATGTAGATGTTTGTTGCTGCTCCTTAAACAAATATAATTTTGCTTCTGAATCTCACTTTTACTTCTCCATTAGGCACTAAATATATCCAACTTACCTCCTTCTCGCCCTGTGCTTGCCAGCTTCTCCTCAAGCTGCTGACGCAGTTTCTCGTTGGTTTGAATGGACTCTTCTAAACGCTGACGTAGACACTTTACTTCCTGTAAGTGTTCCTCAATAAGGCGCATTCCTGTTGAAAATGAAAAATTCTTTAAGTCAAATGAAAACTAATTCTTACTACACACCGTGGAACAGCTGTTACCTGCTCCATTGTTGGCTGGATTCTCTGTTAATCCAGAGTAGCTTCCTATTGGTTGAGCCTTACTCTCTATCTCCCACAGAAGCCCTCCTGTTGCCAAACCAGAGTCTTTTTGTATTCCCAACTGTCTTTGTTGAAGGGCAAGATGAGAATGCTGGCCATAGTTGAGTCCAGATGAAAATGAACCTGTGCAGACACACATGAAAGTAATATTACACAAATACAATACTAAATACGATTTGTTCCATTCCTTTTCCCTTACCCCTTCTCTGTTCATATAACACATCTGGCTGAGCAGCACTGACAGACAAAGACCTGGGGCAGGAGGCAGAGGAAGGCTTCTTACCCCAATCACCAGGAGCATGGGTAGAGGGGAGGTACTGGGGCAATGAGGCTGGGGGAGAATAATAATGATAGTGAGACAGACTGCACAAGGCTTTTGGTGCTTTTTTCTGCAATAGGACGTATGAAGCATATGTCTGCAAAGCATGTCGGGCTGAAACTTGAGGGTGCAGAGTTAAAAGGGAGATGGAAAGACTATGACAAAATGTATAACTGCATTAGAGGTCAATAGAATCAATAGAATCCCTACCACTCTGCTCTGATGCAAAACGTCCCAGCGGCAGTCGGTGCTCCTCATGATATTCTTGTCGGTCGACTTCAGAGCACAAGTCCAAGTCTTCAGTGCCTCGGAACTCGTCTGACAACATAGACGTCCGGTCTGATTGGTCGGTGGTTTCAGAAAGAGCGTGACAACTAGACGGAGTGTCCGCCCGCTGCTGGAGCTTTGAGTGAAGGGATTCGATGATTTTGTCTTTCTGCTGAAGCTCCTTACTTAGCCTGTGTGGACAAAGAACACATGGCTTTTGGTTAAAATAAATAATTACAGGCATCACTTATATTACAATAGCAAGACATACTAATGATAAAAACTTGCTTCAATTCTCAAGATACACATACAAAACTGAAGCCAAATATAAAGACAAGAATTGACAAAAAGTTATATAACACGTTTCAGTCTTACTGTTTGAGTTTCTGAAGTAAAAAGTCTTTCTCCAACAGAAACCTTAACACAGCTGACTGCCTCGTTTGGCTTTGACTTGAACTCATTGAAAAAGACCATAAAGAATCTCTGTAGACGGGGCTGTTCTTTGAAATCATTTTCCACAAAGGAGCCATTTAATGTTTATTCCAGAGCAAAAGACAAAAGTTAAGTTATATCCATACAAAAATAAGTATAATCATCGCAGCAAGAGCGGGAAGCAGTTCCTCCTTAGACTCACTGAGCCTCTTAAGACCAGTGCACACCTTCAGTCCATCCAACGCTAGAGTCTTAGCAGTTAAGTTCAAGCTGTGACCTGTGCATGGATTATCAGCAATCCTCCAGGACGCCATGTGGGAGGCCACAACGTGCAGCACTGTCACATGACACGTAATCACTTGCCCTTGTGTTTCATATCTATTCAAGGCTATTTATACATAATTTATTTAGTCAATGTATACTCTTTTAAAGCTGGGGTACCAAACTCAAAAACGTTGGTTCTAACACTCGATTTCAAAAAGAGAAGCCAGCCCTCTCTCAGCCAATCACTCGGTATGCAAACCATACAATGTTTTCTCATTTGTTCACAAATCAAACTCTTTATATTGGGATAACCAACATGTATTTAAAAAATGTTAGCTACACTAGCTAAATATTACAGAAAGAATCATAGGTGCATAACTCACCTTAAGGCAAGAAGTGTTGCTGTTTTATCATCACAGTTCTCACTGCAGTCTCCTAAAACCACAGTCATGTTTATAGAGATAAATACTTCACTTACAATAATAATGTAAACAGGATTAGAATGTTTGCATAGTACAATTGTACAAGACGCTTTCTTACTTCCACTAATCTTTAAAACAACTCTCTGTGCCAGAGAAGTGCTTTGGGCCAGCTGCTCTCTGAAACTTTGGCCCATGTAGTAATCAATATCATTGGAACGAAGTAGCTCTTCAAAAGTCTGTAAAAAATATAATAAGTCAAAACAAAATTGGAATACTCCCCTCCCCTTCAGTGTTTTTGCTGTGCAGGAGTGGACCTTTGTGGTGTCTCCCAGGTGTTGGGTGAGAATATGGCACACCCCTTGGCCCTCTCTAATCCTCTGTCTCAGATGGGAAAGCTCACGTGCTTGGGCCTGAATCAAAGAGTTGTACTTCCTGCAAAAACAAGCATCAAAATTATTATCATCCGCTTTGATTTAGGACAGAATTTAATTCATTTCTGAACTGCATTTACCCTGGCCATGTGGCACATTTTACATCTTCTGATTGTCCTATGTTGTCCTTCTTGGAGTTTCTCAGTTGTGTCTCCAAAGATGCTACTCTTTCCATTAGATGATGGAGCTCTTTGTTGCGACTGGACCATGAGTGAGTTCCCTGTGGATCAGACATCCACCCTTCATCCTCTTCTGCGCCACTTGGTGCTGGTGATTTGGCCATGGCCCAGTTTACCTAAAACGCATGATTATTAGTAATTAAAGAGAGAATTTTATAACAAATGTATAAACAATTAAATACTTTTCGTGGCGTCCTCTCAAGGCTGGACGCATAGTCACTGGTGGTCGACAAAGAGCGAACTCTCATTTGCAGCCCTCGAATGACTTTGTGACAATGAGTGAGCTGAGAGCGCAGATCTTGAACCAGATGTTGAAGGGATCTAGGATCTCCTCTGCTTTCAAAGGGCTCTGTGTGATTGGTGTTTCCAGCTAACCAGCATCGGCCTTCGCCCTCATAATCCTGCTGTGAGAGCGCGGTGCACATCTCGAGGTCATCAAACTCTGAAGGGTAAACAAAGACAAAACAATGACGTTAGGAGAGAACGTCATTCTAAGACATTCTAAGACATATGGCATTGTACCAGGGCTGCTGGCTTCTTCTCGCTCTGCTTCGTTCTCACTACGACCACAGGTCTCATATCCCAGATCTTGCAGATCCACCTGCACATGCTTACTGGCCTGTTTGACCGATGTCTCTGCTGCAGAAACATCTCAGTTAGTGTTGATGATCGGACGTAAAAACACTAACAGCTCATGGTGACTTACTCAGCAGGTCCCTGTAGTCCTGTAGTTGTTCAGCCTGAGCAGTGACCGTGGCCTCAGACACCATCAGCCTCTCATGCAGCTCCCTGTTCTCCTGGCAGCTCAGAGCCAGATCACAGCGCAGACGTGAAGCCTGCTCCTTCAGCCCCACTTCCGAGTCCTGTGGGAGCTCACTGCAGGCAGGACGCCCAGCACCCTAACACAAGTCATTGGAATATGAGCGTTCAATGTTTTAGCTAAAGTCAACTGTCTGTACTCACAACAACACTGGCGTTATGGGAAGACAGACTCAAGGTGTTGGGTCTGATTTGATGGTGATCACTGTCAAAGGGAGATTCCTCCTCTTCATCACTGTCCTTGTCCTCTTCCTCCTCTGTCTCCAGCTCATCTTCAGTATCCTGCTCCATGTCAGTCTGATTAAGGGTCTCTTTAAGAACACTGTTTTCCTGCTGAAGCTTTCTTAGATAACTCCTGGAAAATAAATAAATAAAACACATTTCTTTCAGCGAGGGACAAGATAAACTATTCCACAAGCAGAAGGGACATCACCTCATTTGAGATACTGAACTAAAGCCATCCCTCTCCAGCTCTGACTGCATTTCTTCAAGTTCAGCCTCCGGTGTTTTGTTTTCTTCTTCAACATGGCATTTCCCCGGAGCCTATAAAAACACATCATTATTAAGTTTGTGTACGCTCTCAGTCGTGCAGGTATTATTCAAAACATAGGAAGGTTGCTCACACATCATCTGTACTTCAGTTAGCAGGTTTTCCGACGTTTCCTTCTTAATCCTTAAAAATTGATTAAGAACAAATGTCGGAAAACTTGCTAACTGAAGTACAGATGATGTGTGAGCAACCTTCCTTTGTTTTGACACACCATTATGCACAAATCAATGGTGCAAAATACATCTTAAAACTCAAAAACATCCAATCCAATTCTGTACCTGGATAGATGATTGACTGTGTGTAGTCACTTTACAGTCCTCTTCCTCTATGCTGTCAGTGAATTCCTCACTGCTACAGTCATCATCAAACTCTTTTTCTTCAACTGAACCGAGCTCTAACCAAACGAAAATAACAGTGTTAATATTTGTCAATTACTTTGACAGTGGGTTTTATGCCAGTGATGCCTCAGTTGTGCATTTTCTTTTCCAAAACAAACAAGATATGGCTCATGTGAAATGCTGTCAGGCACTAAAAGAATCCAAATACATGATGAAACTGTGATAAAGGGGCTGTATTTTCTCTCATTTTTAAGAGCAGGATTTTCAGATGACATGTTACATCATCAACTGCCCTTTTGGTTATTGCTGAAATTGTGTATTTATTGTTGTAAATACAGTTAGTTTAACTTGAGGGTAAATGTTGATGTAATGCAGGACAGGCCGGTTTGTTGTGTCTTTTATGTAACAGGTACCAAGGGCTTTTATGTGATGCTATTGAGTTAGAAAAAGGGCCATGCAGACAGGAACACCATGCCACCACTTCATGCATAAGGACTGCTTATAATAAAGGCATGTTATATTCTGTACATGTTTATAACTAGTGAGCAGCGACAGTGTGTTTATTGATGGGCACAGGGAAAGGGTTCAACTTCAAACACAAGTCATATAAAAAACAGTGCTTTTGCCACAACCCCAACACATTTATTGTAGTTGCATTTGTTGTACAAAGGTTATAAAGGTTCCCAGTGCACCTTAGTGAATAAAAGGACCATTAACAAGGCCTATTAAGAATGATTTGTTTAACTATTCTTGTTCATGTACTAAACACATAAGGGAGGCTTTCTCCACAATAAGGCCATAGGTATCACACTAATGAAAAGTACAATGCAAATACAGAACACTGCAAAGCAACAGACAGGCAGTTTACTGAATTATCTTAGTAAATAGTAACATGTATAAATATAGTTAATAAATAGTATTTAAATAAAATTGAGGTTAATTTCATTCAACATTATCACACATACTGTTAATGGGAATAGTATTGTGCATCTTGGATGAAGCTGCCAGTAGAATGATATAATGTATGTTTATTAGATCTCACTTAAAGTGTGTCTGAAGCCTGCATCTACGGGCAGCTGCATCTTACAGAAGTGCCACTCTCTAGTATTCACACATTATAATTGACACAGGGCTGAGACAGTGGACTGTTCATCCCCACCTCCTAAGTCAGTCGGTCTTTTAGCTGTTCTATCCAGCATTAAGACCGTGTTACGGGTTCGAGCCAGAACCTCCTCCAACTGTCCTCGCAGTGCCTGTACCGTGTCCAGCTCAGTGTGCAGGGCCCCCATCTTTCCTGCACTGCTAGTGAAGGGAAAAGATCAGTAATGGAATCAAGAAGCAGAAATTAAATAATCACAACAGAAGCACCTCTTACCTGTCAGCGCTGTTATGAATTTGGCTCAGATTCTGGTACAATCTCTTCTCGGCTCTCAAAGCATCATTTAGACTGTTGTACTCTGACAAGAGCTGATCTAACACCAGCTGAAAGAAAATACATGATTACACATGATTTGTTTTATACAATAGTATTATGCATATTGTACCTGGTAATCTGCAAAGTCTCTTCCAGTAGTTCCCTGCTGAGCCGTCTGCTGATGTCCCAAAGACAATTGCAAAGCAGAGAGCTCATCCTGAGAAGGGGGGTGTCAGACTTTTAGAGTGTAGTGCTGTAATCCTAATGTTAAGTACAAATGCACCATGTACCTGTGCTTCTCGTCCCTTCTTGAGCACCATCTTCATCTCCTCCTGCAGAGCTGAGCTTTTGGCTTCATCTTGATTTGAGAAAGACTCTCGAGCCTCCTCTTGACTCTGGAGCTCCTGATGAAGACGAATATTTTTGCAGATCCCTCATATTTGAGAAAAGTGAGAATTAGATGTCATACCTTAATAAGAGATTCCTTCTCTTTTAGCAAACTTCTTAAGCTCTCTGTATCTCCTCCTAGCTCCTTGACTTGTGAAAGCTTACACAGCTCCTGATCTCTTAAAGACAACTGTTTTTGTGTTTCATGCAATTGTCCTGTCCGCTCCGAAATCACCAGAGACATCCTGTATGAATAGTCCTGTGAGAGAGGGGAATGAGTTGTCGTCAGAAGATGACTTTACAGTATCTGTATAAATGTGTTATAAACGGGACATACCTGTAGATACTGATCTTTGGAACTGATGGTGTTGAGCAAGTCTTGAATTTGAGTCAGGTGTTCATTTGATTGGCGACTGCGATCTGAGAGGAGCTCCTGGAAAAGTTGCTCTTTAAGAGTAAGACGAGCCTTCAGCTCCTCGATGACCTCACCAGGGGCAGTTTGAACCCGGGCAAGAAGAGCTCTTGTCAAATCCTGAACAAAAAAACACACATTGTAAAAAGCTGTGTGCAACACAACACCAATTATGTGCAGCAGCAGTAGTGGTAATATGTACCTGTGCCTCCTGGCCGCGAGCCTGTAGAGAGGCTTGCAGCTGGTTAATGATGCAGTCTTTCTCTCTCAGAGAGCTCCTGTCCTTCTCCTCGTTATGCTGCTTCAGCCACTGCAGGTTCCTGTAGGCTTCTGCCGCCTGCTCCAGCTCCATATCTTTACTGCGCATCAAAGAATCCAGACTCTGAAACAAACACTGGTTTAAAGTGGGTTTACAGGATTATGATTGCTTCATTATTGCACAACGTACCGTGATGGTGTCCTCATTATTAGACAGGATGCACCGGAGCCTCTCCAGGTCACGCTCCTTCTCCCGGAGAGCCAGCTGAAGGCTTCTCGCCTGACTCTCATGCTCTTCCAGGCATTGATATTTCTCATCTATCGAATGCTGGACAGTGAGACAAAAGGAATAATTATTAGTTGCTATATCATAAAAGGGACATAAAAAAGTGTAGTTAGATATTTTATAACATTTACCTCGAGGGCCTTATCCCTTTCTTTAATCCGCTCTCTTAACTTCTCTACAAGAACATCCCTCTGCTTACATCTTTCTAGAGACTCCAACATCTCAGAGTATTCCTGAATATAAGGGTTTCAGAAAATATAATTCAGTAATGTGTGAATAAATAAATACATAAGACATTTGACTACATGTGAAATGTTCACCCTTAATTGCTGGTCTCTGTCTTCCAGAAGCTGTTTGAACCGTCCAATGGCCTTTTCTTTCTCCTGCATCACATGGTGCTTCTCAAACTCTGCGTCTTTCAGAGCAGCTTCTTTAGTTTGAAGCTCAGAGTAGGTTTTTTGAAGGGTGCAGTGGAGAGTCTGGGACAAATAATAAGTTAAAACTTTAAATTATAAATATGGGATAAGTCATTTCTCAAACTGACCACTTTTCTCACCTGGTTGTGTTTTTCTGTGACCTCCCTATGCTGCACTGCATCCTGTAGATCTGAATCCAGTCTGTCTTTGAACTTGAGGAGGTCCGCCTCTCGCCTCTGGCTCTGTCTCAAACTCCTCTGACTGGCCTCTAATTCAAGGCCAAGGGAGAACAGCGAGCTCTGCACGGCCACCAGCTCATCCTGCAGCTGGGCCACTGTGTCAGACACCCCCTCTGGAGCCTGGACAGGAGCCAATATCGTATTAGTTTTGACAATTATGTTTTGATAGAAGTGAAGGAGTCTTACCTTGTTCTGACTGCACTGATTGCGTTGCACCATTTCTCTCAATTTGCAAAGAGTAGAATTCTGCCCTTCAAGCATTTGGTACAGCTCCTGGGCCTACAAGACAGACAGAATGAACGATATGGACATTATATCAATATTTATTCAGGGAAAGAATACAAACCTCATTGTCTTTGGTGTGGATGCAGTCATTGAGACCCTGAATGGTTCGTTCTTGGCAATGAGAGGACTGCCGAAGTGACCGAAGCTCACTCTCCATCTCATTAAGTTTCTCCTGCAGTTTCTACAGGAGGATGCAAGAAGTTATGTTGTTAGTGCCTACAGACCCGTATGTGTACCTGTTATTGTTACACACTTGGAAATATATCATGAAATATCACAAAATGGGAGATGTGGCAGCCCCCATCCCCTTCTGAGATCAACCATGTCACAAAGGAGTACAGAACCGTTTTTTTCTTTTAAGAAAATGCATACCATGTTGTTGGCCTCACTCTCGTGGAATTTGGCTTGCAGAGATTGCACTTGGAGCTGGGCCTTCTGCAGTTCACTGACACACTGCCCAGCTGCACACTCATACTGGTTCAGTTGCGTCTGCTGCTCTTCAACAAGGCTCTGGAAAACACATTCAAATGCATTATATTTTTGCACAATTATTACAATAATGACACACATCCTGTTTGCTCGCCTGACTAGTATTTTTTGTTTTAACTATTACTTTACTTTTTGCCCCAAGGGAACAGGAGCAGTGAAGCCTATAACTGACCCCTGTTTGTGACCCATTTAGTTCAGGGCTCAGCAGCTCAGGTCGGTTGTTCATATCTATGCTTTACCCAAAAACAATGACCCAATGATTTCTTAAAGACTTTGACTTCCTTGATGTATACCTGATGTGGATGTGGCTGAGGGTATTCTTTGTATAACTCCTCCAGTGACTCCACCAGACTACCCAGATCACCATCGAGATCAACCCCAGTGTTTAGCTTTATTACTGGGAGATCTGGTGTCGTCATATGTGGGTCTCTTTCTGCCTCTGGAGTGGTAGGAAACATTCCCAAAACAGAATTTCTTAAACTACTTGGAAAGTCTCTATAATCAGTGCACTGCTTGATGAGGACAGGGAGTTTGCTTCCTTTGTGGCTGTGTACAGGTCTGTACACGGCGTAGGTCTGCAGCAGAGACAGTGCATGAGAAAGGCTGGGGGTGGTTTCCATGGGCTCCTCTGAGAGCGAGTCACATATCAGCTCATCTCCTGGGTCCAGGGGGAGGCTCAGCTGTGCATACGTTTGCTGAGTGCTATCTTCAGTTGGCTCTAATGATGTTACAGAGGGGCTAGAGCTCGCCCTTCCAGCCAGAGTACGGTCACTGTCTGATGGGGCTTGAGAGCTGGGCACTAAAGTCACAGATGAGGGTGGTTCATCTGTATCTTCCTCCATGTCTTTGTTTTCTAAGTTGTCTCTGCCTCCTGTTGGCATGTTTACTCCCACAACACTGGCTGAATATCGAGTTGATGGTCCACAGGAAATGCTCCGGGCCACTTTCCTGGGAATCTTGCAGACAGCCTCATAGTCGGAGTCTGCCACCCGCAAATGAGAGCAACCTCGACATCTTCTTGAAGAGCAGCGGTGAGATCCGAGAGTGGTCACTTCAGAGCCAGAGCTGGGAGGACACTGGGAGGGCTGCTGATGTTGATGGCAGTCTCCATCCTCAGCCCAGGATTCATAAAACGAGTACACCAAGTCCTCTTGCAACAGAGCACAGTACTTTGCGTGTGTAAGTCCGGAAATATCCACAATCCCATCATCTCCATCAGTATCTTCAATGACTGACAATGAAGTCTCTCCTGAATTGTGTTTTCGGTACAGGCCACCAATGCACTGTCTGAGCCTGTGCTTTTCTTGTAGAAGTCGTTGCAGTCTTTCAATGGACAGAGCCTCCACTCTTGCAATCACTGTATCAAAGCGATACATTCGATCCAACATGAAGGTGCATTTGGAGCAGGCGAACTCCCCTCTGCCATCTCGCATCACCTCCTGCCCCAGGGCATGTGAAAGCAGCACCTGAAGGTTGAGCTTAGCGGTGGGATGGAAGATCCACCTGCGCTGGTTCCCGCAGAGCTCCCGTCCACAAATGCGACACACCTCCTTCATCTTCAGATCCAGCATTACAGTCTTGCCGCTTAAGTCAAACAACCACACGTCATTCACCAAGCCGTCAAATCACAACACGTGATTTATTTGAGGCATTTGTGAAGGTCCAAACATCTGATGAGGCACTAAAAGCAAATGAAGACATGGCATTGTCGTTCAGCTGCAGTAACGCACACTGTGACAGCATATGCAGTCCTTTCCAGTCACGAAAATCAGAAAAATACACGTTTACAGCGAGGCCTGCACGGTCAAGCGCATCTCTCTTCCTTTTCCTGGTCTCGTCTCTGCACCATCATCATCATCATCACCATCATCATCATCAGCTCTCGCAGCCAACATTTCGCAGTCTGGCCATGATTCGTGACGAGGTCAGTCTCATTGTTGTTCTAGTCCGTAAAGAAAGCGGCGGTGCTTTCAGTCAGATGTTGCGGTGGTCAGAGAGGAACAGGACTCGCTTCGTGGTGCGGGGGACAGGGAGAGACCTGCAGCGATGGAGCCAACCATTCAGATTCATAGGGGGGATGGGCCAGACCAACGCATCTCAAACCACTTCGGAAAATCAGTCAAAACACGGTGTATACATTTTAAAGCACTACTATCCCGAGTAAGCGACGTACATCGGCTTCTACAATCTAAATGCACAATAAAGCAGTTTGTTTTGACCCGGACGCTGTATCTATTGCCCCGCGTATCTCTTCCTTTTCTCTTTGCCCTGCATTCGCATCACTGATCCACAAATGCTCGGTGACACGACAACATTAAATTAGGCCTTATTAAACCTACCAAGGCCCATTGTTAAAACTGCATGCTCAATGCTGAACAATAAACACAAAACAAAAATACAAATGACAAGGCTCTACTAATTCATTCACGACACCATTTTTACTAAACATTCAGCACATTGCCAAAAGGGTCATTCAAGGAAGCTGATAACAAATAAATCCAAAAACACTGCGATCTTAAATAAACTAGAAAACCCATGGATCTTTTGGAGAAAACCTAGGTCTCACTCAGTTCACTCTATTACAACACCAGCCTGTTGCCATGGAAATATGGCTCATGTCTGAAAACCAAGAGCCTATTCATGTATTTTTATTACATCAACAGAGGGCTGATCAACAGATTACATTGATTTTCTGTGGACACCATGTCTTGGGAAGAGAGATCCAGTATAGAACTGCGCTCTAATCTCTCATCTCAGATACAACAAACCTATCCGATTCAGATTTACCATGACTGCATTGACTCAGAAAAACCTATGATTTCAAGGTCTCACATTTTGCCTACATAACAGCATAAGCATAACCACAAATGTTCTGTACAACCACACAGTGAAAGTGAAACTTTTTTTTTTTTGGGTAATTTCTTTTTTGTTTTAGTTTTCCCTTACTTGAATCTAGGCAGGTAATACCTGATTCATTTGCATATCCAATGGAAACTGTTTTACAAGTCAAACCATAAGCCAAATAAACAGCCATTGGATTGTATGTACAAATACATAGACAACACATACATGCATATACAATAATTGTGAAAAGTGATATATTTTGTGTGGAGTGAGCCATTGTCTGACGCACTGTGTTTTTTAATTCACCCCCATGAGACTGTGTCCTTGGGGGACCTGTTCGTGTCTGTGTGAATGTAATGGTAATGGTCCCTCTTAAAGAGATGAGGTGAAACCTTTATAGGCCTAATAGAGATCTCACTTTGACAATCAGCAGAGGCCATACCTGCATCTCTTCCTCGATACGAAGCCTCTCTCGACCCAGTTCATCCTGGTAGAACTGTGGGAGAGACAAGACAGCACATTATAACGACTATCAGAACTTGAAGACAGGGACAGAAGATATACATTGTTTCATAAAGATAGATTTGAAACCATACATACATCAACATCTTTATCTTTTTGAAGCAGAGTGGAGGACAGCTCTTGGACCTGGCCCTCTAGCTCCCCCACTTGGCGAGTGAGAGAATTCTTCTCACTGGTCAATGCTGAGATGAGGACCTCTTTGGATCGAAGCTCTTTTGTCAGTTCTTCTATCAGGCTGAAGAACAACATATACATTATGTTTTATATACTGTATGCATTATTTCATTTGGAAACACAGCTGTACTTGAAAGCATGCTCTCACCTGTCTCTACTGGGGGTGGATGGGGGCCACATCTCCTCCTCTGACATGTCATCAATGGGGGTTTGGGGCTGGGATTCAGCCACCGAGGCCATCCTGTCTGCCTCACTGTGTGCTCTCTGGGCCTCCTGCAGGACATGCACTTACAGTGACGCTGAAACACTTGAGTATGTGCGTGTATGTTTTACTGACTGACCTCCTGCAGGAGCTGTATCTTAGTCTCCAGAACTTGCTGCATTTCGTCGATTTCCTGCTGTCTTTCATTACATCGTCTCTGCAGCTCTGCTTCATTGTGATTTGTCAAGCTCTCTGCTGTTTTGCTAGCATTGAAAAAAATATTATAAAAATCACAATCGAGTGGTACTCACTTGTGACAATTCGAACAAACATTTTTTCTCAATATATTCAAAGTGAAGTATTTCATTTCAACACATTTGTCATTTTTTGATTGAAATACAGCAGTTCCTACAATTAAATTGCTTTGACAGCTTGTGGAAGATGTAAAACGCATCAGCATGGTATCTGTTGTCGCTGAGTTGAATAAGATCAAGTCCTTGCCAACATCAACTGTATTAGAAAGTTGAGAAATGCTTTATTAGCCTTTTGTGGTGAAGCGACCTAAACATTTTAGTGAGATATGGAAGTAAATGTTACTTTATTTGTGAGAATATAAACTACTCATTGTCTTTTAGTGCGACTGTAGAACAGATGCAGCGAGCGTCTGGTTTTCATTGACTGAGTTTCCCCAGAGTCAGTGCTCCCAGAACGGCACGCGCCGCACTGTCTGTGTATGTTTTTAACTCGGACACATGCACAGCTCAAATAACTTGGTTATTTTCAAACACTCCAGTAATAAAACATTCGTCATCAATGTATGTTTAGACGATGTGGTTAATGTGAGGTGCTATAAATGGCTGCATCACAATAAATTACAAGGAGCAATAATACATACAACATTATGTACATTTACGGACACAAAAGCTCTAAAGCAGAATATCAACAAATGTGACTTCCAGAGTTACCAGTCGTCCGTTAGAATCGTCTACATCTGTAAAGTTTACAGATGTAGACGATTCTACATCTGTAAGATGTAGAATCACTGTAGAAGATAAGTGTAAACACTTATCTTTCTTCAGCAGGTCTAGTGCCTGTTGAATGTTTTTGAAGGTTCAAAAACATGATTTTTATATAATTACAGTCGCAAACACCAAAAGACATATTGTATTTTTTAACTTCATAACAGACTTTCATTTTGAGCTTGTATTTGGAGGTGAGTGGTGTCGCTGGGGCCTCTGTGTTTATCAGCTGCTGAGCTATAATAAGAGTGTTGCTGCAGTAGAATACCGGGTTCATACGTCACGTTGGATTTATGCACATGTTCATTTTACTATATTTCTAATTTTCTACCTTTATGCATCAAACACACACATTATTAGACTTACAGAGTTTTGTCGAGAAGGTGTTGTTTCTCCAGGAGCTCCTGCTTCAAGCTCTCCACTTCCACCTTCAACTCAATATTCTGGAATAACAACAAAAACATTAAATGAATATATTTATATGAGAAAGTCTGACTACAAAACAAACTGATAAACCAGCGTTATCTAGTCTACAACTAATGAGGTTTAATTATGTCATGAAAGGATTGTGTTTGTGGATTTTACATTGTTTACACATTATACTGTATTGTACCAACTATTTGACACAAAATACAACAAAACAATGAATAAGTCAAATAAACATCACCAATGGATTTAGATTTTGCATAGTTTTGACATTGCCAAGTATTACTTATTTTAATGTTATTCAGTTGTGGACTCACGATTTCCCACATATTTTGGGAAACCCTAGCATCAGGGCTTGTAAATATAATTATACAGTCTTTTCCCCAATTGTACAAAACAGTCACTGTGTTGTCCATCCTAAATTTAAGCAAGTGATGTTTTTTTACACATACATTTACATATTTTAATACAAATAATATAATCATAAAATGCATTTAAGTCATCACCGTACACATCCTAATCATCCAGACCATCACTCATAACAATAACTACAATTTTTGGTAATGCAACTATTTTCATAAATTGGACATTATTGTTCAAAATCTCTGCAGCAAAAAATAAATCAATTTACAAATTAATCAATCTGTTGCTAAAAACACATAAAAAAACTCAGGTGTTGTCTTCACGGAGCCACTTGTGTGCGTCTGTCAAAGTGTCGCTCTGCTGCACTTCATCTGCAGAGCTGTGAGTGCAAATCCTTCACTCTGATATTCCACAGATATATTTAGAGCCGGTGTTCATGGCACTGAGTCGTGCAAACGCAGGTCACGGATCCTGCTTCACGTTTGTTTACCTTCAGAACCACTCCGCACTAATGTATGATTATTTAGATCTCGTTTATATGACAAAGTTCTTCAAGTATGTCTTAAATGTGTTCTATACATTAAACTTACAGTATTTGGATATTTCCCAATATGGAGATGTATTGGAGATGAATTATGAAAATGTATGTATTTCTGTTCCCAAAATCTGGGGTGTCGGCAAATATATAGATATGTAAGATTAAGATTAAGATAAAAATTAAGAGATATTTCATTCATCCCACAGTGGGGGAAATTCAGATAATATTTTTTAACTATAATTATTAAGTTTTAAATACAAATATATTAGAATATCTGTGAAAACCTTCAGTAACTGGTGTCTGGTACGTCCTCCTTATACAAATATATCTAAAAACAGACTTAAGGGTCAACATTAGAACACAGTGTTCTGTCTGCATTTAATTCTATGGTCGGTAAATATCTGTTGCACACACATACGTGGAGCTGTTAGCATGCTGGTTGTTATCGACAGAGTGAAACATTCAGAGTCGTATCACTCGGGGACAAAGCTATTCTTGTGGAGAGCTAATGTCAGTGCGTAAGCTTCCATTTAAGAGCATAGTTTAAATGTGAGTCAGAAAACATTGGGAAGAATAAAAACACATGAGTGACACCTTCTGAGTCGCACATTATTGAAGCAAACAACACAACAATGTTGATAATCCAAGCCCCACACAACTTTAAAAGAAGATATTAGATTGTAATCTGTTGTTGTTTCATTGAGCAGTCGCTTCAGTAAAACAAACACATGTCTAGTCACATCACCTTTCTGAGATTAGCAGCACCACAGCTGGGTCAACACAACCCTCTGGATTCTCTATAAACAGCACTGACAAACATTCATTAACACACATGCTGTTAAGAAAACAACTTTTCTCTTTTCTCTTGGATTCCTATTAATTTTGCATAAAAAACTCATAGAATGTCACATATGCATTTGTAACAATATTACAATATTGTTCGCTCATCAAAAACGGACCCTGAGCTGTTTTTAGCTCCATTCATAAAATCAGGGTCTCAGATTGTGCTGATCTGGCACAAGTCCCGCCCCTTCTGTCTCTACGTCTCAATCTCAAACTTTATTCCTCTATGACAAATCCTCCGACTTGAGGACATCTAAGACAAAAGGATTTCCTCTAAATTACTTAAGTAAATGTCTTCAGTCAAAATGTATTTCTTTACAACAGTTCAATTTATTTTTGTATATCCCTAAATCACAACAGTAGGTTTCTCGAAGGAATTTCCAAAGTTGCCGATTTGCCAACACAGATCAGAGAATCAAACGGTTCGAACACTGCGACAATGAAAAGCAGATAGCCTTTGGTCGATAAGGGGTGGACGACAAATGTCCATAAATGTCAAAATGACAAATCCAACATGGCGTGGTCTTTCAAATAGACCGTCATGTTGGATTTGAATGTAACCATGGCAGCATGCAATTTCTAACTTCTTTTAGAGTGTTGTCAAACTCAAGTTCTTTTCATGTTTCTTATCCATTCCTTTTCTACTGAAGAAAGTATCTCACGATCCAAAACAATGAGATTCTCAGGTAAATATTCTCTAGAGCAGTGTTTCCCAAGTGTTTCTTTTTCAAAACTTGCAAACTTAGATAGTAAGAGGAGAATGTGGGCATTTTATACATCCCTCTAAAGCTAATTCTCTCAAGAAAACACCCACATCATTTATAGTACTCTATAAATTGATCCCAGAACACAATTAATAACAATACTTGGTCTAACGGTCTGCAGTAACAAGCTGTTGGTCCAGTTTTTGTTCAGTCCAAGTATGTTCTAATTTTATTTTGAAAAATCTAGAGCTCAAGTTCTATAAAAGTAATAATTTGGTCAAAAAACCTACATAATGTAAACAAATAACACTTCACACTTAAAATCTAAAAGCCTAATAACATTTGTGGCCCCCGCCTATAATTAGTCTGATTATTGGGGCATATGAATCTAGAGGGCGGATATGAGCCCTGTCTATACTGGCGAGTACACAGGCGAAAAAGGTTGGGAACCACTGATATAGAGCATGGTAAATGGCCAAAATCACAATTAATACATAATATTTCTTCTTTAAAAATGGAACCAAATGATCGTGACATAGACGCACAGTGCAGCATAGAGACAAGAGTAATAGCAGTTCAAAGATTATCAATAATGTAGCAGCACACTCCAACAAGCACGAGGACCAAAATATCGCTCGCACTCACCGAGCGGTAGACATCCTCGCAGCTCTCCTCATACTTCTGTTGGATCCTCTCCTCCAAAAAGTAGATCCGGAGCTTGAGGCTGAAGTTCTCCTTCTTCAGGTCATTGAGATGCTGTGATAGAGTGCGGTAACCGTTAGACATGACCGCTATTGGGCAGACGCCACTGCTGACATATCCCTCAAAACCTCAAATAGTGCAAAAAGTCTATGTTTTCTATGAGAGTTCATTTTTAGCAGGGACCATCGCTGTCGCCTACCGTCAAAATCAGCAGTAAAAACATTTCTCACTCACACACACACACGTACACACACATGCACACATACATACAAACTAGAACTATTCATTCATACATCCACACAAACACAGTTCTAGAGAGGCATATTTGACGCAGAGATTTGCTCCGCAGTCCGGCTGGTCAGAGGTGTAGCCATTGCACCTCCATGCTCAGTTCTGGGCTGCTGTGGGACAGGGGCAGGGGCTTATCTTACAGAGAGACATCCCAGGAATCCCACACCGACAGAGGAGATGGGTGGAGCCCGGGCAGCGGACTCACAGACACTTGTGATTTGACGGGAAATCTCACACCAGCGATAAAGCAAATGGCACCAACAGCACAGGGGAGTATGGACCCTGCTGGGGGCTTTAATTGTATTAGCTAGTTGATTCTAGTTGATACATTACTATAGTTCTAAGGGGAAACTGCTATGTTACTCAATGACGAGGCCTGTCACGATAACTCATTTTGATGGATTAAATTGCTTCAGAAAATTATTGCAATGAACAATAATATTGAAACAAGTTTTGACTTCACCTCGCAGTCCAAACTGAGGAGATGAGAGCGATCTGTTTGTCTATGCCACTGTGAAACCAAGCCTAATTAATTGCATCTATTCTTATTGAATGTTGTGTGTACTATGATGCATCGGCTCGAAGGTGCATAAGAATTACACTGCATTTAATGTGTATGTGACAAAAATAAACGTTATGCCACTGACGCAGGTACAATACAGTAAAACAATCCTACAAAACACATGTTGTCAAGTGTCACGACAATAAACTGCAGAATTAATAAACATTTTGACATACGTTACTTATTGAACTCTACGTATCTTCATTGTGTTGCACGGTAAATAGAAAACACCTATCCATTATTGCAAAAATAATGTACAGACGGTTAGTAGTGAGGCCCAAAGAATATTCTTCCAGCCATTTGGGTCTTCACACAGACTTCCCTGCGCTACCGGGACATTTTGACTCGGCTTTCAACACATCTTTCAACCTGGTCTTTTTGCCGAGCCGTGTTCAGTGTAAACACAGCAGCCAAATATAGTTGTAATTTAGACACCAAACTGTTTTCTCACATTACTTACACTACGTCATGTATTGCCCATATTATTGAGTCTTTTGCAAGCTTTACTTTTTTTGGCTATTTCATTCAAAAAGGCTGCTGTTTTATTATAATAGCCAATATAATGTAATTAAACTGTAATTGTACTAAACTAAATAAGGTTATCAAAGGAGGGAATAGAAACAGCCAATGCACAAACTCCTCTGCACCTGTGATGAGGCCATGAGGCACTCGCTCGCCTTGTATGCCGTCAGTTTGGGTTTTTCCATTTCATGTTTCCTTGTAGAAAACATTTGTTTGAAATTTTTTAAATGGCATCACATGGAGAAGAGCACTGTGCATTGATGACGCCTCATTGATGCATTATATTATCTGGTTTGGGTATTGTTGCTTAAACCATCCCCATGCTGGACAGGGGGCCACCCGCAGACCTGCAGATTAAATTCACAAGGGCTGTAAGGACATTTTCCCTAAGACCTGAATTTGAACTAAAACGGCTCATCCACGGCTGACAGGAAACCTACAGCTCTCTCAAACATCAGATTTTGTGAAGATTTGAGTCACTTCTCATCCTGAACTTTTTTTATTTTGAAATCCATCGTATTCCTATAAATCCACACTTAAGTGCAAAAAACTCATTCTTGTCTCGCTGATTGGTCAGAATGCTCACAAATTTCTCAATGCTCAAGAATTAGTTTGGTCGACCAACCCTAACCCTCAACTGCAGCCCTAAATTTCCAATTTTACGAAGGCATAAATGGAGTAAAAAAATGCGTTGTCAAAAAGCATAGATGGGAAAACTGGTGATAGAACAAAACAGTTTTGAGACCTAGAAACAAGTTACATGGATTTAACCACATCATTATTTTGAGTTTTTTCAAGGTTAGGTACGTGAGGGATGCTGACTTCATCATGCCTTTTGCTATCAATCAAAAGAACGTTTTTCATTTGTTGCATTTATATGTTGAAGTAAAATCTCTCATAGATAATAATGTCAGACTACTACATGTACAGTCGTCGTCTGTTATCTGGTATAGTCCAATATCCAATAACTAAACATCTTGAAGAGAGATGTTAGGAAGTGAGAAGAGTGGAGAAAGACAGGTGCAGCTTGTAACTCGAGTGCCGCCATCTCCGAGCCATAGAACCACTATTTATAGAAAGGTGCCCAGGACTTGACCCAGCAGTGATTCCCTGTCCCGTGAGAGGAGACCAACAAAAATATCACAGAACTAACATCAGTCTCAGGGCAACAACTACAATCTATGTTCCAAACACTCCTTCGCTGTCGTTAGCCCAGAAATAGAGGCGAAACAGACAACACCTCACACAAAAACATATTTACCGTACATCATCTGCAGTCAATGGTCTCATGAGTGTGTCCATTAAAGTATCCCATTACATCCTGCTGCTAAATTATTTACAATAAATCTAGAAGAGACGCCAAAGTGGTGTTTCTGCTCAGGATGACATCACAGACATGGTGTATATAAGACAGCTTCATTTGACACCGCTTTCTCTTCTTCCATTGATGAGGAAGTAACTAAAGCCACTCACTCATATTCAGAATGCAAAATCAAAGGACTAAGTGCAGAATTTCATCATACTGTTTACACTACAATCTGCAGGCCTCCATTGTTCTCAAATTGCAGATGAATAAGTGCACGATAAATGTAGGATGCAAATGAAGAATGTAAAAAAGTATAATTCAAGATGGTATTGATGCATCAGTTTTATATTACACTTTTTTCTGGTTCCCTACTCTTTTTTTCATCATTCACTCCAGACCAGTGGGGGCGGGTCCCGGCTCAAAAGTGGCCAAAATGACGTGCGCTGACATGCTTGCAATACCACCCTGGGCCGATGGGTGTGGACCCGGAATGAGAATTATTCAATGCTAACATATAGCATTAGCTGATCTCGCGAAAACGTCTTTACAGGATGGTCCAAAAGTTGGCTCTTGGCCCAAAGCTCCGTTCCACATGTGTGTCAGTGCTGAGGGGAGTGAATTTTTTTGGACCAGTCTAGTTTAGTCGCTGTGATTTTATTGAAGGCACTCGTTTAAATGAATGGGGCTCGTGCCGGTTGACGCATTCGCAGATGCTTTTTTTCGCATTTTCCAGCCCCCGCGGCCATTTTGCAACTGCCCATAGACAGCGGAAGTTGTGGCACATTAGTTAGAACGGCGGAGATAGGTGTGACTACGCCCGTTAATATTTACAGTCTATGCTCCATACACGGTGGTGACAGCTACATCTGAGGCAGACTGATGGCACCAGATTCACTCTATGCAATTTGGGTGAAGTGTCTTGCCTAAGGACAGGACACAACAACAGTTTACACTTATAGCTTCAGCTGTCTCCATGTCGTCCCAGTGGTCTCTCATCTCATACACTGTCTGTACTGCGAAAGGCTTATACTTCTATTATTGCATAAATAAATACCGTAGATTACCTCTGAGTAACCGAGTACTCTTGTAACTGTTTTTACATCATTAACTGTGTATTCAAAGCTCGGGTAACTGTCTTTCAAACTACACAAAAAAGTTCATAATAAAATTCACCTACAGTTCAAACATGTTTTGTGCAGATGGAAAGGACGCAGAGGGGACAGAAGGCTCTACCTGTCTTTGCAAAAAGTGATGAAAATAAGTCCAAAATTGGCGAAATGTATCTTAATTTGAGCACATTTTGACTGCCTAAAAACAAGATTTGCCAATGGGACAAAGCAAAGTGATCTTGTTTTAAAAAGATACAAGAAATGTCTCCCTTAGAACATGAAAATAAAGACTACATTTCTTGTCCCTTTGGCAATTTTGTCCTCAAATTAAAATTAAAATCCCTCGATTCAAACAATTATTACAGCATATTTTAGATTTTTTTTGCAGAGAAGTACAAACCAGGCTATAGCTGCTGTCACTTAAGGAGATCAGGTTTGACAAGAAGGTAAAGCGAGAAAACGTTTTTTGTTTGGACACTTACACAACTTCACATTAAGGAGGTAGAACTATTACCACTATAACATGTAAAGCAGATATTCTTTATTCTTCCCTGCTCGTCTTGCTTTCACTCTCGACACAGTGTCCAACAACATGTACACTTCCAAAAACACATCAGCTGAACACAAGTATTCTTATTGAGTCCTATTATCTAGTGATCAGTGGCATAGTAACATACCAGCCTCAATAACTGTGAAGCATGTAGTATTTTTAAGTGATGGCATGCACCCAAAGCCTAAACACTTGGTCTAGAATCTGACATGTGCTGGCAAACAGGCTCAACTTCACTACCTGGGAATGTCAGAAATGTGAACAATGTTCCCAGCTGCAAAGACTCATGCAGTTAGCTCTGTACCCTTCATATAACCATCTGAATCATTTATAATCAAATACAAAAATATTTCATAAGAAAACAACACTGCAGCTTCTCACTTGTTTAAAAAAAATAGTGTAGAAAGGATTCTTCATTTAGGCGCATCATATTTCAATAATAACATAATTTCAAAATTCAAACCATAAGTAATAAGCAGCATATAAGAATACAGTGTAGTTACCTGTTCAAACTCCTTGAGTGTGTGGAGCTGTAGAAGAGGACCGTTCTCTGTTCCATCACTGAACACTACACAAGAAAAGAAAAGATTGTCTCCATTAGAATTATCGTATTTATTTACAGTTGGTGGTGATATAAAAGTGATGAGTTAATTGAGATTTACCTGACATGTGACTTGTGATCCTGCATGAGTCCTTGGCCAGAGCACTGCAAAGACAAAGACAAAAGCCGCTGTAATTACTGTTTTCATCTTTGTGGACAGAATCCACACAAGATAAGACACGTCACAAAAGTATTCAGGACTTTTCTGTCATTGTAGCATTGTTTTATGAACACAGTGTCTCAGAAGCAGAAGTTGATGCATGGAGGAAAAAGCAGATCATTTCCATGAGTCCACAATCCTGTGACAATTCTATCTTGAGAAATCTTAAATAAAGATTTAATTAAAGATATTTCCAAGAAATACGAAAAGAGCACAACAAGCTTGTTTTGTAAAACAATAAAGATCTCTACAGAAAATCAGGGGCCACTTAAGGCTGCAGCACCTAGATCATTTGCACGTCTTTGACGTCCCCCTGGGACACACAGCAGGAAAGAACATTTGCTGAAATGGGATGAGCTCAGGGTCAAAGTGGAGACCACTCCAAGCTCTCAGTCCAGGAGCTTGATTAAGAGTGCAGAGTTGAACTGTGCAGGACTAATATAAGCATGGGTAAAAATATAAAATAATATATATATATATATATATATATATATATATATATATATATATATATATATATATATATTGATCTGGTTAATACAGCATTACTCTTTGAGAAAGTTGTTTAGATAAGATAAGAATTCCTTTATTCGTCCCACAGTGGGGAAATTTTGATGTTGCATCGCATATATAGGACAGTAGTAAGAGCACACATGGAGCACACACAATATATACAAATAAGTAGTAGCTATGTTTCTTAACTAACATAACTAGCTGTAGATGCTGAAAATGCTTCGATACCAGTCAAAATATATATATGTAGTAGTGCAGTTATATACTGTAAAATAGTGCAGGATAAAAAGTATATAAGTAAAGTAACATGAGGTAAAGTGACATTGTTCTGTGACATTCTGAAGTTGCAGTATTGCACATTGCACATGATTTAAGAATTTACTTAATTACAGATGAATGAAATTTACAGGCTCAGCAGTTCTTATTGTACAGTCTGACAGCAGCAGGAAGGAAAGACCTACGGAACCTCTCCTTCACACAGCGAGGGTGAATTAGTTTGTCTCTGAAACTGCTCTCCAAGTTTCAGTGACAAGTTTTTATAATGTTGTTAGATGGAAATATTCACTACTCTTACAGATTCTTCTTTAAAAACGTAGAGCAACAGTTGTCATAGTATTAATGCATTTGATGATTGTTGTATTGAAATGTGAGGTGCTTATTTGTTACTACTGTCTACAGTGTTGCTCAGGTGGTGTCTTAACAGTTCTCAATCTCTGGCGTCACACACGAGGGACTGTGTGTGGGCTGTTGGTCCAGTTTAAAGATTAATAATTAAGCCTAAAAAAGACTTAGAAGTTCACTTTCTATCACGAAATCCCTGGTGAATTGTTGCCGATGACGCCTAATGCCGGTGTCCCTTTTAATGTTTCATATGCTGGAATAGCCTGTTTAGGCCAAAAATCTGTTTACAGAAGGATAAAGATATGTATATATGCCAAGGCAAACAGACTGCAGGGCACATAACACTGAACCGGAGAGGAAACCGTGTCATATAAGTGACCTGGATACAAGTGCAGACCAGGCCAGCATGTGGATCAATAGAGCAGGCAGTAGCCAATAATGTACCAACATGCTATATAGCTTAAATATAAACAAATGGGCCTTTTTAAAGCAGAATCAGTGGGTGAATGCCATGGGAAGGAAAGCAGGCAATGATGAAGCACTGTGTCTGCAGAAATCCTAAATTAGCTGAATTGCAAATGCCGCGACACAGAGCATTGTCGCGAATACAGTGCGAGCGTCTCTTCCGCTGCGGACAATCTGTGCATCTCACCTCGGGCTCTCTGACTGTCTGGGCTCCGGGGACGTGGAGGTAGAATCCATGGACTCGTCCTAATGTCAAAAAATATCCATCCCAACAGCAACCTTCATCTGCTGCGCGCGTTTGTCTTTACGCAGTCCGGGACAGACGCGCCTCAGGGGGCGTGAGGCTGCGCGCGCGTCTTCAAAACTGGATTCAGAAGACACAGCTGCCAGGGCCCAACGTGAAGCAACCCGAGAAGTATTATCAGAAATTTGAAAACTAAGATATATTGTATAAATGAATGGTCACAACCAGAAAAACACGCACGCCAAACTAAATGTGTATGAAAAAGTACGTCTGCTGAACAAACAAGGAATATTTTAAAACATGCACAGATTAACCAAAATGTGTGACGTGTGGGCGTGGCCTATCATTAAAATTAAAATACAACGTTACATTGAATTGTATTGTATTTGCTGTTTTCTTCCTGTCTGCCTTATCTTGTATTTAATTAATGACAATCACGTTCAGAGCGTTTACTCAGTTAATGAGATCAGGGAACTGTTTTCAGTGATACTGAGGTGATGAGATTAGAGACGAGATGAGAACGTTTTAACGCAACCACTCAAGAACGACATTATCTAATCAGCGTCTTCAGCCAAAAGAGAACGTACGTCCCAAAGCCAGTAGAGGGCGCACGTGTGGCGCATGTGCATTTGTCTCTGCAACATTTGTACTTGTAGCTAATACATCAATGCTAAAGGTGAGTTTATCTTTGTGTGCATAATACCAATGTAATTTATGCTACGCACTGGTCATGGTTGGGAACCGTGTGGGGGCCCTTTTCTCACTATGTGTTTAATTAGTAGTAAATAATGGAATTGACTTGGAACCAGTTATAAGCATGATACAGAAATAAATACGTATAAAATTGCTAATAATAATAACAATGATAATAATAATGATAATAATAATGAAAATGATGATGACAATGTTGACCTGGATTTTCCCTGATATGTTTATATATCCGATGGAGAGTATAGAGCTGGTCCAGTGTTCCGCGACCGGGACGAAAACCACACTGCTCCTCCTGAATCCGAGATTCGACCATCGGACGAAGCCTCCTCTCCAGTACCTTGGAGTAGACCTTACCGGGGAGGCTGAGGAGTGTGATCCCACGATAATTGGAACACACCCTCCGGTCCCCCTTCTTGTAGAGAGGGACCACCACCCCGGTCTGCCACTCCATTGGCACCGCCCCCGATCGCCACGCGATGTTGCAGAGACGTGTCAGCCAAGACAGTCCTACAACATCCAGAGACTTTAGATAGTCAGGACGGATCTCATCCACTCCCGGCGCCTTGCCACCATGGAGGCTGCCAACCACCTTGGTGACCTCGGCCAGGGAGATGGAAGTATCCGCCCCAACATCCTCAGCCTCTGCCTCCTGGACGGGGGACGTGACGGGGGGATTGAGGGTTCATGGGAGTTCGCCCAACCTGTCCACATGTGCTTTGTGGATTTGGAGAAGGCGTTCGACCGCGTTCCCCGGGGTGTCCTTTGGGGGGTCCTCCGGGAGTACGGGGTCCGGGGTCCTCTGCTGAGGGCTGTTCGGTCCCTGTATGACCGGAGCCAGAGCTGTGTTCGCATTGCTGGCAGTAAGTCAGACCTGTTCCCGGTGCATGTTGGCCTCCGCCAAGGCTGCCCTTTGTCACCGGTTCTGTTCACTGTATTTATGGACAGAATCTCTAGGCGCAGCCAGGGGCCGGAGGGGGTCCGGTTCGGGAACCACAGGATTTCATCTCTACTTTTTGCGGATGATGTCGTCCTGCTGGCTCCAACGAACCAGGACCTGCAACATGCACTGGGACGGTTTGCAGCCGAGTGTGAAGCGGCTGGGATGAGAATCAGCACCTCCAAATCCGAGGCCATGGTGCTTGACCGGAAAAAGGTGCCTTGCCCTCTCCAGGTGGGTGGAGAGGTCCTTCCTCAAGTGGAGGAGTTCAAGTATCTCGGGGTCTTGTTCACGAGTGAGGGGAGGATGGAGCGTGAGATTGACAGGCGGATCGGTGCAGCGTGCGCAGTGATGCGGTCTCTGTATCGGACCGTTGTGGTAAAGAGGGAGCTGAGCCGAAAGGCAAAGCTCTCAATTTACCGGTCAATCTTCGTTCCCTCCCTCACCTATGGTCATGAGCTGTGGGTAATGACCGAAAGAACGAGATCGCGGATACAAGCGGTCGAAATGAGCTTCCTCCGCAGAGTGGCTGGGCGCTCCCTTAGAGATAGGGTGAGGAGCTCGGTCACACGGGAGGAGCTCGGAGTAGAGCCGCTGCTTCTCCCACGTCGAGAGGAACCAGTTGAGGTGGCTCGGGCATCTGTTCAGGATGCCTCCTGGACGCCTTCCTGGGGAGGTGTTCCGGGCACGTCCCACCGGGAGGAGGCCCCGGGGAAGACCCAGGACACGCTGGAGAGACTATGTCTCTCAGCTGGCCTGGGAACGCCTAGGGGTCCCCCCGGACGAGCTTGAGGAGGTGTGTGTGGATAGGGAAGTCTGGGCGTCTCTGCTTAGACTGCTGCCCCCGCGACCCGGCAACGGATAAAGCGGAAGAAAATGGATGGATGGATGGATGGATGTTTATATATTCAGTATGTGTCTCATAAAGACAAGCAGCTTTGTGCAAGTGCTTGAACAGACACTAGATGTCCTCATAAAACAACATTCTGAAACAGTCCAATATGAGTTGTTTAATAATCACACAATTTCCACATCACAAAACTTACAAATTATTGAAAAAATAGGATGGAATTACATTTACTTTGCTTTTGAGTAAAGGGAGGTCAAATAATGGTAAAAATTGACAATTACAAAATATTACTTGTATTATCTTTCCACTATTTTCATCGTTCTACGTCTTCTTTCCAAACACTACTCGAGCGGGACCTCTGTTGGAGCGAGCGTCCACCACTTCTGAGATAATCCAGACGGCCGGAGCTCTGAGAAAATCTTTGTCAAATGAATTCTTCTCCTCGGCTCTGGCCATGGCCTCCAGCTCAGGTGATGTTTCCGGAGTCCAGTCTGCTATAAACTTATCTTTGGCTTCACAGTAGTTGACCTCCACCTCCTCTGGTTGAGCCCCAAACAACCAATCTGCACATAAAACATAGATATGAGTAGAATAAAGTGGTTTTCAACTGGAACAATGTTGAGACCCAAGCTCGTCATGTAACGCCAAGCTGTGACCCAAATATCAACACATTTAATACATGCATAACACACATTTTATAAGCATTGAATGACACTACAAAGCTAAAATGATGTCAAAAAACAACAACAAAAAATAAACAACTCTGACGACTCTGAAATCAAATACATATTGAAATGAAAAATATAGATAAGTAATTATGTTTTTGAATTAATAAGTCCATGGATGGATATTTTGACATAGATATTTTTTGTGGTTTTAAGTTAGATATTCCAGCTTTAATGAGCTAATATCAAGAAATCGGCCATCTGAGCAAGTTTAACATTTTATTTTGTATGCGCTCTGTATGAAACTTGTATATATTTATCATTTTATATTATGGACACGTGGGTTTATATTCATTTCTTAAAATTAAGGGCTTTTTTTATTTCAAGAAAATGTAACTTCCTTCTGAATTGTAGTAGATACATCATTTAAAAATATGTTGCCCAAGAAAGGCTTGTGACCCTCTAAATACGACCCACCATTTTTGGGTTATATTGGTTATGAACTGACCCGCACAGTCGTGGAGGAGGTCTTTGATGAGGTGTCCGATGATGGCGTAGAGCACGGACAGAACCGTAAACATGGCGATGATCAGGTACAGGACGTAGGTGGGCATGTGCACGGCGTCTCTAGACGGAGGGACGTAGCTCTCAAACAGCACTGATCCATCCTCTTCTTTGAAATGAACCCTCAAGTTGTTCACCGGAGCGACGAGTGGGTCTTCCATACTCAAAACTTCTCTCTGAGTAAAAGGATCGATACACAAAGCAGCAGTAGAGGCATTGGTGGTTAACATGATTGTTTATTTTTTTTACATAGTTAAAGGTGCTTTCATCGCCTGTTTTCGCTTCATCTAAACTTTTCTTTCAGGTTCAGATTTGCATAATTTGTACCCTGAGGTAGATTTGTCTTGCAGGGACAGACACTTAAAAACAAATAGGAATGTAAGATGAAACGCTCAATGAAAACCCCAAAAAATGAAGCAGGATAAATTTCAAGTAATGTCTTTGGAGATACATTACTACTCAAAGAAACCAGTGTTTTAAGGACTATCTCACCAATAATGAATGTATGTATGGGATATAATGTATGGGATGAATCCAGCTGAGTGACATTTTAAGCAAAGCAATACCGTATCTATCTTGGAGCTGGTATCAGACCTCCAGAACAGCTGAGGAATGCACCTTTAAGAATGAGAAGCATACTCACAGTCACAGAAGCCGGCGATGAATCTTCTTTGACTAAATATTAATGAAAAACTGGTGACATTTTTGTTTCCCTTCAGCTCTCCCGCAGTTCTCCACCGGTGCTGATGGCGTCTCGGCGGATGGAAAACAGATAAGCTGCTGCTGAGTTCATTCGCGGTCAGTAAAATCCTGTGTGCAACATCATTATAAAGGCTTATAGTTTATATACATACTGTACATACATTGGTCCCCCACCAATACATACGTGTGTGTGTGGGGATACGAACACATAGGAATTATCAACCACAAAACTATTCCCATAATATCTGACACAAACGTAGGTAGGTCTTGTTGGAAATGTGTTTTGGTTTAATTACTGTATGTATTGTATAGTTTTTATAGATGCTGATAATAATAACTTTATTTCTATAGTATTTTCCCAAAACATGTGACAAAGTGATTCACAGCAAATAAACAAAGAACTATACACAGATAAAATGACAAAAATACATTAATCAAATCTATGGCTCATAAATAAGCTGTTTGATAAAAGTGAGATTTTAATTTTGTTTTTAAAGTACCCACAATAGCCACTGACCTATTCTGCAGAGGAAGAGCAATCTGTTTTTGGGCCCCTGACAGAGAGAGTGCCCTGTCCCCTGGTGTGGAAGAGTGCGCAGAGAGAAGCCTCTGATTCAGATTAAGAGATCCTTTATTTGGCCCACAGTGGGGAAATTTCAGTGTTGCATCACATGTTACAGACAGTAAGAATGAGGAGCACACAACACAAGATAAATGAATAATTACTCTATACTAAAATAAAATCTCTAACTCTAGGCTAAAACGAAGCAGTATACAATCTCTTTCTTTAGCATAATAAGGAAAGAAGTCTATCATCTCCAACTTTAGCATGACGGGGAAGCTAGACTTAAGTACGAAGCCCCCTGACTTTAGCATTAAAGAAGCAAGAATAAAAAGCTGTATATTCTAGTGCAAGCAATATATATTTGTATGTTTACATCTGCACATGTTAGCAGCATGAGGGCATGGGACAAAGTGACTCAGTAAAGTGACAGTAACACATGGGGTTTTGTTGAATACATTCTGACTTTATTAAAGTTATTATTGCACCGCTGAGTATCTGCCCCAATGAACACAGTCAGCGGCTTGGAGCAAATGGTGATAATAGCTCCTTCATGTAGTAAATTGAGCTTGTACTGTTAGTTATGTCTTGTATGGGCAGTGAGAAAATATACTATTGTTTTTCATAAGACTTTTTATACAAATTGTATTTATCTTTTTATTGTGCAGTATTAATACTGTTCGAATAAATAAATCTTTCTGATTTTCCCTTGCCGGATATGCGTATTAATCATGGCTATTTATATACAAGGTCAGTGTGAATGATATGAGCCGGTATTAGAGAAAGGTAAGATGGATTAAAGACAGCAGACAAGCGTCAGTGGTGTAATTCAATTGTTTACTGAAAGGAAGATTAATTAGTCCAACATCAAAACAGGCAAAGAATTCTTGTGGTTTTTTGGAGCACATCACAGCAAAGGTGGATGTTATTAGACATAAAAACTGCCCATGTGCAATGCAACACAAGCAACACATTATAATGAATAGACAGTCAGGACATGTTTGAGTTTGGACTCGAAAATTGGTCATTTTCATTTGCATAACTACTGCCTAAAAACAAAATACTACATTGGGATTTCCATTGACACAGTGCGTTCAGACAGAAGTCACAAAGGAACTTGATGGGACTGCAAATGACACACTATTAATGGAAAACCGTTTGACTGGAGGGTGCGGGGCAATGGCGCTTTTGAGGGGCAGACCAGGAGCGGGTGGAGGCTGTTGACCACCGTCTTCATAGTGAAAACCAGGCAGCGCTCCAGTGTTTCCCAGCCCCATCCACACTGAGCTGTTGGTCATCGTACTGCAGACACTCATCTGGCGCTCCTCTTCTATGGTCCCTCCTTCTAAATCATCCCCCACCGGTTTGGGACCAAAGAGCCAGTCTGGAAACAAGCACAAATAACATAAGGCCGTGCTTTCATGAGTTTTCTTTTGTATTGAAGAGAGGTTCACTTCACAAAACACAAAAGAAAACCAGACACAGGTAGAATCCAGAGCCCCATTTCCACCAGCCTTACTTGGCCCTACTCTACTCTACCCCGATTTGGAGCGTTTCCACCGACTCTGTTTAACCGTTACCAGGTACTTTTTCAGCACCTGCTTGACCCTGGTTGTAACTTCATATACTATACTGTAACTTTGTATTTTACTAAACTGTATTTTAATATGTATGTTCGTAACTTGCCCTTTTATTGATCTCTAGTTTAATATGTTTGTTATGTGATTTTATTGTTCAAGGACTACAGATTGAAAGTTCATGCAAATCTAAATCTGGTGCAGCCATCTTTTTAACGTAACTGCACATTGTCCTTTGTCAATTCAACTCTAAACCAGGCCGAGCTGGTTTAGTACCAGTGTTATAACTGACTTCTGCCGGCCCATCGCTGGTCGGCTTGAAATGTCCCGGGATACTGGTTTGTTGTGGGTAGGTTGCTTGGTTACGGTACCAGAAGCTAAAGCGTAAGGGAAGCACAACCAGGTAGAGTAGAGCCGAGTAGAGCCGAGTATAGCAGATTTGTTGGAAATGGGGCTATAGTCTACGGGTAAAGGTCATCACGTATGTCGGTAAAACATAAATGCAATGAAAGGAAATGTAAACGTTTTTGGTTTGAGGATGAGAGGAAAAGTTGAAGACGACCACCACCGCTGTTACCTGCCAGGTCATGCATCAAATCTTTTATGAGATGGCCCACTATGGCGTATGTAGCCAGTATGACCAGGACCACTCCAACTAAAATATAAAGTACGTTGTTGGGAAGAAAAATACTATCTCTGGCAGGGGGTATGTAATCCACATAATAGGCATCTTCTTGGCGTTTTGGCAATTGCAGAAGCTGTCGGTGGTCGAACAGCGCATTCAGGGTCTCGTCCTTTGGCTCCATATTGAAGTTTTGTGGCTTAGAAGAAACAGTTGTGTCACTTTGATTACAAAGCATAGGGTGGAATCATAAAGAGGAAGGGTGGTAGAAGATTTATGATTTTATTAAATGTTTTGCGTCTGGAACCACAAGTGTTCTGTCTCTGACTCACTTCAGAACTTCAAATCCCTTCTCAAAACCCACCTGTTCAAAACTGCCTACACCAAAAGGTATATGGAATTTCTACTTCCAGATGGTTCATCAAGACTATTGGTCTTCTCAATCGTCAATCATTCTGGTCATATGTGCTCGTCAAATAAGACCAGAGTGTTTGTTCAAAAAGTGGAGAGGGCGGTTCTTTCCAACATTTTGGGAACATGCTGCATATACCTTTAACACTTAATTTTTGTTTCTTATTTGTTCTTCTGCATAGCATCCAAAAAGTGCTATTTAAGTATGATGTATTATTATCATTATTATTAAGTGTGCCAAAGTTGTCAATCATTTGTTTTTTGTACTCTGTGGAGTTGGTTAGAGTGCTCAGACAGTAGCACGCAGAATATAGGACAGAGAGAGTTAATAAGATTGTCACAAAGCAATATCAGCTTTCCATCTGTAAGGATTAGAGGTGAGGTGAGAGGGACAGTCGGCCATAAAGAGGCTTAAGTCTCTGGAGCCTTGCTTTACTCTATTAAATACATCTCACACAGCTCATAATGGTCACAAAAAGCTTTCTCTTCATATCAGCCCATATTTCAGCACTTACACTATTTCCTTAATAATTATTATGCATTCTCATTGATATGTTTAAGCATTATATTTACCTTCCCTTGACGATCTTAAGTGGCTGGATGTTAAAGTTTCTGCATGAAAAACACACAACACATTATCAGAAGAAGTACGGTGATTTTTGAACAGAGACAAAAATATATAAAACATACCATTTGTGGGGGGGGGGCTCAGTTGCTTCCAGTCGCCTCTTGTGTCTTCTCAGTTTGGGATGCTCTCTTAGATATCTTTTTGAACTCTGCAACAAGAAACTGCCATTCGATGAGAGTGAAGCAGATATTGACAAAGAGGATGAACCAGGAGACGGGGTGTAGCCCAAAGTAGAAGACATCAGGTGACATGATGAAGTGGTGATTTTAGGTTAAGGGTAAGGTGTCGTTTAGAGCCGGAGGAGAGTGGAAGAGGCTTGTCTGTCTGTGCACCTGCATCAAGGCGTTCTGAGTAATCCATGACACACAACAAATTAGACACACCTACTGAGTCAGCAAGCCCCTGTCGATCTGTGCAACGCTAAAACATCATAACAACATGTATAAAGGTGTTTACGAGGACAAGTATACGTTAAAGCTGGAGTTTGTTTGATATTTCATACATTGTGTTAACCCTTTAGACGCATAATATAGCAGAATTTCTACACGAGCTCCAGAATCAAGGGCTCTTTCTTTTGCAATGACTTGTCTTATGTAGTATTCTGGTTTCGTGGCTCTACCTTTTGTCTGTTCTTCCAATATCTGGGAAGAATAAAAACAGACACAGAAAATACACAAAATTCTGTGAACAAAACAGACAACCTTTTTTATATTGAATTAAAAAACATGTTATTGTTTGCCAATTTGTTAAAAAAAAAAACATGTAAGTCAACAGCTAAGTCGGTTGGCTGGGCAGGGGTGGTCATCTCTACATCACTTTTCCATCTGAAAAATCTGCTCTGAAGCTGTGAATAATGAGGCCAATGAGAACTTGTGATGGACCAAACTGTTTTGAGAGAGATCGAGGAACTTGTCGGCTTTAGATACGTAATACCACCACTATTCGAAAATCAGGTACCCCAGCTTTAATGTATATGGACATAATACTAAAACACTCAATATTTTATCAGAATGTGACTAAACAAAATGTGATGATTACCTTAGTTTGGTTTAGCTCACTTCAGTAAAAAAAAAAAAAAAATCAGTATTCCAGTGCGACACAAAACATTACAAGCAATCTAGTTCTATCCAGTAATAAGCCTAAAATTTACAGGTAGGTCCACGGAGCCTACGTTAGGCGGCTGGAGTCACCACTTTCTTGGGTTTGTCCTCAGGTTCCACCAGCCATTTTAAGTAGGCGTCCCCGAAGAGAAAGGTCCAGTAGAGTAAAGTAAGCGAGGTATTCACAGTCAAAATCCCAATTACTAAAGGGTGCAGCATTGTGACAGACTGAGGTCACAAAAAATACAGAGAAAAAGTGTGTCACCTCAAAAAAGCGTTGTGGCTATATGCGCACGACTGAATCTCACTGGGTTCTTCTTGTGATCCTCTCCCCACCCCTCCGCTTTCCACTGGTCACTAAGTTTCTGTAGAGACATAATCCTCTTTATTACAGAAGATAAAGGTGGGATAAAGTTGCATTAGATGTGTTGCATAATTCCCATACATACCATGCATATATGGACAAAACATGACAACATAGCAGCTTAGTTAAATATAGGTGTGTGTGTGTGTGTGTATTATAAAATGCATGTAGGTGAAAGGACTCAATTCATGTACTCTTTGGTCCGTCTCAATAATCCTACATTTAATCAAGATTGGCAAATGAAAAGAAAGAATTAATCTTACGTTGAAACAGCACAGATGGCTTATGAAAGTGGAACACGGCAGTTTTAAATGTGTATCCAAATCATCATGAAATTGTTATGAGACAAAGTACTCAGTAAGAAAAAGTGCTGATTATTTTTTTTTTTTTTTTTTTTAAGATGTTATGCTTGTTTTGAACCAGCAGGTGTCAGTATAGACGCTTGCTTTGCATCTACTTCAACATGAGGATTGCTTCATGAGTTTCCAAATCCAGGACACTTTGTATACAGCGACTCACAAACGTTCCCCCGCTTTTCTATTCAATCTATTTTCATATATTGCTGTTATTTATTTTTGTAGTTTTCATTCTCTAATCAAGGTTCAGGGCTCCATCTTTTTTCTGTTTCCTATAAAAACATATGATTAAATAAAACTCCAGTACCTAAAGAGTTGAAAAAATAACAAAAAAGTGACAATTTGACGCATGATTTTTCTTTATTAACACGTTGATAATTGTTGAGACATGCGTCTGTTTCTCTTTCAAACTCTGTCACTGAATTGAACTTTGAGACCGGGCAGATAGTGGCCTCTTTCGTCACTGATCAAAGGCACACCTTGTGATTGCAGGCTTTTCTGTGGAAGGGTCTGCAGCATGAGGTACTGCGCTCATTAGGTGGGAATAACCAGCTCCACACTTTCATTTCAGCAGAACATCGAAGCCGCAAAGCCGAACAATGAGGCCGCCTGCCGAGCTCTGGGTCCTGCTGCTGTCTCTGCTGGCTCCGGGGGTCTTGTACGTCATGAACAGCGTGACGGTGCTGCAGGAGTAAGTCTAGGATTCACTCTTCTCTGTGGGCTCGGAATATGTCTAAACTGTAGGCTATAGAAGCAACTTGTTTAATCAAAGGCATGTGTCTGTGTTTGATGAACTGTGTAGACCCGTGGCTTTCAATTAGATCAGTGTCAGGACCCACCATCAACATAAGATTGGATTGTATAGATTACTTATATATAAAGTTGTATATTGTGTAAGCATTGAATAATACTAAAAATCTCAAATGACAAAATAAGAGACCCTGGAATCAAAGAAAAAAGTAATAATGTTAAAATAAGTGAGTTTGTTATTAAGCTACTAATTTGAAGAAAGGCCAAATTTTACTAATGATTTCCAGCAAATTCAGTTTTTATCACATTTTCAGTTGATTGAAATACATTTAGATTAAATCAAGGGCCTTTTTCAAGAAAAGGTTACCTATTTTGCAGTCGTTGATACATATTTAAAACATTTTGCCCAAATCCTCGCAACTTTTTGGATCCACCAGTTGAGAAACACCGGTGTCTTCTTGTTAAACCTATTTCCAGATAATATGTATGTAACATTTAAGATATGCAACTTAACATCAGCACACAAAGAAGATGGTGATAAGGTTGTGTCTTATGTGTCTGCTCTTTTGTCTGTTCACTGAATGACACAGTTGAGTTTGTAAAGAAATAATATAGAAATCAAATAAAATGTGTCTGTATGACTGTTGATAAGTGGTTTTTCTTCAGACCTCTGCCGATCCTGGGAATGGGGATGGTCGTCCTGGGATCACTGCTGCTTATCCTCCTGCTTGTTGTCCAGCATGAGATCAAAGTGGATCCTTTGTTCTATGGTAGATCACACCACACACAAAACTAAATACAACTATTTACTTTAATCTGAATATTTCTATCTTGTCTGAACAGTTTTCGCAGAGTTTGCCTTTACCTGCATGGTGGGCCTCACGAATGCACTAGAACAGGACGGATATATTTCAGGCTTCATGGCTTTTTATCTAAGAATGGTAAAGTATTTATTTATTTTACTATATCATTTATTTTATTTTACTATGATTGTATTTGTACATGTCCTCTGAATCTTGCTGTAATTTTTTTGGCCCATAGGGGGAGCCCCACTTGAGTTCTGCCTATGCCGTGATGATGTCCTATTGGGAGGGCATCGTTCACTTCATCCTCTTCATCACTATCATCCACCGCATGTTTAAAGGGTACGTGGCTATAAAAATAACTGAATATTCTATTTCCTCTTGCTGCATCAGTAATTTACAAGACAATTCTCTTCCCAAAACAGGAAATCTTACCATAGCCTGGCATTGTTATGGGCCGGATCTTCCATCTCCCATCAACTCGTCCATATTGTGGGAGTGCTCATTGGTGAGACTTTGATTTGAACAGATTTTAGATTTTTTGTTTTTATTAATACTTTATTTTGAGCCATAAAACAATTCTGGACCATACAGAAAACACTGCACCCAATTAAAAGGGGCAAAAAGAGAATGAAGAAAAAACCGGTACAGGGAGGATCAACATATATTATTATTATTGTTAGTATGTCTCAAAACAAATTTTGGCGACAGTAGCTCAGTTGGTAGAGCATTGGCCTTAAGGCCAGAAGGTCGTGGGTTCAATTCCCACCTCTGCACCTTCTCCATCGACTCCCACTGATGACTGCTGTCGTTGTGTCCTTGGGCAAGACACTTAACCCCAATTTGCCCAAAGCCCCCACTGAAAGATCAAGGCTATGCTCACACTCAGAGAGCAGCCGTCCTCCTGTGGACTCACCACCTGCAGAGGGTCAGTGAGGGGCTGGTGCTATGAGACTTGGGTGGCATCTCTGATTGCCCCCCCCCTTACCCAGAAATGGATTAAAGGGTAGAAAATGGATGGATGGATGGATGGATGGATGGATGTCTCAAAATGGAGTGGAAGGAAGAAAACTTATATACTCCCACCCCCTGTTCCTACATATCTTTACTTGGCTTAGATCCTGGTGACTTTCTTACATACATACACATACATACATACATATATAGATTACAAAGACTTTCAGTGAATGGTTTTATAGTTGTTGAGTTGTATAGTTGAGGCTTCTCGGCCCCCACCACCCCCCTCCTCCTCCTCCTTACCAGCACCGGGTGAGTACTGTGGTGCAAACACTGACCCCTGTCAGTCTGGCAGTGTAACGACAGTCCTGCCACTGAACTGTGCTGACTCAGTTATGCATCTGGAACTTGACAAAGTACAACAGAGTTCACTTTTTAAACCAATAGAGACTGTGTGTGTTTCTCGCACCAGCTCAGAAATGTGTTTTAACTTGAATAAACACAAATTTAAAAGAAGGACAGCAGTTAGACGGTCCAACTCTGGAAATCTAATTCCAGTTCTTTGTAATCAATCAACTAAACCCATTGACACTGATATTAATTTTAACCTTGCTCTACTTAATGTCAGATCACTATGCAACAAATCATTTTTAATTAATAATTTTATCTGTTCGTATGATCTTGATTTTATGTTTATGACTGAAGCATGGCTTGACCATAATACAGGAGATGCAGTTTTAATAGAAGCCTCACCACCAAATTTCAAATTTGAATATGAAACACGAGAAAATAAAAGGGGGGGGGGCATAGCAGCAGTTTTTAAAGATCGTATTGTCTCCCATAGAGTGTCTCTTGGGAAATTTTCATCATTTGAGTATGTTTCTTTTAAAATAGAACAAAAGAAATCTTCTTCCATTCTTATTATTGTTGTGTACAAGCCGCCACAGTCATGCCATAGTTTCACTGATCATTTCACTGAGTTGCTTTCAGTTGTGTGCACAGATTTTGATGGTTTGGTCATTGTAGGTGATTTCAATATACATGTAGATAATGCTAATGATAGATATGCAATAGAGCTGAGCTCTGTGCTGGAAACCTTTGGTCTCACTCAGCATGTAAGTGGCCCCACCCACAGCAGAGGACACACTCTCGATCTGTTAATTACCAAGGGGGTTAATATTTCAAATGTAAATGTGGTCAATGTTGCTCTGTCTGATCATTTCTGTGTATTTTTTGACATGTGTCTTGATTGTAAACCACCAGCTGAATCTTCGGTTGTTAGAAGAAGACACATAAATGATAATACAGGCGAACTGTTCATGGGGAGGGTAAACTTTGAGAACACGTTGTGTGTTACTGTAGATGAATTGCTTGATTCTGTCACCACCACTGTTTTGAATGTTCTGGATACAATTGCTCCTGTAAAGGTTAAAATAGTTACAAACAAGCAAAAAGCGCCATGGACTAAAGCAGACTCGGTCAGGGCACAGAAGAGAGAGTGCCAGAAGGCCGAGCGGAAGTGGAGAAAGTCAAATCTCAAAGTTGACCATGAGATCTTCAAAGATGCGTTGTGCAATTTTAACAGGGAACTACGTAGAACGAGGGAAATGTACTTTTCTGAAACTATTGAAGGCTGTAGCAACAATCTACGTGTTCTGTTTTCAACAGTAAATAGATTGACGAATCCCCCTGTTAAGATGCCATCAGAACTTACTTCCAAATCTAAATGTAATGAGTTTGCTCAGTTCTTTAATGACAAAGTCCAAGGTATCAAAAACGCCATCACCTCCACGATAGAAATAATAATCCAACCGCCAGTGAGGCTTTTTGGGCTGACGCACTTTACACCAGTACAAATTGAAACTGTCCAGGAGATAATCACTAGTCTGAGTTCCTCCACATGCAGCCTGGATGTATTACCTCCTAGATTTCTCAAGTCAGTTCTGAGCAGTCTTTTACCTTCACTTACACAAATAGTTAATATGTCTCTTGAATCTGGAACATTCCCAATGGCCTTGAAAACGGCGGTCATCAGGCCCCTCCTAAAAAAGAGGAGTCTGGAAGCCCTGGCACTCAAAAATTATCGGCCCATTTCAAATCTGCCTTTCATGGGAAAAATTCTAGAAAAAGTTGCCTATAAACAACTTACAGAATTTTTAATAATCAATAACGCTTATGATATGTTCCAGTCAGGGTTTAGACCCCACCACAGCACTGAGACCGCGCTAATAAAGGTAACAAATGACATCAAACTAAACACTGACGCAGGAAAAGTCTCAGTCCTTTTTCTGTTAGATTTAAGTGCTGCTTTTGACACTATTGATCATGGCATCCTCATTCAGAGACTTGAGGACTGGGTTGGTGTTGCTGGCACCGCCCTAAGCTGGTTTAGGTCCTATTTACAAGACAGAAAGTTTTTTGTGGAGATCGAAAACTGTACCTCAGACCACTTGGCCCTGACCTGCGGAGTGCCACAGGGGTCAATCCTGGGTCCTCTTCTGTTTAATATTTACATGTTGCCTCTAGGTCAGTTGATTCACAGTAATAATGTCTCTTATCACAATTACGCTGACGATACTCAGGTCTATGTGTCCCTGACAGCAGGAGAGCATGAACCAGTGGACTCGCTCCTTCACTGTGTCCAGCAAATCGGTGATTGGATGCAAAATAGCTTTCTCCAACTAAACACCGACAAAACTGAAATAATTGTTTTCGGACCCCAGAAACAAAGAGAGAGCGTTATTTGTCACCTCCAGGCTCTCTCTCTACAACCCTCAAATCAGGTCAGAAATCTAGGAGTGATAATGGACTCAGACTTAAATTTCAAAAGCCACATAAAATCTGTAACATCAGCAGCTTATTACCACCTAAAAAACATTGCTAAAATTAAAAACATAGTGTCTAAGGCAGACTTGGAGACTCTTATACACGCTTTTGTCTCCAGTCGGTTAGACTATTGCAATGGCCTGCTCACAGGTCTGTCCAAACAGGCTGTAAAACAGCTGCAGTACATTCAACATGCAGCAGCTCGAGTCCTGACCAGAACTAGGAAGTACGACCACATTAGTCCAGTTCTCAGGTCTCTGCACTGGCTTCCTGTTCCTCAGAGAATAGACTTCAAAGCAGCTTTACTTGTGTACAAGTCTCTCCATGGTCTCGCGCCAAGGTACATCCATGACATGTTTGTGCCATATGAACCGACCCGGACTCTGAGGAGCACAGGGACTGGACTCCTGTTAGTGCCCAGAGTCGGTACTAGACATGGGCAAACTGCATTTCAGATTCATGCGGCTAGAGTCTGGAACCGTCTTCCTGAGAATGTGAGACAGGCGTCTACTCTGGCATCTTTTAAATCTAGGCTCAAAACAATTCTGTTTAGCTGCGCATATACAACTGAATGATTTTATCTTTTCATCTTTGTTTTTATCTTTAATCTTTTTAATGCACTGTGACTATTTATGATTTTAGTCCCATCTGTGATTTTAATGTTTAAAGGTTTTTAATTTTTGTGATTTTATTTTTAATGTTTTTAATATATCTTGTGCTCTTAATGTGTTTGATTTATGCATGATGTGATAGGGGATGTGAAGCGCTTTGCGTTGCCTTGTGTAGGAAAGGCGCTCTACAAATAAACGTTGATTGATTGATTGATTGTTTCTTTTGTCTGTCGATAGGTAAATATGGATCTAACATCAGACCTGCCTTTTGGAGGAATACCCCCTTTTTCCTGGTGCCGTTTTGGGCTTCCTCTGTGCTCTTCAGCAGACCTAGAGATATGCCTATTCTAACTGCAGATAAGGTATTGTGGATATTAATCAACGTAAATTAAAACTCTTGCATTATTCCTATCATACCGTATTTAAAATTTAACTAAATCCTCTCCAGATTGTAGCTGAACAGAAAAAAAGTCTGCTGTCTCGGCCTGTTGACCTGGTTCTGTCGCTTTTGTTACTGGGAGCTGTTGCCTTCACTGTGTTTAGAGGATTTGTAAGTAAAAATTGGAACGTGTATGTTTTCCCAGCCAAAGTAACTATCTATATTGTTATTACTTGTATGTTGCAGGTGGTCTTGGACTGTCCTTTCAATGCCTGTTTTAACTACATTTACCAATATGAGCCTTACCTCAAAGATCCAGCGGGCTTCCCCAAGGTGATGGTGAGTTTTCAATTCACTTTCAATTCCGGTGGTTAACAAAAGTACACAGAGAGAATACAAAGAAACCCCAAGTGAGAAAGATTTTTTCAGTGAGGTTAAATGCAGCAAAAAAGTGGTCATTTTTATGGAGACTCCACTTTCAGATGTAAGATCCTTGACAAACACCTATCAATCTTGGCTAAAAAGTACATTGCTTTTGCTGTGGGATATATGGATTTTTTGTGTCAATATGAAAACAGTATAAATCTATGAATGCATGAACTATAAAAGCACTCAGAGCATAAAGTAGACCTCCAATCCTGCATCCAGACAGTGACCCAGATCCGCTTAAATACATCAGTTGTTCCCTGGACCATCACGCATGTTTCTTTAAAATTTCGTCCAACTCTTCCCATATCTCTTTGATTTATGTTACTCACAAACAGAATTTATAATTTTGGGGGAAAATGACGTGTTTGAAGTTCCAGTCGACCTGTTGTGGTGCAGATGCTGATGTACCTGTTCTACGCTGTTCCGCTGATGGTCGTTTTTATTTACGGCCTGATGACGCCCGGCTGCAGCTGGATGTTGGACTGGACCATCTTCTTCGCTGGTGCCATGGCCCAGGTATCAAAAATCACTTTATTTTTTTATATTTTATTCATTGATTTTCAGTTTTCCAAAACAATCAAACGAAACCCCTCTCTCCAGAAAAAAATATTTTAAAAAAAACCATTACAAATATAATGAAATTTCAAAAAGAAATTCATTCAAAAATCACTTTTTGATAAACATGGACATTGTTATGATAGTTGTTTTGCAAATGTGCATTTGACTATTGATCATATCGTTTATTGTTAAAAAAAAAAAAAAAATAACTGAAAAACATCCAAATTCTGCAAATATCCAACACATAATGAAGCCTGGGTACTTATTATTGTGTGATTATTATTAATTCTTAAGATTGTTATCAATTCCACCACCTGAGCAATGTATTGTAATTGTATTGTTTTGAGAAATGTACACACAGCAAACAGGTCTCACAATTGTTGTTTTAAAGTATATATACATACTTTCACATGACTTCAGCATAGAGAAAAAAGAGGGTGTGAGGTGTGTGGTCAGAGAGTGTTTAGGCCTGTGTCTTGTCGTGTGTCGTGCTTGTGTTGTGTGCATTTTCTTTCTGTTTATTCTGTGTCTTGTTTTTTAAATTCTACCACTACTACGACTACTACATCATGTATAGTTAATCCCATAGAGAAGGCTGAAAATCATTGATCATAAATTCAACATGCAGGTCAAAGGATTATTGAAATAAGGCACTTCATGTTGCCTTGTTTCAATAATCCTGCAAAAATAAGTGGATATATTTGTGTGTTCCAACATAATATTATGCCCAGTTCTTGAAACACTTGTCTCATAACAGAATAAAGAGTAACAGTTTATTCTCCTGCTGCTGCTTCAGGCTCAGTGGTGCCACATCGGAGCCTCGGTGCACTCGCGCACTCCCTTCACGTACCGCGTCCCCACAGACAAATGGTGGCCTGTTATTGCCCTGAACGTGCTGCTGGCTGTGGTGCCCTCGGTCCTGGCCCTGCGCTGCATCACCAGTCCTGCTTATTTTATGAAACCTGTTCCTAAAGGACAAACCAGTACCGACAAGAAGAAGCAGTAGAGAGCACACGGCGAGCACAGAACTTTGGATTACTATGTGGCTGTTGTGTGCATGGGGAAGCTGCTTTCTCTGCCAACACACTCCCTGTTTAAACTGTTGGACTATTGGACACTGATATGGGACTGATGAGGACGTGAGATCCGCTCTGCTTCCAGGTGAAACATACTGCTGATCCTGCCGTTCTCACTCAAGTCACAGCCTCTCTTTTGCACATACACTCTTTGTTTATAATACTAATATATCGTAAAGACATTTGTAGCATTAAAACAACTGTGAAGTATTGTGTAGTGTGTTTATCTGATGCCTGTGGGTGAAGTCATCATGGAAGTCAATGGCCCAGTTAACTTCAGCTTAGAAAGATAAGAAATGAACCCTGGATCTACGTGAGCGTCACATAAATGACACATCAGGCTTTCAGAGGGGTTTTGGCCGATTGAATCACCTTCTTGGATCAGTGCTCATCAGATTCAGATTCATTTATTTGCCATTTGCAGTAAAACCACATTGGAAAAACTGTGCAAGACTACCCCAGTGTGCACCAGACAGAGAAGACGGCACACACCAGAGCTCTTGCCACCATCGTCATCAATCCTTTTACAATATTATGTTGTAATGTATCAGTCAATGGTTGTTTTTTTTTTTTTACACTTTATTAAGAATGAAATACAACAGCAGGACAAAAAGTCTTAAGAACACCAAAAGAGTGGATGAAGCAAATATCAAAGGGACAAAGACAAAAGAGTAACATTCTACCCATCGTGAAAAAGCCGTGCAAAGATCGAGGGGGTTCTGCCATTCAATTATAATCCAGTGGTTATCTCAGCACAGTATCACATAATCTGATCCAGACTATTATTCTGAGGTATCCACAAGGATGACACTTTGTTGGACAAGGTCCGTCTATGGGCAAGAGAGCAGCCAAGAACAATCAACAGAATAGTATTTACAAGGTCAGGAAGAGAAGCAATGAAACACATTAATGATGTATTTATAACTGTATATTGGACTGTTCATAGAAAAATGTTGTTACATCTTGTAAAAAAGAGTGTTCTAGCAAATTATTAGTAATAAATAGTACACAAAACATAGCAGTATTAGGAAAAGCATGTCAGTAATAGAACAGTGCTCTATTGAAAAGCAACACTGAGGACGCATGGAAAGCAAAGGGTTAGCAAGAGTTGACTGCGATTTGCATCAATTACATAATGTGCTTTGTAAACTAGGATGAAACACAAGCAAAAGTTTGACTAAAAAGTGACTCAGCAGTTCATTCATCCGCCACAATCTGTGTCAGTCAGTTTCATTCAATGTTAGGATCTTCATTAATGGTTGAGTAAGTGTTCGTGTGGACCTTGGATATAACAGGTTTAAAACTCCAATCAGTGACTTGTTGTGACGAGGCTCTAATAAATGCAGAAACATAAAAACGGTGGTGGACGGTTGTTGGGCGGTCAGCAGTATTTGGTTCAGTAGCCGTGTCTCCTGTGGCCGCGGTGCTCGTGGCGCTGGTTGTGATGGTGACGCCGGTACCGGTGTGAGCGGCGGGCTGCGGACATGAGAGACAGATTCAAGATAAGACACAGATGGACTGCTTTTTTGAAAGTCTGTCAAGAAGAGAATCAAAACTGAAATATATAAATATATACAGTATATAAATAATAAAAATTGTTCAGGTCACATATATGAATTGTAAGACTATATTCTACAATTTCGATCATATAAACTGAGAAAATGTAATCGGTTGAAGACAGTAAGATAAAACCTCACATTTCCCACAGATGATCCTGGGCCTCTCCCAGGTGCCGTCGGCCCGACAGCGTGCAGTGGGGATGTGGCGCTGGAAGAAGCCCTCGGCGCACTGGTAGCGCACTACTGCATGGATGTCATAGTGGGATTTCCTCCGGCCGACTAAGTGCGCATGCTCCACTGCAGGAGGGGTTCCACACAGAACTAAAAGAAAGAAAACACAGATATTAAAGCAGTAGTATCAGTATGCTTACATTCAGTCTGTAGATGGCAGCATTGTACAAAATGTAAGTATATCATTATTTAAAATGCTACTGCACTTAGGTTTGACAAGACACAAAAATGTGGCTTCGATTGGTGGCAGGTCGGTGAAATGAGCCCTGAGCTGAAGGCATCGCAGTCAGAATAAGAAAGTTAAATATGCCATGAGAGCAATAGATGCAATAGTCTAAAAACATTTTGAACATTCTGTATGTAGCACAGTTTGTTGTATCTCCTCTCTGCAGGATCTATAGGTTATGTTATGAGGACTTTTTGTTTAATTACACTTTATTGTCCCCGTAGAAAAAATTTGTCCTCTGCATTTGACTCATGCTTCATTGCTTCTTGAGCCTCTGTCAGGAGCAGTGGTCGCTGTAGCACAGCACCTGGGGTCCGCTCTCCAGATGCTTGGCTTGGTCAGGATTAGCAGAGCTGGAGGATTTTATCTGTTGTACATGTTTTTAGGGGTAGATGAAACCCAGGATCTTCTTGCATTATAAGCGAGAGTGCTAACCACTAGCCCAAAGTGCCACTCTTTTGTAAAAAAAAGTTTTTTAGATTCAGCCGTATGTACTTTTTTGAAGGCAAGAGCCAATCATAAGCAACTAGATAAAAAGAAAGAAACTGCATAAAATCTTTACCTGAAGATCCATTATATACAACCATTTTCTTGTCTCACGCTATGGCCCAGAGCACACTCAGTGTTAGCAAGGTCACTGTCACAATGTTTACAATCTATCTCCAATGTTTGAGGAATGAAGTATAAATGAGCAGAATGTGATGTCACAATCATATAACACATGCTCTCTCTGTGTGGAATCTCGGAGTGAATACCTGTGCCTTTCTTGCAGATGTAGGGCAGGTTATAGTTGCAGGGCACATCGTTCCACTTTCCGTCCTCATGGGCAATGGTCACTACACAGTCCTCTCCTCCCGCAAAGAAATTGTCTGGTTGACTCTCCCTCCAGTTCTCGTACACCTGCACAGGAAAGACGAAGATCCGCATGTAGTTTCAAAATCAATAAGAAACATGAATATAATGAACAAAAAAAGATGAAACAAATATTCACCAAATCGTTGGGGTCAGTCCACTGGAAATCTTCTTCAACTGTGCGATCATTTAGACCGATCCAGGCATTGTCATGACCCAGACCTACCACAGAGGAGACTAATTATACATACTTTGTCCAAATCAAAATCCTTATTATAGAAATCAGCTCAAGCTGAAACATGAATACCTGTTTTATAATGTATTTAAAACACTCATTTGAATAAAATGATCGTGTTGTTAGAAGATGACAGTGTAGAAAGAAATGACCTATTTTCCAATTTTGCTAACGGAGTCGACTGACGAATGTCAAGGTCCAGCATTGAGAGAGTGTGTCTGTATATGACGGGATGACGTGCATCAATGAATATCGTCCCCCAGCTCAGTACCCATGATGTGGGGTTTTTATTGCATCATATTTTTGCATTTTTTCCGATGTTAATTTGAAAAGATTTTTACACTCTCATACATCCCTTAAATAGACGTAATCAATAGGTTTTCAGCATAATATATATTTGATGGTATTCCTTTGTTTTAAAGTAACTCTATTTTGAACACCACAAAAAGAAATACATAGAAAAAGGCCTCCCGTTACATGTATTCCGTTACAGACCAACGGTCAGTGGCGGTCAGTGGCGGTCAGTGGCGGTCAGTGGCGGTCAGTGACGGTCAGTGGCGGTCAGTGACGGTCAGTGGCGGTCAGTGGCGGTCAGTGGCTGTCAGTGGCGGTCAGTGGCGGTCAGTGGCTGTCAGTGGCGGTCAGTGACGGTCAGTGGCGGTCAGTGGCGGTCAGTGGCTGTCAGTGGCGGTCAGTGGCGGTCAGTGGCGGTCAGTGGCGGTCAGTGGCTGTCAGTGGCGGTCAGTGGCGGTCAGTGACGGTCAGTGATGGTCAGTGGCGGTCAGTGACGGTCAGTGGCGGTCAGTGGCGGTCAGTGGCGGTCAGTGGCGGTCAGTGGCTGTCAGTGGCGGTCAGTGACGGTCAGTGGCGGTCAGTGACGGTCAGTGGCGGTCAGTGGCGGTCAGTGATGGTCAGTGGCGGTCAGTGACGGTCAGTGACGGTTAACATCCTTATATCTTGGCCGAATGCACCACAAAGGCATTGTGGACAAAATGTCTTAAATAAAGGAAATGAATAAATTCAGGTCTGCAGCTTGAGGGCGCGATGCTTTCTTTAAACTTTTTTATAATATTTGTGCGCAATACTTTCTTCTCCAAAGTCCTTCTTGATCCATACCATTGATGAAGTCTTGCTCAGTGGCAGATATGATGCTGGAGAGATGCGCACTGTGCTCTCTGCAGTCTTTCTCTGCATCCTCCCATGTGTGTCGGTGACTGAAGTATCTGCACAAACACGGTCAAAGACAATAAAGGTTATACAGTAGCTGTTGCATATTGTTGGTAAAACAAGGGGAAAATTTGTTCATATTTTTGTACTTCAATATAAGTCTTTATAATGTGATTAGTAACTTTCAGTCAAAGACACATGACTCTATTGCATCAGTAGAGTTTGAGTAATATTATATCTATAAAATGTTTCACTTTAGTTACTCAGATTTTAAGTAGCAATTAGTTACTTCAGTAAAGCAATATATCAGATTTACTTTGTCCAGTGTTTTTGTACATTAAAGGTATATAGGAGGATTTTCTACTTCCGGGTGGATCCTCAAGTCTATTGGTCCTCCTAATTGTCAATCATTCGATACATACTTGTCAAATAAGACCAGAGAGAGTTTTGTTCAAAAAATGGAGAGGGCAATTATTTCCTAAAATTTGGGAATATCCTCCGATGGATCAATAAAGTTGGACATGAAGATATAGTGTGTCAATTGTAACCTGTAGCAGTGACCGTGGAACTTCCTCCAGCCGTGCTCGCAGCCTTCAATGTCTGCAGGATGAAGAGAAGACATGGATCACAATGAATTAATAGTTTAAAATGTTTCAGTTATGCTTCTTAAAAGGTGAAATATATTATCATCAGTGGTCTCTCTCTCTCTGTCTTTTGTATTATTGCTGTTCATTGACACCGGAGATCCATTTGTAACCACAAACCATAAATCTACATGAATCCTCATTACTCCAAAGCTGCCACCGCAGCTCATGGTTCAGCAAAAGAGCTACAACCTCACTGTAGATATGTTCTTTTTGCGAGATGGCTGTGCACAATCAAATGATTCGGTTTTTTCTAGTCAGATGGAGCTCTTCAGGAGGCCTCAGTGATCTGACCTCTACATGACCTCTACATGACCCCTGCTGGTCTTGTCATGTCAAACCATAACCGTGTTTTCTAAATCCTCTGCAAAAACGTTATCAGTACAAACAATATTCACACTGAGTCTCAAAGCCTTTTACATTTTTTGTTTGCATTTATCCAATACTCCACACACAGTGATGGAGGCCTCCACCAACCACCAACCATTCTCACTAGGATGTAGGAGAAACCGGAGCACTTGGAGGAAACCTACACAGACACTTGGAGAACATGCAAACTAGTGCTGACCTATTAATCGCAATGGAATTCAAATTGCAATTTTCTGTTGCAATCACCAATCAATTTAATTTCTTTTGAAACAAAAATGAGGCCAAAAATAATGCAAAAAAGTCATTCAACTTTGATATCAAATCATTTTGAAGATTTGTCAATGGACTATATTTTGACTTGTCGAGCCGAAGCAGTATTTTATCATTCCAAATGAAATATCTAAAAGCCAAAACTGTCAAATTGTAGTTCAACTCAGGTCTTAAATCTACTAAAATAATATTACATTAAAGGTGAAGGTAATGCTTTCATATGTAGACTTTTACTAGGAACAAAGTGTGACTTTTCATACATAAAGGATAATCAAAATGGCGTCGCAATCGCAGAAATATTACAATTAGAATTGTGCAGCCCCATAAACCAATCTCCGCACAGAGAACCCAGGACCTTCTTGCTGTGAGGAGAAAGCTTTAACACTGCAAAACACTACAGTATTTTCTTTCACCTTTTTCACACGTGTCTCCTCCATAACTGGGCAGACAGAGGCAGGCGAATGAATCAATCTTGTCGACGCAAGTGCCTCCGTTTTCACACGGCTCAGACTGACAGTCATCAACATCTGTGAAAAGAGGAAAAAAACATGTGCCAATTTTATCAGGACCAAATGAGAAGCCAGGATGTGTGGGTGTTCAAACTGGTGCATGACAACCTGAATGTGGGTTACAATGGACTTTCATTTATATTCTAATAATAAACACGCAAAGCTCACTGTACAAACTTATCTTTTCATTATTTATTATCTTCGTTCTCCTTGGGAAACTGAGATGCTTTCTGCCGTCTACATTTCAATACGACAATATTTGAGCTCTAAAGTATTGAATAAGTCACTTTGCTGTGAGTATGTTTCTCCTCAGGTTTTCCGTTAATTATGTTTACTCAAAATAGGTTTTTGTTGGGTTTATATAGTACTTCTACCAGTGGCAAAAGCGAAAATGATTATAGCAATACATCTCTTCAATATATTATCAAATCTCTTATACGATATTTACCTAATAACAGATTTAACCACATAGCAATAGTGAAGATAGTACAGTAGTGTGTGTCTGTGTATGTGTTTGAGCTGACAATTATTTCTTTTCAAAATGATAAAAGAAGATATTAATTTTACGTATAAAACAAATTACAGCAAGATTTTAGCTTTTTTGAAGAATTTAAAAGATATTGTGTCACATATGTTACTTATAAAACTATGCATGTTCATGAAAAGAATAAAAGAACCTATGTATGTACCTTGTAACGTTAAATCTGAAGATACATACCCTAAATTAGGGTCTAAATGACGCAGGGCTGGTTGAGTTAGGAAAAATCCTCAAAATTCAGTTGAAAAAAAAATATTATTATGGTATATTCTAATCACTGTGGTGGGTCCATTAAGGAGGACGGCACAAAGGTTGAAATGGCGAAAGTGCTTCTCACATGAACACCAGTGACATCAGCCCAAATGACCAATGCCCAAACTCATAATTTCCTAAAACATAGTTGTGACAGATGGAGAGATACATTTCCATATGACTCAAAACCTTCTTAGTTTCCCTTTGTTTTGGAAAGATTGGTGAAGTTTAGATTGTCACTTTCTGGAGGAGGTTAAAGCCCAAATCCTGTCTAAAATATTGTCTCCGTAGGGTAATTTGTCTTCTGCATTTGATCTATCCTGATGCCACTAGGAGCAGTGGTCGCCGTAGTAACAGCGCCCGGGAACCCATCTCCAGATGTTGATGCTTGGCTTGGTCAGGACTCCCGTATCTGGAGTATTTCACCTATTGAGCATATTTTGAGTGGTAGGGGAAACAGGAGTAACCAGAAGAAACCTACGCAAGCACGGGAGAACATGCAAACTCCACTCAGAAAGGCCCTGTTCCGACCGGGATTCAAACCCAGGACCTTTTTGCCGAGAGGCGGGAGAGCTATCTACTCAGTCACCATGCCACCCAAACAGATAATATAATATAATATAATTTACACTATAGTTCTTGACTGATAAGAGCAAATATGAGAACACCTTTATCTCACCTAATCAATGCAAGACAAAAAGCTGATATTTAAGACAAAAGTCTATTTTTATTTTTTTTCTATTCATATTTCTATAGAGACATTCTACACTGCTGCATTGTGGGTTTGAACTAGACAACCGCTTTGCTCCTCATTCTTTAATCCTTACTTATGTTGCTCTTTCCTCAATCATTCATACACACAGCGTCATTGTGGTCAACCCATCATCTCTTCAAGTGCAAAGTGGCAACGAAACTCTGGGGTTTTTCCAGACCAGAATGACGGTCGGCAGAAGTCTAATAGGGCTCACAGCTGGGGAGCTCCAGGAAGGCCATGCACGTAAAAAAGTTTAAAGTCTGTCTCTTCAGGACCGGAAGATTTCCACAGAAAAAGGGGGAGGAAAAGGTCACAATGCGGACGATGCGAAGTGACAGAGCACTCAAACAGATGCAACCTTTTAGCGTTCTGGATTCTGACACGCTCCAAGCCCGCGCTGTCATATGCAAGCTTTCAGTTTCATTTTAAATACCAGTTTGTTATTAGTGACTCACATGACAGACTAAATATAGCCTCTATTCTATCTATCCACAACTTTTGATCACAGCCGCCTTTTAATGTGACACTCGGAGGCTGTTTATGAGATTAAAAATAGATGGGAAGGCTGAAACTATTTTCTTTTAAGATGGTGCTGACACTGAATATAATAGTAAAATTATACATTAGCTTAGAAATAGCCTCCTTTTACCCATATAACTTATATAATGGATGCTTTCTTTGTCTCACAATATTACTCGCTGTCATCCCTTGCATATTGACAACAATGAAACACAAAAACAGTTTAAATGGTGACTAAATGTGATTTCATAAATGGGAATTTTTTTTTGCTGAAACCCATGATATAGCGTCAGTGCTGTAGACTGGTGTGCAAGTTCTTAATGCTAATGGCTCAAAAGGGAAGAAGGGCCAATCAAGAGCAATAATATACAGTAAGTAGTACTATTTCTCATATGTTCAAATGAGTCACCAGGCCTTTATAGGCTGGGAACCTGAATTAGGTAAAAGATTGTTTTTTATTTTTTTCATTGCCTTCATAAAGTTACAGCAGGAAAGCATCATTCTGGCAAGTGAGTGATTTCTGTCCAGGGGGTTAAGCTCTGGAACTCTTTAAGTAACTCACTAAGTATGTATTTTTATAGTGCACTTCACAGACAAAGGTCACACAAAGCACTTCACAATGTCTTTGGACTTTAGATTTGTCCCCATTCACTCCACTCACGGCGATGACAGAAGCAAGATGCCGAACGTTCTGGCACATTGAAGCTTCCAACAATCCCCATCTATCTCTCAGACATTCAGATCTATTGAGAATTAGTCTTGGCTATAATATATACATTTATGTCCCTGTCACATAAATAAATACAATACATTAGCAAAAAAGCTCATGCAAAGTAGAAACAATTCAGCAAGTATTTTTTTATAATTGTGTTGTCAAAATCTACTTTTGTAGAGTACAAAGTACAATTATAAAAAAGATATACTCTACTACCCTACTCTATACTCTACACCAATTCCGATACCATGGATATTTAAATTATAATTTTGAACCACAAACTGTATCAAAATATGTTCAAGAAATTACTATTTTGATTTTGTTTATGTACTTTTTGTAGAAATACTTGCTAAAATGAGTATATCTAGTTTTTAGTGCCAGTTTTAGTATTAATCATTATCTGATTTTTGATAATTTTCACAACTGTATTTTCTATATTCGTATTAAACCTATATCAATCCAGTACATACTAAAACAAGTCATCCATCAATCCATCCATCCATTTTCTTCCCCTTAATCCATTTCTGGGTCGGGGGGGTGGCAGTCAGAGCTGCACCCAGTACACAGAGCACCAGCCCTTAAAAGATCCTCCTGCAGGTGGTGAGTCCACAGGAGCCAAGTCCACACGAGTCTTGATCTTGTAGCGGGGGCTTTAGGCAAAGTGGGGTTAAGTGTCTTGCCCAAGGACACAACGTTATCAGTGGGAGTCATGAACTAGGTTTAATGGTGGGTTCGAACCCAATACATATATTCAAATAACTTGAATATATATATCACCTAAAAGGAACGTAATTTGCAGATTGAGCACCAGTGGGGGTACATTAAAACACCGAAACACAAGACAAGCACACACAAGCATCAAGCATCAAACCACTGCCAACACCTGCATCTTTTCACATTTGAATATAAAATGCAGTAAATCCTTGGGTGACCTTGCAACACCCACATTTCCATCTAATCTATAGTTAATAACCTGCATCACAAAAGTTCCACTTAAAACCAAACCAATCTTTGTTGCTCGATTAAAAAACAGTCTTGTTGTGTGCTTCATGAATTATGCAAAGGAATGAGTAGCTTCTTCGAGAGATAATTCTGCAAATTCTGCAAATCCATAATCAGCCTTCAAGCAAAGACCCACATGAAGCCGTCAGTCGCTCATGGAACCTGCGCAACCGTGAATATTGAGCATCACATATAACCCGTGTTTTATAATGACGAGCTTTGAGGTGCAAACGTTTTTCTCAGGATGATGTAGGAAGTGCAGGAGCGGAAAGACATGTTGTGTTTGTCGAGCAATGGAGAAACTGTTGGATAGATAATGATAATAATACATCAAACTTACAAAGCGCTTTTTTGGACACTCAAAGACGCTTCACATGGGGAATAAAATACAATTTAAAAAAAAGGGGGTTTACGGAAAAGCTTGTTTGAAAAGATGGGTTTTGAGTACTGATTGGAAAGTTTGGCAGTGAGTCAGAAGTTCTAAAGGTAGTGAGTTCCAGAGGGCGGCAAAGGCAAAGGCTCTGTCCTCCAAGCTCCGGCGGTTAGTGCGGGTGATGGTAGTGAGGAGGTTGGGATCGGCTGAGCGATTACGGCGGGTGCGTTGGTGTTGTTGTAGGAGCTCGGTAAGCACGTTCTCACTGAGTTTTTCACTTTTCTGTAAGGAAAAGCTGATCTAAAGATGTGACAGAGGTATAAAAAAATAAATAATCCAGGCCACACTAGTGCATACAGTTTGTGGCCAGGAACCATTTTGAAACACATATGTGATGTATTTATTCCCCAAATGAACCAGACATAGAGTAAAAGAGTAAAAAGGAACTCCAACCAGTGTTTCTCAGAAAAACCATCGGGAGTTGCTGATTTTGTGCTGGCCTTTTGGTAGTCATATTTAACTGTATTTTCTTTATGAAACTAGCAACCAAAAGGAGAGACTCACGTGAGGAGCATTCAGCTTTCTCAATGGAGATTTTCCTTGAAATGAATGATTTTTGCTGTTATTAAAATTAACATTAATCAACATCATGTTTGACGCTACCCTTGTATATGGAGACACACATTAGGTTTAAGTAATTTAAAATGGTAATCTTTCTTGCCTTGAACCATCTACTTTTTGCATTCAATCCAACAATCTTTTACAGCAGAGTCATATTTGAACTACAAAAAACCATCATGGCTCATTCAGCGGTGGAAATTTACAGCTCCTTTAGATGAAAAGTGTATTGACAAAACAAAACCACCGACTTTGGCATTGACCTGATGTAAATTAATGCTTTGGACTCAATTGACCTTTTGACAAACTGCTGCCAGTCTGAAGAATATGAACGATCGCTCTATTCCGTTCTGGCCTCCGACCCGCAGTATGTGAAGGTAAAAGCAACGCGCTGATTGAATGGCGTGGGACGTGTGCTGGAATCACTCACCGATCTCACAGTTTTCTCCAGTGAATCCTTGTGGGCAGTAGCAGCTGTAGCCGGTCCCCTGAGGAAGGCACTTTCCCCCATGGAGACACGGGTCTGTCACGCAGGGCTCCACCTCAGCACCCACTGGCACAGATGGAGCGGGTATGGGAGGACAAGAAGAGACAGTTTAGTTATAGGAGCTCGTTGTAAATCTTTTGTGCTTTGGTGTGTGAACCAAGTCACTGCTACAGACATGATATTGTACAAATTATGCACTGCAAAAAACAATATCTCAGCAAGTTAAAATGACCATATCTTGATTTGAGAAGATTAAAACTATGCCAATGGAGTGATATAGTACGTAAGATGATTCAAAGAGATTTCTTATTTACTTTAAGTGCAGTTGGTTGTCTTAAAGCTGTTTTGTTCATTAATACCACATGATGTTTGTCTCAACAGAAAGAGTTTTCTAAATGTGAAAAATTGCTGAACTCAAGAAGAATATTTGTGGTGCATGCCTTTTTAACTAATAATGATACATTTTTAATACATATGAATGCTCTTGAGAATTAACAGTTATAACCACAAATATTTGCCTGATCATTTTAATCCTGAATAGTCTAAAACAACATCTAAAAAGAAGAAGAGTCCACTATTTGTGTCACATCTTTTCCTTGTCTTATCTCCTTGTTTTGTCTCACATCTTATCTCCTGTATCACTCTTTGTTTGTTTGTCAAAATTAATAAAACAAAAGTATACAGCCTAGGCCACATCACATAGCAGCATATCCTCAATTACTACACCAAAAATCACTGGAGGTTAGCAAAGTACCATCCGGCTTTATCGAGTAGAAATATTATGAATTAAGTTTTTTGGTCCAATCTCAACTCGCATCCAAAAATAAGAAGACCCATTGAGTGATCTCAGCACTACAGCATTCGTTACTATTCAGTGTAAATGTCACCTTGCTCAGCCACTCACTGCCTCCGTTACCATGGCGACCATATGGAAAAGTGGGCCTTGGCTGATTGGGCAGTGTGAGAACTTCAGACATTAGGCGCCCTTGATAGAATTGAACTATTCAGCCCGTAAATGGTGCGTGTGTGTGGTCCCGGCTCCACAAACAGCCATTTCCATATCAATTGAAAGACGGCCATGTGTTTCGCCCCTCTGTCGCTCATTATGGCGTAAAGGTTTTCCTGAAAAGCGACGCTGGTTGGTTTGGACCGCTGTGCTCAGCCGTGGGTGGCTTTGTTCCCTGACACCGTTTAGAAGGAGGGGGTGGCTGGAGAGGGCCGCAGCAGGTTGGCGTGGTTGTGTTTACATGGTACAATGAGCAGAAATCAATACGCTGCTATTAGCCTCCAGGCAAATTCTGTCTAATAACTAACCCTCAGCATCTTCTCCATGGGCTGCAGGAAGACCGATGGTAGATCTGGGTAATTTGCGGCCAGAGGGTCAGAAAGGGTTTGATTCACATTTTTGAATGCATAATCTTTTCCATACTTGTTAGTCACTCTTTGATTCTTTAGGCCGAGGCTGGTTGGCTCAGTGTGGACCTCTGTTTTCTATTTTCTGTCGGAAAAAGCTGATCTAAAGGTGGGTGAGGGTACGCCAGTGCAGTGGCTGTGAACTTCTAAAAGCAAATCTAAAGCACGCTCTAAAACAGAGTGCGTAGCTCAGAGAAAATGCAGCTCTTTAATTCTTCGCCAGAGTTAAAAGGAAAAAGGCTCGGACTGTGTACAAACAGCTAGTTCTCCGGAGTTTAGAGAATGTTTGTAAGTGAATGTTCGTAAAGGCTTTAAGAAAGGTCATCTTATCGTGTGACAAAATGATACAGATAGTATCATTCAAACTAATGTAGTTTTGTCTGCAAATGGCAATAAATTGATTCTGATTCTGAGTATAATCTATATTGCTTTCATACAAAAAAATTTTTTTTGTGACAGATCACTTTTTGCCTGTAAATCCTTTGTTTTTTGAGTCAGAACTTGAAGTAAATATTTATAGTTTTACACCAATCAAGTTTACATTTGTAACAAAAAGTGTGCGTAAATGTTTCAAAATATATAAAAGTAATGCAGAGGAATCCCTACACTTACGTCACCAAATTCAAAGGACAATTTATGCAGATGAAAAACATGATATCTTGTCTCAATATTACTTCCTTTCATGCCATCACTATTGAATAAATGTGACAGCTTTGAGCCTTTTTTAGTTACGTTATTACTATGGTAAATACATATGTCCCATTTCTATCCCATGTCCAACCAGGAAGTTACTTTTTTTAAACTAGGCAAAAAATGTCTGTTAGGGTAGGTTAGACTTGTTCCATTGACAATATTTATAAGAAATTGCACACATATTAAGATGAGAATCACTTACTTAAAGCATATTTGCATATATCTGTGTAGTGTATGCATGCAGGTCTTCACAAGAAGCAAAAAAACAAAAATAAGCGCCTATAAATACAACATAAACGGCACATTTTTTTAATCGTAAGGCTTTCCGGAGCATACAAGGTTAAATTTATGCATTCCCGCAGATAATCCCACCCTCATGTTCGGAATTGTGCTGAAGTCAGACGCCAAAATCAACCATGCGTTTCATTGGATGTGCCTCAGTCCGGTGGAACGTGCTCCAGAGGCTTCTGCGCCAGTCAAGGTCACGGTCCGCACCAGACAATATGAAGTATTACGGCAGCAGGATTGAGTACAGCGGCTGGAGGTGTGTGTGAAAGATAAACCGAGTGCGATTGGTCGTTCATTAAAGGAAGTGGTGCAGAAAAATCAATAGAGTGTAGAAGGAGCAGACAAGCTCATCCCCTGCTCTGCTCCCGACATGAGCGGCACAAACAGACCTGACCAATACTACTCCACGTAATACAGGTGTTAGGGATGCACCGAGACCGATAATGATGAATATTGGTGCTGACTCAGGGAGATGTGTAGGATCGAGTATTGGTTCCATGACAGAGGACTCCTATAGCTCATCATGTATATCAAATATTTGTATCCAGTGTATTGGTAAATTGGTCTGTGTTTATATTATGTCCACAAAAGCGAGTATCTTTCTCTCAGTATTTCCCTGATCAAAAATGGTTGGAGACTTCTGATCTATGATATTGGCTAAGGCTAAATCCTGTTTGGGCCTTTCAGCTGATCTAATCCAATGTTCACATATGAAACAGGTCATAAAATAGTAATAATCATACAAAGACACTCAGTTGGATCCATTTTGTAGCGAGTTAGCTGCGATTTGGTCAATTTTTTTCTATCAAATTCATGAAGATGGAAGGCTTGAGATAAAAAGCTGGGTTGGTTCATTCCTGGTGCAGAAGATACTGGTGCACAGTGGGCTGGATACGCTCATGGAGATGTGACACTGATCCACTTGATTTCAACTGAGTCCTCGAGGCCAAAACCAAGCCCTTAGAACAATTATTAACGAATGTAAATAGGAGCAGGACTTGAGACCTGTTCTTAACACTAGAACTCGGCTTTTAGTTTTGGAAGAGGAATCACTCAGTCGCGTAGATACATTTTTGGTCTTCTGTGTCTATGTGTAGTTTTTTCTATGTCATGGTTTTTTATGAAAGTAACTTTTAATGTTGCAAGTAGTTACTATAGCAACACACACCTTACTTGCAGCAATTCGCCTTTCAACAAACTTAAAATTGAGTACAGGACAGGTTGAAAAAAACTACTTTTGATAAATCTGGTGAAAACAAAACAATTTTGGGGGGAATCTTTAAGAATTCTATTGGTTGGAATGGGAGCAGTCAAAAATCGCAGATCTGGAAGTTCTAGCAGTTTCAAATTGTGCTGTGTATTTGTTACATAGCCTGTTTTTAATAATATAGAAATGGAATAAATTACTTATATTCTAATACTCACTATTTCACAGCAACATTACGCCCTTTATAGTTAAACACAGACCTAACACTTCATTAATACCGCATGGAGACCAGACAAAATCATTCCTAAATTGATTATTTTGCTGTGATACTTTTGAAAGGGCAGTCACACAGGCCTCACTGGACCAGTCATATGTCAGATCCGCATATGTATTTGTGGAGCACGTTACCCGCCTGTAACTCACAGCGTGTCAATCAATAGAAGTCAGAAAAAAAAATGAACGCCACCGGTCTCTCCCATTAACCTTGGCTTCCTGCTGATACCGTTTACAGTTGTTTTCCATCATCACGGCTCAAAGATGGCACTAAGCTTTGCAAACATAAATCAGCATAGAAATATGGTAGTCTCCCTCAGGCCCAGTCTACTGCAGAGAGATAGGACGCTTCCTGCCTGTGCTCTCATTATCGGGGTAGAAATAAGTGGTAAACCAGGTGGCAAGCCCGCAGCTCATTCCTATGTGGCCCGCACTGCAGACTTAATCAACAGATTGTGTTCAGGGACTGCAAACTGCACCCCCACATCATGGTGAGAATAAAGAAGCATGGATACAGGAATAAACATAGTCCAGGTGAGAGATATACTATTCTTCAGATAGGTGACATATTACATTTGAGCGCCTAGTTAGAAAGCATTCACGGATATATAGAAAAAAACGGTGTGGGGCTTTAGCACAGATACTTTCCACACCAACTAATTTATTCTGTTCTACTCGCTATTCTAATACCACCATGGCTGTATGCAGCATGTACTTGGCAATGTGGTATTATGCTTGTGCGAGTTGATTATTATGTATCATGATAAGGTTATGGTACTCTATTGTCCCAGTTGGAAAATTTGTCTTCTACATTTGACACATCATTCTAATAACACTGGCCTCATGCTGCCAATATACAGATGTAAACATACTGCTGCTAACATGTACAGATGTAAACATACTGCTGCTAACATGTGCATATGTAAACATACTGCTGCTAACATGTGCAGATGTAAACATACTGCTGCTAACATGTACAGATGTAAACATACTGCTGCTAACATGTACAGATGTAAACATACTGCTGCTAACATGTGCAGATGTAAACATATAATTATACATTGCTTGCACTAGAATACACAGTACTTTATACTTGCCTCTTATTTTGCCAAATGTAAAAAAATATATACTGCTTTATTATGTTCAAGACAGAGATTTTATACTTGTTTCTTTGATGCTAGAGTTAGAGGTTTTGTTTTATTTTAATCAGTATAGTTATGAAGAAGACCCAGGACACGCTGGAGGGACCATGTCTCTCAGCTGGCCTGGGAACGCCTTGGGGTCCCCCCGGACGAGCTGGAGGAGGTGTGTGTGGATTGGGAAGTCTGGGCGTCTCTGCTTAGACTGCTGCCCCCGCAACCCGGCAACGGATGAAGCGGAAGAAAACGGACGGACGGACAGTATAGTTATTATATATAGTTCACTTATCTTGTGCTGTGTGCTCCTCATTCCTACTGTTCATATAACTTGTGATGCAACACTGACATTTCTGCGCTGTAGGACAAATAAAGGATCTCTTAATCATAATCGTAATCTTCATCTCAATTTGTGAGGAGCAGTGGTCATTATATGTTTCTGCACCTGGGGACTCTCAGATGTTGAGGCTCAGCATGCTTTGGGTGATAGGGGAAACCGGAGCGCCCAGAGGAAACCCACTCTGACATGCTTACTCAACACAAAAAGTTATGAGCACTGACCACTCAGTCATTGTGCCACATGTACTCATAAGCCCAAAAATGTCAGACACATATTTACATTTTTTGAAGATTTTACTCAAATTCACTGATGATATCGGTATAGCCCAGACTTCATTAACTCCCAGATCATGTAAATAATAATATTCAGGGACTCTAAAAATGCTGTGGCCTTGGATAAGTTTTAATAACAATATTATTTTATGTAAATATTACGTTTTTCTATACAAGCAAATTAAACACTGGAATTTCATAGCTGCCCCATTTACAATCCATGCATCCATAACAGAAAAGCACAGTACTCACATGTCATTGGACTCAGCGTAATGGCACTGATGTTGTCCGATCCTCTGCGACTCTCCTCTTCCATGTTGCCAGGTAACAGGGCACCAGATCCAACTGTGTGGGACCAGGCGGGCTCTTCGTCATTACGTGGGCTGGGCTGCACTGAGGGCGGATTCTCCTGAGAGCCATTTTGATCCACGGGAGTGACTTGGACCCAGTCAAGAAACTTCATGGAGTCCGAGGAAGGGGCAGATGGAGAGGAGAAAGAGCTGTGTTCTAGTTCAAATGTCTGAGTTTGCAATGTGGATGATGGTAACGATGCCGACTCCGATTGTCCATTTGTACTCCACGAGACGTCTTGAGAGCTCGTTTCTGTTGTGGTGCTGGACATGGTTTTGGAGGGATTGCTGGTCTCGAATGTTGTCGAGTGTTTGCTTTCTGACCAATTGGTGGGCTCTGACGGGCTGCTGGTAGTGGTGGCCGCTGTGTTTTTACCAGAATGACCCCGTCGGTGGCCTCGCTCCCTGTTCCGTTCTCTGGACCTCTCCCGGGGTTTGCTGGTCCCGGATGGTCGACGTGACATTTGGATTTCGCCTTTGGCTTCGGCCCCTGCAGTTTCTCCGCTTCCTTCCTCCTCTACTTTAGGCCTATCCTCGCCCCTGTGCTTCTTGCCCCTGCCTCGGCCCCTCCCGTGCCTGGTGGTCTCGTCCCTTCTGGTGCTGGTGGGAAGGGTGGTGGTGTCTCCTTGTGTCCAGGAGGTGCTGAGCCAATCTGGGCCGCCCGTGGTGGAGGTGTGGGTGGTTGTATGCTCTGGCTGTTCGCTTGGAGATGCAGGTTCAGCAGAGGTGGAAACATGAGTGGGTGCTTCTTCGACAGGTGTTGTAAGGTTGTCTTTTGACTGGCCACCAAACCAACTGCCCCAAGAAAACAGACCTGCAGGGGGAAAGAAGACACACAGATGCAATTAACGGAAATAATTATGAAGGTTCACAATTAAGCACTTAAATTAGCTAACTTTAATAACATAAAGATAACACTGACTAGAACCCTCCTTCACTTTTGTCTTCTCTCATTACAATTTACAATACTCATTACTACTTATCACAAATACATTTCAGCCAGCACAGCTTTTTCCCATCAGCCGACATTTAAACAGTGTGTGCCACCATTATACAGCTTGTGCCGCAATCCTCCTCCTCCACATCATCCGGGAATAGAATTTTCACCATATCAATTTGAATTCCCTCTTGCAAATTTTTCTAATTTGATCCCACCTCTACTACATACATGTGCTTCTGAAAAATGTCTTCTTCAAATGGAGGTTTGTTAAAGCAACAGATAACAGACAAATAATAATGGATGATTCAGAAGCAATCAGGGCATTCACTATAGTTGTTGTGTATGGATCATGGAGCATTGCTGTATTTGATTGTGTTTCTGTGATAGAAGCCTCCAGGGAGAGCTCATCAACCGTCACACCTGCTGTCAGTCACAGCTCAGAAGCTCTTCCAAGGGCATCATAAAATCCTTCACCGTTGCTGGGAACATCTCACAAACATTATGTAAAAGCTAAAGGGTTGTGTTGTTAGCATGTATACCGTGTACCTGTAGTAAACGTTTAATGTGGGATAACAAAAATGCATTCTCTTTGGATTTCACTGGCATTTGATTGGTCCAATTTTACTTCTTTATTTTCTCCTTTTTCACAGCTCGCACTTGACTTTTCTACTTTTAGTTTGAAAGCGGAATAGTCTGGAACAAAAATGCATTATAATTTGGTGCAAAATTTGTGTACGCACCCATCAAAGTTATAACACATGACCTACAAATTGTTGAAGACATGTTCTTGTATTCAAAACAAAAATCATATATTTTTTTAATTACTACTTTGGTTGATTGAATGGATGGTTACTGCAAAGAGAATTTAGATCCACGAAAAATAAGAAACTAGGGTAGTGTTGGTTGTTACACACAAGCGAGAGCTGTGAGTGGTTCGTTGATGTAAGGGTTGGGTGCATTCTGGACGTAAACAAATGTATAGAAATAGACCATAGACACAACCAAGACATGAACTCACCAGGTGATGTTGTGGGAACCTTCAACAGATCCTCCATCTCTTTCCTCTCCTTCTCTTCTTCTGGTTCTTTGGTCACTTCTGTCCTTTCATCTTCTCCCTCTTCTTCTCCTCCTAACAGATAATTCCACGGCTTCCACATGGAGTTCACTATTTTAGACATCACCTAAACACATTAGCAGACACTCTATAATTATTTTGGAATAAGTGTATCCTGTATATATCATGATTTATGTCTGTTGCTGACCTTTTTCTCTGCAGGAGTGGGCTCCACGGGGGGTCTAAGGAATTCCTCTGACTCAGGCCCAGGCTCCAGCAGTTCCCCCCAATCTAAAGTAGACTGTCCAGGGATCATTCTGAGGCTAACAAAGGACTCTGACGAATCTTCAGACCAGGGATCTAAGGCTGTGATAACATTGGATTAAGGTCTTCATTCATATACGTACACTTAATATGTGATTACAGTCATTTGTATTACATGCATCTGAACCATTGTGTGCGGCCTCATCTTCGATTTCCACCAGCCCTGTCCAGTTGGAGGCTGAAATGTCACTGCCGCCTAAACATAAATCATTGGGGAATAACAAGCTTGAGTTCATTGATTGTTGGATAATCACTGACATTGTTGTGATGAGATCTCTTACCTGGACTCGTGCCAAATCGCTGCCTGGTCACAGCAGGGCCAGGAGTCCCAGCCCCGGTGGCGCCTGAGAGGTAGCTCCAGGGCTTCCACAGAGACGAGTAGATCTGCGAAATGGACGGCGAATTCTTCACTTTACCTGAAAAGTATTCAATTTGGAATTCACTGTATTATTGGGAAAAAATCAAAAACAGTTTTGCCCTAATGTTTATTTTAGTAATTATAGATATGTGTTCAATTGTTCAGTTACATATATACTCGTTACGGAGGGCCACAGATCAGAAGCCATCACAGTATTTACATCACTTTATTGAAATTTCATGCTTTACTTCACTGGAGGTTGTATTATGAACCACCTTAAGGGGAGCGTTCATACTTGGTTCACAAAACTGGACCCATTCGAGTGACACTTGGGGCAAAAAGGCTACAATTGTGTAAAACCATGACCAAAGAAGTGAACAACAACAGTTTACATCTTTGAAACAGATCTGTGAGTAATTTTAGGGTCGATTTCCCACTAATTTCTTTTTAATGGGAGACAATTCAGTAATTCTTCTCAATGTATGCAGCTTTAGGGCCACAGCGAATGCTCAGAGTGGCCATGAGTGCTTCAGTGCAAGTGTGAGTAGTGTGTGTTTGGAGCTGGCCTTACCTCTGTAGCAGTATGCATCGTAGAGTGCGGTGCTGTTGTCCGCGGTGCTGTTGGGAGCCACAGTGTGTACTCCGGGCTGGTTGCCTCCACAGTTGGGCCGGGGCCAGCTGACTGGGTATCGTACACTGCCATCAGAGAGCCAGCCAGGCGCACAGCTGTCCAGGCCTGCTCTCCACGCCAGGTACAACTGCCCCACTGTGGCCAACTGCCCCCCCAGTGACACGCAGCGGTCAGAGGCCGAGGACAAGGACAGTCGACCCGGGACAGATGAGTGGAACACCTCACCTGTGGCAAGAATGTCACATAAATGCAATTGAAAAGTTTGGATGTAACTTCATAAATAGATTAGGGCTGTAATTAAGGATTCTTTAAATTAATGTTTATTATGCTTTATTAAGTTCAGAGATTTTATACTTAATTATTGCTTCTTTATAATGCTAAAGCTGGCAATTCTAGACTTTCTTCTTTATTATGCTAAAGCTAGAGATTTTGCATTTGCTTCTACATTATGTTAAAGTTAGACATTTTATCTTATTTCAGCATAGAGTTATTGTTCACTTATCTTTTGCTGCGTGCTCCTCATTTCTACTGTTTTATAACCTTTGATACAGCACTGAAATTTACCCATGAATAAAGTACCTCTTAATTTTAATTGGTCGTTTGATTAGAAATACATTTTAAACAGTCATTTTGTATAGTTCTGTCTAAGTCATAAAACTCCTTCTTGCATGTTATAGTCCAGTTATGCTTCAAAAACAAATTGCTAAATAGCGACAAGGTTTTTAAATAATTGATTAGTTGCGATTAACTTGTTACAGACCTGAAAAAAAGACTGTGTTTACAAAATGTATTAAGGAATTTAAAAAGGATACACACCATCAAATTCTTCTGCAAAACAATATACATCAAACAGCTCTTTTGGATCCCTTTTCCCATAATTCCTCACTCCAGCAGAGTACTCCTTGTGTCCATAGCAACCAAGCTCCGGTGACTGGACGGAGTAACTGTGAAGACATCAGGGAGTCATCAAGAGAAATCAACCCTGCTTCAGCACAAGCAACAGATATGATGCATGTTTCCCGCAGATTTATAATACTACAATGTGCTTTTAAACTGCGAACGGCAAACAAAAAAAACAAAAACGAAAATGAAAATGAATGTGAATGAATTGACCGCTGACAGGGAAAGATCAAAAACAGTAAAACACATAGAACCACGCTCTCACCGCACAGTCTGATCCTCCAACCAGCCGGCCGCGCAGCTGGAGAAGCCGTCATGATACGCCGCCCACAGCTGAGCGGCGGTGGCGATACGAGCAGAGTTCTCCACACACGCCTGCTGCGCCTCCAGAAAGGAAAAGGCGTACCGTGTACCGGGGGCCTGGTAGTGGAGCAGCACACCTACAAAGAAGGGTGAGATTTCTTTGTTTAAGGCATTTACACAAGTATTATTTATATGCAAGCTTCATCTGGGCTAAAGCGGCTGGGTCAAAAAAACCTCTGGTCACAAACTCAATGTGGCATACAACCACTTTTGAAGATTTTCTTGAGAAGTACAAGATGGGAGGAGTGTGGCATATTGTTCTTATAAAGTTTGATGATGAAGATCAGGGGTTTTCAAATTAAGAGAAAGGAACATCCAAAATATGTGAGTGAAAACTTGTGAAAGCTTTTGAAATAATTATTGGAGGAATCAAAGCATTCTAAATCCACTCATGTATTGCATTATTTTACTTCATTTTGGGTCAAATGTTTTGAAACACAGTGACATTACTGTATCTTCTTGTTGAGGTGTTCTCTCCCTTCCTGTGCCCTGCCCCCCACTTTGAGAACCACTCCATTAGACACACTTTTCTGTCCTTAATTTCTCACAGGCGACAGATTTAAAAACCATCACTGCAACCTTTATGAAAACATAGGTTGGCTTTCCATTAGAAGAGAGCAACATTGTACATTGTATCTTTTTTATTAAAGGGCTTTCAATGTACTTGAGTTTGTACAACTGTGACTCTGAGAACACAATATCACAACATCCATCTGCTTTCAAAAACTGTGCAAGAACTGAACTGGGAAAGAAGCCTTTAAAATATATTGCATCTCAAAAATAAAATTACTGTCAAACATTCCAAGATGCTGCTGCTACGTTCATTGACTAATTGAATTTTGAAATTGTATAAACATAATTGTCCCTGTGTTATGGTTGCTGTGCTTATGTGAAGAGTTGTAACTGGGTGTCCATTAAAAAGACCACTTGGAATTCTCATGTCGGGTGGTCATAGGTGTTGTAAATCAAATCTTAACTCTTGATATAGAAAGTATTGATATGGTATGGTAATGAGTATTGAGTCTGTTGCCTTGTTTGTAATTTTAGTATTATGACAACCCTTCTCTCATGAGCCCCCCACCAATCATGTGACAGTGAGAGTGAGAGGGGCAGCATGTTTTAGATCCACTGAGGTCTGGAAACAAGTGATACATGGAGCACAGTAGCTGCGAGGACCTTCTCTTATCTACATTTTTACCTCACTTTCTAATGTGTCTCATCTTAAATATCATCCACAGTTAAATAAGTTTGTCAATGAATAATATAGATTTTGTTCATGTTGGTTACACTGTTTGTTTTCAACTAAATCACAAAACAACGTATTGGAAATTGATTGTTAGGAAAAATAGATCAAGATTTGTTTTGTCTTAGCCCGGCCCTAATGCAAATGAAGTCAATAATGTTGAGTGAGACGACCTTTAGTAATGAGACATTTGCATCTGCAGAACATACCGGAGACCACCAGAGGAACGTTGTCTCTCTCATAGGCGTCTCCCTTGACAACCTGACAGTGGAAAGTGCCTGAGTCGTTAGTGCGTAGACCGGAGATCTCCATGGTAGCATTCATGGGATTGGCAGAGTATCCCGGTAGACTGACACGTCCGCTGAAAGCCCTGTTCACCTTTATGACATCACCTTCAGCCGGAGGAGAGAGGGTTATACCATCACAAACACAAAACATGCAGAGCGGTGTATGATTGTTACAGCTGTGGATTTACCCTTAGCTGAGAGAACGGTCTGCTCCAGAGGGGGGCCCTGACCACCTGCTGGGAGCCGGACTCGAGTCCAGACCAGGTGGGGCGTTTCGCTGCTGGAGCTGTGCAGTGTGAGCTCGCAAGGCAAAACAGCTGTTCCTGCCAACGGCTGCGTTACTGTGGGATGAGTGACCCTCCGCATGTTCACCACAGTGGACAGTGCCCCTGATGTTCACACAAGGATGAGAGGAAACAGTTCAAAGGAGAGAGTAAACTGATAAGAATACTAGTACAATCATTTAAAGATGTGACAGAGTGTTTTTTTGTGACAGTGTTTTTTTTTTATTGGTTGAAAAAGATCTCTGGAATTGTCTTGAAAATTAACATACAGTACTAATTCAGCATTTTTTGTTTTTCAGTAGGAGCTCATTTTACCCAAGGTTGACAGGAAACTATTCTATATACTTGTTCTGCATCTCTTCGTAATGTTCAGTTCAGATTCATGTGTCATCTGAGGAACTCTAAAAATGCAATTGTTTAGACTCTGGTCAGCCCTGAGTTCTGCTCACTGCTGTTCACCTCCAATTTATGGACTTACTGAAGGTCATGCCTTTATACTGTACATCAGCTGTAATGTTCACTTTTTTGTTTTGTTTTCCTGTATATATATATATATATATATATATATTTGTTTATTTTTTTCAATATGCAATATACTGTGTGTATTGGATATTTTCTTTTAACTATGGACCGTGTTGTATAGTGTCCTTAATAAAGATAAATAATAAAAATAAATAATATTCCAAAATCAATTACAAACAAACAAAACATGAGGCGAGAACACCAAAGGTTGTTAACAAAAGGATAATAATTATGTTTATTTGTGTCAGTACAGACTGTTGTCATTATTCACGTAATCAACACTTTTGGTCTGATTTAGAAATCCCAGCAAAACCGTCATTTATGTTTAGAATGAACAATAGACTCTTGAGAACACCTGCGAGCGCTGCATACGTCTGTTGCATTTAAAAGAATCAGACAAAACCACAAAGCTCCATGTCTATAATGGAGAGAGGTGAATTAAAAACAGTACGCTAAAACACCAGCGCACAGTTTATGGAGGCAAATAGAAAGCTGTGGGAAATTGGGAGTCTGTTGGATGACAAGCGTGGCCCAAAGCACGACACTGACAGATGGAAGTGAATAAAAGGCTCTGAAGAAGGAACAGAAATCTGCACAGGACATGAAAGGACACTCGCTGTCATTCACACACCATCTCAATGATGTCCCTCCAGAGCGCACAGAGGTCCAAACGGCACGACGAGATTCTGAGTTAATGTGAACAGTATCTCCCCAAAGCATACAGCTTATAAGTACAAGCCTTTTTGCATCCAAATTACTATTTTGATATTGATACTTTTTGCTCTGAGTGCTGTGTATGTGTTGTGAGTGTGTGTTGTGAGACCAAGTGAAGCAAACACAGACAAAATAAAACAACAGCACTTTCAGGATTGTGTTTGTGTTGGGTTTTTTTTTCAATTGGATGTAACAAAATGTGATGTATCTTCCACCAATCAGATTGTAGTATTCCTAAACCTTTTAGGCAGAAGTCAAATCTCCACAAGCCAACAGAAACACATGATATAACCCCAACAAGTATCTAAAAGTGTAATTAAACAAGTGGTTGAATGATGAGGATTAATGTTTTGACCGATCAAATCAAGTTGACACTGTTAAAGTTTCTGGTATTTTGGTAGTTTAGGTTTTAGCACACTACCAAATCGAACAGATGGCTGCAGAAACTTAAATGGGTTTGGAGAAGTTCCATCTCGGCCTTATGAACATTTCAGCAAATATTCTTTGACCAATAACATTCACATTGAGCTGAGTTTGGGAAAAAAAACCTAAGGACATTTTGAGATCTTAAACTCACCAGAGTCAAAGCAGATCAGCAGCAGAGACACAAGGACAGTGGGACCTGACCGCCACATCCTGGACCTGAAACACACACACAAATTTAAAAATGAAAGAATAGTTTGCACGATGACACTGAATCCGTTCTCCCAAAGTAACATGTGTTGAAGTTTATCCTCTTTCAGTAAAACAATAACCTTTGTGCTTGATATCTGTGGGTCTATAGTGATGTCTGCTGAGCGTCTTCTTTCAACTTATGTCTTTTTCATCAAGCCTGAAGTCTCTGTTATATTTTCCATTTCTCACAAAGATTCACTTCTGTTGGAGTTTGCACCATGTTGCATCTCCCTCTCCCTGTTCCAGTTAAAAGTTAGATAGTTGATTTCAAACCTAAACATAAATGAAGACATAATGAATTTTTTACATGTATTTGATTTCAAACCTGCACAAGTGTAGGCAATGGGGAAATGAGGGGAATGCAGAAAAACATTCACATCATTGCATTCAATCAACTTCCAGTTAAAATGAATAGGGCAGACCTGTCTTAAGAAATACGTTTTTTGAATAAGTTTATGTATTTGGATCATGACATCAAATCTAACTGGATCATCGACTGCAGCAATGAGCACAAGCGGTGGGTTTATGTAAAACGAGACCATTTCAGGCAAGCAGATAAGGATATAAAGATATTTTTGGTGATAGCACATATGTCTTAAGGCCTTGAGAGAAATGAGATAAGAACCTTTTGGATAAAGGCACTTTTATGGTGTTTTGATTTCAGTGTAATTCTCTAACACTAATAAGTAATTTCTGGAACACTTTGTCTCGTACTACTGTGAAATAGGCCTCTTCAGTAAAACTTAAGATTTCTTCAATTTGCCTCAAAGGGATATTGAATGTGTGACTTTGTACAAACTATAATAAACTGTGAGTCCTCCAAACAATCTATTTATACATATCCATCTATACTTCCCTAAGACGGACGCTCTGAACCTAATTTGAATGGAACAAGCTCAGAATGAACCTGAAGAGGAATTCATGAGATTGAGGGGATTGAGGCTCGTCACAGTCAGTGGGCTGCACAGGAATAAGGTTTAACACAAGATTGTCTGATAGTTGCATTGGGACAGATGGTGGGATGCCCTGCAGAGCAATTAGTCGACTAAAAGGGGGGCGTGGCAAATGTTCTAAATATAATTTTTTACCTGACCAAAAAAAAAATATAATGTAAAAAAGAAAAAAGAAATAAAAGAATATCGCATGTGCTGAGAGATGTATCTGGTTTGAATATCAAAGTAAATACCAACATGTTCAGCTGTTTTACTCCATATCTTTAATTATTTTGGTTTTCACATTGAAATTGTTGTAATTGAAATAAAATAATGAGTCCACAAATACACAATGTGGCGGACTGTTTCCAGACGTGATGTTTGGTGCAGTGAGGTGAAAGTGTGAGGAGGCGCTTGCAGTAGAAATGAGCTGCTGACGTTGCCAAAGGATTTGGCTTGGCTCCTGCAGTTCCCAGCTCAATAGAAGATGTCTGTAACAGAGTTTTATTGGCCCTACGCTACTATGAAGCAGAGGGAGAGACAACGCTTTATCTTATAGACACTGCATGATGGATGGATTTGAAAGAAATCTGACTATTTGCATCAGAGCACAAATCATTTCCTTATTAAAGCTGCAACACCTGAGGAAGCAGTTCAACTTCGTCTGGCCTGTCTGGAGTTTTTGTTACATAAAATAAATAATTTATCAAGGATAACAGCCTCTTAGCATTCACCAAGGTAACAGCAGCTCATGCCAACAGCATCTTTGACACTGAAAAAACCATTACGCAACTAGTCTTTATAAAAAGACGAATAAAGGTGGCTTTATCTGTGCAAGCTTGGTCAGACCACAGCCTTAATGACACTTCTGACAAAACTATGATATGGTATGTCCATAGACTGGTTATGGGTGTGGCCCCACTCCAGCAGATCTCAAACTAGGGGTGAGGACCTGTGATGGGTGGTGACAGATTGAGGTCGAGGCGTTGGACTTGGATTTCTAAAGGCCTGGAGAGGGTCGTGACACCAAGGAGAGTTTCCAGTCTGAGGCAGAGGCCAGAGCTGGGACTGGAAGAGGCCCAGCTGCCACAGAGAACACAAACAGAATACAGAGCGCATATCTGCGCCTCGGACAGAAGTGTTCTTTCAAAGTTTAACCAGAGGGCTTTTTACAGCACTCTACAGTTACATCCCACAACAACAGCCGCATACTAACCAGTCGCTTTTGTTTGGGACAAGACATGCCTCGTCATATATGCCCCCCACACAGTGAGAACAGAAAAGAGCCACAAGTCACTCAAATGCTTCACTGAACATCAACGTCCATGTCCATTTGACACATATTCTCTGTGTTGTTTTGAAAAGGACACATTCACGGGTCATTGTGGACGCCTGTGGTACATTTAGTGACAGATGTAAAGAGGGAATGTACAGGACTGGAAAAAGTTTCCTTCCATTGTTAGTGAACTAGATTCACTGACTAAGAATCTGCTTTGGAAAAATGTTAGAACATACAGTGCCTTGTATTCACACCCCACTAACTTTTCCACATTTGATTGAATGATATGTGGAATACCACATAGGCCTGGACTTGGACTGGGCCATTCTAACAAACAAGTGTAAATTGTTTTAAACCATTCCATTGTATGAAAATGCTTCATGTTGGAATTTTTTCCTGATAGTAGATAAACATCCGCTCATTTCTTTTTGCATTTTGCCCCATTCAAATTCCCACAAACTCTGACACCCTTTCCTATCCCTGCTGAAGAAAAGCATCCCCACAACATGATGCTGCCACCACCATCAGGTCTGACAGTGGGGGTGGTGTTACCAGTGATGAGCAGTTTCCAGTGTTTTTTATTTTGCAATAGAGAAGCACTCGTAGAGTGCAGATCCTGCATCCAGACAACGAGTCAGATCACCTCCAAAAATGACTAACTTGTTCTCTGGGTCATTGGGTTTCCTGAAAACATTGTCCAAACCCTCTTAAGATCCTCCCATTTTGATTTTGCTCACAGAAAAACAGACATATCCTGGTGATCTATTTACCCCCTGGGCGGAGGTAAATCCTGACTGATGCAATAGATTCCACTTGGCTCCAAGACAAAAAGGGTTATTCAAACCGGCTACGTAACACACTTAAGAGTGGAACGAACGGATTGTGTGCAGCCGCCTGTGAATGCAACACCATCAGCAAGGACTTTTCTGACAAAAAGTCAAATAAAGAAGAGCTATGTAGAAAGACCAAAACACAGAAAAGCAAAATGTGAAAAGACATAATCTTGTTATCAATGCAACATGTTGGTGCATTGGTAGAGTGGAGGACTGTAACAGATATCTTGAAGGAAATAGAAACCAGGAGACATGGCACAAAGCAGCTTTGGAATCAGGCATTATTCATTTCTCTACTGCAACACAAAAAGATCAAATAACACAGGCAGCATCAGTGAGTTGCAAAGAATCCTTTTCTGTATCCTTTTTTTTTTTTTAAACAGCTGCAAGGTATGGTAGGGTTATCAAGAGTATCACAATTAAGATTAAAAAAGTCTATCTAAACTCATTTGTAAAAGTGCTGATAAAAAGAATCCCTGCCTGGTCAGTATTAGAATGATTGTAAAATATACATGACACTTAAAGCCGCCAAACCATGTGTGGTACGTTTTAACTTTTCTATTTCCATGACTACGCGCAGCTGAGCTACAAAAGGTTACATAGAATGTACAGATCTGGAGATGTACCATTTCATTTCTGTATCTAAAAAAGGCATACACAAATGACATATTCAGAAAAAACAGCAATTTACATTTTAAATTAATATGAAAATAATTGCAGCAGGTTTTTTAAAGATGCTTCATAAACATAACCTCCCGCTGCGTTTACGTTCAACGTCAGTGGTATTATCAACATGTTTGTTTAAATGCTACAGAAAAAAACATTGACAAAAGGACCAGAGGCTGAACGTTAATGACTCGCTGAGGCCGGGGAGGTCAGAGGTCAGATGTGGGGATCAGGTGCATCAGGAGTCACAGTTTAAACTATATTACACACGTTGCATTTAACCAGTCTTTAAAATGACCGTCTCTCACAAAACAAAAAACATTGAGACATTTGCTTGTGTGAATGGAAAAGGATTATGGAATTCTATCAAGACAGCGCTGGGCAAGGGGCTTCCAAATCTTTAACAATGTGCTGAGTACGCAGAATATGTAATAGTTGTTCTTCAGATATAATTTCAGTAACAAAACATATTATCTATTATTACATTCAGAGATTTGCTTTCTTTGAGGCAGTGCTGTACTCAGTTTTGACTGTTGGATGAGAAATATTACAATGATACGGACAGAAATAGAGAGTTCTGTGTCAATTTTACTTTCCTTTATTCAGCAGTGGCCAGGTTAATTGATGTTTGGGAGCTGTCCAGTGCTGAAATCATGATAGTTGGTGCTATTGTGAATGTAGGGGCCCCCAAACCTTACATTACAATTATTGAACAAAAATCTTGTATAGATGTGATGCAGACTATCACTATTTAAGATGAAATTATTTAAAGAAAGAATTAATCAAACACAGAAGCTGTTCTGTTCAAACCAAAGGGCATTTGCATTTACATAGCACCATGTTGGTAGCTATCATGGTATTAGTGAGCGAATTTGTGTCCTTGGGCAAGACACTTAACTCCACATTGCCTGAAGCTCCTGCTGAAACACCAAGGCTGTGGCATCACTGATGTAGCAGCCATCTTCCTGTGGACTCACCACCTGCAGAGGATCAGCGAGGGACTGGTGCTATGAGCATTGGGTGGCAGCTCTCAATGCCACCCCCCCAACCCAGAAATTGACTAATAAAGGGGCAGAAAATGAATAAATGAATGAATGAGCTCAGCGACACGTTTCATGAAGGCACTTTCACAGAGAACGTGTATGCATTCATTCATGAAAACTAGCTTCACCATTACTTTTGAGACACCAACATTTCATATGTGGTAATCTTAGACACCTAGTGAATAAGGCTGAAGCAAAAGCTTCAAATCTTGGTCAAGTTGATATGAGTAGTTGCTGACAGCATCGATACAGAATACGCAGGTACAGTATATATCGATTTTCCCCCTGGTTCCATAGACTTGCATGAAAGACTGGAAAATTTAAAGGATCCTAACCCTCAATCCTGAAATAACAGAGGTAATCGTGTTAGGCCCTAAATGCCTGCCTGACTCTCTGGGATCAGATCATCACACTCAATAATGTTAGCTTCTAACAGTACTGAGAGGACTCTCATTTATCCAGGAGCTCTCTTTCAGAGAATGTTTATTTCCATCTGCGAAACATTTCTAAGAAATATCTTACCTAGATTTCAACCTTTAAGTTTTCTCCTGTAACATGACTTGACCTAGCCAGAGTGCTAATTTACTACAGGTGTAAATTAGCACTCCTGCTACAACATGGTACACTGTATCTCTCCATTTGGTTAATGTTTATTGCACACTGTCCCTGTAGGAATAAAAACAACCTCTCTAAAATATGCAGAAGGGATTTTAACAGACATTAAGAGGAGGGGACATTTTTCTGAACTATAAGACCACAACTCCTCCTACCTCCAGGATGTACTGGTACGTTCCAACTAAATCACTGTGCTCTTAAAACACCAGACATGTGGTGGTTTCTAGAGTGTCTAAAACCACAGCAGCAGGAGTGTTTGGAGAGATCTATGCTTCTATGGAATCAGCTCCCCATCCTCGTCAAGTAGGCAGACACTGTCTCTACATACAAGACTAGGCTTCAAAAATTCCTCTTTGAATTAGCATACGACCAGGTGAGAATAATAAATTCAGTAATGGTCTAGTTTTGTTTGATTTTCTTGTTTGATTCACTGCAAACAAAGCCAAAATAGATAGCACTGTAGACTCACAGCTGGAAGGTCCTGTTTTGATTTCAAGACTATGACCTTTCACTGTGGAGGTGCTCCAGCTCTGGAGGTTTTGGCTGACGGCCGCACTGCGGCTGCCCACAGCTTCTGAATCATTGCCTTGTGTGGCATTGAAGGATGGCAAAGTGAAATTTAATTACAAGATCTATGAAGTGTAGCTCAAACCTGAAACTATATATTGTCCGTGGTAAAAGTATTTCACACTAACCCAGTTTCACTGTTGATCTCAATTCAGTATAAACATTTAGGCTTTGCTAATACTGTATATTACATTCATAGAACTATTTGATTTCAAGGCCAAATAAAAACATCAGAAGACAATCAAAACCACCCAACTATGTCCAGCCCTGCAGTGCCTCATCTGTCTGAAGCCTCTCACATTACTCTTGGTCAGTCTTTCCTCTGACACACAAACTGACTGCTGTTGCAGACGGCTCAAAGCCTGACATGATAAGAAAAGCAGCAGACCAGCTCTAAGCTATTTTAGCATCTCTGTCCTGAGCACCGTCTTACATGCATGGAGACACCAAAGTGCTTTTCTTAGACTTACAGGACCTTGGACACACATCTGAGTGACATAAAAAATGCATGGTACAAACTTTCCACTGGTCCCATAACCTAATTTCTAACTATATTCAGTGCACATCTCATCTATAGTGTGAGATGTTGCCTAGTTAACCTCGGCCTGTTTTATGGAGCTGACACACAGTTGGGGGTGGGCTCGCTAACAAGGCTGGAGAAGAAAAAAAGACTTAAACTGCTGAAAAGCTCTGCACTAAATGGAAACTAAGACAAGTCTCTTTTTCACAGCGGCAGAGGCTCCCATCCCTTCAGACAATATGGTTAATTTGTCAAGCTGACTCGAATTGCTGTGTAATTTGTAAATGCCCTTTTGTCTATAAACTCATCAATGCACCAAGATTCATTCACCTGCAGGGAGTAATTCATCATGACTCTGAAAACACGGAGATCAACAGTGCATAGTTCAATTCTTGCCATAAACCCATTTTTACATAAGTCCCCCACATGTTCACCATATGATTTACTCTACAGCTCTCAACATCTGTCACAAATGATCCATGGGGGGAAAACAAAATCTACTGTGTCTGTATTCTGTGTCTGAAAGAACATAATTTGTGTACATTACAGAAGCAAATCCCATATGTCCAGATGTTTTCATCATTTAAAATAAGCGTTGACCTGGATGGCATACAACCTTTTGGGGAATTTAAAGGAAACTTCTCTATATGGCAACACAGACAGACGCGTGGACACCTGACACGCTAACAAGGTTACTTTGTGAGCTGATTATTTATGGATGCTCTTCCCTCGTAAATATAGACCAATATTAAAAGCTTTTGACCGGTAAATAATTCACACAAACCCGAACGAGTGAGATTTGTGTGTGTCCTATAGTATGTATGTATGTATACTGTAATTGATTGATTCGGACAAGGAATTTGCATTTACGCGTTATTATCATTTTTGCTCTAATATTTTTTGGCTCTATATAAAATAAAGAGAAAATACATAGCAGTGCCAATCACAATGGATCTTTAACCTTACCTTTGATGCCACGAGGAGTCCTTAGGAATGTGGGTGAGCCAAGGGAGCCGGCGTGAAGGGAGAGCAGGGCGCAGAAAAGACGCCAAAGCATACACGCAACAGACAGGAATGGGAGAGATGCACTTTTTGTGAGAGACCCGAGGCGAGTGGCCGGGTTTGCACGCACTTTACCCCTGCTTTTCCCCTCGCTTCGTCTCCTCCTCTTCACGCAGCGGCCGCGTTCATCCTTCTCCGGACTCGCTCCAAATGTGGCGAATGGGAAGAGACGCACGAAGACGCAACGCGCAAGGTGCTCGGCTCGCCCCCCAGTTGTCCCTCCACAGATGAGGAGCAGGAGTGAACAAAGAGGCAGGCGATGACAGACGGCTCCAGCGTTTACAATAGAGGGGGACTGGGGTTCGTGCTGCGTGAGGTGGGGGTGCGCCAGAGAGGGATGTGTCCTTCATTTGTCCATAATCCGATCCGTCTACAAACCGACATAGTTGATCCAGTGTGAGAATTAGACTTTAGCCTGTAATGACAGTCTGAGGCAACACCCCCCACCTCTATCCTCTTTATAGCAGCCCTGTCAAACTTTACACACCAACTGAGATATTTTCACGTACTACCAATAGAACGTATACTTCCAAAAATGTCCCCTAGATCATTATTTTAGTATTTGAACCCCAAAATCTTATATTTATTTCTGGGTGTTCTTTCTACTGGAACAACATCAAGAAAATGTTTTGTCACCTCTTCTACACACGTCAATGTTAGAACAGTTAGGCCATTGACAAAGAAGATGGGGAACTTTTGGGATAGTTTTTTGTTTCATGTGCAGTCTCACAATTGATAGTTGCCATAGTTACCATAGTGCTATTTGCACTGTTTGAGAAACACTGGCAGATGACACCGGTTAGAATATTTGGTGTAGGCCCACATGACAGGACATATATGTATTCAGCTGTAGATCCAGTATAGTGCAGCTCTCCTCTATAGAGTGCTTTTCCATCTGAGGAAAATGGCGCTATTGAAGAAAACGACAAATGTTGCGAAGGTCAGGGATTTTTTCTTACACAGCATTTACATGACTTTATACCCAAGTAAAATACAGCTGTTCCAAGTAAAATTTTACCCAAGTAAAATACAGCTGCAGCATCTGCCACATCGCAATAGTTTACATTGATCTTCACCTAATTAAACCACAACATCAATTGGAAAATAAGTTCTGCATATTGGTGTGATAATAATAATGCATAGTAAACCCACCCCATTTTGGCACCTGATGTTACCATAGTCTCCCATCACTATACTAAACAAGTTCTGCACTGCTTAGCTTCAAAGATTTGACAAGATCAAGATTTCACATGCCACAAGTGTAAAGAATTCAGTGCAATTATACAGTAATTAGATACAATTTGTATAAAAGAGATTGGCTGGCTCCACTTCCAGTTGCTTATGTTATGGTTTGGGTCATATTTTTCATGTGTTTTTTATGGCCTTATGCTGCTCAAATGAAAGCCCCTGGAGGGATAAATAAAGGAGTCTGATGGAACTAGTTTCATTAGCAGTCACAGTGTAAGCCCTCACATGACAGTTCCACTACAAAGCTTTGAAGAAGAGATGGTGTGTTTGGGATTGGTCCGTGTCCTTCAGGTGAGCCCCTGTGGTCGCAGCAGGTGATGTGGGCTCCACTAGTTTTAACCTTTTGTTTTATGGGCCCCTTCCTTTCCCTTTGGAGCATCTCTCCCTGGGATGGGTCATAACAAGAATCAAAAGCAGTTTCTTTTCTTCTCTTGAAAGAACTCACTCACAACAGTAATGTTTCCGGCAGTCAGACTTGTTCCCATATGTTGGCTTCATGTCAAGGCTGCCCTACGTCTCCGGTTCAGCTCACTGTTTTTATGGACATGATTTCTTGAAGCATAAAGGGCTGGAGCAAGGTCCTGTTTGTTTACGCACTATGTTTGGGCGGCAGAGTGGCTGAGGGGATAGCACTCTCGCTTCTTAGCAAGAAGGTCCTGGGTTTAGTTGGAAGAGGGCCTTTCTGAGTGGAGTTTGAATGTTCTCCCCGTGTCTGCATAGGTTTTCTCCGGGAGCTCCGGTTTCCCCTACCACTAAAAACATGTGCAATAGGTATGAATGTCACGTGATTGAATGGATGGTGTTGACTGGGGCGTTGATGCGCCAGTGTGTTTGGCACCTCGTATCTGTCATCATCGGGTGTGGAATGATTGCAACAATATCTGATTTCTGAACATTGTGAACCGCTTTGGGTGACCTTGGTCTGTAAAATGTGCTGTATGTTGGCTTCATGAAACTAGGATCTCTAACATGCATGAGGTTTGCAGCCGAGTGTGAAGCGGCAGGAATTAAAATCAGCATCAAACTCCAATTCCAACAATACTGCTGCATTGTACTGTACATATTTAAGCCAGAAATCCAAAAAGTCAACTTGTTTCTTTCTTTCGTGATTTCTCCCATAATTGCACTGAAAAAAGTGATGAAAAATAAGTACAAAATTGCTCAAATTTGGCTAAATGTATCTTAATTTGAGCACATGTTGACTGCCTTAACAAAAGATTTGCCAACGGGACAAGCAAAATGATCTTGTTTTTAAAAAAAATACAAGAAATGTCTCCCTTGGAATGAGAAAAAATCATCCGTTTTTGAACTAAGACTAAATGACTTTGTCCCATTGGAAAGTCTTGTTTTAAGAATGTACTAAAATTAAGACAAAACCACTCTATTCAAGCAATTATTACATCATATTTAATCATTACTTGCAGTGCGGTTTTGTTGCACATTCAGATAATCCAGAAAATTTGAGATCACATTGAGATGACGACACTACGACGTTTAATTTGCAACATTGAACTAGCCAGTTTGCGATCACATTTTAATCCCTTCTTTTTCTGAATACAGTGTTGCCTTAACAGTCTAATCTCATTGTGAGGCGTTTTTCTTGGCTGCACAGCTTTGGAATTCTAAAGCTCTTCTAAGACATAGAGGGGAAAGAATATATGCAAATAGCTGCATGGCGGTGGTGCACAAAAGACAAGGACCCTCATCAGCAACTGCAGTAGTGATGGCCTCTCTTCAGGTCGTATGCTTGCTGCACATTTTGAGAACCGTTTGGGGATGAGGCCCTGATGAGAAGAACAGAACAGAGGCAGGAGATTGGACTCATTTCTTCAGCATCTGTCATTCCCTCAGAACTGAACTCAACGAGAAGTAAAGAGATATTTACAGTACAGCTCTAAACCGCAGGGAGCAGCGTAATGCTCTAATGTAAACAGAAAATAGACACCCAGAGATCAGACCCACCATGAAATAAATATGAGTTTGTGGATTTGAGCTTTCAGTTTGGCAGTAAACAATTCAGAATTCTATATTACATTATTAGTTTTATCTGGAGTCTCAAGTCTCGACTTACAGAGTTGAGTACATGAGTGTGTCTTCATTCTTCAAACATCTTTTCATAGACTCAAACAAAAGGAACTATGAATAAATATCAATTAGAAGAAATGTTGTATCTTATTTCTTTCAAATAAGAATTCCCAATAGAGCTGATGATTTGAATGCAAACGCAGACAAGCAGGTCCCTCAACAAGCAGTAGGTTTCATATTGTCACATCTGTGTGGCACGCTTTGTCATGTTTACTTATGAAGAGCGGGGAAACATCACAACTGTAATTTATTGGTTCCTCTTTTGTAGATCAAACAGGTCTTTAGCCTCACCACACGAAAAGGGGGGAAACCCTTGTACAGGCAGCATAAACTTCACAAAGTCTCGTGCTGATGAGGCAGTTCTGAGCCCATGCTGTGTCTGACTGGTCTCAGCCAGAGGGGCCCATCTGGGCTGCAGCGGGAGCAGCGCTGGAAGAGGAAGTGCAGGAGACGCAGTGGGCACCAGTGCTGAACCGCACAGACCGGGACACCTCTCTGCTGTCTAACCACAGGCCTACTCATTTATGTATGCTTTGGCCTCCTTTTTCCATTTAGGCTGTCTGAAATTCATGGGGTCTTTTCGCAGGAGTCTCCACTTACTGTAGATTGTCATTAAGGCACAGTGTGCTCAGTGTTTTTTGGTCTGAGGCGAAAAGAGGCCGCATGGAAATGCTGACTTTTATTCCATAGAGGAAATGAAATGCTGAATAGGGAATTATGTTATGGAAATAAAAACACATGTCACACAAATGAACTATATTTGGAATGATTGCTCTTAATCACTTAAAGCTGTTAGTATAGTGGGTTTACAAACTGTGAAACTGGGAGCTTTTTTATTCATATAACACACTGTCTCAGGAGGTAGTTCATGCCTAGTGCACACGCTCAATCTGGTGGGACACAGACAGCAGTAATTTGTTAATTTTTTTAATATCCACATTTTTAGATGGATAGACAATAGATGTAAATACAGGGATATGAATAAAAACGAATTGTCCAGCATTTAGCAATGTTATAGTTGTTTTCTCTAGAGATTTGGAGATTTACTCTAAATTTGTTTTTAGAGCGGTTTATGCATGTCTGAGTTTTATTTACTATAGAAATATGTTAGAAGCCATTGTTTCCCCATAGCCGCATAGCCACATTAACTGTTTTAAATAGTTTGTTCACCAATTTTTTTATTTGATTCTGTAATATCAGCAAATATCCAAAGCTTGGTCCGCGGTGGAGCAGCGTCTTTGATGTGACCACATTTCACTGACGTTAGAGCTCACATGACAAGCTACTGTAGCTGAGGCAATCTCTCTTCACTGGCTGTACATAGAGCATCACATCTCTGCAGTATGCTTTCAGCTTGTGCAACAACTTGCCTCCTCCCATTACCACCTCAACATTCCATAATTTCCACTGGGGTCTGTGCCTATACCAAATCTAATAAATGAATATGAATTTTAAACTTGTTGTATGTCACATTTGCAAGTATTTTAGATGCTGCATTCATGCTGCATCTAAAATACTTGCAAATGTGACTCAATAGAAATCAATACTACCCACCCCCTTTCCAGATTGAAAGCCATACAGCAGGTTTGAGTGCGCTGACTTGTCTCTTTTATAACCCAGTTTGAACTCAATATTGAGATTTCTATTTTTTGTACTACATACTTAATAATTGAGCCGCAGGTGTCATAGATTATCAAATGTAGCAGACAGAAACACGTATGACCACTTTAATTAATCCGCCATGGCATAAATTTAATGTGGGTCCTTGAAAAACCAAAACCAGCAAAAACATTCAAGTGCAATGTTGTCCAGTTATGAAGCCTTCTGATAAGCAGTGAAGGGAGAGGGACATGTTGCTTCGCTTGTGTAGTGTAGCCCTGGTTTAGGTGGGGACATGTTTTAGCGCTAGGATGTATGTAGCTACGGTGGTACTTGGTAGCCTCTGATCTATCTGGTTCCAGTGTTCACAAACCCGTTGGGCCTTGTAATTATTTAGACCGAAATTTGAATCAGGCTGAACCACCCTCTGATCTGATCACCTAGTTTTCTCCAGTTATCGCAGAGCATCATATAGTGACTTAACAGGAAAGTAGAGCTTGTAGTGGCTTGAGATCAAACATGGGTACTTCAGTTTTAGACATAATGGAATGTCCCTTACAGGGTGCGGTAACCAGGTAATTAAAATTCAGGTCATGTGTGAAGGAGCAGCTGTGTGTGCGCTGTTGTGGATAATTGTGAACCACTGAGCTTTTCGATAGGTTTATTCCTGATAAATTTTCAAAGGGAACAAGTCATTTGTCTTAATGTGTGGGCAGCAAAGTGAATATCCTAAATGCATTGAAAAGAGCCTCTAATGAGCTCTCGGAGCAGTGTCACAGGCCGCATAGTACTTCTGCTTTATCCAATGTGGGTGGCACAGAGAACCAGCTCTAACCAAATGGAAATGTAAAGAAAACATTTACAGATCTTGAAAAGAGAAACAGCCCTGGACCAGCAGACTAATCATGAGCATGTAAAGAGACGTTTCAATAATGAGTGGGTCTTCATGCTGTCTGTAAGTCATGCGCCAGTTGTGCTTCTTTATAGTTTGTGTTACTGTCATGCACTCTACAAACAAATTACCAAACATCTATAATGATATACTAAACAACAATTTTATTAAAACAACAAAACTATAATGATAATGAAAATGTTAGTAATGCTTTTCATGACACCCAGACACTTCAAATGGCATTGTATATTCCTCCATATCAGTGGTGATAAACTTTAGCATCTGTTAGCATCTGTTAGCAATCACACTTCACAGCACGATGGCTTTGGGTTTCAGCTTTTGTTCATAAGGCAACACTTTATAATTACAAGACAGGAATTGTTTAGTTAATTTATATAATTAGGCGGTATATAAATAAACATTACTTACTCACTTACTTACTTACATACTAATTTATCATGATTCATGCATTTGTTCATGATGAGTTCATTAGTGATTCACATGAGCTCATGGTAATTCATGAATGAATGCATCATGAGTTAATGCTATTGTTTCGTGATGAGTTCAATAATGAGAGCACCTTCATGATCCCATGAGGTCAAACTCATCATAGTCAGCACAGACTCATCATGAACCTTCATGACACATTACTGTTCATTTATGATTAAACACATTTACTTATTATTTACTAACTATTAACAGATTAACCATGATATCATCATGACTCATCATGTCATTGTGGACAAAAGAGGAAATGTGATAAAGAACCTAATTTTTGAGTTAACGGTAAATGATAGTTCATGATGAGTCCTTGTTGCCTCTGGTTTTCCTAGAAACCTTTATCCAGAGACATCCACCTGTTGTCATCATGTTGCTCACAGACAAACAAACAAGTGCTTGATCACTTTCTTGGATAAACCAAAATAATCTAAAAACTATTAGAACGATTTAGATTCCCTATTTGTTTTAGATTTGATACACAAAGGAAATGTTGCTTTGTGATAAAATGCTGGAATAAAATCTACAGACACCAAGTGGAACGTTTCTCTGTATTGTGGCGAAAAACAAGAACAATACATGAGTCAATTTTGTTTTTTTAATATAGTAAAATAATGTAAAGTACCATAAAAATCTCTATATAAAAGGTTATAAATATATACACAGACACTTTTTATCCATACAACAATTTATGTTTTTATTAACATGCAGTTATGATGGACTCTTGTGTTACATGAGAATTATTTACATATGTTCTATTCCTTTTCTCTTCTTTGTTTGCAGCACAGAAACTCACCTGCAAGTATCTTACGAAACCTGGAGGCAGCAACACAGCAATGCCAAATTATTCAATACATGTTCTATAAGAATGATTCTAGTTTGAATAGATGCCATTAGTGTTCTCGAGAGAGTAGTAACGATTTTCTGATATGGGCCAATCGCATTGTTTTGTCTCCATCTAGCGGTAAAATACGGCATCACATTGTTCATTGCAGAGTTGATTGCAGTCACAGTGGGTTTTGATCATATCTAGTGATCAAAACTTAGCTCTTATACAACATTCTACACACGCCTGACTTCCATTTACATTTATAAAAATCACGAAAATACACTTGCCATGTTTTTCTCCCTCTGGCGTGGACAAGACCTTGAAAGGGAAAAACAGTCATCCAAACATAACAAATGAAAACAAACAAAACAACAAACACAATGAGCCAACACGATCACGGCTTCCGGTGTACACCATAAACTGTTTACACCAGGTGCAGAAAAGTGGAGTGATGGTCTATTTGGTGAAAGCAAGTGTTGAAACAAAAGTTGCATATCAAAGAAGCAGTGTGTATATATTCTTGCCTCTGACATTTGTAGCTCCTAAGAAATCCAATTCAATTCAAGTTATTCTTGTATGGCCCTAAAGCACAACAATATCTCAGAGGACTTAACAAAACTGTTGAATTTGCCAACACAGTTTACAGTCCAAACACTGAAAATATAGGACACAATGGTTAGGGTTGGTCCACAGAGTTGACCAATGTCCGCGAATGTTGTAGCATTAGAGAGTCCTGGATCCTCACAGTCCTTTCTGTCAGACCCACTGCAGTCGAACAAAATATTCTGCATCCTCACAAGCCCCACCTGCTGGGGTTTAGAAAAAGTATAAACCTGATGTATGACTACTTATCCATCCATCCATCCATTTTCTACCCTTTAATCCATTTCTGGGTCAGAGGGGTGGCAATCAGAGATGCCACCCAAGTCTCATAGCACCAGCCCTTTTATGTTTTCCTTTAATGTGTCCTTCTTTAATTATGTATTAACAACAACAATAATCATGATAATAATAAAATAGGGTTTTAGCCATGGAACACTAACCTTCCTCGGATACTCGAGGGATCATGGGAGTTCGCCCTCTTCACTTATGCTCTGGCAAACCAAATAAGTGTCTCAATCTGCTCTCGGACACCCTGCTTGAAAATTTAAAAATATATTAACATCAAGCACATTTTATTTACAATACATATCAATGATGTTAACATAATTTCAATTTAAAATGTTACATACATTTATCCCTTTATTACTAAAAGCATAGTAAAAAATCAACTCACATTAGAATGATGTTTTCTGTTTACTACGTTGGCATGAATATTGACACATGATGTGGTGCTAAATGGTTTATTGCAATTGGAACTTGAAATATTCAATAAGATTTGTGATTGGACCCCAGCAGAAATATTGCATGAGGTATTTGGGAGTTATACAGACTTTATGAGAGTGAAATTCCCCTGGTGGAGGAAGCTGAGACGATGAGGTGGAGATAGGGAGGAGGAGGATTAATGCACAAACAGCAGCTTAATGCAGAGACTATGAGGCACCGTTTAAATACAGCTGTGAAGGTAATGCGGATCAGCTCAGGTTCAGGCGTGTAGTAGAGGCAGGGTTGAGTATATCGCAGATAAGATAGTGAACACGAGATAACCGCTCATTATCATCTTCATCAGTTTAGGTACATTAGATAGAATAAAAGTACAAGATTTAGTTTGTACTTGATTAATGAAGTCAATTGCAATTTATTTATGAATTGGGGGAGGAACATGTGTTTGAGATATTTTAAGCATCACCTTTGAAACACTTGCCCAACATAATACACTATTCTAGAAATGTTTCACACTGGTGTACTGTCACTTAGAAGAAAGGCTGTAAAAAATGTTATTTACGAAAAAAAAAGCATGGTTAAACCCATTTTTACTTGGTTTCACCATCTGGTCATTTTAAAATGTGAGGAGTAAGTACAGATACTTGTTTTTAAAAGTACAAAGTCAAGACTTTGTCACTTGCTACTTATGCCGATGTTATTAGAAAGTACAGAGTCAAAGGAAAAGAAGCAGTAACATTCTTCATTGTTAATGTAACAATAATTTGTAGAGTTAACAGTATTTTCAGGGCAGACGAACCTTTTCCAGGAGGGGTCGCCAGTGCACACTCAGACGGAGCAGCCTCATTCATCACCTCCCCTTATTCCATTGACAATAGACACATCAAATGGGGCGGGGTGGGAACCTCTACATCGCATACTGTATGTGAAGACAGACTTTTGATTATACAGGTCAAACGATAGAATATTGTTCAAAATGTGTTGTACTTGTCCTTCTGTAATTCAACTTAATGTGAGACTAATATAAGATTAATACCACGCAATGCGAGAAATATCAAGCCTTTATTTGTTATAATGTTGATAATTGGTTCACGGCTTCTAATAAACCCAAATAAAACATATTAGAACATTTGAATATATTGAAAATGGACTGTGAGCCACAGTCAAACACAGCGGTGGCATGTGTCACTTTGCATGTCACTGTGCGTGAGTCTGTATTACATGTTAAGTTGAATTACAGAACATTTTGAATGATATTGTCCAGGGACCGCAAATGAAAAATAGCTGTGGCTAATTCTAGTGAATTTACAGTAATGTTTCTGGTCAAATCAAAACTAACAACAACAAATATTCCAATTTTCCAAGTTTCACCTGCAAATGGTCTTTGAGGGTTTTTCCCAAAATAATAAGTACATCTCAAGTTCCACCCTTTTGCAAAATAAGTCTCTGAAATGATGTGTCTCCATCCTGACTATCTGCTCCATGTTTCCCACCCAAACTAAAAAGGCCTACATAGTGGGGTCATGTCTGGTCACCCCTCCTGAGAATAAGGGAGTCTGTGTCGGCCCCTAACCCAACGGCTCTAGACTGGGACGTCCGAGCAGATGCCCATAATTACCATGGCGATCTCAGACCAGTCTCTCATAAAAAAGACAGACATGATGGTGGATCATGTCTGTGGAGAGAATGCGACTCCTGCACATGTTTTGCCACAAATGTCTACAACGTTTTTTCAAATGATAGGTGGACAAATAAAGAGGCGACGATCAATTGTTGTCAATAAAGTTACAATTAAACTACTTTCTGTCTTATTTTAGTGACATTGTGTGAAGAAATCAGACCACAACATGCTGTCTTTATCTTAATGGGAAACATTTGATCTTTTACATACTGAGAGCATATTGGCCAAGAGAGGGCTACTGTCTTTTTCACAGAAACTGATTTAAAGATAATAATACTCCATGCATACAAAAACTCTAGGGATAGAACAGTTTTAAGAGTTGTGGGTTTTGTGATTCATTATTACAGGTATTTTTGTAGTTTCAAAGTTAGATATTGGATAACCTTAGTTTCATACCTTAGCAACCTGAAAACAATCCTTTCAAAGGTGAATACAATACTGACCAACCACCTAACAATCTGTATAAGAAAGTGATTATGTTAGGGCGGAAAAAAACCTAAAATGAAAGAGAAACAAGCAAATTGACAACTGTCTCCTTTCTAAAATGAGAAACTCTTTCTCATTAAAGGGAGATAGAAATAACTGATCCAAAGCCTCTAAGAAAGTCAGACATTTGCTACTCCGCAAAATCTAAACTTTACCTGTTTACAATTTGAAAAGCCAAAAGAATAAAACTAATTGATTATTTTGTTGTTGGTGAAGATTTGTTCAAATTAACTTATTCGACTGGCCACATTATTTTTTCCGGACAATCAGACTGTGACACACACTGAGTGTCTGGCTTACACGGCTGACTGAGGTCGAGATTGCCCCACATCATGACACATTCACCCTGCAGATAAGTGGCATTATCAAATAGCGAGTCTAGACAGGGCCTGCACGCTGCAGACTTAGCATATGCAAACTCAAACTGTGTGTTCATATAGATCATGTTTTTCACTTTGATAACTGTTATGTGCAAATATGTGCAGTAAGTTTCATCATGTCTTTCCAGCTTCCTCAGGTCAAGTCAATACAGAGGAAACTTTAGAAGTGTGTGGGATGTCCGGCCTGTGGCTCCAAAGGTCATCTCATGCACTGACCACAAGTCCATGAATCTGTCCTGACCAATAGACCATTGACCTTTGGCCTAAGAGGAAGGAAATGCCCTGACCATATAAGGGTTCCTAATTTGGTCGGGGCATTTCCCATCAGCTTTGGTCTTGTATCTTTACTGAGTCTTTTGGCCCCTACAAAGACATGTGGCCCAAAATAAGGGACAAGTTCATAAAAAAATATCTTGGGTAAACATGGAAAGACATCAGATGATGCTTATTACATACATTAAAGTGTGTTATCCATCATTTCATTACACCAGAATCGCATCTGAAATAATAAGTTTTTAAACTCTAATTTTAATGCAACAAACCAAAAATCTATCCATTCAAATTTGAGCGAGTGTCTGGTTCCCACAGGGGCCTAGACCATTGCAGACTCAGATCCTGAAACTTGGGAACATGGGGGGTGGGAGTTTTGGGGTGTTGGGGGTGTCTGAGTCTGAGGTGGTCTATTATACTATGGCGAGACACACGACACACGCGTGGGAATCCTCCAGTCGGGATGTGCTGCTCTGAGCTGCTCTGAGCTGCTGAGCGTATGCAGGACCAGCGCCTTTTAACACCAGACAAAGTACTCACACTGAACACACACACATTTAGATTATTTTTATACTATGTCCTTAAATTTAACTAATAACATATAGTACAGCCAGAGACATGTGTGACATAATAAACAATATAGCTGTTTAAGGGTACAGCAGCCTCATTGCTCACTGTTCAAAATACCGGTCAAACCTACATCAAACAATCCAGACACATTCACTGTCGTCAACAACAGCAGGAAAGTCATCCACTCAATTCAGCGTAGGTAAGTAAACCTTATTTATAAAGCACATTCTAATCAAGAATTGTTTTAGTGGAAAAAAAAAATATCCTGCAATCTCGGTTTATATAAATAATAAGACACTGTTCAATCAGATTAAAGTTTTCCTATAGGTTTACAGAAATGATCAACATTATTATCCAATCATGTGTAACTACTACTAGCCTATTACTTGGGGTCGTTGTCCATTTCAAATCTTTAATTTGGCTGTAAAAAGATTTGAGACGTTGTCATCAGAGCACTTCTCTGTGCTGCATCCTCAGTTACAGGACAGTAGGAATGAGGAGCACAGCACAAGATTAGAATCCTTCTTCTCGGCATGTGTTGTGTCAAAATTATTATTTGGGCATCCCCCAAATGTTAAATACACAGTTTATATTATAATAAGTATGTATTTGCATGTAATTCTGGGCTGATAGACTCCCCAAAGCTCAGTACCTGCTTTTTTTGGGTCAACCTGCATGTGGATGTGTCCAGGCCATAAGGGCCAGGCTCTATGGTCCAGGCTCTATGGTCCAGGCTCTATGGTCCAGGTTCTACGGTCCAGGCTCTATGGTCCAGGTTCTACGGTCCAGGCTCTACGGTCCAGGCTCTATGGTCCAGGTTCTATGGTCCAGGTTCTATATGGTCCAGGCTCTATGGTCCAGGCTCTATGGTCCAGGCTCTATGGTCCAGGCTCTATGGTCCAGGCTCTATATGGTCCAGGCTCTATGGTCCAGGTTCTATATGGTCCAGGCTCTATATGGGCGGCACTTCTATGCCGCCCATATGCCGGTTCGAATCCCGGTCGGACCAGGGCCTTTCTGAGTGGAGTTTGCATGTTCTCCCTGTGTCTGCGTAGGTTTCCTCTGGGTACTCCTGTTTCCCCTACCACTAAAAATATGTACAATAGGTCTGGCACCTATTGTACATATTTGGCGACCCCGACCCCGACCCCGCTCCCATCTCTGTGTGGAGTGAGAGGACAAGTGCCCAAAAATAACAATTGTAAACCGCTTTGTGACTCTGGTCTGTGAAAGGCGGTATATAAATAAAGATTACTTACTTACTTACTTACTTACTTCTATGGTCCAGGCTCTATATGGTCCAGGCTCTATATGGTCCAGGCTCTATGGTCCACGCTCCAGGCTTTATGGTACATGCTCGATAGTTCAGGCTGGATAATGTTCCAGATAAAAACAGTTCTGTTTAGCTCTATGCATAAAGCTGAAATATTGTAGCCTATACCACACTCTTTCCAATGCTGTATACGGTGGATTGTGTTTGTGTTGTTGATGATTTGAACGTTTCCTTGTCTTGTTTTGTGCAGCACTTTGAGTTACCTTGTGTATGAAGTGTGCTATATAAATAAACTTGCCTTGCCTATGAGGTCCAGGCTTTGAGCTTGAACTTGACCGGGGGAATGCGGCTCGTGGGAACACAGGGGGGTGTCTCTCATTTCCATACAGCCGACCCGCCTCAAGTGAAGCCACCGGGAACCATGCCCCTCACTCTCACTGGGGATCGGCAGAGGACCAGTCTGAGCGGCTGCGGACTATTGCTGGTAAGGTCCTGCCTCACTTTGGTTTACTTTTACAAGTTACGTCATTTATTCCCCATCCAAACGAAAGAAGTTGTGAGATAAAGTAACCAACGCCTTTGTAAATAAATGTCGAGCTCAACAGTTTTAAAGATGTGTATATGTGTGAGTTATCGTTTGCCAACTGAAAAACAAAGTAACGAGCTTAGACTATTGGCTTATTATATTAGCAGCATCCTGAATGTTTTAAATTTCGTTAAGTAATTGGCCTAATTACTTTTGTAGCTTTAGCATATTAATTCCATCAGATACATTGAATTATTGAGCCGAAATACACGTGTTCATGTATTGTCATAGATATGAGGCCTGTGCAAAATGACTAAATCAGAGAAACATGCGTCAGAAATATAATGGTTTATGTGAAGCCAGGCCGCTGCACTGCTGTCCTGCACTTTGGCCCCTAAAGGGTTAAGAGTTCTGTATGATATTCTAAAATGTATTATTATTGAAATATTTATAATGATAAGTATTATGATGATTATAATGATGACTGTTATTGTTAATATTATTATTATTATTGTCATTATTATAATTATCTTTTAAAATAAATTCCCGGATATTACGCCTTCTCTGCCCAAATAATAATAATTATTATATGTTGGAAATATACTTTAAAATAACCTTTACTCCAATTTGATAGGCCTATGGACAAATAAACGTTGTATAATTACTGTCCAATGTTACGCAATATTGTTTTTCTTTTCATGAAGAAAGATTGTGTGTTCATTGATAATAGATTAGCCTACTTGATTTATTGTTATACGTCATTCTTTGGCATAATCGAAAAAATAGGATCTATATTCATCCTAATTTGTTAGGAAACAACTATGTAATTGGGTTTTTTATTATTTTATAGCCTACAGTTGTTATGATTGTGCTCCATAATTAATGACATTCAATTGTTTGTACGCCTTACCTTGTGTACAGTTAAGTTACAATAGAAGTCATGAATTTGCTTTTGTTTAGGATGGCCTAAATTTGGCCTAAAAGCACGGAGGACTAGGCCTTTAGCATCGCGCTATATTTCATGTGCCTCAGTTTCTCCAAAGAGTGTCGCTGTTCGTCATGTGAATACTCCCAATCGCAAGGAGCTGTGTTTGTTGCATATAGTTCATCTGACTAACCATCAAGTCAACTCATCTGTAAAGTTTTCAGACGTTCTGCAGAGAGATGTCTCGCATGCACTCTGCAGAATACACGTTATTTTCCACAAATTCAACATATTTTTGAACAGATCATACACTGTCCCCTTAGCCTCGTGGTGGGGGGCAGCCATCAGAGGTTGACATTATCTTTAAGGGTTTTTTTTATTCCTATATAATGCATTATCATGTCGTATAGTTCATATTATATTGCCCCGCCCAAGAATTACAACGTCAATATCCCAAATGTGATAGGCCTCTGGCTGCCCCTCCTCCTCAGATTCTGCACTTACTGCATACACGTGGTGAGTAACACCTTGTTACTTGAGTAAAAGTAAACCTACATCTGTTTCAGTCACATTTTATTATTTGCAAGAGATCAAAGTGACATTATTTAGTTTTTGTTATTAACTATGTCATTCATGATTAAATGGGATGAGATAATGTGCAGTTAAAACCAAACGTCTGCCTGAATGGATAGCAGGTATATTCCTTAATTTAGGTCATGATGCTCGACCTGCACCTGGACTAGTTGTGGTGGTCGGAGGTCTGCGTGTTTCTCCTCACAGTATTCATGCCGCGGTGTGGTGCAGCAGGAGGAGGGGAGCCCGAGGCCCCGGGCCCCGGGCTGCAGCGCACAGTTCAGCGGGATATTGTTGGAGCCTGGGAAAGTGTAGCAGGGATGACGCCAGACTGTGTTGAGCGGCTTGGGGGGACGTGGAGGATCCCAGACCCGATTGTCATGTAAATTTCACTCTGGCACGTTGTTGAACTTGATGTTGACTTCTTTTTTCCCCTTTCTTTTTATTTTCGGAGGGGGTGGGGGAGAGGGAGGGGGAACACTTTCCTGTCATTTTGTTTGTGGGAAAATCCCAGTGAACACGCACCACATGGCCTCAGCATGCTCAGTGTTGGAGCTCATTTACATTTACTTATTCCTGTAATGCGTTAGGTTTACAATATGAAATTCTAAACACAGCTAGACTTTTTAATTTCCCCTTTTTCAGTTATTTGTAATTTGCTATGGTTTATTTATTTGATCATGACCAACTATATTCTTTTTTTCTCTTGTGTTAGTTGTACTCTATGGCAGTTTGGCACAAGTTCACTGGCAGATATCACCAGAGGCCTAAAGATTGCATCTGTTTATAAATGATGCTGAGAAGAAAAGGAACACAAAGTCAGACTGCATTGACAGCAGAGCTTGCACCTCCTTGATATAACATTTGCCCATGCGCAATAATCAGATATGTAATGCCATATCTGATATAAGCTTCGTTTGGAATCAGGTCCCCTCCTCTTATTGGTTTACTGCTCAGATACAACCCTTTAAATATCAAACTTTCAGAGACACAAGTTTCTGTTGATTGGTTGTCTCTGTAACTGGCTTTTTATCTGGAGTTATCACAATCTCATCATCTTTCTGGGTGAGATACAACTCATATCGCATCACTTCTGATAAAGCTACAATATGAGGAACTGTATAAGCATTAGGATGTTGTGGGGCCTACACCGTGCAGCCGCCTGAATGTGCTCAACTAAACCATGTTTCCTTTTTTGCTTTGAATAACCAAGAGAGAAACAAAAACACTTATCGCAACTGATCCTTGCTATATTGGCACTAGCATTTTTATTATTGCACATGCAGGGCTAGGTTATTCCAATGGAACACTGCAGATAATGCTGTTTTAAAGGTGATATACCTGTTTTTCTGCCCTTTACGCACTTAAACATCACAGTGGGACACCATATGAACATACCGGAACACATGCTAAGCAATCAACGACCTTTTCATGTCAATCAGATTCCCGCTTCTTCCCTGTTTCTCTTTTTAAGGCGGAGCTCCCCCCTCTCTCTCCCTCTCTCTCCCTCTCTCTCCCCCTCTCCCCCCTCTCTCCCCCCTCCTCTATCTGCCGGCTCAGCGCGTGGACTCACTGCACTTGTCAGTTGCAGTTCGCGCGTGAGAGAGGAAGCACTAAGTGCAATTCTTTTGATTAGTTATACAATAATTGTAGGTATTTATTCATCAGTTAATTGAATACATCATATAGAAAAAAACGACCCATACAAACCAAGAACAGCGTGGACTTGAAGGATTTTCTAGTGGACTTAGTACTAGTGTGGAGTTACCCTGCTGTGCAAGTAAGTGAAACGTTGGTCTTTTGTAAATGACCAGCAACTGTTGGGGAGAATGGTGCTCTTTTTGATTCTCTTTTTGGTTCACAGTCTATATGATGACATAGAGGCTAGAGGCCATTGCAATTTACCATAGGCCCAATTCATTAATACGTGCCTGCCTAAAACGTAGGCTTGATTAACATTTGTGAGTTAGTTATTTGAAGCCCAGATATTAGGAATGAGTTGTGTTCGTCACTTACTGGCTTTGTAAAATCGTGCAAATGCCAATTCCATCTTTCCTCCGAATAATGTGGTGTGCAAGTGAGCGTCAGCCAGTGACAGTGACTGAATTCCCTGTATGAATGTGAAGATACTGTTAACACTGTGGACTTTCCACTCAAAATGTTAAACTTTAAGCATCACATTGTTGTCCTTGTTCACTCCCCATCGCTCCATCTGTATGCGTCTGCGCGTCTGCGTGCGGAGCCGCGCAGCAGCAGCAGCTCTCCCCGGTGCTTTCTGTCCTCCCGGGGAAGCGCGGACCGAAGGCGGCCCCTTTAAGAGACTACGGCTTAGTTTGTGTCTTTGGTTATCTAGCTGTATGAGTTTTAATTTCATAAAGCTAGAGAACCGAAAGTACGAACTGTAGCCAAGCACTTCGTGGGCAGGGGTGTTTTCTGTGTGCGGAAGAGTCCGGGATAGTGCGAACAGAACGGATGGATGCTGGAGATGCCTCCTCCGGAGAGATGCGGAGCACCACCACGGAGCACCGCGCTGTAGCCCTGAACCACACCGGCCTGAATGTAGTCCCCCAGGCTTCACCTGTCCCGGGTTTGTGTGCACTGTGGACACTCCAGAGGAAGAGACTGCGTGGCTACGAGGGCGTGAATGTGAATGGCTTTAGGATGTGTGATTTTGGCATCGTGGTGATTTAGGGGCCTGTGAAGGAACACATCATGTACAGTCCGCACAACTTACAGGAATACAGGAGTTAGAAAGGAAGTGATTAGACTGTAGGCTACTTGCCCCACATGTGTGGGTGTTCCACTGTCATATCTGGAGGGGAGACCAGAAATAGTTAAAGTGCGTCTATGATTGGTCGAGTGAGGGCCCACGTGACGGGTCTTGGCATCAACATAGGCAGTAGATATCTGTGTGTAACTGTTCATCTATGACTGCATGAAAACAATATAGCCTACTTTGAAAACAGTAATTAAGTGCCTGTCACTCGATACTCGTCAACCCATGCTTCTTGTGTCAGATGTGAAGAGAAGTTTAAGGTATATTTTCTACTTCCGGGTGGATCATCAAGACTATTGGTCCTCCCAATTGTCAATCATTCTGGTGATGCGTGCTCGTCAAATGAGACCAGAGAGTTTTGTTCAAAAAGTGGAGAGGGCGGTTCTTTCTTAACATTTGGGAAAATCCTTAGCCTTTAAGGTCTCATCGCAAATAATGGTGCAAGTTGCTAGTATGAACTACTGTAATATTCTATTTAAAAGTTTTGTTTTTTTACAGAAAGTTGCATTAATCAGCCGATGTAAAAATGTGTGTAATTACAAAGAAACATTCAACGTTCCCAGTATATGTATAAAGAGAGAGAGAGAAGTAGATTAGTATAGAACCCAGGTTACTACTTTATGGCTACTTATTATTTTTTCTTCATCATCTCAATATCAAGAGAGATTTATTGAGTAAAAGTGTATGATTCCCCCTGGATATGTGTTATAAGACATATCACACTAACATTTTTAAAATGCCGGTTTGAAACTCTCCCCAATCTGCAGCAACACAGATTTTCAACTGTTTCACTATTCTGGGCTGCTGTGGTAGGCTACAGTATGTTGAACTTGTTTTGCTCATGCTGTGGAATCTGATGACTATACATATTGCAGAGTTTTATTAGCTTCATATTATTAGACTTTAGTGAAGAAACCATTGTCAGACTATATTTGAATGTTTGAATGTTCACATGCGTTTGTTGGTGGCTGTGAATTATGAGATTGTGAGATTGGGTCTAGATAAAATAGGACACCAGCTCCGACTTTGATCTATTCTCGGAGCTGAATAAGAAAGCCATAGAAATTATAGACTATCCCTGAAGTCCCATGCTTTATTTAGAGCGTGTCTGACCATATTTGACCTGAACTATTAAACAAAATTGTAAACGGTGTGCTGGTTCTCCTCACTGAAGAATAGTACAACTCACCTGCCCTTCCTCCATTTTGAATTTGTTGTCATGTCAAACTTATCTACTACAACTTATTACTAACTGAGTGTTTTTGCATTCTGATGTCATTGTGTTTTGTGTCTTTGTGCTTCAGAGTTTCTTGCAGTACACAAATCTGTTAAGCCTTGGACTGAGAAACAAAAATAATGAGGAGTGCTTAAAACTCCTAACTTAAAGCAATTTTAGCAGATAACGATATCTACAAGGTCAGCCCGGTGCACTTAACTGTCTGTGTTTATTTTACTGCCTTGAATAATATTTAAATTCATCTGTGGTGTTTTATTCAAATGTAATGTTTTTGCATTCATATATTTTCTTCTTCTTCCTCTAAAGGGATCATGAAGACCTCATCAGTGCTGAAGTTTGGGACAAACACATTCAATGATGACAATCTTCCTCCAAACAACAGCCCACCCCGAGGTAATTATGCACCATTGCAAAGTACAGGACACATTTAAGCAGCGGAGCATTTGATAAAGCAGATGTGTCCATATACAGTACATGTTGTGCAGGGAGAAAACTTTAACAATGCCTTTCCCAGAAGTTACAGAATACTGATGGTTAGTTAGTTGGATTTCATGTCAAACTTGCAGAACACAATTTCCCATTTCTTGACACTAATGCAGGTTTGAAAAGGGGTTGGATGTCTATACTTCAATACATATTTTGTAATGTAATCTGTTACATCGGGGTGGGCATTCTTTTTCTCTGGGGGTATTGTGGAGGGAAGATATCACAATATTTGTTTGAAGAGCAACACATATTTAAAGAACTACTACTAACCAAAATTTAAAACCTGTATATTCAGGAGACTCTATATTTTCTCCACACAAGAAGAGATAAATAAGGAGCCATCATTGAGCCACCATTAATTGAACTAAAGAACAGAGCGCTGGCAGTCAAGTGGACAGTGTGAGGTTAACAGCTGGAATAGTATCCTGAACACGTACTCTCGGTAAATGTACTCTGTTACTCCACAACATTGTGCATATAGATGTGTATTATATCATCTTTTAAACAGAACCAACTTACATTTCACACATTGTTGCTTTCAAGGGACATTTATAGACATTTTATTTGCACTCGGTGTACAGTAAATGCCAGTGCATTTTATACCACTCCACAGCTTGAATATGTACAATATATAGCCTACAGCAACACATTCACGAGCAGTGTGGGACCTCCATGTTCAATTCCATCATTCCGCCTTTGAAGTATTAATCTGTTTTACATAGCAGCCCCCCAAACCGACCCCCTCCCCTTCACACAGACCTCTCTCTTTCATTCTTACATATTGAGCGTTTTATCCCTTTAAACACGATGATCCTCTTTGTCAGGTAGTACGTGTGCTAGGTGCAGGGGAGGTGGCCATGTAATCTTGGCCGCGCTTGCTTTATCCCGTTAGCAGCGCGTAGGCCCAGGGCTCACCCAGGCTCAGACCTCCTCATGTGGAGAGAGCGTGTGGGTGCCTCTGACTCCACAAACGGTTGACGGTATTGGGTTGATGTGCGTAACGTGCGTAATGTAATGTACATTTCTGAGGGAAATTAGACACTTGTACAATAGCTTAATAGCTGAATAACGTATTTAGATATTTAAAACTATACTTGATGGATTCAAATATCTTAATTTGTTATTCAGTGTTAGGGGTAAAAAAAAACAGGTATATGTATAGCTTTACTATAACTATATATATTCTTTGATCAGGACCTTGTTTAAACTATTGCTTTTCTTGATGATTTAGTACTATTTATTGATTCAATTCATGCAAATTCAATACCTGTGGATTTACCACTTATTCAATATTTTACTTTCTTTTGTTAATTCCCGCAGAAATAGTTACCTTTTTACTTCTCATACATATTTTTCTTTTTCAGATTTTTTCCTACTGTAAATATAGTATACAGATATATACATACAAATGTATAACCAATATGAAAGTTCCATCATGTGTCTATATATTTACAACTGTATATTTATCAGCTCAAAAGGCATTTTAAATGTAAGATAAAAGTTAGCATATCACTGATGTCTTCTCACTAATTACACATTGTCGTTGTAATGAATGTGCGTTAGCATTGTCATTCTCACAGTTCCAAGCCTTGGCGCTCAGTTATTCAAATTTACTATGGACTCCTTTGAATCTTCCAGATTTTCCCAAGCTTTATATTAGCATATGCAAGGAGCTGCCTGTGCTGCTGTTTTCTAAAGTGGATGTAAATTATAACCTCAGTATTATATGGACTGATGGGAGATAAATCTGGGCAGTAATGTATTGTGGTGAATGGGCTTGGGTGCTGGGGGGTTGAGGGGGACTGATGTGTGTGCAGTCTGTACTATAGATGGAGTGCAGATTTACACTATCTGGAAATTCCCTCCGATTTAGTGTAAAATAGGAGTTAGAAACTTGTTTAAATATTTGAAGTCATCTATGTTAAGTAAGCGTGCTCTTTTTAAAACAAATATTAACATGGGGAGATTACAGAGTCGAATTTGCTCTTGTCGGATCCAAAAAAGGCTGAGAGGCATCAAGCTCAGGAGCCGAGGGAAGATCTTTTTGGAAACCCAATGCAAACTAGGGCTTGAATAATGAGATGTATTTATGAAGAACTGGGAAGGGGGTCCCGCTATTGAAAGCCAGTAGTTTTGAGCCTGAATGGGAAAGAATAAGGAAGAAGGGGGGGTGAGGAGGGCGAAGGGGGGCGGACGGGTGTGTGCTCAGGGGGCCCCCAGCAGACCCGGCCTCAGCCAAGGCAGCTGTGAAAAGGGCTCCCATCTTTTTCCCACGCCCAGCAAGACGCGAAACACTGCTGCAGCCAGCGAGGGTCAAGTCCTGTCGCTAATATATACACACACACATACATACACGCATGCATGCACGCACACATTACGTGCGTGTAAGAAAGTGCAAATTAACAAGCTGTCTGGGAAGCACAGTGACACGGAGGGACACCTGCTACTCTCCCAGAATGCTTCACTCATCAAGGACCAGTGATTTTGATGAGACAACAATTGGGTCATAACTTAAACTTGAACTTAACATTTATTGTGTGCTGAAAAGACGGAAGATTTGATTGAGATAATATAATAGATAGAGTTATATTAGTGTAATCTTGAGCTTGAGCTAAACTTGGCCTTGAGCTTAATGACTTGTTCTGTAGCCATCTCTTCCATTATCAATAATCAATTTAGATAAATGCAAAATAAGTAGTGCTTATGGTCATGGTTCATTAATCTCTCAATCATATAGTCAACCAAAATAACTCAAATGTAGACTAGAAAGGATCTATTGGGGAAGACAGCAGAAAGGAAGAAAAAAAAGTGGATCAGTCAATATATTGCACTTATCATGTTGGGCTTTTTGCATGAATGAAATGAATTAACAAATCTAACATTTTTCAACAGTAAATTAGAAAGAATCTGATTAAAAAAAGAAAAAACTAGAAATAGCAACAACACATTCAGACACATCTTCCACGTCAGGAGCTTCAACATCAAAGCCCAGTATCTGTTCCCCTGCACGTTTTGGCATGAGCTTTGGTTAGATAAAAATATATCTATATCTATCCCCCCACCCCCTTCCATAATGAGCCTGTTGTAGTATTAGTGCTTGTTGATTTCAGTGTTGTGAGTCTTAGTAGAAGCACTTGTACCAATCACATGGATGCAGCTCTTGCCACAGAGCGGTGCCACACTTATTCAGGTCCCCCGTGCAGCCTCCTCTCTGTAATTCCACCATGAAAGACCGCAACTGCTGTCTCTCTTAAAGTTTATTAGCAGCATCCTTTCTTCTCTTTCTCGTGAGCTGACTCTATTGCTGTTCCTCTCCTTCTGCTAATTCTCCTGTTTCATGTGGCCGTCCCGTCCCAGTCTCACTCCCTCTTCATTATTGGCGCCTTCCCATTCAGATGAGTTTTAAATAGAGAGGGGACCCTTCTAATTAGTTCTGTAAAGATGCTGTATTGTGGTCAGTGTGGCCACCAGTGTGTGCATTGAGAGGGGATGTGTGATAACTAGAGTAAGCATTGAGAAGATGTCTATTGGCCGTTAATGAGGTTTGTTAGCTGAGTGTGTGTCCTGCTGTTTGAATGCGGCCTCAGCCTCCTTTGAAGGAACAGAGATGAAGAGAGCCATGGCAGGTTACAGAATGCAGATGATGTATTGTATTCATTGTGGTTGGATTTCACCAGCGAAGGAGACGAGATGGAGGTGGTAGCAGCTTGTTTACTTTTTTTTTTAAAGTAATTGTGATCATGCATCATCTATCAAAAATATTTGTAGTTATTAGAGGGAAAGATTTTTATTATTGTGCTACCTGTGTCTTTGTTGAAAATGTGTTTGCCGGTGTCTGTTGTAGTTGAGCTTTTATTAGATTGTAAAGGACAGATAAATTGAACGAACAATAGGTGAAGGGAAGATTAGAAAGAGGTGTGGATGAGAGCCTGAAATACTGCCTGAAAGATCTAAAATAGGTTTTGTGGATGGTAAAGGCAAAATGGCATCCTGCTGGGTCTACCTGCTGCCTGCGAAATTGTAAACTGTCACTCAGGATGCAGACAGACAGAGGAGACAGGCATCATTTGTCCGTATTATGCTCAGGTGTTGAGCATAAGCCTACTGCCCCCACCTTCCCCTCGTTTCCATCTTTTCCTCTGCTCTAGCACATTTGTGGCCGTGTACTTGCATGTATGACCTCCCTTCACATATTTGCTCCCTCTCTTTTTTCTTCTTTTGTCACTGTGTTTACCAGAGATGAAATGGGGCATAGAATACTGGGTACACATGTAAGCTGTTGTGGTTGCCTCGCCACAGGAGGTGCAGAGTGTTTGGGCTCATTCCCCAGTTTACTAGTTTACCAACGTAATGCGTTACGCTGGCACAATGAGCCCTGTGTCCAACCACAGGATCCTATTAGGCTCCGAGAGAGACATGTATCTCCATAAACGTTTCCCTCCTCACTGTTCTCTCATCTCCACACTTTGAACCATACTGCCCTTGTACACGTGAAACCACTATCCTCTCTGTTTGCTTGATAATACTCACTGTAGCCCAGGCTTTTGCTCATGCACTAAAGGCCTGTTAACACTGGCCTGTTCCAGCAGGCCAGTGTTAACTCTAAATGTGATGAGCTGATTTTATAATCTGATAATAATAATAACAATAATGAATCAATTTGAAAATAGTTCCGTACTTGTGCTCTCATAATCGCATTATTTAAAGAAATAATTAATTCATAGCGATACTGTAAGAAATATATATTCTGCGTCACTCCAATTTTAATTATTTAGTCTAATGTTAGCAAGTGATGTCCTTAATAAATCAAGAGATGCAAGTGTCTGAAATGCATTGACCAGTTTTTTTTCATCGTATTTAGCAGTTATTGATGTGTTTCTAGTCATTTGAATAATAATAAATGAGTGGTGGGCATTCCTCAACACTGAGCTCATGGCCTATTGGCTGTCTGCTCTTGTGTGAGCTGTGTTTGTGTCTGTTTTGTTCCTCAAGTCCAAAGCCATGGGTCACAGCCCCTCCCTCGCCCACTCTCTCCTTATAACATATTTCTTTATCTTCTTTTCGTCTCTCCATGTGCACCCCCAGCCATGCCTCTCCTCCCATCTTGATAATGCAGCTCTGTTCTCTTGCTGGACGGAGGGCTGCCCTGAACTAACATTGTCCCCCGCACCGGCTCTAGTGGGGGGCCCCATTGTGTGTGGAGGAATGGGGAGTTAACACCCATGTCTGAACCCTCTCAATGGGGCATTGTGCAAAAATCTTCCTCCAGCTCGGCTACTCACCCAACGCCGACTTTAGCGCGGGCCACGCCATGGGCTCGTCGAGGTTCTCCCATTATCAGTGCGAAACATGCACATAACAACGAACACACTCACACTGTTCCAATTGACCCGGCACTTTCTGACTCCTCACTCTGATTTATTCATTTTTCACAACAGCACACTCAAGTGAATTCAGAATCTTAAAGGATTTGCCCTAGTGGGTTTAAAGGTGCCCAAAGATTCCCCTCATGTTGTTTTGGATATTCGACTAGCAACGCAACTGCACAGAGGCGCAGAAATACTGTTGTTCTAATTGGTTCTTGATTCTTTTAATTGTATATGGTCACAGTTCAAATCATGGTTTGTGCTAATATTTGTCAATATGTATGCCAGTGATGTTGTACTCACCATCATAGAAGGAGCATTTTCATTTGTTTGTGTACAGTCGTGAGCGCCTTGGGGCAGGATACAAAAGAGCAAGTTGGTGTTTTCTTCCCACATATTTTTAATCAAAGCGTTTGTGTTTACATTTGCATTTGCATGAAGCAGAGGGAGGCTGAATGCCAAAGGTGAGATTTTAAAAAACATTGTGTTTTCTTTTTCTTTTTTTCCAGATGGAAACGAGGGTGGGTGGTTGGAATGGCGGATAAAGGCTTGTGGATGACTGAACTCGGAGACCTGGTGCAGCTCATCATCATCATTGCCATAGGCTGTCATGCACTGCCTCTCCTCCGTGGCCCATACCTCCATCCAGGGGTCCACTAGACCCTGTGAAGCCTAAGCAGGCAGCTAGTGAGTGGGCTGGGAAGCATGAAGAAGGTCCCTGAAGGCATAAGATACCTCTAGAGCAACCAGCTTTCTGGAGAAATCAATACGAGCAGGAGCAAGCATGGCTATGGCTGGGATCTCGAGTTTGTCTGTGCCTTGGGGGCCGGACCTCCACTGGACTGGCTCCATGTGCCCCTCCAAGCAGCGGCCTCAGCTATGGACCTCCCAGACCCCAACAGATGTGTGTGGTTCTCCCCCTGAACCTCCAATATGGAGATTGCCATGAGGGAAACTCTCCTCTGTTGATTTTTTTGCTTCATAAGATTGACATACCCCCACCTTCTGCCTCTGGCTTTTTAAACACTGTACTGGAAGATCATCTTTGGACTTGGTCTTTATACAAAGCTCAGCCATGGTTTATTCCCAATCCACTTTTACAAAGAGTCAACACAATCTTTATTTTCTGCTCATTTTTGTTGCTGTGGCGCCTGTATACTGTACGTCCACGTGAGAAGAAATTACATATATTCACAATCCTAGAGATCATATAATGGCACGTATTATACTAGTTAGTGCTTTATCACATTCATGTACATTAATGAAGCAAGGGTTTGTGTGAATTTGAATGGGTCAGGGGCACACTTGGCCTTGAATACTGTCTCCCATTGCTTTACACGAGAATACGTATGTTGCCCCACTCTCGAACTGCTGCTGTCGTCACGGGAATGCAGTGTTCTCTTCCAGATGGGCACTGGCTCATGTAAAATGGCCGCCTGTCTCTCATTGTGCCAAACATGTCGGGTGCCTTGTTGTCGTTGTCATGCGTCTGTCTGTAAGCTGTCGTTGGATGCTCTCTCATACTAATTACATTAGCATAACCTTGAAACAACCGTTGGAAGTTCCTGATGATAATTACACCTCTGAAAGCAGCGCCGTTATAATATGTTGAATCTGTGATTGTAAGTAAGCAGGCATAATTAGATTTATATTGCTATAGAGTGTTGTGGCCCTTACATCGAATCACCACAATGTTGTAAATACGGCATTGTACAAAGTAAAAAATATACTACAGAACATTTTCAGTGATTATCTAAATGCCAAACTCTCCTACCAGACAATAACTGAGTAAGAAGTCACTTTTCTTTCTTTCAGTTTCATAAAAACATCCAAAATGGAAAAGGTTACACCGTGGAGCTTTAGGCGAGCATAAGTGGTGACTGGCTTAATTAAAAAGGGATAACAGGCCCCAGTAAGTCTGTTCTAATAGTCTCATTTTTATGCATAAGAGTGTCTGTGTCATTGACCATGCGACTCAAATGGTCAACTGCTGTTATTTTGTTCAAAATTTGCGTATTTGAAAATAAGGACAGATACACGTTTTCACTGTTTTGTTTGTCTTTGAATTGCATAAAATAAATAAATAATTGAACTATGAGACTGAGAATGCTAAATATTTGTAGTTGTGTTTTTTTAACGCAGGCCTGATTTTGACAGCTTTTTCTAATGCAAAATATAGCATTTATACTTTTATGCTGCGGGATCCGATTAAACAAATTTGAGTGATTAAAGTCGTGTGCGTTATGTGGCTAATGTGCATAACAGGTGGAGCTACAGTGGACACGGCAAAATGGCGGTGACGCGAACACTGGTCATGGGAGATGGGGTGAAGAGGATGATGAATTGGTGGTGGGGGGTTGCGGGGGGTTGTGGGACGTCTGGTTTGAGTGGGTTGTAGGGTCTAGACTTTTTTTTTGGAAGGGTGGGTATAGTGGAGAGGTTATTATTTGAGGAGGGGGGAGTGTGTCTGGTTTAGAAAGACATTAATGACTGGGTTGGGGTGGGGGGGGGGGGGGGTGGCTGCATTTGTGAACATGTGTCTGTGCGTCAGGACATTTGCATAGAGCGATTAGGGTGTCCATATGTTGTGGGACAGCCAAGTGTGTCTCGAAGTCCAGCCTGGTCACAAAACCTACAAAAGCTCTGGCTCATTTCTACATTATGTTAAACTGGGCTCCACGTTTGCTTACATCATTGTTTCTCTAGAGCACCCATTGATATTTAGAAATATGCTTTTGAGTCAGTGACGTTTGGTACAATAATGTCAATTGTGAGTTCTTAGATCGAATATTTATTTTTTACCCATCTGCTAGAAATGACAGTGGAATAGCACTTAAATGTTGTTATGGTACTGTCAATTGCTTACATTTTTTAAATGCCGTAATATTGATAAGCATAGCAAAGGCACAGGCCCTAATTGGTTGCAAACCTTGTTCACAAACTCTTATCTCTTGGAGGAGAATTATTGTTATATTACATGAAATTATAAAAAAGATTGTCCACTCAATAGTACAGAATACAGAGTAATAGAACATAAGAAAAATAAACCTTTATTCGTCCCTCAGTAGGGAAATGTAGAATAAAAGAAAATAAGGTTATGCACATATCAAACAGGATATAATTTAAGATGTTAGATAATGAAAGATAAAAATAATGACTTAATAAGATTTCAGAATATCTGGGTTCCATCAGAATGATTAACTAGAAAATAAAATGCGATGTTATTATCACAGTATATACTATTTTCATTTTTGATTACGTCTATCTTTTATATGTATTCCCGGATAACGGTCATATTTGACCATTTCTGGACAAAAGTTAAACATTTAGTTAATTAAAATGACAATGGGAGATAATTTATATTTATGATTTTCGAGCAGATTAACTAATCAGGGCAGAATGAGGCTCTCAATTTGGGTTTCCAGTTTTGGCCCTTATCTTTTTTATACCACAAAATTCAAATATCAATCCATTAATCAATCACAAACAAACAAATAATGTGTAGTCATATTTAACTCACAGAATGTGTACTGTTTCTAGCTGAACTCCAGCAGCTGGTTTACATCAGTGATCGGTGGGTTGAAATTACCCACCGATCAGAAAGATTATGACAACAAAAGGGGTTGTAATTTGTATTGATTTATTAGACCACCAATTGTGCGTATTACATATAGTCCCTATAAAGTGTAACACCTCAATACCATCCACTTCTGACAACGCCTTCAAACAAACTCCAGCTAGTCAGACATCCAGACAGCATCACAAAGCGCTTATGCAAAATTCTCAACATGAATAGTGTCGTATTTTTTGAGTCCATAATTTCCTTGTCTGGAAGTCTGAGCCTGGAGCGTGGGAACGTGTCAAGAACATGTTTAGAGCAGTGGTTGAGTCTGAATGTAGCAGGTGAAAGAGGAACCTCGATCATGGGTCAAGGCCATTGGAGGGCTGTCTGGCACATGTGACTGAGACGTCTATGGTTGTCTGGGACTAGATGGATGCAAATGAAGTTCAGGCTTTTGTTGGCTCAGTCTGGGATGCTCAATGGGGACTGGTCCATAGGGTGGTGACTGGGACAAGTGGGAACTGCTTCATCATGTGTGCTTAGCCTATGGCAGCAAATAGCCTAAAGTCAGCCAAAAGCGCAGATGGACCAAATACCTGGGCCAATAGAATGTGTTTATGTATGATTCATTGCTTCTGAATAATATTTTAATAAAAAATAATATATAAAAAAAAAAATGTAAATGCCATTGACACAATTACAATGCAGCATAATGATAAAGTTAAAAATAGAAAAAAACAGCTTCGTGAAGTAATATTTAAACATAGTATTCAATATTTTGAATATTAGATGTAGACTTCAATATTTTTGAAGTAATTAGAAATAAGTTAGAAAGCCTCACTAAAGGTCGCTTGTTTGTTAATTTGTGAAGTTTCTGACTGCAGACATCTGGGAGTCTGTGTTTATATCTATTTGTCAAAGTTGTACTGCCTCGGGTAAAACTAATAGTAAAAATCATGAATACATGCAGTGATTAAATACTGCCCAATTCCTTGAGGTCTATTTTGTACGTGAATTGTCATCAGGTGCAAAACTGTAGTTTAAGTTTCTATAAGGTCATCAGGAGCATGGGCACAGGATCATCTTCTGTAGGTCTTCTGGAGTCTTGATTGACCCAAAAACTGTGTGTGTGTGTCCTGCGAATAATCAGGCCGTGTACATCAACATTACTACATAATCTGCACTCAAATTGTGTAAAGGATTCACTTTATCATTATCTCATTTGAGAAATGCAGAAATTAGACATTCTTGAGGCCTAATATTATGTTTAAAAGTGCAGCAAGGACAAGTACAATTGGGAGGTATGGCTATACTTAAATGGTCCTCTTCTAGAGACCAGTGAGACATATACGGTAAATAAAAAATAATAGCATTTTACGATCTATTTGGCTGCTACCAGGTTCAAACCAGAGCCAGTAATAAAAAAGAAGACGTGAAAGTACAGCACGGGTGAGAACAATATGGTTTGTAGGTACAGAGGGTCAAAGACTCTTTTCAATTGTTGTCAACAAAATGAGATTCCAAAAACACAAACAATCATTTGCTCTTCTGAAGTGACCCAGAACATTGTATATTGACAGTGCACAAAAAAGGTATTGGGCCAAATTTGTTGCAAACCTTGTCCACAAACTCTTACTTCTCAAAACATAATTGCCTTTAGATTAATCAAATAGAATAAAGATATTCCTTTGAATTGTACAGTATACAGAGAATATGTCCACAAACAATGGGACAGACACAGACAGTGTGCCACTGGCCTGTGACCCTATCCCACCGTGAGGTTTTCATTCCCAGAAGCCTGAAGCGAAAGTCTTTTGGTGTCTATTGGTAGTTGTCGCTCGGCCACCCATTCAGGGCTCAGTCACGGCCACTTAGAGCGCTGCAGACTCAGGGATTCAGAGAGCTGTGATCCAATGACATGTATTTATAATGAGGGGGCTGTGGGGACGTCTTTGTTGGATGGACACAATGTCGGTACGAGAGTGTGAGAATCGACAGGGGAGGGGACGCACACAGAAAGCAGCCATCTTCACACCACTCAACACTTCAGATTGTTCATGTTTCTATTAAATGGCCTGACTTTGAGAAAACATTTATATTGAGTTATTGTAATGGAGATTTTGCTCATTATTTATATTGTTGTTTTTTAATAGAGGCTTAGATTGGGCCCTTAATTTTTATTATTTAAGTTTTTATTATTTTGTTTACAACCAGCACCTCAACAGAACCCTCCATACATGTTCTTCATTTTTGTATTGATACACAGAAACACTAGGGCGACAGTAGCTCAGTTGGTAGAGCATTGGCCTTTGGGCCTGAAGATCGTGGGTTCGAGCCCACCATAAGACCTACTTCACAACTCCCACTGATGACTGCTGTCGTTGTGTCCTTGGGCAAGACACTTAACCCTACTTTGCTCAAAGCCCCAACTGAAAGATCTCAGCTCCTGTGGACTCACCACCTGCAGGAGGATCAGTGAGGGGCTGGTGCTCTGTGTACTGGGTGCAGCTCTGACTGCCATCCCCCCGACCCAGAAATGGATTAAGGGGAAGAAAATGGATGGATGGACACAGAAACACTTTGTCTCCAGTGAAATAGTGGAGTATTGTTCTTCCATCCATCCATTTTCTTGGATCGGGGGGGGTGGCCGTCAGATCTGCACCCAGTACACAGAGCACCAGCCCCTAGGAGTATTGTTCAATGTTGTTTAATTCTGTGTTCACCGTGCTTCATACAAGCTCATCCTCAATCATCAATGTTACTTTTGTGCTTCATCAAACTCTGATTTTAAAAAAAGAATGGCTGTGAATTATCCAAACCAGAGCACAGCATAGCCCTTGTGACAAGCCCTGGTCGAGTACTTAATAAATCTGATGTAACTTTCATATTTATATAAGTATTATCTCATAAGACACAATACAATAACATTACTCATTCCACATACAGTATATGGACCAGTTAGGAACCCCAGGAAGAAAAGCAACTGCCTGATTGCTTTGGCCAATAGACCCCAGAGCCTGCATACTATCCTGTCTGAAGCAGCTGTGTCCCAAACTACTGTTAATATAGATCATTGAGAAAACTGTTTAGTTCTATATATGTGAGATGAAGACATGACACTACCAGGAATTACGTACTGTATATGGCAGTAAATGAGCCAGAGAAGTGGAGCATATTTTTATATTAGGCCTAAACGGTGAAACATTTGGAAGACACAGTTGATTTCTTCTTTCCTGAGAACAACAATAGAGAAAAAAAAAGTGAATATATTTGTTCTGATTTTGTAAAATGAATATCTGCTTTTTTTTATAATGAATAAATTATTTCCATCTCTACCTCTTTGTTTGTTTTACATTCACCTACTGTTTCTGTTTTAGCATTAGTATTAAACAATCTAAAGTTTGAATTCACATATATATTGACTCTTGAACAAAAAACTTTTGTATGAATGGTCATGTAAGTAAAATTTTTGTGCAATATTAATTCTTTTTTTTTCCACACAAGGGTGTGTGGAATACTTATTTATAGCCACAGCTGCCCTGGGGCTAACCAACAGGGGCAGGACAGCCACACTGGTGGTGTCATGTCAGAGGTTGAGCAGCCGTTCTAATGTGTTAGTGGTCTCCCATTACAGTACTAACCAGGCATCACACTGCTTAGCTCAACATCTGACGAGAGCAGGCTTTGACAAGTATATGCATGGGAAATATTTGTTTTCTTTCCAAACACCACCAATTATTTTTTACTATCTCCAAAAAATAAACAAACTATCCATTAGAATATTGTGTCTTATTTATCTATTTTTCATTGTGGGTTATTCAAAGTTTAATATCGACATAACAGAAGATTTTAAAATCTTTAAAGCAGCTGTTTTCCCTACGTAAATGAATAAATAAGACAAAAACCCAATACATACGTGAGGGTAATGAAACAGCTTTGTTGCATAATTATCAGGGCTATTGTATCTGATATTTATTGACTAAATAATACAAACCATGCATAAAGCACTATTAGAAATAATAAACAATTACAAAATAATACAAACAATTAAAAGCTACAGCCTGCATTCTACAACTTCCATTTTAATAATTATTATCAAGATAAACTAACAGAAATTATGTTGACATGGGAAAATATAAAAATTGTACATGAAAGTAGAAGTTTAGGACTGTTTGTACGTTTATTCAATTTAATATTTGAGTGTATTAGTAGCAGTCATGGCCTATTGTTTTGTATTGGAAAAGTGCGGGAGAAGAGCCTCCATCTGAATAAATGTAAATTGGCTGTGCCTCCACCTGGCATCGTGCCAAGTATCTATAGCAACCACATCTTCTAAGAGCCCCCTCCCTCCTCTTTCACACCCTAATTAGACCTCTATCTTCCATAGCTCTTTCTTTCTGCTCTTTTCTCTCCTCTTTTCGCCACGTTCCAGAATTCATCAGACAAAGACACAAGCTCCTGCCTCAATGTAGAGGCATAATCATCAAAACAATTCATTTAAAACATGTTTTGAATATTTGTTATGATTATTATTATTTTCTTTTTATATATTGTAAGTTGTTTTTTGGTGGCTTTTAAGTTATACGTGCCTCCAACACTTTAAGACGATATAAATTATATTTGATAAGATAAACAATGTCTGAAGACCAGATCATTTGATTGTGTGCAGTTGTGAATGTATGTAAATTATTATGATAATTATGTTTTTTAATGATTGTAGATTATTGTCATTTTTATTATTGATAATAAGTATCACCATCAGGTAATATTGTGAGTCAGAGGAACATAATTACTGTCTTTCCCTCCTGCTTTGCGTAGCGGTCATGGTCAAGTTCACGGAGTTGTGGCGCTTATTTAGTGGACTGTGTTGGCTCCATCTGTCCGCCTCAGCATCAGCACGATCCCGCATCTCCCTCTCCTGGCCACCGGAGGGACTGCGACCACAGTAAATATGACTACTATCATGATTGTTTCAAATACAGCCGCTTGAAGTCCTTATATTACTAGAAAAACTGTTTATAAATTCATTCATTTAACATTTTAAATGCAACTTCTCCATTGAGTCTCCCCATCTCTTAATAATAATAATGCATTGGTTATATATAGCGCTTTTCAGGAAACTCAAAGAATCTTCACGGCATCATTCATTCCATACACAGTGTACACAGCTTCCAGTATGTGCCATCGGCCCCTCCGACCACCACCAACCATTCACACACACACACACACCAGACTCATTCTAGACAATGTGGGTGAAGTGCATCATCCATCTGTCAGACTATACAATTACTGTCTTTTCAACCATATGAGCCAGGATACTGAATCCCAGGCTATATATATATATATATATATATATATATATATATATATACACACTGTTTATAATGCATACACACGACTTGATAATATACTTTATTTCAAAATTAATATTTATTCAGTCAACTGCTCAGATGCAGATTAGTACATTCAGTTGATGCAGAGGAATCACTACAAAACAGAATCTAACCACTGTGTAGTACTACATAAATGTCAGGTGATGGACACATGTGACAACACTTCACATCTGTTAAGTGCAGATCATTTTTATATAATTCTATGTAGATTGAAGACGTTAGGACTTGGGAAAGGTTTGGTTTTGACCCAAAGTTCCAATTAGTTGTTTTTGGCATTATTGGCATGATTGTTTCCCACACTAACATCATTAGTGTCTATTAAACTAAGCAATATATTGAAAGGCGGCAGTTGTGCATTTAAACTCAATAACACACTTCTTATATTCCTACAATCCATCAAGGATCCAACAATGACATACACAGCCCGAATGTTACAAAAGGAAACACTTTGTGAGTTACAGCTTAGTACAAGTTAAACATCATAGTTTTTCTCATTAGGCACTTAAGTTAATCATTTTCTTTTCAGCAGCACATATCTGGGCACCTAGCCGTTGTGACTTAATCTTTTCTTCCAAACTGTTTTTCATTGAGGCAGGTATTGAAATGGTACAATGCAGTACGCTAAGACAAGCCTCAAGGACACATGTGAAAAATAAGAATGTACTCCACATTTTACAGAGTACAATTTATGAAAGATATTTGTGAATGTGTAATTAAAATAAATAACAAATGTTGTATGCGTCAATTATATAAACTTCAATAGATTATGCATTTCTTGGAATAATAATATAAAAATATCAATATGCTCAGTTTTTTTCAGCTGCAGCTGTTCACACACGTGTGTGGTTTCTGCTTCTCTTGACTGTTCACCCAGCTGCTCATTAAGTTCAATTCTGTGCAACCTAATTATAGAAACGATTGAATTTTGTATTTATTGAAAATTGTTGTGACGATAAACACAAAAAGGTTTTTGCAAAATGCAGTTAATTGTGAAACATGTATACATTTCTGTCAAGATACAGAATGTGAGGTAAATTGCTACAGTGCTTCCACACTGGGTTGTGCATTTAGCAGTCAGACAAAGTACGGACTCTAAAATCATCATAGTGAAAACTGCAACTCAGATAAAAGGAAACTTTTGATACATCTACTACTTCAACCAAACAATTGTTCAATATATGTAAAATCTGTAGCAAGATTGTCTAATTAGACAACAAGTTGGCACCCTTTTAAAAACAATATTCTTGGATAGAATACAACCCTTAACCATACAACAGCATGCATGTTTTATCACTCATAAAAATGTTAATACTCACATAGTATTGTTCTATAGAAGGCAGTTGACATTAAAATCTCTGATGTGCGATATTTGCAGATGACACGTCTGTGCTTTGGCATTTTTCTCTGGTACAGTTCTCACATTTGTAGGGTCATAATGTGAGACATGACACTGTTGACTGTCACCTTTCTGCCATCCTCAAAAGTGTGAATCAGCCTCAATGGTCTCCTTTCATTTTGTTTTCCCTCATATAATAAATTATCGACCTGTGTAACCCATCTGATGAAGCTTTCTCAAAAGAATTTGAGTCAAATCAAATGTAGTAAAGCTGATCCCTACGGCTATGGGCCCCTTGACCCAGTTCATACTGAGACCCTTGTAGAGTCCTCGAGTGACCCCTTCCTCGGCCACAATCTCCCTCATCGTGCTCAGTATGGTGCCGTAAGTGTGACCAGTGACTCCCGCTGTCTGCATGCGTCTCCGAACCACATCCAGAGGGTAAGAGGCTGACTGCCCTATCAGCCCCGCGCACGCACCAAAGGCCAGACGCTCGTAGGAGTAGGGCTGTGCCCGCATGCTGTGCTCTGAAAAGTGAGGCGTGTTTAGCATCTAAACAAACACATTCAAGCTTAGTAGAGCAGTCTGCATGTACCTGCATGTAGCTTCTTTAGTGTTTCATAGGTGAAGAAACTCAGACCAGCATAAGGCACCACTCCCAACAAAGTGGGGGCAAAGCCTCGATACAATGTTTTCAATCCCTCTTCGCGGGATATACGTACAAATACGTGCAAGATGTTACTGTACCTGGGGGGGAAATAAATTACTTAGAACTTCCAGTACTTGTAATTTTCAAGAAAATGTCCAAGGGTCCTTACATCTCTTTTGGTGTGACTGCCATTCTGGCGCGTACCATGTCCAGAGGATATGTTAGCATAGCAGCAGTTGTCCCAGCCATTGACCCAGCCAGAAACCTCTGCACCGGAGGAAGAGCTCTGACAGAAAAAACAAAAATGTAATCATACATTGAGTATGTACTATGATTGTTGAACATATTTGAGCACCTACTTCCCCTGAAATCCATAATGTCTTCCCAGCAGTGCCTTGTACTGCTCATGTGCACAGAACTGAATGGCAGCATAGGGAATGACTCGTACCATAGTGGCTGAATTTCCCCGCCACAAACTGAAGAAGCCATCTTTCAGGTATGTGCGGTAAATCAGCCTATAGGCCTCCTAACGAACAAAAACAATCAAACAAATTATGGATTTCTCCCCTGCTAACTGCAAAGAATGATACCATGACTATTGCATTCTCATTCTCATGATAAAACATATTTTAAAATGGTTTACCTTGGCTGAAAATCTTGCTGAAGACACTGAAAAACAAGCCAAGTGTAGAGTTACAAATAAGAGTATAATTTCTTTATTAAATCCTCAATAATTTAGGCTAAATGTGAACATCACTTACCTTGGAAGATGATTTTTGTCCTATCCAAGGGAGCCACTGCAGTCTTGGCCACTACCCCAGCCAAAGCCCCAGAGAATAGGGAATTGACCACAGAGCGAGTCTGTTTCAGGCTCTAAAAAGTGCATAATATAATTAGTTGATGTGCTACTTCAATGATAAAAGCTGTGGTTAAAATGTTGTGGCTCACAAAGAACCGCATTTATATAAAAGGAGAAGAGCTGATGAATGGTCAGCTGTAAACTGTCCAAGATTATATAGGCAAACAGATATAAGTTTGAATGATGGAAAACATGCCTCGGAGGTGGACGGGGCCAGTGGCAGAACCTCTCCTTGAGTAATTGATGCACGTTGTTCCTGTACTCCACTCCCCATCTTTAGTGGCTAATCACAAAGCACACCATACATGCTGAATTCACCAGTGAGGCACAAGATCTGCACAAAACAAAGCAAAGCAGCAGCTATAAAACAGACGGACATCAATAATCAACTTTGCAATACATTATTTTACGATTACTGTTCAATGCTATCCTGACCATAACACAATGATTCCCCAGTAATACACTGCGCTTTACCTTGTTATTTTTACAAAACAAAAACACTATATTATGGAGTAGAACAGAGCAAGAAAAGAAATGATTTATATTCCGTTAGTCTGGTAAAAGATACACCAGACAAGGGCTAAGTTGAGCACATGCAGGTGAAAGGTCCTCGCCTCAGCAGAGCTCAAAATACAAAGCTGCAGTCCCTCCCCACACACACATCTCATACATTCTCATTCTTTAGTCATAAGTTATATGCATTTCAAAATCAACAGCATAAAAGATCAATGATTTAAGTTCACGTAATCAAGTACAGCAGAATACACTGAATAAAAAGGATAGAATATATATAGATTGTCCAAAAGGTGTGTTTTCTATTACTTTTCAAACTAATATCGAGTTTCTTACCATAAGATCTTCGTCCACAACACCAAACTCATACGATTGTTTTAGTTTCTGTCGATCTGCGTAGCTTTTTGCGGCATAACCCGTTAAGTTAGATAACGTTTGCTAGCTGCTAACCACCAAGTTACAAACATGTATATAAACAGATATTGTTCGAGAGTCGGAGCTAATCCTACAAACGCCTCATTTTACTAACATACTCCATTATAACGAGTGGATTTGGTTTAAGCACTCGCTAGTGGACATGTTTCGATATCTCCTGTCATCCAGCACAGACCTCACTGGTTTGTTTGGCAAGGACGTGCGCAAGGCATTATGGGTACTGTAGTACGCAGCGATAAGGGATTTTGATAGGCCAAATGAGAGGCGTAGCCATTATTATCAGGGCGGACCCAAATAGTAGAACATTATGAGGAGTCAAGATTATAATCTATAAGTAAAACACTAACAAGACATAAAACACAACCTGATTGTGATTGGTCATCTGTTTTATTTGTTTTTTCAAAGTATAACATAAATAAGTGCTAGACTAGATATGCACAGTAAGATAAGAGAAGCTTAATTTCCACAGTGGGGACAATTCAACCTTTAAGAATACACCTCGTGTGTATGTACATTAACAAATAAGTCAACATTTTACATAATATTTGTTGATTATCAGTTGGTAATGCCACCGTGTTTCCCAGTCCACAGCTCCCGCAGCTCCACTTGGCATCCCAAATCTCGGAGTGCTGCTTTTGCAACATCACTGCAGTCCTGGTGGTTCTGTAAGGCTGATGCAATGAGGGATTCGGCTCCCATCTCTAGGATTAACTGGCTATAGGTTTGTGTTCGAGAAACAACATTTCTCAGCAGCATGCATGCTTGTTTCTAAAATAAAAGATGAAACAAATATAACATGTTGTGTTATAATTGTGATTTATTAACTGACATTACCTGCACATTAACTGCATTAGGATGGGTCTTCATAGCTTGCACAGCAGCCATAGTTCCACCCTCTTCCATTATAACTTTGCAGTTGTTAGGTTTACGCAGAGCTAGCACAGACAGGCATGCGCAACCTTGCTCGCAAACCTTGAGTAAATAGTTTAAAGTCACTCAAATGTAAATGCTAAAAAACAGCTTTGAAGGTTTAACTCACAGATGCATTGGTTATGTGTTTATTCATAACAATGACTATAAGTTGCACTCCACCAGCAGCAGCAACTGCATCCTTCACATCATCATTTCCTGCAATTGCACGTATGGCACTTAGGACTTGTCGGACCAATTCCTATAACAGTGTGAAGTTGAACAGATATAAAAGCAGTATGTTAGGGAGTATTAAACAAAGGTGAACGCCTATTTCATTGCACTGTACCTGTGATTCATAATTCTCAACCAGCAATGTCATGATGAGTTTCAATCCTCCCAAGTCACATATATCTTGACAAAACTCATTTCTTACAGCTAGACGAGACAAAGTTGCACAGACTTCACTCAGTACAGATGTATTACTGAGATGAGCTGAGGAAAAAGAGGCAAATGTGATCAATAATCATGTAATACACAAAAAGATTCAAAGGCTACTTGGGCTTTACCTTTTGCAGCATCTATCACAACCTTAAGTCCATTATGTTCCAGGACAATCATCTTGGCATGTTCATGAGCCTGTCCAAAGGCAACTCTGACATCATCATCAAACGTCATGACCCTGAGAGCGCAGGATGCTTCTTTGACTATTTCAGCACATTCACCATGTTGTGCAATTCCTCTGATGAGTAAAGCCAGAACACCCATTTTGACCAGGTCCTGTCTGTTCTGCTCATGTTTCAAACAGCAATGACGCAGTGTTCGGAAAGCTGCACATAGGACAGTAGGGCTATCCTGATATTTTTTGAGTATGTCCAAAAGAAACATTTGTCCATCTGCATCCAGCAAATCTGGTTGTCCATCAGTAAGAGCGGCAAGGGCCAACAAGCCAGCTAATGCTGCATCTTGTACCTCTTTACAATTTTTACAAAAAGAAAGAATTACAGCATATGCTCCTTTTTGGGCTGCCAGGTACCTCTGTGCAAAGCCAAATGAACACTGCTCAGTGAACTGCCTGATATCTGATAAAATCGTCATGCCATTTCCAATTCGGATGGCCTCCAGTGCCTAGAGTGAGAGAAGGAGCATACAAGTCTTGTGTGATCCAAAATCCCAAACTGTGCTTAATATGTCACTGACCAATAACACTTGATGGTTCTCTTGTTGGTCATCACATGATCCTGTTGGTACGGCCTTGACTATACAGCTAAGATCCACACCTGAAATTCCCCCCAAAAAAGTGTAAGAACCAGATACAATAAGAAATTGAATTATAATAGCCATACCCTTTAGACTTAAAGGATGACTAGCAAGGATAGATAAGAGTAGCATTGCTAATGGTGAAATAATTGGCGTGTTTAATTGTACAGCTACCTTGAGACTCAAACTGTTCCACAGCTTCACTGACAGCCTCAGCAGGACCCATCTCAAACTCCTCCATGTTTTCCCTCACAGCAGCATCAAAGGTTTCTTGTGCAATTCTTCTCCGCGACATGTTTACAACTTACGAAAATACAAACACAGTAGTCACAGTTGTAATTTACATTAGCTCCACCAAGTGTGGTCAATCCTGATAATACAATGAATACTCACAGACAGCAAAAACGAAAGGTGCTATAGCCGCCGCCTCACTGTTTCACTCAATAGTCAGCCTCTGTCCGTAACTTAGGTTACGAGTTGGAATGAAGCAGCAACGAGGCGTTTAGGGAAAAAAAAGTCCGCGTAAAAGCAAATGTGAATAGTAGGTTACGCAGTTGGTTCTACATAAAAATGGGTCCGACTAGAAACAAACGACAAATACGTCCTTTCCACGAGAAAACAAAAGGACCACAGCAGATGTGCTGATTAAATAAATTAATAAAATAAGGCAGTGATGATGCGCAATGCCATGAAGTTGGGGCACATTGAAAGAATATTTTGAGATCCTTCCATGGAAAAAATAATGCTTATTAATGGAAATATTGGGCTCCTTCACTTTCTTGTGCCAACTACAAAGGTCCCCTCATAATGTTTACTTGTCTAGGCCCATCCATCAAAACTGATGGATGGGTAGTAGCTTCCAGACTGAAGCTACTACGTGAGCAGAACTGCAGGCTGAACACCATTCAGTAATTTAAATTAATGCCTTATAATTCAGTAGTTTATTAGTTCATTATTAATTTGATCGATACCCAATATTATAGAAGAATTAGGATAGCTAATCTTATATTATCCTAGAGACCACTGTGATTGAAAGTAAAGGCGTCATGCTGACCAAATATGCAAAAAGATAAACATAAAAAGTTGAATAGTCCCTTTAAGTTTCAAAAGCCCAATTATGGGATGACATCACACAGCATCATGGGAAGAAGGAGCTGTGAAGGTGTGATAAGAAGTCCAAAAAGACATATGACTAGAATATTTAGAAATATTTGTACAGTCTATTTGCAGGCACTCGGAAAAGCCAAGGCAGTTTCTCAAATGCAAAGTGTCTTGCTAATCATATGTGATCAACCTTGGACAATCCAACTGGTGAAATATGATTTAAATTGTATATGTTTAATGTGTCAAATGTATTCATCTCATGTGGGGAAATTCATATACAGAGGGAAAAAAAAATTAGTCCCACTTACATGTAAGTGGGACTTCAACGTTTGGTAATGCCACTGTGTGAATGTCATGTTGAAATCAATAAAAGATGTTTACATAGCAAGAAAGTAATATTACATCTCTGAGCTGCTCTGATATAGAGATTTTTCTTGATGGCTTTCTGCAAATAATAAATACATTCATTCTCTGCCACTTTACAAGTCCATTTCTGGGTCAGAGGGTGGCAATGAGAGCTGCCACCCAATGCTCATAGCACCAGTCCCTCACTGATCCTCTGCAGGTGGTGAGTCCACAGGAAGATGGCTGCTACATCAGTGGTGCCACAGCTTCAGGCAATGTGGGATTAAGTTACTTTAGTGGGAGCAGTTGGAGTACGCCCCGTTGTGGGTTTGAACCCACGACCTTCAGGCCCAAAGGCCAATGCTCTACCAACTGAGCTACTGTTACTTACTTTTTAACAATGTAATGAGTTATGACATATGACAACTAATAGACTTTTGGATTACCTTTGTCACAATATGAAAAAAAATTATCACATGTGTCAGTGTGCCTTTATGTTAAAATAAAGATGTTTTATGTCTTTTAGTTACAAGTATTTTAAATTCTGAGTTACACAACTAAATCACTGAAAAACACTGTCATTTATATTACACTGACATTTGTAAGTAACATGATGAAGTCGTAGCCTTGCACAGCAAAATGAATTTGAGAGTTAACAAACCCTTAAGAATCACAAAACATGTAGTGGAACAGTCCTGAGGGATTCACACCTCCATCTGTTGTGAGCCAAGTTAATCAATTTCATGATGGATGTAATTGATAACATGTAAAAATATATTTTTCATTGATTTGTATGTAACCATTGTGTGAAAAGTGGGGTAGGAGGGACAGCATTAACCACTGAGCAATGGATATAGTCAAACTCACTTCCTGATTCATCTCATTCTTCTCAAGCGGTTCTTTTCATTATGTCAGGGTGACTGCTATAATAATAATAAATCGGTTTTATATGGCGCTTTTTTGGACACTCAAATACGCTTTACATGTCATTATTCTTTCACTCCATACATAGTGGTGATAAACTAAGACTGTAGCCACAGCTGCCCTGGGGCACACTGACAGAAGCAAGGCAACCAGTATGTGCCCTCAACCCCTCCGACCACACTCATTCTCGGCAATGGGGGTAAAGTGTCTTGTCTAAGGACACAACGGCAGTTTGGCACTTTACAGCCGCAGCCGCCCCACTATGGCTGGTGTTCCCAGAGGTTAAGTGTCTTGTCAAGGACACAACGACAGCAGTAGGCGATGGTGGAAGTCGGGCTCAAACCCATGACCCGCTGCCAATGCTCTACCAACTGAGCTACGTTGTTATACTTATGAAGAATTCAAGAAAAAATAACATTATGTACTTTTAAAGAGGGAATTCTTCTTGCATGAAACAGGAAGCAGAAAGCAATGTGTGAAAAGATTTAATGTGAGAAGTTATATTACACCGGATTCAGTGGAATACAAAAGATTGACTGAAGATATTTCCTTTGGAGAGGTTTTTAATTTTTACTTCCGATTTGGTAGAAATAGGGCAACTTATTTACTTCAATCTTTGCCTGTTCCCAATGAAGATGTATTCTAAATGATGTCAAGACATTTACACCACTGGCCAATGGAGCACCATCTGTCACAAAAAAAAAAGTGTTTTATCATGTTTGTGGATAAGAAAGGATTGGATACGAGCTCTTATTACCTTTGTCACCACAGAGAAAGCTGGAGCTTATAGTGAGCCAATTCTGAAACTTCATTCAGAGTTAACCTGCAAAAGTGTACCTTGCACTGGAGTGATGACTTTTGCCATAGTGAAACCATTCAGTAAAAGCAGTAAATACTACACGAGTCTGCTTTGTGAATTATGAATTCAGTTCACACACAATATTTAGATTCTACAAAATCACAGCTGCCCTGGGGCAGAATGGCACAGTGTAATCATTTCAGAATGGAGAAGTCCTCAATTTGTATCGGAAACAGGAGGCAGGAACCCATCGATTGAATACAGAGGGACAATTATCACACATCACACAAACATGTCTGAGAGTGGTCACTCCTTCAGCCCTCTTTGCTTTTTCATGTGTCTAGAGTAGATGGACTAATACTAAAACATGAAAGTTCTTGAACTCCAGTGGCATGTGCACATGTCACATGACGGCTGGTCCTCAGGCGGGGGCAAAGAGCACACTGGCCCTACGTGGTCCTCGTCTTGGCCCATGTGGTCAGTGGGCTCCACGTATGTGATCCGGTCGCCCTGGTATGCCGAGGTGCGCATGCCCACTGAAGGACGCAGCGGCTCAATGTGTGATGAGGCGCATTATTTGGCAACAGACGCGGCAGTGGGGAGGGCCGAAAAAAAGAGGATATACCCTGGATTAAAAACAGCCATTTATCGAGGTTATCTGCTGCTTGGACATTCCTTAGTCTACCATCGTTGAAGAAGAAGTGTCTTAACGACCAAGTAAGTTGTCTCAAAGGAGTGTGAAGTTTTTAGTGAGCGAATAGAGGGTCGTCTTTTATTCGGACGCGTCGCGAGGATCAGGTCTTCCTCCACCTCTCTGTGACGATGAAGACGCTGATGGGCTGTTGAAAAGTAACACTTCTCCGCAGAGCCAAAGGTTGAGCTCTGGGGAGGGGGGTGTTCTCTCAAAATGTTATGTTTTGTGAACGTTCAGTGACCGCGTATTCGATGTCTGCTTTACACAGTGGTTAAAAGGTGCGGATAGGACACAGTCGCCAGCGGCTCGGCTGCAGCGGGCTCAGTTCGGACTAAAATTGATGAGTTCCGAAGCAAAGGTTGTATCTGCCGAGAGGAAATCCAGGTAAACAGTTCAGGAAACTGCTTTCTCCGGCACTTTTGTGGTTCTATGATGAAAGTTTGTAGCGTAAAATCTACCCCTTCGAGACGGGAAAACGTCCAGCCTCGCGGAGCAGCCAGGTCACGGATCTGGGCTCGGTTCTTGTCGTGTGGGTCATCCCGTTAAAACAATGGAGCAATTTATGTGCACATTAAAATCCCCAAATAAGATGTAAATACGACATGTATCAAATAACAGCTCCTAATAAAATGTGTTTTTACGATGAAGCTAATGTTAGCTTGCTAACTAATGATCTGCTCTTGAAGAGTTTGTCAATCATGTAAAAAGCCGGCTGAATGCACGTGTGCTTGGTGACAAACTTTCAGTGTTTACTGAGGCACTGGGCTCTGGATGGTGAGTTTGTAGAATTGGTCATGCTGAATGTCGTTGTCCGCCTTGTGGCACCAGTGTTGGTGCTATCTGGAGCTAATCTTCCTACTTCGCTCTGTGACAACCATAGTCTTCCTCCTCTTAAAGCTGAACACGCTGACGCGCACAGCGCGCACTCCTCTGGCCCAGCACCACATACACACTCTACTCCACTCGAGTCCTAGTAATAATATATACAGTCTATGGTCCTAGTGCGACTCAAACTAACAAAACATTCAACCATCTCCCTGACTAATAATGATACATGGAACGGCTTTGCTATTAGGTTAAGTGATGCCTTTTGAATACATCCTGATCAAATACATTTCAAAAACAACATCAAACAAAAACACCAGACTCAATCACTGTGTGATTTTTGTCTCCTGAGTTTAGAATGTTGAATTCTGTAGTTAAATTACTAATGATTATATCACTGACTATGTATTTAGATAGATAGTTAAAAACGTAATATTACCAATTATTCTCCTTTTGTTTATGTTATTACAACAGTATTGCTCCATTACGCTGCTATTAATATGCTGTTCTGGTTACACATCTTGTGTTCAAATTCTTCATATTTGCATCCAATAAATGAATGAAATTTATCTTGTATTCAATAAAAATATTCAAAGAGCAAGACAGTGACAGTGTGCAGGAGTGCTTCCTTTTACAAGTTCAGTACCTGCTCTTCTCCTACACACCTATCGCCCAAACTAATGTACAGTCCTCCCTCAATCTCAAATTGTGGATCTATAATATTATCTGTAAAGGGTATTACCAACTTTACACGCTCAGAGGCGACCCGAGATGCTGCACCCATTTTCTGATGGTCTGAAGTTTCCCCTTACCCAATGTCAATAAACACGTATCAGTCCTTACAGGTCAGATTTTGTAATTTATTTTTATTTATTTATTCACAGATCGCCAGCACAGATCAGAGAATCAAACCGTTCAAACACAAGAAATGCAATGATTAAAAAAACATAGAGCCATTGGTCCATAAGGAACAGAGACCAATGTCCATTTGAGAGAATGCTATGTCTCTCAGGTGCTGTTTACAAGCGGACGTTGCAACAATAAAACGGTACAGTCGGATATCGGATTGGCCTTTTGTTTACATGAAGACAGTGATTCAGGGGGGTGATAATGCAAGCGTTGAGAAACAGCCTCCAGAGTGGAACAGAACAAATGCGCTGCTCAGCGGAGGGCTGTTTCACAGCTGTGTGAAGAAAAAGGTGTGAATTCTCTGCCTCCTATGACCTCACCACCCCCCTGCACGTATAAATTTGGACATGTATGGTAGATAAGAAATAATGCTAACGTGTGCTTCGAGCGATACATAGAGGAGAATTCTACTCCTTTGTCCGTCCAAACGAAACCATGTGAAGCTGTAGTTTCAGTTTCCATTTTCACAGCTGCTGTTAAATGCAAAATCATGTTGGTGCATTCTTTCACGTCTTTGCGATGACCTGAGGAGGATGTTGTTGGAGGAAGTTATAGGAGCAGTCACTGTCCTTATGGAGAGATGTTTCAAGCTAGCACAGATGAAGTTGAAAACAAACTTTGCCTGTAATAAAAAAAAATAAAAATAGTTCAAAGAGATAGTGCAGATGGTGGAGCAAGCGGTCCGTGAGTGGTGTGGATAAGTGCACTACGACTGGGACAGGGGGTGATGCAGTAAAAGCCAAATATACCCCAAAACTCACTCTACATATCATGGGGTCTCCAACCTCTCATACTGATAAGCAGGTTTTTCTGGTCAAAAATGTCAAGATATATATTTCTTAAGAGGTTGAAAGAAGTCAATATATTGGTGAGCCAGCCTTACTCATTAAACAAGCTTATCTATTTTTCAAAGAACACATTCATAATAGTTGTATTTCGTGATTCATAAATCACATTTATTTTTCTGAATTAGAACATAAGTTACTGATTACTCATTAAATAATGTAATGTGATAAATTACACCACTACATACTGCCGGCGACATCAAAAATGCTGTGCAGTCTCTAAAAAGAGTGCTTTGAAGCCATGCTCAGGACCACATGTTTTAAGCTGTAATTAAAGGAGCTATACCCGTTTCTGCAAGGTTTGAATGTTTAGCACCGCCCCTCAACTCGCTCACAGATCTCTCATTCCACGGAGCCATCTAGTTTTATTTGCGATCTGATACATATGCTAACATTAGCATGAGCGCAACTTAAGCTGTACAGAAATCACTGATGAAATGATACAAAAGCAACGCACTGCTAACAAAATATATAACTTTGAAAGGTTACCGCTAGTTTCGCGTACAAATGTAGTCCGATGTCCCGCTCCCGCAGGTCTCTCCCATAGACAAGTCCCTCCAGAGGATACAATGTAAGCTAGCTATGTTCACCTGGGCTTGATTTCTTCTTTGATAATTTTTTCGCTTTAGTTCCCTCTTCTCTTCCTCACTGTTGCTGTAGAGCCAGAGAGGTATAAAGGCACTTTCTGCCTCCATTCTGCTCTTGTTTACAAGTGCTGTAGAAGCTAGAGGACCCAGCCTGTTCGCTCCTCGTTCTGTGATTGGAGGAGAGCTGGCGTCACGCCAAGTCTCTACTCAGCACTTTTTATGGCCTGAATTCATACACAAGCTGAATCAATGAGCTCAAGTTTTCAATTGAAATAAGCATAAGCATTTTTATGAACTCTTTTTGCAAGGATTGAATGTTTAGCACCGCCCCTCAACTCGCTCACCGGCTTCTCATTTCCCCTACGCTCTCATTCCACGGAGCCATCTAGTTTTATTTGCGATCTACAGTGCCTTGCGAAAGTATTCGGCCCCCTTGAACCTTTCAACATTTCGCCACATTTCAGGCTTCAAACATAAAGATATAAAAAAAATATTTTTTGTCATGAATCAACAACAAGTGGGACACAATCGTGAAGTGGAACAAAATTTATTGGATAATTTAAACTTTTTTAACAAATAAAACACTGAAAAGTGGGGCGTGCAATATTATTCGGCCCCTTTACTTTCAGTGCAGCAAACTCACTCCAGAAGTTCAGTGAGGATCTTTGAATGATCCAATGTTGTCCTAAATGACTGATGATGATAAATAGAATGCACCTGTGTGTAATCAAGTCTCCGTATAAATGCACCTGCTCTTTGATAGTCTCAGGGTTCTGTTTAAAGCGCAGAGAGAACCATGAAGACAAAGGAACACACCAGGCAGGTCCGAGATACTGTTGTGGAGAAGTTTAAAGCCGGATTTGGATACAAAAAGATTTCCCAAGCTTTAAACATCTCAAGGAGCACTGTGCAAGCAATTATATTGAAATGGAAGGAGTGTCAGACCACTGCAAATCTACCAAGACCCGGCCGTCCCTCTAAATTTCATCTCAAACAAGGAGAAGACTGATCAGAGATGCAGCCAAGAGGCCCATGATCACTCTGGATGAACTGCAGATAACTACAGCTGAGGTGGGAGAGTCTGTCCATAGGACAACAATCAGTCGTGCACTGCACAAATCTGGCCTTTATGGAAGAGTGGCAAGAAGAAAGCTATTTCTCAAAGATATCCATAAAAGTCTCGTTTAAAGTTTGCCACAAGCCACCTGGGAGACACACCAAACACGTGGAAGAAGGTGCTCTGGTCAGATGAAACCAAAATCAAACTTTTTGGCCACAATGCAAAACGATATGTTTGGCGTAAAAGCAACACAGCTCATCACCCTGAACACACCATCCCCACTGTCAAACATGGTGGTGGCAGCATCATGGTTTGGGCCTGCTTTTCTTCAGCAGGGACAGGGAAGATGGCTAGAATTGATGGGAAGATGGATGGAGCCAAATACAGGACCATTCTGGAAGAAAACCTGTTGGAGTCTGCAAAAGACCTGAGACTGGGATGGAGATTTATCTTCCAACAGGACAATGATCCAAAACATAAAGCCAAATCTACAATGGAATGGTTCACAAATAGACGTATCCAGGTGTTAGAATGGCCAAGTCAAAGTCCAGACCTGAATCCAATCGAGAATCTGTGGAAAGAGCTGAAGACTGCTGTTCACAAACGCTCTCCATCCAACCTCACTGAGCTCCAGCTGTTTTGCAAGGAAGAATGGGAAAGAATTCCAGTCTCTCGATGTGCAAAACTGATAGAGACATACCTCAAGCGACTTGCAGCTGTAATTGCAGCAAAAGGTGGCGCTACAAAGTATTAGCGCAAGGGGGCCGAATAATATTGCACGCCCCACTTTTCAGTTTTTTATTTGTCAAAAAAGTTTAAATTATCCAATACATTTCGTTCCACTTCACGATTGTGTCCCAGTTGTTGTTAATTCATGACAAAAAATTAAATTAAATTAAATTAAATTTGAAAGGTTCAAGGGTGCACTGTATATGCAAACATTAGCATGAGCGCAACTTCTTGTAAGCTGTACTGTAGTACGAGCATAGATAGTACTCACAGACGGTTTTAGGCAGAAAGTTGATCTTTCAACTAATTTGCACCAAAATCAAGATCCCATAGACAAGTCTCTCCAGGGGATACGATGTAAGCTAGCTATGTTCACCAGGGCTTGATTTCTTCTTTGACCATGTTTTCGCTTTAGTTCCCTCTTCTCTTCCTCACTGTTGTGTTGTTTGGGCTGTTTTGCTGTGTCTGCAGCAAGCCCCGGTGATCCAAGATAGCGCCCTTTTCAAATGAATGGCTTGTGCTCAGTAGCCTATATTTGGGAATCGTCTGGTCCTCCCGGTTCTGTGCAGTGGACGAGCTCCCATGATGCGTTGCGCCAAATACGCGTGTGTGGCTTTCATGCACGTGCACAGAGGGGCTCGGCTGCGCTTTGATCAGCGCTGCTGATCAGAACAGCAGCAGAGTGGAGCCAGAGCGGGAAGGAAAGGAGCAGAGTTTGTTGCAGTAAAGTGTGGATTTAAAGAAAACAGAAGGATTTAAGAAAAAAAAAAGTTCAGTTATTATTATAGATCCATGGTCTGCAGTTACAGCAAGAGGAGTTATAGCCAATTCTGCTAACATGCTACTGTGCTTACCTACGCTGTAGAAGCTAGAGGACGCAGCCTCGTTCTGTGAGTGGAGGAGAGCGGAAGTTTCTACTCAGCACTTTTTACGGCCTGAATTCATACACAAGCTGAATTAATGAGCTCAAGTTTTCAATTAAATTACGGATTATTATACAACTTGTATGTAGTAATAAGCTTTTTTTTTTTTAAATGGGTATGGCATCTTTAACGACATGTGGGGTAATGGCTACGATCTGCAGGTATCTGCCGACGCTGTGTGCTGAGGCTGAGTCTGAGCTAGGATCATGGGGCAGTTAGGTTCATGTGGAGTCCATATCTACACTTGCTTTGATTCTCAGCTTCAGTTTCTTATTTCTGTTTTTCAGCAACTGTAATTTTTCCTTTTTCTTTTCATTTCTTTTTAAAATGTATTTCAGACAATGGTATGTAATTATATTTACTGCAAAAAGATTGATTCTGCATGAAAGGGAGTGGTAAGAAGTAATAGAATGTATGTATGCAAGTTTGATTTCCAGTTTAGCTGTGAAGTGCAATCAAATCTGGCTTGCATTAGTGCAGTCTGGTCTAATGTTTACAAGAAGAGTGGACTTGATAGTCCAAGATCAGTCTGTGTCTCTTTTAGTATGTTAAGGGTTAAAACAAGCTTCAGCTACGCTCTCGGTCATACTCGCATACACACAAGCCAACTGGCTTGAACCAGTTCTCAAGCAAAGTGCTTTGTGTGTCCCACTGAATACTGGGAAGGGTCATCAAGTCATGTGTCTTTATGATCAGAGAATTCAAACTTTTCTGTAGGTACAACTTCATCCTACGTTCAAAATTACATATGGATAATAACATTCCATTCTGGTTATGTTCTACTTGATAGTCTGTAGATTTATCTTTATTGTTGCTGTGTTTTCTTATTGTATTTTTTTTTACAGCAAAGACACTATGATTGTGGCACTACAGAGGTGTCATGACACTGTTTTTGTACATTTTTACTGGCCATCGTGTGACATCTTTTAGCAGTATGTAGCCGTCAATGAGGACTTCGGATCCTCATTGTATATTTAGCAGTTTGTGTTTTCACAAGCTGTTTGCTTGCATTTGTTTACATTTGATGTGCAATTTATTGTATTTTTACTCATTATTACAAACAAATTGACTTAAATCCTATGTTCAGAGGTATGAGGCTTTGGAACTTCCTGTTAACAGATTTACATTCATATAACTCTGCAAACTGCTCATTGTTTCTTTGCGGACAGTCCATGTTCAGATGAGTTCAACAAATCTGTTTTTCTGTATAGGGGATGTCTGAGGAGGCTATCCGTCAGACTCGGAGCCAGAAGAGGGCGCTTGAGAGAGAAGTTCCCTCCACGGAGACCTCAAACACTGACAATGAACACAAAAAGCATAAACTTGACATGGAATTGGAGTCCATATCACAGAGTCAAACAAAAGTTGACAGCTCTGAATCCCAGGACAGTCTCTCCGAGCAGTGCAATGAGCATGATGAAGAGCAGCGTCAAGACATAATTGCACAGACTTCATCGTCTTCAGTTTTATCATTAGACTGTCAACCAGCAAAGAATGAGCCGCCACAATTACCAAAAGAGGAGTCCAGCTTGGACAATCAGACTGAATGCACAGACAGCCCCAATCATGGGAGGAGAGAAATCACCACAGATAAAAGAACCTGGGTGCAACAAACTGAGACAAAAGCGACTGGTGACATGTTGGCTGCAGATGAGGTGGAAGCCACAATCAAGGTTGAAGTTCAAGCTGCGGATCAGCCTGTGGATATGACCACATGTAAAAGGTAAGATATAGTCTTGACTAAATCAGTCAATCTTTAAAGGGGCTGTAGAAACAAGATAAGCAATGATTTAAAAAAAAAAGCCATTAGTCCAAAAGGGGCAGATGACCAATGTCCATAATGTCCACGTTGATAAATGTTGAGTTGAGTGTCCTGGATCATCACCACTGTCCTTAGACCCGATGCAGGGCGAGTAAAACTCTTACTAAAAAAAAGTGAGAGACCTCAGGAAGGCCCACATTGGGTGAGGGATCCACTTCCTTGCACGGACAGGCTATCAATCCAGGCAAGGAGGGGGTGCAGCCCATGAGTAGATTGTGATATAAATGAGTTTATTAGACCACAAAAGATGCATATTACACACTGGCCCTTTAAGAACATTCTGCAGATAGAAATAATTATTATCAAGTTGATATAATTATTCAAGGAAATAAAAAAACATCCCTGACAATGCTGAGGAAAGGTTTATTTGGTCGAGCAGGTGGAGAGTGAGCCTGCATTCTGGTAAATGCACAGAGGAACTATCTCCTCTTATCACTGATCCGGGAGTCGGAGGCATGTTCGCATTAAAGGGCCAATATTACGCATTTTGACTTTTCTCTGCATTAAACATGATTACAGTGCTATTTGGCCTTCATACACATGCCCGGAGTATTTTTTTCATTGATTCTGTCAATCTTTAGTTAGAGAGCGATCTTTCTCCTTCACCCTCGAGAGGCTGTGAAACGCCCGGATAACCACGAAACAGATGGTTACAGATCAAAACAGCAAATCAGAGCGCGCAGCCTGCTCCTAAGTCCGGCTCTCGAGTCCAGCGTATATATGTGGTTTGGTCCCGCAGATACCACATTGAGCTACTGTTTTTCTGCTAAACACTAAAATATTATTTAGGACATAATGCAACTCAGCATCAGTAAGAAAGTTTAATCAGTTTCATTTAATCTAATCAATTCATTTTTTGTAGATTTTATATATTTTATTAAATGTAATTAATGGTCATCCAGACATTTCCAGGTAATTTCTCTCCATTATGTAGAAAATAAACTACAATCCCAATTTCAAATCCTCAAAGGGCAAGTTTATTTGTATAGCACAATTCTTACACAACTTGAGGCTTTGAAGAAATACAGGCCTCGAACCAACGCTATAATTATTTGTGTTTGTCTGGTTCTTTTTCATTCTTTTTCTTGCCCTATTTCGACCTATACTGGGCCCTCTAGCCGTATTTGAATGTATATTCTGGCCTCTAAACCTCTTTAAGTAGCAATATGATGTATATTATTGTGAGACATAAAATTACCGTTAAACTTTATACAGGCATACATTAAGTATTATGTCCACTGTCAGATTCTCAACACCTTCACAAAGTTTCTCAAACTGTGGCTGATGAACCGTTAAAGCTGCAGTCACAATGTGGACTCATAACCTGTGCATTTTTGTTGATGTCCTTGTTTGTGTCTGTGTTCTCATGATTGTAGTGTTGCTGCTTTTACTAACCAGCTTTTTATGTTTGTATGTGGCTTTTGATATTGTTAGCTCTATTTGTTGATGGATGAAACATCCACCTGCCAAGAGACTACAGATGGTGTCCATGGCTCAATCTGGCACATTTACATGGACACATGTTGATTAATGTGCACTGTCCCCCAAAAAACTATCTATTTTGAGAATAAATGTTTTGAATTAACATATGTTGTAGAACAATTACTCTGATAAATTGAAGCCAGGATGTTTGGGTAAAGATTTGTCTCATGCCAGTGAGGATTGGTCCATGTTGGTGTTTCTTGGTAATTATTTCTAGCTGAACGTAAACAAAGAGAGTGCAAAGTTAACTTCTCCAACCCAGTTTAAAGGAACAGGCCTCTGTTTGTAGGCCTAAAATAATGTAATATGAATGTTAAATTCCATAATAACAGTGAATACTGTTTCTACATTATTTACCTGAGGGGCCTAGAGGAAGGAATGTGGATGAATGAGTGTATGATCGAAACTTCCTCCTGTAGTTAACCACCCTCCGAGGAGGAAATTTTCTACGGCTATAGTAGATAGATACATATTTACATGGAATCCTGCTGGATTTGTACACCAGAAAGTAAATTACTGTTACTTCATGCAAAATCTGATATATCTTCCATACAGTATCAAACGAGAGAACCATTCTTCGTCTCCTGAAGATGATGATGTCATTATTCTGTCAGATAACGACTCAGCCAGCCCACAAATAAACGTCCGGAGTCTCTTTAAGGAGTTGGACAAGGAGCTACTGAAGGTATGACATTTGTATCATTTCTGTCCTAAGTCTGCTGGTGCTGATTTATGGTCTTCCTGAGTGTAGAAGAGCAGTGCTGAAGAGAGGGGACGTGTCATAAAGCAGCTGAAGGAAGAGCTGCGGCTGGAAGAGGCCAAACTGATTCTTCTAAAGAAACTCAGACAGAGCCAAATACAGAGGGATACTATTCACAAGGTAAGTTTTATCATTATCAGTGTTATTCACGTTCCTTATTGATTTGTTGTTTAACTCTACCCCTTCAGGCTTCTGGTTCAACTGGATCCTCTGTGCCACCTCCTCTTATTCGAGGGACTATAGCTGGCAGTAAAGGCTCACAACAGGTAATGAACCAATGTCTTGACTGAATGATTATACAATAATGAAAAACATTTATTTGTATCCCATGATTTGTTAATATATTTTTTAAAAAGCTGATAGATGCATTAAAACTGCTTTTCAGATTTTGACAAGTCATAACTCCAGTACTGTTGTTCCACCACCACTAGTGCGCGGTGGGCAGTCGAAACATGGCTCCCAGGTTTCCATGCCGCCTCTTGTTCGAGGAGCACAGGTGAACTGAGCTCCATCACTCATTATCCCGAAGTTTCTGTTCCCTTTCGAGTTATTATGGATATGTATTGCCATAATGCATTACCGTAATCATTTCCTAATCCTAATCTCCCACGTTTCTGGGTTTGTGGGTGTACAAGCACAAGAGCCATTTCCCTGACTGCTAGATCAAATTGTATATGAAAGGTCAATGAAAGAACATTCACAAGCCGTACTATAGCCATGAGCAGCTTTAATAATAATAATAATAATAATGCATTTGTTTTATATAGCGCTTTTTTTGCGCCCAAAGATGTTCCACACGTCATTATTCTCTGGGTATATCTAGCCAAGCACTGATTTGCATCGATCTTTTGTCCTGTTGCATCTTTGTCCCTGTGTTGTCTCTTTGTGATTGTGCTTTCCCCATTTCTATGTCTCACCAGCAGATCCAGGCTCTCCGACAGCAATTTTCTCCGACAGGAAATTCAGGATCAGGACCCCCTCCTTTGCTCCTTGGCACCAGGAACTCAGCACCAGCCTCCCACAGTCAGCGAGGTTTGGTCCAGTCAGGCCACAACAAAATGGGAAATAATGGCAGCACCTTGGTAATCCACTTTTAAAAATAAGCAAAAATAAATGAATACATGTGAGTACCCTATGTTCAAACCACAACAAATATAACTATGTGAAATAGTTCTCACCCTCTCAAAAACAGTTTGGTTCTGTCATTAGTTTTCACAGCTTTCACAAATTTGAGGACTGTCCTTGCTGAGAGCCAAAAGCATCAAATAGTACCTCAGAGGACTGTTCTTTGCAAGTTTGCAAAACAATACGTTTCACAATAAGATGATCATAGAATTCATAGAAGTTGACAGAGTTTAGGTACCCCAGCTTGTAACAGATCCATTCCAAAACCGGTTTAATCCTTAGATTTAATTTCAAAGGGTGCCTCGACCATGAAAGGAAGTGGATTGTCTGTGATCAATGACTCTCCTGCCAGTCGCCAAGCTGCAGCAAAACTCGCTCTGAGGAAACAGCTGGAGAAGACGCTCCTGGAAATACCTCCTCCAAAGCCTCCAGCCCCAGAGTTTAACTTTCTGCCTTCAGCTGCCAATAATGAATTTATCTATCTAGTTGGACTTGAAGAAGTAGTTCAGAATCTACTTGACACTTTCCGCAAAGGTGAGTTTTGGGTCAATAAATCTTATAGGGCAGTTCCAGAGTCTTTAAACAATTAAGAGGCATATTTGGTGGAGCCAAATTCAAGGCCTTAAACGCTTTACATTAAATAAAACCAACTATCCAAGATTTAATCACACTAAAGGATATTTTTCATAGTGTTCCCTAATCCTGACATTTTCAATGTTGTAAACAAGAACAAAAAGACCTGTGTTCGTCTGTGCACGCATGATGAAACCTGGAGCTGCCCTGTCTTATAGGTGTGTAATTATTTCCTTTTTAAACATGTATTTACAACCGTTGTCTTCATAAACAGGAAAAATGGGTTTTACATCCACCAGACCTCATGTCGGAGACCCTTTTCTTTGCACCCAATGCAAGACTGACTTCACCTGTCGCTGGAGGAAAGACAAAACCAAAGGTGGTGTGGTCTTCTGTGAAGACTGTATGTCGTCCAATCTGAAAAAAGCTTTAAAAGCGGAGCATACTAACAGGCTAAAAGCAGCTTTTGTCAAAGCATTGCAGCAAGAGCAAGAAATTGACCAGTGTATTATTCAGGCCTCATCAAAAGTATCCCACAGTAGCTCATCTTCATCGCTGAAGGCAGAGCGCCTTGCGTCTCAGCAGTTAAAACACGTCAGAGCGTCGTCCTTACAGCACCAATCAAGCCGAAGAGTCAACCTGGTTCATAATCACTCAATCAAGCAGGTGAAGACATCTTTAAAGGTATTTCAAATGTGTAAAGTTAATGTTGTTAAGCTTGTACCCATGCTCCCTACAGAGCTCACTCGGGCAGCTGTCCCGCGGCACTGTGGCATCAGTGGGTGCTCGAGGCGTTCCTCACTCCTTCTCATCTTCTTCTCAGCTCCAGAGTGCAGTTGCGGCCGCAGCTTTGGTCAGTCGGCCAGGTACGTGGGTTTTTACATTTTGTTTGCTTGATTTAAGCAGTAAGAAATCATCATTCTTGTGTAGCTTGTTACCCAACAGATAATACATGTACTGCAAGTAACAACATCTAGAAGGGATCTTATGGCATTATAAAATGTTATAATTTGAAAACCATAGTTTTTTCAATTATTGTATAGTTGAAACCTCATTGCCAACAAAGGGTACATTAAAAAGTATTGAGATTATAACACACAGGTTTGTTCACAGGAGTAACGATGGCCTATGTAAACCCCAGTTTGACTGGTCAGAAGACTCAATCATCTGTGGATGCTCGTCAGAGGGAGTACCTTCTAGACATGATCCCTTCACGATCATCCATTTCCCAAAAAGCCAATACTTGGAAATAATAGAAACATCCCCATACTCAAATGTGTTTTCCTCAATTCCCAGCAGACATACGTATACAAAAACACAATCTTCAAAATTAAGTTTTTTTGTTCATGTGTTGTTTTAAGTTATACTGTATTATGTTAGATTCACCTTTTTGGAAACTGCACTTTTTTTTTTCAAAGGTGGCAACAAATACTTGAAGGGCTTCACTGGAGGACTTCCAGATTGGGTCTTTAAGTGACCATATTTAAATTAATGTCTATTTAGTCTTTTCATAAAACATACATACTTTGATTTGTGTATCTATTTTTATCATGTCATTGAAAAATATCAATAGTTTTGATTCTTGAACTGTTAACCTGCTTAATGTTTAATCTATTGTTTTAATAAACCAAGTAAACAAGAGTTATAAAATGGGACACATTTGTAGCTGAAGCTTTGCATTCAATTTGCCATTTTGTTCACAAGTCAAAAGAACTTGATTAGTGTCTTCCTTTAAATTGAAACATTTTATTAAAGCATGCATAACTTCTATTATTTCATTTTTGCACCAATGCTGATGACGTATGGTGGTTTACGATCTGGATCCTAACGTTGACATTGTACCATTAATTTGAGTGTTATTGATGTTTCTGCATAGGAGCTTAACCCCCTGTGCACAAATGAAAGTACATATCCAGTTTGAGGATGCTAGAACCCATGTAACTATGTATTCTGTGTCTCCTTATTCTCACTACTATTAAGTAATTATCAGTCATAGCTGTTCAATTTGTGTTATATTTTATTCACTTGATATCCAAGCTCTGTAATAAATAACATTTTCATACTAATTTCACTTTTCCTCCTCAGAGTTACTATGTTTATAATCAAAAGGACAAAAATAACTTAATTGTATGTATAGTTTTGATAAAGGCCCCAGTAAGTTGGAGATGTGAGAGAGATTTCAGTTCAAATATGTGAGAAAGTGGGGTTGACGCGCACATCCAATACTGAGCAGCGTGCAAAAAAAGTCGATAATAGAAAACATGAAAAGAAAAGGAGATGACTCTGCACAGCTTTTAGCTCCCAAGAGTTTTTTTTTAATGTTATCACCACAAGATGTGACGTTTCGGGTCACTACCCTTCATCAGACATAAAAGAAACCACAGGCTACACACCTGTATATATACACACAGTGATGACAGGTCACATGACTCATTCGATAGTCAAAAAAAATAAAAATAAATATAATTATAAACAAACAATGACATTATCATTAAAGTGTAGCCCCCCTGAAGTGTGATGACAAAAATACTATAGTATAGAGATGGGACGGTACCACAGCATATATGTATATACACACAATAATATACACATTACCAAAAAATGTGAAATATTCACACCATCACATATTTACATTATAATTTACAATATTTACACTAGTAAAAGATACCTTTACTCACAGGAAGGTCTAAAGACACACAAAAGAATGAATCATAGAAAAGGTCTCAGATCAAAGTCTTCGTTTAGACCCTTTGGACTTTGTGTGTCTAGTGTATAAATCCAGTAGGCTTCACGTTTGAGTAATTGGGAGTTGATGTCTCCTCCTCGGTTTGGAAGTTTGACGTGTTCAATACCTGTGTACCTTAATGTACTCACATTGTGTTTTTCTTTTGTGAAGTGGACAGCCACTGGGCTTTTTGTGTCATGATTGCGGATGTTGCTCCGATGTTCTGAAATTCTGGTCTTTAGAGGTCTAGTCGTTTTGCCCACGTATGCCAGGCCGCAGGGGCATCTTAGCATGTAGATCACGTTGTTCGTCTTGCAGCTGATGGTGCCTTTGACTCTGAAGGACTTCCCAGTACTCGGGTGTTGAAAAGTTGTTGTCTTGTGTGTGAAGTTGCACTGCATGCAACCGCCACATCTGTAGTTGCCATGTGGTATGTTCTGGAGAAAGTGTGTTTGGGGCTGAGTGGGTAAGTTGGCCCTCACCAGTCTGTTACCCAAGTTGGGCGGCCTTTTATACACAACTCTGGGTGCGAGCGATAGGTTTTGTAGAGATGGGTCCGATTGGATAATGTACCAATGTTTTTTTATGATATGTTCGAACTCTTTACCCAGTGGTGAATACTGCATTATGCAGTTGACTTTGGTTTCCCGTTGTTTGTTTTTACTCTTGCTTTGTTGTAAACATTCCTCCTGGGTGATTGAATCAAACTTGTTGCGTGCTCCGCTGTGATCCATGCTTGTTTGTAAGCTCGTTGCAGATCCAAGGGAAAGCTAAGCAAGATTGTAAAGTGTGTGTTAAAGGGAAGTTTATCCAAACCAGAAATAGAGCCTGACCAGAGAGCAAAAGCAGCGTTAGAGCTGGAGCACACTGACTTAGCGGGACCGATCGACCCTGAGGCAGAAAACGGGTTCAGATACTCAAAAGCTTTTACTGACGACTCTTCAGGTACAACTTTTGTTTATTTCTTGAAAGCTAAAAGTGACACTGTAGAAGCGACAGACATTTCTAGCAGATGTGGCCCCTTTGGGAAAGTGAAAAGAGTCAGGTCAGACAACGGCACAGAGTTTACTTCCAGAGAGTTTCAATCATTGCTGAGAGAGAACGCAATAAGACATGAAACCTCTGCACCGTACTCACCCCATCAGAACGGGACAGTCCAGAGAAAATGGAGAACACTTTTTGAGATGACACATTGTATGTTGCTTGAGAGTAATTTACCTAACTTTGTAGCAGCATTGGTTTTGTCAAGTGTGTGGCTTGGCTTTAGTTAAAGGCTATGTTTGTAGTTTACTAGTTTTTCTGAGTAAACTTTGTGGTTGCTGTTGTGGTGACTTGGGGACACTTAGTTTGCATATTGTATGCATTTTGTGTAGTTCATAGGTAAGGGTTACTATGGCTACTATTGAGTTTATTTAGGGGTGGGCGATATGGCCTAAAATTCATATTGCGGTATAATTTGGGACACAGACGGTAGACTGTATATATTGCTGTATAATTTGGTGTGTGAATTTCAATATGTCTCGAGTAGTCAAGTAGTCAAGATTTTTACTTATTTAAATGTATTGTGCAAAACTGCAATTATAGATAACATTATCAAACTTCCAAGCAGTATTGCTGGGTTGCAATATATACAGTCTATGGTTGCAACCACATGACCAAAAGGAGGCGGGGCATGGGGCCGTAGGACAGGAAGTATTTTTCTCCTATTAAATGGAATGGGCAGTGCTGGAAAACGCAGACATAGGAGCTTTTTGCGGCTTAGTATCACTCTTATTATGAGTGAAAACTATCTTTAATGCAGCGTACGCTTTGTAGTGAGTCCAATGTTTTCAACAATGAGAAGGATTAAGGCTGTTTTAGTGACTACAGTGGAGTCACTCTGGTATCAACAGAAACACGTCTGAGATGATAGTTCTGATCAATAATACAATAAATAGGGCACAAATGTTACTTTAGACAGCATTTGAAGCGGTGATTTGTTGAGCTGTAAATAACAAAACGCTCGGACAAAAAGTAAGGAGCTCCTGGAGCTGTTAGCGTTAAGCTAACAGCAGTAAGCTAACAGCGGGGGTTGCAATTATAAAATGTATTTAACAGTTCTTTCTTTCTGTTCCCTCGGTTGCTACAACCGTATACCACACAAAAATACTGCATTGTATCTATGAAAGTAAGCCAAGTAAAGACTGTGGACTGTCAGCTGTGTCTGTGGCCGCAGATGCTACGCAGGCTAATGCTAATGCTCGCGCATTTCTCCCGACCCTTATTAGGCATTTTCCTAAAAATTGAAACCCATTAGATAAATATTTTTTAGCAAAGTAGAGACTCCATAGGTTCCCCACTGAATATGAGCAGTTGCCACAACTGTACATGCCACAGAAAAAGAGCATTTTAACTCGGAATCAGTGAATGTTTACACTGTTCTTAGTGGGGAAATTTACTTCCTGTCCCTCGGAGCACTTTCGTCTCGTGCAACCCAGCAATTTAATGACATAATGACCTATCGCAATATGCCGGTATAACAAAAATCTCTACCGTTGGCCAAATATTTATCGCATACCGCTTATACCGTTTATTCAAGTTTATTCAAAGACCTTCTGTTGAGCTACTGGAGGAGTTTATCAAAGAACAGTTGATGAATTTGGCATTACACTATGATATAGACACTACAAGTTGGCAGAAACGTCTCAAAGAGCACATGAGAGATGCCCTTAAAGCTACATTAGTTGAGAGGGGCCTGTTCCAGTTTCCTCCAGTCCTGATGGCCTCCCCTGCTCCGGACAGCGTGACAGTCAACGTGCCTGAAGCAAATCCTGTCCCTCGGTCTGCGCTGGTCCATGCAGATCCAACTATGGAGGTGAGACTAAGAGAGCTAAATCTGAAGGAACGAGAGTTAGCACTTAGAGAAAAAGAAATGTTGTTAGAACATGAGCGTTTCTTAAAGAGCTTGAGATCAGAAGAGCTTCAGTTAATGTAAAGCCTGAATTGGACTTTGATGTTGTCAAAAACATTAGATTAGTTCCTCCCTTTGTAGAAAAGGATGTTGAAAAGTATTTCCCACATTTCGAAAGGGTTGCGACTATCTCTAAATGGCCTAAACATTGTTGGTCATTACTGTTACAAAGTGTTTTAGTCGGTAAAGCCCAAGTAGTCTACTCTGCTCTATCGCTTGCAGACAGTGGAGAGTATGACATTGTGAAAAATGCTATTTTGAAGGCATATGAGTTAGTCCCTGAAGCTTATCGCCAGCGGTTCCGTGGTTTAACTAAACCAGAGGACAAATCCTACGTGGAATTTGCTAATGAAAAAGAAGCATTATTTGACCGCTGGTGCCTGGCCCAGAAAGCAATGACTGTAGAAGAGTTGAAACAGTTAATTCTGTTGGAGGAGTTCAAAAACTGTCTGCCTGACGGTATTTGTACATACATCAATGAGCAGAAGGTTTCAACTCTTTCAGAAGCTGCATTTCTTGCTGATGAGTTTGTGCTGACTCATAAACATAGTCTAGGCAAAGCTCAGGAACCTAAATCCTTTAAGCAACCATTTCTACACCAGGATCAGACCTTTAGAAAGTCTGCCAGTTCCTATGAAAAGGTCTGCTTTTATTGTAAAAAGCCTGGCCATTTGATCGCTGATTGCTTTACTTTGAATAAAAGAAGGAAGCCCAAACCAGTCGCTTTCCTTGGTACTGAAAAAACTCCAAGCTTAGATGTAGAACCTAAACGAGAGCATGAAATGGCTTGCTCCTCCTCATTTTTAATGGATGGGTTTGTGTCATTACCTTCTAACCCCACGGATAGACGCGCAATAAAAATATGGAGGGATAGTGGGGCCTTTCAGTCTGTTATGTTGCAGGATGTTCTCCCCTTTGCAGAGCAGTCTGAGCTGGAGGGTAGTGCCCTTGTACAAGGTTTTGGGGGAATTTTGACCTTGCCTTTGCACACTGTTAGCCTACAGACCTCTTTAGTATCTGGAGACCTTCCTGTAGCGATATGCCCAAGTATTCCTATCAATGGTGTTGCCCTTATTTTAGGCAATGACTTGGCTGGTGACCGGATATTGGCTGCCCCAGTAGTTGCTCCTACCCCTGTTCGTTCCGATGCAGATGAGCTGGAGCGGCACTATCCCGATACCTTTCCTGTGTGTGCTGCTACTCGAGCGATGGCTAGTAAATCTCCAACTAAACCTAAAGATTCCACAGTGGATCTGTCCGACACCTTCCTAGCCAAGTGTAACACTTTTGGTTTTGGTACCCATTTTCCATCTCATGATGAGCTTAAAAAGGCACAGAGTAGTGATACTAGCCTAGCTGCCCTGTTTGACAATACTGTGGCAGAAAGTGAACTTAAAAACTACTCATGTGCTTATTTTCTGAGCCATGATGTTTTGATGAGAAAGTGGACTCCTCCTGAGCTGACCCATGAAGACAGCTGGAGTAGTGTCTTTCAGATAGTGGTACCGGAGGTCTATCGTAATGATATACTCAGTCTTGCTCATGACCACAGTCTGGCCGGTCATATGGGAATCAAGAAAACTCTTGACAGTGCGGAGACACTTCTACTGGCCTGATATGAAATCTGATGTCACCCTGTACTGTAAAACATGCCATGCGTGTCAGATAGTTGGCAAACCGAACCAAACTATTCCAAAGGCCCCGTTACATCCCATACCTGTGATTGGGGAACCTTTTGAGCACATTCTCATAGATTGTGTGGGTCCACTCCCTCGGACCAGATCTGGAAACGAGTACCTCTTAACGATGATGTGCGTCGGAACCCGGTTTCCAGAGGCTGTGCCACTTAGGAGAATAACTGCTCCCATAGTTTCCAAGGCACTAGTCAAGTTTTTTACTTTGTTTGGTCTGCCAAAAGTGGTTCAAAGTGACCAAGGGAGTAATTTTATGTCTAAACTGTTTTCTCAGGTGCTTCAGCAGTTATCAATCAAACAGTGTACATCATCTGCTTACCACCCAGAGTCCCAGGGGGCACTAGAGGGATTTCACCAAACTCTAAAGAACATGTTGAGAGTCTATTGCCGTGAGTTTGAGAAGGACTGGGATGAGGGAGTACCCTTACTCCTATTCGCAGTGAGAGAAGTGACCCAGGAGTCACTCGGATTCAGCCCAGCTGAGTTGGTTTTTGGCCATACAGTGCGTGGACCACTCAAGCTTTTAAAGGAGAGATGGCTGGATGAGGGAGCCTCTTGCCCCTCTAATCTCCTCCACTTTGTCAGTCTGTTCAAGTTCAAGTTACAGAGAGCGTGTGAACTTGCCCAAGCAAACTTGGAGGAGGCTCAGGGAAAAATGAAGCTTAGATTTGATAAAAAATCTAAAGCTAGAGCGTTCCAGCCTGGGGACAGAGTGCTCGTTCTGTTGCCTCTCCCTGGTTCCACCTTGCAGGCTCAGTACAGTGGGCCCTTTGTTGTTGAGAGCAGGTTAAATGAGACCAATTACCTCGTCAAAACTTCCGACCGGAGGAGGAAAGTGCGCATGTGTCACATTAACCTTCTCAAGCCTTATTTTGACAGAGACAAGGTTGCTTCTACCCCGAAACCTGTGGCAGTGCTGAGTGCCCCAGTACCAGAGCCTGAGGACAACACGTGTCTGAGAGTACAAACGGTTCCAGAGAGAAGGTTGCCCAACTCTGAGCTTTTGTCAAACCTGCCTGCTCATCTTTCATATCTAGATGGAGACAAGCGTGCTGAAATTATGGTCGTCATCCACCTGCACCCTGAGCTATTCTCTGATGTACCCACCTGTACGAGTGTGTTGTACCATGACATCGATGTAGGAGACGCTGCTCCTATTAAACAACACCCTTATAGAGTGAACCCTGAGAAACGGCAGGTGATGCAAAAAGAGGTACAGTACATGTTGCAGCATGGTATAGCTCAGCCCAGTTCGAGCTCGTGGAGTTCCCCATGTTTACTTGTGGATACAGACTTTAGAAAAGTGAATGCAGTAACTAAGCCGGACTGTTTCCCTCTACCCCGCTTAGACGACTGTATTGATCGGGTGGGATCTGCCAGGTTCATGACAAAGCTGGATCTTTTAAAAGGATATTGGCAAGTACCTTTGACCCAGAGAGCGTGTGAGATTTCTGCGTTTGTCACTCCTGATGATTTCTGTCAGTACAATGCCATGGCTTTTGGAATGCGGAATGCTCCGGCCACTTTTCAGCGCCTCGTTAACACGGTGCTGAAGGGTGTTAAGGACTGTGAAGCCTACTTGGATGATGTGGTTCTTCACAGCTCATCTTGGCAGGATCACATCTCTCAACTGGACACTGTTTTTTCCTGTCTCGTAGCGGCCAATCTAACATTGAATCTGGCTAAATGTGAATTTGGACAAGCTACGGTGACTTATTTGGGAAAAATTGTGGGATGCGGAATGGTGTGCCCAGTCGGGGCTAAAATTGAGGCAATCACACAGTATCCTGTTCCTACCTCAAGAAAAGACCTGAAGCGTTTTCTTGGCATGGCAGGGTACTATAGGAGTTTTTGCAGGAATTTTGCAATTGTTGCTACTCCTTTAACAAACCTGCTCAGCTTCAAGGTCCTATTTGCCTGGTCGGAAACCTGTCAAATGGCCTTCGAAATGTTGAAAGCTCTGCTGGCTAGCGCTCCAGTTCTAATAGCTCCTGATTTTGACCAGCCCTTTAAAGTTGCAGTGGATGCCAGTGATTTTGGGGCCGGCGCTGTCCTCCTTCAGGATAGATCAGGGGTGGAGCACCCTGTCTGCTACTTCTCAAGGAAGTTTAATGTCCACCAGTGTCGGTACTCTACAATAGAAAAGGAGGCTCTAGCGTTAATCCTGGCCCTCGAGCATTTTGAAGTGTATGTTTCTTCCAGCCATCCTGTTGTCGTCTACACTGATCACAATCCTTTGGTCGCCCTGAGTCGCATGAAGAACACCAACCAGAGGCTCATGAGATGGAGCCTGTTCCTGCAGGCGTTCACTCTGGACATCCGACACATAAGAGGACGCGACAACGTCTTGGCTGACGCCCTCTCAAGGTCGTGAGCTCAACATTATGGCATGTTGGTTGGCACCAACTTGCTTATGGGGGAAGTGTTATGGGAAACTAAGACTCTGCTCCAAGTTCCAGGTTTTCCAGCCCACTCTGATTGGACTCACTGGAGTCCTTAAAATGGCTGCCTTGGCTCCTCCCTCTCTCTCTCTCAGCCTGGCAGCAGCAGCAGCCCTCATCTCCACACATTTACTTCCTTTTGTTTTGTATTGTTTCGTACCCCTTTTTGGTTTTGTTAATAAACCCTGTTACGTTTTACTAGTTGTTTGTCCTTTATGTTGCCCTCCATGAGCCGGGGTGTAACACTTTAAGGAAACTTTTTCGACGACTGCAGACATGACGTCTGTGCGTTGTTTAATGCAGATGGCAGCACAGTACGACTTAAAACTTCACCAAATGGAAAGGTTCACAAATGTGTAGATGTAATGTAAAAATGCTTGTGTATTTTTTCTTGCAGTGCTAAGAGCAAGTGAGGGTGTTGCCTTGAAGGTGTCTGTGGCCCCGTCCCAATACTCGCACTTCCACCCTCGCGCCCCTCATTTGCGCGTTCCTGATAAAGGGTGCGAGTGCGTAGGGTGTCCCAATTCTCCAGGGAGGTCTTTGGCCCCGCCCCCTTTGCGCCCCTGATCCACACTTCGCAGTAGCCTGCATCTATGCGCACTCTGGTGAAGGATATTGCCCATAATTCTTTGCGGTACACACCAAAACGTTGAGAAAATGCATTTAAATATACATTTTTAAATATATATGCAGTATGTGTGTAAATAAGTTTTGCTGTTACTTGGAAAGAAGCATAAACGTCTGAAGAATTACAGACATTGTGTTTTAACAATTTAATAATTTAAATCAAGCGTTTATACCCGGAATAAATAATTAGCCATTGCTAACTATAGCATTGGCGACCTCTCTAACACGGCAGGTACCAGTTGGTACAAAAGTTGGCGCTGCCCTAACCCGTGCGCACATGTGTGTCATTGCTGATAGGGGGGTGGATTTTTTTGGTTCGCAGTCTAGGTTACTTGCTGTGAATGTGTTGAAGTCCCTCGTTAAAAAAATTGAAAAATAAAAAGTGAGCTTGCCCAGCTGACGCATGCGCATTTTGTTTTTTCACAATGTTCTTGTGTGCGGGTCATATAACATTCAATTTAAACTTTACACTATGGAAAATTATGTGACAAACTACTTTGTTTTCTGATTTTTCAGAGAAATTCAACTGCTTAGAAGACTTCAACACAAGAATGTGATTCAATTAGTAGATGTTCTCTATAATGAAGAGAAGCAAAAAATATATCCTTTAGTTTTTGTGTAGGCTTGTCTTGTAGTTGTGTTTTTTTAAAGATAAAAATATTTCCCTTGACTTTGTGTACGTATATGGTGATGGAGTACTGCGTTTGTGGGATGCAGGAAATGCTGGACAGTGTCCCTGAGAAAAGGTTTCCAGTGTTTCAAGCTCATGGGTAAGTGTCTTCTTTTCTCACTCTACCTGCACTTTCTCCCTTTCCTTTTGCTATATTTAGTTCAACACACTCTGCAGTGACTGCTTCAGGCCCAAATTTAGATTAACAAAACCATGGCGTTCTACTGTTTACAGCATGTGTGAAAACTGGAGGGTCGCATGGTCAATTGATTGTCTTACCATACATTTTATTTTACAACTACAACTCCTTGCAGGTACTTCTGCCAACTCATAGATGGCCTTGAATATTTGCACAGCCAGGGAATAGTCCATAAAGACATTAAGCCGGGGAATCTGCTGCTGACCACTGATGGAACGTTAAAGATCTCAGACCTTGGTGTAGCAGAGGTAATTGTGCGCTATATCTCATACATGAGGTGATTTTATTGATCATTTGTTTCTTCTTGTTGTTTGTAGGCTCTTCATCCATTTGCTGAGGACGACACGTGTCGGACAAGCCAAGGCTCTCCAGCTTTTCAGCCTCCAGAAATTGCTAATGGGCTGGATACCTTTTCAGGCTTTAAAGTGGACATTTGGTCTGCAGGAGTAACACTGTTAGTATTGTGCACTGTATCTTGACTAATAACTGTCATATTGATAGGAGTATTAGGATCAGAGACCTTATTGGATCAGCATTTGTAAATAATCAAACTCAAACAAAGAAATGTTACAAATGTGTTTCATCATTCATCCAGTTCTATATTTTTGTTTTTTCAAATACTTTTTTTTTCTCACTCAGATACAACATTACAACAAGTCTTTATCCATTCGAGGGGGACAATATCTATAAGCTATTTGAAAACATTGGAAAGGGAGATTTCTCTATTCCTGAGGAGTGTGGGTCTCTGTTGTCAGACTTACTGCAAGGTTTGTAAACATTTGTGTTTTGAACTACAGAGAATAAATGTAATAATTATAGTTTTTAAATAGATGGATAGATACTTTATTGATCCCCTGTAGGAGAAAATCAGGTGTCCAGCAGCAGAAAAGACATCCATAAAAACACATAAGTACATTTATAATGAACTACCTAGCAATAATGCACATTTTTAACTCCTACAGGTCTGTTGTACAATCTGACAGCAGTAGGAACTCCTAAAACGTTCCGTTCGGCAGCGCAGTGATATAAGCCTGTTGCCACAATTACTCCTCTAAGCGGCCATAGTGTCATGCATAGGGTACCGTGTTTAGAATTGGTCAAAAAGACGATAGCTATTGACCATTATACATTCTGTATAATATGCCAGAAGGAGAGGAATAAGGGCCAAATCCCAATTTTGGCCTTTTATATTAAAATGTTAATGCTTTGCAAAATAATGTACTTTTCTAATGGTGATTTAGCAGAAACTTTCTGTTGTTTGTTTGTTCAATTAGTGGCATTACAGAGTTGATGATCATTTCAACCTTTTTTCAGGAATGTTAGAGTATGATCCGGCCAAGAGGTTTTCTATACAAAATATTCGACAACATAAGTGAGTGATTTCACTTTTTTACATCACAAGTCTAGTCTCATGAGGCAATATTATTAACCATGCACATTTCCCTTGGTAAATGCGAGCTAGCTGGGTGCGGAAGAAACATCCCCCATCTGAACGCCCGGTGCCGATCCCCGCAAATGCTGAGAGCAGGGACCCCTGGCGCAGCATGACTGTGGTGCCGTATCTGGAGGATCTGCACGGCTACACAGAGGAAGAGGATGACGAACTCTATGACGCAGAGGATGAGATCATTTACACTCAGGACTTCACAGTACCAGGTGCCATTCACAATGCATGCACGATGGTAATGTTCATGTTTGGTTCTTGTTTTCTGCCTGTTGCCCAAGTATACCTACCATGTAGGTACTATTTGGCTACAATACAAGAACTAGGCTTATCCTTTATGTAGACCAAGAAACTTTGTAGATATAGTTGGACAAGGAAGTCCAAATATTCAGATGGAGCTTTAGATCGGAGGCAAAAGGGTTTCTGAGGTGCTTCTTGGAGTGAGAAGATTAAGAACCAGCGGACTAGAGTTTATTAATCATTTATTTATGTTCTATCTATGAATTACATTGTCATGACAGTACACTGCAATTAAGCATTTTCTTAATGTCTTGCTAGCTACTTTTAATGTGGTGTGGATGGGAAAGTATAAAACTGGTCTATTGTGTCTTTAGGGCAAGTGTCTGATGAAGATGCGACCGCAGACAACAGTCCTGCTATGGCTAAGCCTGTGTGTGCAAATGGAACGGAAGGGGTCTCTCTCAATAACAAAGCCAAAGCTGAGCGGCGATCATCCTCATCATCTAATCCCTCACGGAAAGGAGTTTCTGCAGCCAGCAAGATTCGCAAGCTCTCCACCTGCAAACAACAATGATACCCGTCCCAATCTATTGGTTTGTGTTTAATTCTAACACTGGGTTTAAACTCTATTGAAGTGTTTTTTTTTTAGATTGGGACAAGCCTTGTCAGATATTTCCTACTTTATTATTAAATATTTAAACAGAGCATATTTGTTGTGGGGATCTATGGGAAACTACATAAATGTACCATCATTTATGTAAATAACTGGACAGTAATCAATCACACAAAGGCTCTGTGCATCAAGAGGCACTGCGGTACTTTCACTTTGATTTTATGGACAATGCTAACCGGTTAGCTTTATTGGGAAATTTACTTCTACTTGCTCTCTATGATCCTGGAGTTTTATTTGGATGAATCTGGGGTTTTACATCTATGTTTTGAGTCGGTTCTAATGTGTTTTGCTCAGGTTTATCATGGGTAAAATTGTATAAAGTAATAAAGAGTAAAGTTTGCCTTTTTTTCTCAGGTCCTCTGGTTTTTCACCAAACCAAGTTTTGAGATCTGCTGACACTGGTGGCCTTTTAGAAAATGGACCTAGTGTCTTTGTGTATTGAAGGGACACCAAATTAACTTAATCTGTGTTCCCCTGGCTGTTACGGCGGTGCTCCTTTTCTCCTTCAGATCCAGTCATTTCCTCAAACCTCTTCAAAATCAGTGTTTTACTGGACTCGGAAGCTTCATCTGCTCTGTTCACTTTTAACCACTTGATATGTTTTCCTCATTTGTTTCACTGAACCCCAATGACAGTTTTAAAACGCATTGTGATGTTGTAAGAATTAAAGAAAAACTTATGATATTCTGTATTAATTAAATCTTTATGATGGAGCTCTTACACCACCAACATAAACCTGCATGCTGTATTGAGCTGAAGAAACAAGCTGAAAGACTGAAGCCTTGAAATCCACTGCTGGGCTATTGGAGATGTTTATTTTTCAGTTAGGTATTTTCGTTTTCAGAAATATTTTTTAATTATTTATATGAATGTTCTGAACAGGTCGTGTTGAATGATCCCAATAATTTGAGTTGAGTCTATTTTTGTTATGCAATACAATTTAAGTTGTTTATGTAATGCTGTTTGGTCATTCTTCAACATTCTGCTGTGTGTGTCTGTAGTCATAGATATGAGTTTGAAAGGAGGGCTCTTTGATGTGCCGATCACATCACACTCCTACTTACGCAGCCGGGGCCATCATCAACCTCTGCTGGTAATAGATCAGTGAGTAGGTGAGTCACAACCCTGAGGGAGGGGCAGCTTCCTGCGTCAGCACAGTCCACTTACATTCTCCACTTGTAGAAATATGTGCAAAAGGAAGTGTTTTTCATCAAACCATTTCAGTTCATTAGTAATGGGAATAAATGTGAATGAGAGCTGCTCTTTGGCTCACACCTGTGACAGAAAAAATAATTACAGGATAATCACTTTAGGCTGTCCAACATTTCTTTGCTTTCACACTCAGGACTTAAATCTTGATATATTAGCTCAGTTATTGTAATTTCTTCTGGATTGGCTCTAAAAACACACTCTTTGTCCTTTAAGTTATACTAATATATGTGTTCCAGTAATTACTGAATAATCTCTATTCCTGACTACAGATTGAGGACCACAATTTACAGGAATAAGCTTTTGGAGTGAATTGGACATCTATTTCGTGTGTAGTTGTCACTGGTCTGACTGCTCGCATGTTTAATTTGGGGTTGTGTGATTAGCATATTCCATTTCCAAACCCAGCAACATGTTTAATATAGTGTAAATATTTACTTTACTCAGAACATATGTTAAGTGAAGTGATATTGTTCAACAATATGCTACAGTAACTATCGATTGAGTGAGTTTCTGAGTTTCAGTCATTTTCCTTTTAACAATGAATTGACAAACATGACTCTTGTATACTAAATTTTTAATTACATCATAGGTCCTGGCAGATGGCAGGCAGATGAGTGACAAGGATGCAAGACAAAAATAGACCAAATATGGGTATAAAAATATGAATGAATGAATTAATTAATTCCACTAACTGAACTAATTGTGTATGTATCCATTTATTCACTCCTGGACCAAACACAGCCTACCCTTAGATCAAAGGACACTTGTAATGATTTACGAAATTGATGGGTGTGTGAAACAGTAACATTGTTTTGTTTCTTCCCTCAAAGTGCTTTTTAAAGATACAAAATATATATTTACATATAATAGCTTACAGTAGCATGCTAAATGGCAGGGGTGGGTAGAGCAGCCAAAAATACCAAGTAGCATTTGAGGAGATAATTGAAGTAATGGTGAATGGCAGAATGTTACGTCAGATTATAATTTTAAGATTCAGTAATTCACAAGAGCTCAGATATTTACAAGAATTGACCACAATGTCTTTAAGAAGTTACTCAAGTAAATGTAAGTGCTTTACCCTCCTCTGCTTTTAAGTCACAGGAAATGTGTTTTTATTCAAAGGGTAACAGAACTAATTTGAATTTTCACATTAAGGGTCTTTACATGTCACAGTACAAGGTTTAGAACGTAAGGAGTATTAAAATTAGTGTATTGTTTTGGTATTTTGTAAACGTAACACACATTTCTATGATGAGATATATATTTACTTAAACTCTGAGGTTGTTTGAGATGTTGTTACAGTACCCTTTGTTTCTCCCTGGTCCCCTCTTTCTCCACTTCTCAAAACCCCATAGAAGAGTCTTTCCTCGACAGACATCACCAGTTTGTCGGCCAGGCTGGTCTCTGATAGAACAACATGACTGCTATTGTTGTTTTTATTGACCCTTGGATCCATTTGGCTTGTTTTCTTTGGGGCCAAATTGGTGTTGATTGTGCTTCCAGTTACTTTGTTTGTAGAAACGCAAGCAGCATTTCCCTCACAACTCCTTTCATCTTCCACAGATGTTTCAGCGTCCTTTGTAGTTCCTGCTAAAACTGTCTCTTTTTCTTTTTTCTGTTTGGCTTCCTCTTCATTAGCTGCAATCTCGCTGGCTTCTTCATCTGCAGCACTTGCTATTCGTGAAAGTGTGCTGTGATATCTAGTGTCATGCAGGTATCCTGCACTGTCGCCTCGTCTGAGTGGAGTGAACCTCTGTCTCTCCAAAGATGGAGAGTAGCGTCCCCCAGCACTCGAGCCTGGATCACTGTACTGTTTGTGTCTCTGCCACTGTTTTCTCAGATGAACCCGTGAGCGCCGCCTGGTGCGAAGTGGGGAGTCCGGTTGGTCAAACAGGGGGTCATGGCGGAGGAACTCGGTGAAAAGAGCGTCTGTCTTCTCATCGATACTGTAGTCACGTCGACGGAGGCGAGGCTTATGTGGACTAGGACTCTGAGTTTTCATCACTGTAGACTTTAGCTGCGATGAAGACTCGTGCGGCTGACAATGAATAGATTTTACGCATGGCTCTTGTTGAGTGACCAAATGACTGTTATGAAGATCACCATGGCTCTCCATGAGACCATCTTCTAACTCTTCCTGAAGCAGCCTGGCCTCTACGCTCTCACACACTGATCCCCTACGTCCAGAGTTTGTAAAGAACAATCTCCTCTCTGATGCGGTCTTCCCGCGCGGCGCTCCACTTGTCCCAAAAAGCCGCATGTCCTCAGAAGCCCTCAGGGGCGCTTCAATGGAGGTATATCCACTGTCCATCTGTAACAGCTTTCTGTTTCCTGACTCTCCATCTCCCACAAGACCACTGGCAGCATCGTCATTTCCCGTCGGACCTCGACCCCCCACTTCACCCTCGCTTTCACCATCTGGTTCATCATCCAAGTCCTGGGACAAGCAAATGTTCAGACCAGAGCGAGCTCCTGTCCCTCCATAAGATGATACGCTGTCCGCATCACTACGGATAGACTCCCGGTCGGTGCTGCTCTGGTCTGAAGAGGCATACTGCTCCAAAGAGGCTCGGAGGCTCCAGATGTCTCTGTAGAGAGATGGAGGAACGTCTGCGCTCTCCTGTCGAGTGAATGATGAACTAGAGTCTGCCTGCTGATTTGCCACAACTCCTAACATGTCCTCTCCACCCGCCATCTCTGTTACCAAATGGTTTTGTGCGTCTTGTGGAAGAGTCTTTGTTGGTGGATTTTCATGGACAAACAACTCATTCTCCTCAGGAAGTTCTTGCCCGTTACCAGCAGGTTTTGTGCTTATTGCATTTTGCAGTTTGGTTTCTTCTTTTGCTGTGAGTATTTCCTGTTCTGGAAAATCATGGGTCAGCAAAGTGGGTCTTTCACTTATAGGGTTGTAATCGACCTCCATCATGGCCTCCAACTTTAGCCTGCACATGAAGAGAACATCAGTTTGATTATCATGTTGATTGTCTTTAGATTGAACAATGAATGTTGTATTTTGTTTTATTGTAGAATCTGTTTGATTCTAGTTCAATGAGTTTCTAATCTGTTGACAAATTGAGAATTCTGCGACGCTCCTCAAGATGTGATTGTTGTGATTTTGGATGGATAAAAAAAGTCAATCAAAGACAAATCAGCAACATACCTGAAGTAGCCTGGCGGTCCAGGAGCTGTGGCTGGATGGGACAGGCACTCGGCAGACAGAGACTGGAGTTCACTGCTGACAATGGGAGACTGTGGAGTGGATTCATTTGTTTCATCTCTGAGAGAAGAGTCCTCCTCTGTGTGATCTGTGGTTTCACTTGCAGCTCTTTGTCGCTGGAAAGGACGCCTTCTGGGAGAAACTTTTTCATAACATATACACATTTAATATCTAATCTCATTCATGCACAGTGCTTTTATGGGAAATAGTTTGACACACCTTTATCATCCAAGCTTGCTGCTCGATGGCTTGAATCAACTTTCCACCTCCTAAAGTATGGCCCCACACCGTCCAGACTGGCATGACGGCGCAATTTGGAGAAAAACTTCAGAACTGATTTCTGCCCTGTGGCTTGACTTGAGTCACTTTCCAGGCTCATTTCTGATTCTGCATTTGCCTTGTTTCCATATGTTTCCATCTGTGAGAATAATAAAAACAAAACCATAATATTATTTGGACATTGATTCAATAACAATGTCATCGTATATATATCCAAATCCTAGTCCCTATTTATTGTATATCTAAGGGGTTTTAGAAGTGTTCAACTGTATATAATACACATGGAATCCTTGTGTGTATCTATTATGGTTTTAAGTAATAAGCAGTCTGAAGTTATGCACTTTACTTACGGTCTGTGAACGTGTGTGGGCTGGTCTCTTGAGTAAGGAAGACTGTCTACTCTGTTCCATTATAACGGAGTGGTGAGGGTCGCCTGGCAGACCCCCAACCCAGCCCTGAGGATCTCCAAAGACTCTCCTCTCATTTAACTGAAGAGATAAATCAAGTACTTTAGATAAATCCTTTAGGTGAATGATTCATTTCTCAGAAAAGTGTCGACCTGATAGATGCTGAGAGGCACTTTTGAAACTGGGTTTTCATTAATGTTCACAGTGCTGCTTTCAGTTGAGTCACACTCCATAATGGTGAGTATCTTGAGATCACAATGGGCTGGAGGCAAGTGCAAATGAGTTAGACGGGCTTTTTTCAAGTGATGGAAGTCTCCTTCTGTTAAAGTATATCTGTGGAGCAACACAGTGAAGGTTGAATTTGTGATACTTCAAAGTCATTGTTATTGTTGTAATTTCACCTTCGTACTCTGTCCTGAGCAGTCTTTTCCTGTTCATAAAGTGCAGATTCATTGAAGGAGACTCTACGACCAATAATCCCTGCGGACACAAATTGCTCAGAGTCTCCATCTTGACAGCTTGAAGCTGAAAGAGCGTCTGATTCATCCAAACGAATGGTAATTTCTTTTTTGACCAAAGAAATAACAATCAAGCCAAAGTCATACAATTGAAAGTAAATGGGATATGCATGCAGCCCTCACCTTGGGTTGGCTGAGAATCCTCTGCATATGTGGTGTTAGTCTTTTCAGGGTCATCACTTGCTCTATTAAAGAGAAACAAGATTCATGTACACTTACTGCAACATCACACATGTGCAGATCTGCTGACATGATGTTCTTGAGCCTGAGGTTTACCCACCGGGAATAGCGCCTGCCTCCCATGCAGCAGCGGTGACAAAAGAGCAACAGCAGGGACAGCAGCACCAAGGTCCCCCCCGCAAACACACTCAGCACTACCAGCAGCAACACATAGCTGTCTGCTTGGCCGGCTGACACTGGCCCATCCTGACAACAGCAATACACTGGTTTGTGGTTTACATATATAGAGCCAAATCACTTAATTCCCTGATTCACATATTCAGTCTGATTAATTTGATTGGTCTTCACTGGGTGAGGATGCTTATCAATGTCAGAAAGATCCTCAATTCAATTTCCCAACTCCTTTGATTGAAAATGGGGCCTCTGCAAGTTAAAAAGAGAGAGTGATTCAGATGTACAACTCTCCTTAATCCACCCCTCTACAATGGAGAAGGTGCGGTTTGCACAGACAATGTTCCCAATTTAAAGTTTGAATTTATTATGTAGCATGAGCACCATTTAATGTCTAACTCAAATGTTTAGGAAGAAGCAGCAGGGAATAAAGGGGATTAAAATAGAAGTATACAGTAGATGTTTAAATAACCTGGGTTATATTGTGGTGGTATTTTACACTTTTGACTTGTTGAGATATACTTTTGCCTGCCACAATACTAAACGTATATCTGGCAGAAGAACACTATCGTATTGTAGGGTTAATACTGATCAACTTAATTTAGTAAGATCATCTTTATCACAATAGGAAAAAAAGGTTCAGAGGTGGACAAAGTTCAGAGGATTATATTGGAGTTTGTTTCAGAATTATGTTGCAGTAATCATTAATAAGAATAATTTTGATACTATAATAATAATGATCACCATAATCATAACAGTCCATGATCATGTATATTTTGCACTTGAGCATGACGGTGACAGTGTCTGGGTACGTTGTACTCACAGTGGAGTTCTCAGTCAGACTTGTCAGAACAGGTGAATCATTGCTCATGGTCCAAGTCAATATGAGCGAGCCCTATAAAAGAAGAGAACAGGAACATTGGGATTGAGGCGTTTGTAGCACATGACGTGACTGGGCTGCACAGACTTCACTATAACCCATAGGCCCCATCCAAACCCATATGTTTAGAAAACAAAAAGCTTATAAACCAATATTTAAGAATGTTGTTACATAACAGTTATCCGAGTTATTATGCACCCTGACGTGCATTGGTCATGAAGATGAAACAAACAGGATACAGAATAACTTATACATATACACAATAGGGTATAAGCACTCGGCTTCTGGAATGAATCGCGTGAGTGAGCCGTGCGACATCGGGTCGGCCCATGTAATCCAGATGTGCGAGACGCTGATGGAACATGACTGAATGTTGTTCATGTGTTCATACGTACAGTCTGCGCGGGTTTCAGTGTTCGCTCAGATCAGCGCACATGGCGCGCAGCTTCTTCCCTCTCATCCGTAAAGAGCCGGAGACATCCAGCCCCGTCCTCGACCTGCGGACGACAAGAGTCAGTGTTTCCCCGCACGGGACACGCCATTTCGTGGATGTAACAGTCGCTGTGTCAGCTTTCTCACACAGTCTCTCTTACATAATAAATGACAAAGACGGACGGACCTACCTGGATAGACTATGTGAGAGAGAGAGTGGATGGCGTAATCAGTGTTTATGTCTTCATGTGTCGGTGCACGTCTACATTGGCATGTAGCTTAGTTTATTTCGCTCCAGTAAAGACTTGAGTTATGAATGAATCCATACGCGTAAGACACTCCCACATCCTCGCGCCTCGCTCCGCACGGACCGTGTCGATGATGATGATGATGCTGATGATGGTGTGTGGAGGCTGGAGGACAGCCCTGTTTCATTCACAGCTTCATGAATGGAACTTTCTTTAATCTGATTGGTCGACTGGAACATGTCACAGACGCAACAGTGATCTCGTTTTTATAGGGATCTTTGTTTCCATGGAAGCTACTGCTGGGCTTAAAGCAGTGCGTTAGATCTGCGCAATACCAAAGTTTACCAAAGAGTGTCAGTGGTTAGCTGAAAATAAATTACATAATTTTGTTTTAGAATGTTTGGTCCTGAATTGTAAGTTATGTTAGTAAATCCAAAAACATGTTTTACTAGAGAATATGGTTTGCTGTTAAATGACGTGTCATGTAATGTAGACTGATTAGTGGTCTCAAGGCTATTTTACCCTGCGGCAGCAATCAAAGCTACAATAAAATTTAATACAAATATCAACTATGTGTGCATATGTACAATTAAACATATCGTTCAAGAAAAATGGGGGATATCCTCTGCGTGAGGGGTTGCAGTGAGGTGGGTGAGGTTGGGGAGGGCTGAGGCTGACGTCAGAAGTGCGTCTGTATAGACTGTGAAAAGGGGAGGGACAAATAAGATACAATCAAATTAAAATTGAAAGGAGATTGTTTTTCTCAGACAAATTTCTTAACCTTTAACTTTCGCTGCACCGTCTTCCATATTACTGAGTGTTGTCATCGTTTTCAGAGTGGATACAAATGACCTGAGGAATGAAGGAAGAACATGTAAAAGAGTTCAGTTCTGTTCTTTGTTCAAGCATCTGCTTTGACTCAGCATGAGAGTGGCCCCCCCACCCCCAACAGAAGGCAGTGGGGCACACTCAATTGCAAATGTGTGATTGCTCTGTCTGACCATTTCTAGTGTTTTGCTGTAACCACCAGCTTGACCCTTGTGGTTGAAGACACTTGGAAACACAGACACACCATTCATTAAAATAGCTTTGAATCAGAGCTGCCACCCACTTCACATGGCACCAGCCCCTAAAGTATTCATCAATTTAAAAATGTTTGTCTTAAAACATGTCATTTCAATATGGGACATTTCAAAAGGCCCTGAGAACTCCAGTCATCAAGCCTTTCCTAAGAAAGATGCAGTTGTATTTAAAAAAATTTGGGTCCATCTCTAATCTGCTATTTACCAAGAAGTAACCAAATGCAGTAATTCATTTTACATGTTCTATTTCAGTTTTAAACCCCACCACAGCACTGAGACCACTTGTCAAGGTCACATACAACATCAGGCTGAACACTCAGGCCTGGCTCGTTTTGGCCATAGTCTGTAGGGAGTGTCCTCTGAGCAGCACACATTCACATATACTGTATGAATAGAGCTTGGAAGACTAGTTTTTCTCTTGAAATCTTGTGAGGTTTCACCAGACAGCAGCGATGTGTATTCCAGCAATGTACAGTATAATCAGTAACTCAGCAAAATAGTGCTCATCTGCCACTTTGTTCAACAATTTTCAAGCAGCAATGTTTGAAGGGATGTAGTTTCTGAAAACACACACAACTATATACAAATATATACAAAATAAACTTTCCTTTCCTTTAGCAACTGTATTCATGTAGTGTTTATTTGGTTGGGACAGTGCATGTTCATGAGATAACCATTGGGTGAGGATGGTGTGAGGGGGCCAAAAAGAAGTATGAGTAAATGACGCAAGCTCCATTAAAGCTGTGGTGGGTGTTTCTATTTATAGCTGGAGTGAATAGACACATAGCAGCATTTCTCTGTCTCAAGCCAGAACGGTTGGTACAGAGTGCAACTGATGCTAGAATAGGCTATTTAGTGCATTGAGAAACTATTCATACCCCATGTACCGTATTTTGTCTAGTAACAAACACATACAGCAACATGAAGATGTTTTGTTTGCATACACTGTGGGACAAATAAAGGGTCTCTTCATTCTTAACATTGATCAGCTGCATATCTAGAGTAACTGTTGATCACTTGGCTGTCCTTGTTCGAGCTGTTTGGAAAAAGGGCCATGTCTTAGTCAGATTGCAGTTGTTCTTCAATTCCAGATGATTGTTAGTTTCCTAAATCAATACTGAAATTTTATGTGGATATAAAATTGTCATTTTAAAGTGTAATTTTCTAAGGGAAAAAAGGAACAGAATTGATTTTTCTTTGGGCCCTATAAGCAGAGAAACCTATCAAGCAATAAACCCAACCGCAAAACTATACTACATTTCTTGGAATCATTTTTCCTCTCCATCTTTTCTTCAAAAGGAGCTTTTTTCCATTGACATCCTTCAAGGAATTATGTTAAAACCTCTAAAATGGCTTAAACGACGAATAGCGTTAGCATTATAATTAGCCAATACCCCCATCTTATTTGCCTAATAAAACCCACCTGAAACAGTTCCTGAATCAGTCCTCAAAGCACCTCTATATTCACAAAAATGTGTGACTCCGCGAGGAATGTGCGAACCCCAAATTAGCACAGCAATGGCGCTAATTAACAAAGATGTTTGAGTCTGTAGAGGTGAAATACAATGTGTATTTATATATACAATAAATGATTTGATGCTGTTATCACAAAGACTAAATTGAGTAAATATTCAACCTGAAACTTATATACAGTACAAGTGGCTAAACTTTTTGTGAATGTGAAACTGATGATTTACTCTCATTATAAGTAGTAACAATCTCTGCTACGAAAATGGATACAATGAAGTCTGTCTGTAGAGGAGTGTATCTTGTGTCCTGGGGCAACATCTGACTTGCCAACTTTTGTTTTTTGGCAATTCCCATAATAATGATAATAATAGTATGCATTTATACATTTTTGCAAGTTGTTGGATTATTTGAGATTTGTGAGCGTTTGGAATCAAAACTTCTCAGAATGTTTCATTTAATGGAAATAAGCAGGGAGCTTTATGTTGACGTTTGTAATGTCAATGATGACGGTTATATTTTATCAAAAGCTTGACAAAAGGTTTAGGGTTAGACAATTAATGAATAAGGCCCATGTCTTAGGGGTATGGAGAGGTTCCGCATGTCTTTCCTTCCTGCTGTGAGATTTCATAACACTTTTAAGCAACTTTTGTTAAAGTTAAACTCATCATTCTATCAATGTGCAGAAGCCAGTACTTTTCCCTTGTTTTGTCTATCTGAAGGCCAAGCTACATGGCACCGTGGAAGCTGCTGATTGGAGGTCTCCATGCCTCCGCTCTGTATAATACACTTGCATTCTGTTGTATCTGTTGTTCGTGCTGTCTCTACCATTGACAATAAAACATGTCTTCTGTCGGATTTTATGACGCGAGCCCAGACTTGGCTCATCTTCTTCAGGTGGTGGAAGGATGCGGGCCTTGTCTGTGACATCTAGGGAACAGAAGACTTTTATTTTTACACAAAAAGTGTTTTTTTTTTCAAGCCAAAACTGAGAAACCTCAAGAGAATGCATCTGGACCAGCACACTTGGACAATCTGCACAGACCCTGATTCCGGTCAGGCTGTGAGCTGCTGAGACATGGACAACACCAGCGTCCTCTTTTGCATGGACATGATTTGGAAAAATTGGATTACACAATTTGGACATAATTTGGAACAATTGGATTACACAATTTGGACATGATTTGGAACAATTGGATTTCTGAATTTGGACATAATTTGGACTGAATTGAATTGCTGAATCTGGACACTAAAGTTGAAACGTGTGATTTGAAAGACACAACAAATGCAGCCTGAAGAAACCAAAACAGAGAAGTGGGAGAGACTGTTTTCAAAGCAATATCTGGAACCATCGACTGATGAAGTTTGGTATTTTACTGAAGATTGTTGACAAGTTTTATGAAAGATCTGAACATGTTTTATGAGTTTTCTGAGTTTTTACCGAGTTTATGAGTTTTTGAAGTATTGAGTTATGATATTATGTTGCTGTTTATCGATCCTGATGGTCACACGGGAATGTGTGACCAGAGGGGGGAATGTGAGATTTCATAACACTTTTAAGCAACTTTTGTTAAAGTTAAACTCATCATTCTATCAATGTGCAGAAGCCAGTACTTTTCCCTTGTTTTGTCTATCTGAAGGCCAAGCTACAAGCACACCGTGGAAGCTGCTGATTGGAGGTCTCCATGCCTCCGCTCTGTATAATACACTTGCATTCTGTTGTATCTGTTGTTCGTGCTGTCTCTACCATCGACAATAAAACATGTCTTCTGTCTGAATTTAAGACACGATCCCAGACTTGGCTCATCTTCTTCACTGCTGCTGTCAGACTGTACAACAAACAATAAGGACTAATGAACACTGCCAACTTGATCCCACGTGTCATGCATCGTTGCAATATCCTTAACTCATATCAGAATGTGCAATAACCACATGTCACTGTCACTTTACTGAGTCCCTGTGTCTCAGAGCCTCATGCTGCTAATGTACAGATGTAAACATACTGCTGCTAATGTACAGATGTAAACATACTGCTGCTAATGTACAGATGTAAACATACTGCTGCTGACATGTACAGATGTAAACATACTGCTGCAAATGTACAGATGTAAACATACTGCTGCTAACATGTACAGATGTAAACATACTGCTGCTAACATGTACAGATGTAAACATACTGCTGCTAACATGTACAGATGTAAACATACTGCTGCTAATGTACAGATGTAAACATACTGCTGCTGACATGTACAGATGTAAACATACTGCTGCTAACATGCACAGATGTAAACATACTGCTGCTAATGTACAGATGTAAACATACTGTAGCTAACATGTACAGATGTAAACATACTGCTGCTAACATGTACAGATGCTAACATATAACTACACTTTGCTTGCACTAGAATACACAGTACTTTATACTTGCCTCTTATTATGTAAAACTTTTACACTTCTTATACTATCCTTTTCAAGATAGAGATGTTGTATTTTTATTGATGCTAGAGTTAGAGATTTTGTTTTATTTTTTATTAGTATAGCTATTGGTCACTGTGCCGTGTGCTCCTCTTTCCTACTGTTCTGTAACTTGTGATGCAACACTGAAATTTCTCCACTGTGGGACAAATAAAGGATCTCTTAATCTTATTTTATCAATGTATTTAAACCCGAAGTGTGAATTCTCGGCCTGTTTAGATCTACAAACAGATGTCTTGCAGGAATTGATGAAACACACACAAACCCATAGCGTCCAGTCTCTCTCTTTTCTGTGTAGTGTGTGGATTTTAATGTTGGTCATCACATCAACCCCTTTTTCTTTATGCAAAACAAAATTGCAGCTCATTATGCATTGGTATTCGCACCTATGGGCCTCGAAAAAGTACCTTTTGTCCTTGACTCCTCGTTCATCTGGTTGTAAAGTTGTGTCTGTGTCATTGTTAACTATTGTACCAACATTCCAGGGTCAGATGGAAGCCATGGCTATTTTCTGGTATATGAAATGTCTTCAAATGATTTATTTGAGACTAAAATGCAATTTATCAGTTAGAATAAGAACAAGGGTGTAGTTAGACCAAGAAAAGCTGCTGTTCCATTGAGAAATTGAATTAATTTCAAAGAATAGGCCAAGTTAAATTTAACCTATTAGAATTATATGAAGGAAAATGATTGCATAATTGTCATATTTAGAGGATATTTATTTTAATACTACAATGAGAAGGAGAATGAGGACAAACTTCCGCCGCCTTGTGGTTACTTGCAGCATAGGTCCATGCACGAGGCGGGTGATGGTGGAGAGTTTTATTGTATGTTATTCACTGTTCCATTGCTATATATTACGAGGCAGAAACGTGTTAAGCATCACACTCATCCTACCAAACTAAATATGCCTGTAGTACCAGTTAAAGTTGATTCTAATAGTATAGCTGAGACCAAACCATAACATTCACATTCACAATTGAGATAGAAACGAAGTATAACAACGAACGACAGAGACCAATAGAGTGGCATTTCTTTTTTTCACACTATATTTCCTAGACAATTCAGTTTTTTAAGCTGACCGCAACATGGCCACCAAAATGGACAGATCAGACCATATACTGTAACCACAAAGCAATGAGCAGAACCTAGGTTCTCTTTGGTCGGTTCAAAATCCTTTATCGCTAAAGCTTCACAGGAATAAATGCTATGTATCGCGTGTGCCATAATAATCATTGACATTGTGAGATTGTGTTAAGGCTGCTAGCAAGAGCAGATGGAGTCTGAAGACTTCATAGCAGCAGCTGACCCTCCCCCACAGGGATACCATTGTTTGGCGCCGATAGAAAAAAAGATACTTTCGTTTTTTTCCGTCAGAATTTAATAAACATAACAGTAGCTTATTTTTTTTAGACTTGTATACAGGCGGTGCAAAGACCGCTCAAAACTACACAATTGCACAATGCTAAGAAGACATCCAGCCATTCGATAAACATGATGCTGTATATCTGCTGTCTGAAAAGGTGGCAGTTGGACAACATTATAACTACAATATACAATACAATATAATATAATACTATATGCCCAAATCTTAGTAAAAGCGTGCTTCTGCGTTTGATAACCCTATAATGTGCGTATTGCAATACCGTTCGTGATATGCGAGGGCGCTGTGGGGTACGTGTGTAGAGACAAAGAAGAGTCAGTGTTTAAAAGCGCCGGAGCTCGTCTGCTCGTCCCAGTCCCGCGCAGCTCTCTTCCACTACGCTTGCACAGCCCCTCAGCTCCTGCCACTCTAAGGTAAGCTCATTTATGATCTTTGTGTCTCCTCTTTGTTTTTGATGCATGTATTTCGCCCTGATACAGTGGCTTTTATTATGTACGATAATCTGCGCCTAACTTAATTTTCATGCTTTCCCCCCCCAAATTATACAATATACTATTACATGTATAGAGTATCAATTAAGGTATAATCCACATGGTGCGTTTAGTTCATTTTAACGAGGTTTATTTAAAATGTTTTGTCAAGCGCGTATCTTGAACGTACGCTCCTACAAAGGGATGCTTCAAGCAAAATGGCGCTGAAGATAAAAAGCTAACCTATTAGCCCTATGCTACAACGCGTGGAGGCCCAAGGCCTCGACCGAAATCCAATGCCTTTTGTTGCAGCTTTTGTCTTCATTATTTAATTTTGACGAAATGGACGTTGTGAACACGCAATTTTATTCTGAACTTAAGACAGTTTGCGTTTGTGCGCCCCTGCTCCATAGACCTACTGACCTACTTTCTATGGCGCACCTCTTTTAGGCCGCTCCGCTACGTTCACTATTGAGCGGAAATGTTGACTATTTGCTTGTTTTTTAAAGTGTAAAGATGTCTGACGAAGGAAAGCTTTTCATCGGAGGCCTGAGTTTCGATACTAACGAGGACACACTGGCTGCGGCCTTCGGGAAATACGGCAGCATTGAGAAGGGTACAGCCACCATTTTAGTTTGCGCTTCCATGGCCCGATGCTTTATTTTTTTCTTGGATTTGCGAACTAATATTCTACTCTTCTCCAGTTGACGTTATCAGAGACAGAGAAACTGGGCGATCCCGTGGTTTCGGCTTTGTGAAATACGACAATGCTGAAGACGCCAAAGATGCGCTGGACGCTATGAACGGGAAGGTAATTAGGCGGCCTTCACGTGATAGTACTATAGTACTATACTCGGTGTAAACTCGTTAATGTTTTCGTAGACTCTGGATGGCCGTGCGATACGCGTAGATGAAGCTGGCAAGGGAGGCGGACGATCCCGGGGAGGCGGCGGTGGAGGATACAGCTCTGGACCGCGCGGAGGAGGACGCTTCAGCGGAGGATCACGTGGAAGAGGTCGTGGTTTCTCGAGAGATAGCAGTTGAACTGCATGTAACGTGGTGTTTTTTGTTCACTTGGCTTATGCACTTCCAATACGTTGCAGGTGGTGGATATAATGACCGAAGCTACGGTGACCGGAGTTACGGTGACCGTAGCTTTGGTGGTGAAAGAAGCTTTGGCGGAAGTGGTGGCTACAGGAGCGGCGGCGGTGGTGGAGGATACTCCTCCAGCGGAGGCTACAGGGACAATAGGTATGAATATTTTTATCATTGACTATTTCATGTGTTACACTGGAATACTTATCCCCTGTTTTCCTTTTACACAATGGTTAGGGGGCAGGGAGGTTATGGCGACCGCTCTGGATCATACCGGGATGGATACGACAGTTATGGTGAGTATTACTGCAAACTACCAAAAGGTTTAATGTTGGGACTAAAGATTAAACATTATATGCATTCACATTTTATCTCTGATTTGAATGATGGCCATTTTTAGAGGGTATAATGCCTAGCAGCTCAAACTTCTGCCTCAACATGTGTGGATAATCATAGGGCCTTACAAACGTTCAGTCAAAATGCCGATTTCTCACCCTTGACCCTGATGGATTAAACGCCCAAACTCCTGGAAGCTGAGATTCCTTATTTTTCCTTGATAATGCTCACTTCGAAATGTGAGTGGGGGAGGGTTTTTGGCTTTGGTTACGTTGGATTGTTGGGAAACTCGTATGGAAATTCAGTGTCTTTACTTGTGCCCACTTCTTATCCTCAGCTTCACACGAGTAAACATCTCCCTGATTCAAGATCATCACTTGGCTGGCTGTATTGCAAAGATGCGCTCCTCAAGAAAAAATGTCTACATGTTATTGCTGACCTTAGTTTGTAGTTCTGTTGTTAAATCTAAACACTGAAGCCATAAACCGGTCATTCCAGAACTATGTTTTAATGACCAAATACATGGCAATTTGCAAGTGTTTTGTTGGATTGGGCACCATTCCCCCAGACAACACGCGTCTGGCTCACTCACTCATGTTCCTCGGACTCATTCAATTAAATGCCCAATTTTGTTGCTGTTGACTAGTGTCCAGCAGGTTAACTTTTTTATTTTTGAGGGAAATCTAATCTGTCCGTCCTGCTTTTTAACTATTCAAGGAAAGAGCCTAAGATGGGACTTATGGTTATTATGACATTGAAAAACTACTAGGCAGTTGAGGCTCCCATGTTCAATTTTCCCAAAAAGTTAATTCCTTTCAGACTGGTGAACTACTCATCCGAACTGGCCGGCTGTCATGAAGTTGCAAATTGCACCATGCCACAGTTTGCCCCAGGTATCTCATGTGCTATGCTCAACATTTGAACTTTTAATGTGCTGTTAATGGATGACTCTTGTTTAAAAAGTGCTCGAAATATGTAACTTCGTTTCCTCAAGGTAGTCTAAATTGGGAACAGTTTTGTACTTTATGTTCTTTGTATTATCTATTTTGTCAGTTTGGCTTCATGGAGCCTATTAAACAGACCTTGGAAAATGACCTCTATTCTCTGGCTGTCCGTACTACCATGGGCTTATTGCTCTGCCTCTGTGGGGTATGTTATATTTAAAATTGGAATGGGTTAAAATAGATTTTGAAACTAACTTTCTAAAACCAAATAGTAACTATTTTTGATCAATGCCATACTGTATAGTCCTGTTAATGCTTCATTACATCCAAGAATTCAACGTCAAAATTCTACAAGTCCTTGGAGTGAACTGTTGCGCCTTCCACCTCAGTGCTGCTCAGAGATGAAAGCTGCATTGCCTATATCAAAAGTGGAGAGTAGGCCAATACTTGTGAGGTAATTCAACTTTTGCTATGCTCACATCCTTTGAACTGCCCATTTTTCCATGAAATGATTTGCTGTTGTCACCACTTTACTGAGAAATGCCATGGCCTCAGACTTGTCCTAAGGAGCGTTCTGGGTTTTTCATAATAGCTCACCAAAGCATTGCCTTCTCAATCATGGGTAGTCCCGTCACTGAATTAGTTTCCTCAGGCGCACTGAAGTTTCTTGACCATTTATAATCTCATTAGGGTGTTATGATTGGGACTGTTTTTTTTTTTGTCTGTCTTGTGTAATGACCATGCACTCTTTTGTCCCCAAAGGATGAGCTGTTGAACTTTGCTTGAATGGATTTCCAAACTTGGCAAGTTTGCTCAGTCTGTTGGCATGTTCAAGTTTCAATGACAGGTAATGTTCACTACATTCCTTCAAATTGGGCTTTTCTAACCTCTTTTTCCTCCTTTTCAGGGTTGTGTTGGACATGAATCAGGGGCTATGATTCACTTCACAAGGAAGTCTGGAAAAGCCATGGAAGAGCATTTTTTATTAAAATAAATATTTTCATAATCAATTCAATTGTCAGTGGTTCTCAGTGGGCATGGAATTTTTTGCCACCAATTCACCTCATTGTTGGCAAATAGGTTTAATCCATGTGAGGGCTCAACTTTGGGCATTTTAGAGCTATCTACATCCTTGACTAGTGTAGTGCGTGGGCTAAGTCTCACTTCGTCTGGTAGCTTCTGTTCAAAGGTCTGGTCAAAGTAGCCTAGCAGTTTGCCTAATGTGAGCATTGTCATGGTAGCCCTTGAAGTGCATAATTTCAATGTAGGTCACTTTCAATCTTTAGCGGATGAGCGCATGTCATTGCTGAAACCAAATGTAATGAGCCCTGAACTTTAATTACAGGCAAATGGTACTTGGATGTTTGCACTTGCATTGTGAAATTATAGCGCTTAACTGGTCTGAAAGGCAATTACTAGCATGAATTGGTATGGAGTGATTGGCAGTTGGTACGAAACATGCTAGTATTAACTGACCTTGTTTAAAAAAAAAACCCAGATTTATAGACTTGATGCCATAAATCAATTTCACATAAGAGGCTACTTGATACCTCTAAACCAGCCATTCCCAAACTCAGTAACACCGAGGCCCCCTTAAAAATCTGACGGGTCTGCGTGGCCCCCCATAATAATAACCAAGAAGACAACATTAAGAATAGGCTCTTGTTATTTTGGGGAAATAGCCTCTGCTACAAACATTGTAATACAAAAATGATTACAGTGGCTTATTCAAGTCAAATAATGAACAAATATTTTAATATTACAAACAAAACATTATAAATTTAACATTAAATAATTATATATATATATTTTTTTTATGACCTCCCGCGGCCCCCCTGCAGTACCCTCGCGGCCCACCAGGGGGCCGCGGACCCCACTTTGGGAGACACTGCTCTAAACACCCAGTGCTCAAAGAAAATATACATTTTGGTACAGAAAGTCCACTTTATTAATTGACATTTACAATATGTTCCAGAGAATGGAAAGAGCCTTCGAGGTATTAAACATACCACAAGAAGCCAAAACGTTTGTGCAAGAGTTCTTCTCTTGGTCGTAGGTTGAATAGTTCCTCTGGCAGAGGGGTGACCCAGCGCTCTGTGTGGAACATGCTTTCACCAACCTAGCAAAAAACATTAAATGACAATGTGTTTAGTAATATTTGGGACTTGATTGTATTTGTTGAAGTCTTAAAATTACATCTCACAGCATAACCCTGGATTTGTTAGATTAGGGTAATTGGTGTCCATTACTGTAGAATGAACTGGATTTGTAATGAGTAATAAGTTGTTACCAACATTCTTTGGTTACAGACCTATTATTGAGTGTTGTATGTCAACCTAGAGTTAAAAAAAATGATCTTTGCAATACCTTCCAATTTGGAACATCCTTCATGACAATAGCTTCTTCTTCAAGGTTTTCTCGTAGTTTTTGTAAAGTCCTGCTCAAACATAAAAAATAAAAATCAAGGATTGCCATGTTGAGGGGAAATATGAATAATGTGACATTACCTTCGATCATGTTCAGCTTGTAGTAAAGGCATCATGGCGATTCGTGCCTCTAACTCCTCTATCTGCAAACGCCTGTAGTAAATAAAGAAATAAAACAACTTTAACACGGTCAAATGGGTTTCTAATATAATGAGTAGATTATTGAATAGGCTAACCGTCTTTCTCTGTTCCATTTAAACAGCCTCCAGTATCCAAACATCATAATGCCAATTCCAATACCAAACATGCTATAACCTGCAAAAACGAACGTGTTACTAGAAACAAGTTATTTTATATTAAGTGGTTAATTCTCTTATGATTAGTTAGTAAGCGGTGCTATGCTAACACTAGCATTGCTGCTCTGCTCCTGAGCAGGGGGCAGCCGTGTTGTTGTTTTTGGTCTAAACCGACAGTATTCCTAGTTTACAATGTATGTACCTGAAAGTCCGCGTTTGGGCAAATTTCTCTTGTAGTCGATGGCAGCATAGCCTCCCGATGGAGGCATGTCCTGCTTCACCTTGGACCCCGCCATCTTGCTGCGGTCCAAACACCTGACTTCTTTGTGTGACAAGTAAAGCAGCTACACTGCGAGCGCCCCCGTGAGACAGTGCCGAGGCACAGCAGTGATGCAATCATATATATATATATATATATATATATATATATATATATATATATATATATATTTTACTATTGATGACTTGATCCTCCACAACTGGGAGTAGAATGCATTTTACAACTGAGCATTTTTAGAGGATATGCATACGTTTTCAAGCCATTTGTGTGACTTTTGTTAGAGATACTCATTGAGTTGCATGCCTGCAGTCTTGATGTCATTCCAGCAAAGATGTTTATCTATCATCAATTAGTCCTTGGATGAAGGTCCAGCTTTCCCCCTCCAGTTTTAAGCATGTTGTGTTTTAGCCACTTTGAAAGAAACTTAATATAAACACTACACATACAGATCAATTAAGCCCCCCTCGTGTCCAAGTTGAGATGTTTTCTATCCAGATGTTTTAATGAGTCACATATTTGAACT